>JAPXFQ010002510.1:312500-1719721 GCA_028564705.1 Apricaphanius iberus
TACAAGTCCCTGATCTCATTAAAGCCATTTAAAGTCCAGATCAAGGTAAACAATTGAAATGTCTTCCAGCCTTCTGAAAGTACAGTTATAGCACCACTTAGTGGCTTGACACTTTAAACTGAGGCATTGTGCTCACTGTTAATCTTCCACATGATTCAAATTTTTCATTGCCTTATTCCAAAATGTTTTAAACTGCAGAAACATGCAGGAAATATGAAATGAACACCAGAAAACACTGGACCTTACACTGTGTTCTCCACTAATATGTCCAACAGGCTAATAATAAGCATGACATTGTGCCCATGATGTAGCCACTGACAGCTCTGTAAAAATACGTGTAAGGTTTAACTTGTTTGCACCAAAACATAGTGTTATGAACTGATGAACTGAATGGAAGAAGCATCGTTTTTTTTAAAACTACTTTTAACAAAAAAAAAAAAGTTTTCCTAAAAGCAAACTGTCCTGTTATTATGAGAAAACACATGATAGATGTTGGTTTTATACAGGACAAACAGTGGACTTTCTTTATTAATCAAGGCAAAGTTTGACTGTAAAATTCTTCCCCATCACACATGATTAGCTCAATACCAGACCAATGCAGAGCTGAATGATATGGTAATGAGAAAATTTAGCCATTTGATTTAGCTCTGTTGGAGAAAGGGATGCATCTAAACGTTCTGGAATAATAGGTTTCAGAGCTGGGCACACCTGGGTTAAGGGATGATGTTTAGTTTTTGTCCAGAATTTGCAATGTTTTAGGTCAATGTTGGAAAAACATCAATTCAGTTCAGTTTAATTCAGTGTGTTTATTTTCTGTTGACTTACAGTGGGTTTGGTCAAGGCATTTTCAAAAAAGTCCAAACAAAAACAAGCAACTGTAAAGGTTAAACAAAAAACCCAGTTTATATCCAGAAATGTGAATCATGAAGACAGTTTCAAAGTCACTTACATACATTCTGATTTGATCTCAGTTACAAAAAACTGCAGTCAACTTAAGCTAAATTCAAGTTGGTGAAAGTTTTTTTTATCTAAGAAAATCAAGCACATTACGTCAAGAAACAGACTTTTTAGCAGTTCCTCCTCCTGATTTAGCATGTAGCAACAGTGGAGAGGAGCAGTCCTTTTAACAGGAAGGAACGTGCACAACATGGCTCACTGTGACCATTTATCTTCTACACAGATGGACTTCATACTTTTTATTTATTTATTTTTACATAAAACAGTATAAACAATTAATTGCAGCAAAAGCTCCTTCAATTGCTGTGCCTAAAAGAGAGAACAGGTTAAACACAGAAAGACAGAACTAAGAGTATAATGTGTATAAAGACAGGAAAATATTGCCAGATCAATAGCTCAAGATAACCTAAGCTGCTCTAACTTGAATTCAGAGCAAGGTTAACAATTTTTCTCCATAACCAATATTAGTATTCCATTGCCTTGCTTATTAAGCACAATGATTAACACACAGAGCCCTATTGATTTTGAGAAATTCTTCAAAGCAGTCTGCATGACGTGCCAAAGAACTGTTAAGAGCCAAAGTGCAATAGAATAGAATAGAAAATAATAGAATAGAATAGAGTATGATGTATAGAAAGACAACAGCAAACAGAACAGAATAAAATATTGTCCCACAAAGGGGAAATTCAGGAAGTGCAAATTCAGATAATAGAAGAATTTAGGACCCCACAAGAAAGTTACAAAACAGTATAAAAACAGAATTAAGAATATTATATGTGCCTTAAAACAAAGTACTGTGCAGTTACTATAAAAAAGTGGCATATTTAGGTTAGAATGTGCAACCGAGTAGGATCATTTAAAAATGTGCATGTCGTAGTTGTCCATTAGAAAGTAAAAGAGTAAAGGTATTATTTTCTGAGAAAACAGATGTGCAAATTGCAGCAGAAATGTTAATCAAGTGAGTTAAACAGCGCAAATTACAGTAGTTTGTTGGGAACAGTTTTGGTTGTAGAGTTTAAAAATTGCGGAACAGAAGGACCTGCATAGTAGTTCATCAGATTTGGATTTACTTTACAAGCCCTCCAGGCTTTTGGACTTTGGGAGAAAGCAGGCCTGCCCAGAAAGAACTTTACGCACAGGGAGAACATTGAATCTCCATGCATCAAGACCCCAAGCCAGGATTTCTCCCTCAGGGCCTTCTTGCTACAATGCAGCAGTACTACCATCTGTGCAGCCTTTTTAAAAATCTATATTACATTTTTTCATCTGTTTATCAAATTTTATTTTTGCATCTTTTTGGTTCTATTTTCCCTGCTATTTTCTCTCAAGAAATAAAACTATTATTATAAAAACTATCACTATTATGCTATCTTTGCCTGATATATTTTTTTGATTATGTGAAACATTTCAGTTTGACAATAAAGTCAAACTAAAGATTTTTTTTAAGGGACAAACATTTTTTCACAGCACTGTACCACAACTTGAGAACTATCATGACTTATTGTTTAATCTAAATATTTATAATCAGACTATTTATAATCAAATTTTATTTAATATCAAATGTCCTTTTTTCTAAAATGTATGACATTTATAAAGGAATAAAACAGCAGTTGTACCCAAACTATGGGCCAAACGTCGGGGTAAACAAAAAGCTTTTATTTTTAAACGTACCGGAAGTTTTTGCTCGTACTAGACGTAGGGTCTGACGTCATTTAGAAGCTTTGGCCCGGTTGCTGTCTGTCATGCGCGTGAAAAGAAAGGAAGGGCATGACATGGGGCTTCATTTTCCACTTACCACATAAACGCACTCCTTAGATTATTTAAATCGTCAAAGAGTTTGGTTTTCTATGTTCCTTTATAGCAGTGCGTTTGACTGACATCTAGTAGAGCTGTGGTTAGCCAGCTGAACAGCTAGCTTTTTATCTTACTGTTTAAAAGGAGCAACTTTAGCCCTCAGAGCATGGCGTTAATCCTGTTTACGAGGTCCCGGACACCTTTAATGAAAACGTCTCAGTCGTTAAAGAACGAATTCCGGAAAAATAAAGGTAAGATGGCTGTTTCGGTGTTTTACTGTCTAACAGGGCCTTTATAAATGCACTGAAGCTAACGGTTAGCCAAGGCATATTAGCATCTAGAAGTGTCCTGTCTTTACAGGGGGCATCTGATTCTGTTTGAGTTTTTAGGTGGACTGAAGGTGATATTTGCCCAGACACTGCACATTTTAATCAATATTTCGATTTTCATCACGAAGTGATTTTGTAATGAGTTTACGTCATTATGTAAAACGTGTGTCAGCTGGGGTGATAGGTGGAACACATGATCACGGATTCAGGTTATGTGAGGGAATTTCTCTTTAGCTCTGACCTGAGAGCGACCCTCTGCCGTCTGAGGTGATGCTGTTGTTGCCATGATGAACAGGTGGTCCTGAGTTTACATCAACTATTCATAATCTGCAAGACGGAAGAAAACATGGTACAAACCATAAAAATTATATTTACTAATCAGTTTTCTTTTCATTAAATGAATCAAAGCGATGACCCACACCATTTCCGGTCTACAAATACACCGTCCGCTCTAATACATTTAAATTTTACAGTTTCTTTTTGGATTTAAAACCTTGACTTCAGTGAAATACCTTCCAGTACATCTAAGCTGATTATGAAGTCAGACATCAAAGAATGAAATTCTGTGTAGGCTATGAAAAGGCTGATCGGTGCATTTCTTCTGTTTTTATGTCAAAGATGAAGTGAACGTTATCTAAGCTTTCCTCTTAGTTTATCATAGTCTTGCTCAACATGCCATATCATTGGGATATTGTGTAAGGAATTATGAAGATTCTAATGTAGAGGCTTATATCTTGGAAGGAGATAGTTTTCCAGTTTGGATTAGACGACTGAGGGGATATGTGGCTCAATACCACATATCCGCATGTAATTTAGATGAGCCTACCAATGAAGATGATGCGTTTTCACAGTGGTTATCAAGATGATGTCTGGTTGCACTACAATTATGTAATTTGTAAGTGGATCACAGTGAGGTCAGTGAAGGACATTATTGGTATTTGTAGAAATATCTGTCGTAAAGATGAAAATATCTTCACTGCATGAGGTGAGTGGTTGAAATGTTTCCTAATAAGATTTTGTCTGTCTGCACTGTCTATCCCTTCGGGTTTGGCTGCAGGCCTAAATTATCAGACGGATAGCATAGCTGCCACGAGTAAAGGTCAACGCCTTTTATATCTCCACACGAGGCAGCGGGAGCTCGGTTATTCTGTTTTAGATTTAAAGTTTCTGTTTCTCACGATTGTCTTGTGCCCAGCCCCCTTTCTTTATAAACGTCTGATTTATGGAATTTGCGGTGGCCACTCAAACGCACGCTTCTCTGCAATCATGTGTTGATAAATCCCACTTGAGCGTACCCAGACCCTAGTGATCGTTCAGTTATTTGCATACAAAAACGCCCTCAATTAACCATATTTGGTAATGCCACATAATCTGTCATGCATTAAGTCCTTGCGTTCTTCCTTAAAATAATGGCCAAGAGAGCGAAAAAATGAATTTCAGTGACCAAGAGATCAAGGTGAAACATAGGTGGGGTAATAAAAAAGTATTCATGATGAACAGACTTTTAAAAAATTGTCAGTTAATACAAATTAATTTCACCAGCAATAGTTTTTGCCATAAGCAGGTTTTCTGCTTAATTCCAGAAGCACACAGCCATTATATTTTGCTGTAGAGCAGACATAAAAAATTTGGCGAATAATTGAATTTGCTTGTATCAGCTTCTGTGGAAATCCTTAACTTCTTTGATTAAATAAAATAAGTTGATACTGAACATTGCTGTCTGGTTCTAGTAGCTCAGGGGAAACTAATAAAAAAAACAATAACTCTGGCTGGGAGAAAGTGACAGAGGCAATAAATGCGGCCGGGACGATGTTCCTGTTGGAAATAAAGAAAAAAATAGATTGATATCAAACTGAATACAATAAAACGTCTCTCAGCACACAGCTGGACCAGATCTAATACAAATGGTTCTCCGGTCATCATATTTGACACTTTTGTGGCCATGCGTAATTGGAGAGACCACTTGTGCTGCCATCAGTACGCAAGGAAAAAAGAACAATCTGCTCCACTGATAAGCAGGACCATTTAGTTGTCACCGTTCAGTTTCCAAACCATTTAATTAAAGGTGTGACAAAATCCCATTAAGCTAAAGTGCTTGGTGTAACAAATAACAAGTCTATCTATCATCACCCCAACATTAAAATTACGTATTTTTTGGCAAATTTAAACTATTTTCTGAAAGTTTATTTTTAATGTGTGCATAACCTTTTGAGTCATTTTTGCTAAAAGACAGGCAGACGCCAACATGAGCTCCTTGGTGGAGGCGACAAACTGCTGAGAGAAATATTCTGTCCAAGTAAAACTGCTTCAGTGTTGCAGTTCCTCCGTTCTTACACTAGATGCTGAGCTTACAAACAAACAGAACTGTACTCATATTTAGGAACATTTCTACGCACAAGTAGAAATTGATAAATACCACACAATGTGTAGAATCGCTCCTACTCATGAGATATGCACGGATCTGTGTGTCAGTACGCTTGATAAATGAGGGCTCATGAGATGCTGCTTCAGAAAGGCATCAATTGTGTTTGAGCCACATGATCCAGTTAGTTTATGAAGTGCACCAGTGCCTCCTGAAGCAAAATGTTTCGTCCCCCTTTTTTATAGTGGTAAATGTGTTCTCAGACTTGTAGGCGTTTCCCCTCTTTCCTACAGACGAAAAGATAATAATTATTGTCAAACACATTAACTTCAATTTAATCAGAGCACACAACTGCCCCCAAAAATGAATGTATAACCTTGTTTTTTACGTTTTCTGCAATAATGCTTTCTTCTTTTAGTCCACGATTGTACGGTACTTATTTCACTGTTGATAAGGGCTTTTTCACCAGCTTCATCCAGCATCTTCACAAGGTTTTTTATTCTGGGGTTTATTCAAACATTTTACCCTGAAACTCATTAATTTCTGAGACTCAAGAACAGACTCCTTCATGAATGATATGAATGCTACAAATTTCCACTACATTTTTTACTTGTTTAGAATTGTTTGAACTTATGAATCTGACTCCTGGAAGTTATGCACAAGGATGAACCAGATTTGTGGATCTCCACATTTCTCTTCCTGATACCTCAATGGATTTCTTTAGATTTTTCCATGATGTCACTCAAGAAACAGTGTTTCTGAGGTGAGCCCTAAAACTGAAGCTGCATCACTCGGCTTCAGTGTGTTGCAATATCCCAATCACAAAACAAAGTTTGTACCCAATATATGATAGATAGAATCACTTGGGCTTTTCCGAATGATTTAAAGGAAAAGTAATTTAATGCATTTACATCTCAGACTTTGAAGAAAGGACTACAATAATTGTCTTCCACGTCCTTGCTCTTACCAAAAAGAAAAAAAAGTCATTTTCTTTTATGTCAAACATTAAGGAAAATGTTTTAGTGTTTTTAGACCGCTGGTTTTAATTGTAACTGCTTTGGTGTAATTTTCATATTTGTGTTTAGAAGAAAAAAATAACACTACAGCATTTTAAGCACCATATGCCATTGAACTGTCTTTAGAATCTTTATTATTAACAAATTACACTATTTGTAAGATTTGCTTTTCTCGCTGTAAACATCAGTAACTGTTTGTAGTACCTAGAGCATGTAGAGCCTTGCCTTAACTGAGATTTCCAAACTTGTTATGTTCAATGACAAACAGGGGTGAAAGCTCTAAAGGATAAACAGTAACTTTCCTGTTAAGTGTTCATACCTCCTGGTATATGGGAAAAAGCTGCACCTCAGTTTGGCTGTTGGCCAGTTGAATGAAATCTCCCCCAAGGAATTTACAAATCCTGTGTCAGACAGCTTCTTCCAGAGCAGATAGTGTACCTACCAAATCTGCATATTGTATGTTTTCTAGGTCTGATAATGACAAAGAAGAAAACCGAGAGCAAAAAAATTCCCTTATTGAACTTTTATTTCAATTTGATATAGAAGCTTGAATTGGATTAAATGTAGGGAACTGCATAACTGTTCTTAAGCTTGTACTCTATTCTATGAACGATGCCCATGTTCTATGCATGTCATTCCTTTTTCATTTGCATATGTTTTTTAATCTGTCAGGTTTTTCTGAACAGTTTGTGGGGGCGTGAAACCTCTGTGCTGACAGTCTGATTATATACACGGAAACATCAGCTTTCTTCGTCTTCTGTGCCTCTATAGATGTGGTGGTGGAGACATTTAAAGTGACTCCCATCCATTGTGTTTACACATCTGCTGTCTTTTGACACTACCTGAAAAGTAGAGCTGCTGCTGCTGGAATAAAATATTTGGCTGTTTGGTGCTCACAGCTAAATATAATGTAACCACAGAACAATATAACTAGTTAATAATGAAGCTGGTTTTCAGTGTTTTCCTTAAGAGCACATAAATCAGTGATGGTAAACTGCGAAGAGTACAGACACTCCTGGAATTGGATTCCAGTTTCGTCTCCTTACAGTCAGACAGCTGCGGGGTGAGAGTCGGGCAGTAGCTAAAGAGGCAGAGAGGTCAGAGAGAGGTAACACACAAACAAGAGCTGGAGAGTTGTGTAATCTACTGTATTTCCAGGCTTTTCTTTTTGTCACAGTATGCAGCGGCTCAGCTACAGAGGAGGGACACTGTTCTAGTAAACTCTGTGTCCTCCTAGCTATCATGTACAACCAGACGTAGCTAGATTCACTCCAGTCGGCCATCTGAGTCAGAGAAAGGGTGTGGTCAAGCTCACGACCCTCGTGCAAATGGTTAGAAGCAACTCAGATCTCCACCTTTGTTCTCAGTGCTCGTCACTTGATTTAATGAGTTAGTGAGCCCCACTGTGGAGCTCCTGGTGTGAATATTCTCTTCATCAAGAGAATATAATTTACCAGAGTAATTATATTTTCCCCCTAATCTTCCAGAGAGCACCTATAGTTTTCTCAACTATATTCAGTGTGTAAATGCTCATCTGAGAGCATGAATAATGAGGGGGGGGGGAAGTCTTATCTTGGTTTTTGTTTCACATGAGTTTGAATATTACAGTAGTGCTGTAGTGCGTTAAGCAGAAAAAGTTCAAGATTTCAACAAGCCTCTATTATGTGTTCACTGACTGACTGTTGCCTAAGAGGATCATGGGTGTGACCGACCAACTAGTGTGTATGAGCACCTTTATGCTTTTTTTGCCAATTATGACGGATCAAATGTTCTCTTACATCCACAAAATTGAATGTATTTGATTCAGATTTTATGAAATACAGATAAAAGCAAAAAGTGGGAAAATTTTGACATGCGTATGTCTTCAAGCCGCGCTTTCTACGTACATCCACTTTCTGCAGCACTTGCGGAGACAAAAAGTAAGGGGTGAGAATACCTTAAAGATATTGCTTGTGCTGATTGAGATGGATTTACTTATAAGAACCGGGAAATGAATTGCCATTTAATGCATGTGTTCCTTGTGGTTTACATACTGATAGTCTCCTGGCCATACTCTTATAATGATGCTTTCTGTTTGTTTCAGGGAGGCTACAGGATAACGCCTGCAGCTGCACAATTCTCAGACTCACCAGTCAGAAGTAAGCCAACCAGATTTCCTCTTTGCTGTGTTTACTTATCATTCGGCTGTATGAGATGAACATGCCTATTGAATTAAAACCCTTTCTACCATGCAGACAAACACATTATAAATGTGTTTTTTGTATCTTTTGGTATTCATAGGCTTGATTTGCTTCAACTTGGCAGCTTGGCACGTGTCTTCTCAGTCAGTCCTTCCATCTCCACATCTGATGAATATGTGGGACCCAGTCAGAATTTCGACCCACAACGACCCCATTGTGCATTTGCCGCGGGTTCCTCGGGTCCAGTCTGGTGTACGATAGGAACGCCGCAGTACTTCCCGGGTGTCAGGTGGATACACACCTCAAGGAGAAGATGGGATGACTCGAAGGTAGAGAAATCCCTGCGTTCATTAAAAGACAAGTCAAAGAAGCTGGAGGAAGGAGGTCCCGTGTACAGTCCCACACTGGACGCTGAGCCTGTTAGAAGGACAATCCGGCAGTGGGTTATCGATGAAATCAAGCACTACTATCATGGCTTCAGGTTGTTGTGGATTGATACCACCATCGCCGGGCGCATGCTGTGGAGGGTCCTGAATGGGAATCCTCTGTCTCGCCGTGAAAGGAGACAGGTGAGAGAGGAAGTACTCGCACATCTAATTCGTTAACGTTGCTCAGTAACTAGGCTTATTTATTTCAGATTGTGTTATAATCCAGAAGTGGAAGCAATACTGTTCCTGAGAGTTCATAATGACAGTAGCTTGGTGTGGGTTTTTGCTTTTTTTTTTGGTTTGATTTTGAAATGTTTTCAATGCACTGTGCCTTTTATAAAAGTATTGACACAAATATAAAAACCTAAAGGTTTCTTTTACATAACTGAAAGGTACTAGGACAGTAATAAATATATTTAGATTTTTGTTACAAATAAACTAATGAACATTGTAGCATGTATTGTTTATTTAGCCAGAACAGCAGAACAGAACAGTAGAACAGGCGTGATTCGTCAGCAATATGTGTCTCCCATCTTTGCACATCTACAGATGGGAAAACGTTTGGCCTTTCAAAGCTACAGATCAGGTTGGAGGGTGAGGAGTTTCCTACCATCCAACCATTGATTTAGTTCTAGACTTTGACTGGGCCATTGTAGCACATGAACATGCTTTGATCTAAGACTACACATTATTCCTCTGGCTGCATTTTTACTGTTGCTATCCTCCTGGAAGGACAGAACAACCCTGTATAATTAGCTCCATCTATCTTCCCATTTACTCTGACCAGCTTTCCTGTCCCTGTTGTAATAAAACTTCCCCATAGCATGACACCACCACTACCATGTTACAGTGTAGAATGATGTATTCACAGTGATATGCAGTGAAGACACAGAATATTGCATGCCAGCCTGATGGTTAAATTTTAACCAAATCTGACAGCATATGCCTTCTACCAGTGGCTTTTTTTCTTGCTCCTTTTCCATAGAGAACAGGTTTGGGTAGTGCTGGGCTTGTGTTGCATCACTAATTAGTATTCGTTTTTTTTATATTCAGAAGTCAACACTGCTTTAAACTGCTCCACAGCTTCATCATCCATGACTAAATCAGCAGTATTCCTTGGTCTTAATGATGCCAGTTGTTAACACAAATGTGATTTACAAAGGCAATTTTTTCACATAGTTTATGCAGTATTTAGCGTTATCATAGTAAATGGGGATAATTTCCGATTTTTTTTCGAAATGTTATCAGTAAAAAAGTTTTGAAATATTAAATTTTCCTCCCACTTCACAATTATGTCAACCCTAATGACATAAAGTTTAGATTAGAGCTGTAACGTGGCAAACTGTAAACTGAACATTTTTAGGGTTATGAATGCTTTTGTAAGCCACTGTATATATTGTGCAAGTTGTACAAAGGGCAGGAGTTGAGAGATAGCTAGAACAGCTTTATCATCAACAGAATAGAATAGAATAATCCTTTATTGCCCAACAAAGGGGAAATTTTGCTGTAACATCAGCAAAGGTACAGGTAATAGAATCCTTTAGATGCACACAAGAAAAGTATTAAAAACAGAATTATGGATAATATGTACATTAAGAATGTGACTGTGCAGTTATTAAAAATGAAATGACATGCACAAATTTGAATGTGCAGCTGGGTAGTATAACTTAAAAAAGTTGAGAAGTCCACTCCAACAGCTGAGACTTCTTGTTCCATGTAGTTTAATCCGGGGCTTTTCACGCCTAATGGGATCAATTACAAGAAATAACCCCAAACTGGGTGTTTACTCACCACTGGCTCAGCAGCACTTGGTTGCTTGATAAAAGCTTTTCAGGGACAAGGTTTACATGTCATAGTCTAGATCTGATAACTCATAATTCATAATTTACACAAACCCCTGCATGTGTTGTGTCTACAACTTCCATTATTAAAACAGCAGAAGGAGAGAAAATGACAGGGAACATCACCCTAAAACGGGGTTAAAGAAAGCAAAGAATTCACTTTTTTTTGTAGTTTAAACACTTTTATGAACACTTTATAATCACTTTGACTTGACATTCATTATTAGGCTGTGTTAACTGTAATAATCTGCTGAAGGTGCTTAAACACAAATGTCAGGTACAGGAACACGAAGCCTATCAGCTGAGGTCAGACTTACTGTAACTGTGGCAGCGTTCTTCAGTAAGTCTGGAGGGAACAGATTTAGATGACGCGGTTGGCTGGTTGCCATTGTTTTGTCCACAGGTGTAGACTCAACTAACTGCTGCAGTTAGTTACGTTTTGCATTTGATTTTGCTTAATCATACTAAATATTGCTAAACTACTAAATAAGCAGCATTGATCAGGTAAAATATAAATTGTACAGATTTTTTTCCATTTTATTTGATCATAAGAGCAAGTTATTACATTTATTTATACAGGTAAATGTCATTGATACAGTATCTCACTTTTAAGAGACCTGTTTTAGGGGGAAACGTAAAAGTCGATAATATTGTCATAACATGAAACAACGCTATTGTCTGTCATAACAAAACCGATCATATGCATTACGTATGTAGAGTATCTGAACCCAAAATATCATATAAAAGCAGAACAAAAAATTAGGCATGCACCTATATGAAAATTTGTGGAGTTATCAATATCTAATATTACAGCTGTTGCAAAAACTGATATTTACCAATTTCATATATATTATATGTATTTCCCAGTATCTGCCCAGTTATACCTCTCGGACTGATACTGATATGTTAACAATTGACTGTTATCAGCCGGTACCGATGTTGATGTTTTTGTTTAGTAATTTAACAAGAAAAATATCCATTAATGCTTTCTCCATTCTTCTTTATCTACATTTAAAATCCTGGAATTGGTTGAAGTTGCGCTGCTTCAGGTCCTGTCGTAGTTTCTCCAAAGTAAAAGGGCCTTTACATGAAATTTCCTTTCCCCAAAGTTCAGTTTTTCATCGCACACATTTTTAGTATTTTGTTCAACTTTACGACTATCACCTTAGTAGTAGATATTTGATGTCAATGCTGGCGAATACAGTGGATTGGACCTTATATTTGGAATCTTGAATCTTATCCACAACCTGAGTCTCAGTAAGATTGATCTGCCTCTTTTCTTGGACAAAAACAAATGTTTTGTCACATTTTAAACTTGATATTGATGAGACACAAAGCTTAATGTGCAGTAGTTCACTTCGTGTTTGGTTTGTCTTAATATCACTTTTCATCATAAATATGATAATTACTCTCTGAATGTGTGAAACATAAACATGAACTGTAGAATTTGTCAAACTTCTCCACCTCATTCTCCCGGTTTAGCTTAAATGATGGCAAATGGTTATGAATACACCATTCATAACCATTTGCCATCATTTAAGCAAATGGTTATGGAAGATCAAAAAACATAACTTATCTAACAATTTCTTGGCTACTGAAAAGGTAAACTGTCATGTCATAGCAAAACATAAATAAATCTGGTCAGTAGTTATCGTTTCAAACGTCTATAAACCATTTAAGAGAAGAGACAATAAGGTGGATTTACTGCCGCTGATGATATTTTGATATCGTTTCCTAACATTTTGTAGAATTAAAGATGTACTTAACATAATATTGTGGCTGATTTTAGAGCCCCAGTTTTGTAAAGCTTTCATCTGCCAGTTCTTTATAAGAGCTATAATATAAGAAAAGATTATAAAACCTTGAAAATGTTTTATTCTTGCCATCCTGCCATGAGAGGTCATTAGAATAGAATAGAAACCTTCTTTACTATTCCTTACTGGGGAAATTTAGGCATAACAGCAGCAAAGAGATTCAAATAAGTAATAACAAAATAATATATAATATTATTATATTATTATAAAATAATATATACTAAATATACTAAATAAATAATATAAGAATTTTATTTGCATTTCGAATTAACATTACAAAATTAGAAAAATATAGTGCATGAAGTGCCCAGAGTAGCTTAGTGAGGATTCAAAAAATTGTGAAAATGAGCAGGGCATTTTTAAAGTATAAAGCGTCTCTATGCATTTGTAATTTTGTGTGTATGAAACCGGAACAGACTATTTATGGTGAGTGAGAACACAACTGGCAGACTGCAAATTAAATATAATTGCAAAATTAAATAAATTAATAAAACTGGACAGAAAAAACGCAAAAGCAGCAAGGATCAAAAACGGCTTAATGGGTTTGTTGAAAGCAGTGATGGTCATAGAGTCTGATAGCTGCTGGGAGGAAGGACCTATGATAATGTTGTCTGTTGCCAGTATAAATACAGAACTATATTCTACTGGCAACAGAGGCAATGTTCAGCGCTTTGTGTCAGAAACCTAAAGTCATCATCTTGCTTAAATTGACTAACCTTTAGTCTTCACTCAGTAACACTGTCAGCACTGAAGAATATTTCCCGCACCAACTGGTAATACTACGTGTGGTGCAATCAGTGATAGAGTTTTTGG
Source organism: Apricaphanius iberus (assembly GCA_028564705.1). Classification (NCBI taxonomy): domain Eukaryota; kingdom Metazoa; phylum Chordata; class Actinopteri; order Cyprinodontiformes; family Aphaniidae; genus Apricaphanius; species Apricaphanius iberus. Next base: position 326,035 of record JAPXFQ010002510.1, read on the forward strand.
AATTTCCAACTAATTCACCATCCAGGACTGTATCTATCTGAAGGTATTCAGCATTTGATCACTACCTGATTTGCCTGTGCATCTTTAATACAAATTAATGCTACTATTTATTAGATCAAGCAGGTTGGAAAACATTTTAGAGACTACATTTTCACGTTGTCGCCAGTTAACATGCTCTGTGTTTTAAAAGTATAGGAAATAAGTGATCACTGGGTCCTAGTGTGTTTGAGCAACACAACCCCCCCTGGCACTTTTCAAATGCTAGAGACTCCCCCAGTGCGCATGTTCCAACCCCATCTACAGCCCATTCATCTAACCTGGAATGGCATTGCCTCCTTAATCTCCTCTTTTCACATTCACCTACAATACTCAGCCCTCTGTTGAGGGCTCTTTCTATTTTAATGTGTCACCCCTTCCTTCTGCTTTGATGCCAAAACTCTAGGAGATGATATACATGTCAATGGGCCTGCAGACAAAAGCCTTTTCACTCCACATGGCCTAAATCCTTCATCCCACTGCCCCGCTGAAATGCAGGTGGAGAGGGCAGAGAAAGGAGAACTCGTGTTTTGACGTTCTTGCCTCTGGACTTTTTCTGTAGATTGTGTTTCAGAACAGTCAGAAAGCTATAGCTGGACAACTGGCTTGGTGCCTCTATACGCAGAGCATTGTTCCACTCTGCTTAACTAACCTGCTTCCTGTTGAATAAAGTAGTTCCTTTTTTTGAGCACTTTGAGCTTGAATGTGCAAAGGAAGTGGCAATTTATGTGTACTGGGCTTGGGTGTAGTAATATTCATATATCATTATTAGTGTTAGTTATTAACTATACATCAATGACAGACTTTTGAAACTGTAAATACAAATTCAAAGCATGGTGCTGAAATCTACAGACAAGAAAAGTACCCCCAAAAATTACTCGTTTCTTGTTGCGTTGGGGGTAAATGCTTCCCTCTGCTGGATGCTTGTATAAACTGCAGTGTAGTAGGGTTAAATTATTGGTTAAATGCATTTAAAATCAGTGAAAGCTTTTGTTTATTTGTGTCATTATCAGACTTTGTGCTCATCACCACTCTATAAACATTCTCCTCAGTTTCTCAGAACATGTGCAGATGTCTTCAGACTGCTGCCTTTCCTAGTGTTTATCATCGTCCCCTTCATGGAGTTCCTTCTTCCAGTGGCATTGAAGCTGTTCCCCAACATGCTGCCTTCCACCTTTGAAACACAGTCAAAGAAGGTAATCTGAGCTTGGCATTTTCATTTTTCTGAAGTCTCTGAAACATTTCTTGAGTGAGTAGTTTAATGAAGGACATAATAGTTTTGGATTCAGATGTGTTGTCTGTAGTTTTAAATAGGATCAGTATTTTTCTGACAAATTTAGCAGCTGATGTTTTAAGGTGTTTGAAAATACATGTGGTGAATGGGTGATGTCATACTCAGTCATTTATTGTGCTGAAAAGGGAGAATGTGACAAAATGTAAGTTTAATCTTCTGACATTTTGGCATGTCTTTAGGAGGAGAGGTTAAAAAAGGAGCTCAGAGTCAAACTGGAGATGGCCAAGTTCTTACAGGACACCATTGAGGAGATTGCACTGAGGAACAAGGCTGCTCAGGGCAACGTGACCGAGGAGTTCTCCACCTTCTTCCAAACGGTTAGAAATGACTAAATAAATCCCGGTGGCTCTCTGCTGCTTGAAACTACGCATTGACCGCCTGTGTATATCTAGATGTATTAACCAGTGTTGTTGTCAGCTCACCGTCTTTCGAGTCCAAGTGCTAATCCAAGGACACACAAAATTAGTTAAAGTAATGTTCAAGTTGAAAAAAGAATCTGAGGGCCTGGCGGCGCCTGTGTGTCAGGGAACTGCATGTCGACAGCCTCGCTTCTCTCAGCGTGCCGCAGGGCAACTGTGGCTACAATGTAACTCACCTCTTCCAGTGTGTGAATGGGTAAATGACTGAATGTGGTGCTGTGACTGAAAAAGCTTTATACAAATCCAGGCCACTTGCGTTTTCAGTTTACCAAGTCAAGTCATTATCTGAGAGAGAGTCAAAAATAAGTAATCTGACTGTATGTTTTAAGTGTGCATTAATGATACTGAAACAAAGCTTATTTTATTGAAAAAAACAACAGCAAAACAATTGTACTCAATGTCCCTGCGCTATAACTAAGCTAACACATTAGCATTAAAACATGCTTAAAGTAAATGTGAAAATAATATAGTCGACATGTCACCTGTATACTTGGTCTTTAGGAAGTTGTTAAATTTGTAGAGAAATCTGACTTTATGTAACAAGCTATAAGTAACACCACCTACATGCTTATTCCAACAATATCAAATTCACAGCAGTGGTCCAAGAATAGACCCCTGTGGGACCCCGTATTGTAGTTTAGCTTTATTATATGACACTAAACATGCCTCCAATGCTAAAATATAATTGGTTCAGATCATAGCAATGTTTTATAATTGCCTACTCAAAGTTCAGACCTAAATTTAATGGTAAGACTTGAAATATATTCAATACTTTTTTACGACTCATTTTAATTAACTGCTTCGTCTTGTTCATATATAAAATCTTAATAATACACATTGAACTTAATGGTTGTAGTGTGCCAAATTGTGGAAAAGTTCAAAAGGTCATGTTGCACTGTAATGGGTTTTTTATATGGAAGTCTGGCCTCTTTAAAAATAATTTCACTTGATTCTTCCTGTAGATCCGGAACTCAGGGGAACGTCCTAGTAATGAACAGATCATAAAATTCTCCAAACTGTTTGAAGATGAGCTGACTCTGGACAACTTGACTCGACCTCAGCTGGTAGCTCTCTGTCGTCTCCTGGAGCTCCAGTCCATTGGAACCAACAACTTCCTCCGCTTTCAGCTCATAATGAAGCTCAGGGCTATCCGTGCAGATGACAAGGTACGAAGGTTTTATCTTCACTTGAAGTACGGTTTTATGCCCGTTCAAATATATTTTAGAGCCATGCTTTTAAGACATACATGGATTCTCCAGCTAATAGCAGAAGAGGGAGTGGAGAGTATGAACGTGAACGAGGTACAGGCTGCCTGTCGTGTCAGAGGGATGAGATCTCTTGGAGTCACAGAAGAACGACTGAGAGAGCAACTCAGCCAGGTAACAGAAACAGTAAACAAGATTTGGAGGTTAATATTTAATTCTACAATACTTGATTGGAATTTCATTGTCTTGCCTTACAGAGATTTAAATACTAAAAGGTCTATAAATATCTAGGGATAAATAAAGTGGTTTACAGAATTGCCTTCAGAGTTGGTCAGCTTTTTCTGCTTGATTTTGCAGTGGTTGGAGCTGCATTTGAACCAACAGATTCCTACGTCTCTGCTGCTTTTGTCTCGAGCCATGTACCTCCCTGACACACTGTCTCCAGCTGACCAGCTCAAAACGACACTGCAAAACCTTCCTGAGATGGTGGTATGTTGATTAAAAGGAACACTTCAAAAAGATCTGAAAACTACATTTGCTCACTTTGCCGAAGGCTTTCTTGGCTCTGAATGCTAGCCTAACATGTTCAGTCATTTTACGTCACTTTAAGGACTTTAAGGTAACCATTAACCAAACACAGTTAATTTATTCCTTTAGACCAAAGAGGCCCAACTTAAGGTGGCTGAAATGGAGCTTTCCAAAGTGGACAACAAGACCAAACTGGAGACGATGCTGCAAGAGGAGGCAGCAATACGCCAAGACTCCAAGGATCGGGAAATGGAGAGGCTGGCTGATGCTGCAGAGAAGGCTGCTAGGGTAAGGTCTTTGGTTTGAAAAATGGATTGATCACTTCCGATGAAAGAATCTGAGGATTTTAGGGCACATTTTTGGTAATGTAATCAATATCCGGCTGGGCGTCTCTTAGAATCCAATGCAGTTTTTAAGGAAAAGCAAGATTGGAGAAATGTGGGTTTTTAAAATTATTGCATTTGCTGATAGGTTTTTCCCAGCTTTTCCATGCATTTAACCTTTTAGAAGTAAATTATCACAAAATATGCTACTTTAAGGACTTTTGGAAATAAAAGATCTTGTGGATTTACTTAGGACCCCAGATCAGGAAAAGTTGGGACAGTATGTTAAATTAAAAAGAAACTGAAACAGTACTTTATCTTTGACCTGGATTACAATGAAAACAATATAGCAGCATATGTGTTCTTCTTGAATTAGTTTTTCTTAAAAATAAACACATTTCAATTTTGAAAATTGGAACAGTAAAGCGTTTACCACTTAGTAATGTTGCCTTTCATTTTCAGTTGTAATTTTGTCCTATTCTTCCTGCAAACAACTCTTAAGGTGGGCAACATTATGGGGTATTCGTTGTCGTAATCTTCACTTCAAAATGTGCCACATATTCCCTATTGGAGACAGGTTGGGACTGCAGGCAGGCCAGTCAAGTACTCGTACCTTCTTGCTCTGCAGCCAGGACTTTGTAATGTGTGCAGCATGTGGTTTTGCATGGTCTTGTTGAAATGTGCATGGGCGACCCTGGAAAAGATGTCTTCTTTAAGGCAGCATATTATGCTCCAAAATATCTATGTACTTTTCAGCATTAATGGTGCCATAACAAAAGTGCAATTTACCCTTTGCCAAGGGCACTGACACAACCCCATACCATGACAGACCCTGGCTTTTGGACTTGTTGCTGGTAACGGTCTGGCTGGTCCATTGCCTCTTTGGTCCAGAACACACGGCATCTTTTTGTCCATCAAAAATACCTGAAATACTGATTAATCTGACCACTGTACACTTTTTCATTGTGTGATGGTCCATTCCAGATGCCTCCGAGCCCAGAGAAGTTCACAGTGCTTATGGACACTATTAAGATAGGGCTTCCTTTTGGTACAGTACAGTTTAAACTGCCATTTGAGGATGTAGCTACATATTGTGGTACTTGAAAAAAGGTTTGCCAAAGTAGTCCTGAGCCCATGTGGTGATATCGCTAATAGATGAATGACGATTCTTGATGCAGAGTTGCTTGAGGAATCAGAGATCACAGTTGTTAATCTTATGCTGCGTTCACACCGTACAGTTTGTCTGCTTCAGGCAACGCACCCAACGCATGTAGTTTGGCGCATTTACGCTGAGGCCGCAACGCTTGCTTCTGAGCAAAAAAGTGTGTGGGCGGGGCTTTCTCCATTCCCGGATGTTATGAACTATGGCTGATCATACTGAGAGAGTGGTTTGGCTTTACTTGCTAGATATGGCATTCTTCAGATGCGTTCTGAGCTTGAGGAGTTTAACCATTTGCTCCAGGAGCTACGTATGGATGAGGTTCGCTTTCAGTGCTAGTTCCTTCTGTCCCGCACCCAATTTTACAACCTCCTGAGCCGCATCGGAGCTCAAATCTCCTACCAGGACACCAACTACAGGTGCTCTGTTCCTCCTTAGGAGTCCCTGTTCATCTGTATTCAGTAAGTTTTATTTCTGATTTTTGAAATCTGCGTTTGATGAAAATGTTTTCACTGGTCCTGCTTCATTGAAGATACATGTATGGTTACATCACTACAGTAAGACGCTCTGATTGGTTGATGCACTGTGTCAAATGCCTCAAGTCCGTCAAAAGTTCAGCTAGCTGAACTTCTGCATTGCTTGCTACGTTGCTGCTTGGAACACAAGTAACGCTTGAAAAGTTGACGGAGCCAACACACACAACACACTGCAGAGACTCTAAAGGACCTCTGACTAACACGACCATAGATTTTATGTGTAATCTTGCCGCAACTGACACTTGCGTTTGGGGCGATGTGAATGCAGCATTAGGCTTGTGTCTTTGTGCTTTATACACTGAAATCCATCCAGATTCTTTAAATCTTTTTATTTTGTTGGGTGAAATGTCTAAATCTCTTCCTATCTTTCTTTGAGAAACATCGTTTTTAAACGTTTCAATGATTTTCTTACATATTTTTTTGGCAAACTGGCGATCCTCTGACAATCTTTGCTCCTAAAGAACTAGATCTTTCTTCATAATTACGATCACCTTTTGACATTACCTGTTTTGAATCTCATTTTATTGAACCATTTTACCCGATTACTTGCCCTAAATGCTCCTGTGCCAAACTTTTTTGGAATGTGTTACACATGTGAAGAGCAGGAAAGAATGTATATTTGCACATGAAATAAAGTTGACCAAACAAAACATGAAATATTTTAGTATCATATTGACTACAATGAGAAAAGTCTAAATAAGTAAAAAAAACAAAAAAACAATTTTATTTGCTTTTTGTCGTATTGTCCCCATTTTTTCTGATTTGTGTTTGTAGATCCACAAGGGTGAAAATTATGAATGCACTCACAAATAAATATACCACCAGAGTAATATTTGGTCAAATTTCATTTAGCAAATTACACCACAATCGCACATTTCTAGCTTAATTTTAACCTCATATTTCTCTAATATTTTCAGCAGAATTAATAGACTCTATTTAAATAGGTTGGTTTACCGGCAGAGTCGCAGTATTCAGGCATAGTCCATAAGTTTTCAGTATTGTTAAAGTCAAGGCTATCCAGAACCTCAACCAAATTAATCTATGCCAAATCCACTTTTGCTCATCATTATCTCTCATCGGAACACCCACTTGTTTCTAGGATTCAAAGATCTACAGTTGAAATCACACAAAAAGACACATGCACGGTTTCTTTCTCACTGCCTAAAGTTAAATCAGGCCTAGCTTTTTGTTTTACATCATTTAGAATTAGAGGTGTCAAATTATCACGTTAATTGCAATGAATTAATTAATTAATATAATATAATAGGCAGCATTTAAGGGTAATATTGCCAAAACTGCGTTTAAAAATTCAGCATGGCGAGGCCCAACTATTGCAACATTCGTGCCTGCATGCTTAATAGTAATATTACTGCAGTATTGCAGCATGGATATGGATGGAGATCACGTCTTGCTGCAATGGAGGGGGAATTTCATGATGATGTGTGGAATGTGTGCTGAGCACTGGCCGGCCACAGTATTTAAAATACAAGTAAACATGGGGAATTCATTTAGCATTTGTAAACTTTATCAGTTGAGATGGAAAACTGGAGTGATTCAGAGGTCTGAGAGCTTATGGCCTTTGGCGATCTGCTCTTTAACGCTAGACCGTTCATGGGGACTTTGAAGGACAGCCACCATTTGGAGCAACGCGCTAACAGACTTGAGAGCGGGGCTTTAGTCAGGATTACAAAAACGCAAGTTATATCCAAGCTATTTTCTATGTTTATCATAGACTCTTCTGTCTCAAGGTTTATAAGCAACTCTGCATGTTAACAGTCTGGTCTCCCCCAGCCCCTTTGTCCTGCCATTGCGTAATTTTTTGTGAAAAACCTTTCACATTGCCACCACAGGCTGACTACATATGAATAACCAAAAGGCTCCCTGATGCTGGCATTGTCTCTTGAAACAGCCTTATGTCTTCAAAGTCAGAAGTTTACATACATTTTGTAAGTATTTGATAGCATTGTCTTGAACTATATGACTTCCACGAGATTCTCACAATAAATTGCTTCAAATTTGGCCCATTTTTTCTGACAGGAAAAAATAGTCCACCTCGCTCACACACACCTTTTTTAGATCTGCTCATAAATTCTCTAGAGAATTGAGAATGGGGCTTTGTGACGGCCACACCAAAGACAGTCAGTACGTTTACATGCACATCTAAATCGACCTTTCCCAGTAACTGGACTAAGAGCTTTGAGAGTTACGTCCCAGTTTACATACCACAGAGAAAACGCTAGGTGGCCTCGAGTGGCATATGGGCATTAAACAGATGCAGATTAAACAGTGAAGCAGGCGAATTAAATGCCGGTTAACCTTTCGCTGGCTACCCCTCCCAAACGGCCAGTGTCCATTCACACGTCTAATAGCGACCGTTACTATGTGAGCAGCTCCGACAAACATTGACTCCTAGCCAGATGTGCTTTTGTAAATTGGACACTAGATACCCCCAAGAGATTGTGTGGAGGAGTTTTGTTTTTTCCTTTCCCAAAGCCAAAAACACCACGTGAGCGATGCCTACAATGGATTAAAAAGTTTGGACGGCCCCACTTCCTTTCTTATTTTACAGTAACACATTAACAAGCAAGCTCGGTGTGTCAAGTTCCTCGGGTGTCGAGCAACTATTAATATTTTTGGGTTAATTTGTTGGTAGATTTCTGGGATGTATGGAGATTTATTGAAAACCAAACCCATCGCCTTCAGGAAGTATTTGATGCATTATCAGGGTCCTGAACTCAAGTTTGCTTTGACTTCAGTCAGACTAAGATGTATACATTCATTTCAAAAGTCAGTCACACTGTGGCTGTGTTGTCCCTGAGTCACTTTGAATGACTGCTTTGACTAGATTCTTAGGGTCATTGACCATTCCTGGCTGATGACTTTAGATGTTGCTATTGTATTTCCTTAAAATGTTTTTCCTCATGACAACATCTATTTTAAGAAGTGCACCAGTTCTTTCTGCAGTACATCAACCCTACAACATGAGACTGCAAACCCTATAATTCAGTTGGGAAGGGGTTCCTAGACTTAAAAGCGTTCCCCTTTTTTCTTTCAAATGTAAAGATGGCCATAATGGTCGAACACTTCCACTTTTAGTTCATCAGACGACAGGACATATCTCCAAAAATGAAGCTCATTGTCCCTGTGCGCATTTGCAAACTGCAATCTTACCTTTTTATGTTCCTTTTGGAGTAATGGATTCTTCCTCACAAAGTGGCCTTTCATCCCATGTCTATACTGAAAATGTTTCAGTGGGGATATTAGGCGCGTTTCCACTATTGGAACTTCAGGGTGATTTGACTGGAAAGTCCCGATACCTGCATGTCTCCACTTCATCAGGCTGGGCTGACAGGGCTGTTTTAGAGGCCATTTCAAGAACCAACCTGAATGGGGGTATGTACTAGGAAATGGCCCGATTGAGTCAGATCAAGCAGAAACGCAGCAACAAGCCCTGCTGCTTCCATGTCGATTCAGTTGTAATTCTGCTGCTCTGTGTGCCTTTTATGCTAGTCCCTGATGTTACTTGCTGCTGAAACTGTGTGGTTTGTTGGTGTCTGTAGCTGATTACTTAAGAGAGTCAATGTTTATTTAAAGTCACACGTCTGCTGAGAGGACCGAACAAAGAGATTACCCCATCAGAAAAAGATCTTGTCAAATTACCCTGATGTTTGGATTGTAGAAACATGCCATATAACACTATCTTACCTGATCCAGGCATTTTTTTTCAAGATCTTTGGCTTTTATTCTCTCATCGACTTGCACATTTTGGACAAAAGCAAGTTCATCAGTGGAACAGGAAGTTCCCATGACATCGACTGGGCTTTCCTTCAATGTTTAAAGCGATAATAATTATTTCATATCTAAATTTCTGATTTTGATTACAATACATTTCTGGCACTAAGCAAATACAAATAATTTTGATAGTTCTGACTTAAACAGGAGAATATGGTTTAATTTAACTTCACAAAGTGAAAAAAACAAATCTCATTCTTTTTATTTGGTGCATATGTAATCTTCAAGTTTCAACTACATCTGAGGGGTTTAGGTACATTTGAAGAATCAAGAGTTGTACTTAATGTTTAACATTTTATTTAATCTGTGCAATGCATCGGATAAGCTAACAGCAAAAAAGCCCAACAGCATGACACCACCACCATGTTTCACAGTTTAAACACAGTCCAAGGCAAATTGACCTTTCACTTCAAGTTTGGGAGTTGCTTTGAGATTAGAGCCTTTCTCCTAGATTCACATATTTTGTTTTGCTATGGAAACATTTTAAATAGCTATTATATTCTTTGGGGTTTATATACATAAAAGAAGAAAGTCCCAATAATGGCTTCTGTGTCCTTTTCAAGACGTTACTAGATGAATTCGTTTAACTTTCCCATTCAGTTTTCCTACTGGATGCTTTTGCATTTTTGATAGTTTATTCTTTTGCAGGAGGATGAGTTGGGCCATGAAGCCAGTGGGGTGAAAAGCAGTGAGACGGAGCCGGCATCATTCCAAGCTAACAGATCAGCTCATTCAGAGACACTGAGAGATCCAGCTCCTCTTATCGAGGGAAGTAAGGTAATATCAATAAAATATTTTGTCAAATTAGTAGATATGGTTTTAGGATCTCTGACTAAGCCCTTACTAACAGACAATATCTGTATAGTTTTCCACACTCATCACTTATGTACAACTACACTGAAACTAATGAAGCTAAAATAATCATCTTTGTCCCAGATAAGTTGGCCCGTTGTACCAATAGTGTAAATATGATTAGATTAGACTTCATGTTTTTTGTTTTCTCTGATCAGATGACCAGGTGTTGTCACTTGTTGTGATCTTTTCGTTTTGTTCACCCCAGTTTGAGCAGTGGCAGATGTTTCTGCATTTCCAGGTTAGGTTTAATGTCACTCCCTCCCCCCTGGTTCACCCCGGCGATTGATTAAGTGTTTGGGTTTTCTGTGCCATGTTCTGCTGTAAGGGTCACCAGAATATGCAAATGATTTTAGCATTTCTTCTGAAACTTTTAGGATTGAGAAAAACAAGTAATTTATGTCATTTCTTATAAAATAAAATCCCAGTCAGGTTTTATTTAACTTTTAAAGTGTGAAATTCCAAATGAAATGCTAAATTGTTTGCATTTTCTGTTCACCACACATCTATTTGGGCCATCCCCTTCCTTACCTGTCAATCAGTCAGTCTGTTGCTGTAATTGAGTGAATGTTATTTAAATCTTCCCGCAGTTTTCTAGACCCCCCCCCCCCCCCCCCTTCCCTTTCATGTAGATTGGTTGTGGACAGTAACCTGCAGTACTCCCTGCCTTCCCCCTGTTAGTGGTATTGGTAGATGTGTTTTAGATGTGTTTTAGATTAAATGTTAATCTAGGTGAATGTTCAGAACCAACCATCATTCTTTCATTGATGAGCTATGTCACAAGTTAAGAAAATTCTTTAGTTTTTCAGAATTCAGTTACTTGTGCAAGCCTTAATCTTAAAAGTGACATAACTACCAGAGCAGTCACTTCTAACCCTTTTTATTTTCCTGCAAAATGAAATTAAAAAGTAAAATGTCAAATTTTTCCAGAACTAATTTTTTGAAACTAAAGCTACGACCAGCAGTTCATTATAGGAACAAATGTCTCTTCAGTGACCGTTACTGATTGAAGAAGTGTATTGTGTATAAGAAGTGTATAAAAAAAAACTAAAAGTTTTTCAGAATCAATTATAATTTTTACAAAAATAGTTAGAGTCCCTTCTACCTTCACAGCTGAGTTGAAGCTCTACTGTAAAACCTTTCTTTTATTTTGTTAATACCAGCACACGAGAATAGTTGAGTGATACATGGCATGGATCACTTTTTTTGTTCTGCGCCCCACACCTAATCTCTTTCAGAAAAAAAAGTTTTTCTTTTCAAATGATTGCAATACACTAATGCAAATAATCCACAAACTATATAGGAGGAGTGAAGCAGAAGTTTATAAAATATTATGCTTTAAAAAAGCCTTAAGCAGCACTAAGTTCTGCTTTGGGTGTTAATGGGAGAACTGAGCATGATTTTTGCTCCTTATTAAAGCTTAGTTGAATATAGTTATAGTGGACAAACCCACTCTGTGATCATTGTCATTGCCCAGTCTGTTTCTTTGGTTTGTCTTTTGATGAGTCAAAGCTGAAACACTGTACTCACAAAGCGATGCAGTACTGAATTTCAGGGGAAAATGCATTACCGTCCTTAAACACACAGATTTAAAAAAGAGAGAGGATCAACGAGTGATTGAAGGAGATGTTTATTATGAAACTGTAGAAAATGAAAAGTATTTTTTCCACAAATTTCTTCAAAGAAACATCTGAGGCCTTCACAAAACATCTGTGTTTATACTGAGACAGGTGGACACAATTTACTAATTTCTTCTGAAGGTCATTGGTAGCACTGGATTTCCTTTTAGAGTCTCAGCGTGAATGGGGCTGAGTAGCCAAATTGTCAATTTTTTATTAGTCGACATAGTGGAATTATTAGTAAACCACTTTAAAAGCCTAAAACCACTTTAAGCAGTGCAACAGCAGAATATTGTCTTTTTGTTTGCTATTCTTTGATCATTTCTTTATCTTCAAGGGTGAGGAGATAACCAAAGAAGAGATTGACCTTCTGAGTGATGCCTGCTCTAAGTTGAAGGAGCAGAAGAAGCTTCTAACTTTGGAGAAAGAGGAACTAGAAGAGCTGAAAGATGATGTCCAGGAGTACAATGAGGTACCTTTAGTTGTCTGGAAACAGACAAGATTCAAACTTTATTTACTTTCTCGTCAGCTTTTTGATTATATTTTACAAAATAAATCAAGATAAAATTTTTGTCTATACATAAGTATGGGGAATTGTTTTGTGCTTTGATCAGTTGTAATTCATGTGTCAATGTGTGTTCTCCAGGATCTGGAGGAGATCAAAAAAGAGTTTTCTAAGAGTGGTCAGGAGAAGGCCTTGGAAGAATCGAAGGCCAGCCAGCGTTTGTCTAAGCGAGTTACCCGCATGATTGGTCGCATTGATAAAATCATTCTGGAGCTGGAGAACGACAAAGTCATCCTGGACGGGCAGGTGGATAGTGGAGCCACTCCTCCTGTTGGGTAAGAGTTTGGTCTAATCCACATCCATTTTCTTCCAATTGTTTAATCCAGAAAGTTAAAGAAATTATTCTGTTAAAGTAGAAGTACATTTTTTTGCAACCTGGACCTTATTTATAGCATGCATTATGTTCATTTACTCACCAAGACACGTTTGCAGCCACTTCAAGTCCTTCAGCAGATATTTAGATCCATTTGCAATCAGTGTATATCCATATATGGGAGCTGTCAGAGCAACCAAATTGCAGCCTCTAAATAAGGCATTATTTGCCACAAAATTCCTTCATTTCACCAATGCTTTGTAATGAATTACTAGCACTATTCCCCTTTGAGTTTGGTGTATCTTGGAGTTGCTTTGATCACGGTTGTAATCTGAGCAGGGCTTCCACTCTGTGCTTGACAATGGTCTGTTAGACAGAACTTGCTACTGCAAACACCAACATGGTTTGCATGTTTCCAAACTGAACAAACAAAATAACCAAGTGGACTAAGTTCAGCTTCCACAGGCTTCCTTTCCATAACATGCTTAGACTTCATTTGCAATGGCGGACAGCTGCGATGTCTGTGAGATCTCTGGTTAGTGCAAGTTGGGGTGTATTCAGACCTGCACTGCTTAGTCCACTTTGAACGGACCAGAGTTTGTTTGAAACACTGGTCCGGACCTTTTATGCAGGTGTGAATACACACAAACGAATCCTGCTGCAGATCAGAGAACCGGACTGAAACCAACTTTTTTAGGTGGTCTCGGTCCGCTTCCAATATCCGTATGCTGTAGTGAATGTTGTTAATTCTTGATCTTCTTGGTCTTCTGTTTAATCATACTGCTGCCAACATATCGGGGGTCAGAGCGCGCAGAACGCATAATTTCCTTCTTTTTAATGCAGTCATTCGCTGTTCTAAATTTCCAAACAGAGCATTACGAAACTTGCACCGTATGAGCTGCTCTGACACACAATTGACGGGAGATCATGACACCGACAGGACAGTTTTGTCAGAATAAACAGCTTAGCAGTAGATAAACAAGACAGGACATTAGCTTCATTCAGAAGACTCCTGCACTTACCTCTCATCGCTCAGTCATTGTCCCAACCTTGCCACTGATCGTAACCACGCAACAGTTCAACAAAACGCGTCACCACACATCTTGAAAACTCTGATCCAGTCCGCCTGCTCAGTCTCTCTCTCCGGCTTCATTTTGCTGCAGCTCTCACTGCCGGCTATTAGCCCCACCGCTTACTCCTCCACCAGCTCTGCTACAGTTCTTGGGACTCATCCGCTGCTCAGCTCCGTAGCTCGGCCTGGTACCAGGCACCTCCCAACCTTGACAACGCCTTGTCATCTTGCTCCGGCTCTCCTCCGCGTCTGGAACACCGAAACATCTCTGCGCCCTCGCATCCATTCCAGCAGCTCTGATGTTAGCCATATGATTTCACAGCTGTTTACCTCCTTTTCCGGGTCTTTGCTAGTTCCGCCCACATCATCGCTGTCCAATAGCAGCACCAATCGTCACACACATGGATGTGTTTACAAAATATAGTTCACTTGAATACAAACCACACCAAAGAAAGAAAATAGTTAGCCTTTAGTCCGAAACCAACAACCGGACTAAAGCACTTTTCTGGTCTGAATACACCCTTGGAGTCAGTTGGATTAAAAGCCTCTAAAACCCCTGTAGACAACACAGAACCTACAAAATGCTCCACACTCACAGGGTAATGGTGCTAGCAATTAATTGCAAAACATTGGTGAAACGAAGGACTTTTGTTGCAGATACTGCCTAATTTAGAGGCTGCACATTGCTTGTCCACACAACTCCTATTATATGGAAATGCACAGATCGCGAATGGATCTAAACATACTAAACTTGTCTGGTTGAGTAAATGAATGTATTGCATGGTATAAATAAGTTCCAGTTTTCAGAAAACTGTACTTCCCCTAGCCTACATCTACCATTTTAAACTCATCTGTAGTTTATATTTTCTATTATTCTTATCCAAACGAAGTAATTGGTGTTTTAGTTCCAAACACAACATTTAAACCTAGTCGCAAAAATTACAGCCTTTTGTGGTGAATACACAAAAAATACTTCATTATAAAGTTCTAACCATACTGGAAATGTCAGAAAAATGTATATCATGATGTGCCGTCTGGAGTAAATGGTTTTATTGAAAACAATTTCAGGCGTTTAAACGCCTTTAATTTTTACCATTTATTTTTCTAGTTACAATGCCCCGAGATTAGAAACCAATTCTAGGTTTTTCCTAGAATCCAGTGTGTCTTTTTTTAATGTTCCTTTTAGAATACATAGCAGAGGTCATAAAATAAAAAATCTTTGAATTTTGAATTCTCTTTGTAACAGCAACCTTAGAATGAACAATTATTAGCATCTAATTTAAAATTGATTACAGTGGTACATTTCTCATAGATTTGTGGTGTCTACTACCTACTAAATATGACACTATCTGAGATGAATGCTGATTTGGTCTAATTTCACTGTTGTGGCCGCTCTGACCTCTCCTCTTGGATCTCTAGAGGGCCATGAATGACCAAGCTTGAATTTCGTGTTTGTGAACAGTAATAAGAATTTCCTCTGTAAGGTTCACTGGAGGAGCGACCCAATTGGCGTCAGCGGCAATAATTTTCATAAACAGGCTGTTTTGAGAACCCATAGTTGAAACACACATTTTAATATCTGTACATTCCTTGTAAAATGGTGGTGGAGATGACAAAAGATAAATTCAGCTAATTAATTAATATAGTTTGCAATCAAAACACTAAATCCACTTCTTAATTGATTTAAAATTTTGCAGATTATTTTGTACTAAACATTGCAAAGCTGAAAGGTAAGATGACCTGTGTTAAACCATTACTGATGTGGCATCATGGTTTTTCACATGCTGAAATAATTCTGCAGAGAAAACCTCTTTAATCCTGTTCTTAACATCAGAGTTACTCCAGAATGTATGGATTGGAATTAACAGTAACAAACCCTGTGCTTGATTTGTAAGTTAGACTTCTCCTGGTTGTGCCACAGTGTGGGTCCAAAAGCATGAACGTTTCTGCATATCGTAAGCAGTGTTGCACCCCACATTTAACGTTGGCTAATGCTACTGAAAAGATTAAAGCAGCACCCAAGGCTAGAAAGAATATTTCAAGCCCATGCTCTGCATTTTATTTCAGCATTAAATCAATTACTTACCAAATCTGCTCGCTTTATCAACAAAGCTCAAAACTCTGTTGGATTGGTTTGATCTGGGAGATCTAATTAAATGCAACCTGTTGATTTCGGACGTCTCCACCACATTTTACCCCCTGTCAAGCCGGTAACCGTTTCCTGTATGCAGTCTGTTCTACGCCTTCAGGGAGAACCTGATTGGCATCGATGAGCTGATCAACGTCATGCGGCAGATCCAGAACATTCCAGAGGACAAGCTGCAGAGGATCGCAGAAGCCCTGGATGACAACAAGGATGGAAAGATCGACATTGACGATGTCATCAAAGTAAATTGAACAGTCTTTCGTTTAGCACAACAAATAGTTCCTTGTAAAAGTATTCATACCCTGTACAACGTACTCTGTCTTTCACTACAAATAACAACCAACACATGACCAAAATATGTTTCATAATCATATTCAGATATTATTTTTCCATGAAATGGGTATTGGAAATATACAGATGTGGACGAAATTGTTGGTACCCTTCATTAAAAAAAAAGAAAAACTCATAACGGTCACAGAAATAACTTTAATCTGACAAAAGTAATAATAAATAAAAATTATATAAATGTTGACCAATGAAAGTCAGACATTGCTTTTCATCCATGCTTCAACAGAATTATTTAAAAAATAAATGCATGAAACAGGCCTGGACAAAAATGATGGTACCCCTAGAAAAGAATGAAAATAATGTGACCAAAGGGACATGTTAATCCAAGGTATGTCCACTAATCAGCATCCTAGGTGTCTACAATCCTGTAATCACTCAGTGGGCCTATATATAGGACTCCAGGTAGTCACTGTGTTGTTTGGTGACGTGGTGTGTACCACACTCAATATAAACCAGAGGAAGCAAAGGAAAGAGTTGTCTCAGGAGATGAGAAAGAAAATCATAGACAAGCATGTTAACTGTAAAGGCTATAAGACCATCTCCAAGCAGCTAGATGTTTCTGTGACTACAGCTGCACATGTCATTCAGTAATGTACGATCCATAGGACTGTAGCCAACCTCCCTGGACGTGGCTGCAGGAGGAAAATTGATGACAGATCAAAGAGACGGATAATCCAAATGGTAACAAAAGAGCCTAGAAAGACTTCAAAATAGATCCAAGCTGAACTTTATGCTCAAGGAACATCAGTGTCAGATCGGAACATCCTTCGCTGTTTGAGCCAAAGAGGGCTACATGGGAGACGAACAAGGAGAGGACAAATCATTAAAAAAAAACAGACTGGAGTATGCCAAACTACATGCTGACGAGCCACAAAGCTTCTGGGAGAATGTCCTGTGGACAGATGAGACAAAAATTTAACTTTTTGCCAAGGCACATCAGCTCTATGTTCACAGACGGAAAAATGAAGCATATCTAGAAAAGAACACGGTCCCTACTGTGAAACATGGGGGAGGCTCGGTTATGTTCTGGGGCTGATTTGCTGCATCTGACACAGGGTGTCTTGAATCTGTGCAGGGTACAATGAAATCTCAAGACTATCAGGGGATTCTAGAGAGAAATGTGCTGGCCAGTGTCAGAAAGCATGGTCTCAGTCGCAGGTCACGGGTCTTACAACAGGAAAATGACCCAAAACACACAGCTAAAAACACCCAAGAAGGGCTAAGAGGAAAACACTGGCCTTCTATGAGCCCTGATCTCAATCCTATTGAGCATCTTTGGAAGGAGCTGAAACGTGCTGTCTGGAAAAGGCGCCCTTCAAACCGGAAACAACTAGAACAGTTTGCTCATGAGGAGTGGGCCAAAATACCTGCTGAGAGGTGCAGAAGTCTCATTGACAGTTACAGGAATCATTTGATTGCAGTGATTGCCTCAAAAGGTTGTGCAACCAAATATTAAGTTGTGGGTACCATCATTTTTGTCCAGGCCTGTTTCATGCATTTATTTTTTAAATAATTCCGTTGAAGCATGGATGAAAAGCAATGTCTGACTTTCATTGGTCAACATTTATATAATTTTTATTTATTATTACTTTTGTCAGATTAAAGTTATTTCTGTGACCATTATGAGTTTTTCTTTGATTTAATGAAGGGTACCAACAATTTTGTCCACGTCTGTAGGTATAATATAGGGTGACCATATTTTATTTCCCATAAACACACTGGGTCCAATCCTGAAACTCTTCCGTCAAATTCTGTTTACTTAAAGAAGTATTCCTGCTCTATGTGGTTAGACGGAATAATTAAAGAAACGTGACTTTAAAATCCAGATAGAAATAGTTATTCTAATTATAAACTAAACGTATAAGAATTATAGCTAAACTTTTAATTCATGTAGGACAGAAATTAAACAAAACCTGAAGTTATATTCAGAGTAAAAAGAGTGTTTTCAAGTAATAAAAATAAAAAGCGGCATTCTCCTAAAGACACCTAAAGAATCTACTCCAGTCTTTTTTTCTTTTTTTTTTTGCTGTCAATTTAATAGATGAACCCTAACTTTGCACAGCCTTCTCACTGTTCACACATTTCAGCATCGAAATGATTAGCAACTGTTATGCACAGAAGCACTCTGCTGTACATTTAGTCATGACCGGGCCGTTCATCCATAAAGCTACTCTTCGGCTGCCGTCTCGTAAACATGTCGCCCCGGACAGCAAGTTAAAAGTAGACATGTCTGGGGAAAAGAGGACGCTGCTGCTAACGTATTACACAACAACATAGGTGCTCCTCTCACAGCTGAACTGCTAAGTATTTGCTGTATTTTGTAAATTTCGTGCTGCATTGCTGAAACACTAGCAGCAGCCATACTGTTTCCGTCAGTCCGTCTCCTAAGATTGTCTGGTCTGCAGGCTGGGCATTTTGTTTTCAGACTCAAAGGTCAAAAAGACAAAGTATAGAAATTTACTGATTTTCATAGCCTGTTTGAAAGAGGCTATAGTATGACAATAAGTCTGAGCTGCTGCTTTGGGAAGCTAAATGTTGAGCTAAATTTTCAAAAACAAAAAATAATAAAAAACCCACCTGTGTTCAGTTATTAAGAAATGGAAAAAGTGAATTTTCTTTGTTTAAATTACGTTCTTTTGGCCATTTGTTCAGGTGGTGGAACTGATCGACAAGGAGGACATCGACATCTCTACTTCACAGGTGGCTGACATCATGGTCATGCTGCAGAAGGAAGAGAAACTGATAGAGAAGGAGAAGGCCAAAGAGAAAGCTGAGAAGGAGCAAGCAGCCAAACTCAACAGCTAACTTATGGTCTCTCAAAGACACGGAGAGCACTTGTAAAAAAAAAAATAACCACAGGATAGCTTAGCCGGGTACCGGCTCTCAGAATACTCCAAACACCAAGTCAAGGGAGAATTTCAAGGTAACAGCTGCCTTGTGGAAATAACTGGTTAAAAATATATTGAAAAGAAGACCTTTCTATTCAATGCGAATAATTAATTTGAAAGCTATTATCTACAACTGCTTGGAGTGATTCTATGTATTATGTGGATACTTGAGTTTGTGTAATTTTAGCTAATTTATTTAAACAGGGAAAAGGGTGACATGGAACCATTGTCACTTTACAAACTGAAAGCATTGAGGAGAAATTTGATCAAAATGTTGAGAAAGTTTGTATGAGGGGATGTGATATTTGGATTTGGGGTGAAACATCTTGCCTTTCATTTCAGTCATGTCATCTCACACAAATTACATTATTTCTGGACTTCAACAGTAAACTGTATAGTCATTATTGTCATTCCACTAAGTTTTTGTTTTTGTTTTTTGTGTTCATTCGCCATCCTCCAATATCATATAGTTCCTTCCTTTTTTCTCAGTTGTATTTGTTCTGCTTGGTTGGTAACATAAGTGGCAGCTACAAAAGACTTTATTAGACACAAATATCAGATCATGAATGTGAAAATAAGTATCAAAATTTGCATTTAAAAGTGCTTCAAACTCTTATATTCCAGAAATAAAAGCAAATTTAGATTCATTCCTTTTTAAATGGAAATAGACTGATGGTACTGGTGGGTTTGTTTAGAGAATGATATCACTCACCACAATACACATAAATGTCCTTCAACTTTTACACCTCTAAAGCAGCCCCAACTTGCTGGTTGATTAACACTTTAGCAGTCTCAGGCTTTGACATACAGTATATTGCTAGTAGATCCTCTTGGCTGTTAGGACAGATCTCATTGAATCTGACCGTCTCTTGCATGTCCTGCAGAAGTACAGTTGAGTTGAAATGGCGTCTTAGAGGCCGTGTTGATGCTTTTCACTCTATTGGGTCATGGCATGGGCCACCTACCCCGCACCAAACTATTCCAATTTTTAGAAAATGATTGCTTCAGCACTAAATATTACATCATACTCTTCTGTGATTTGAAGTCCCGTTAATGATATGCCAGAGCGACTGGAAATTTGTTTTTTAGCTCAATGGATCATAGAGAAATTCAGCGATTCCCCATACCCATCTGTTGCTATACACTGCTTGTCAGATTGCTGGAAAAAAGCCACTACACTTTTCCCTCTCTTACAAAAAGAAAAAATTGCAATTGTTGCAACAAACATGAACGGGTGTAAAAGGGACACTTCTTGTTGCAGCTGCTGTCTATAATTGGCATGCTACAAGCTGCATGTCTGTTGACCAGTGGACTGCAGGCTGGCTACCTAAGCAGATAGCCTGACTAAATAATCAGCTTATTATACAAAATATATATATTTTGTGCAATGTGCTTATTTACTCAAAAACTATGACTACATTAAGCAGTTGCTCATTCTATATTTTTGCATAACAAAATCAGAATAAATTAATGTTAAGCTATTGTAAAAATCAATATCTAGTATATTTAGTAGCTGTTGGAAAATTTGTTTTTCTGTTTGAATAAAAGTAATTAGATAATCTTTTTACATTTTTGTTCAGAATTTTGTTGTAAGTTCTGTGTAAATGTATTTTTACTCTGTCGTTTGTCATACTGGCCCATGCCTAGTTGTCGTTTCCGGGGGAGACCGTTGTCTCTTGGCATTTGATTATGCTGCTAGAGAAAGCCGTCCTGTTGAGAAGCAGTGCTTTTGGCAATATTCTAGTAGAACTTGCCTTTTAATAGGATAAATACAAAGTGGCCTTCTCTTAAAACATTTGGTTCATCTTCTATTTGTATATTATTATTTTTTTAGGTTTTTAAGGAGATTATAGATTATTTTATTTTGTGGTTACGACTATGCTGAATATTAGAGCAGATTGGATTGTTTACTTTTTACCCTCAGACCAGGTAAAAAAAATTTTTTTAAATGCAGCTATGAATGTGTTTTGGTTAACTGATTTAAGTTTTTCTCTTTTTAAATTTTTTTTTGTGTGGATAAAATATAATTTCATGTACAGGGACTTGCAAACGTGGTATTATCCCTTAATTTTTTCCACATTTAGTCACCATAAAACCACAATCATAGTTTTGGGGGACCGGGGGGTGTCAAAGTGGTGCATTTTTGTGACATGGAACTAGAGCCGGTGCCATGTGGACCTCAGATTTGCTCAGGGCGTGTCTACCAAGATAACTCTTTCAGACTGGATGGGAAGTCTGTGAAAAGCAGTTTTCATGTGTTCGCTACAAATTATTTTGGGGATTTTTGACTGCACGGTCACCAGGCCATTTTTCTATGCTTAAGCTGTCAGGAAAACCGTTCCATTGAAACCCTAACTTCATGTTTAGGGTCGTTGTCTTTGTGGAAGGCAAACCTCCTCCCAAATATCAAGTCTTCTGCAGCTTCTAACAGGTGTTCTACTAGGACTGCCCTGTGATTATTTGTTTCCCGCCATTAACTCTGACCAGTTTCCCTGTCCACACTGAAAAAAAGCGCTCCCCATAGCAGGATGCAGCCAGGGCTGTGCTTCACGGGGTGATGTGCAGTGGTACTTTTTGGGATGATGGCTTGAAAAAAACAGTTATTGAACATTTCTGAGATGTTCAAATCTTGGGTTGTTTGTCCCTGACCTGGCTGCTGTGTTCCTTTTCTTTTCATCTATATGTCTTTCACATTAAATCCCAATAGAATACTTTTAAAGTTTGTGAGTGTAACAGGCCAAATTGTGGAAAAGTTTAACAGACAAGAATCATTATGCAAAGTTCCAGTAAATGAAATTTCTGTGCAAATACTACAAGCGGCTGGACAGGTACATGTCATCTGATGTAGATTAATCTGAGCACCAAGTAAATTTTACTCTAGATGAATCATTTTCTCTATCAGAAACCGAGATAAGGGGTTATTAACAGTTCATGTTACCAAATCGGCATTGTCAAATACTATGAAATTTAAAACTAATACACCACGTGAAATAGATACGACATGTTTAACGAGGACAAACTGGAACAAATGTTGAGCTGTTTTGCTTGGTTAGTTCCTTGAACAAAAATATTTATGCAATATATTGACTATAGAATATAACGGCACTGATTTAGTTGGAGCATTTTTTGGAATATAGACTTTTTATAGACAGTTTAAATGACAACAAATGAGCCTGAAAAAAACCCTCAGACAGTATAGTCTTCTGTCTGCTCTTGCTCCTGTATGTCCTTACTCTTGGTCTCTGCTGAACTGAACTAAAGTTGGATTGTTTGAGCTCACTGCCAACCTCTGGTATTCCTCTGGGATTCCTCGACAGCATACAGTAAAGGTTCCCAGTGTAGCTAGACAAAGAGTGGTACTTTAGATCGGACCATTCGAGGACGCTCCCTTTAACCCATTCCTGGAATCCATTGTCGTCATTATGGATGAAGAGCTTGTTTGTCCTCCATCATCCAACGTTCAGATGGAGTCGGAAACCTCATATGAGTCAAGTCCAGTTCTGTTGGTGGAATGTTTCGGTTTCAGAGGCTTGGCCGAGAAATGGCACTTTCTCTGCTGCATCAATCAACAGCCAGTGTAAATGTGTCCTCTGCTTATTAACAGCACAGCCACTGTTGGAGGTTTAGAATGGAAATGATGGAGGTTCAGAGAAGATTAAGAAATTGTGAAAAATTGAAGAATTTATATCTGCTGTTTGAGCTGTGAAGAATAATAAGGGATCAAATGTTTTATCTACAGTGTTTGCTGAGAGGCAGCAGTTGGATAATAAAGCACTTATCAAAAGTAACATATTTATAAAAGGTTAGGGTTTTACTTTACTATACATACAAGGGAGAAAAAAAACAAAACTCTGAAAACAAGGAAGCTAACCCTTCGGAAATTCCGTTTCTATACAAACGATCTCGCCTAGGGCACCAAAAACTCTGTAAAAGAAAGATTAACTTCAAAACAGGGTTTAACTGTTTTTCAACACTTGCATAACAGTTTCAGAGTTGACATATCACTGGGTTTTCTTGTATTAATGATTACACTGCTACTAAAACGGCAGTCTCCGTGTCTGTTCTTTGAGTGTGTTGAGCTTCATCCTAACTGCTAAGCCCCCAAGCCTCCAAGCTTTTTCCAAATCAGGAATGTTCCATGACTGACAGAAGGATACATTGGGAACTTTTCGGTGCTCCGTTCATCCTTGTGTTATCTGCTGAAAGTCTCTCTCTCTAAAAGCGTGGAGGCCTGCAGACATGTTTCAATATCTAATACAAAGGAGTTTCTCTGTAAATACAGATCTACATATCTAATGTCAACTTTAACACACCCCACTGATAACCAAAATGGCTAACGCTGACTTGTCTTTATGCAGTAACAGCATTCACACAGAAGACTGTTGGGGTCAGAAAAACTTAGTACCTTTTTTTTTTTTCTTTTTTTTTTACGATTTTTTTCATTGATCAGAATGAAAATTTATAGGATTTTTTTTGTTTCTAACCAGCCAGTCACATATCAGAGCACAGATCAGTCTGAAATGGTCAGATTACGGTCTCCAGCTATTTCTTTGGGGGCATTTCTACCATATATCAACACACATTCTGATGACAGGAATCTTCCAAAGCATTTTATGTAAGTAATATAATTGTTATGAGGAGTGGAATTGATTGTCTCAAGGTGTAAATCTTCAGCATAACAGAATGAAGCATTGAGATTGTATCCAAGATACGAACCGTCCTTTTAGATTCCTCCTAAGTTTGACAGACTGAGGTGTGACTGAAACATTAGGTCATTTTAATAATTAAAAAAAAATGTTTTTCTACCATTGTGGCATTAATCCAAAAAAGCATCACATCTGCAGAATGAAAAACCTGAACAAGCAATTAGATGTTTCCTAGCGGCAGAAAAATCGCAAATGCAGGGATGGTTCTGCTGGATCTCTTTTTACCCATTGATCCACAATACCCTCTGCCTGTTAGTTTACGTTGTAGCTGAATTCACCAGAGATTTTGGTCCCTCTGCCATACAAGGAAAAAGTTTAAAAATCAGCCCGAGTGTGATTAGGAGAAGTTGGATCTTTGTGTTCTAAAACTAAAACTTGATTAACTAAATGAGACTGAAATCAGGAAAATGTATCACTCACAATGGAAGCTGAGGATACAGTAGCAGTAAATGAAATTACATTAAGTGAGCTAGTGCAGATGCATTTGATGCGACATGTTTGAATGTTTAATGTGAAGACTTTAACTTTTTTAATTGACTTGAATCTTAAACATGTAACACAATGTTCTTTTTGTTAGAGTACACCTGAAAGGTATTCAGGGCTTCACTTTTTCCATAATTTATGTTACAGTCTTATTCCAAAAAGGATATGAATTGTTTTACCCTTAAAACTACACACAACACCCAATGACTGTATACAAATGGATATATTTTTTTAGATTTTAACTTATAAAATCTCATGTAAAATGTGGAAGAAATGAAGCTCTGTAGA
The DNA here is from genome assembly GCA_028564705.1 of Apricaphanius iberus. Taxonomy (NCBI): domain Eukaryota; kingdom Metazoa; phylum Chordata; class Actinopteri; order Cyprinodontiformes; family Aphaniidae; genus Apricaphanius; species Apricaphanius iberus. Next base: position 350,607 of record JAPXFQ010002510.1, read on the forward strand.
TACTTTTCGAACACAATATCCTTTTGTCTCGATTGTCTGTAAAGGATCACTAACAAAATGTTCCAGAGGTGTTAAATAAACTCCAAAAGATCTTGTATATCGTGTGTGTGTGTGTATGTATGTATGTATGTATGTGTATGTATATGTATATATATATATATATATATATATATATATATAAAGCTTAGTTTATTTTTCTTCATTATACATCCATTATCTTGATGTTTTTTTTGGTCACTAAACACATCCCCAGGACAACTCTCGGGAATGCATGTCATCTGTCCCCCCCCCCACCTTAAATCCCAGCCAGTTCTTCTCAGCCTCCCACATTTGATGCCACTTCCTGAGGCGCTGCCTTTAGAATTCAACCAGAACTATTCTTTTGGTTGCACTTTTAAAGCAGTTAAGTGGTTATTTTAACAGACTAAAGTGGGTGTTTTTTACAGTCTATGTGTGCAACACATGAAAAGATCTGGGTTTGTGTTTGTTTAGAAAAGCTATGGAAAAATTAGTTGTTCTGAGAATAGTAATGGGGCTTAGAAAACAGTTTTTGTTACAGAACAAAGAAAAACTGTTCTTTCATCCTGACCAAGCTGAGAACAAGTTTTGTAGAAGTAAACCTTGTAAAGTTGTAAACAATTATTTATTAAATAATTAATTAAAAAGAATAATTTATTGCAGTAGTACAATCTCACTCTGAAAGAAAACAAAACTAACCTATTTGAGTATTATGTGTGGCAAAAAAAAATCCCATGTAAAAGAAATGATTAAAAAGAGCCTTGTAAAATACATGAACTGTGAATGCCCTATATCTGGAAAGCTAAGTTAAGTTTCACTAGCCACACCTAGAACTGATAACTGCAACTCTTGTTCGTAAGACTGAAACAGGACCTACATGACAAAGTGGAATAGACAAAAAGGTCCTCAAAAGCCAGATATCTTGTCTGAAGAACTGCAGTCTTTGCTTCCCTCAGTTAGTGTTCACGAGTTCACTTTCTGAAATAGATTAAAATGGCCTGCATGACAGAGTTCCAACACAAAAACCACAGCTAAACAAAAAGGACATTAAGGCATATATCCAGCTTTCCAAGAAAACTTCTTAATGATCTGGACTTTGGTAAATTACTCTGTAGACGTGTGTATTTATTCAGGTGTTTGTTAGACTACATCAGGCATAAATGTAACAGTATTTCAGAAAAGAAGAACCCAACAGCAAGATAGGGTGTTAATGGCGTAATGCTTTGGGACTGATTTGCTACCTAAAGACCTGGAAGACTCTGTGGTAAATTAACCATTAATTCGGCTGACTAACAATACATTGTGTAGGAGAATGTCCAGCCATCTGTTTGTGACCTCAAACTGAATTCCACTTTGGTTCTGCAGCAGGACAATGACCAAAAACACATTAGTAAGTTGACTTCATAACCATGCAAGAAACGTTAAATGAAGACTTACGAGTGATCTAGTCAAAGTTCTGGCCTGAATATGAATGAAATGCCGTGACCTGCCCATTAAAGGACAGTTCATGTTTAAAAACCATCCAGTGTGGTTAAATTAAAACTATTTCAAAATATCTTTGAAACCTCTGTAAAAAAAAAAAAAAACTCCCTGCAAGTTATTGCAAATGTTTTATTGCGGTTGTTACTGCTAAGGGACACATTAGTAGGTTAAGGGAGCAATGATTTTCTTCACACCATTCAACACACAGCAAGTACTTTGTTTCATATAATGGTCTGAGAAATGCCAAGTTATGCATAACTTTGCTAGTTTGCACACTAAATATATATCGCATCTGGTATAGGCATATAAACTATTTAATTTAGGGTGCTTCTCACATAAAAACGGCAATTACAAATATAGTTTTTAGAACAAATCACATGAAAATGCCATCTTCTAAATTGTTATAAAAATCATAAATGCCTTGTAGCAGCCCTAAAATTAAAAGATTAAAAAGAAAAACGTTCCCAATAAAAAGAACAGAAACAAGATTTGTGAGGTAAAACTGAAACACCTGCTGAAGTTGCTGTATGCCTTGGGAACCTACTATAGTCTGTTAAATGAATTCCCTCTTTGTTTTTGCTCTCCTGTTTCCATTTTGCATCCTATCCCCATGGAGAATCCAGATATTTTCCACCTCTGTCAGCCCTGCAGGTAGGTGTCAGAAGTTTGGTCAGAGCTACATTTCAGAATGCACAGAAATTAGCTCACAGTGCCATTTGAGACCTGTAGCCTGGGTAGCAGACGTCTGGTAATCTCATAAAGTTGGGACTGTTATTTACAGTTGTAATTCTGATGATAAAGGTTCAAATGAAGATAAGAAAATGATGTAGTTAAGGCTCAAAGTAGCCTGATAAACTGACAGCTTTATTTGATGCAGTTTTCAGTGCAGTGAACTTAGATGGGTCTGTCTCTAATTTAAATTGTTTGCCAAAGATCAGCTGTCTCAAATATAAAAGAGGAAGATTAGAGAATACTACTCTCTGTTAACTGTCTTTAGCTTCTTTATATAGTGATTAGAACAGTAAGCAGGGCTAATATATAAAAGAAATGTCTTCATGCATATATCTTCTATCCAAAAGGCCAGCAACTTTTCCGATTCCAGCATGCTACATGAAAGATTTAAAACCTTCATGGCTAAAACAGGAGTTTTGCTGTCAAGCCTTCCTGTTATCTAAATGTTGTGGAAAACATATTCTTCTATCTAGATATCTTCCTATAGCTCTATTTTTCCTATGACTTCATTATAAACGCCTCAATAATATTTGAAACACACCATGATACAAAAGGCATTAAAACAATTCTGGTGTTCTATTCCCTTCCATGGTGTATAAAATCAAGCCCCCAAGTTGAACAGAAACAAATGTTTGTGAAAGAATAGGTTGCTCTTAGGAGATTGATATATTCCAGTGTTAAACCGTGTATGGAATCTAACTGTGTAATATGTCTAGTCACTAAATTTGCTTGATACTAAACATTCAAGGGTCAACTGTTTGGAAATGATAGCAACTCAGTCACAGTCGTAGACTGGGTTCAGCAGATTGTAAATGTTTTAAGGGGAGTCAGTTGCTACCAAGCTCCAAACTTCATTTTGCCTTCAGATCAAGAACATTGTGCCAAGAGGTTAGTGGAAAGAAATCGGTGGAGTTACATTTAAGCCTCGCTTTACTAAGGGGGATGCTATGGTGTAAAACAGGACACCCCTGGATTCCAAGGCAGTGGATAGATTAGATTTTTGATTTGACTTGTGTTTTTAATTGCACATGGCCCCTTTTTAAATAAAATCAAGTGTAAACATTTGATGCATTACACCAGAGTTAGGCTAATTTTCATCTGCAGTCCAAACGTACAAATAAATAAATTACGGGTTAAAATATCAAACATAAAAAAATATTCATGGATTTGTAACATAGCAAACATAAACCATCAGATATAAAATGCCCCTCACAGGTATGCACACACAGAGGAGGTGGCAGAGTGCACAGCATACAGTATTAAACCCACACACACTCCTTATAAACCCTATAGGGAGGTGAATATAACTGAATAAAAACTTAATATTGCCCACTAGTAAGTTAGTTTAAAGGCAACAAGTGGGTCACAATTTTTTATGTTGTCTGGAATTGTGTTCCATTGTGTGGCAGCTTTAACAGAGAAAGCCGCCTGCCCAAATGCCGAGTAGCAAAAGGGTACAGTGCCACAGAGTCACAGTAAATAACAAACTCACTCAAAAGGCTGGGAGTCAGGCCTTTTAGGATTTTTTAACCCATGCATAGTTTTTAAATTATTCTAAAATTTTTGAAAGTTAGTAGATTGTGATTATGTAGTATGTGACAGTGATGGTTGCCTAAGTGGCTTTTGGTCAAAGATTTCCAGGCCTGCTTGTACAGGGATTCTAAAGGTCTAATTGTTGTTTAGAATCCCTGTACAAGCAGGCCTGGAAATCTTTGAGTTAGAAGAAGGTCTAATTGTTGTTTGACTAGCCTGCCCCCAGCAGGTAATACAGTATGCGATATGTGCAAAGATAAAAGCATGTAGAAATATCTTAGCATCCTCTGTTGATAGAGTATCTGATCTGTCTAAAATTTGCCAAGTTGTATTTGATGGTTTTTGTCATTTTCTTGATGTGTTTTTTGAAGCTCAGATTTGAATCAAGCAACACTCCAAAATATTGGAATTCAGTGACAGCCTCAATCTGTTCATCTTTAATGCAGATGTTTACATCTGGTATGTTTTGGAAAAGAACATGTCTTTTGTTTTACCTACATTCAAGGTAAGACAGGATTGGTCTAGCAACTCAGCCACTCCAACCACGGAATTGGTTAGTTTAGTTGCAGCTTGTTGAGCTGACTTTGCATGGGTTTACAAGACTGTTTCATCAGCATAGAGTTGTACCTCTACGTTGCGACAGTACTGGGGTAGGTCGTTAATATACAGACTGAAGAGTAGTGGGCCTAATACAGATCCCTGAGGTACACCCGTTGTACACCTCAAATAGCTGGAGCATTGGTCTTTAATTTTTAGACACTTCTATTGGATAGGTAAGATGATATCCATGGAAGTGTGTTAGAAGAAAGGTTGAAGTTCGAGAGTTTAGATAAAAGGAAACTGTGTGCAGGTCAGGTAGCTTGCCAATTACTACTGACAACTCACAAAATTTGTAGTAAACCAGGAATCCACCTGCTCCAAACAGCAGAAAACCGGTAACCATAAATCCAATGACATAGTTATCTCTCACATCCTCCACAGAGAGCAAGCAGAAACATACATGTTTCCACATCACCCAGGAATCTATTATATATACCCAATCAAGACTGTCAGGACATTAGGGTTACCAAGGACCAACTCTTGTATTAGAAAAGATTTGGTCAATTTCAATTAGAGACCAGTTGACCAGATCTGTGGTGTAATTTGGTTGCTTCAGAGGAAAATGCAGAGAGACGTTCCAGATAGACTTGACAAGACAAAACAGGAGGGATAAAGACGGAGAGGGAGTGTAGCGAGAAAAAGTGTCCCTCCTTACCAAGGGAAGGAAGAAAAGAAGCATTTGTCTTTGGTTTGGAGCAGAGGAATTGATTTTCAGGAGCTGGGTTCAGCAACCATAGCTGCAGTGAAAGGAACTCTTCCAACTTTGTGGGAGCGGTTTGGAGGTGGCTCCTTTAGTTCCAACCTGGCTGTGCACCAATGCACAAATTAAGGTGCATAAAAACATATGACCGATGAGCAAGTTTGACATGGAAGAATATGACTGACCTGCACAGAGTTCTGGAATCTGATTGTTTATCACTACATGTCTGGAGACTCAAAAGTTGCAAATATAAAGAAATCTGCATTTCTCAAACACGGTTTTTATTACAGCTTATGTTTCACAAACTTATCTTGTGGCCGTTTGCTTTTGAAATTCAAAAGCAAAAGGATAATTTCAAAATATGTACAGTTTTTCAATTTATATAGGTTTAAGAAGAGGGTAGGGGTTCTGACATGTTGGACCTCCACAGCTCTGATTTGTTGACTGTTGTTTTGTATGTTCTGGAATCTCCTTGCAGCTCCTTCATAAGTCCCCTGGTATTAATTTCTCCTGAATATATAAATAATAATAATAATGAATATAATATAGTTCTGACAAATCCACCAGTTCTCCATGTACTATTACAACAAAAGAGGAAAGAACTGTTTGTACAATATTTACAGTATTCACAATACAGATGTATTTTAACAAGGTATCATTCCAAGCTTTATTCTGCTGTACTGTAAACCTAAGCATACCACACAAATATCTTCAAAGATTTTTTGTTGGTTTTATTTAATTATTTAACTGTTTTCGAGTGTTTGAACATTAGTGCAATATCATGTTTTGAATTACCATATATAGCATACAGTGCCTAAAGCATGTTATACTTTGAAAGTTATTTGTTTCAAAGTCAGTAAACAGAAATTACAGTTTGAGAGCCAAAGGAAGGTTGTGGTTAAGGGGAATATTTGTTCATTTTCTAATTTCTCCTAATGCCAATGCTTTTTAATTCATTGAATGGGTATATGATCCACAAATGACAATGGTGTAAAATAATCCATCTGTAGCTTCTATTTGATCATTAACACATAAGTATACCCGACTGAACCAAATTGGTGGAAAAACAACAGTTAAGAGTTTTTCAGTTATAAGAATTTTGGACATTAATAAAATCAGTCACATCATAACAGCCAATAATTATTCTACAAAGCTAGAGGCACATTAATCAGAGATTCATATGACTGATGACCTATGGATACTGATATTTGCTGATTATGATTTATTTTTTGAATTGCGATATAGCAACAGCACTGTTTTTGTTTGGTTGTTTTTTACCTTATTTTAAGCTTGAAGCAGTCATTTACTAATATTAGGAGCAGAGGCAATGCTGCACTGACTGTGTAATGATGAAGTCTCTATAAAATACATTTTTTTCCAGAAAAAGACAGCAATGATAATGGAGTTGAAATTTTGAGATGTCTTGAGATTATTTGCTGGCATCACTAAAATAGCAGTCTGCGTGGTTTCTTCAACACTTTAGGTTTTTATTTTAACAAGAACCTTGATAATATTTATAGATTTTACTTCCTAATAAAATTAAATTCTAAGAAAATTTCATCTGTACTAACTGCTCAGTTCTACTTTTTTTTCTACTTTAAAATTGTTTAACCTGCATGAAATAATTATTAAATAAATAACTCTTGTTATTTGGGTTTATGCTTGCGAACCTTTCTTAAAAACACCTTTCCTGTGGTGATGTCTAGTCAGCTGTGTTGATCCGTCAGTCACGACAGATGAATGTTCCTTCACCTCACAGGCTTACCGCTCCACTTTAGAGTACAAGAAAAAAAAAATGCATGTTCATTGACTGTGCAAGATTAATAAGTTATTAGTCTCTAATGCAGATGCAATTGTTCACAAATTCTACATAGATGTCTGCAGCTATGTAAAACATTTGGTGCTGTCTGCTTTGTTTGCTGGTCAGTCATGTTAAGAACTGTTCTACACAGAAACTCTGAAATGATCCAAAGTTGCTTTTATCACATTGCCTGGAAAAAAAAATGCAATAAATATTTGGGATTTGTTTTCCAGTCCTTTAATAAATTTACGGATTAAACTCCCAATAAGATTTTTTTTTTCTATTTGTGTTTCTGTGTAATAATACAGAGCATTTTTTATACCAAACTAAATTGATGATTTTCCTGTTATCTGCATCAAGACCGCTAGGTGGCAGGCTGCAACAGCGCATGGGCGATCTAGAGGAGCACTCGTGCTGGTAAGATCGGAACTCTATAAACAGGGGCAGCTTCCCTCTATTTGGAAGAGCATCCAACGTGTCTCTTTTTTATAGCCGTTGTCTTAAAATAAATTTAAGCAACCTCTCATGGTTAAGATGCAGATTTATTTATACATTTATGTTTTAACAGAGCAGGCATTATTACCCACCTCATTTTCTTATAGCCTAATGACGGACACACCCAAGGCCTGCATAATTCTATACATCTTGTGCAGCATATAGGATAGAGTAGATATTTATACCAATATTTTGTGGTTCTTACAAAACAGTGATGTTCAGGAAATAAGCCAATCCCCCCCGTATTTTTTATTTCAATAATTCAATTTAAAATGTTACACTTGAAACTTGTTATTGTTAGACACTTTAGTTTTCTGATAAACAGGTAATAATTTTTTTAACTCTTGAAATATATAAATTATTATATAAGACCAAAGAAAAAATAGATTTTTGTGGCCTTAGTGGCATTCATTTGAAAGTGAATATGTCAGAAAAGGTGAGAGAACTGAGGAAGAACTGAAGAACTGTTAAGATTAACTATTAAAAAAAGAATCATTTGATGTACTCCTGTATTTTTGGTAGGTTGGCCACTCCCGTTTTCTCCATATGTGAATAGTGACTTTTATTGTGGTTTACTGTAGTCCCAAAGCCTTAGAAATGGCTTTGTAAACCTCTCCTGTCTGTTGTATTCTCAGCTGTTCTTCAGTCTCTTAGTTTGAAACATTTAAGTCTGACAGCAAATCAAAAACTATTTTTACTGTAAGATTGCAGCTGTCAGTGAAACTATTCTGGATCAAGATTAAGCAAGTTTAGAGACTAGAACAGTTATCTAGTTATTACGTTGTGCGTGGATAAGTGTAAAAGACTTGACAACGCAGATGTAAAGCTATAATATCATAGAAAGGAGAACATTTCTAAAAATGCAGACCCCAATTTCAAGGTCTGCAGTTATTTTCTGCCCCTCTCTTTGAGTAGGTCCCACTTCCAACTGTATTTGTGCGTTAGTGGCTAAGCCGCACTGTGCTCTGCAGGCCTGTCTCCATTCCAGACCAGAAACACATCCATCTCTATCTTCCTGGCTGCTTGTGACCCCTGCGTTCTGGCGTCGAGTTAACCTTCACTCTGGCGTCCATAAACAGCCCGTCTCCTCACTGAAGGCCACCCAGCCTCTGTGGCCACTTTCAGAGATCATTATTAGGGAGCTGATGAACGCCCTTGAACAAACTAGCCACACAGTCACCAAGAGTACGCAAAGAAATGTTTTTAAAAGTTTAATAAAACTGCCCACATCTCTCTCCCCAGTACCGTTTCTTTTTCTCTGCTTGAGCTTTATTACATTTTACACTCTGTGTGAGATTTTGCTACTCAGACATATTGTAGTCTAAACCTTGACCAGCAGGACAGCTGTTAAAAATCTTGTTCTTTTATGTTTTTTATTCCATGCATCAATTTTCTTTTTGAACGTTTTTCTGTATTTGTACCATGAGTAATGAGGCTGAACATTCAAAGACACACAGCAGAATCACCACTTTTTTGTACTGTGTCGTGTCATTGTGTGGGTCTTGGCTCTTGTTGCGGGCTTTTAATCAACAACTTCCGCCGGTTGGGAGGAACGGGTGGGTATGGGTGGGTGCTTCAGTGCTTTGCAGCACCCACTGGCAGAACTGTAAATGGCCGTATATGAGCAAGGCTTCAGTTCAGATAAAAAACAACTTAAAAGGATTTTAAAAAATTCCACAAAACAGAGGTCACAGTATTAAATACAAAGAAGCTGAACAAGATGTTTATTGTCATATTTTCAATTTTTGCATCAGATAGACAGATATATACTTTTTGAAGGTTTAGATGCTGTTCTGGAGACTTAAATTAAGTGCCACATCAGCCAAGGTTTTTAAATAACTGAATTATGCTTAGATTCTCTCATGGTAATCTTGTTTTAAAGTAATTTATTTACCTGTACTCCATGCCTAAAGTTGAAAATGTCTGCGGGTCTGGACTAAATGCCCAGGGGTTGGGAGCTGTTCAGTGCCATATGGGACTTCGACCATTCACAGATTCATTAATTTGGATGAAGAAAATCCAGGAACTACATCCTGTGCAGAAGATAGAGAACGAGTCAGTGGATGACAGGGACGGCACCAAAGTGCATAATCCTTTGTGAAAAATATTATTACACTACATTGCCACCAAAGGCTGAATACTTATTCAATTTCAATTCAATTCAATTCAGTTTATTTATATAGCGCCATTTCACAACAGATGTCATCTCAAGGCACTTTACAAAAAGAGTTATTACAATACAATGTTTAGTGTAGAAATTACAGAACCACAGAAGATTGCGTCGTGGAATTCTCAGCAATCCCTCATACTGAGCAAGCATGCAGCGACAGTGGGAAGGAAAAACTCCCTTTTAACAGGAAGAAACCTCCGGCAGAACCAGGCTCAGCACAAGCGGTTATCTGCCGCGACCGTCTGTGGCTTGGAGAATACACAACAGAGACACAGAAAGAGCAACAGAACCGATGCACAAGTTTGTTGCAGGACGTGGAGAATTTTCCGTCACTGCAATGCCATCTTAGTCAGGGTCGTCAAGCAGGGCTAATCCGGAGCACCTACTATAATAGAAAACAGGTTAGTGCTTGAATTGACAGCACATCATGCAGTTGGGGAGAAGTAGGAGAGAAAGTAGGAACAGACCCTAATAATGTCCTCCAACAGCCTAGCCTAAAGCAGCATAGCTACTAACATTAACCTGTCTCCTAGCTACTAGGAGACCTGGCTACCAACACTCTGTCTGAGTCCTCCTGATCGAGGCTCAGCCCGTGGACGGTGTAGGGCCGGTAACGGCCCCCGTCATGCCGGGGTCTTCTCGGAGTCGGGTTGTTTGAGAATGCAGCCCAAAGTGGGTGGTAAACTCCATCTAAGGCTAAATACCGGCACGAGACCGATAGTCGACAACTATCTTAAGGAAAAATAGACAGAACTGAGAGGACAGAGTTGAAGAGGGCGAGAAACGTTTAAGAGATAAACGGGTGGGGTCCGCACAGTCTGCCCAGGGGATTCAACCCGGCAGGTAATGGGCGGCCGCACTGTGCGGGAGGATCCCCTTGAGGGACCTCTCTCCGGCGCTGGCTGGCCCCTGTGGGGCACATTTCTTCCGCGGCGGTAAGCCGCGACCGGCTCCGGATCTTTACCTGGCTTACATTAATCTATCTCTACCTAGCTACTCTACCTCTTCCTATCTCTTCCTAACTTTTGACACTCTGCCTGACTACTAACATTAACCTGTCTCTTCCTATCTACCTGTCTGACCTGACTCTAACTACCTATAAACATATCTCTAACTGTAAGCTTTGTCAAAGAGGAAAGTTTTTAGCCTAGTTTTAAAGATAGACAAATTGTCTGCTTCACGAACCAACCCTGGGAGCCGGTTCCATAGGAGGGGAGCCTGATAGCTGAAAGATCTGCCACCCATTCTACTTTTAGAAATCCTAGGAACTACCAGTAAACCTGCAGTCTGAGAGCGAAGGTCTCTGTTAGGAACATATGGAACAATCAGGTCTCTTATGTATGATGGAGCTAGATTATTAAGGGCTTTATATGTCAGAAGGAGGATCTTGAATTCTATTCTAGATTTTACTGGGAGCCAGTGAAGAGAAGCTAAAACAGGGGAAATGTGATCTCTTCTTTTAATATTCATCAGAATCCTAGCAGCAGCATTTTGAACTAACTGAAGACTTTTAATTGTATTCTGTGGACTACCTGATAATAGACAGTTACAGTAATCCAGCCTCGAAGTAACAAAGGCATGGACTAGTTTTTCAGCATCATTCCTGGACAGGATGGTTCTAATTTTTGCAATATTCCTAAGGTGAAAAAAGGAAATCCTACAGACTTCTTTAATGTAAGTTCTAAACGACATATCTTGGTCAAAAATGACACCGAGGTTTTTTGCTTTATTACTGGAGGCTAATTTAATGCCGTCCAGGTGAAGGGGCTGACTAAGTAGTTTCTTTTTCAGAGCTTCTGGTCCAAAGACGACAACTTCTGTTTTATCAGAATTTAGAAGCAAGAAGTTTAGAGTCATCCAAGTTTTTATGTCTTCCAGACATGCCTGTAGTCTACCTAACTGATTGGATTCATCAGGATTTATGGATAGATATAGCTGTGTATCATCTGCGTAACTATGGAATTTTATCCCATGCTGCCTAATTATTTTACCAATAGGAAGCATATATATAGTAAAGAGAATCGGCCCAAGCACTGAACCCTGTGGTACTCCGCAAGTAACTATTGAGGTTGAGGAAGATCTATTGTTTACCTGAACAAACTGAAATCTGTTAGACAAATAAGATTTAAACCAACCTAGTGCTGTTCCTATTATACCGACACTTTGAAGCCTTTCTATGAGAATATTGTGGTCAACAGTGTCAAAGGCAGCACTGAGATCTAACAGGACCAGAATGGTCACCAGTCCATTGTCTGAGGCTATGAGAATATCATTAGTAACCTTCACCAGAGCTGTTTCAGTGCTGTGATGAGCTCTAAAGCCTGACTGAAACTTCTCAAACAGCTCATTATTGTTTAAATGCTCACATATCTGGTGTGCAACTATTTTCTCAAGAATTTTAGATAAGAAGGGAAGATTAGATATCGGTCTATAGTTAATTAAGTCGTTTTGATCAAGAGAGGGTTTCTTAAGTAGAGGTTTAATTACAGCAATCTTAAACTCCTGTGGTACATATCCATTGACTAAGGATAGATTCATTATATTTAAAATTGGAGCAGCGATCAGAGGGAAAACTTCTTTTAAGAGTTTAGTTGGGATTGGGTCTAAAACGCAAGTTGAAGGTTTAGATGAAGCTAATAATTTTAGTACATCACAAAGTTCGGCTGCATTAAAGCAGTTTAAGCATATATTAGGTTCCACCATTTTTGAGGCTGCCTCATTAACTAAGGAGGAAGCAAGCATATTGGGAAGGTTCCCAATTATCTTATTCTTTATGGAGTCTATTTTATTTATAAAGAATTGCATGAAGTCGTCACTGCTTAGAGCTTGGGGAATGGTTGGCTCGATAGAGCTATGATCCTGTGTGAGTTTGGCAACTGTATTAAAAAGAAACCTAGGATTATTTTTATTCTCCTCGATTAAAGATGAATAATATGCTGTTCTAGCTGTGTGAAGGCTCTTTTTATATAGCAATAAACTATTTTTCCATATTAAAAAGGAATCATGTAAATGCGTGGAGCGCCATTTTCTCTCTAGTTTTCTAACATTCTGCTTTAGGGTACGTAGCTCTAAATTAAACCAGGGAGTTAATCTTCTATGGCTAGCCACCTTCCTTTTCAAGGGGGCAACTTTGTCTATTGCCCGACGCAGGGAGGAATTAACGCTATGAACTAAAATGTCAAGTTGTGAGGGGTCACGAGTTAAATCACTGTTTTCTGTTCTGCATTTATAAACTGAGGAAATTAAAGTTGGAAGAGCTTCTTTAAAATTTGCTACAGCGTTGTCTGATAACGTTCTGGTATAATGAAGTTTTCTTTCAGGTTTGATATGATCCATTAGAGTAAGTTTAAAAGTGATAAGGAAATGATCAGACAGGATAGGGTTATGTGGAAAGACTGTTATTTCTTCACAGTCAATGCCATAAGTCAGCACAAGATCTAAAGTGTGGTGACAAGAATGTGTTGGTCCCTGCACATTTTGAGTAAAGCCTATTGAGTCTAGGATAGTGTTAAAAGCTGTATTTAGACTATCACTTTCATTATCAACATGAATATTGAAGTCTCCGACTATAATGACTTTATCAGTGTTTAAAACTAAGTCAGATAGAAAATCTGAAATCTGATCTAAAAATTGAGAATAAGGTCCTGGTGGACGATATAAGACCACAAACAAAAGTGGCTTTACTGCTTTGTTATGTGTATGAGGAAAGCTAAAAACTAGATGCTCAAAGGAACTGTAACTATTATTTTTTTGGAGATTAATTAGTAAATCGGAATGAAAGATAGTTGCTACTCCACCTCCTCGACCAGTACTTCGAGGGACACTAAAGTTTAAGTAGCTAGGGGGAGTTGACTCATTTATTGTGACATGGTCCTCTTCCTGCAACCATGTCTCTGCAAGACAAAACAAATCAATATTATTTTCACAAATTAAGTCATTTACCAAGAGTGTTTTTGAGGGGAGAGATCTTATGTTTAGTAAACCACATTTAATTGATTTGTTTTTATGTTCAGTCCGAGTTTTATTTATCTTTATGAGATTTTTATACTTTGCTCTAGTAGCATTAACTTTTAATTCATTAGTTTTGGGTAGTGGACGGGAAACTATCTCTATAGGGTAGTGGGTGGGTGGCAGTCCCTGTTCCTTGACCTGGACTCTGGGTTCCCTGAGCTGGACTCTGGGTTGTCACGGCTTTGGGGAACTAGAGATAACCCTATCAATGTTCCTGGAAAGAAGCGAAGCTCCGTCCTCGGTGGGATGGATGCCGTCTCTACGTAACAGTCCAGGTTTTCCCCAGAAGGCCCCCCAGTTATCAATGTAGCCCACATCGTTTTCTGGACACCACCTTGACAACCAAAGGTGGAACGAAAGCATACGGCTGTACATGTCATCGCTAGTACGATCAGGCAGGGGACCAGAAAAAATTACAGAGTCAGACATCTTTTTGGCAGCCCTACACACCGAAGCTACGCTAATTTTAGTGACCTCCGACTGCCGTCGCCGGGTGTCATTGCCACCAGCATGGATAACGATCCTGCTATACCGCCGTTTGTCCTTGGCCAAAAGCTTCAGATGGGACCTAATGTCCGCAGCCCTGGCCCCTGGAAGGCATTTGACGGTGGTCTTTCGTGTCTCTGGAGCCACATTCCTAACTATGGAGCTGCCAATTACAAGAATCGGCCTCTCCTGCTCGGCGGGTGCGTCGCTGAGCGGGGCGAACCTATTGTTCAGAGAAAGGGGCTGGAGGTTGGCCGCGGACTGGGGTCTGGCGCTAATCTTCCTACGAACCGTCACCCAGCTCGCCTGAGGTCCCGGCTGCACGGGAGCTGTTGAAGGACGGCTAGGTCCTGTCCTAGTTGACTCCGCGCTAGCTACTGCTGGGCCTGGCTGTTCTACAGCGCGGAGCCGGGCCTCTAGCTCAGAAACCCTCGCCTCCAAAGCTACAAAAATGCTGCACTTATTACACCTACCAACTTCACTAAATGAGGCGGAGGAGTAACTAAACATCTGACAGAGAGAGCAGGAAAGAGGAGGAGGTGTAGAGAGAGATGGAGGGACAAGAGAGAAAGCTGCCGAAGCCATGCTAGCCGTAAAGCTAAGCTAACCAAGCGGTACCTTACCTTACCTAAAAACAAAGTAATTAACCCAGTAAAACGCTTAAAGAGTCCTAAACCGTGAAGAAACTTAACGTTTTAATGTGTTTGTGTGTTAAGCAACTCAGAAAAAACTTATTGACAGAGAAAGTTAGATCAGTTCAAGAGAGAGAGAAACACCGACTTGCTACAAACGAGTTAGTCACAAAACAGGGATGAATGACTAATGCTCCCTGATGCTGCCACTGCTATTCAACAAACGTTTTATTCTTGTTTTTATGTTTATGTTCATTGTTAGTTTACCGACACGTATTTGCAAGTAGACCAAAAGTAAGCGGACCACATCAGCCTTCCATAGGTTGTAAAAGGATATGAATATACGGATGACACAGTTTTCAGGTTTGTACTTATAAAGGTTATTTAAAAACAAACCAAATACAAAGCATTGTAATATACAGTCAGTAGAACTGCTTCATAAAATGACTGGATTAAAGTTCTCATGTCTTCAACAGTGAACATCAAATAGAAAATGACTGAAATTCCACCGACAATCATTACGATGTCTGCAGTTTTACCCGGCTTTCCAGGGCTTTTTAGTTGATTTTACATATTTTGCCTATATGGACTTCACAGCCTTGCAAGAATTGTTCTTGTTACTGGCAGCAGCTGCAGTGAAAGTGATTTATAACCTTTAATAGACCCTCTCTGGCAACTTCCGTGCTTGAAGTACTCCTCAAGTCATAACTCAGCATGCGAATGATTATTATCCATAATAAACACGTCTTATGTCTGACAGCAAATAAAGATTTGAAAAGCCATTGGTTCTTATTTGGGCAGGAGAATAAAGGATGGATGAGGCTTCCTCAAAACACTTTGCTTCAATTTATTCTGAGTGAGACACAATTGCCTTCAATTAGTGTTATGTTTTCAGATTTCCTGCCATGTCTGTTTACTCATTTTTTTTACAGTGAATGTTGCCATGAGTAGCAAAATTGCAGCAATTCAGCAATTTCTGATAATCCAACAAAGTGAAATGAAATGGCTTTAACTCGTTTTGTGTTTGCTTTAGAGCTGAATCTCTGGTTCTTGTAAAGTTTTAACCTTTAGATAGAAACTTTAGACAATTCATCTGTAAGAAGAGCACATAAAATATTACTCTTGACTTTCTGTTACCTGCTGAAAACCTTTTTCTATTTCATAAGCAGAATTTACAGAAGACTTCTTCTGTTATGACACATGTAACATTTTTCCTTTTCTTACTCTGATTTCAATTTTAGGCACCTCACTGTTTTCTATCTTTTTCTTCAATTACTTATCAAATCTGCTCGCTTTAGCATTAAAGGTTTGTACGCAAAGAAATGTTTTTATTGAACCCCTGACATTGCAGAGAACAAGCTATTCGTACTGTGCACAAATTTCTGTAATTTGGTCACAGTGTAACTGCAAACATCATTGGATTTAACTTGAATTTTATGACAGACATACACAAATTAGTAACAAATGTGGAAGGAAAATGATATGCTGTTCTCTACATTTTGTAAGCAAAAAGGTTTGCATATGTTTGCATTCATCCCCTTTACTCTGATACCTGTAAATACAATCCAGTGCAGTCAGCTTCCTTACACTTATTACATTACCTGTCTGTCCGTCCAACAAATAAAATAATTGCAAAGTGGAAGAAAAATGATAAATGTCTATTAAAAATCTATTCTAAATCTAGAATCTATTAAAAAGACAACTCTTTAACATGCACTCCATAAATCCACACCGGAAGAAGGTCCATTTGCACTTTGGCACAAGCTATGCTACAAACAAAAACAAGTAGAATGAAGTTTTCTAATACTCTTATTTAATTATTTGTCCTGCAAGTAAAAACGTGTTTGGCAGCATCATGCTTTGTTCAGGAAGGATAGGGAAGTTGATCAGTGTTGATGGGAAGTTGGGTAGAGATACAGAACAGTCCTGGAGGAAAACCTGTTAGAGACTGTGAAATAGTGCAGAATGAGGAAGAGGCTAGCCATCCCGGAGGACAGTGACCTGCTGAAAGGTTAACCAGACCCAGAGCTACAACTGCATGGATTATATCACAGTACAGGATTCAGTTTGAATGGCTGAGTCAGAGGTCAAACCTAAATCCAGTTGCCACACTTTTCCAATTCAGCATCACTTCAGCAAAAGTTTTATAACGTGGAAACAATTGAATGTTTAAAATGTGGAAAAGACCCTCAAACAAGCTGTTTTCCTGATACGTCAACTATTGAAGGAATGCAGCAGCAGGAGCTGATGTTTGGCACACATCAAGCTCTTTCGAGTGGGTCTAACCAGCTGCAACGGCCATAGTCACACTTTAAAGTCTCTGTAACTTTACAACCTGCAGTCAGTTTCAGGTGAGATAGATGCATTCAATACAGTGTGTAGGAATATTTTCTTTAATTGATTGAGTTACCTAGACTCTGTGCGTAGTTGAAAATATCTCCACATTTGCACCAAGTGGTCAGAGGTGTGACTACTAATCTGTCAAAAATAATGGACAGCCTTCAGATTTTCATGTCACCGTTTTAAGAAAAACATGGAAAATATTCTGTTAACCTGACCCCTGACATTAGATAAGTTTCCCATTAGGAACTCCTCTAGAAAGTCGTAGTTTTATTACTCTTTATTAGAGAACGAGAAAGCTCAAACCATCTGTTCAATTGATCATAATGAGCAAGACTCATATCCCCTATTCCAATTTCTCTTTGCCGGCAGTATTCTGATAATACAGACAGAGACGCAGTAAAAGCTAATGAGGTTGATTAGCAGTTCTTGCCAAAACATCCTTCTGTTGAATATTGTCTTTGCTGCCTCAATACTGAGCTTCTCGCAGGTCATGAAAGGCATATGTCTGTCATACAGCAACTATCTTCCATCACAGGCCACTTCAGATTCATTGAAAGACTGACTGGAGATCCATTTTGCCTGCAGCATCACCTTGTGTAAAGACTCTTTGAAGAAACTTCGATGTTATGAATTATGGCAACATTTAATTTCCCTTTGGGATAAATAACATATTTTTGAATGGAATTGAATTGAAATAAGGGGAATTAGGAAATGAACGTCCAAATTTAGTCATGTGCACATCAGGTGGCTTTTCTGTTTAGCCTTGACTGATAGCCTTGGCATGCTGGTCACAAACCTTGGTGAGGTAAAACCTAGTGGGAGGCAGTAGCTGATGCAAATAAATCACTGTGACTGCAACATATTTACGCTGACTCCCTACCAACTATCCAACATGCAAATCCACTGAATTAAACATCCTGAGCCTCAACAGCTAAACTGAGTCAGAAAAGTGAGGTTTTCATTTAAATGCAGATGGCATTCAGGGTTGACTTGAGGGTAAGTGTTTGGATGGCTGTGCAGGCTCCCAGTTTAGTGCAGTGAGATTCAGGAAAACTGTAGGCAGGTGGAAAGAGCTGATGCAATTTGTAGTGTTGTCCTTCCTGGAAAGAAAGCAGGCAAGCATCAAAAATAAAAAGTCCCCCCCCCCGTTTTTTATTTTTTGTTAACTAGGGTATTTTTTTTATAACAAACGCATCGATGGCTATTGGACAAAAACTCATTAAAACTTTCACTGGGTCCTGTTTAAGCTCAGCTGACAAATGTCATAGAAACAATATCAGGCCTTGATCGCTGTAACTTTCTTATGAGCAACACATATAATTTCAATATTGAAGCTATATAGACTTGATTTAGGCTAAAGTCATTGTTAAGCCTATAGGTAATCCAGAAATTTCGTCCACGTTTAGACCACATTTTCTGGTGAAGTCCAAAATAGTCCAGCCTTGAAGTAAGAAATGCTTAAATTAGTTTCTAAGACCTACCGTGGGTGAGGTATGCAACTGGATTTAAAGAGACCGCACCAAAACAACTTATTATCTAGACTCCTTAGAACAGGGTTGAAGAGGAGCCTGTAGAGGTACAATGATGAGGATTCATATCTTAGAATTACAGTCCCATTCGACATAGAAGGAAGAATTTAAAAACATAGCATGTCAACTTTAAAGGGAAGAAGTCACTAACAAACCTGCAGACTGACCACCTGGTTTAGACGGTTCTTTCAGGAAATAATTTACATTTGTAAGGTCAGACACTGATGTTGGATGAGAACTTTAAGTGCTGCTTTCCATAAAACTAATGAACAGCATGCAATTTTTGCCCTTCTGCACCACACTTTACACAAAATTATGTCATTTATTGTCCTCCTGGCAACAGCTATACCCAGGCTGGTCTTCTTACTTCAGAAAACACATCTTGACTGCTCTAGAGTCCAGTAGTGGGGCGCTTCATACCTCTGCCTCCAATGCTTTGCATTGTATGTTGAAACAGGCTTGGATAGTGCCATGAAAAGCAATTACTTGAAGCCCTTTGCACTTTAAAAGTGTGCAACTACTAACTGCCAAAGGTAAACGGCCCTGAGCCCCAAAATCCGACTAACTCTTCAAACAGATTATAAACCTGTAAAATGAGACAAAAAGAACAAAAATAATCTAATGTGGGGATATTAAAATAAGATTTTTCTGCAGCCATAGGCTATAGGCAATCAGGAAGGAAACATGCATCCTCAAAGTCCTCCAATTTTAACACAGATGTGAGCTGTCCGGATGTGGGGATGAATTTCTTTATGTTTTTTGCATGAACGGGAAAAATTCACCTGTAATCCAGAATAGTCTTGAAAATGCTGCAACACTTACTCAGCTTCCTACTCTTCCCTTTCATCTTTATGCAGAATTTCTCACAACATTGCCCAAAAAGGCAGGGCCAGGCAA
Source organism: Apricaphanius iberus (assembly GCA_028564705.1). Lineage (NCBI taxonomy): Eukaryota > Metazoa > Chordata > Actinopteri > Cyprinodontiformes > Aphaniidae > Apricaphanius > Apricaphanius iberus. The sequence goes on from JAPXFQ010002510.1 coordinate 370,036, forward strand.
TTTGCAACAGTTTCCCAGTCATATAAGATACTTCACATTTTTTCCTCAGATGCAAATGCAGTTTCATCATCTCAGAGAGAGCTCGCTGGAACTTTAGAGCATGAGCATCGTGGATCCCCTCCCCAAGCTATCAGGGCAGATTTCAGGGTTTCATACAGAGGAGGGCTCTGTTGGCCATATGCAAAGTTAAGCTCCTTTTTTACTATGCTCAAACACACCTTCTGCCTCTCTTCCAGCCTATCTTCCATCTTCCTCTTTTCAAACCACACTGCAGATGTGGTGAATATGCAGGAGTGTAATTTTACCAGCTAAATAAGATTGCTTGAGAAGGGCAGAGCATTTAAACTTTCTGCCAAAAAAAATATTTCCGTCTTTCATAAAAGAGTCCCTGTTAAATAGAAAACAAATGTGTAATTGATGTGTTTGAGTTTCGTGATGACGATAGACACAAGAGAAGGCCGGCGTTCCTCATCACTAAACAATCCTTTTGAAATTAGAGGCCAGCAAAAGGAAAGTGAGAGGGAAAGTTAAACGGCATAACAGCAGGATGTTAAAGAATGTGGGGTTGCTTTGATGCTGAAATAGCTGGTTTTATTCCAAAACTTGTCATCAAAAATACATGAGACATAAATAAAAGGTGTGAAACTGAGACAAGAAAGATTTAATTAGTGCACTCAGCCTGAACAGAGTAGCACTTTAAGTACTTTGAGAGTAAACACAAAATAATTCCCTCTGAGAGAAAATTCCAAACGAGGGATTTACGAAGCAAATGGGAAAGCACTCTGACTCCAGCATTTAACTGCTTACATTCAGACACTCAACAATACACAAAGGCATAAGGACATCATTTTTATTGCATATTCTGCTTGTGATAAGCTTTTGAGTCAAACATCTTTCCCGTTTCTAAAGTACACATAGGTGCAAACATTTTTCTGTAGAAACTCATGTCTTAATGTTGTCCATAAAATCATTAAACTGACAGAGAGTACCACTAACATGAGAAATTTGAACTCTTTTCACATCCAGATCACACCTATACCCACTTTTCTGAAGCATAATCTATAGCAGCGGTTCCCAAAGTTGGGATCAGTATCCTAATTATGGTTACATATATCCAAAGCCCCATTTTCTCTTACAGGAATAGTACGGCTCAGTGCGGTGTGGTATTTTTGTCTATTTGCATTGTAAAATCGACTCATAAAGCAAGTCCATGGAAAGTTTAGGAACCAATGATCGATAAAGATGCACCATGATTTGTCCCTTTTTAATATCTGCTTTTATAAACAGCAGCATATCAGTTTTGACTGATTTGATTTATGTTTATGCATATACACCTCACTATCTTTATTTATTTAGTTCCATAAGACTAACTTGTGTTTTTGATTTCAAGTAAGTTCAAAATTAAGAAGAAATTGTTGCATGAACTCCAGTACATACAATAGATAAAATTTGGTTATTATGCAAATTGTTTTAACTTGGTATAATTAAAAAAGATAAATACATTTTCCAGTTTCTCTGATGTGATTTTCTTTTTACAGACACTAATAATGGTATATAGGACTTTAAACTGAATCACAACATCAGTTTCTTTAAAATTCATTCTGTTCCATTATCGCACTATTTAAAATATACCTAATTTCTTTCAACTGGATTTACACCACACTCTAACACTCTAATAACTAATACCTTTGTATATGTAAAACAAACATCTCTGCTGCACTTAGTGCCTATTCCTCTCATCACACTTTGGACCTTGTACTGACATACGGCATTGAGTGTGAGGAAATAACAGTCCTCCCACATAACCCTGTCCCGTCTGACCATTTGTTTTGATAATTTTTGAATTTATATGAACTGGGCACCCCAAACCTGAAAGAAAAAAATCTTTATAGTTGAATCTTTTCCATTTTTATTTTCCTCATTATCATATCATTAAAGTTCCCTTTTAATTACTGCCCCCATTTTAGATATGCTGAATCTGTCACTGGTAATTGGATCCAAGTTTCTCTGTCTTCAAGACACAGAAACTGCTCAGTCAATCACTCAATCTGGATGGCATTAAATTGGCCTCCAGTAATAACATAAAGAACCTTAGTGTTATTTCTGACAAAGACATGGTATTCTAATCCCATATTAAACAGGTTTCTAGGATTTCACTCTTTGACCTGTGGAATATTGCTAAAATTAGAAACATCCTGTCCACTAGCGATGCTGAAAAATGTGTCTATGTATTTGTTAGTTTAAGGCTGGGCTACTGTAATTCATCACCATCAAGATGTCTATAAAATGCTTTCAGTTGATCCAAAATTCTGCAGCAAGAGTTCTGATTAATATTAAAAAGAGAGATCATATTTCTCCTGTTTTAGCTTTTATTTATTGGCTCCCTCTTAAATCCAGAATAGAATTTAAGATTATCCTTCTTACATATAAAGTCCTTAATCAAACTCCATCATACATCAGATATCTGATTCTTCAATATATTCCTAACAGTTCAGTTTGCTCTCAGACAGCAGGCTTACTGGGCCTATCTCAAAGATTCTTGTTATACACAAACAGGAGATTTGGTGGGCAGTAGAGGACAATGTCACCCCCTACTGCCCGTGAAGTTAAAAACTAACTTTCCTATTTGTGTATAACAATAAGAACCTTTGAGGTCATAAAATCAACACAAAATGAACATAACATTATGGTTTACTGGATATTCCTATTCTGAAAGTAAAATGGAATAGTTATCAGGCTCATCTCCTGTAGAAACGGCTCCCACTTTTTTCCGTGAGGAAGACATCTGGGCCCTCATTTATTAAACATTCGTAGAAACAGTCCTATATTCTATCCTACGAATGAAATTTAGAATGTTTGTACAGTCAAGTCTGATTTATGAAATGTGCGGTGGCCACTTGTACGCAAGCTCCTCCGCAATCATGTGTTGATAAATCCCACTTGTATGTACCCATTCACAGTCATTTACAAAAAGAAATGCCTTCAGTTAACCATATTTGTTAGGACCATATCATCTGTCACATGGATTGAGTCCTCACATTCTTCCTTAGAATAATGGCCAAGAGGGCGAAAAAAGGAATTTCAGTGACACAGAGATAGAGGTGAAACATAGGTGGGGCAATAGGCAAGGCAAGGCAATTTTATTCATATAGCACACTTTCAACACAAGGCAATTATGGGTACTTTACATGATTGAAGTTAGAACACAGAAAAGAGAGCATTAATCATTTTGAAGATTAAAATATAAGAAAGCATTTACAATAAAACAGTAATCAAGACAATAATTTGTATGAAGATTAAAAACAATCAAGTAAAAAGCAATAAAAAAGAAGCAATAATAGGATCAGTTACTGATAAGGAAGTCTAAATAGGTAAGTTTTAATTTCAGACTTAAAAGAGTTCAGTGTCTCTGCAGCCTTGCATTCTCCTGGTAGTTTGTTCCAGATGTGAGGAGCATAGAAACTAAAAGCTGCCTCTCCATGTTTGGTTCTGCTTCTAAGGACGATCAGTAAACTAGACCTGGAGGACCTCAGTGATCTGGATGGTTTGTACTGTGATAACAGATCATTAATGTACTCTGGTGCTAAACCATTCAATGATTTATAAACTAATAAAAAGCACTTTGATGTCTATTCTCTGAGCTACAGGGAGCCAGTGTAGTGACTTTAGAACTGGGGCGATGTGTTCTATCTTCTTGATTCTAGTGAGAACACGAGCGGCAGCGTTCTGGATCAGCTGCAGCTTATGATTTTTTAGGTAGACCTGTGAAAATACTGTTACAGTAATCAAGGTGGCTAAAGATAAACACATGGATGAGTTTTACTAGGTCTCCTTGTGTCATTAATCCTTTAATCCTAGAAATGTTCCTCAGGTGATAGAAAGCTGACCTTGTTATTCCCTTTATGTGACCCTGGAGGTTCAGGTCTGAGTCCATTATTAAACATAGATTTCTGGCCTGGTTGGTAGTTTCTAGTTGGGCCTGTTTAAGCTGATAACTGATATGTAGTCGATCTTTTTTGGGTCCAAAGATAACTACTTCGGTACTGCTGTGATGCTGTTAATTTGCTCAATGCATTTATTAAGGGTTTGGATGGGTTCAACATCACATGGTGACATCGAGATATAAAGCTGAGTGTCGTTGGCATAGTTGTGATAGTTAATAGCATTAATGGTTATAATTTGGCTTAGTGGGAGCATGTAGATGCTAAATAGGAGGGGCCCTAGGATGGAGCCCTGGGGGACCCCACATATCTGTGATTTCTGATGAGAATTGGCTAATTGACACATAGAAGTTCCTGTTCTTGAGGTAAGATTTGAACCAGTTGAGTACTGTACCGGAGAGTCCGACCCAGCTCTCTAGACATTCCAGTAATATTTCATGGTCAACGGTGTCAAACGCCGCACTGACATCTAGTAGTACAAGTACTGTGGTTTTACCAAGGTCAGTCTTTGTACGGATATCATTGAAAACTTTGACAAGGGCAGTCTCGGTGCTGTGGTACCTACGAAAACCAGACTGATAAATATCAAAGTGGTTGTTCATCGTTAGGAAGCTGTTTAAATGTTGGAACACAGATTTTTCAATACTTTTAACGATAAATGGGAGATTAGAGATTGGTCTGTAGTTTTTCATCAGTGTGCTGTCTAGGTTCTTCTTTTTTAGTATTGGTTTAATAACTGCTGTTTTTAAGGCTTTGGGGAAAATACCTGATAGGAGGGATGAGTTAATTATTTTGATCAGATCTGCCCTGATAGCTGGGAGGACCTTTTTAAGAAAACTTGTTGGTAAGATATCCAAGCAGCAGGTGGCAGAGCGCTTAGTTTCTCAATAATTTGATTGAAGCTTTATTCATTTATTATTTGGAAGTGAGTCATTTTTTTGCATGGGTGTGAATTAGGCTCATAGTTGGTATTGGGGTTGGAGCTGATGTACTGATTGACCATCTGATGTTTAAGGTATTTTCAGCAAAGAAGCTGGCAAATTCAGGCCCTAGTGGAGTTTAGTTCAGTGTGTACTGTCACTGGAGGAGTAGTTAGTCTCTCCACTGTAGCAAATAATGTCCTAGCATTTTTGTAGTTTTTGTGAATAATCTCAGAAAAGAAGGTCTTTGCTAATAAGTAGGTCCAGTGTTTGTCCTTTGTTGTGCATTGGCTCATTTTTGTGTTAGATTAGGTCAAAGTTATGAAGGGTGTCATTTAGTGCTTTTGTTCTGCTATCTTGGGGCTTTTCAGTATGGATGTTGAAATTTCCCACTTGCTATCTGGTCATAGTCTAGACATATGGCACAGCAAAGGTCATTGAAGTCTTTAAAAAAGTTTTGTTAGGTTTTGGTGGTCTGTATATGTTTACAAATAGGACTGTGTTTGGTTCATTTGTTTCAGTAGCTAAATATTCAAAGGAGTTGAACTTGCCTAGCGATACCTTTTTGAAGTTTAGGGTGTTGTGAAAGATTGTAGCAAGACCAACACCCCTTTTTTTCCTGGTCTAACTAATGAAGTGATAATCAGTTGGGCAAGTCTCTGTTAGTACAGTTTGTTCTGTATTTTCATCTAGCCAGGTTTCTGAGAGAAACAGAACATATATATCATGTGTGATGATGTAATCATTGATTAGGAAGGACAAGTGCTGTACTACTCGGTTATTTGTAATTTTAGTGTGTGAACATTTATTTTTTAAAATAACTGGGATTTTAGTTTCAAAGTGAGAATGAGGATGACCGAACACTCCTTCCTGGTGGGTAGTGTGTCTGGTGACAGCGTCAAGTCAATATCAGACATCTGATATGGTGAGTTGAATTAGGGAGCCACATTGTTTATAACTCCTGGTTTGGCATGGACAGGATTCTTTTGACGTTCCTTGTTTTTTCTTGGGTGTATCTCATCTGAGTGCTGGCCACTCTTCTGATGAGTGGGGGGTTCTTCCCGATAGACACCGTCTGTTCGGAGGGGTACTCTGTGTTCTTGGCATTGACCTGCCAGGCTTGTGAAAATCGCATACCATAGGGAGTGCTATTGTTTCTGGCGTTTTCTTTAAGAGCACAGTGGAGCAGGAGGAGAGGGGAAACAGCTCCTGCTCCTTTAACAGTCAGCGTTGTATTCATAAAGAGTATTCATGTTGTACAGACCTAAAAAAAAAGTCAGATAATACAAATTCATTCCACCACCAATAGTTTTTGCCATCAGCGATTTCTCTGCTTAATTCCCCCCAGCACACAGCCATTATATTTCTGCTGCAGAGCATACATAAAAATGTGGCGAAAAATTTAATTAGCAAATACTGACTTCTGTGAAAATACTTAACATCTTTGAACATATTAAATCATTTAAAAATCAACATTACTATTCTATTCTATCAGCTCAGGGGAAATTAATAATAAAAAAGATAACTCTGCCTGGGAAAAAGGTGACAGACAGTAAATGCGTTTGGGACAGGGGAGATGTTCCTGTTGGAAATTACAATTTTTTCCGATATTAAACTGAATACAATAAAACATCTCTCAGTAAACAGCTGGACCAGATCTAATACAGAGGGTGCTCTGGTCATCATATTTAACTCTTTTGTAGCCATGTGTAATCGGAGACACGGCTTGTGCAGCCATCAGTACGCAAGGAAAAAATGACAATCTGCTTCACTGATAAGCAGGACCATTTAGTTGTCATGGTGCAGTTTACAAACCTAAGGGTGTGCCATAAACCCATTAAGCTGAAACACTTTGTGTATAAATAAACAAATAAACGGGAGGAGGGGGGGTCTGCAGCCGCAGAGTGCAGATGGCGAGTGACAGAATCGCAATGCATGATTACCCACAACATTAAATTATGTATTTCTTGGCAAACAATCAAGAGAAGTCAGTAAAACAAGTAAGAGAAAAATATAAAAATCCAAGATATACAGCAATAGCTAGTCACTAAAAGCGAGGGAGTAAAAGTAAGTCTTTAAACAAGACTTGAAAACCACAATGGAGGAGGTCAGTCTGATATCCAACGGGAGTTCATTCCAGAGTTTAGGAGCACAGAGTGAAAAAGCTTGTTCACCGCGGGTTTTTCAGCGTAGACAGGGAATCTGAAGTAAATGAAGGTCGAACAGAGAGTCCTGCCCAGCACATATGGAGTGAGTAAGTCTGATAGGTAAATTGGGGCTAAGCCATTCAAGGCCTTAAAAACGAACAATAAATTTTTAAAACGTATCCAATAGTGCACAGGAAGCCAGTGAAGTCTTGCTAAAATCGGAGTAATGTGCTCCCGATGGCCCATGTTTGTCAAAAATCTTGCGGCCTCATTCTGTATCAACTGAAGGCGGGATAAGGCAGCTTTTGAAATACCAAAGAGAATGGCATTGGAGTAAACCAGCCTAGAGGTAATAAAAGCGTGAATGATTGTCTCAAAGTGGCGCTGTTTCAGAATGGGTTTTAGTTTAGAGATGTCTCAACTGATAAAAACAGGATTTAACCATGTGATTAACATGAGGATCCATTTTTAAAGCCGAATCCATTTTAATACAGAGATTAAGAATTGTTTGACTAATTTTAAAAGGAAGTGCAGAGAGATCAAGAGCAGAGGAGGATGAGCCATTGAAAGTAAAAACAATAAATTCAGTCTATGTGTCATTTAACAGCAATAAATTGGCTGCAAGCCAGTCCTTAACTTCACTCAGACAATCAAGGAGTGGTTGGACCGAGGTAACATGTATTTGGCAGTCGTCTGCATAAAGGTGATAATTAAATATTACATTTCGTAAAAATCAGTCCCAGTGATAGGATGTGGATACTAGATAAAAAGGGGCCAAAATGGACGCCTGTGGTACACCCCAAGGAAGAGCAGCAGAGGGAGATGAACAATGAACAGTACGAACGGAACCAGTCAAATGCTGATCCCCTAATGCCGACTAAATCCTCAAGATGGGACAGTAAAATCTTATGGTCAACTGTATCAAACGCAGCTGGGAGGTCCAACATCACCAGAGCAACATGGGAACCGGAGTACGTGGCTAAAATAATATCATTAAAAACCCTGACATGGGCGGATTCTGTACTGTGATGCTGTCTAAAACCAGACTGGAATTTATCTAAAACACCAAGATTGTGTAGATAAGGCAGAACTTGATTATTAACAACCTTTTCCTACACTTTCGACATGAACGGGAGCTTTGAAATCGGGCGAAAATTCCCAAGGACAGTTGGGTCTAGGCCAGATTTTTTCAATAAAGGTTGAAGCACAGCATGTTTAAAAAGGATGGTACAATTCCAGAAACAAGGCTGGAGTTTATAATGTTAAGCACATAAGGGGCTACAACTGGAAGAACATCCCTGAAAAGTCTAGCTGGTACAATGTCATCAGGACATCCTGACAGCATCATGGATGATATTAGTTTCTCCAGGATAGGCATTGTAATCTGATCAAAATGGTCAAAACATCTGTTACAAACAAATACAGGTTGCAGGACATCGCCAGGGGAAATAATTTGACTCCTAATATTGGAGACTTTATCCAGAAATAAAAAAAAAAAACTGTGAGCAAAGTTCATCTGTGAATACGAGGGTAGGAGTTATCAGATGACAAAACTACATTTAGGGTCTTGGAAAAAAAACTCTGGTTCACGTAGTGGGCCGTAATAATGCTGGCAAAGTATTTATTTCTAGAGTTCCTGACATTCCTGACATTTCTAGAGTTCTTGTGTATCTACTCAAGCTTCTCAAACCCGTCATGGAACAGTATAATTGCAGGCATACACAGGAATAAGCACAAACAACTTCTCTTTGAAATATAAGAATTTATTAACAAAATAAATCAACCTTACAGCCATTTAGGCAATAAATCCAACTTATCTTAATGCCATTCAAACTACACTACTAAAGTAATGGAATATAAGGGGTAATATGTAAAACTAGTCAAAACAATTAACACCAACAGAACTAGAATGGAATGGTGAATGGTCTGAACTTATATAGCATTTTCTAGTCATACCGAGATCTCAAAGTTCTTTATGATGGAGCCACATTCGTCCATTTGCACTCCCAAAGGCTCACACATTCATTCACTTATACAGAGCTTGGTAGGGAACTTGAGCTCCTTTAAACAGGCCATGGCAAATTTTCAGGACTTTGTCTTTTTTACTTTTGAGTCTGAAAGCAAACATCTCTCTGTTGAAAACTTTTACTTGTTTATTTACGGCTGACCTCCTAGTAACAAGAGCGACACCAGCAGGCTCCACCAATCCTCTCTCTTGCGGTCTTTGCTCCTTTCCCGGCTGCTTCACCGTGGGCTCCGCTCACTCCCCCTGTTTTAGCCCACCGTCCAGCTGCGGCTACAACACCGGTGTCTTCTGCCACCCCAGGACTGGGTTCCCATTACGTCAGTGAGGACGAACTGTACTTAACTAAACTGTGGACAAACTTGACTACCTCTACTCCAGAGCGGAACCAGCTCCTGGCCACAATCGACGGCCTTCAAGGCGGAGGAGCGCACCGCTCTCTTCCCCCTGATTCTTCCTCCTTCAGCCCGCGACAACACCGATGATGGAGCTCACTATGCGCAGCAGGCGTCTTTCAAAGGGACTAGACTGGCTTTCTATCTCGCTGGCTCTGGTCCAAAAAGGCATGAAGCTCCTCCACCATCTCACCGCAGATAGCTGCACCAACAAGGAAGAGCGGCTTCAGGGTCGGAGAAGTTGCCGTCTACCTCAGCCTGTTCGGCCCCAAAGTTGGCGTCTACTTCAGCCTGTTCAGTTTTCTCCCTCGTTCAGTGCAGCATGGAGCTGCCGTTTCCAGGGCTAACAGAGCCCCTTCAGTCTCTGTTTGCAGAGCTGCTGGATCTGCTGCCACCGCCTCCGTCAGCCCTTCGATATCTCCCTCTGCTACCTCCGCCAGAGCTGCCGGATCTCCTGCTGCAGTCGCCTCCAGAGCTGCTGGACCTGCCGCAGTTGCCTCCAGAGCTGCTGGACCCACAGCAGTAACCTCCAGAGCTGCCTGCACCCCAGAGTTTCTGGAGAACGCCAGTGACAGCCCATCATTTCAGCCAGCTTCTGTTGAGTCCAGTGCTGGCTTTTCGCAGCTAGAAATTGCTGCGGTGGCAGCAGTCCTGCTGGCCACCACAGCAGCAGTTCTGCAGCCCTCCAAAGACTGTGATCCTGCAGTGAGTGTTCCTGACCCTTCAGTGAGTGTTCCTGACCCTGCAGTGCACGTGCCCGACCAGACGCCATCAGTGTGCATCCCAGACCAGACGCCATCATTGCACGTCCCAGACCAGACGCCATGAGAGCGCGTCCCAGACCAGACTAAGTTCTCAGGGGGGATCCAGAACAAGAAGCTCCTGTCTGCAGAGCTCCTGCTGTGGCCAGAGTGGCCACCATCAGAACTAGATGCCATGATCGCCAGGAGTGAATTCCAACCCGCCAATTACATCCCCAGCGGTTGCCAGCAGTGAGCCGCAACTCCTGTAATCTCTGAGGGTGTTCAAGGGAACACACCTCCGGGGAGACACCTTCCCGAGAGTCCTCAAATACTCACTGTGGGTCTCCTCTGCGTCGCTGACCTCAACCTGCCATACCACATTGTCGCTACGGGCCCCTTGGACAAGGATGCCATCCTGGGCTTTGTCCTGCTGAGGGACACCATCCTGGCCGTCGTCCAGCCAAAGGACGCCATCCTGGCCATCGTCATGGACGCCATTCGGGCTATTTGCCGGATCTCCAGGAAAATACCCACAAAGACTCAGGCCCACCTTCCAGTGGCCCCCTCTGTCCACCCTGGGTGAAAAACTATTTCTTTTTTTTAGGTCGTCTGGAATCCCACCTGGAAAGCGGGGTGTACTGTCAGAGCATGCAAGGCTCTATCTGATTAGTGTATTGACTGCACCTGTGCGATATATTGTATATATCAAAAGCTACTTCACACTCCTTTCGTTTCACTTCTGCTTTCCATTCAACTTAGTCCATTAAGCATAAATGCACAGAATTGTACACAAAACACGAGCACTGTGAGGACTTCTGCCATTTCGTTGGCCCTCTTTGCAAGAATGACACTGTTTGGGGAAATGAAATGTATGCATCCTACATTGTATCGAGGCCCCCCAAAGATTCATCAGGATCCAACTGGTACATTTCTTGCTTTGTAAAAGCAGGCAAAAGACAATGTTGCGGTAAAAAGTGGTGTATTTGAAAAGACAACTATGGTTAAGGACTGGATGGAATTGTCCGCAAATATTCCAGAATGTCTATCTGAAAATGAGTTTAGAGTTAGGTGCGTTGCCATGAGGCACTTCAACGTAACAGACAGAAGCTGGAATCAAACCTACATCAAAGGAAACTTGAAAAAGGAGAGGCTGCAGGGCTCCCACACTATGATCAGCCTACAAAGTCATAGGCCTTGCACTGGATTCAAACAGTTTAAAACACACAGCAAATTCAGCCATTCACAAAGCATGTGATCAGCAGCATCAGTTAAAACAGCAGTTTCTGCATTCAATAAACATCAAGCCAACTATGTGGCACAAAATCTAAAACATTGTAACTTATCTCTACCTGTAAACATAAAAAGGAGAATTAAATTAACAGATGTAATTCTACTTTCAGGCGATTCACTATTCTTACAGTCATGAAGAAAAAGAAAGAGAGACATGTTTATTCGGTCTACAAGAAAAAGAAAGATGTGTCCAAATAGTAAAGCTGGCACACACAGCTAGGTTCTCCCGAACCTGGCAGTCCTGTTTCTTGGCTGCAAACCAGGAATGATAGACTCCAACGATCAGTCTCTGCCATCTTATTAAAGAACTGCCCTGGTCGTAGTTTTTATTTGTGATTCCTAATTTCTTTAGTTTTACTGTTTTCCTGGTTGGTTCTGTTTTGATTAATGTGCCTTATTAGGATTTCTTATTGAGAATTTATGTACTTTTGTTCTGTTTTCTCCGCTCTGTTCACCAGTGTATTTATGTGGAGTTCCTGTTATGAACCTTAATTCTTATTCGCTTATACTTTTAGTGTAGTTAGTAGTCCTTCTCAGGATAGTTTTTTTGTCTAGTCTCTCGTTCTGTCAAGTCCTTTCAGGTTTTCTTTCTTCCATTCTGCTCCTCGACCCAGCTGCTGATTGTCTCCACCTGTTCTCTCCTTCTCTCCTGCATCCGTTTGTTACTAATTGGTTCTCAGGCTTTCAGTGTCACTCCTCATTCCTCCCCAGTATAATTAAGCACTTTGCTGATCCATCCATCTTCCTTTGCCATCAATCTCTGCTGTCCTTTTGCCGCCCTCATCCTCATTGTTATCTTAGCATTTATTTTCTTGTATCAGTTCTCTTTTCGTACGTTCTTTACTTTAAATAAATTGTACTCAATCAAAACAGTGCTCTGCATTTGGCTCCACCCTTATACATCCAACCATGACATCTGGATACAAGAATGCGAGCTTTTAGAACAATTCAACTAGCCTTTTAAAGATTTAAGGGATTTATTTTCCCACACACCAGGTCAAAAAAGGGGAAATCACTAATGAAGTTGCACCTCTGCCTACCAGTGAAGCCTTATATAATGACAAGGATGGCATTCTGTCTGACCATGCATGCTGGTGAGTTTAGTTAGCATCCTTTCTCCAGGATGAAGGAATGAGAATTAAATGAGGAGAAAACCAATATCAATCTGACCTTGTGGAAATGTGCAGCTATGCTTGGGGAGAAACAGTTGGTGGAGTGAGAGTCAGCATGCAGGAGGAGCTCTACAAGGTTTCGGTGGATATTTCTAGTGCTAAATAGTGCTAGCTATATAATGTCATAAATGTGACTTCTGATTTGTAGTTGTTTTAATTAAAATTTTGTACAAGATAATAAATTACAAGTCACATGAAAAACACAGTTAAACTTGCATCATTAGTTATCATTTAAATTGAGGTACAGCATATTTGATGTAGGGCTTAAAGCAAAGCTGACCAGAAAATAACTTATATCGCTCTATTGACTTTAACCTAATTTCTGCCAGAGGACCAATTGGCCAATCGGAAGGACAGGAGACTTACATTCCCTATTGAGTGATTTATAATCCTGTCACATTCAATCAGACCTTTTCTAAATGACAAAATAACCATTTAAATCACTGTTTCACAATAAGTGGCTTAGTTATCAGCAATATTAATAATAGTTCAAATACAGACTTTTTAATTGTAATTACATTATCACAACTATTAATGAAATTAATACTGACGGGCTCCCCCTGTTCAGCAGGAACAAATAACTAAGCTCAAATGTCAGTCCCAATTGACTGTTGTCAGTCTGGAAAGATTTAACTACAGTTTAAAGAAAGCCACTTCAAGTTTACACACTGGCTTCAAATCACAATAAAAAACAAAATAATGACAGATCAACTCTTCAAAATAAAACTTTTGCATTGGCTACCAAACTGATTTACAGGTGAAACTTTGAAAATTTGAATATCGTGCAAAAGTTCCTTTATTTCAGTAATTCAATGTAAAAGATTAAACAAAAATATGATAGACTTATCACATACAAAGTGAAATATCTCAAGCCTTTATTTGTAATAAATATGAATGGGTTGCAGTTTATGAAAACCTCAGAAAATTTGTAACGTCCGTTGTTCTATACATTTCATGCTATATTCTAATTTTCTAAGATTTTGAATGTAAGATTTTAAAAAACTGCAGGTCTAAGCCATAATCATCAAAATTACAACAAATAAAGGTATTGAAATAACTTTAATAACTAAGAATATTTGTTAGTTTCATCTTTTACGTTGAATTACTAAAATAAATGAACTTTTACACAATATTCACATTTTTCAGATTTCAGCTATCCATCAATTCATGTTATCTAATAATAACAGGAAAAAAAATTGTGACAGAGTAATTCTGAATTCTCCGTTAAATGGACTGAACTTTTTCTAGTCATACTGACCACTCAAAGTGCTTTGCATTGAAGCCACATTCACCCATTCACACTCATATTCTTACACCGATAGCCAACATCGCTCGGTAGGACGATGTAGAATTGGGGTTAAGTGCCTTGCCTAGGGGCACATCAATGTGTGACTGGAAGAAGCTGGAATCAAACCTACAATCTCCAATTGCAAGCCAACTACTCTACCACTGAGCCACAGTTGCCCCAATAGTTATAACTCTGTCCTGATACCTGCGTACATTCTAGCAGCAATTTATTTATTTCTTTACCTGAAAACCCTGCATCATCAGGTGCAGCTGCTAGCCTCACATTCCCTCCCGACTCAGAACTTTCTATTAACAAGGACAATGCCAATTTCTCTCGAATATGTGGATAGCAATAGTGAGGGCAAGTTCTGCACAGAAATAAAAGAGGACTGGGTTTATTCCAAGCATAAACTAACTAGCCAGTTAGGTAATGTAAGTAACATTAGAATTGTTATCTAGCGTTCAACGATATATTTGCTATATTTGCTAGCATTTAGCTAATATTATCTGCATACAAAGCAAAACACAACTTACACCATGTTTGGAAAAATCTCTGCAAAGTTTGTTGCCTTTTGCAGTGTCTGGCTAGTTTGCTTAACTAGGTGCTCTGCAGCACCTGTCTTTGATTCACCGATGCTTTAGTAGTGCATTTAAGGTGCATTTAAAGACGGCTTGTAAAAATATGTTTCCACACATTAAACGGCAGTAACTGCTGAAAAAAGTGTGGGGGACTGAGGGCACTAAACCGGAAAGTACACGGGACATGTCCCACACGTACCCTGTGGACGTTAAGCCCATGCCTAGACACAAAGGAATTGGACAGCTATAGTATACAGTATATTGGATTTCTTCAAGGTATACAGGAAACCATGTCATTCAGCCATTTCTTAAAACAGGGAGGGGAAACTGATTTATCTCTAAGAATACTTTGTTTTGTTACGTCCATACCAAACATAAGGGCCTGTTGTAAAGGTGAAGTAAGAATGAGAGAAAAGTTGAAACAGCCCAGTAATATCAGATTGGCAGCAAGGGAAAAACTGTTTACTATATATAGCGCTGTACAAATGAAAAATGTCCTCCCAAAAGTTCTGAAGCTTAGGGCAAGAACAGAAAAGGTGAACAAGAGTCCCGTCATCTGACTTACATTTATGACAGGTAGCAGAAAAGAATGGAAAATCCCTTTCAGTTTGGTCTTGGAGAAATGTAAACAATAGATAACTTTAAATTGAATAAGTTGAAGTCTGGCATTAATAGAGCAGGATGTCACCCTCTTAACTACCTGGGCCCAAAATCTCAACTACAGTGTCTGATACCCAGGCTTCTTTAATATGAAGAGAAGAGGCTGTCGAATTAAAAAGATGAACACACTGAGAGATCAAATGTTTGAAAGCAGGATAATTGACCATAAGCTCATAAAAGCTGTACTGACTAGGTAAAGTTTTACAATGAGGAATTGATTGCCTAACAAAATTTCTAATTTACAAAAAAAAAAATGGTTAGAGAGGAAACTAAATTTCTCCTGCAACTTGGCAAAGGACACAAAGTGGTTATTAATGTTAAGGTCTTTAAAGATAGTCAGGCCTTTATCAGACTAGTGTGCAAAAGCAACATCCATCATTCCTGGTTTAAAGCAAGGATTCTGACAAACAGCAGCATGGGTACACAATCCTGGGAGATTCAGAATACTCTTAATCTGCCTTAGATTTCTGTAGGTGTTGTAGGTGTTGTGCGTGACAAAATCACACTTAAAGCATCTAAAAGGTGGATTTAATTTGGAGAAAACATGTCTGCTTAGGGGGCACCTGCAAGCACTGAAGTTACCCAAGCCTCAATTACAGGCCAACTAGGGAAGGAAAAAATTATCTGGTTGGCCGCTGCAGTAGAGTGAGTCCTTAAAAAAAAAGCTCTGGCGTTACAGGCCCAGTAGTAATCCTTAAAAGCAGGGAGGCCAAAACCTCCATCTGCTATGGGTTTGTGTAAGAGTGCCTTAGAGATAGGAGGACCTTTTGAGCCCAGATAAAGGGAATAATAATAGAATCTATCAATTTGAAAAAAAAGAGTATACATACATTTGTGTAGAACCACCATCTTTACAATATTGACACAACCAATTAAAGAGAGAGGAAGAAGTCTACATCTTTCAATCTTGCTTTTGAGTTTACCAATTAGATCAGAGTGATGTAACTTAAAAATAATTTTGGGGTTCCAGAGATGTTGATACCAAGATATACAAACGACTCTGTCGAAATTTTAAATGGTAAACTGTTGAGAAAAGCAGAGTCGAGGCCATCAGATAGAGACATGAACAGTCTTTTCTCCCAGAGAGCTGTCCAAAATTCTTTATAAGATTTAGAAGTGGTGTGAGGGACATCCTAACATCAGACAGTCAGGATCACATCATCTGCCTACAGACCAATAGGACTATCAGATACATTACACCTGATGCTGGTAATCTGAGGACAAGATCTGATTGAGATACTAAGGCATTCTAAAGCGAGTGCAAAGAGTAAGGGGGAGAGGCTGCATCCTTGTCTAGTACCGCGATGCAATGAAAAAGGAGGAGCTCTGTCGTGGTTAGTCAAGACCGAGGACTTGGAACAAACATAAAGGATTTTTAGTCATGAATTTATCACCAAAACCAAAATATTTTAGTGTTACGAACATATATTTCCATTCAATCTGGTCAAGTGCTTGCTTAGCATCTAGTGAAATGGTCCTGATGGTCCAACGAACAGGGGTGTGGAAAGACCCCCAGGCTCTCTCCCCCTGCTCAATTGTGGTGTTGTTGCGTGTTGTTCTAATGTGCACTTAAAACAGAGGGGTGGGACATGGGAATACTGCCGGGTACCCCCATCTCCCTCCCCGGGCCCTCAGTGTCTAGAGGCATTTAAACAGTGGGTACCGGCACCACAGGCAAGGCCCCTTATAAGGGGCCCCGCCTCCAGTGTCTAAGTTGCTCAATAAAATTGGGACCCAGGCCGCCACCGGGTAGCGAAGACGGAAACTCCATCCCGCACCCCAGTGACGTGCCCACGTCCCAAGGCCTTGTGAATGGAGCAGGTGGACAGAGGCAAATGGGGATGGGGAGGAAATAACTGGGGTGACACGATGCCATCCACAGGGAGCCAGCTCCCCTGCTGACCCCAATAGGCACCCCCTTCAGCCCGATCCACCAGGGGTGGGAGGCCCAAGCACGTCAAGTCGGAACCCGGCGCAGCACCAACTCGGATACCCAGGACATGCCGCGCCGGGCCCGTGAGCAGACCGAAGCCCCAGGCGGCCAACCCCTCAGGCCGACACCCTCCAGCCTTGCTACTACCGCCCGATGGCCGGGAGGCAACCGAACCCAGCACCTCCACCCACCAGCCCACACCCCACCACCCGGTAAGTCCACCGCGGAGGCCGACCAGCAACGGTCAAAGGGCTCCACCCCAGCATCCCGCAGTGTGCTTGGACGAAGACCCAGGAGCCATGTCCAGTGCCAATATGACTGATCGGGCCCAGAGATGTCGGCCACCCGCCGCGGCCACCCGCTGACACGCCGACGCGCAGGCGCGGCAAGAGGCCATCGGGGAGCCAGCGACAAGAACCAGCCCAGGGAGATGGAAAAGGCAGCAGCGCTCGCTGACCACCGTCCGACCACAGCCCCCCCCAGCCGGCCACTAGGACCACAGGCCGGGGGGCATGCCGCCCCAGAGCCCAGAGCCCCAGGCCCTGCCCAGATCCCCCCCAGAGCAGCACAGTACCAGGCCAGTAACCAGTGTCTGCCAGCACGACCCCCCTAAGGCGCTGCATGCAGCCACTAGGAGTCACCACACAAAGCCCCCAAAGTCTCACCCCCAGGCGAGATCCACGGCACCTACCTCCCCAACCGCAAGCGGACCCAACCCGAGGACGCCTTGCAGTCACCACCAACCCTTAAACTCCACATCGGCAACCGTGTCCCACAGAACAAAATCAAGGCCCAGCCCCACTAGGTGATGGAGCTGATCAAGAGAGACCAGAAAGATTGATCAGATGTGGAGGCAGGAGTCGTTTCTAGACCAATGTATTCCAGAAGGAGATCTGTATATTGATTAATATTCAGAGTATTTTTATTTTTGCAGTTCAAGAGGATATTTTTCTTAGCAATGCATAAGGCAATGTGAACCAATTGCATAGACTTTGTATCCATGGTAACTTCATCTAAAGATGTTTTACCCATCTTGATGTGTATTGGAGCCAGTTGGCTAAGAAATAATGACGGAAGTTTGGTAGGTCTAGACCTCCTTTATCTTTGGACTTCTGCAGTGTTTTTAAGCTGATACGTGGGGGTTTATCTTTCCAAATAAATTTAGAAACAGAAGAGTCCAGAGATCTAAACCAATCAGGTGATTGTTTGCTTGGGATCATTGAGAATAAAAAATTGATTCTAGGCAAAACCATCATTTTTATTCTAGCTACCCTTTCAATAAGTGACATTGGAAGGGATTTCCATCTTGCCAGATCATCTTCCACTTTTTTTAAAAGTGGGACGTAGTTTAGCTTTGATAAGTCTGCCATTCTTGGTGAGATATGAATAACTAGATATGTAATATTTCCCGACCGGAGTTGCACAGCAACGGGACCCTGGAAAGAACAGTTGATTGGAAGGACTGCAGATTTTAACCAATTTATGGAATAGTCTGAAACTCTTGAATAAGATTTTATGAACTCAATTACCTGAGAGAAGGAAGTTTGTGAATGCTGTAGAAAGAGTAGTACATCATCTGCATACAGACTAATTTTATGTTCTATTTTGTTGCATTGTATACCTTTAACATTATTATTTTGCCTGATTGCTGCTGCTATTGGTTCGATAAAAATAGCAAAGAGGGAGGGAGAAAGTGGACATCCCTGCCTGGTACCTCTCTGAAGGAAAAACCTTGATGATGTTTGATTATTAGTCCTAATACATGCTGTTGGTGAGCTGTATAATATTTTTAACCAGTTTACAAAAGAATTACTGAACCCGAATTTATGTAAGGTTGCAAATAAAAATTTCCAGTTAACTCTATCAAATGCTTTTTCTGCATCTAAAGATAATATATTGGTTTGGACGTTTTTACAGTAGGAATAATCTATTAAATCTATTAATCTACGTGAATTTGTGGAAGAGAGCCTACCTTTTATAAAACCTGTTTGATCAGGGTGGATTATTAGAGGTGTTATTTTCTCTATCCTTCTTGCAAGAGCTTTGCAAATTATTTTAAGATCAACATTGATAAGAGAAATGGGACGATAACTGGTAGGAGACATAGGGTCTTTTCCTGGTTTTAATAGAAGATTGATGTAGGCAGAGTTCATGTTTGGTGGTAATCGACCATTTTCCTTTGTTTCCTGTAACATTTTGTAAAATGTTGGTGCCAGAATATTCCAGAATTCTTTATAGAACTCTCCTGGAAATCCATCTGGGCCTGGAGCTTTATTATTAGGCATGGATTGGAGGACCTCCTTAGCAGTGAACCCTGCACCTTTTAGATATTTCACAATATTGTCAATAACTAATTCACCTAGTTATGTAAATATGTTAGCATTTAACTCCAGACCAGAATTGTTTCATAATCTAATCCCAAACACTCATACCTGATGATTTTCCTGTCCTGCCTAGCTCCTTCTGTTTCTCTTCTACTGTCCTGTGTCTTTTCCCCTCTTTCTCTGTCTCTCTGGCTCTTCCTCTCAGTGCTCCTGTCTCTTCTTCTGTCTGTAACAACCAAAATGTTATCGGTATTCTGTGGCGTCTCTTGGGGTGTGTTGAGTCCTACTGTCAAACCCCCACAGGAAATATGCGGCTCATTTTGCCAAGTACAAAAGTTGGTTGTAAAGCATAGGATAAGTTTATAACTACTACTAAAATATTGGAATGACATACATCACATTTAAGCTCTGTTGGATAGAAGTGTTTAGCCCTTTAATATCCTTGTTAGCCCCCAAGACAAAACAAATAATTTTTTTGTGAAGTCTTGATTCAATACATTGATTTTAACCCAAAAACTAGAGATTAAACATAAATTAAAAAAGGGACACATAAACTACATGGCGTTAGTTGACTACGTGGCCTTCAACACGGGCCGAGCCGTCCAAAAATTCACATTTTTCATCCTTTTCACAGTTATACATCACTCCAGTTATACATCACTCTGTGCTGGTCTATCCCGTAAGATCATAGTGTGGTTTTTGTTACTATTTTTAGAGGAAAGTAAGTAATTTAAAGCCCAAACTGGCACACCCAGATCTACAAAGAAAAGAAAAAAACATACTAAAAAAGGCTAACTAAATAAAAAAACAAAAAAAAACTAGTGTAGAACCGACTCTGTGTCCTGCCTCCTTTGCATCTTCTGACTGGCTAGATGGCTTGGACTGCAAATCTACAGAATATTTTTTACCCCACTGTACTTTTACTAGTTTTTCGCTATTGCAATGAGAGAAGAAGATGGAAAGGATGGTATCCTTAATCATCTTGGCCATTGTGATCCTTAATACCTGCACAGAAGGAAAACGAAGTCCATCTTTCTATAATATAGTAATTCAGGAAACTAGAGATTAAGGCGTGGAGGGGGATATCTCCACTGTCCTTCTCAGATTGTTAGAGGACAGGTGGAGCTACTTCCTCTTACTGTCTCTCCAAGAAACTCTCCCTCTCTTTGTTGTGTGACTTTGAAGAGCAACACACATGCATCCACCTATGTGGTGGAGAGCTGCCCATGCTACTGCTGCTGCTCTTGATGAGAACTAGAAAGAAGACTTTGTGGAGGCCGATGTGGTCTGGAGCCAGCTCTCATCCCCACCCACCAGCAGCATCAGCAGCTCTGCTCTTTGTTTACTTCCTTTAGCTTGAAGAAGAACAAAAGAAATCCAGTTTCAATTTAATCCTATGAATCCTGGATAAAGAAGGAAAAATGAAAAGCACGCTGCACATCCAAGACAGCAAGAACAATAACAAGACTTTTATGGATAAGTCTTTGTTTACAAAGTGTCTATGTTTGGTGTGTTCACGTCTTTTATTTTGTGGTCTATGTGTTTTTTTCATTTTTTCCCACAAAAATGTTATCTCTAATTTCAATTATTATTAGTAAAGCAAGAACAGAAGTGAAATGAAAGTGATTAAATAATTTTATAAAGCATAAAAACAAAGTGTACAAATACATTTAGCTATACTAGTAAAAGTAAAAATGAATATTTTGTATTTAGTACATATTTGGTTTAAAATTTAATCTCTAAACATCTACAACTGTAGATGTTCTATAAACCTAAAAGGGCTGCAAAAACGTATTGGCTCCCTTTAGATTTATTCTGTTTTTGCTTTTTTGTCCTACTTAAATGTTTCAGATTTACAGGCAGATTTTAATAATAGCCTAAATAATCTTATATGATGAACTTTTCACATTATAATTTCATTTAATAAGATATAATATCTGTTTGTGCCACCTTTAATTAGTCAGAGCCTTGCAGGCTCTGACTAATTATTAGTTCAGTGACTGCACCTGTGAGATCAACTCATCTTTCTCCCACTATTTAAGTTCTGGCGTGCGCCTTAGTCCTCGGCGGATCATTTAAGTCTTTGGTTCTTGTGTTGTTGTCTCTCAATTAAATAATCCTTTACCTTCATTCAATGTCTGCGCCTGGGTCTGTTCCTCACCGAGACAGTAACTCCTGACAGTAACTCAGTAACAGCAATGTTCGGGACAAGTCTAACAGATTTAATTCGAACGGGTTAAGTATTTCACAGAAGTGAACAACAGAAAATAATTCTTTGGTCCATTTTTTATGTCTGCAGCAGGGATTCAATGCGGTGTGCTGGGGTTTGGATGAAGCAGAGAAACCGCTGATAATAAAATTAGTTTGCGTTAACTATAACAATCTTCTAAAAGTCTGTTCATCATAATTATTTTCTTGCCCCACTCATGTTTTACCTTGATCTCGGAGTCGCTTAAATTCCTTTTTTCACTCTCTTTGCCATTATTGTTGGGAAGAACGCATGGACTTTATGCAAGTGTCAGAGGATGTGGTGTGACCAAATATGGTTAACTGAGGGCATTTGTCCATGAAAATTACTGCAAATGGCCATGAGCACCGGGGGATTTATAAACAGATAATTGTTCCTCCAACATTTTCTCTCAATCACAGCACTTCAAGTGAGGAACGTGTTTCATAAGATCAAGGTGTGTAAGGCTGCAGATCTTTTAGTTATCAGGCTCCTCTCCTGTGGAACCCGCTCCCAGTTTTAGTCCGTGAGGTAGATACTCTTTCTGTTTTTAATACTAGGATTAAAACCTTCCTTTTTGATAAAGCTTATAGTTATTGGCTTAAGTTATCATGAGTTATCTCTGTAGTTATGCTGCTATAGGTTTAGACTGTTGGAGGACAGACTGACCACTTTTCTTCTCTCTTCTACATTTTTCTTTTGCCACTCTCCAGATTTTTTCTGCTGATATTTTGATTGTTAACCCAGTTTTCTGTCAGTATTTTTCTCCCAATAGAAGCTCCACATAGTCTGGTACCCTGCACAACTATAAAGTCCCCTGCTGGATGGGGAACATCGGTCCAGATGATGCTAAAGTGACCGAGCATCCTACATGCTGTCTCTTCTATGTCTTGTCAAACCCCCGACTGTCATGTTTCGGCTCAAGGAGGACCCAGATGCGGAGCGGCGTTTGTGGCTCTTACGGCCCATGTTTATTAATTGTCCAGAAAAACAGACGAGAAGCACAGAGAACTAGGGGAGGTAACGACGACAACGACCCGACGAGGACAGACAGACACAGAAGGGTATATATACTGTGGGGAGGGTAATCAGGAAACGTGGAACACCTGGGAGCAGAGGAGAAAACACAGGGAGGACTAATAAGAACAGGTGAAACAAACTAGGACTAAGTAACTAAAACAGACTGGGAGGAAACAGGAGAATAAACAACACAGCAGGGACGGATCATGACAGTACCCCCCCCTAAGGTGCGCCACCTGGCGCACCAAGAGGAAACTCAAGCCAGGCGGGAGGAGGGGGTCCAGGACGGAGGGACAAAACCACAGTCCCCAGAAGACCCATGACGTGGCGGGGCGGCGAGGGATCAGCAGACGAGGAGGCCGGCGACGAGGAACCAGCAGACGAGGAGGCCGGCGACGCGGAACAGCAGACGAGGAGGCCGGCGACGAGGAAACAGCAGACGAGGAGGCCGGCGACGAGGAAACAGCAGACGAGGAGGCCGGCGACGAGGAAACAGCAGACGAGGAGGCCGGCGACGAGGAAACAGCAGACGAGGAGGCCGGCGACGAGGGACCGTCAGACGAGGAGGCCGACGACGAGGGACCGTCAGACGAGGAGGCCGACGACGAGGAACCTTGAGCCTTGGGGGCCGGCGGCGTGGAACCTTGAGCCTTGGAGGCCGGCGGCGTGGAACCTTGAGCCTTGGGGGCCGGCGGCGTGGAACCTTGAGCCTTGGGGGCCGGCGGCGTGGAACCTTGAGCCTTGGAGGCCGGCGGCGTGGAACCTTGAGCCTTGGAGGCCGGCGGCGTGGAACCTTGAGCCTTGGAGGCCGGCGGCGTGGAACCTTGAGCCTTGGAGGCCGGCGGCGTGGAACCTTGAGCCTTGGAGGCCGGCGGCGTGGAACCTTGAGCCTTGGAGGCCGGCGGCGTGGAACCTTGAGCTTAGGTGGAGGCGTGTTCGCCTGAACACCCTCGGCAGAGTCAGGAACCGGAGGCGTGTTCGCCTGAACACCCTCTGCAGAGGCAGGAACCGGAGGCGTGTTCGCCTGAACACCCTCTGCAGAGGCAGGAACCGGAGGCGTGTTCTCCTGAACACCCTCGGCGGAGTCGGGAACCGGAGGCGTGTTCTCCTGAACACCCTCGGACGAGGCAGGAACCGGAGGCGTGTTCTCCTGAACACCCTCGGACGAGGCAGGAACCGGAGGCGTGTTCTCCTGAACACCCTCGGAGGAGGCAGGAACCGGAGGCGTGTTCTCCTGAACACCCTCGGAGGAGTCAGGAACCGGAGGCGTGTTCTCCTGAACACCCTCGGCGAGCAGGAACGGAGGCGTGTTTCCTGAACACCCTCGGCGGAGTCGGAAACGGAGGCGTGTTCTCCTGAACACCCTCGGACGAGGCAGGACCCGGAGGCGTGTTCTCCTGAACACCCTCGGCGGAGTCGGAAACCGGAGGCGTGTTCTCCTGAACACCCTCGGAAGAAGCAGGAACCGGAGGCGTGTTCCCCTGAACACCCTCGGAAGAGACAGGAACCGGAGGCGTGTTCTCCTGAACACCCTCGGAAGAGGCAGGAACCGGAGGCGTGTTCCCCTGAACACCCTCGGAAGAGGCAGGAACCGGAGGCGTGTTCCCCTGAACACCCTCGGGAGAGGCAGGAACCGGAGGCGTGTTCTCCTGAACACCCTCGGCGGAGTCGGAAACCGGAGGCGTGTTCGCCTGAACACCCTCGGAAGAGTCGGGAACCGGAGGCGTGTTCGCCTGAACACCCTCGGTGGAATCAGGAACCGGAGGGGTGTTCTCCTGAACACCCTCGGAGGAATCAGGAACCAGAGGCGTGCTCTCCAGAACACCCTCGGAGGAATCAGGAACCGAGGCGTGTTCTCCAGAACACCCTCGGAGGAATCAGGAACCCGAGGCGTGTTCTCCTGAACACCCTCGGAGGAATCAGGAACCCGAGGCGTGTTCTCCAGAACACCCTCGGAGGAATCAGGAACCCGAGGCGTGCTCTCCAGAACACCCTCGGAGGAATCAGGAACCCGAGGCGTGCTCTCCAGAACACCCTCGGAGGAATCAGGAACCCGAGGCGTGCTCTCCAGAACACCCTCGGAGGAATCAGGAACCCGAGGCGTGTTCTCCAGAACACCCTCGGAGGAATCAGGAACCGAGGCGTGTTCTCCAGAACACCCTCGGAGGATCTCGGACCGAGGCGCATCCGTCTGGACGCCCTCGGAGGGAACTCGGACCGAGGCGCATCCGTCTGGACGCCTCGGAGGGAATCGGACCGAGGCGCATCGTCTGGAGCCCTCGGAGGGAACTCGGAGGGGCATCCGTCTGGACGCCTGGAGGGAATCGGAACCGAGGCGCTCGTCTGGAGCCCTCGGAGGGAACTGGACCGAGGCGCATCGTCTGGACGCCCTCGGAGGGAACTCGGAACCGAGGCGCATCCGTCTGGACGCCCTCGGAGGAACTCGGAACCGAGGCGCATCCGTCTGGACGCCCTCGGAGGGAACTCGGAACCGAGGCGCATCCGTCTGGACGCCCTCGGAGGGAACTCGGAACCGGGGTTCCAGGTGAGCCTCTGAAGAGCGCTCAAAAACAGTCTCCACAGGGGACCTGGGCTCAACATTCCCTACGGAACTGTTCCATTGACCCTGGGTTAACTCAGCTCCACCTGAAGGAAACGCCGGCGCCTGGCTGTGCTGGAGAGGATGAGGAGGCAGACCCGAAACCGGCCGTGGGCGGCAGGAGGAAGCGGCGGTCGAATCACCGAAGCTGGAGGCAGCACCAAGCGGGACAGGAGGAGCCGAGGCGCTGCAACTCCGAGAAGGAAGCGAGAAACCTCCTGGAGCCGATGGAGCAGCTCGGCGACGCCTCCCTCCTCGTCGCCGGGAAGCAGGAAGAGGGCCAGTCCCAGAGGGATCACAGATGGGTGGTAGATCGGCGGAAGGAGCCAGGGAGATCAACCGGTCAACCCAGGAAGCAGAAAGCCGCGGCGAAGGCGGCGCACCCCGGGCACCGCTGCAAAAGTCCAGCTCGTCGTCCAGGGAGCCAGAGAAAAACTCCGGGAAGCCGTCATCGTCCTCCTCCGAATCGTCATACATGGACGCAAGGAGGAACGACGGGGAAACATCAACTGCGTTCCCAGGAGGACGCCCAGAAGCGCGGCGATGACTCGAGGCCCGAGGAGCGGAGAGGCCGCCCTCCTCACGACGGCGGGGCCCAACACCGGGCGGACAGCGAGCCAGCCGGAATCCGCAAAAGGGTGAGTCAGAATGGAGTCCTTGACTTACGCTCCAATTTATCAGTTCTCTCCATTCTTCCTCGGTGTGTTGGTACTCCGCTGGGTCCAGTTGGTCGGGTCGTACTGTCATGTTCTGGCTCAAGGAGGACCCAGATGCGGAGCGGCGTTTGTGGCTCTTACGGCCCATGTTTATTAATAGTCCAAAAACAGACGAGAAGCACAGAGAACTAGGGGAGGTAACGACAACAACGACCCGACGAGGACAGACAGACACAGAAGGGTATATATACTGTGGGGAGGGTAATCAGGAAACGTGGAACACCTGGGAGCAGAGGCAGAAAACACAGGGAGGACTAATAAGACAACAGGTGAAACAAACTAGGACTAAGTAACTAAAACAGACTGGGAGGAAACAAGGAGGAATAAACAACACAGACAGGGACGGATCATGACACCGACCGCTTGTACTGAGCCAAGTTCTTCCTGGTTTCTTCCTGTTAAAGGGGAGTTTTTCCTCTCCCTGTCGCTACATGCTTGCTCAGCATTAGGGATTGCTGAGGAATAGCTGTGGTTGGAGTCTGCATGATCCGGGCACAACCTCAGGTCGATGACTCGTCGCAATCTACTGGGATTCCCTTACATAGAAAACTTTTAACTGATTGGAATGTTTGTGAAATTGTATTGAAATTACTTTTGTTGTAAAGTGCCTTGAGATGACATTTGTTGTGAATTAGCGCTATATAAATAAAAGTGAATTGAATTGAATAATATGTAAGACCGCAAGGTTGCCAAGTCTTCAACACAAACAATATGCCACCATTTGTAATCTGAAACCGACTAGCTAGATATCAATGAGCTAACAATACTAGGAGTAAATTAGGAAAAAATAGTTGGCTCTAAAACTATTTCAAGCCACTTATTCAATTACCATATACTCGGTATTTCAATGAAATGTATTTATATACTTATCAACTTACTGTGTATAACTCAGCTTCGTCTTCATTCTGTATGTTCCAGCTGAGCAGTAACTGGCAAGTCTCCATGCATCTTACATATGGGAAGGGCTGAGTGACTTAGAGCAGACAATTTTGTTTTTCTTCATGGACTGCACTACTCCAATTTGACTGCAAGATGTCGGTCTTAAATATTTAACCTTCAAAGGGTCATCAACAATCATCAGACCCTCATCTTCCCCATCTTCATGTCCAAGAAAGACGTGGCCTAAGCCATCAAAACCTCCATCAAAAACAAATATCCTCTTCCCCTCATAGCCTCAACCTTTGAATTTCTTTGAAAATATTTTCTTTTTGTGGCATTATGACTTCCAACAGATTAAAATGTAATTTAAAAACTTTAATTTAATGCTTATCAGAGTGACAAATTTCTATTTGAAAACACAGCTCCTTAACAATTCAGTGCTGCTTCCATACCATACCGATCCAAGAAACGGTATGGTATCGGTTTTTTAAAAAGTGGTATCGTTGCGTCCCTAATATAAAGCAAACAGCCCAATTTGCAGCAAGGATTATAACCATTGCATATTGTTTGTGGTGTCTTTGGTTTAGTGGGTAGAATAGTTGGCTTGTAATCGGAGGTTGGGGGTTTGATTCCAGCTTCTGCCTGTCACATGTGCCCCTAGATATGGCACTTAACCCCAAGTTGCTTACCCATCTGTGTATATTGTGTTTTGAGTGTGACTGGTTCAATTTACTTTCTTGATATGGACAGTACTCTTACATCGGTTCCTTTTGTTCTTTCTGTGTCTCTGCTCTGTCTTCTCAAACCCCAAGACAGTCATGGTAGATGACTGCTCGCACTGAGACATGTTCTGCTGGAGGTTTCTCTCTGTTAAAGGGGAGTTGGTACTAGTGTAAAGCAGTTTGAGTGGTCAATACAACTAGAACAGTTTTAAGTTCAGTCTATTTACCATCTATAAGGTCAGTTGCTGGTCTGTTTCTCTGTGCAAATTATGTGACTGCATTTCATACTGGTGATTAAGTACTTTTCAGATGGCCACAGCAAGCTAAGAATTGCATCATGTTCCAACAGACTACATTGTATTTGTTGGTATTTTTTGTGATAGATCAACACAGAGTTTCACACAACAGGAGGGATATTTTCCACATAACGGGGGGGGGTATCTGTATTAGCCTGAGCAACAGTGGAATATTTTAGTTCTAAGCATATTAATGAATAAGAAGGGTTCAGTCTAAGTCATACACCTGGATCCAATTCGGAATTTGTGAATCTTTATTCGTTCTGACTTACCCGGAGCTCTTTTGTAAAAAAGAATAGGCAAAAATGTCAGCCTCCAGATGTGAAAAGCTGGTCAAGACCAGAAATGACTTACATCTCCAAATGAGACGGGGGATTCAACAAGTGTCTGTTCACAGGGGCTAATTACAAATTACATTTTCAGTTTTTCATCAAGATAAAAAATTTCTTAAAAAAACATGTAAATTTTACCTGCCTAATATGTGACGGAAAAGTTGTGATGAATGTCACGTGAAATCTCTAATGTTTGTGGCTGTGATAAGGCAAAATGGGAAGAGAGGTACTGTTTCGCAAAGCACTGTAAAATATTTGTTCTCAACACATTTGGGGGTATTTGGCTAGCTTTCATTCTCAATATACAAAGAGAAGTCTCAAAATAAAGTCATAAAAATGAGCTAACATTCAAGACATTTGCTGAAAAAGCTCAGGTTTTCTTCCACTCTTACCTTGGGGTGCAGGAAATATGTAGGTGTAATATGTTTTTCTGAATTGATTTAGGGGTTTAATAGATTTAGGAACTTGTGTCTAGTCTAAAGGTATGATTTCAAGGACAGTTGGAGAGGGGACAGCTCTGCAAATAGCTCTTTGTCAGAAGGGGATGGATGAGGCTGGAATCAGACCTCCAGCAGCATGGTTTCTTGGCTATTTATTTTCATTACGCAGGCAGAACAATCTTACAGTCTGGGCATGGCCGTCAGGCACACTATAGATTTTGTACAGTGTGTCATTTGGCAAAGAAAACCCGAGAAAACAATGCCACTGTTGGAGTTCTGTCCTCAGTTTTTGCATATGCTGATTCATGTGAACACAATGCTTTAAAGATTTATTCATAAATCACTTGTTTGTATGTTCAAAATAGAGTGTAGAAGAAGAATGAATGATGTCTCTACCTGCCCAATCCACTTGCACACAGTCAAGCTTAAAACAGCTTTTTAATTTTCCTGCTGTCAAGATTGCTTTAGCTGCTTTGAGGCAGCTTGAAGTAACCGGCAACCCACCCTTCCTCACTTTTTTTCCTCTGTGGAAAAGCTTTAAAATACATATGTTCTCATGGGGTTGAATTTATTTTCTTACCCTGAGGCAGAGAACTCAACAACAGAAAAAACCCCACCCCAAAACAAAACATGCTACAACAGTTATCACTGAGTTGTATTAAAAATTATTTTATTTCTATTTTGAGAAAGTAGTCTTTAGGGATCAGTTCTTCGATTTAAATTGTGAATGTGACATATTTTTATTCTCAGATGCATGCCTGGTCGAAAAAATGCTATGGATATAAAGGGTTCTGGTAGCATGAGATTTTGCAATGTTAAATTCCAAGCTTTGTCGTCAAAGTAAAGCCTGTCTCACATGCTTCGGATGGGAAGGTGAGGTCTTCAAGCTTGACATCTCGTCAGTGTTGAAGGCTTCTATTTTAAACCGAGAAAATAGGCATGATAAGCTGTATGCTAAAAGCTTCTAGATGTGTCATCAATATTTTTGCTGTACTTCGCTGCTATTCTCCAGTTTCTTTCACACAAGAGCAAATCCTTACCATCAGACAGTCACCACTCAGCAATTTTTCTCCATCTTTCACTGATCCACAGGCAGAGGAAATGTGCAGGTGCGATCATCAGGAAACTGCAGCAGGTACTGTAGGCACCAATACCACATACAAACCTGCTGAATGTTCAGACTACTTGGACTTCTGGGAATCTATTGCTCTATGCTTAACTGAAATCGGACTCAGTAAACATAAGTGTTGTGCCTGAACGAGTTCACTGAACAATCATTTATGAACTTGTTCAAATTATTTTTAAACGTGAACTCCCTCTAACTGAACCTATTGTTCAATCTGATGGACGTTAAAGTGAGTGGAGTCATTCTGCTGTTTGGGAACAATGCAATTCTGTTCAAGAGAGTGCCAGATTTCCATGCAGCTTTCCAGACTAAAAATCAGGCTAAAACAATGGGCAGTAGCAGTAGATGCGGTGTCTACTTTTAAAAATGTCTATGCTGTTAACGTTGGGCCTGAAAACATGGGGAAACATGAAAATCTGGCAACATTTGTCGCATAGCACATGCAGCATTAAATTGCACGCGGAGGAAATGCCAATGCACAATACAGTGTCAGGTGCATTGTTCATTGTTTAGAACTTTGAATATTGCACTTTAAAGGTACATCCTTGGTTTCCTGCTTTACCCTTGTTTCCACTTGATATTGTTTAATAATTCCTCATAAACAAACATTCCAACTACAAGTTTATCCTCATGTCATTTTTAGATTGAAGCTTGCAAAGTGTGTGGGCACGCCAGAAGTTTTAAACATTAGCGGATCGTGGTTGGCTAGAAAATGTTAACGTCGGGCGACGTCACTACAGTAAAGCGCTCTGATTGGTTAAAGTGCTGTGTCAAGAGCATAAAAAGCTCAGTTAGCTGAAATTCTGCGTTGCTGGCTTTTGGTACCTTGAAGCTTAAAAAAAACACGTGAAAAATTGACGCGGCCAATGCACACAAAGCGATGCAGACACTCTGAGACCTCTCTGATGGCCTCAACCATAGATTTTATATTTAATCTTGCTGTTCTTGACACTGTGTGAACGCACCATTTGGCTCCCCATTCTTCACTGGCCTCCATATCCCACGATGCATTGCAGCTGAACGGGAGTTTTTTTTTCAGCCACAACGGCAGACTAAGCTGGAGGGGAATACCGTTTTAAATGTAAATATATTAAAATCTGGAGTTACAAAAATTATAAACTCAAAACAGTTTGGTTTTGTTTGCACAGACAAGTATTTTAATATTATTTTGTTAACCATCGCTCGTAAACGTACTGGTATGGTGATGTAATGGTTCTCAGTATATTGGTCAGCCAGTTCGTATAAAGCAAATTTCGGTTTTAGCAAATAAAAGGAAAAATCGAGTCCTTTTAGGAATAATTATTACCTCTTTAGTGAAACAAAATTAGGCCACAGTGGTATTGAGTTTGAGAAATAAAATTAGTTAGCCCAGGGTGAGTTTGCTGGGGGGCATTTGGATTTGGAATTCATATGCATGGTTTATTAAACTTATTAAACAGATTTGGGCATCGTGCTGGACCTTTCCCAGAGCTTTATACAAAAAAATAGAATTATTCCTTTAGCTTTTAAATAAAACACAAACAAAACTGTAATTTATAATTATGTCTCATGTGTCTATACTTTTCTGCAGTCGCCCAAATCCGTGCGCACGGTTGAATAAACCAAGAGTAAGGATTCTTACACCTCAGAAGTATTCCTGCACCTGGCTCCTCTGATCCAGAGGTGGACTTTTTTCCCTACAGAAAAATATGCAGAGTTATGGTGGTGCTGATGCTGCCACATAGAAGAAAAAATATCACCTGTTATGACTGGATAAGTCAAGGGAATTAAATTTAATATATTTCAACAGAAATATATATATATATATATATATATATTCTGTCAGTTCGCAAAGGGTAAACATATGTGTAACATGCCCTGGAGCCAGCATACACAAACCTGTTTTTAATTTCATGAATGTTGTAAAAAAAATACCCCCCCTTTGCTGTTTTTCACAAATTGAACACTGCTAAACACCTTATTAGAGGGGTCTTATGAATCCTCAGATGCCAATCCTCAGATGTCATGTGATTACGTATTCTGCTGTAAAAACTATGGTTTTTGGATTCGTCTGGAAGTTTATTCTACATATGTGGAGCATAGAAGCTGAAAGCTGCCTCTCCCCGTTTCGTTCTGATTCTAGGGATGATTAGTAAGCTCGAGTTGGAGGACCTGAGTGGTCTGCTGGGTTGATATAGTGACAGCATATCTTCAATGTACTTTGGTGCTAAACCGTTCAATGATTTATAAACAAGTAGGAGTATTTTAAAGTCTATTCTCTGAGCTACAGGGAGCCAGTGGAAGGACTTTAGAACTGGGGTGATGTGTTCTACTTTCCTGGTTCTAGTGAGAACACGAGCAGCAGCGTTCTGGATCAGCTGCAGCTGTCTGATTGATTTTTTAGGCAGACCTGTGAGGACGCTGTTGCAGTAATCGAGCCGACTAAAGATAAACGCATGGATCAGTTTTTCACGGTCCTTCTGTGACATCAGTCCTTTAATCCTAGAAATGTTCCTCAAGTGATAGAAAGCTGACCTTGTTATTGCCTTTATGTGACCTTGGAGGTTCAGGTCTGAGTCCATTATTACACCTAGATTACGAGCCTGATGAGTAGTTTTTAGTTGTATTAGCTGAAGCTGCGTGCTGACTTCTGATCGTTCCTCCTTAGGTCCAAAAATAATTACTTCTGTTTTGTTTCTGTTTACCTGGAGAAAGTTATGGGACATCCAGTCTTTGATTTTTTCAATGCATTCATTTAAGGTCTGGATAGAATCAAGTCACCTGGTGATAATGTAATGTATAGCTGTGTATCGTCTGCATAGTTATGGTAGCTAATCTGATTGGCTGCTATAATCTTGGTTAGTCGGAGCATGTAAATATTGAACAGGAGGGGGCCCAGGATGGAGCCCTGGGGGACCCCACATGTGATTTCTGTTTGTTCTGATGAGAAATTTCCGATGGACACAAAGAACTTCCTATTTTTGAGGTAAGATTCGAACCATTGAAGCGCGGTACCAGTGAGTCCGACCCAGCTCTCTAATCGTTCCAGTAATATTGCACGATCAACGGTGTCAAATGCTGCACTGAGGTCCAACAGAACCAACACTGTAGTTTTACCGCCGTCTGTATTTATGCGGATGTCATTGAAAACTTTGACGAGGGCAGTCTCAGTGCTCTGATATGCACGGAAACCAGATTTAAAATGATCTAAGGAGTTGTTCGTTGTCAGGAATGTGTTCAACTGTTGAGATACAGCTTTTTCAATAATCTTACTGATGAATGGGAGATTAGAGATTGGCCTATAATTCTGCATCAAGGTATTGTTTAGGTTGTTTTTTTTTAATAGGGGTTTGATAACTGCTGTTTTGAGGGCCTGGGGGAAGACACCTGACTGGAGGGATGTGTTAACTATTTGCATCAGATCGGACTTACTGACAGGGAGAACTTTCTTTAAAAAAGCTTTGGGTAAGATATCGAGGCAACAAGAGGAGGAGTTCAGTTGTTTAATAATTTCATCAAGATGTGATTGATTCAGTTTTTTGAAATCAGACATTTTATCTGCATTATTTTTAAGTGGGAATGATAATGTTTGTTGCTGCTTTACAGATTGATCTTCTAATTTCTAGAATATTTTAAGTGAAGAAGGCATTTTCACTACAGGCTCTAGTGGAGTGTAGCTCAGGAGCTGCTGTCACTGGGAGATTGGTTAGTCTTTCAACTGTTGCGAATAAGGTCAGAGTGTTATTAATGTTTTTGTTACTGATTTCAGAGAACAATGATTTTTTACTTAATATAGAGGCTATTTGTCCATAAAACTTAAACAAATGAATAATCAAACCTTTCAAATGGCCACTGTGGCTCAAATCAAACAATGTCCAAGCGAAAGGAATGCGTTTGATGGTGGTTTATTTACTCAGTAAGCAAGTGCACAGACCTTATGCATCCTCTCTATCACTGGTAAAAAACCATGTCCCCTCGCAGCCCGCAATTCCACCCTCCTTGATCTATTTATGGAAATACTCATAACCATGTGACAAACAAACAATAAACTAATTAACCTAAATTAGCAGAAATGATAAACAAATAATAAGCATACATACAAAATAAAACAAATTAACTTTAGCAAGAAAGGAAATAAAAGAAACTATGACTTAAGCCTAAATTAAACAAAATACAAAAATAACTCCAACAACCCAGCCCCTAATTGTGAAGGTGCCTTACCCACAATTAACATTAGCCTTAGCACAAATGAGCTATTTCCTGACTGGAGCGTAAGCATTCAATTCAATTCAATTCAGTTAATTTATATAGCGCCATTTCACAACAGATGTCATCTCAAGGCACTTTACAAGAAGAGTTATTACAATACAATCTTTAATGTAGAAATTACAGAACCAGAGAAGATTGCGTCGTGTAATTCTCAGCAATCCCTCATATTGAGCAAGCATGAAGCGACAGTGGGAAGGAAAAACTCCCTTTTAGCAGGAAGAAACCTCCGGCAGAACCAGGCTCAGCACAAGCGGTCATCTGCCGCGACCGTCTGTGGCTTGGAGAATACATAACAGAGACACAGAAAGAGCAATATAACTGATGCAGAAGTTTGTTGCAGGACGTGGAGAATTTTCCGTCACTGCAATGCCATCTTAGTCAGGGTCGTCAAGCAGGGCTAATCCGGAGCACCTACTATAATAGAAAACAGGTTAGTGCTTGAATTGACAGCACATCATGCAGTTGGGGAGAAGTAGGAGAGAAAGTAGGAACAGACCCTAATAATGTCCTCCAACAGCCTAGCCTAAAGCAGCATAGCTACTAACATTAACCTGTCTCCTAGCTACTAGGAGACCTGGCTACCAACACTCTGTCTGAGTCCTCCTGATCGAGGCTCAGCCCGTGTAGGGCGCGGCCCCCGTCATGCCGGGGTCTTCTCGGAGTCGGGTTGTTTGAGAATGCAGCCCAAAGTGGGTGGTAAACTCCATCTAAGGCTAAATACCGGCACGAGACCGATAGTCGACAACTATCTTAAGGAAAAATTGACAGAACTGAGAGGACAGAGTTGAAGAGGGCGAGAAACGTTTAAGAGATAAACGGGTGGGGTCCGCACAGTCTGCCCGGGGGATTCAACCCGGCAGGTAATGGGCGGCCGCACTGTGCGGGAGGATCCCCTTGAGGGACCTCTCTCCGGCGCTGGCTGGCCCCCGTGGGGCGCATTTCTTCCGCGGCGGTAAGCCTCGACCGGCTCCGGATCTTTACCTGGCTTACATTAATCTATCTCTACCGAGCTACTCTACCTCTTCCTATCTCTTCTTAACTTTTGACACTCTGCCTGACTACTAACATTAACCTGTCTCTTCCTATCTACCTGTCTAACCTGACTCTAACTACCTATTAACATATCTCTAACTGTCAGCTTTGTCAAAGAGGAAAGTTTTTAGCCTAGTTTTAAAGATAGACCAATTGTCTGCTTCACGAACCAACCCTGGGAGCCGGTTCCATAGGAGGGGAGCCTTATAGCTGAAAGATCTGCCACCCGTTAAGCATTAAGCTAGAATCTTTGGATCTTCTTTTTCTCCTTGCCTTTAAGAAAAATAGAAGAGTTAAAAAGAATGTATGAGCTACACAGTCATTTGTTGGCCTCCAGGAGGAGACAGAGCTTGGTAATGGGTCTGAGCAGGATGCTCGTCTTCGTTTTGACCTTTACAGAGCGGACTAGTCCTCTGGAGTCAGCTGTGGTGCTCAGAACTCTGCCTATCATCCAAGAGCCTCTCGGAGCTGTGGCATCAGAGGTTTTAAAACAATGTCTCCTAAAGTGAAACTTCTTTTTTGTCCGTTTTTGTCTTTCTTGCATCACCAGCAAATACTCTGATGTCCATCTTTTCTAGAAGAGCTCCCCAAGATACTGCACTTGCCTCTATCTCCTCTTGATGTACAGGTCAGATTTTTCAAACAGACCTGGTGGCAGGATGGGTTTACCTTTTAGTTGGAGAATGTGGTTTGGCGTGAGTGCTTCAAAGTCATTGGGATCTTCTCAGACCTTAGTTATTGGTCGGTCATTGAGTATTGCCTCTACCTCACAAAACAGTGTCTGCAGACCTTCCTCATCCAGTGTTTGATGTCCAACAACAGAGGTAAGTACACTGCGCACAGAGCGAATCAGATGCTCCCAAACTCCACCTTGGTGAGAGGCAGCTGGGGTATTAAAACTCCACCATACTCCTTCCTGTACAAGGGTCCAATCTTAGAGTGATGTAAAGCAGCCAAAGCCTGTCTCAGCTCCTTATTTGCACCAACAAAATTTGTGCCATTATCTGACCTTATACTTGTCACAGGTCCTCTTCTGCAGATAAACCTTTGCACAGCATTGATGCAGGAGTCTGTATCGAGGGAGTGCGCCACCTCCAGATGTATTGCACGACTGCTCAGACAGGTGAATATCACTCCATATCGCTTCAACAAAGTTCTCCGTCTCCTCACGTCCAATGGTCCAAAATAGTCCTCCCACATTTGTAAATGGTGCTATGTCAGGCAAAACTCTTTCTTCAAGTAAGTCTGACATTTTCTGTTCTCCAAGCTTTCCTCTGTATCTTCTACACATCGTACATTAAGAGATAATTTTCCTGGCTGCAGAGTTGGCATTAATAATCCAATACTTTTGTCTCAATTTGTACAGCAAGTGGTTGCGTCCAGCGTGTCCAAGTTGGTAATGGATATGACGCAATATGAGCTGGGAAATATGCAGATCCTTTGACAGGATGACAGGGTGTTTTACCTCCCACAGCAGATTTAGACAGGCGTCCACCAACTCTGAGGACCCCATCTTTGATCAAGGGGTTGAGGCGATACAGAGGGCCGTCTTTGGATCCAGTCTTTAGATCACATTTTAGGGAGGCAATTTCACTGCTGAATCTTTGGTTCTGCAAAAAACTGAATTATTGCCTTTTCAGCCTCCTCCAAGCGCTCTGGTGTTAAGATGGATTTTCCAAGTGTGGCTTTAAATTTTTTAAGCTCCTTTTCCACATTTTTAGTTTGATTGACCACACATTCCTTTCTCCTTTTACTCAAAAGTAAGTCTTTCTTTCAGCTCCAACAACCAGGCCACTGATGTTCTAAGCTTTCTCCAGGATGAGAAATAATAAATGAGTTGACTGATGGGATCGTCACTGTGTGTTATTACAGCATTCAATTTAAGTTCTCTGGATCCTCAGATTGAATGGTGGAGTCATCCAAGTTTAATTTCAGCCATTCGGTGTTTATTGAGTTCAAAAAATCGGGTCCTTTTAGCCATTTTCCTTTTCCAAACTCCTGAGCTCTTAGTCCTCAAGACGCCTCATCTGCGGGGATTGTTTTTGGTGTTTACATATCTCCACTGATCTTTAAGTGTGGCTTCTCTTATCATGCTGACACGGTTGGCAACATATGTGTGAAAACGCTTTGTTTAGTTGAAGATGTAATTCAGAACAGTAGTGCTATCAGTCCAAAACACTGATTTTTTCAGTAGCAACTGTAGCTCCTTTAACAGCATTATGTCCACTCGAACAGCAAGCACAGCTGCAGCAAGCTCAAGACGTGGAATAGTAACTTGCTTCAGAGGAGCAACACGAGCCTTGCCTGTGATAAATGCAACATGCACATTGTCAGAGCTCTCCAGTCACAAGTATGAAACAATGCCATA
Source organism: Apricaphanius iberus (assembly GCA_028564705.1). Classification (NCBI taxonomy): domain Eukaryota; kingdom Metazoa; phylum Chordata; class Actinopteri; order Cyprinodontiformes; family Aphaniidae; genus Apricaphanius; species Apricaphanius iberus. Next base: position 407,455 of record JAPXFQ010002510.1, read on the forward strand.
TGCGGTTTGACTGGCGTCTGAAAAATGATGAAGTTCTGCTTTCACTTGTGTTCCAAAGTTCTTTGGTTTGATGCACCGCTCCACTCTAAATCCACTCATGCAATGGAGTTCACAGAGCCACTGAGACCAATGTTTGGAGAAGACACTGGGAATTGGCTCATCCCATTTGAAGTTCATTCTGCACAGCTCCTGTAACAATAACTTGGCAGGAATAATGAAAGGAGACAGAAAGCCAAGTGGATTATAGAGAGAGCTCACCACATAAAGGATGCCCCTCCTCGTGTGTGGACGTTGCTGCACTGCAGTCCTGAAGCTGAAGGTATCTCTTTGAAAACACCATTGCATCCCCAGAGCTCTTTCCACAGGTAGTTGGTCCCTGTCCAAATCCATGTCCTCCAGGCTGCCTGCTCGGATGTTACTGGGAATCAATGTAAACACGTTTTGACTATTTGTGACCCACTTTTGGAGATGAAAACCACCTTTTTTACAAAAAAATGTTAGTCCATGTATGAGCTTCACTGCTTCCTCCTCTGTCGCAGTGGACTTGAAACAGTCATCCACATATAAATTAGTTTTTACTGTATTGAGGAGATTAGGTGAATACTGCAGTGCATTATCCTGAGTGGTTCTTCTCAGTGCATAGTTTGAGCAGCTTGGGGAGGAAACAGCTCCAAACAAATGCACAAACATCCTGTGTTCTTCTGGCTCCTTCGTAATGCCTCCATTGCTCCACCATAAAAAGCGTAGGAAGTTGACGTGTTTGTGAGGCACCCAAACCTGATGGAACATTGCATTAATGTTAGCCATAACGGCTACGGGTTCTTCTCTAAACCGGAGGAGGACAGGATTGAGCGTGTTGGCTAAATCTGGACCCTCCAGGAGCTGGCTGTTTAATGATGTGCCCCTGTACAGGTTGGGTGATGTACCCCATGGTGGGGGATGTACCACACCTTTCCTTGTTTTGGAGCAGGCTCATCAGTGGGAATATCATTGCTCCAGCATGTTGTTGATAAACTCAATGTACTGAGTTTTGAAGGAAAAGTCTCTATTAAATCTCCTTTTAAGGCCTTGGAGTCTTTGTAAAGCAACACAGTGATTATTTGGTAAAACAGGATCTTCCACTCTGAAAGGCAAGTCGATGAAATATTGTCCGTTGTTGAGCACTGTTGTATCCTTCACAATTTTCATGAATTTAATGTCCTCTCTTGACATCTCAGGTTGTTTTTCATATGTTCTTTCATTAAAGTCATGATTGTACTGCAGCATCAACATATTATTCAAGTGCTCCACAGATATGCGATTAGCAGTTAAAACAGTGCATCCTGATTTTACACCAGCACCTCCAGAGTCTCCAACACGAAGAGGCCCGTTTATGACCCAGCCAACTCTGGTCTTCATCGCATATGGTCCACCATATTGACTTTTTATCAATTCCCACGGCTCCAAAACACTGGGAGAGTCAGTGCCGATGAGCAAGTCCACATCTGCATCTACTTCATGTAGCCTAATGCTACTCAGACACGGCCACTTTGCAACATCTTCCTGACATGGCACATTGACTTTGGACACAGGCAGTGTGGTTTGTGTCAGAACAGTTGGCAGTTCAATAAAGTCCTGAGTGTCAAGACCAGACACCTCCAAACCAGTTATTGCAGTAGTATTAATAGTTTGAGACTGACCCATGATTCTTAACAATATATTGCAGCTTTCACCTGTTGCTCCCAGTCTCTTAGCCAGACTTGCGGTGAAGAAAGTACCAGAACTCCCAGGGTCAGGGAAAGCATAAGTGTACACAGCTTTATTACTTTTCTGATTTTTCACCTGCACAGCCACGATGGAAAAAACAGCAGTGTCCTCTTCACCAGCCCCAATATGACCACATGTCTGCTGCTGTTCAGGTTCGGTGCTCACAGTTTCTTTAGAAGTTATCCTTGTGGCATCCTCCTTCCCCACATGCAGGACAGATGGGTGTTTCCTGTGGCACACTTCACAAGCCAAACGACTCCCTCAAATTTTGCTTGTGTGACCATATTTTAAACACCCAAAACAGATGCCTCTCTCCTGTAGAAACTGAATTTTGTCCTGTTGTGTCCTTGTTTTAAACTGAAAGCATTTGTCCAAAGTGTGATTAGTGAGCTGGCAGAACAGACACTTGAGCTGGTTACTGTTACATGCTGTAAAGTTTTTCGTATCGTTATGTCCTACCTTCAGTGCATTGACGTTGGTGGCAAAAGAACCACTTTTCTTTTTATGTTTTAGTTGAATGGATACCTTTGTATAACTGGCCGAGGGAACATCATAAATATTTCCAAATAGTGGGTCTGAAACAATTTTGACTTGTTTTTCAATAAAATTGACAAGATCAACGAACACTGCTCTGCTTCCAGTTTCTTCCAGTATGTCACATGCCACATTTCTCCACTTGTCCCTCAGCTTGTATGGAAGTTTCATTAGGATTGTCCTGAGGTTAGCCGGCATGTCCAAATGCTTCATGTACTTTACGTGATGTACTATATTAGAGCAACCTTGAAGGAACAAAGCAAATGACTGCAGAGCGGTAACATCCTCAGGTTTTATTTGGGGCCAGTTGCTGATTTTGTCCATGTAAGCAGAGGAGATTTTGTGTTCACTGCCAAAATGTTCAGTCAAAAGTGTTTTTGCTCTTTGGTAACCAAGTTCAGAGGGGAGATGCTGACAACTTCTTACAATATCTCTTGGCTGAGCCCTAGTATACTGTTCTAGGAAATACAAGCAATCACTGAAATTTCGAGTTTTTTTCTCAATACAATTTTCAAAGGCTTTTAGGAAAGATTTAAAGTGCAGTGGGTCACCATCAAATACAGGTATATTTCTCATAGGCAGAGCAGAAGCTGTATTTTGTTGAATCAGCAGGGCAGTAATTTAATTTTGACGCTGCATTATGTTCAACATGTCTGGAGAGTGAGTTGATTGAATATTGCCATGACCATTTTGAGCAGGTACTTCAATACTTAATCTTTGGGGAACATTAATACCATTTGTTATGGGCGATTGCATTTCCACTCGCTTGGGTTTAACTCTAGCAAGGACAGAATCTAATGGAAGACTGAGGAGAGATACAGAGCTCTTATTGGTTGGCACAAAATGTTCAGCATTTGGGTTTAGTCCATTTGTTCCTTGGATTTTTGACCTTTCCAGGTAAGGATTCATTCCATCTGATGTCGTAGCACATTTTGATGTCTTTGAGCCACATTTTGAATTTGTTTCCAGAACCTCCAACTTTGCATTTGTAATTTTCATTGCTGCCTCCAGAGCAAGTTGCTCCTTTTCTCTCCTTAAATGTTCCTGTTTCTTACGTAATTCCTCTTGATCCTTTTCCTGTTTCCTTATCAATTCCTCTTGTTCAAGCTTTATTTGTTCCTCCTGCGCCTCTAAAATGTGCTTTTGTTTTAAGGCAGCCATGCGCTCCTGTAAAACTCCTTTCTCTGCTTGTGCTAATATTTTTGCAGATGTGGTAGATGAAGCTTTAGACAGTTTAGAGCCAACACAGTTCAAAACGTGCTGTGTTACAATTATTTGATGCACTGTCATTAGGTCCTATTTCATTTTGGATTTTGTTTTCAGGGGGCTTGGTAAAAAGTTCATTTGAATGGCCTAAATTTGATAACCACCCTTTGACATCATCAACAAAATTTAAAAACATTTTTTCTTTTTGTTCAAAATATTTATTTTGTTTTCCTCTTTCATCCTGAGGTAAATCCAGTGACACAAATGACAAATGATGTTGCTTTGCTTCATCAACACACGTTATCATTTGATCCAAAAGACACTTGACTTCATCAATATTGCCTGCGGAATGCATTAATTTATCCATTTGGTTCATGCATGTGTTGGCTTGTTTACATTTCATTGATCTTTTTTCCTGACACGTTTGCATGAAAAACATGAATCCTTTAGCAGTGAAACTTGTGCGCCTTTTTGTGGAAAGTGCCCCCTGAGTGTCACTTGCCGTGCGCGTCACCTGTGAAGGCTTTGGGCCTGTACTCATCCAAATTATAACACAGAGTGATCCTCCACGCAGTAAATGCAGCTCCTGCGCTCCAGTAGCGTCACCATTATCCAATACGGTGTCCAGGGAAGCTTTACAGCGTCGGATGGATCAGATCGTGATGTTTGCGCCGTATCCAGCCTGCACAGCCTCCACTCCTAGGCTCAGCCTTTGTTCTTGTCTCCAGCGTCCAGGTGCGTAATCCACTTTCATAAAGGGTAATCCAAAAAGCGAAAAAGTCGAATTTTCAAGTAATCTAACAATACGCATCATGGGGCAGGTTTTTTACTTAATGTAGAGGGTATATGTCCATAAAACTTAAACAAACGAATAATCGAACCTTTCAAATGGCCACTGTGGCTACGTCAAGGGTTAGGCTTTACACAGTTGTGGAGACTTCAAATCAAACAATGTCCAAGCCAAAGGAATGCGTTTGATGGGGGTTTATTTACTCAGTAAGCAAGTGCACAGACCTTTTACATCCTCTCTATCACTGTCAAAAAAACCATGTCCCCTCGCAGCCCGCAGCTCCATCCTCCTTGACCTATTTATGTAAATACTCATAACCATGTGACCAACAAACAATAACCTAATTAACCTAAATTAGCAGAAATGATAAACAAATAATAACCATAAATACAAAATAAGGCAAATAAACTTTAGCAAGAAAGGAAATAAAAGAAACTATGACTTAAGCCTAAATTAAACAAAATACAAAAATAGCTCCAACATATATATATATATATATCACAACAAATTGCAGGAACATTATATAATCCAACTTTTCTCAATTTTTTAAATAAAAATAACACTAACTGCTAGCTACATTCAGATTAAAGTGAGCCACCTCTTGGTCAAACCAGCTGCACACAGAACCAGGTGTCGACTTTGAGATATAGACTTAAAAAAAAGGCAAGTCAATTTTATAAGTACAGCACACTTTCAGTACCCGGGTAATTAAGGAAACAATTTCCAGATACGGGGAGTATAGAAACTGAAAGCTGCTTCTCCATGTTTGGTTCTGATTCTAGGGATGACCAGTAGACTCGAGTTGAAGGACCTGAGTAGTCTGGGGGGTTGCTATAGTGACAACACGTCAACATATTTTGGAGCTAAGAGATTTAATGATTTATAAGAAATAAAAATAAAACAGGATAATAGTAATACAACATTATTCCTTGTGTGTTAGACAACGACATGTCCTTAAGTTAAACCTGACTAAATCCATTTATCTGTCACTTAGCCTGACTGACCATCTGATCTCTCGTCTGTGTAGAGCATGTGACATCTCAGTGCAATATGAGACTAGAAGTGGCGGCTCACTTGATCATACTTCCGAACCAAGTTTGCCATAAACTTTACGTTAATAGTGAATAAAAACAAATCAAACAAAAAACATATTGTGGATTACCTTTCTCATGAAGCGTTATTCTATCTATTCAGCCGGTTGTGTCAGCCAGTGGTTCGATCCATGAACTACATGTTTATCTTGCAAACCGAACTCATTACCACCCCTAGCACCCTGGAGCACTTCCATTGTAAAGTTTGCACGTTTTTTCAGATTTCAAAGTGTTTTGGGGTTTGCATGTGTTTTTTATTTTGAATGTGTTTTTGGGTTTGCAAGTGTTTTGGGATTTGCATGTTTTTTTTTTTTGAACGTGTCTTGATTTTGCTTGTGTTTTCGCTTTTGCATGTGATTTTGCGTGTTTTTTTGATTTGGCAAGGGTTTTTGAATTTTGCATGTGCTTTGGGAATTGCTTGTGCTTTGGGGATTAGCAGGGTTTTTTGGGACTAGTATGTATCTTGGAATTAGCTTGTGTTTAGTCTCTAGGGGCCACTGTAGTTATGAACTGAAGTAGTTCATTCTAAAATGTGTGAACTTAGCTTTGAACTGCTTCACACAGAAATGGAACTTTTACAACAGTGGTGAACACATTCCCGACAGTGTGTTTCTGATGCCAGGTTTACAGCTATATTGAGCATGTCTAGCAAACTTTCTAGGAAAACAGAGCGGTGGTTCAATCTGCTTCTATATAATTAGATTTTTGTGATGAGGAGGAAAAAATGGATGGCACACAGAAGGTAGGTTTGATCACCTCGCTTACTGAACTCCAGGTATCAACAGAATAACAGTAAGCCAGTACACATAGAATAAGCACACCACAAAAAAAAATATATTTTTAAATCTCAATGTCCGCCACAGTGTAGTACTTATTTCACAGTGTTACAGAAGACCTGTAGTCCTCATCTCATTCCATTTTCATAAATGGTAAACTTCTTATATGAGTGAGTTTTCCTCATTTGTTTTAGTTGGTGTTTAAATCCCAGCACAGATTAGAGATTTTGAGGAAAACACCCAGACTCTCTCATCCTTGTTCTTAGGAATTCTAATGCTGTGTTCACAGCACCAAAAACTTCAGTGCACAGAACAGCAAGATTACATGTTAAGTCTATGTTTGAGGCTGTCAGAGTCTGTTGTCTAATGTTGTCTAGCTTTAGCAAATAACTCTCTTGATATGATTCAGCATTGTTTAAAACATCCAGCAACAGAGGAAGCCCCGCCATTTGGGAGAGCTTCAGCTTCAAAAATGTATAGGCTTCAACCTAGTCACTTTATGAGCTTTTTTTGATGACAATAAAGCTTGCGGTTTGAACGCAGTATAACAGTGTCAACCTATCAATATAACTTCCATAATACTGACAATGTCATGTGTCCCACCAGGTTTACAAATGCAGTCGTTGCTTTTGAAGTAACTCTATTCTTCACAATTTCTAGCTCATAAATTGTATTTTTGTCTGTTCAATTATGTAATTGCACATAATTGAACACATAATTGAAGTACAGTTAATCAGTACTTAGTACTTAGTAGCTATTTACCAAATACTTTTTTATTTGTGTGTAATTATTTGAAAGACAAGTTTTTTACCTGAATAAAATATATTAAAGTAATAATACTCTTATTTCAGAAATTTATTTTAGGTACTCAACCTATCTCTGGTAAGTGCTTAATGGAAAAATGAAGGCAGTATAAAATAGGGCTGGAAGTTAATTTGACAAAAATGTGGTGTGATAGAAAAAAAAGGGTCGATATAAAAAAAATGTATCCCTCATATTTCCTCATAGCCAATCAGGTAGCTTAATACAACAGTACAATACTTACTCCAAACCAATCATAAACACAGTCCCAGGCAGCTGAGCCTCCTACTCTCAAACCAAAAACGGAGCAAATGACTTGAGCTGCAACAGATGTCACAGCAAGGAGCGGCATAGGAAATTGTCTCGATTTTTTTTTCAGTAGTTCAGATAAATGTTGTGTCCCATTTTGAACCAATCCCCAATGCACAAAAACAATAAATGTTGATTGTTTTCTTTGACCAAGGAAGGACAATGTCCTCGTAAGCAAGATGCTTCGCCTGCCGAGGCATTGCCTTGGTAGTTGAGGCTCGGATTCACTAAGAAGTACCATCAGTCCCAGCTAATCTGGATCAGAAGATGACCAGTGACATATATTTTGGAAGTAAGATATTAACTACTTTTAACTTTTTAAATTTTTATCAGACCCTCACTTCTAAAATTCACAACTTTTTCTTCTCAAATGAAGACATCTCAAATAACAGCATAGTCAGACATCTAGTAATGTAGATTTATTCCCTTGATACACTTGACAAAAATTCTCACAAGGACTCATGCAAATCTTAAAATCTTATGGCTGGACTGAGAATTAGCCCCAGAGGGTTAACTTATTTTACATGACATAATGCAGAACTACTGGAATAGATGTGACTGATTGACTCGGGCTTACCCTTTCAAGTGTTTGGGCACTCGTGAATTTCAAATATTGGTTGATTTCATGGATAACCCTTGCTCTGGCTTCATGTCACGCTCAGTTTTCTCTTCCTCTTGAATTTGGCTACCACAGGCCCAAAAGCTCGAGGAGCTGTTGATGAAATTTGATGAAAGAGCAACAAAGAGTTAGTCACACTGCTACACATGGGACATGTGGGAAAGTTGATGTGTTCCCCCTCACCTCATACTATTTCAGTGTGAGAGAGAGAGAGAGCGAGACCCCCCAGATGTCTCATTAGCTATATCATTAGGGAGACAGCTGGAAGGGGGCAAAGACAGCTGACATGGGCTTGTAGTGGCAGGATTAGCCATGACTTTAGGGTGGCTGAGTGTTTGGGGTGTGGGATATATTCAGATCCCATGCCCAGTGTTTAAGTGTCTATGGCCAGCTCACAATTGCCTCTCACAGCTTTCATTTCAACATGATCTTAGTAACTTTGGGCTCACTGAGTGCCGCTCACAGAGTACAAGACAGTTTTCAGGTATTTTTGAGGTCTTTTGGAGTCCAGGGAGCGCTTCTAAAGACATTTTTTGACTCTGTGGTAGCATCAGCCATCTTTTATGGTGTTGTATGTTGGAGCAGCAGTTTATGAGAGGAAGAGGTTGGATAGCCTCATTAAGAAGGCCAGCTCTGTTCTAGGGTTTCCCCTGGATCCAGTGCAGGTGGTGGGAGACAGAAGGACTCTGACCAAAATAACCTCACTGATGGACAGTGTCTCCCACACCATGCATGAAGATGTTGCTGAACTGCAGAGCTCCTTCAATGACAGACTGCTGCATCCCAGATGATTGAAGGAGCATTTTTGCAGGTCCTTCCTCCCTGCAGCTGTTAGACTTCACAACCAGAACTGCTCCTAACAAACTTAAATGTTTACATCCCTGCTGTAAATTGTAGTAATACACTAATTAAGATTTATATGTCTGTTATTTGCACATTGTTTTTTCTCAGTTAATATATTTAACTATTGGAAGTAATACATGTAGTTTTTTAATGCAAAAGTACACATGAACAATATGTACATATTTTTAAAAATATTTTTAATTATTTGAATATGTTTTTGCTCTGTTCTAAAATCCAACCTGGGTATGCTACTAATAACTGCACAGTACTCTGGGTTTTGTAACTCTGTTCATAATGTACATATTATTCTTAACTCTTAAATTATGTTTTTTATACCTTTCCAAATGTGAGTCTTAATTAATGTTTGTATTTCCTGACACTTTGCTGCTGTTAAAACCAAAATTTCCCTTTTGGGAAAATAAAAGATGGTTCTTCTTTTTCCATCATACAAATCTCTTGTTGTTACTATGAGAAACCAATCTCTGCAATATATCTCTGTTAATAAAAATGGTTCCAGGTCATTTCACCATGTTGTTTCCTCGCCTGGTACCCCATCATGACAACTCTGAAGGGGGTGAATTTTTTTCTAACTTCTCCGTTTATTTGTAATTTAATCTTGAAATTATGAATAATTAAGGGCGTGTTCTTTTGATTAACAGGTCCGTCTAGGCTAGCGCTGGTGACTAATGGTGGTTAACTGTAAGAAATAGCTTGCCCCGTAGACTGCTGTCGCCCTCTGCTTGCGGGGAAGCTCTTCACAGCATGGGACCTGGGATTAACATAAAGACTTCATTCATTTGGTGTTTCTGAACTCTACTATCAGTTGCCTCTGCAGTTTTTATAATCTGCACTTATTGGACAAAGACGGCGTGGTGTTTATTACAGTAACAGACTGTCCAAGAAGTTTCTGCTTTGGGGGGAGGCTTTATACTGGCTGATGCCTTACCAGCTGGGGGGGGTTATGTCAGCTGGCCGAGAGGAATGCTCTTCTGATCCGAGCTTTTATCTCTTTCTACACGTGAGTTGGAGCTGGCAACAGGTCGGGTAACAGCAGAGCAGCAGTCAGCAGGACAGAGCGACCTCAAGAGCGGGAGACGGCTAGATCAGGCTGGAAGACTACAGAGTTGGACTCTAGAAAGACTGGATGATCGCTGGTTAGATCAGTACTGGTGTGAGGAACACAGCAGGAACTAATGGATGTCTGAGATGTGAGGGGAGTCAAAAGCCTTTTATTTTTTGAGAGGATCTGAGTTTTCATGATGAATTTGTAACTGATTTTTGCTGGATGTGTTGTTAAGATGAGCCAGTCTATGTCCTCACCCTCCACCGATATTAATGGAAATAATATCATTTTAGGCCGTATTGACCCGACCCACTTGGGTCTTATTATATCGATATTTTTTCTCTACTCGAGATGTTTCTGGGTCTAAAGTGATCGTTGTTGAAAAACAGGGGAAAAGTCTCTTAACCGTGGTCTTCTGGCTGAAACCGGCTGCAGCCGCTTCAGTTAGCTCCCGACTAGCTTCTGACCAGCTTCGAGCTATGTTGGCTTGGAGCATTAACCCTCCGCCTCCAGCCTCACAGCAGCACTCTCAGCTCCACCTCTTTGCCCATTTTTGGAGTTTCTGAGAGTGACGAGGCGAGTGACGTGGACAAGATTGCGGCGGTGGGAATCGCCCAGTTGGCTTCATTTTTGCTCTTCAGAAACCTATGCGTGACGTCAACGAGGGTTTGTTCATTTATATATACAGTCTATGAGACAAACAAACAACTCCAGACAAAACAGGGGCTACGGCTGCTGCATAGGAGTGAGAGGGATATCATGTTACCAGACCAATCAGTCCATAGGTGGGTGTTTCGGGTCGCTTCAGCACGCTTGGAACCAAGGCAGAGGTAGTCCGAAAAAAGGGGTCGGCTGGGGTCAGTTCGGAACAGACGCAGGTAATGGAAACACGGCAAAGTGACCTGTTCGATATCATACTGGAACTAGTGGAAATGGGGCATAATGCGCACTTTCCAGTGCAACAGTTCTCAGTCGTGAGCAAAGAGAGAACCCCTGACCTCCCAGAAGCGTGTCTACTTCTTGCAGAAACTCATCCGAGCTGGTCGGCCGCCAGCTTCTTTTATTCGTTTTTCTTCTTCCCCAACCAAGCGACTGGATTAACCTTTTCCCCCTTTTTTTCCCGCCGTATTTTTGTCTCTTTTGAAAGGACTTACGTTTTCCTGCAATCCATTATTACGAGCTTCAGTAAGACTGTTCCATTTATCATTAAGATCTGGGTTGGAGCAAAATCTAGAACATTTCTATGCATGCATGCTTCTTTGAATGTTTTGTTAATAAGTGTTGAAGTTACTGTGAAGTTACTTTCTTTTATTAGTAAGCAAGCAATGTGTGATTGTGTGCGATTTACTGTGATCTCTGTGTTAAGCCACAAACTGGAGACTTCTCGAGAGGGGAGCACAGCCGAATGTAGACTGGTTAACCCTTTATTTCAATCCATAGCCACTTGAATCCATATTTCTTTGCTAGCCAACAGCTAAGCTAGTGATAAGAACACAGTCCCTTTGTTTCAAAGAGACCACGCGGTAAATTGTCCTAATCAATAAACCCCAAACAGTTCGGCATCTGCTCGCCCATGTGCGTATGTTGCGTACACATGTGCATTACAGCATAAGCGTGTAATGAAATTTCCCGGGTGACGTGGTCATTGTTACTTCCGTTGATCCACCATCTTTGAAGTTTTGTTTACGTAGCATGCAGCCTAGCCATTTAGCTTAGCTGTTAGCGAGGACCTAATTAGCCGAGAGTGAATTCAGTTGTTTTTTTGTGTGGACCGTTTAGTTATTAAAGTTGAAAGTTAAATTTAATCAAATCTCCTTGCTTCTTTTATTATGTGCGTTTGATTCATTACTAAGGGGCTCACCCTTCAGACAAATTATATCTGGTAATCATAGCAACCTGCTATTTGACAATAGATTTAACTCATACATAAAGTATATTTACCGGGTTAGTTGGTGCCCCGATAACAAATAATTTAAAGTACTAATACACTTAATAATTCATGAATTATTAAATTAAAATTTCCCATATGGCCAGATAGACAACAACCTTCTTTAATACACAACACTACTCAAATAAAACCATACAGTTTCATTATTTATGCATCAGAGAATGGCTTCATGTTCTTCCCCCAAATCCCTGAAACTCAGAGAACATTCTGTTGTTTTTGGCTGTTGAGTCATAAATGTAACTAAAATCTTCATGCAGCTTCATAATATGTCTCCATTGCATTTGTGGTGAGAAGATACTTTCACACTCCACTCTGGGTATGTGGGTGTGGCACATGATGCACCACTGATTGTTGAGCGCAGTTGGCCATTATATGGAGACAGATGGCACATATGTCTGAAACTGGATGGAGGGACAATAAATGCAAATTGTTCTATCTATTTGTCTTTAAGCTGTCTATTTTCATTGTCAACTTTTTAGCAAGAAATGTAGAAAACTACACTTTCCCCCATTTGAATACATGCAGAGGAACAATCAATTAACTTGCAGCTCGAAAGTAAAACTAAAACGTCTCGCTCACGCCAAAGTGATGATGTGCTAGTGACAGTCACATCGTGTTTGGCTGACTGGCCCTTTGGCTGACCAGTTAGTATGCATGACTCTCATCTGGGGATCGAATCCAGCCCGGGCCCTCGTTGTGTGCCACATTTGGCGTTGCAGGCAGGATCCATGTGTGGTGGTCCATGGATTCGTAATTGGTTGCACCCTGCACGGAGCATAAGGACATGCTTTTAAAACAAGTTAGAGGGATGTGACAGTGTGGGCTCCTGTCACTATGCCTCTGTTAGATCATGAACCCTTAGCCAGGGGGACATCCTTTTTGCTGAATAGTTAGCACGCTTGACTCTCATCAGATAGTCTGGGGATTAAATCCTGCCCTCATTTTGCGCCTTGTCACATGTTGATTGCAGAACATAAAAAACGTCACTGCACTTTTGGAAGCAAAGCACGTCGAAATTATTGTTAAATTCTTTTGTTGATTGGTTTGGGTACTGCTATATCGAATTTTTGCAAAAGCCTTGTGGCAAAATAAATTAGGGAGAGACAGTGCTGGCTCTCATGTCATCAAATACTTTATGCAGTGGAAACTTTATAGTTTTATCAACTAACAAAAGAAGAGAAACAAGTAAGTGTGTACAGTGTAAACCAACTTTAAGATTTTTCTCAGCCACTCCAGGAGAAAAGTTTGTGTAATTAATTACATGTGCTAAACATAAGAGATACATTTAACGATTCCTCTGCAGGAGGTGGGATGAGTGTAAATGTTTTTGGTGTCTTATTTTGCGGTACTCATCACCCCCCAGCGCCCCCCCTCCCACCCCAACACACACAGACCCACCACCTATATCATGCCCTATTGAGGCTGCAATCCTTAGAGACCCCACAGCTGAGAGGGTGACAGCTGCCATGCTAGAAAAACAACGGCTGCCATTTTACTCCATGTGAACTCAAAAGAAATTTTAGGAATGGCTGTGATTCAACTGTCGTCCTATAATGTTACATAATGAGCACGCTTTATAAACATAATCTCTGCTTCCTTTTGCCTTCCTCTTCTCTCAATGTCACCTTCTCATCTTCTGCCTGAGCATGAGCTCATTTTCTCACAGAGCTGGGTCTGTTTCCCACCCTTCAGTGTCTTTTACATATTTCACATTATGCATTTAGAATCACACAGCTGCACTTCCACAGCTGTCATTTAATTGCAGATGAGATTTACATTTGCACATTGTGATGATTTCTTTTTTTATTATTCAAACATCCTGACACAAGGATTCTCTGGGCAATTAAACTTCTGCAGGGCTACTCAGAAGCTTACATCCACTCACCTAATGAATATCATGAACTAAAGATCTTTACTGTTGCATTTCAACCTTTTTTTCCCCCCATCAAGGAATGACGACACAACAAAAAGCTTCAGTGATTAAAAAAACAAAACGGAAATCATTTCAAGTTTTCAATTCAATTATTTATATTGCGCCAATTCAAGGAATTACATTGCAATCTTACCAATATTGTCCAACGATCCATTTTCTGTACTGCTTATCCTCAAGAGGTTGCGGGGAGCTGATATGTATCTCCAGCAGTCAACAGGCAGGGTACACCCTGGACAGGTTGCCAGTCAAATGCAAGGCAACACAGAGACAGAACGGATAAACATCCACCCACACTCACATCTAAGGACAATTTAGAGAGATCAATTAACCTAAAAGTCCTGTTTTTGGGCTGTGGAGGAAGTCCGAGTACCTGGAGGGAACCCACGCATGCACAGGAACTCACCGTGCAGAAAGATCCTGGGCCGGGATTCGAACCCAGGGATCTGCTTGCAGCTAGGCAACAGTGTACAGTAGACTTGAGCTTTGTGGACTGGTCATGCTAGTTGGGTTCTAGCCTGTTTGTTAAGTTCCACCGTCAATAACAGCAATAATTTGGATTATTAATTTATAAATCTCACTGTTTAAAACTAAATAGTTAACAATCTAAATAATTAGTTTACAACATTTAGCTCTGAGCTAAATATATAGCTAATAATTTACTTGCCAATAACCGAAAGTGAACTACAAAAAAGGCTGGATCTTGCCAAACCTCTAGATAAATTGGTATCGAAACTGAACATTTTTCATGTCACCTCTTAATAACTGTTTATTTCCTCCAGCATGTCCAACATTTCAGCTAAAAATGTAGGATGACCTCTTTTAATTGTAATACAGACATTTAGCAATGGATTTACAGCAACAGGGAATGTGACCGTTTGTGTAGATGTTTGCAAGACCCCTCTTATTTTTATTGCTACTTTCGCGTACAGACAAGTGAATTTTCATGTCAGCTTAATATTTAGCTCTGAGGAACTTTACAAATGATATCCAATGTGTGACTGAAATAACAAACTGTGCACATTACTACCAGAGCTGAGAGAAAGTACAGTTTGTGACACACACAAGTGGCTCAGCTTCCATTTGCTGGGTTTTGTATACAATCCACCCGTACTTATCCATGGCAGGCTCCTTTCCATTGTCTTTGTTTTTGGGCAGCTGTTCCTCTTGTCAGCTTCCCCCACTTGCCCCCAAATTGTCCACCTTACAGTAGAAACGTGTGAGACAGCACCAGCATCTACTGTACATTTCAAACTAAAATAGCTTTTTCAGTTCTCTTGGAGTAATGTAAGCGTCTGTTCTGAAGCTGTATAGGGAAACTTCTACTCCTAAAGTACATTTTGATAACTTCAGACGGCTGCTAAGAAATTCCCAAGTTGTCTGAGAGTAATGTAATCTGCGATTACTGTTAATCAGAGGATCAAAAAAACTACCTTCCATATAAGACAGATTAGCCGTGATTTAATACCACCCTGATTTTCTTACCCTGGATGCATCTTGTCACTCGTCCTGCTTTACCCTTGAGACATCCCCTCCCTCCTCACCCTCCCCATCTTCTTTCTTTGGGCTGGAGCAGCAGATGAAAGGAAGTCAGAGCAAGCATTAAAGGCCCCGTCTTGGCAGTCAAGTTGACCTCCAGGCTCTAAACCACCTCCCCCAACTACTTACCTGTAAAACACTCCATCTCTGCTCCCTTACAATCCTTCAGCCCTCTCCTCCAAACCCCTTGGTGGAAAAGAATAAAACAGACACACTTTAAAGGATGTGTTATCACTCAATTTCTTTGCTGCTCCAGACAGACCATTTTTAGGTTTTCTTTTTTTAAATTCATTCAAAACCTTTATTATTCTTAGTGCTGTATTTATTATCTTCCTTTTAGAATCAGGGCACATGAAGGTCAGAGAACAGTAGCTAAAAGATCTGAGAGACTTTTTGTTCTTCAGTCAGCCTGAAACTGTTACTGCCATCTAGGCCCTTACTGACTGCTAAATAAATTGTATGATTGTTTTTTTCTTCAATAGACCTAATAATATGAAGAACAATATTATCAATATTATTATCTGAATATAATTTATTTAAATCATGTAATTACTTTCAAACTGTTTTTGGACTAGTTTTGGAATATCCAGGATTTTTTAATGCAGCTTGTTTTCATCCCATCAGGGAGACAAATGGTCAGCTCTGTGATTGATAGTCCCAATGTAAAATCCGAGCAGCTGTTCACAGTATTAATTCTATGAGTTCTTTCGCTAAGTAGGTGGACCTTGTGTTGTCGAGGAATAATATTGACGACACAAGAGTTTGGTTCGATCACCCAATTTACTGAACTCCAACTGCAGAGTGTAATGTAATGAGAGTGTAATGGTAAGACAGAACACACACATAGCACTCAAATCCAAACATCCTGGTGGAGCCCCCTGGTGGTACAAGGTGTGGTCCAGGATCCTAGGCTTAAACAAACGAATCTGGACCCTGAAGAACCAGCTTGGATTGCCTTGAATCAAAGACAAGGTTAAGGATGACAAGGGGAGGCCGGAGAAAAGTTGAGCTCTGACGGCTGATGATCGTCACTGGAAGGAAAAGAGTAGTACATCAACACCATGGAGGGAGGTCATACCCTGTGAGGCGCCTGGGCCACTTCCACACGATCATCTCTCAGAAAATTAGCAGACAGTCTCTTTACGCCCCTCCCAAATCTAAAAGAAAGTGCTTAGGGCTGGGTTCAAAGACCCAGAACAGGCCATTATATAAAGGCCGTAATAGAGTCGTGTGTGTTTAACAAAAACAAACTTTGAAGCCTCTAAACTCAAAGGGTAAAAAATGGGGTAAACAACGATAAGTAGGACCTGGAACACGAAAAGGGTCCTATTGAGGTAAAAAATGTTTGGCAGGTGGGGTGAAGTGGTTTGAGGGCGTCTAACAATAAAACAGGCCTGGAACATGTACAGACTGACTTAAAACCAGACTGACTTAAAACCTAAAACCAGACATTCAGATTCATTGTTGTCTTGTTGTCAAGCCCATCTACATAGAGCAGTGGAGATGAGTTCTCTGGAGAGGTGAATCATGCCTCTCTCTCCCACTCTCTTTCTCTCTGTGGAACAAAGGATGTAGTTTGGTGTGAGCGGTAGTGACTGACGGTGTTGTTTTAAGTCTAAAGTTTGCACCAGTATGTAAGGTAAGGCCCATAAATGATCACATTTGGTATGACAAAAGTTGATTGAAATCAACCTGATAAAATACCTTTGGGATGAATAAGCTGCGAGTGTGAGTCAAGCTATCTAGTCCAACTTCAGCATCTGACCCCATAAATACACTTCTGTTAGAATGGTCATAAACTGTCATTCCACTGTCATGGAATGTAACAACTTTTGGCAAAAAAAAAAAAACAGTAGCATCAATTTATCTTGTGAATTTTACTCCCCTCATCCCAATGCACATGTACTATATACAAAATGTGACATAGACTGATGTCCATCCAAGAGCACGTTGTGTACTCTTGTTTAGACTCAACTAACACATGTTTATCACAACTTGTGAGACATAATCAGATAGAAAACAGTATGACAACAGCTTAAATCAATGCTTTTACAAGGTATTTTCATAGATGATGCCCAACAGCTCTTATTCTCTCTCACTCTCTTGCTCAGAGTCAATCTCAATCTTTGTAATTTAGGATTTGACTCCCTAAACCTCCTTTGCCTTTTTTGCTGATTTTCTGAAAACAACCCATAGTCAAGCCTTTACTGGGTTATTTCATCATAAATATGAGTTAATGGTAAATGCAACATGTTTGGTATTTGTTCCACTCCTGAAACCCGTCTTTACTCCTCGGCCTTGAGACAAAGATGTCGCTGTATGAGAGCAGCAGATGCCTTTACATGTGTTGAACACAAGAACAAGAACAACTGGATGAACTTAACATCTCCTCAAAGCACCTGTCAGGCCTGCTGGTTGCTAGGCAACAACTCACCCTGCCTCCCTCCCTCCTTCACTCCACTTCATTCTCATATAGTCTGTTTTCTTGCTCTTGCTTTGTACTGAGCTAAACCCAGTTTTCTGCTTAGTGAAGAAGTTCTTATTACCCTGGGGGAGGACATCATTTCATCACGCTGAGATGGAGAGCTGCGTCTACCATTGAGGTGTGGACAGCTTTTGCAGTGGGGGTAACTAGGTTTGAGACCAAAAGTGTATGTATCTTCCCCCCTCGGTGTTCTCCCTTCTCTCATAATGATGAACAGCAAGGTGCTAACAGCCATAAGGATTCAGGCATGGAATTATTCAAAAAGCAATTTAGTGCCAGCAGTGGGAAAGAAAAGGAGCTAGTTTTTGACTACAGTAGGACGCCGTTGGAAAACACTCACAAGGGCCAATTTTTTCACCCTTAGACTGATTAAAATTTTGAAAACTCTGCCTTTAACTTTACAAGATAATAACAGAGACAAACACTTCTATTTAATAAAAAGTGGCAGGTACTTTTTTCCAGTGCTTTAGTCATTTGTTATTATATGTTTTTTGTTTATTTTCAGATCACTCTTTATAATGACACAACAAACTTTATAGAATCGACTAACAAAGGAGTATTTAAGTTATTTATTTATTTTTTCCTGACTATTTTTTTCTGGGCTGCTTAGTTGGAATGTGACACTTTAGTGTGGGTGGATGTGGAATATGCTTCTATGATCTTCTGGAGTGCATGGGTTGCTCCTGAAGACCTTTTTAAATTCTGTGATGGCTTCTGAGTTGTAGTCTGTCTGAGCAGCAGCTTATCTACAGCTGAGAGGAAGAAGTTATATAAGCTCATCAGGAAGACCAGCTCTGCGCTATGATGCACATATCTGGTTAATTGATTTTAAATTCTGCTATGATGTAGGTGGGGGGAGGCAGAAGAACACTGGCTGAAATAACATCAAGCGTTTTAGATCTCCAAAGAAGGGTGAATAAGTTGACTGGGGGAAAATCAACATAAAAGAAGGAAACAGCTGTGGTTCTCTTTCATAGCATTCAGGTCTCACTATGGGAACGCACGGGTGTGACCTCATCAGAAGCTCCTATTACTATTAGTATTGTAATAGGAGAAAGAAGAAATTCAACCTGCCAGTATGGATGATGATGCAATTCTACACTGCAATCATCGAGTCCATCTGTATCAGTCACGTGACCCGTATTGTGTTTTTCTGCTCCTATCTGATTTGCACTGATCGTTACCTGCACTAGTGTATATATCAATCTGATTAGCACATTTTATTTCTTTTTCGTATGTTTGCCCAAAGTACTGCAGCAATTTCCTAATGTTGTAAATCTGCCCTACATTTGGCAATTAATTCAATTCAGTTTATTTATATTGCGCCATTTCACAACAGATGTCATCTCAAGGCACTTTACAAAAAGAGTTATTATAATACAATGTTTAGTGTAGAAATTACAGAACCACAGAAGATTGCGTCGTGGAATTCTCAGCAATCCCTCATACTGAGCAAGCATGCAGCGACAGTGGGAAGGAAAAACTCCCTTTTAACAGGAAGAAACCTCCGGCAGAACCAGGCTCAGCACAAGCGGTTATCTGCCGCGACGGTCTGTGGCTTGGAGAATACATAACAGAGACACAGAAAGAGCAATGTATAGCAATGTATGAATTGAATGCTTCGCGCGTTCAATTCAATTCAGCCCCAATGTATAGAGCAATAATCTTATCTGATTCTGATAGGACACCTTTTAGTTTTTTATATGATTCTAAAATAATTACAGTACAATGCAAAATGAATCAAAAATTTCACATTTAGTTACATTTAAATCTTTTTTTTTTTTTTACTGGAATTGTATGTAACAGACGAACACAAATTAAATTGAATTAAATTGAACTGAGCTGAATGGATATATGATTTTCAGGGAGTGGTGTTTCTTTGTATTTAGCCCTCCTGAATTAACACTTTATAAAACACAATTTTAGTGTAACTACAGTTGTGTAGGAAGTATTTAAGTTGTACAGATGTTCTGACTGAAAAGTCACACTGCTTTTTGAAGGCAAGTGAAATCGTGTGTCAATGTCTCTTTGGAAATGGCTTAAACTCTGTCACACTAGATACATAGGTGGTGCCTGTGAACAGTAAGATTACAGTCTTGCCACATATTTCCACTTGTATTTAGGTCTAGATTTTGACTATGCCATTGTAACACATCAATTCATTTAATCCGAACCATTTAATTATAGCTCCGGTTATAATTGTAAGGCAAACCTCAAAGTTTTTATAGTACGATTACCCTGCATATGGTGACACATATATTCTATTAAAAGTCTTCCAGCTTTTCTGTTCCTGCTGAAGAAATGCATGACATCAATTTGGATGGTGTATTAAGGGTGATGTGCAGTCCCGCATACACAGGTTTTTAGGATTTTTTCTTTCACCTTTAGAATATTGAAAAAAATTGACATATCTGGTTCAAAAGCTATGCTGAAAAACTAGTCCTTGCGTTTGTTACTTCAAGGCTAGACTACTGTAATTCTTTATTTTTACCAAGTCCACGGTTAAAAAGCCCTCAGATGATCCAAAACACTGCAGCAAGAGTTCTGATAAAAATTAAAAGGAAAGACAATATTTCTCCTATTTGAGTTTCTTTTCACTGTCTCACAGTTCAGACAGAACACTAACAGAACACTTCACTCCACGGCTGTGTAAAGAGCTTTAAGAGGGAAGTGCTCAAAGTGAAAAAGGGGCACATAGAGCAATATTTTAAAATGGCTTACAACAACGTAACTTGTCAGAGTTGGGTACGTATTTAGAATACTACTTATGAGTAACTATTCCATTACAGTTACTATTTTTAAACATGGTATTCAGAATACAGTTACTTTTGTAATACTATTCGTAATACCATTGGTATACTTGTGTGTTTTCCCCTTTCCACCTGAAAGGTGAACATATACATTTTGGGAAATGTGTGTTTCCTCATTGTGTAGAGTATCCCATAATAACCCTAAACAACATGCTGCCGAAACCATACATATCCTATGACGGAAACACTCCCGATAATCAAACAAAAATGTAAAAGTGAGTGGCCAGGTATGGATTCAGACCCAGGGGTTGCAGCCACAACCGCAGCTAAACTAATCTACTAGCAGTAAAGGAAATGGTGCATTCAATGGCGCTGTATCGCAGTTCAATTTTTTTCCAAGTGATTTTAGATGTCATTCAAGCACTCCTTACAAAGGCCAGACTAAACCTATGGTGGTTAAAACGGGGGAAAAGGTCAAATCTGCCAACACTGGCCATAGAGTCGCTTCAGGTGTCAAACTGCGAAGTATGTAGGCGAATTACAGTGATTGCTGGGGCAGCTGTAATTCGGCATCAATGAATAAGGCGAAATATTTGTATTACCACCTAAAATATTTTTTGGAAAGGTCTGTGATGATCCAGGTGGGAAATTTCTTACATTTGTGTGTAAACTTTGCTGGTGGGTCTCAAGAAGCTACGCTGCACATCGACAATTTTAACAGCAATCTTGAAACAAAGCTGGCCAGCCTTTCAATGGATGTGAAAGTCACAAATTTTTTTTTAAAGACACTGCAACAATGTACAAAAACAAACCCAAATCCTCCACCACTGTTTTTTTTGTCCATTTGACAGGGCCTGTATCGTGTTTGTTAAAATGTACACATTTTACGTACTCAACTTTCCTTGTTGACCTTTAAGTACGATTGTACGGTTCGCTGCTCTCTTTGTACGCATTTTTTTGCACCTTGCATTTCGCCGGGTTCAGTTTCTAAACTTTCAATGAAATCCATAACGTTGATTCTGCCACTGACGGAGCCACAGCGTGTAAGTGGAGTGAAAAGCTTTCGGCCAATCAGAGTGCTGCATTTTAACCCTCCACCCGTCTGCCCGTCGTATCCAAATGCTCAGTGTTGCCAACTTAGCGACTTTGTCGCTAGATTTAGCGACTTTTCAGACCCCTATAGCGACTTTTTTTCAAAAAAGCGACTAGCGACAAATCTAGCAACTTTTTCTGGTGTTATTGGAGACTTATCTGGTGTTTTGGAGACTCTGGCGTGAAGCACGTATTGTTCTGCAGTTACTGTCCTCAACGTGAGCCCCTCCCCCGTCCCAAAGCACTTACAGGCGGCCAGTCTCACAGTAGCCTTGCGCAGCAGTCCCATCTACAGTCTATGGGCGGAGCAGAGAGAGAGAGAGGGAGACCCTCACCACTCGGCGTCCGGACTGCAAATGAAATGCGCTTGCGCAAAAGAAAGCCCCCGCTGGCTTGCAGAGCGGGATTTAAATGTAAACGTTTCTTCGCTGTGACGCTGTCACACAAATAAATCACTGCATTTGACTCACACAACCTCAGCAGCTCAGTCACTTATTCACCTCGTCTACTGTGTGTGTAGCCTACCTCCTCTGTGACATAAGATCTTGCTAGCTAGCTCAGCAAAAAAAAAAAAAACTTAAAAAAAAACCAACTTAAAAAAAAACAAACCTAAGTAACTCTGCCAGAGTGTGTCTTTTGGGTCACTTTGCCGGTCCCAAGCCCGGATAAAGGAGGAGGGTTGGTTGTAGAGCTAGCAGTTTCACCCTACAGAACAATCTTTTGATTAAATTTGCTGTTATAACATTTGACAATACAGGACAAAACTGATGTGTGTAATGTGGATCTAGACAAAGCATTAAAATCATTAAATGTTGTTAATGTTGAAATTATTTTTGTACATTTGTAGTTCTAAACATATTTAGGGTGTTTTTTACTCACTTTTGTCTCTCCCACGACATTATTCCTCTCTCCTACAGCGTCCGTTACAGTTATTTGCAAATTGCCAATTATGCAAATTAGGCGATGACGTCATTTTGCGACTTCTAGCGACTTTTGGGACAGCCAATAGCTACTTTCCTTACTGAAGAGTTGGCAACACTGCAAATGCTTCGCGCGTTCAATTCAATTCAGCCCCTAAAGCAAACAAGCCAGGCTGGCCCGACAACTTGCCAGCTGCGTGCTATGGCTGAACCGCCACATAAAAAGCATCTGAAACCACAGGAGTTTCTCGCCAGCTATGGAAGAGATGGCCTTCTCTCCAGAGGACGAGACTGACCGATCATGCTTTCTGCACCGTGTGTAAGACCGACGTGGACATCAGTCACCAAGGAGCAACAGGTAACGAACTCAGTACCACACACAAACACGCCCCAACCCCCTGAAACATAATATTAAAAATAAAAGGATAAGAAAAAAATGGTTCATAGTGTCTAGCTAGCTAAATCAAAATATAATTCGTTCTTTCCATTTTCACAGGGCTTTCCACAAGCGCCGGCTGCCGGCTATATAGCCGACTACTCAATGAAATTCAGCCGGCTACTAATTTATGACTACGATATAATTCGGCGCAATGCTGTGCACGACGTTAGCATCCCCATCGTATTTTCCCTTTCATACTTCAGCATGATTCCCGCTGTGACACGGCTCTATTCTCCGCTTTCAAACTCCGCTGCTCCGCCCGGTCCTTTAATATATTTTTGGTCGGTCGCACTGAACTAATAACCTTCCGCCCGCTCAAGTTGTACCCAGTGTGATCATGGGGCTCTTGACTCAGGTCTAGCTAAATGGACGATCCGGAAAGGCTATAAAGTCCACGTTGTTGTTAAACCAGGCTGTCGGTAATTCAGTCCTCCCTTCAAGCATTCAATTAGTGAAAAAAAACGGATTTATAAGAGTGTATTTTCGTTTGTTTATAAGGGAGAATTATTTGCTGTTTATTTGTGTAGCCACCACTGCACTGTGAACGTGTCATGACCTGAAATGAAGAGATTTACAACCACAGAAAGCCCGTTGATGCCATACTATGCCGGCTTGTATTGGCTATTTTTTTATTTTTAGCTGTGCAAATCAGATTTTATTCCTACTTTATATGTTGTATAATGATGATAATAATTTAGTGATAATAGTAGTAGTAAAGTAATATTATATTTGAGCAAATGTCTAAAAAAATAATATAGCCTGCTTATTATTCAATTCAAAGATACTTTTTTGATCCGGTCACTTAAGGGCCTGCAGCCGCCAGAGCAGCGCTCCAGTCACATAATAGTAGTAGTTGTAATAATAATAATAAAAAGTATTAGTAATCTTCTCCTGTTCATGGTTTCTTCCTGCCCAGAGGTGTGAGAAAGATGCCACCAAAAAGAAAATCCAATCAGCAGACTCTGGAAGGCTTCTTAAAGAAGAAAAGTGGTCAGTTTAAGTGCTTCAGAGTAGTATTAAGATTCTGTATTCATCCTAAAAGGGACATTCATTGTTCAAATCAAAACATTTTCAGATTTTTTTTATTTTAATGGTTGCATTTTAATGTACACCTACAAGTGTTATATTGTTGCTGCTGCAATATTTTGAGTTGGGCATGGACTCTGATCCTGAATGGGAAGATAGTGACAACAGTGAAGTTGATTAAATAGCAGAATGGAGATATGAAACCATTAAGTTTATAATTTATGTTGGAAACGTCTTTTACTTAAGAGTATTTTTATTTTATTTGTATACATATTCTGGTGTTTACGACGAAGTTAATAAATACACATGAATATTGTGTTTACTTACATTTAAATTTGAAGCTGTTTCATATTATTGCTGGCTAGTCTGTGTCTATGTGGAAAGCCCTGTTTTCAATTGTCGAAAATCAAAAAGTGACAGATTGTTTTGTTTTTTTGTTTTTTAATCTAACACAAAAAAAGAAATATTGCCTGGTTTTTCATATTTCAATTTTAGACTCGGATCAAATATAAAAAATGGAAAAACGGGCCACAGGGGTCGGGACCGGACCGTGGTCCGTGTACGTTTAGGCAGTTTTAAACAAAGTCGAAAAAACAAGATAACAGCTCGGTATTTCGTTTTTCGCTTCGGTTGGAGGAAACAAAAACATAATACCGAGCTGTTATCTCGTCTTTTTGATTTGGTTTAAAACGAAAAAAAGAACAGCCAAACCTGACAGAACCGACCGGTCCGTCAGGTTTGGCTGTATATTATGAGTATATTATGTGTATATGTAATGAATTATGGTGTTAGGTGCAGGACTTAAAGTATCCGGGCACTGTGCCTGAATTCAGGCGTGGGCAATGGCGTTTAAGAATAGAAAATAGGCTTCAGAAATGTGTTTTATATGGAAGTTTCCTTACTTTACCCAGTAGGTATCTCACAGGGTTCTTACTATTAGGCGGTCAATGGTGGAGCATATAGGATAAGGGGGGGAGGGGGGGGGTGTACTCATAGAATTTCTTCAAGGTTGGCAGGTCTGCAGTTCTGGTTGTATCTGACATAATGTTAGCTTGATCATATTTTGTTATGATGGATTATAGCTACAAGGATAAAAGCTTTCCTTTTTGGAGTGGAATTAATGTCAGTTTACAATACTTTGCAAATTTATAAGAGAAAGTCGCAAATAACCTAATGGGCTGTGGCGGCAAAACAGCTAAACTTCATTTCAAATGACTAAATATAAAATCTAATAAGAAATATCACTGTTAAAACCCTGTTTGTTTGGTTTTTGGTGACTGAGAGGTAGTGCTGTGCCAAAAATAATTAAATACTTTATTTTTTCCTAGTCAGTACATAATGTTTAGTATGCCCTCTGTTTTCCTGCGGGAGTAGCTACCGGCACATTTTGTGACGTTTAATAGATTTAAATGCTGTTTTTAAGGGGAAGTGTTCCAAGTATTTAGAATACAGTACCAGGATTCAGCAAAGTAACGGGATACGTTACAAAATACATTTTAAAGCAGGTATTCAGTATTCTGTAACTAAATACTTTTACAAAGTATTCTCCACAACACTGCTTATGGTATACCATTCTGATTAACAACAATCGATATTCATTAAGAATGTAATAGAGAATTGTAACATAATATATCAAGGTCTTCAGATGGGAACCATGCACGTAAAAGTACCCCGTTTTATTTACATGTGCAAAATATCTTTAATCCGATCATAGATCGGAGGTCTACGATGTTCTTCAGAGCGTGCTTTTATTTTTTCTGGTCATGGTTTTACATTCTCAAGCCTTCTTTCTTGTGAACACAATCGAATTACAAACAGAATCCCTTTATGTAATTAAAACGACGTATTAGATGTCTACACATGACTTAAAAGACAAGCGCAAGAATTACCTACTTTCGGAATAGGACTTTACATGCACCGTGTCGGATTAACTATCAATATAAACCACCTCTCAATTGGAATTTAATTTTAGTCCGAATGAGTTTGTTCGGGTCAGAAAAATCTGAATGGCATGTTTACATGAAGCAGTTTTATTCTGATCAGGCTTTTAATCCGATTGTGTCCATGTAAACGTAGCTTGTTGTAGGGCTGTGCTGATAAAGGACCAAAAACATTAAAAAGACCACAGGGTAGCTGATCAAAAAAAGTGTCATAGAATACAGTATGGAATCATTTATCTTGAAGCTGTTTCTCACTAAATAAACTCTAATATCTGACTGGTTAACCTCCACAGCAACTCAGCTGCAGACACTTGTTGGAATGAATGGAGATATCAGGGTGGTGTCCAGGCTGCGACGTGCAGGGTTACGTATAAAGTGTGAGACAGAAGAGTCCATGGTAAGCAGAGACATAGGTGGACAAAACTTGGTTTTTATGTTGATCGAACCACTCCTGCTCATGTCTTTGTGAGCCGCTTCAAAAGGTGGCTGTCCTTCATAGTCCCAGTGAACTGTCTGGTGATCTGGTCTTAAGCTCTAATGGCCAGAAACACCCGGACCTCTGCATCACTCCTTCAATGGTTTATAAATGTTAAATGAATTCCCCATGTTTAGTGGCATTTTACATACCTTTGCCTGGCAATATGCTGGTACAGTGTGTCTTGTGAAAATGCCTAGAGAGTCCGATCCAGCTCTCGAATCATTCTGTTGAGGATATTACTAAAAATCTAACTATTTGGCTATTAATAGTCAAAGGACTGCTTATCGCAGTCAATAAAATTCATAATTTACGGAAAATTATTATTCGGGTCACCACCTTTATCAGGAACTATTTTAGTAGCCAAATGTCTACATCAGTATTATAATCTGAAAGAATGAATTCTTTACCGTTTCACTATAAACCTGTTACAATGGCAGGGTTTAAAGAGCTTTTATAATAAAATAGGTTTATTTGTGTGTTTTTTTAACGATGCTTCATTTTTTAAAAGCATCCATTTGACCATGTGGTATATCTTGTTTTTGAGAGCAAACTGATTTGCCATGGTTTTGAAATGGCTCTAGCACTCCATCAGTATATGTCTACACCTTAATTAT
The DNA here is from genome assembly GCA_028564705.1 of Apricaphanius iberus. Classification (NCBI taxonomy): domain Eukaryota; kingdom Metazoa; phylum Chordata; class Actinopteri; order Cyprinodontiformes; family Aphaniidae; genus Apricaphanius; species Apricaphanius iberus. Next base: position 434,394 of record JAPXFQ010002510.1, read on the forward strand.
GTCCGCTGTTTTTCATATTAGAAATCAGATTAAATTATTCCTGAAATCAGTGAAGGGTGAGACAGGGAGAGCCAGTGCTGCAGAGCTGCTGGTAGGTGGATCAATGAAGGAGGATAGATGATATGTAGTTTTGTTTATATTTTTCACATCTTTGTGTCATGTGGTAACTCTCTGCTGACTTGTGAGAAAGAAAATGTAGCTTTGGGTTCCCCATATGTTGGGGACTCTGTTTTAGATTGTTAGTCCTGAGAGGAAGGGTTCAACCATAAGAAGTTTACATGATTAAATGTGAATAATTCAATAAGCATGATTTTAATATTACACTAGCACTCCATCAGTATTTTTCTTTACCTTATTCATGTCCACTGTTCTTATAATAGGGATCAGATGAGGTTCATGTTGACACTGGTGAGGGACAGATAGAAAGAGAAGGCACTGCAGAGCTGTAGGTAGATGCTACAGCCTAATGAAGGAAGGATGTAGGGATTTGAGAATGTTGGTGATCAGAGGTTGGTTCTATAAAGTTAAAATAATATAAGGAACATATGACGTAAACTAATTAGTAAAAGAGCATTTCATGTTTAAAAAAATATGCTGCATATTTTACAAAGTAGGTGTTTCACCACTTGGTAGATCCTGTTTTTGAGAGCAAACTGATCAATTTGCTATTCAGTTAATATAAGAATAAATGGAAAAATGCAGAAACACACGTTTTCAATTTGTGTCCCTATGCCCTTGATCACTGTAATGAAGGCTAGCCTAGTCAGAGCGTAGGGACTGACTGAGGCTGTGTCATTTTTTTCTCCCAGCCTGTAGCGGACCGAGCAGTTCTGGGAAAAAATCGGCTGCCGTATACTAAAAGGAAAGATAATGAAAAACTCATAATGGTCACAGAAATAACTTTAATCTGACAAAAGTAATAATAAATAAAAATTATATAAATGTTGACCAATGAAAGCCAGACATTGCCTTTCATCCATGCTTCAACAGAATTATTTAAAACATAAATGCATGAAACAGGCCTGGACAAGTTTGCTTTTCCTTTCATATTTTTTTCTGCTTGTTTGTTAAAACTCAAAGGGGAAGTACCTTTTTTTATAGCCTGCATTACTTTCCTTTACTCACCCAAACAAGTTTAGTGCCACTGGAAGTCCTTTCGGAGATCTTAAGATCATTTGCAATCAGTGCATATCCATAATGGGAGTTGTCGGGGCAGCCAAAGTGCCTCTAAATAAGACATTATCTACCACAAAACTACTTAATTTCACCTATGTTTTGTTATGTATTGCTAATCCTATTCCCCCATGAGTTTGGAGCTTCTCTGAAGTGTTTTATTTTTGTCCTCTGGGGTGTTTTACAGGCTTTTAATCACAACCAGCGATTTTAAAAATGACGCAGCCGTCCGCCATTGGCGCTGTAGCCTGAGCAGGAGCGAAATTCAGAAGCTGAATTGAGCCCACTTGGTCATTTTGTTTGGAAGCAAGCAAACGTGAAGGTTGATGTTTGCAGTAGCAAGTTCTGTCTAACTGACCACTGTCAAGCATGACTGAAAGCCCTGCTCAGACTACAATTGCAATAGAGCACGGCTGTGACGTAGATGAAGTTGCATATTAGTGTAGTTGGATTAAAACCCCTCCAGATAACAACAAAGCCTCAAAGATGCTCCGAACTCACAGGGGAATAGCAATAGCAAATAAAACTCATCGCAATTTGCTGGGATTCCTTACATAGAAAACTTTTAACTGATTGGAATGTTTGTATAATTGTATTGAAATGACTTTTGATGTAAAGTGCCTTGAGATTACATTTGATGTGAATTGACGCTATATGAATAAAGTGAATTGAAAAGTGATAATGCTTTATTTAAAGACTGCACTTGGCATGCCCCAAAAACTCCAATTATATGGATATGCTGTGATCCATCTATCTATCTATCTATCTATCTATCTATCTATCTATCTATCTATCTATCTATCTATCTATCTATCTATCTATCTATCTATCTATCTATCTATCTATCTATCTATCTATCTATCTATCTATCTATCTATCTATCTATCTATCTATCTATCTATCTATCTATCTATCTATCTATCTATGATAGACATATCCACAGCTTTGGCTATACTTGATCTTTATGTGTGAAAAAGCTTTATTAGAGATTGCTATGGGTTTAATGTCTTGAAGTTGTGGACATGATAAAGGAAAAACAAGAGGGATGAAAGAACACTCTTTTACATTCCTCTCTTATCAGGATATTTTAAAGTCTAAATCAAAAGCAGCAACCACAATGTCTTCTGAAAAGGAAAGGGGGGCATGAAGGTTTGACTCAACAGAAACTGACATCCAGTCTCAGCATTTAACTGCTGGGAAACCAGATAGCTCTAATATGTCCCCCGTTTGGGCTACTTGTCTTTGAACGAACCTTGGTGACGTGATCTGTGCAATGACCTCTTTGAATAATTACATATATATGTAGCAACTAAGTGTTACCAGGCAGCAATGCTATATATGACATGCTCAGACTAAAGTAAGGTACGGGGAGCCTAAGTCTCCTCCCCTTCCGGTCGGCCCATGGGTCCCTAAACCAAAAAAATAATGATTGAAAGTCAATGGAGCGATAAAAGTTATTTTCTGGTCCGCTTTGTCTTACGTTCTGAATCACACATATGATGTACTTCGATTTAAATGATAACTAACGATGTACGTTTCGACTGTGTTTGTCCAGTGATTTGGGGTTTATTTAATTGTAAAAATTAGCATTTAAAATGCCTACAAATCAGAAATCACAAGTCGCATATATGACTTAATTTTGCTAACGGGAGTCAGCACTAGCTATAGCACGTAAAACACTCACCTAGAGCTTGTAGACCTTCTCCTCCATGCTTGCTCTCACTCCACCGACTGCTTTACCCCCGACATAGCTGCTACTTTCTACATGGTCAGATTTATAGAGGTTTTCTCCGTGTTTAATACTACTTTCTTCGTCCTGGAGACTACGGCCATCACTCTCGTTCTTCTTCTGTAGTTGTAGTCCGCTAAGCGTTTTTTAACAAAATCTAAAGTAACTTTTACCTCCGGTCGAAAATCAACGTTTTCTCTGCATCAAAATACGTTTTTAAAACTCACGGACATCATATGTTCGATCCACGGCGCATTTCAAACTGGATCAGAAAATAACTTTAATCGCTCCATTGACTCTCACTAATTTTTTTTGGCATTTGGGGACCCATGGACCGGAAGTAGAAGGGCGTGACTTAGGCTCCCCATTTCAATTCACAGCAGTGTCAGTTAATAGGACCTCTTTGTATTTTCTTAACAACAGGCTCTCTTTTTAACAAAAACCACATCTCGCAATTTATAGTTCAGTTTTATATGCGTATGCACAAATACAGGCTTGCATGAACATATTTAATTGCATAATGTTTTCCTCCATTGTGCCATGGAGGAGAAAATAAACTCCCACAACACAGGCACAAAATGTGGCTTACATTGGAGTTTCTATAGAATTTCCAACACCTATACAAAAATACCACTCTCTCTAGAAGCAAATGTATAATTACACGAGGCCCAGATTTCAGACTATGCTCTTTTTATAAACATGCACCACAGCTCATAATTATATGATACACATATACCCCCAAAAAATTTTACAGCCTCACCAAACTCACAGAGAGATGGGGAGCAGAAGTCAAGAGTTTTACAATGACTGCAGTTTTTTATGCTTGTTCCATGAAGAAATGTCAAAAGTTGATTGTTATTTACAGTACAACCTTAAGCTCCAGTGTGTTTTATTGGAAGTTTTTGTAATAGTTGTAGTTGTTGTCTTGCACCTGAAGGGTTCAAGACAACCAGGTTCAAGTTCAGATTCCTTCCGTCACATTTCAGCTAGGCACATAAAATCAAGTTGCCTAACAAGCTTAGTATTGGTGTATGACTGTGTGTGCATTTGTGAATCTGAATGTGGCTACAGTGTCAATCTCAGTATAAACCCAGAATTTCTGTGAATATTTATATGAAAATATGGGGCCATGTTGCAGCTTCTTTATCCTTCTCAAAAAGGTATAGATTGGATCCTGTTCATGCCATTCATGTTCATGAATGGTATGAAGAGGATTCATGAATCTATACCTGGGAGATATCATTCTGATACATGAGGAGATCCTGGGTCTACAACTTACATTTTTGAAAATATCAAGTATTTTAGTACAAAAGTATGACAGCAGAACTCCTTGTGAGTTTATCTCCAGACTTATGTATGAAACATAGCAAGCATGTTACAGATGGTGTTCTACCTAGAAGTAAAAGGCAACTTTTTGGCTAACATACACTACTATGTGTCTTGAAAAACGAAGCACATCATCCAGAAAATGGCATCCCCATTCTGAAATAAGGCAATGGCAGTATCATGTTGTTGGAAATCTTTCTTTTACAGGGAAAGGGAAGCTGGTCAGAAATGAAAAAAAGCTGAATTGAGTTAAATTTGTTAGCAGGACAGACTGAAACCGGCTTGAGGCTGGAAAGCACTTAATACCAGGGCAGAATTTCACCAAAAAATTCACCCAGATCTTCAACGAAACGGTTCAGATCAGAATAGATTACTGTGTTATATTGACCCAGTCAAAATCTATAGTGTACCTAAATCCAGTGAGAATCTGTGACAAGACTTTCAAATGTGTTACCAAAGCATTCCATTCAGTCTTACTGAGCTTAAACTACTTTGCAAAGAGCTTGTTGAAAGAGTAGTAATTTATAAAAGGGAGAAACCTGCTCATTGCGTCTATTGATATTGACATTATTTTCTCAAGAGAATCTCAGGACCCCACACTGACCTGTTTGTGACCCAAGTTGTGGGAACTACTGCTGTAGAGGATAGACGGTATAGATAATGAAAGAATGGATAGTGAAGAGGGCTGTAGTGTAGAATTATTTCAAGATTTTATTTCAAGATTAGTTCTAGTTAACTGATGAGTAAATAATAGTGAAAGCATCCGAGGAATATTCTATAATGCTGGAAAACAGAAACATCCTTTGTTCTTCCATTAGGGGAAATTTCAGGTGTAACAGCAGCATGAAGATTCACACAAGAAAATATAAAAAACCGATTAAAAAATAATAGGTCTCTGTACAATAAGGACAAAATTACAGCACTAAAATATTTTGCAGTTATGAAAAAAAGACATACTTGAGAAATTGGGAAATTGAAAAATAATTACCAAATTTGGCATACGTATTTGTGAATTAAAAAAACGGGATGCTATTTAAGAAAGTGAAAACCATTTGTAAAAGACATTTTGAAAACCATATAGCATTTTAATTTACTTACAGTATGAACTGCCTTGATTGTATCTATTATATAAGGTTTGAATATAATACGCTAATGAGAAAATGTAGAAAAGTTTAACAAATTAATATTTTGTAGGGCACGGAATATTTTAAATAAATCAGTGTATGAATTAATTTGTAAACTAAGTAACACAATTTAGCATTCAAATCATTTTAAGCCCACATTATTTAGGCCTTGACCATGAAAATCACCCCATTTTTCATGAGCAGTAGAATATCCAGAGTTAAACTTTTAGCAAAGCAGGCCATAAAGGAATGACACTTGTATACTATATAATTCTTTATAATTCACACAGTTTAAGGAGTATATAGTTAATTTTCAACAGCATATGTAAAACTCCCAACATTTCTATATTTTGCAACCTTCTTGTTTTATTTATGATGTCATGTCATTGACATCACACAGTATGGTGCTGTCCATGAGCCACCAAACTGACCATCTCACACACACTCAAACAGACACACACTACGTAAAGCACCAGAGCTTGCTCTGTTCTGACTGATTTGGGCCAGAAGAAGTAGCCCAGCAGAATCAGGCTGGGCTGGGTCAAAGAGGCACAGTGGGAGGACAGCCAGCCCTGGTGACAGCCAGCCCTGGTGAGTGCAGTGCCTCTATACAAGACAACTGTTGACAAGCCAGAGGGGTCTAACTGGGACAAAGTCCCAAAGAATGAATGGCTTCCATTGATAAACCACTTCCTGAAGTCAGGGAACTAAGCACAGAAAAAAATAATGACAGAGGCAACAAGGAAGAGAGGAGAAAGGCTAAGATGAGAAGGAAAGGAAGACATAGAGGAGAGATGTCAACAGGACAAATGAGGAAAAATGAAAGAAAGAAATTCAGAGAGAATCACAAACAGAATGAAAATTATTTAGAGCTAACTGATGAACAGAAGAAACAGCAGGGTTAACACAATAAGAACAGGGGGACAGGGATTAAACTGATACAAAACCAATAAAACAATACCATATCATTTCATGTAGGAACAAAAAAGGAAGTTAAGAAAAACGGTGAAGTTAGAATTAATAAAACTTTAGTTTAGAAAGCCTAAACCAAGACTTTGTAGCAGATTGAAGATGAATACACCAACATAGAAACAATCTATAACACAAAATGAGTGTTATATTTATGTTAAGTAGGAATAACTCATAAACATATGTTCACTATCATGATAAATACATAGTACAGTAAAGCTGATGGGGATCTTTTTACTTTGAAACTGTATGGTACATGAAGGGGTGGGGTCTCCAGGAATAATAGAATGTTAAATAAAAAGCCTGTTTAGGTCTTTAGGCATTCATGACACAAAACTTTAACCAGCACAACAACATAAACCACCTGCGGCTGCAACTGTAACTGGTTTTACAGTTTATGAACACGAGGAGACTGGAGGCAAATACCTGTCGAAATGTACAGATTTTAATTTGTAAAAAATGTAAATAACAGGTTGATGGAGGAGATGAAAAGTAAAATGAGGATAAATAAGTTAATATTATGAGAATGTTGATGATTTTGGAGATCATAAATATGTCTAGCTGAATACGCACACACCCACACACACAATTATATCCATGCCAATTAAAATCTATTTGCTTTGGCCTCTGCTGTGTGCAGAGAGGATAATATTGTTTCCCTTCTGATTTCCTTCTGATCTTTTTTCAGTTCTTCATTGTCTCCCTCTTACCCTTATATCTTTGTTTTCCTGTTCAACTGTGAACAATTATCACACGAGGAACATTCTTCTTGACTTTTTCGCTTCTGTATCAACAAACATTCACCACCTGCTCAACCTCTCATCTGACCGGAGACGACTGGGTCACAGTTAAGTAAGCATCTGGAACTGTTACGTGCTCATTTAAATGGAGCACAAAAAGTTTGGATAATAATCTGTAACATCCACCGTGAGATTTCATTTCTTAGAATTGCTTACCCTCAACTAATTTAGAAAGGCCAAGAACAGTTTAAAAGCTGTGGAATATACAAATTTGGCCTTTATGGAATAGTGGCCTGAGGAAGTCACGATTACAAGAATGTCATGAAAAGTCCAGTTTGCCACTGAAAGGGGCTCCAGCCAGATGAGACCAAAATGTTATGTTTTGGTCTACATGCAAATATCTATGGACTAAAACTAACTAAAAATTCACTTTGATTTAGTTTATTTAAAAGCTAAACTTCGTCACGTTCTCTGTAGATATTTCACAAAAAAAGTCAATTCAACTTAATCACATTCAGATTCCAAGCCAAGTACATACATTCCAATTGATCAAGTATCAGGTTGAGTTTATTATTCAAATTTGTTAAAAAGTTTTCTAGATTGTATTGAGTCACTGACTTTCACTTTCAATTAACTTTTATTTGAATAGCGCGAATTCACAACAAATGTCATCTGAAGGCACTTAACAACAAACGTCATTTCAATGCAGTTATACAAACATTCAAATCAGTTAAAAGTAGAGATGTTCGATATTGGATTTTTTACCGATATCCGATATACCGATATAGCCTAACTCATAGTTTCCGATACTGATACAAACCGATACCGATATGTGGGGACCCTCCCTCATTAAAAAACAAAAACTACTAAACCCTTTTAGGTAACCACAATGAAATATCATGTATCATGCATACTTGAGCTTTAAATTTCACTACTAGAATTTTAGTTGGGCAATTGAAAAAGGTGCCATTTTTATTTTGTTTTCAAAAGTAGCTGGAACATTTTTTCACACAGAAAATACTGACAAAGGCCCACCACTCAGGACAAATTTCTAATTTTAGAAAATGTATTATACCTTTATATCAGTGAGGTAAAGTGGAAACAAATGAAACAAGAATAAAAAATAAAAAAACAGCAAACATTTAAGCAGGGCCAATAATTAGCTTTCCCTTTTGATATATGGAAAGTTGTCTCAAACAAATAATATCTCAAAAACTAAACCTCAAATCTGTCATATTTTTACATTGTGAGAGAGAAAAGAAGTAGCTGAAGAGTTTGATATATAATATGTGTATGGTGTGAAAAACTCATCTTATTGAAAAAATAAAAACCGATACCGATAAATTCCGATATTTCATTTTAATGCCAATATCGGCCGATAATGACTTCAGGCCGATAATATCGGAGATCCCTAGTTAAAAGTTTTCTATGTAAGGAATCCCAGCAGATTGCAATGAGTCATCGATGACTTGCAGCATTCACTTTTCCTGGACGAACAAGTAGTGACAGTAGACACTAAACTGCGTTGTGTCATTGACTTCACAGAAATCTCTCATACTGAGCAGGCATTTAGAGACAATAGAGAGGAAAAACTCCTCTTTAACAGGAAGAAACCTATAGAAGAACCTGGTTCAATGCAAGGGGCTATCTGCCATGAAAGACTGAGGCTTTGTGGACAGAGCATACACACACACTAAACACACACACACACCCCCCCCCCCCCCCCCACACACACACTCTCATTCAGGTCAGATGTAACTTCCATGAAAAGAAAAACAGAGCAAGAAGGAGACATTAAAAGCTGAAACAACAACAAATAATTGGAGAGTTGTGGGGGAATGTAGCAGTATGAGGGAAAGTGGTCATTATGTTCTCTAGCAGCCTAAGCATAAAGCAGCATAAGTTCAGTGATATCCTATAATATCCTAAACCAGTCTATCTATAATTCAGTTTAATTCAGTTTATTTGAACTATAAGCATTATTAAAAAGAAACGTTTTAAGCCTAGACTTGAAGTAGACAGGGTGTCAGCCTCACACACTTGGACACCTGCCCCTTTCCTCTATGATGCCCCAAGTTATCTTGTTTTCAGTTTTTTGGACTCTAGCACAGATACACACACAACCCAGTGACACAGAGGTTTGGAACACAAATCATTTATTTTTCTCTCAGCCAGGGAGGGTGGCTTGGATATACCGGGAGCTTGGAGGGAATTTCCACAGAGCCAAACACTGGAAAGTTGAGACAGCAACTGGAGGCGAGAGGAGAAGAAGGTGAGCAGGGCAACATAGTAAATAAGCAGAGAGTGCCAGTAAGTGGAGATCATTAATTGGGGAGATTCGGGTTGATGCTCGGGAGGAGTTGGGAAAGGTATGTGCCTGCTGAGTGGATGATAGGATCCGGGGTGTGCTTGCCCTTGGATGGAAGAGGACTGCGAGGGTGGACAGGCAGATAAAGTAGGACTGGACCCATCCGGAGATGCTAATTGAGGAGGCTGCAGGATGACTGGAGGGGAGCAGACACCCCCGGCTGCGGGCAGCTGGCTGACTGGCCAAAGGAGGCGAGTTGGTGTAGGAGGAGGGAAAGCAAGCAGCGAGTTATCTCTAAGATAGCACAGAAACTAGAAAGAGGTCTAGGTAGCTGCCTGTTACTAGAACAATGAGGTTAACCATCTGGCATCTGCTCCAGGTAGGCACTCCCCTTTTAAGCGATCCTCCGTGATTAGGCTGAGTGAGCCCAGTTGGATGAGAACATCTAGCCACACACCTAAAGTAGGAGAAGGATCTAAAATAAAGGAGCAGGGAACCCAACACCCCTCCTCGGGGCCATAGTCCTCTCAGTCCACCTGGTACTGGGGTCTATGGCCCCATGGATGCATGTTCACTATGCGGCGCACCGTGCAGGCGGGATGTCCATCAATGATCCAGGTGGGCAGAGGAGGTATGGAAGGAGGACACGGAGGGCTGGATGAGACTGAGTTAACTAACTAAATACACGATCCATAGGAGGTGAGAGGTGCAGGGAATAGGAACACAGTCACAGCGGAGATTGGTTGAACCGCTTACGTTGGCCATTGAACTGGGGATTGAAACCTGATGTCAAATGGACCCGGGCTCCGAGTGACGCACAGAAATCCCTCCAGACCTGGAATATAAACTGGGTTCCCCTGTCCGCGAGAATCTCGCTAGGCATTCCATGCAACTTGAAAACATGGAGGAAGTGGAGTTTGGCGGTCTGAGCAGCACGGGTAACTTGGAGAGAGCTACGAGGTGGCAGGCTTGGGAGAATGGGTCAATTATAGAAAGAATGACTGATTTACCTTGAGAAACGGGCAGCCCTCTGACAAAATCAAGAGGTATGTGGGACCAGGGTCCGAACTGGAATGGGAAGGGGCTGGAGGAGGCCATCAGAGACATGGTGGATATTTTGTTGTTACATAGGTGCAGGCTGAGACATATTCCTTCACATCTTGTTTAGCATCAGAAAAGTTGGCAGAGGAAAGTGATTCTTCAGGTTATACCAGTATGGCAGGAGAGGCGTGGCCCCATTGAATAGCTCAGGAGCTGAAAGGGCGAAGAGGAGATTAGGGAACGTCCACCGGGATCAGACTTGTTAGCTTGTGCATTCTTGAGACTCAAGATCCCAGCAGAGTGCCTCCACAGTGCAGGATGGAGGGAGGATGGGACTTGGGGTCTCTGGCAGGGAATCAGGGGAGAACTGATGGGACATGGTGTTGGGTTTTGTGTTTCTGGATCCAGGGTTGTAAGTTATGTTTAAATAAAACGGGAAAAGAAAAAGGGCGATATTATTAAGGGTTTAGATGTTTGGCTGTTTGAAGGTATAATACATTTTTCTGAATGGTCCACTCAGTGACCAGAAGCTACATGCCCTCTAGCCAGCCAATGGTGCCATTCTTTTATGGCGAGCTTAATGGATAGGAACTCTTGGTCACCGATGTTGTAGTTTCTCTCAGTGGGGCTAAAGCCTTTGGAGAAGAACGCACAGGGGTAGAGCTTCAGGTCATGGGATGAGCACTGGGAGAGGACAGCTCCACCCCCTTTATTGGAGGCATCCACCTCCACAATGAATTGGGAACTGGTGTCGGGGTGGTTCAGAATGGGAGCCTCCACAAACCTTTTTTTTTGCTCTCTGTAGGGTTGGTCAGCAGCCTGGGTCCAGGTGAAGATTTGCCTTGTGGAGATGAGGGCGGTCATGGTGATGTTGCTAAAGCCTTGGATGAAGTGCCTGTAAAGGTTTGTGAACCCCAAGAACTGTTGCAGCTGTTTTTTTAAGGTGGGCGTGGGCCATTCTTGGACAGCTTTCATCTTTCCAAGGTTGGTCTTCACCTGTCCACCCTCGGAAATATACCCCAGAAAGGTGACTAAGCTTAGGTGAAATTCACACTTCTCCACTTTGAAGATGAGGGGGTTTTCCAGGAGCCGCTGGAGGACCTGGCAGACATGCTGCCGATGCTGATGGATATCCTTAGAAAAGATCAGGATATCATCTAGATACACAAACACAAATATATTTAGGAAATCCTGGAGTACGTCATTCACTAGATGCTGGAACACTGTGGGGGTGGTTGTTAGGCCGAAACACATCACTAAATACTCATTTTGCCCAAAGTGGGTTTTGAAGGTAGTTTTCCACTCATCGCCTTTGCGAATTCTGACGAGATGGTAAGCATTACGCAAATCGAGCTTAGTGAAGACAGTGGCCTCCTGCATGGATTCAAGGGCTGAGGCAGAGAGTGTAAGGGAATGTTTGTTTTTAAATGTAATTGCATTCAGCTGCCTGTAATCAATGCATGGTCGGAGGGTGGATGGGAAAAATGATGCTGCGAGGGAATCATTTATATATGCCCCCGTACTGTAGCTGCCCTTTATTTGGCAGATAAAGTGAAAAGGCGGCCCGAGGGAAGAGGGGGCACCGGGGGAAAGGTCGATGGGGCAGTCATAGGGCCTATGAGGAGGGAGAGAGAGAGCTTGGGACTTGCTGAAGAAGAGGCGAAGGTCATGATATTCAGGGGAGATTTTGTACGTCAGGTTGTTCAGAGGCTTTTGGAATGAAAGCGGAGCTAGGTGAAATGGTTGACTGTAGACAGTGTTGGTGGCAATGTTGTCTCTAAGATTCCAAACGAGCTTATGCTAAATTAATGGTGGGACTGTGGACAACTAAACAGGGGTACCCTAACACTAAGGGACCGCCGCAAATAGAAAAAATACAGAAAGGTGGTTCATTTGTGATATTACAAGCAGACTCTGCGTTAGGGCAGTTTATCATTCAAAAAGGGATTGACTGAGGAATAGGTTTTGGAGTTTTCCTTAACGATCGCTGTTTTAGATCTGAGGTCAAGACATTAGTTTTTGTTCTCTAAAAGGAGCCGTGATTGAGCATGTCACATCCCTGCTATGAAATGGCTTGTGTATATGAGTGAGACATCTTCCTTTATAAAAGATCTTTGTCGCTCAGTAGGAGCTGTGGTTAAGTTGCACTGATTCAGAGGAACATGAGCAGACGTTGCCAAAGCGGCTTTGTAAAAATAGAGTTGTTCGCAAACCATTTAATAACACTCAGAAAGAAAAAGAATGTAGTACAACTCACCGTTCTTAGCTGCGCCTGTACATCCACAAGGGCCTCATCTCTACCTAAAACAATCATTTCATGTCCAGTTAATGTACTCCAATAAAGTATTTAGTCTGCAAGTCTTCCTCAAGCCAACTCTGCAAAAACCTTTGTAAATTAATTTCTTGCATGTATTTCTCCAAATGTTTACATCATAACTACCAGTTAGCATGCTCTTGTTAGCGCTTCCTCTTCTTGCTAAGTATTCAAGGCCGGCAAACAACAAATCGGTGCGTTACCGCCACCAAGTGGTAAGAGGACCAGAATGTCATTTAAGGGTTACATTCTAGTATTCAACTGTGTAATAATTATTCCATTCGAACCTAAACAAAATACAACATAGAGGAAGCCATGGAGCTTTGTTTGAGAAGAGTCAGCAATGATTCTGACTTTTGACGTTATTTTTAGATTTTTATGCATATTTTTACATATTAAACCTGCAGACGGCACATTTTCTGGAATGACATTGTTAAACCTATAAATAGATGAACGTGCAAAACACAATTTTTTTTATATTACTGTCAAATGTGGAGTGGGTAAAGGTAACACTTAATGCTCTAATCCAACATTGTGTTTAAATCCAGCAATCCAATGTAAAGCCTCTTTTAAAGCATGGATGTTTAGAAAAATGAATAGGCAGACATAAACTGTAATAGTTGCCCCTCTTTTCGATATCGTATTAATGGCAACATCAATTGACAAAAGCACTTAGACCAATTCTGTCTGGAAAATGTTTAGTTTTTTTCTTGCTCTGTCCAAAACAGACAGCAGGTATGCATCTACTGTGAGGATGTGTGTGTGGGCGTGTGCTTGCCTCACCTGTTTTCCATCCAAGGGTGCAGATTGGTGATCGCGCCCCTGGTGCCACTCAGCCTGATCTGGATCTGCTTATCGGCCTGCAGCCTGGGCGTCTGTTCCTTCCCGGCATACGGGGCTTCCTCCTCAAGGTACCTGGCTAAGCTCAAGGTTCCACACAGCCTGTCCACCCTCGCTCTGCCTTCTGGAGACAAGCGCCCCCAGAGTCGGTCCCTCTCCAACGCACCAGGATCATATCCTCTCCAGTTCCTCCTCAGTGGAATCTTATGTCAAAGTAAGAATTCACAAACTTCTGTTTCTTCCCTGCCAAGCACCATTGAAAGATCACTCACCTCCATCTCTTGTCTCCAGTGGCTGCCCTCCAAGTTCCCTGTGGGCCAGAGTTCCTGTGTCCCTGGACCTCTCAAACAAAGGGGAAAAATAAATTATTTTTGCAAAACTTTATCTCCAGTCCACTGAGTCGTTTGTTTGTCTGCACTAGAGTCGGAAAGCTAAAATCATGACATCTACTCAAAATGTTTCAAAAACAGCTTTAGCTTCAATGTCTTTTTTTATTGTAAATTTTGTAGGACTTTTTAAAAGACAAGTTAAGAAATATTTTATGTAACATTTTAATTTAAATACCAAGGTTGTTTATGTGTCAAAATAAAAAATGACAAAAGTCTTAGAAAAAAATAATTTCATTATTTTATGTGTATTATACAGTATTGTTTTTAAAACACATTTTCAGAAACCTTACAGCATTTTAAATGAACTTATACAGAAAAAATATACTTCTGAAAAATACTTAACATTTTTAACAATTCAGCTCTGTTTAAAATGTTTTACTCGTAAATGAAAACAAGCTCTGTGGAAAAGCCTTTACAAAACTTTAAGGAAATCAAATATGGATTTTTCAGCTTGGTGAGAATAGTGAGATGCAATGCATGGGTTCATTTGACATCTTTTCAGGGTCTTGATAAACAATACCAGTGGCTGTAATGTCTGTAAGCTGTAGCACCCTCTGTTGGTTGTCTTGGGCCAATACATTTGCAGAAGGCATTGTCATCTGTCACGGGGGGGCCTAATACATAGATGTGTGGACCTTGCCCGCCCATGACACCGGGCCTGATTACAAGAGAGCATTAAATTTATGTGTAACGTTTGCTGGGTTACCATGGATAATGGACTGCCGTCTAAGGCACTAAATGGAACGTAAATCACTTCCACTGGAAGGTTGTATTGTTGAATTTATTGTTTAATATCAGGGCTTATTACGTTTTGTTCAGACCCTGAGTCGATCAGTGCTCGGAGGGAAATGTGCACTCTGTTTACAAATGACGACAGGTAAAATTAGCCAGGGTCATTCCTAGGAGGCCCCACCCTGCAATAATTTACTGACTGGAACTGTCTTTTGGGCAAACTGCAAGGAAGTTCAAACAGGAAGAAATAAAATGCCCAGAGGTACCACAATACACGCAGCAACTGGTCTCCATACGCTTCTAAAACTTGACCATGGAAAGCTGAACCCTGCTGTTGTACACGGGGTCTGGAGAAGGCTTATGTAGGGTGGAACCGGAAGTGTTTGGAGCTGGGCTAGCTGAGGGGCACACAGGGGAAGAGGAAAAGACAAGTGATGATTTCAACCTCAACCTCTCTCTGGGCGGTTCCAACAGGATTCATCTACTAAAGTGTGGAACTCAATGGCGGGGTTAGCGTCTGAGGGACTACCCTGCTTTAGTTCCCAGATTAGCTTCGTGGAATGCTCTTTGTCCTGTTTAATGCAAAAGGTTTGTTTAAACTGGTCAATAAAATTGTCAAAGGAGTATTTGCTGAGGAAATCCAAATAAAAAAGGTAGGAGTAGGAGATCTTGTTTGAATCCTCCAGGAAGGTTTGTGGGGATTGCTCGATCCCAAGTGAGCACTGCAGGAGTAAACCCCTGCTTTTACTTAGCTTGCTGGAGAATGGCTCCGGAGGATGAAAAACGATCTAACAGCAGAGGCAGAAGAAGCAGGGCAAGAGCCTTGGGGATGGATCTTGGAGCTGAGGTCATGAAATAATGTAGTCAGTTGGCTTAGACTTTGGAAGAGCGAAGTTCATTGCTGAGACTCATGTCAGCTCATGAGCTTGCCCTGCTCTGAGACAGCTGAGCATAGCTTTGTCGCAGAATCAGGCTGGCCAGATGGTTCTATCATGTTTTCAGTTTTTTGGACTCCGACTCAGATTAGCAACTAGAATGAGGTCTAGATAGCGTCCTATTACTACAACAATGAGGTTAACCATTTGCCATCTGCTCCAGGTAGGTGCTCACCTTTTAACTGCTTTTCCATGACTAGTCTGATTGCGCCCAGCTGGATGAGAAGGACAACCAAAGAAGGAGGAGAAGTTAAGGCAAGCATACACACGCACACACACACACACGCACAAACAAAAGGATACAGAGCTTGTTAGGCAACTTGGGGTTACGTGCCTAGCACAGTGGCACATTGACATGTGACAAAAGGGGCTGGAATTGAAGCTACAGTACAACCCTTGTAAAGCAAGTACTCTACCTACTGAGCCACAGTCACCCTAACATGGCCTCCACTGATGCTTAAGGGGATAATATCCATGTGGATGACACAGTCGGTGAAAGCTTACCCAAAGTATTCCTCTCCCTCTGCCTTCTTTCCATAGTCCAACCTGCTCTTGCACTCAGTCATTCATCTGGCTCTTGCTTATAACCTTTTGCAAGCCAATTCTTCTTGTTTCTGAACCAACAACTGAGGACAAAATCCTAATTCATTTTCACTTTTTTATATAGCACCAATTCACAACAAATATAATCTCAAGGCACTTTACAACAAAAATCATTTCAATACAATTATACAAACATTCCAATCAGTTAAAAGTTTTCTATGTAAGGAATCCCAGCAGATTGCAATGAGTAATCGACGTGAGGTTGTTTCCGGATCATGCATACTACTTGCTAATTAAAACCTAACCTAACGGACACCCGGAGAGGAAACATTGGCAAAAAGATAAGCTGTGCTATTCACTTGCAAGTGGTCATAATGTTAAGCCTGATCAGTGTATAGTTTTTACTTTAGTCTTTATTTTTTGCCTCACTGCATTCTCGCTGCTGCAGATGTGAACTTCTCTCTATCCTCCATTGCTCGCAGCTTCTAAAGCAAAGCACTCTACCTTGATGTGCTATCTTTCATCATCATTTTAATTAAACTTCGTGAAGAGTGCTTGGGGTCTCTCTAAGCGCTGTACTTCCATATTGATCACCGTGAACAATAGGGACCTGGAGGAGCTTTAAAAAAAAAAACTTCCAAAGAGCAGCATGCAGTGCAGAGTTGCTGGACTAAACTGTCACTACAAACTGAGGAGCGTTTAATCTTCACCACAGTTCATCCATCATGCACTGACAGCACAGGACACAGCAGCTATGTTTACATGCAGAGTGTTCAATTCTAAGTAGCCCAATCACCCGACCATAACCATTTTTTATTCTCAGGGAAAATAAAGGACTACTTCAGCACATATAAGCAACAGCATATTATAAAAATATGGAAAAATATTAAATGCACAGGCACCTGGTTTTGATCAGTGATTATGAAAGGCATGACTTTGAAGAACCTTCACAAGCTTATGATTTAATGATGGGTCACAGGTAGATTTGAATGTCAATAAAATGGCAGGGCAAGCGAGTGATACTGACTATCACAGCTGCCATGGGAAACCTCATTTATAACCCTCCCAGGGGCTGTCTGAGGGAGCCTTTCTACCTTACCTTAGGAAACTGGCTGCCCAAACATTTCATATATTCTGTGGAGCAGTATACTTGGAGCTGACAGGAATACTCTAATACCTTATTTTTGATACCAGGAAAATTAACTTCTGTGATGGACTGGCGACCTGTCCAGGGTTTACCCCGCCTCTCGCCCGTTGACAGCTGGAAATAGGCATCAGCCCCCCTGCGCCACCTGGAGGACTACGCGGTTCAGAAAATGGATGGATGGATGGATGGATGGAAAATTAACTTCAGAGTATCAAAGCGGCATGCAGTGAAGAGGTTGTGGCCTGGCACTTTAACTTGAATAATGTTTTAAAGATGACTCTGAAAATACCTTTTTACCTGACCTCTGCATGTATAGTATTATATAAACATGTTATTAAGCTGTATGGACTTTTTGAGGAGCCACATCCACCTACAACAATAATCTTATCAGTAGGCAATTTGCGGTTAAGTGCCTTGCCCAAGGTAACATCGACATGTGACAGGCGGAAGCTGGAGTTGAAACTGAAAACCTCTAATTATAAGCCAACTACTCTACCTAGCAAGCCACAGTTACTGTTCTTCATCTGTATTAAATTAAAAGAAAGTGTGTCAACGATGGAAGTTCCTAGTTTTGATTAATCTGAGGAAAAATAAATCTGATTGTTAAGTATTTGCCCTACAATCTCTGATCAGGGCTGATGAAAGTAACCATATCGAATTCCAATCTCTTTACTTATCCTTTGTTTCCTGTTGACGGTGTCTTTAGTTGGAATTGTTCCCCTTTCTCTGTTTATTATTTGATTAACTAGCTAGGACCATGCTACAGATTCAGAATTAACGATTCACTAGCAAGAACCATACTACAGAATCAGAATTTTAACAGTTTATCGAAGGCATGGAGGATCAAATGGTCTGGTGAGAGGTGTCGTCAGAGACCCGGAGGAAGACTCAGTGTGGGGGTGCAGTGTTCAGGTAAATCGTCTTTCCAGGAATGAACTGAAGCGCAGAACGAAGAGGCTGTACCTGGTGGATGCTGCAAAGAAGGGGAGGGGTCGAACAGGTGGGTCGACTCGACCCAACGAAAAGGGGTCTGTTGGACCCAGAAAAAAAGAGGGCTGGTCGGCTGGACCCGGAGAAAAAGAGGGCAGGTCGGCTGGATCCAGAGAAAAGGAGGGTGGGTTGGCTGGACCCAGAGAAAAATGCGGGTCGCCAGGACTAGGCAACCTAGATGTGCGGGAGGCCCAAGGTGCCAGGTGAGACGAGTTCAAGACTGATTAGGACATACGAAGCGGGTTTGAGGATTGATCCTGCTCCCGAACCTAAGTCAACTTTGTTAACTCCATTTCACTAGCTAGGACCATGCTACAGATTCAGAATTAACGATTGAATAGCAAGAACCACACTACAGATTCAGAATTTTAACAGTTTGTTGAAGGCATGGAGGATCGAATTGTTTGGGGAGAAGTGTCGCCGGAGACCAGGAGGAAGACTTTGTCGGGGCCACAGTGTTCAGGTAAATCGTCTTTCCGAGCCTGCTCAAAACCCCCAAAAAGGTCATGACAAAGTGATTAACTGAGAAGCGAATGCGTATGGCATAGATCATTCAGATTATTTCGGATGTAGGATCGATATGCCGAGAGGACCAGCAGCCTAAAATTTGGATTATGTTGTCGGAGATCCCTGCCCTGGCAGCTGTACACACCTGTATGATGCATTATTTCCCTCGCTTTATCTCTGCTTCTGGTTTTTTCAATCTGGCAACTCCATGGACAAACCAAAATTACACCTATATTCATTCTTGGCGATAGTAAATGTCTAAGGTTTATCTTAGCTCTATGAATCCTGTAAAATTTCTAACATGGAATATTCGTGGCTCTAGCTCCAGAGATAAAACGATTAAGATTTTCAACCATCTTAAAAGATTGAAGGCAGATATCGTCTTACTACAGGAGACTCATAAATCAAGTTCAACAGCAAATGATTTAAAAACACCAGAGTATCCTAATATATTTTCTTCATGCTATAACTCGAGACAACGAGGAGTAGCAATATTAATAAATAGAAATACTAATTTTAAAGTAATAGACACAGTTACTACTATTTCTACTGTAAAAACGTCCAAACCAATATATTATCTTTAGATGCAGAAAAAGCATTTGATAGAGTTAGCTGGAAATTTTTATTTGCAGCCTTAAATAAATCGGATTCAGTAATTCTTTTGTAAACTGGTTAAAAATATTATACAGCTCACCAACAGCATGTATTAGGACCAATAATCAAACATCATCAAGGTTCTTCCTTCAGAGAGGTACCAGGCAGGGATGTCCACTTTCTCCCTCCCTCTTTGCTATTTTTATTGAACCATTAGCAGCAGCAGTCAGGCAAAATAATAATGTTAAAGGTATACAATGCAACAAAATAGAACATAAAATCATTTTATACGCAGATGATGTACTACTTTTTCTACAGCATTCCCAAACTTCCTTCTCTCAGGTAATTGAGTTAATAAAATCTTACTCAAGAGTTTCAGACTATTCCATAAATTGGTTAAAATCTACAGTGCTTCCAATCAACTGTTCTTACCAGAGTCCTGTTGCTTTACAGCTCCGGTCGGGAAATATTACATATCTAGGTATCCATATCTCACCAAGACTGGCAGACTTATCTAAGCTAAACTACGTCCCACTTTTAAAAAAAAGTGGGACGTGGCTACAATAAAAATGATGGTTTTGCCTAGAATCAATTATTTATTCTCAATGATCCCAAGCAAACCATCACCTGATTGGTTTAGATCTCTGGACTCTTCTGTTTCTAAATTTCTTCGGAAAGATAAACCCCCACGTATCAGCTTAGAAACACTACAGAAGTCCAAAGATAAAGGAGGTCTAGACCTACCAAACTTTCATCATTATTTCTTAGCTAACAGGCTCCAATACACATCAAGATGGGTAAAACACAATTATATCGATGAGTGCTGGGTAGATATTGAACAGACACTATGCAATAAGATAAAACTTTCAGATCTACCTTTTGTTAGCTCAAATATAAAACAAAATGAATGTTTTAAAAGTATTAATATCAGCTCCTCTCTGACAGCTTGGTGGGAATTTCTTAAAATGACAGAGACCTCACTAGTCCCATGCAGGCGTACACCCATCTGGAATAACCCGGATATCTTACAAAAGAAATGAATGATCAACTTTCCAAGCTGGAGTTGTAAAGGAATTGAATACCTGGAGCATATATTTGATGGAACAGACTTTATCCAATTTAATACATTGGTTACACAATTCGGAATTAACAAGAATAAATTCTTAGAATACCAACAAATTAAATCAATTATAAAAAATACATTTAGGCTCAATACAGTTGATTTACAAAAGTTTTAGACTTCCTTAATCTTAACCCTCCCCAACTGCTATCTAAAATATACAAAACATTAAATAGAATAGATGAATCAATAGCCCTTCCTATTTCAAAATGGGAGATGGACTTGTCAATCTCAATTGACCAAAACCTCTGGTCTCAAATTTCATTAAGAACCTTTAAATTTCTTAAAAATCCTAATCTACGATTCATACAATATAAAATCCTTCATAGAGTGCATTATACAGGGCAACGGATGTCCAAGATGGGTTATACGCCATCTGATACCTGTTTACAATGTACAAGCAATCTACCAGACAATTATATTCATGCTCTTTGGTTCTGCCCACCTGTTAAGAAATATTGGTACCAGATATGTGAAGACCTATCAAAGTGTCTGAAATGTAATATCACACCTGCTCCCACAGTTTGCTTGCCGGGAAATTTAGATGAAGTTACCATGGATACAAAGTCTATGCAATTATTTCACATCGCCTTATGCATCGCTAAGAAAAATATCCTCTTGAACTGGAAAAATAAAAATACTCTGAATATTAATCAATATAGAGATCTCTTTCTGGATTACATTGGTCTAGAAACGGCATCTACCTCCACATCTGATCAATCTTTCTGGTCACCCTTGATCAGTTCCATCACCTAGTGGGGTCGGGCCCTTGATTCTGTTCTGTGGGACACGGTTGCCGATGTGGAGCTTAAGGGTTGGTGGTGACTGCAGGGGGGTCCTTGGGGGTGGGTCCGCTTGCGCTTGGGGCGGTAGGTGCCGTGACTCTCGCCTGGGGTGGGACTTTGGGGGCTTTGTGTGGTGACTCCTAGTGGCTGCATACGGCGCCTTAGAGGGGTCGTGCTGGCGGACACGGGTTACTGGCCTGGTGCTGTGCTGCTCTGGGAGGGTCTGGGCTGGGCCTGGGGCCCGGGGTTCTGGGGCGGCATGCCCCCCGGCTGGGGCCCTGGCTGGGGCTTGGCCGGGGGGGTAGGGCGCTGCCGTCGGTGCCGGCTGGGGGGGTGGGGGTGGGGGGTCTGTGGTCTGCCGGTGGTTGGCAGGCGCTGCTGCCTTTTCCATCTCCCCGGGCTGGTTCTTGTCGCTTGCTCCCCGGTGGCCCCTTGCTGCGCCTGCGCGTCGGGGAGTCGGCGAGCGGCCGCGGCGGGTGGCCGGCGTCTTCGGGCCCGATCGGCTATATTGGCACTGGACATGGCTCCTGGGTCTTGTTCTTGCGCTCGGGGGGGTGCTGAGGTGGGGGCCTCTGGCCGGTGTTGGTCGGCCTCCGTGGTGACTGACCGGTTGGTGGGGTGTGGGCTGGTGGGTGGAGGTGCTGGGTTCTGTTGCCTCCCGGCCATCGGGCGGTAGTAGCAATGCTGGAGGATGTCGGCCTGGGGGTTGGTCGCCTGGGGCTTCGGTCTGCTCACGGGCCTGGTGCGACGTGTCCGGGGTACCCGAGTCGGTGGTGTGCCGGGTTCCGGCCTCGGTGCAGGGGCCCTCGGACGCTGGCGGTGCCTGGGGCGTCTCTTATTGGCGGGGAGGCTTTTTACCATCTAGCACAGGCGTTCTTTTTAACGGGGTGCGCTTGGAACGGGAGGGGGGAGGGCGTGGGGGGGGCGTGGGGGGGGGCTAAACTCAACCTGGGTGTCTATTGACAAGTGTTTTGTTAGCAGTGTGAATGTTGGGAAGGATTTAGGTGTGCCCCTGGGGTGGGGGGTGCTGGATTGCCTGAGCCCCCATGGGGCTCGGGGGTGCCGCTGCCGTGGGCCCTGACTTGACGTGTTCGGGCCTCCCATACCTGGTGGATCGGGCCGAACGGGGGTGCCTATTGGAGTCAGCAGGGGAGCTTGCTCCCTGGGGTTGGCAATGGTCACCCCAGTTATTTTCTCCCCATGCCTCTCTCCACCTGCTCCTTCATTCTACCATTCACAAGGCCTTGGGACGTGGGCACGTCACTGGGGTGCGGGATGGATCTTCCGTCTTCGCTACCCGGTGGCGGCCTGGGTCCCGATTTTATTGAGCAATTTAGACACTTACACTTGCAACATTTACATGGAACGCACATGTAGGGACCCTGGCCGGGTGGGGGGGGCCGGGGCACCCCACCCCACCCCGCTGGGGGCGGGACCCCTCATGGGGGGCCCGTTATAGGGGGCCCGGTGTGGGGGGCCTCGCCTGTGGTGCCGGCACCCCCTGTTTTAAACTGCTCATCTAGCACCTGAGGGCTCCCGGGTGGGCGGAGATGGGGTATTCGGCAGTTATTCCAATTCTTCCCACCCCTCTGTTTTACGTGTTACATTAGAAAACAAGCAACAGTGGTACAACCAATCATTGAGTGGGGGGATGACCTTTTCACATGTCTTTCCACTACATGTTGTGGACCTTAAGGGGTCGGAGCCTCGACGTAGAACATCAGCGCCGTCTCGTTGTCGGGGTCCTGGGCTGCGTGGGTGCTATATGCGGTGTGCGGGGCAATGGCGGTCTACTTGTCCCCGTCCTGCTGGGCAAAGGGGTCTTTCTCCTGGGTGCAGGGGCAGGGTTCTCTACTGGGGCGTCTGTCCCTGGGCCTGGGAGTATGGAGTATAGTGTACGTATGGGGGGTATGAATGAGGGTATAGCGTCCTTTTTTCTTATGTCCTGTATTTGTAAGAATGTGTACACATGAGAGGGAGGGTACGTATGAGTGTCTCTGTCTGTCTATGTCTACCTGTCAGGTTGGGTGTTTGGCTGCTCTCTGGCCTGATGCATCTTCTTCCCCTCAGTTACTCCCCGTCGGTGATGGATGCTCCTGCCCGCTGGTTGATGATGGCTCTCGATGCCTGGGGCCGGGGGTCCCGGGTTGCGGCCCGGCTCGGTCCTGGTGCATGTCTGGCGGGTCCTGGGTGGTCCGGTCTCTTGTGTGCTCGAGCCGGCGCCGCTTGTTTGGGCAGACGTCATCTTGGATTTGATGGCGGCAACTCTTATGGGCATGTGTGCCCTCGGGCCAAGGCCTCCTGACGGTTCAGGACTTCTGCTGGCTGGTCGGTTATATGGGGGCGGGGGGGGGGGAGGGGGGGGGGGGGGGGGCTGTCCGGCATTGGCTGGGCCCCTGATCTTGGGGCCCTGCGTGGATCTGGATACAGGAGCTGGAAGATCTGGATGTCCAGGTGCCGGCTGGGCGCGGCCTGGGGAGGGCGTACATCCCCTGGTCCCCATGGCCTCTGGGTCCTGATCCGGCGGAGCCCGTGGGCTCGTCACTGCGATCTTTCGGACCCCAGCATTGCAGCTGCTTGGTGTTCCCCTGGGGCTTCCATCTGTTCCTCTCTTGGTGGGTGATCGACCCTGCGCTGATCTGCCCGTGGCCTCTGTACTCTGTGGGACCCTGGATGCATACATCTCTTGCCTCCTCCATGTCTGTGTCGATTCCTGTAGGACGGATTGACAGTTCCTTACACCGGGCTATCAATCACTTGCATGGGGAAACCTTATTCAGACCTGCACACACATAGGTGTGGAGACATTGGTGTGGACGGACATATCTTAAGCTGAGGTTATCATCATGAGTTAGTTGTTCACAGGAGCTTACCAGAAACATTTGTATTATGTTCATTAATCCATGCTTGTGTGTAGTGAATGTGTAATTCTTAGTTTATTCTACTAGATCCGAACTATTGGTCTGGTTCTGTACAGTTTGTTGTTTTTGTTTTCTATTACTGTTTCTCTGCCGTCCGGCAGAGGTGGAGGACTGGGATGTTTTCTTGTGTTCTTTGTTTGCCTCCCTGTCTTGGGTCGTCGGTTCGCGCCTCTGCTGGTCCGGTTTCTTTTCTTCACCTTCTTGCTTTCTCCCTTCTGGTCTCGGTTTAGTGTCCATGACGTCAGGAAATTGAACCCACAGTAATCACTAATAAGGATTTTTCATACATATACATCAAGTGGCGTACTACAGCGAAGCTGTAATACTCTGCTTGTGAAAGTAAAACTGTTGGGCTTGTACTTGTACTCAGACACCAATTTTGAGTAGCATACTGCTAGACAGGACACGTAAAAAAAAACAAAAAAACAAAAAAAAATGTTGTCGAAGATCCCTGCCCTGGCGGCTGAGGTGGTTGCACCTATACAGATGGAATGAACGGAGAAGAATTCGGGGGAGATGCCGGACGGCAGAGAATCTGACGAAAATGATTAGAGAACCGAGATGTGGCTATGGTTGAGGGCTGGACACGGGCTACCTGTAGCCATCTTAACAAATAAGCTGATACCTGACAGATAGGATTTGAACTGGATGGGAGTGCCAGATGAACTGGCAGATGGACAAAGGAACGAGTGAAGGAAAAAAAAGACCATACATTACATGAAATGCCTTTAATGCGTTCCAGCCGGACAGGTAGTCAGTGAGGGTACCTGATGAGAGGCTGTTGATGATGGAGTTTTGAGCAATGGTGGATGTAATCGGGAAGGGAGATTCAATCATTATAAAAGAACAAGATGCCATTCCAAGAGGAGAGGAATTCATGTCACAGCCTCAACTCTGAGCGACAGGGTTTGGTGAGGGCAAGGCGATCGTGGAGGCGTGGCATGCTGCCGTTGGTGGAAAGGAGGTGGCGTACGAAGGAGTGACCCTGAGGGATGATAAGTGCAGCATAGTTAAGGTGACCTAGGAGCGACAGCAGCTGCTGTTTAGAGCAAGAGTCGGCTAGGAGAAAGTTAGAGAGGATCAGGGAGATCTGCTGGACCTTCTCCAGCGGCAGAGAAGCTTGAAAGGAGAATGAGTCGAGGGTGATACCTAGGAGTTGAGGGGCCCGACTGTTTTCTCTTCTGAGACAGGGACATCTAGGACCGAGAAGGCCTCGGTGAGAGCGCTGCCCCGAACAGGGTGGAGAAGAGGTGGGGGCGATAACCAAAAACTCATCCAGGAGGTGGATGTGCCGCAGACGGTATGTGTTAAGCAATACCCAACAGAGAGCTTTGGAGACCGAATCAAAGATTCTAGGACTACTCCTGAAGCTGAAGGTGAGACTGAGCGCAAAGTAGGAAGCCTTTTTCCAATAGACACCAAAGAAACGCCAGAAATCTGGCTGAAGGGGGAGGACCTTAAGGGTGCTGGTGATGTCCGCCTTAGCCCCCGGGAGCTCCGACCTGCCAGACGGATGAGGCCGATGGCATGGTCGATGGTAGCATACTGCAAAAAAAAGTTGGGGTAGGGAATGAGGCTATTGATACTGGGGACAGCAGAATCTTGAGGCGCAGACAGATCAATGATCAGACGCTTCTTGCTGGAGAATTTACAAGTGGTGACACCCAGGGGGCTATCCCGGAAGACCGGCAAAGGGGGGTGACTGAAGGGGCCGATCAAGTACCCCTCCTCGACCTCCTTGCGGAGCAGAGAGTCATCCATGTCGGGCTCCGAGAGAGCGGACCGAAGTTCGGCATGACGGCCTGAACTATCCGGGAGGATCTCTATGCCAGGGTGAATACCTGGATCGAAAAATCCACAAACTGGCCAGAGCAGAGACAAGGACCCTCACCTTGATGGGTGTGGCGAGGTGCTGGACTAGTCAGTCGGTCAGAGGGGTCGGGTTGTGGGGGCAGGAGCCCCTGGAATGAGCCCCGCCACATAAGGTTGCATAAGGTGTAGGTTTTTGCACTCCTTATGCGGCGATGAACATTTAATCGTCCAGTTCTGACCGCCGGTCGGGGAACATGGAGTAGAAGGCAAATTCAACAGGGCTGAGGTCCTGAAGGGTCTGGACCTAAGAGCTAGTAGATCCACTGTGGCTTTTACTGTGGCTCGCTGGCATGTGTATGTTGGGCGGGTAGGGCTGGGTTGTTGCCGGTTTGGATTGGCCCAGGGTGGCGGTGGTGTCTGTCGTTCGGATGGATCGACGGTTCTATACACCAGCTATCAATCACTTGCATGGGGAAACCTTATTTACACCTGTATGCTCACACTCACACATTGGTATTCTTGGGCTGAGGTTATTGTCAACAGATAGTTGGAACCAGGAGCTTACCAGCGACATTGGTGTTGTATTTGTTAATCCATTTTGGTGTGTTGTGAATGTGTAGTTCTTAGTTCATATTACTGGATCTGTTTTCTTATCCGGCCTCCAACAGAGGTGGAGGAGGTTTTCTTGTGTTCTTTGTTTACCTCCCTATCTTGTATTGTGGGTTCACACCCCTACTTGTCCTGTTTCTCTTCTTCATCTTCTTACTTTCTTCTTTTTTGTTTTCTTGTTTTCTTGTCCATAACTTCAAGAAATTAACCCACAGTAATTATTAATAAAGATTTCTCATACATATATATCAAGTGGAGTACTATAGCAAAATTGTAATGCCCTGCTTGAGAAAGTAAATCTGTTAGGCTTGTACTTGGTACTCAGACTACCTCAAGAACAGGAACTTATTTGTGTCGATTAGCCAGTTCTCATCACAAAACACAGGAATCACATGCGGGGGTCCCCCAGGGCTCCATCCTAGGGCCCCTCCTATTAAACATCTACATGCTCCCACTAATCCAGATTATAACCACCAATAATGTTAACTACCACAACTATGCAGACGACACTCATCTTTATAGCTCAATGTCACCAGGTGAGGTGGAACCCATCCAAATCCTCAATAAATGCATTGAGCAAATTAAAAGCTGGATGTCCCATGATTTCTTCCAATTGAACAAAAACAAAACTGAAGTACTTATCTTTGGATCCAAAAAAGATCGACTACGTATCAGTAATCAGCTTAAACAGGTCCAACTAAAAACTACCAACCAGGCCACTCACTCACTAAAACCAGGGAAGTAGAACACATCACACCAGTTCTAAAGTCCTTACACTGGCTCCCAGTAGTTCAGAGAATAGACTTCAAAGTTATTTTATTAGTTTATAAATCATTGAATGGGTTAACACCAGAGTACATTAGAGATCTGCTATCACGGTACAAACCATCCAGATCACTTAGGTCCTCCAGCTCTAGTTTATTGATCATCCCCAGAACCAGAACCAAACAAGGAAAAGCAGCTTTCAGTTTCTATGCTCCTCATATCTGGAACAAACTACGGGAAGAATGCAAAATTGCAGAGACACTGAACTCTTTCACGTCTAAAATTAAAACCTACCCATTTAGACTCGCCTATGAGTAACTGTTTTTACTTGCTTGTTTTTAATTGTTTTTAATTTTCACACGAATTATAGTGTTGATTACTGTAAATGCTTTTTAAGCAAGATCAGTTAGTGGAAGGAAGAACTGTGAGCTTTTAATTGAGATCAGTTGGTTAATAAAAACTGTGGGCTTTTTCAGCAAGATCAGTTAGTGGAAGGAGGAAATGTGATCTTTTCAGCGAGATCTGTTAGTGAATAAAAACTGTGTTTTTATCTGCTTTTTGCATTTGCCCTTCCGTGCCTCCTGGCCCTGCCCACTTTGGTAGAATTTTCCAAATATTGTCTGGGAGCAGGAAAATGCTTTTTCATGGGGTCTAATAACTCTTTAAAATGTACAGTTACATTATTACAATATTTAGATTTACATGTGTATTTTTTTCACTGTAAGTTACTTGCAACGGGTATTAATACAGGACAGCAAGTGGTTTATTTGTAATTATCAATAATTCTTGGTGTCAGGAGCAACATGGGTGAAACCAAACATTTCTGGTAGTGTTAAATACACAAATGTATTTTCAAAATGGTAAAAGTAAAATCATAAGATTAGATAAATCATCAGAATCAGAATCAGCTTTAATGGCCAAGTATGACACATACAAGGAATTTGACTCCGGCAGCTTTTCTCACTAGTACAGACTTAAATAAGTGGAATAAAAAATAGATACAATAAATAAATAATAATAAAGGATAATATTTACACCAAACTGGGGTTATTGTACAGTGAGTATATACAGCAGTGCAGAGTTATAGTTTATTGTTCATGTGAATGGACTCACACTCTGTGACTACACAGAGTTAATCAGAGCGTCAGCCTGGGGGAAAAAACTGTTCTTGTGTCGGGTGGTTTTGGCGTGCAGTGCTCTGTAACGCCGGCCTGAGGGGAGGAGCCTAAACAGGTTGTGGCCAGGGTGAGAGGGGTCTGTGGTAATTTTCCTAGCCCGCTTCCTCACCCTGGACTGGTACAGGTCCTGAATGGAGGGAAGATCAGTACCTATGATCCTCTCTGCAGACCTGACTGTTCTCTGCAGTCTGTCCTTGTCTTGCCTGGTGGCGGATCCGAACCAGACAGAGATGGATGAGGTCAGGGCAGACTGGACTATTGCTGTGTATAAGATGGTCAGCTGCTCCTGAGGCAGTTTGAACTTTCTGAGCTGACGCAGAGGTGAACTAGAGGAAAACCTGCTGGATGTGGAGGTCCTGGGCTGGTGTGGTTACACGTGGTCTGCGGTTGTGAGGCCGGTTGGATGTACTGCCATATTCTCTGACACGCCTTTGGAGACGGCTTAAGTAGGAGAAATGAGCATTCAATGCACGAGCAACAGATCTGGTTGACATTAATGCTGTCAGCATCCAAATTGCATGCTCCCTCAATGCTTGTGGCATCTGTGGCATTTTGCTCTGAGACAAAACTGCACATTCCAGGGTGGCCTTTTATTGTGGGCAGTATAAGGTACACCTGTGCACTAATCATGATGTCAGATCAGCATCTTGATGTGGCACACCTGTGAGGTGGGATGGATTATCTCAGCAAAGCAGAAGTGCTCACTATCACACATTTAGACTGATTTGTGAACAATATTTGAGAGAAATGGTAATATTGTGTATCTGGAATGAATTTTAGATCTTTAAGTCCATCTCATGAAAAATGGGAGCAGAAACAAAGGTGTTGCGTTTATATTTTGGTTGAGTGTATAAATACTGCTGAATGGCTCAAACTGGCTCCAAACTTCTCAAGGTGAGTGAAAAAATATAAAAAATAGTTAAAAATAAGGTCCAGGTTGAAAAAAAAGGAACTTTCCTTTAAGGTGGTTTCAAACACGGGTAAGAGGATTAGATTCCTGTGTTTAAATAAGCTACTTTAAACACTGTCAATAGCAATCTTTGCTGTCTATGAAATGCAGGGCTGAAAACAACACACCTGTGTTAGCCTTAGCATGTAGCTTGCCTCTAACCCGTGTGGTGTAGTTTGGAGCCACTCTAATATATTTATTAAACATCAAACAAAGAAAAGAAAACTCCTGTTGGATTGAATAACTCAGATTGCAGGATTTAGAATTACTCTTAGTTGGTAAACATTTGAAAACACTGATTTAACCTCCAGGCTGAATGGCCGTTCTAAACCGAAACAGAAGCATATTAAACCTACTCAAGGTGAGAAACAGTTAAAAAAGATGAACTGTAAAAAAACATATTAGAATTGTCAGCAATCAGTCCTAGATACTCTGCAGATTAATTGAAAAATGTCTTTCTCTACTTATGTATGATCAAATGATTGTGGTGCATTGGTTGGTAAGTATAGCTTCCCCTTTTGGTGCATTTGACAGCTGGAGGAGATTCATCACGAACAATGAGAAACAATGCTTTTTAAACATTTTGAATACAGAGCCTGAAAAAACACTAGTGCCAATCAGGGTTGCACCTTGTTGCTATTTGTTATTTCCCTCTGTTTTGTTTTTTGGTGTTGTTGCAGCAGTGTTCCCTTTAGCAGCAGGCTCCCAAGGCCAATGGAATGTAATAAGCCCATGTGCCCTATTCTGCGAGTCAGCCCTATGATGGATGGATGGAAAAGCTGAACGATATCTGCCATGCCTTTTCGTTTGCAATTTTCTTCCACAAATAAATTTTTAATGGGGCTTATTTTCAATTTTTGCACCTTGGTGTTAAATATGAAGCCCAAAGTCGTATTTAACCTGCTGGTGTCATTGTGCATCACTCTTTGTGGAAATATCCTCCATAGCTGCTTGAACTATGTCCAAACTTCCTGCTCACACCTTATATCCATCACACTCCCTCTGGTATTGCGTAAATGGACTTCATGAGTTCTGTCTTGAAAGAGGAAGTGAAGTTTAGCAGGGCAACTTGAAATTCCACACAGGCAGCATAGAGCCACCTTTGTGTCATGAGTCATGCTCATTTCTGAAAGGGAAGAAGATGTTTTTCTTCGTCCTAGGGGATTTAAAACATTGTGCATATACAAGCAAATACTGCAACCTGTGGTGGAAAAGAAGATGTGCAGATGGTGCTGTTAGGTTTCTCACCGATGGAACTTTCTAGGTAGGACGTCTTGTGACGGGGGATATTTGCACTCTCAGCGGGGGCTACAAGCCAGCAGTTTAAGGTTCTAAAAATAAGGGGAACCAGACTAACTGAACGAGCGATAAGACTACCATTCTTTCTTGGTTGTTTACCTTAAACATTAAATGGACGGTGGTTTCTACATGTGGAACCATTTTTCTCTTGCCGTAATGACTCCTAATTTCATGGCAAATAAACTAAATAATGATGCTTTTGTGTCTAGCTTCATTTACTTAGCAATACAAGACAAAATCACATTCCTTTCCAGTCAAAGTCCAATTTAAATGTTCCTTGCTTATCTACCAGTCCACCTGTGAATGCACCCGGATTGATTGGATTTAGTTTTGGAGGCAGTTTGATGTCTGACGTTACCTTACCCTTTAAATAAAAACAACATAAATATTAATGTTAGATTTTCAATATATCAAATACCATTTTAGGATTATTGTTCTGGATAAAAAAGGATATTTCTCACAAAAGTTAATTATTTCAATTTCAGTCTAACATATGAGTACCTAATGTTAGTGTAAAATAAAAATAATCTGACTTTGTTGCAATTATGTGATCATTTTCAATCTTTGGACTATTAAGAATTTTTTTTGCATTACCCGCTTCTTTGTAAACCACAATGAGCAGTTGGTAAAATTGTCTAGAGGAAAGCAACCATGACCTTCTTTTCCCTAAATCATTCCAAAAGTGCAATTGAACACTGGGAGATTATGACATACACAGACATTTTTCCTCTTGTGATCACACCTCAGTAAAACATGTCAAAATAGCTCAGGGGTAATTCTCAGCAACCACAGGCTTCCTGTCACCTTCTAATCCAGCAATTAGGGAGAAAAGACCATAGGGACAGAACAGATGTTCCATAAATGGGAATAGCAGAAGGAACCCTGGCTGGTTTGGGCATTCTAATCTGTCCAAGAACAATGACCAAGGTAATTGCTACTATGTTTCTGATGCTAATAGTATGCAGCACCTAGTTTATGGGTCTGTGTTAGCCAGAAAGATGGGCTATAATTCTTAAAAAGGGACAATGATGCAAGTCAATCAACTTTATTGATATGGTGTCAATTCACTACAGATTTAATCACTGTAAGACACTGAACAAAACAAGAACATCCACCAGTAATGTTAAGTGAATTAGGCTTATTCGAAAGATTAAATATAGCTTAAGAAAATAACAATTATTAAGCAGGTATCTAATGCTTTTTATTCAGACTGAAAAACTGTATTATGATTATTATGACTCTAATGTAATGTTCTAATCTAAATATGTTTTCATCAACTGTTAGTGTAAAAATCTTCATAACTAACAGAAATAAACACTTGAATACATTGATCAGTGTGGAGCTAATCTATGTGTCATGGTGTAGTTAAAAGAGGACCAAAAAATCTGCTGAACGTCTGGTGAGAGTCCTTTAAAAAGGGTTTAATTGATCAAAATGAAGAACTCACAAAATGCATGGGAGGCACAGGAACAGAATAAGGGAAAATTGACGGAGAATCCAGTGAGGTATGACTGAACGTGAACTGCTTAAATATACTGAGGAAGAATGAGAAGTGACACCGAAAACATAAGAACCAATAAGTGACAAATGGATGCTGGTCAGAGGGAGAGAATAGGTAGAGACAATTAGAAGCTGGGTCGGGGAGCAGTAAGGCAAGGAGAAAACAGGGAAAGGAATAAACAGAAGATGAGACTAGATAGAAAACGTATCTTTACTGAGAAATAAAGTTAAACAGAACCAACAAAGACTGATGAACAAGAACGCACGAATAAAAGATAAAACACAAAAAACAATGAAACACAAAGTGAAAACACCTAAAGGCAGGAAGTGAAAATATGAAAGCGAGGAAGTGCCAAACATCATAACACTGTTGTGGATTTAAGGTAAAATGCAGCTATTTTGCTATTAATAGTTAAGGGACTGCTTATGGCAGTCAATGAGATAAATCATTTAAGAAAATGATTAATATTTGGGGCACCACCTGGTCTACCAGGAACTATTTTAATAGCCAAATATCTGTTT
Organism: Apricaphanius iberus; assembly: GCA_028564705.1. Lineage (NCBI taxonomy): Eukaryota > Metazoa > Chordata > Actinopteri > Cyprinodontiformes > Aphaniidae > Apricaphanius > Apricaphanius iberus. The sequence continues at coordinate 467,255 of JAPXFQ010002510.1, forward strand.
CAGTCTCTACTAGTCTAGCTAACCAATAAAACAATGTAATGAAAATTAAAACATTCTTTGGATTAGGAAATGTTATGTTTAAACTTATCTGGGTGAAAGTAATTTACCTTTGGAGGGTTACTTTATTTATGGATTGATCACTGCAGTAAAAAATCTAATTCCAGAATTTTGATGAAATAAGGCGAGTTCAAACACGGCTAAGAATATTATATTCTGTTCTTAAACAATCTATTTTAAACCAAGTTCTGTTTGAACCATTAATAGCGATCTTTGTTTATGAAATGCAATGAAACAGTGTTTCATTTATCAATCTTTAGGATTCACATGGTGGTCTTGAAGCGAGCTTCTCCCAGAAACTCTGGCCTTCCCATCGCCAGTGAAGGAAGGTGGTTGCTTGGTCTTCCCTGGAGCGAGAAGAATGAAGAGTCGCTGGCAGCGCCCCCCCCCACTTCCTGTGGCGCTAGAGTGCAGATTAGTGCCACTCGATGGCTTTGTGTGACCTAACAACACTACAGTCCTAAAATAAAACTTAACAGAATACCAAAAGCTAAACTAAAATGATGAGTTAAACTAAATAAAAAAATGCAATAACCAAAACTAAAAATACAGACTACCTAGTACTGTGACAATACGATGTATTTCTCTTAATGAACTGAGTAACTGTCATGTTTAGGCTCAAGGAGGACCCAGATGCGGAGCGGCGTTTGTGGCTCTTACGGCCCATGTTTATTAATTGTCCAAAAAAAGACGAGAAGCACAGAGAACTAGGGGAGGTAGCGACAACAACGACCCGACGAGGACAGACAGACACAGAAGGGTATATATACTGTGGGGAGGGTAATTGGGAAACGTGGAACACCTGGGAGCAGAGGCAGAAAACACAGGGAGGACTAATAAGACAACAGGTGAAACAAACTAGGACTAAGTAACTAAAACAGACTGGGAGGAAACAAGGAGGAATAAACAACACAGACAGGGACGGATCATGACAATACCCCCCCCTCAAGGTGCGCCACCTGGCGCACCAAGTAGGAAACTCAAGCCAGGGCGGGAGGAGGGGGTCCAGGACGGAGGGACAAAACCACAGTCCCCAGAAGACCCATGACGTGGCGGCCGGCGGCGAGGGACCAACAGACGAGGAGGCCGGCGACGAGGAACCAACAGACGAGGAGGCCGGCGACGAGGAACCAACAGACGAGGAGGCCGGACGAGGAACCAACAGACGAGGAGGCCGGCCCGGCGACGAGGAACCAACAGACGAGGAGGCCGGCGACGAGGAACCAACAGACGAGGAGGCCGGCGACGAGGAACCAACAGACGAGGAGGCCGGCGACGAGGAACCAACAGACGAGGAGGCCGGCGACGAGGAACCAACAGACGAGGAGGCGGCGACGAGGAACCAACAGACGAGGAGGCCGGCGACGAGGAACCAACAGACGAGGAGGCCGGGACGAGGAACCAACAGACGAGGAGGCCGGCGACGAGGAACCAACAGACGAGGAGGCCGGCGACGAGGAAACAACAGACGAGGAGGCCGGCGACGAGGAAACAACAGACGAGGAGGCCGGCGACGAGGAAACAGCAGACGAGGAGGCCGGCGACGAGGAAACAGCAGACGAGGAGGCCGGCGACGAGGAAACAGCAGACGAGGAGGCCGGCGACGAGGAAACAGCAGACGAGGAGGCCGGCGACGAGGAAACAGCAGACGAGGAGGCCGGCGACGAGGAAACAGCAGACGAGGAGGCCGGCGACGAGGAAACAGCAGACGAGGAGGCCGGCGACGAGGAAACAGCAGACGAGGAGGCCGACGACGAGGAAACAGCAGACGAGGAGGCCGACGACGAGGGACCGTCAGACGAGGAGGCCGACGACGAGGAACCTTGAGCCTTGGGGGCCGGCGGCGTGGAACCTTGAGCCTTGGGGGCCGGCGGCGTGGAACCTTGAGCCTTGGGGGCCGGCGGCGTGGAACCTTGAGCCTTGGGGGCCGGCGGCGTGGAACCTTGAGCCTTGGGGGCCGGCGGCGTGGAACCTTGAGCCTTGGGGGCCGGCGGCGTGGAACCTTGAGCCTTGGAGGCCGGCGGCGTGGAACCTTGAGCCTTGGAGGCCGGCGGCGTGGAACCTTGAGCCTTGGAGGCCGGCGGCGTGGAACCTTGAGCCTTGGAGGCCGGCGGCGTGGAACCTTGAGCCTTGGAGGCCGGCGGCGTGGGAACTTGAGCCTTGGAGGCCGGCGGCGTGGAACCTGAGCGTGGAGGCGTGTTCGCCTGAACACCCTCGGCAGAGTCAGGAACCGGAGGCGTGTTCGCCTGAACACCCTCGGCGGAGTCGGAAACCGGAGGCGTGTTCGCCTGAACACCCTCGGACGAGGCAGGAACCGGAGGCGTGTTCTCCTGAACACCCTCGGCAGAGTCAGGAACCGGAGGCGTGTTCTCCTGAACACCCTCGGCGGAGTCGGGAACCGGAGGCGTGTTCTCCTGAACACCCTCGGACGAGGCAGGAACCGGAGGCGTGTTCTCCTGAACACCCTCGGCGGAGTCGGGAACCGGAGGCGTGTTCTCCTGAACACCCTCGGACGAGGCAGGAACCGGAGGCGTGTTCCCTGAACACCCTCGGAAGAGCAGGAACGGAGGCGTGTTCTCCTGAACACCGGAGAGTCGGAACCGGAGGCGTGTTCTCCTGAACACCCTCGGCGGAGTCGGGAACCGGAGGCGTGTTCTCCTGAACACCCTCGGCGGAGTCAGGAACCGGAGGCGTGTTCTCCTGAACACCCTCGGACGAGGCAGGAACCGGAGGCGTGTTCTCCTGAACACCCTCGGACGAGGCAGGAACCGGAGGCGTGTTCTCCTGAACACCCTCGGAAGAGGCAGGAACCGGAGGCGTGTTCCCCTGAACACCCTCGGAAGAGACAGGAACCGGAGGCGTGTTCTCCTGAACACCCTCGGAAGAGGCAGGAACCGGAGGCGTGTTCTCCTGAACACCCTCGGAAGAGGCAGGAACCGGAGGCGTGTTCCCCTGAACACCCTCGGAAGAGGCAGGAACCGGAGGCGTGTTCTCCTGAACACCCTCGGGAGAGTCAGGAACCGGAGGCGTGTTCGCCTGAACACCCTCGGAAGAGTCAGGAACCAGAGGCGTGTTCTCCTGAACACCCTCGGCGGAGTCGGGAACCAGAGGCGTGTTCCCCTGAACACCCTCGGTGGAATCAGGAACCGGAAGAGTGTTCGCCTGAACACCCTCGGTGGAATCAGGAACCGGAGGAGTGTTCGCCTGAACACCCTCAGAAGGGTCAGGAACCGGAGGCGTGTTCGCCTGAACACCCTCGGGAGAGTCAGGAACCGGAGGCGTGTTCGCCTGAACACCCTCGGAAGAGTCAGGAACCAGAGGCGTGTTCTCCTGAACACCCTCGAAAGAGTCAGGAACCAGAGGCGTGTTCTCCTGAACACCCTCGGCGGAATCGGGAACCAGAGGCGTGTTCCCCTGAACACCCTCGGCGGAATCAGGAACCAGAGGCGTGCTCTCCAGAACACCCTCGGAGGAATCAGGAACCCGAGGCGTGTTCTCCAGAACACCCTCGGAGGAATCAGGAACCCGAGGCGTGTTCCTGAAAAGGGGATGTTATAAACCCAGCAGTATTTCAGAGTTCATAGAACAGATAGAAATTGTGAAGTAAGACGTAGAGTATATTGATATACATGTTTAATTCTATTACTTATCTTAGGTCAATTATCAGCTGTTTGGGCATCATTATTTGCAGAACGACAGAGACTGTTTGCTGCTTGTCTTCTAATTTTTAAACAGTAATGAGAAGTAGTTTTGGAAAGGCAATTATTTATTTAGTTTTCACATGTTGAATCATTATTTGGAATTAATATATCCTTAATATTATAAGAAACATGTTTATTATTTTTCTTTATCTGTTTCTTTATTCAGAATTTACTCTTTGACCCTTTTCAGACCATGTATTGACAACCCTTCTGGGTAATCCAGCCATTTCCAGATAGCGCTAAACACAGGTGTGAATGCACTCAAAACACTTTGAGGGCACTTCTGTTGGATTTGTTTATCCAACTGAACCAAATCCGTTCTGAGGTCAACTGAAGGATCACCCGCCGACCTGATGTGGCTCTCTTTCAAATATCAAAGTTTTAATCTGTAAGGCTCTGTGGGTGCATTTTTGGAGCTGAATGAGCCATATAAGAAATGTCAACCATGCGAATATGCACCTTAATGTAGTAAAAGATTAGCAGCTCCTGCTTTTGCCAACCAGTCAGACATTGGGTCGGGATGAATGAAGTCCATATATTGTAACCATATTTTGTAACTAATTGTACATTATGTAATTTTTTTTCTGTAAAAATTGTGTGTTTCTTTTCTGTGTCCTGTTCTGTTTCTGTGTATGTTTTTTGCTAATGTTACAACCAAATTTCTCCTTGTGGGACAATAAAAGGATTATTCTATTCTATTTTATACACTGGACATGTTGCTCAATTATCATAAATATGCTGCCCAGAAATACTTTACCTTTATTTTTTTATAGTTTATTTGTTTGTTTGAACCAAAACAAGCTTATCCAGTTGTGCCTGACACCAGAGAAGAACCGTGATATTTTAGAGGCCATTTACAAGTAGTGTAACAAACATACCTATGTTGGTCTCCAACTATCATCAGGTCTATTCCTGCTCCTCGGTGTGGCTGCAGTAGTTCTCCAAGGAGCTCTGAAAACCAGATAGTTTTACACACACCTGTTCCTGGATGTCAATCGACTACACGGCTGTCTCAGTGGAGCGCAGTTAATCGCTGATTTGGCACACTTACAGTGACAACATACCATGCTCCAGTTTCAGGAACTCAGTATCCACACATGCACATAAGAAAACAGCCTTTCATTCTTGTCCTCACTCACACAGAGCAGGCACATATCACTTTAGTAAGATTTACATACAAACACTGGCACAAAAACAGAAACAGCTTCTTTTTTTAAACTTCTGTAGCACATTAATTGTGTAACTGACATGGAGAAAAGCCACATCTCCCTTTCATCTGACTGCTGATTCACCAATAACTTTTTCAAAGAGTGCAAAGCAGCATTTTCAAAGCCATCTGAATTGTACAATTATTTCAGTCTGGCGACAGTTTGTATAGACTGGAACACTAAGTTTTGTGGCTTTGCCTAAATGGGAAACAATTTAAAGCGGCTTTTGGCAGCACATGAAGCTAGGCAGATTAAAAATGGCTGAGCTTTTCATGGGGTTTTCGGTGGGGTGGAGGAGTTGGGGACACAATCGGTGAGCGAAGCCAATGTCGAGTCATGGGAATCTTATTGTAAACTTCACTTTTGCACTCCACCAGTTTGTATTTGCAACCTTTGTATGAAGTTAGGTGCTCAGTTTTTCAAATTATTTAAAAGCGAGTGAATGAATGCTCACATTTTTCCATGTTCAATTTAATTATATTCAGTTTATTTATATAGCACCAATCCACAACAGTTGTAATCTCAAGGCACTTTATATGAAAAGTCATTTAAATACATTTATACAAATATTCCAATCAGTTAAATGTTTTCTTTGAAAAGAATCCCAGCAGACTGCGTTGAGTCATGTAGTGCGTTTATATGCAGCCTATAACCCATTCAAAATTTTAATATTAGCAATAACCTGGTCACACACAGCCATATAATTACAGGCTAAAACCCGAATATGCTCATATTTAGGGTTTTAAAAACCTGAATATTACCCCTGGGGTAAACCTTTTCTAGCCCAAATATTTGGTCATGTAAACGCATATCGTCATATCTCCATCAAAAGGAACATTGATTTGTTTTCTGCACATGTTCTTATTCGCAAGGAATCTTGGTCTGTTGAGTGGTGGTACTTCTTGTATGAGCTGTCTGGCATACAAATTCCATGTATACAGGAATAACTGTATCTGCTCTCTCTTTATAACTCTCTCTACTCACGCATGCAAATTGGTTATTCTGAATGTTTCAGAAACCCAAATAGTGACCTTAACTCGACCATAACCCGAATATTGGCTGCATGTAAGAGTAGTAATTGACGTGAGGTTGTGCCCAGAAATTGCAGACTCCAACCACAGCAGTCCCTCAGTAATCCCTCATACTGAGCAAGCATGTACCAACAGTGGAGAAGAAAAACTACCCTTTATCAGCAAGAAACCCGCAGCAGAACCTGGCTCAATACGAGCGGCTATCTGCCATGACTGTCTGGAGGTTTGAGAAGACGGAGCATAAATACTGAAGGAACAAAAGGAACTGATTTTAGAGTACGTTTTATATTATATAAAGTAAAAAGTTGATTTTAGGACACAGAAGTTACTGAGGGCGTTTTCACATGGTACATTAGTCCGTACTCGGACACCGTATTTGGTGACAATCCACTTATTTCGTACCATGTGAACAAAGACTGGACCATGCCAGGATACGGCCAGAGAGACCAGCCTTGGAGGTAGTATCCGAGTCCAGGTGCGAGGGGCCACGGATCATGTGAACACAAGCCGTACTCTGGCCGTACTCAAGACAATAGACGCGCTCCACGCGGCAATGACGACACCGCCGGCCGAAATTACAGAATCACTTCGCGACCATAAAAATACCAAAACAACGCGATTCAAGCATCCCATAGCAACCCAGCAGATTACCAAACGGCGGGTTTACTACAACTCTCAACTGTAGATGGCTTCAGGTAGCAGTTGACGAGTAGACCAGTTTGTTTCCTTTCTAGGCTGTCGCTCGTTTTATGACGTCGGTACTTCTCACTCTCTTGTTTGTTGGACAGCTAAAGAATTATTTGTATACCGCCACCTGCTGTTTAGTTGTAGTAAAACACTGAATTCCAGTACGGGTCAAATACGTGCCATCTAAACAGAAGAAATTTGCATTTTCTCTGGCCGTTTTCTGGCACGGCCGCACATGTGAAAACGGCCTGAGCATCCTGCTAGCCAATGCCCCGCTCCAACAAGGCACCACTGCTGAAAAGGATGTCAGACCATGTGTAGTTTATATGGAGAGAAAAACACAGAGAAAACAACTAAGTTAATAGTCAAAATAACAGCAACTGATTTAGACTGTTAGCTAGTACTCCTTCCCTACTCCACAAATTTGGCTTACCCGATCACGAGCTCCGTCAGTTGACAGTTGAGTCCAATTCTTGAAGACTCCAACTTTAACCAACACTGCAATTTGTGTCTCAAAGATACCCTCACCTGTGATAAATAAGCATAACTACCCAGATCTAAACATTCAACAACTGGCTAATTTCAATCTGTTCTTATCTTTAAGCGTAATCAAGTTTTAACCCTGGTCTTTAAAGTAGACATAGTATCTAATTTTAATTGATTTTACCGTGGGAAATAACCAGATATAATATAATAGATGGAATACAATAGAATAGAATAGAATAGAATAGAATAGAATAGAATAGAAACGAAACCTTTTTTAGCATCCCACTTTGGGGAAATACAGGTATCACAGCAGCAAGCTAAGGTAAGTGAAAGTATACATATTCACATAAAAGTTATATATATATATGAATAATTAGCACAGGAAGGGCAATTTTTAGAACAACAAAAAAATATGTGTGCAATTAATAAGAATATCATACTCAGATTAAAAGTAATATGCAGCAGAGTAGGTTAATTTAGAAAGAAAACAATGTGCAAGATGTGAATGTATATGCATGCATAAAACACAACAACATCTTTCTTCTCAAACCTCCGGTCATGGCAGAGAGACGCTCGTACTGAGCCAGGTTCTGCTGGAGGTTGTTTGGCATGGATGAGTTTTAGGTCCTGTTGCGACATAAGTCCTTTAATCCTAGAAATGTTATTTGGGTGATAGAAGGCTGACCTTGTTATTGCTTTTATATGACCCTGAAGATTTAGGTCTGAGCCCAAACCGGGTTTGGGTAGAATTAGCTAATATAACAACAAAGTTAAAAGAAAATATTTAACTGCTTACCTGGCATTCCAATATCCTCTGATATCTTCCTCCAAATAAGATCTGATCTCTTCCCGTCTTCGTAAAAAGAAGGAGATGATGATTGGTTTAATCCCCGAGTTTGCCACCCCAAAGTTCAGTTTTCTCAACATCATGCAGCAGATGACGTAGAATGGGAGGCAAATCTTTTAGTTACCAGGCTCCTCTACTGTGGAACTTGGTCCTAGTTTTAGTCCGTGAGGCAGATACTCTGTTTGTTTTCAAGAGTAGGCTTAAAACCTTCCTTTTTGATAAATCTTATATTTAGAGTGGCTTAGGTTATCCTGAGCTATTTTTTTTACTTATGCTGCTACAGGTTTAGACTATTGGAGGACAGACTGACCACTTTTCTTCTCTCTTCTACTACTCTCCAGATATATTTTTTCTGCTGTTATTTTGATTGTTAACCCAGTTTTCTCTCAGTATTTTTCTCCCCATAGAAGCTCCACACAGTGTGGCACCCTGCTCAACTATAAGTCCCCTGCTGGATGGGGAACATCGGTCCAGATGATGCTCAAAGTGACCGAGCATCCTCCAAGCTGTCTCTTCTCTCTCTTCTACGACCCCCAGATGGTCGTGGTAGATGACCCCTTGTACTGAGCCAGGTTCAGCCGGAGGTTTCTTCCTGTTAAAGGGGAGTTTTTCCTCTCCACTGTCGCTATATGCTTGCTCAGTATGAGGGATTGCTGAGGAATTGCTGTGGTTGGAGTCTGCATGATCCGGGCACAACCTCACGTTGATGACTCATCGCAATCTGCTGGGATTCCTTACATAGAAAACGTTTAACTGATTGGAACGTTTGTATAATTGCATTGAAATGACTTTTGTTGTAAAGTGCCTTGAGATGACATTTGTTGTGAATTGGCGCAATATAAATAAAAGTGAATTAGATTGAATTGAGATGCTTTGATGCGCTGATTCCCACTTGATGTGTAGGTACCATAGACTTACCATGTAATCTAGTTGCCCTGCTGCCTGGATGCACTGGCCGGGGTGAAGTAGCATAACACTGATAAATATAAACAATTAAACAGACGATAATAAATAATAATTAGTTAAAAGCAACACTAAAAGGAGGGCTGTCTTGGTGCTGTGGTGAGTTATCAAAACAGTTGGTCATTCAGAAGCTATTTAACTGTTTAAACCAGCTTTTTCAATAATCTTATTGATGAATGGAAGATTAGAGATTGACCTGTGGTTCTGCAGTAATGTGTTGTTCAGGTTGTTTCTTTAGCAGGCATTCAATAACTGTTGTTTAAAAGCTTACGGTAATTTACATGATAAAAAGGATGAGTTAACTAATTTGTCCTAATCAGCTACAATGCCATGTTGGATGCAAGGCATTGACTCGCATGACGCTCCCAGTGGCCGAACATCTTCCATGTCCTGTTGTTAACTTTCTACTTTCTTTGATATAGAAAGGACTATTGCATCTGTTCCCATTGTTATTTCTGTGTCTGCTCTGTCTTCTCAAACCCCCAGACGGATGAGGGATTGCTGTGGTTGGAAATATATGAATAAACGGAATTAAATTTGGATCAAATCTGGCGCAATGAAATAACTTTCAAAGAACTTAGAAAAGGGCAGCAAGAGGAGGTGCTTAATTGGGTTATGATTTCATCAAGTTTTTTGGGGTTAAATTTTGTCCTGACATGTTCTGTATATTGGCATTGAAAAAAGAGATCCGGTCTTACACAGTAACTCCAGAGGCTGGGTGTATAAAGTAACTAAGAAAAAAGCTAAGAAACGTAAATAAGAACAGAGAATAAGGTAAGAGATTGGGAGAGATCAGGAGAGACTGCTTCTCCTTCAGTAATCTGAGTTGATTGAACGAATATGATTGTCGAGTTAAAGCGAGTTAAATTTTTTCTACTGGACAAAACCTATTTTTAATTTTTAGAAGATTTTACTTTGTAAGAGAACATTTTGCCCAAAAGCATCCACCTGGATTAATCGGCTGTGCTGCTGGGCCAAGTTTGTACTATCTTTCAATTGTAGTTGGGAGCTGTAATTTAAAGTGATAAAAGTGCAAAAAAAACGGTCAGGGGTCATGAAGACTTTGGCGAGACACTATGTGTGGTCACCTTCCTCGGTTTTTTTCTTTCAGACCTAGTTTACATCACCTCCACCTCCTCTACTTCAAATAAGACGAGATTGAATGGTTGCAAAGGGGCTCAAGGAGCAGATAGGTGCAGCTAGCAGAAAGAGAAGTGGGCAGGAGAATAGAGGAGAAAAAAGGAAGTATGGTAGAAGAGTAAAAGAAGTAGGGGGCAGTAGGCTGGGTCTGTGGAAACCAGCCACTGCAGTAAACACCCCTGAAACAGAAACACCCATTTAGGAGCGAAAACAAGCTCCCCTCACAAGACGTCCATGAATGGGGCACTTCAGCCAGCTGAGGAAGTTCCAACGAGGGGCAGGATGTTCTCCTCAGGACGCTCTTGAGACAGGCGGTGGGCCAAAAGTATGTTTACATAGACCCGTCTCTCTCTCTCCTTCTGTCACTGTCCAGCTTTTCCCTCCTTCTCTGGCCGAGTAGAAAAGAGGGAAGAAGAAAAAAAACACACTCCACATTGCCTGCTTGCCCTCTCCATCCCCTCCTACCAACCATTTACCGAGTTGCAGCCACCGAGGCGGCAAGGGAAGGCGTGAAGCTGTACTGAGCAAACAAAGACAGAGAGGCAAAGACTTTCTGCGATTAAAGAGCAGTTAAGATGCTATTTAAGATTTATTGGTTCCCTGTGTGAAATGGATGTAAAACATTTTGGGGCTTACATTTCAGGCACCAGTTTAAAATAAAAATACTGAGGGATTGATTTAGCAAGATTCCTGATAATGACCGCAAAATGGCGTGCGGCGCAAAAAAAAAAAAAAAAAATGGCGATTGGGTTGTCCTTAATCTGTGGGATTTGATTAAATATTGCGAGAGCAGTTTATATCAGGCGCAAGTAGCACTATTCAAATGAGGAGTTTGCGGCCGCTAATGCGAGCTGCACCACGGCTAGAGAGAGGAGAAATAATGCGTCATGATGCGTCTTTGGCACAAAATGGGGGGGGGGGGGGGGGTGGCGACATGTGTATAAATTCTTTGGCTTTTACAGAAATAATTGCTATTAGGCTAGAATGCTGTAAATTCTGTTTTTCATTTGTCAGTTATAAATATAATTCATGCAGTGTATATGCGCCGCTCTGCTCCTTGCACACGTCGTATTGCAGGGTTAGACTGATTAAAACCGCAGCATGTCTGAATTTTGTGTTTAGAATGTCATATATACTGCCAACCATCATTGTGGTGTATGATTACTACATTTTATTAATTGGACTCCAGGAAGGTTAACCACTACGGTGGAAACTAATAATAGTAGGATCATATGCGCTCAGCGCGTCTTCACCAGGTAGAGACGTGATGAGCGCAGCGAGTTGTGATGCGTCTTTGGGGGGTGGGGGTGGGGGGGGTCGGTTAAATATTTACTCATAGAGGGTAAATTACTCATAGTTTATATTGTGTTTGATTTACATTTTTTGTTTTTCAATAATAAACTTATGTTGAATGTGGTAGTTCAAACTTAAGACATGCTTTCCAGAAGAGCTAAAAATAGACACTAAAATAGCCAGCGCAAACATGTTTATGCTTGGAACGCCTACTAATTTCCATGATTCTCCTCCCAATATTTACGCCTTTTTACAGAAAAGCCCAGATTGCATATTCAAGGGCAAACGCGCTGAATAGGTTGCATGCGTTTTGCTGCGGGGTTAAGAGGCGCAATGCGCTCTGTGCCATCTTGATAGATCAGCCTCAGCCTGTTTTTGCAAAGCTGTGTTGGTTGCGTGGGTTTTAAAAAGCGCAAATCGTTGATAAATCAGGCCCTAACTGTCTAAGCCCTTGAACAAATTTCCTTTCTTTGTCTAAATTCTTTACACAAACTGTAAATAGTAACATTTTATTTATCAGCCCTACACAGTTATAGATTAACACACATACAGTACACTGAGCTGCACCTCATTAGCACCCTAACACACCAGCATCATGAAGAATAAAGTTCTGAACACCTCTCAGAACTTGATCTGGCTGAATGGTTTAGCTAAAAAAATATTCATGTTTTAAAATAGCCAAAGTATATGTCAGGATGTATGCTGGAAGGTATGGACCCAAACCCAAAGAAGCAGTTTACAAGATTGTTTATTGGTAGTACAGATGGAGTGGAATGCTGACCAGTGTGATGCTGACGGCAGGAACTGAGGCACAGGACAGCAGAAGAAAGACGACAGGGAACATACGGTGGGCATCGGTAGGGAAGTCCTTCAGTGATCCGGCGCTGACTGAAGGGAGGTGACGGGTTATAAGGACATGAGGTGAGTGGCTGGAGATTGAAGACAGGTGCGGGTGATGATGAGGGAGTGAGAGGAGCTGAGTGTGGAATCATGACGGTATACAGCCAACTCCAGTTAAGGATTTGTACTAAAACCTAAAAACTGATGTCCACAAATGAAGAAAACCTAAGGCTTCAAAAAACTTGAGTTCAGGTGAAGGTTTATCTTTCAACTTTATGTCTCTCAAGAAATCACTGCTATACTTTAGCTATAGTTTTCCTCCTGACTTTATTACAGCCGTTATGTTGCAGTTTTGACCACTAAGATGGCCCTCTTTTTATTTTTCTCTTGTTATATTTTCTTCATTTTATGAACTGTTAAACAAGACTAAAAGATCTTATTTCTATACAGAAAACATTGAAAATAGGTGCATTGTTGTGGGAAGCCCATGAAACTATTTTCCACATGTTGAGATACGTCTGCAGCTCATGCAAGCTGTGGAAGAGAGCTGGGCTTTCTGCAGATAGAAGAAAGGCTGAAGGTATTATAGCGAAGTTGCACTGATTGAGCTTTCAGACTGTCTGAACATGCTGGATTTGGACTACAGTACGAATTTACTTCATTCAGGGAACACACAACTGAGGCTACTGTTCGCAATGCTAACCATGCTAATTTTGTTACAGTAAGTGCTAATAGTGCTAAAGATAGTTAAAATATTAATTCTGTAACAATTTAGTCTTTACATTGAAACATTAATGCTACTCATGCAAATAATAATCCACCATTTACTGCAGGAACATTAGAATGCAATTTTTAATCGCTGTCCTCTTAATGTCTTATATTTAAATTCATACAGACAAATCAGCAGTTAAAAGCTTCACAATTTTTTGTTGTTGTCTTAGTTTGTATTTTTTTGTCTTTTTTCATTGGGAGTTAATTCTCTTTTGTCCTCACTTTATTTAAAACTTACCAGGAATCTGGCACATCGAGGGTGACTCACTCATTTAATCAAGCTGAATGCAACAACATAATGTGAATAATCCTAAAACATAAAGAAGACATCAGTTCTGTTTGTCCTTCCCATCCCTCGGTAATCTGTATTTTATCATTACCAAAACTTGCTGAGATCCACTTAAACTAACAGTTTGTGTCGAAGCAAAAACAAGCCTTGTTACATTACTGAGACGAAACAAGTCGGAACAAACTGACTAACATTTGTACTCTGTGGTATTTTGGTTCCAGTTCATTTAAATATTCTTCCAAACTTCAGGATTGTAAACCTTTGTTATTGCCAAATGAACAGAAGTGTTTGCTTTGCAAATACACAGCAACAGAAACACTGCTGACAGAAAGTTCTGTTAGAACGTGTTTATTCAGAACGAAGTTTGACAGCATAGTTTGTCAAGCACAGAGAAAAAGAGGGAGACAGAAAGATGTTTTGAAATAGTTCTGTTTTTCCCATGTGGGGAAAATGTCTGCCCAGAGGGGTTGTTGTGGTGAAATGTTGCGTTGTGTTTAAAAGATGAAGACTGAAGCAAACAAGCTGTGAATACAGATAAAATACTCAAATAATGCGAGTTAGTTTAGGCAGTTAGGTTTACATTCTGAATACAAGCAGATAGAAAAAAAATGTGTGAAGAAAAACTTAAATGAAATGTGGCCAAAGAAACTGAACCAAAATGTCAACAAAGCTCATATAGCTGCACGAATATCTGCTCATATACATCAGCAGCATTATTGCATATTTCAACCTGCAGATCAATCCAAATCTAACTGCTGAAAACTGTTAAGAAGATAAAAAAACAAAAACAGAATTACCTGTAAAAGCAACATTTAAAGAGCAACTCACCACCCTTCCAGAGTCTTCCTCTAGTTACATTTCCGGTTTGAAAAATGTGTCAAAGGGAGGCGTTGCCTGGCAGACAGTGGTGCGCCCGTCATGCTGGGCGGCTTCAACACCAGTTAACGCTAACTTGCGATTCCAATTCTAACTTGCTACGGAGATGTGGCCGAGGCAGAGCGTTTTATTCTCCAATAGCAGCAGGATGGCTATCATCACCAATGATGCTTGAGGCCGTGTACACACATAGTTTTCATGTTGTTGTTTTTTTAACTAATATTTTCTTCCGCTGCTTTAAAAGAAAAAAATGTACTTATAAATGCATTTATAAGTACATTCATAGACATGGCAAAGCTGTAGGGGGCAGTAGTTTTATAAAAAAAATCCTATCCACTCAAAATACCTTGCTTCTCTCTAACTTCTACATACAGCAGTTATAGAGCTTGTAAAAGCAGCCGAGCAAAAAGCGCTTTGACGTTCGATAATACCAACATAGCTCTGAGGGTAGAAATGCTGTTTCTAAGTGTAAACACATTTTGCACAAGGGATTTTTGAGCATTTCATGTCGTAGACAGTGATGTTATGGCAATAAAAACTCCGGTTTCATCCAGAGTCCAAAAACAGAGAAACAGAGAATACAGAAAAAATGCCCATCTTCACTTGGGCCAGAGTTTTACAAATAATTTGTTTTTGGTGCCAAAAATTAGTGTTTACGTGTAGATGACAGGCTAAACCGTTAAACCCCCCTAACCCCTAAACCCAGAGTCCTTTCTTCTAAAAATATTAAAGTTTGTTTTCCCAAAACCGATGAAAACCTGTTGCTTTTTTAGGGCATTTGTATAAAAAAAACCAAATAATTATACTTCCACCTGAGATCCGTATATGTTATGTCTTATGTTTTCCAGAAAGGCGTGTTTTTCAGTTTCGAAATGGGGTGCTGTGCAGAAATTATGAATAGTCAACATCTTAGCAGTAGGTAACTCTCTATGGCATCTTCATTTCAATTAAACTGTTTTCCAGCTTTGTAAGAGCATCACCAGTGCACCACCAAGGCTTAAAACGTTTTAAACTAGAGATTCACCAATCAAGCTTTTTCTCGCGATAGTTATATACTATTTTTTTAGGCCTGACTCTGTTTTTTGTTATGTTTTTTGATAAAAATGTGCTGCAGGTAGGGATGTCCAATATTATCGGCCTAAAGTCATTATCGGCCGATATTGGCATTAAAATGTAATATTGGAAATTATCGGTATCGGTTTTTATTTTTTTAATAAGATGAATGTTTCACACCATACACATATTAATTCAATTCAATTCAATTCAGTTTATTTATATAGCGCCATTTCACAACAGATGTCATCTCAAGGCACTTTACAAGAAGAGTTATTACAATACAATGTTTAATGTAGAAATTACAGAACCACAGAAGATTGTGTCGTGTAATTCTTAGCAATCTCTCATACTGAGCAAGCATGAAGCGACAGTGGGAAGGAAAAACTCCCTTTTAACAGGAAGAAACCTCCGGCAGAACCAGGCTCAGCACAAGCGGTTATCTGCCGCGACCGTCTGTGGCTTGGAGAATACATAACAGAGACACAGAAAGAGCAATAGAACTGATGCAGAAGTTTGTTGAAGGACGTGGAGAATTTTCCGTCACTGCAATGCCATCTTAGTCAGGGTCATCAAGCAGGGCTAATCCGGAGCACCTACTATAATAGAAAACAGGTTAGTGCTTGAATTGACAGCACATCATGCAGTTGGGGAGAAGTAGGAGAGAAACTAGGAACAGACCCTAATAATGTCCTCCAACAGCCTAGCCTAAAGCAGCATAGCTACTAACATTAACCTGTCTTCTAGCTACTAGGAGACCTGGCTACCAACACTCTGTCTGAGTCCTCCTGATCGAGTCTCAGCCCGTGGACGGTGTAGGGCCGGTAACGGCCCCCATCATCCCGGGGTCTTCTCGGAGTCGGGTTGTTTGAGAATGCAGCCCAAAGTGGGTGGTAAACTCCATCTAAGGCTAAATACCGGCACGAGACCGATAGTCGACAACTATCTTAAGGAAAAATAGACAGAACTGAGAGGACAGAGTTGAAGAGGGCGAGAAATGTTTAAGAGATAAACGGGTGGGGTCCGCACAGTCTGCCCGGGGGATTCAACCCGGCAGGTAATGGGCGGCCGCACTGTGCGGGAGGATCCCCTTGAGGGACCTCTCTCCGGCGCTGGCTGGCCCCCCTGTAGGGGCGCATTTCTGCTTTCCCGCGGGGCGGTAAGCCGCGACCGGCTCCGAATCTTTACCTGGCTTACATTAATCTATCTCTACCTAGCTACTCTACCTCTTCCTATCTCTTCCTAACTTTTGACACTCTGCCTGACTACTAACATTAACCTGTCTCTTCCTATCTACCTGTCTAACCTGACTCTAACTACCTATTAACATATCTCTAACTGTAAGCTTTGTCAAAGAGGAAAGTTTTTAGCCTAGTTTTAAAGATAGACAAATTGTCTGCTTCACGAACCAACCCTGGGAGCCGCTTCCATAGGAGGGGAGCCTGATAGCTGAAAGATCTGCCACCCATTCTACTTTTAGAAATCCTAGGAACTACCAGTAAACCTGCAGTCTGAGAGCGAAGGTCTCTGTTGGGAACATATGGAACAATCAGGTCTCTTATGTATGATGGAGCTAGATTATCAAGGGCTTTATATGTCAGAACGAGGATCTTGAATTATATTCTAGATTTTTACTGGGAGCCAGTGAAGAGAAGCTAAAACAGGGGAAATGTGATCTCTTCTTTTAATATTCATCAGAATCCTAGCAGCAGCATTTTGAACTAACTGAAGACTTTTAATTGTATTCTGTGGACTATCTGATAATAGACAGTTACAGTAATCCAGCCTTGAAGTAACAAAGGCATGGACTAGTTTTTCAGGATCATTCCTGGACAGGATGGTTCTAATTTTTGCAATATTCCTAAGGTGAAAAAAGGAAATCCTACAGACTTCTTTAATGTGAGTTCTAAATGACATATCTTGGTCAAAAATGACACCGAGGTTTTTTGCTTTATTACTGGAGGCTAATTTAATGCCGTCCAGGTTAAGGGGCTGACTAAGTAGTTTCTTTTTCAGAGCTTCTGGTCCAAAGACGACAACTTCTGTTTTATCAGAATTTAGAAGCAAGAAGTTTAGAGTCATCCAAGTTTTTATGTCTTCCAGACATGCATGTAGTCTACCTAACTGATTGGATTCATCAGGATTTATGGATAGATATAGCTGTGTATCATCTGCGTAACTATGGAATTTTTTCCCATGCTGCCTAATTATTTTACCAATAGGAAGCATATATATAGTAAAGAGAATCGGCCCAAGCACTGAACCCTGTGGTACTCCGCAAGTAACTATTGAGGTTGAGGAAGATCTATTGTTTACCTGAACAAACTGAAATCTGTTAGACAAATAAGATTTAAACCAGCCTAGGGCTGTTCCTATTATACCGACACGTTGAAGCCTTTCTATGAGAATATTGTGATCAACAGTGTCAAAGGCAGCACTGAGATCTAACAGGACCAGAATGGTCACTAGTCCATTGTCTGAGGCTATGAGAATATCATTAGTAACCTTCACCAAAGCTGTTTCAGTGCTGTGATGAGCCCTAAAGCCTGACTGAAACTTCTCAAACAGCTCATTATTGTTTAAATGATCACATATCTGGTGTGCAACTATTTTCTCAAGAATTTTAGATAAGAAGGGAAGATTAGATATCGGTCTATAGTTAATTAAGTCGTTTTGATCAAGAGAGGGTTTCTTAAGTAGAGGTTTAATTACAGCAATCTTAAACTCCTGTGGTACAAATCCATTGACTAAGGATAGATTCATTATATTTAAAATTGGAGCAGCGATCAGAGGGAAAACTTCTTTTAAGAGTTTAGTTGGGATTGGGTCTAAAACGCAAGTTGAAGGTTTAGATGAAGCTAATAATTTTAGTACATCACAAAGTTCGGCTGCATTTAAGCAGTTTAAGCATATATTAGGTTCCACCATTTTTGAGGCTGCCTCATTAACTAAGGAGGAAGCAAGCATATTGGGAAGGTTCCCAGTTATCTTATTCTTTATGGAGTCTATTTTATTTATAAAGAATTGCATGAAGTCGTCACTGCTTAGAGCTTGGGGAATGGTTGGCTCGATAGAGCTATGATCCTGTGTGAGTTTGGCAACTGTATTAAAAAGAAACCTAGGATTATTTTTATTCTCCTCGATTAAAGATGGATAATATGCTGTTCTAGCTGTGTGAAGGCTCTTTTTATATAGCAATAAACTATTTTTCCATATTAAAAAGGAATCATGTAAATGCGTGGAGCGCCATTTTCTCTCTAGTTTTCTAACATTCTGCTTTAGGGTACGTAGCTCTAAATTAAACCAGGGAGCTAATCTCCTATTGCTAGCCACCTTCCTTTTCCAGGGGGCAACTTTGTCTATTGCCAGACACAGGGAGGAATTAACGCTATGAACTAAAATGTCAAGTTGTGAGGGGTCACGAGTTAAATCACTGTTTTCTGTTCTGCATTTATAAACTGAGGAAATTAAAGTTGGAAGAGGTTCTTTAAAATTTGCTACAGCATTGTCTGATAACGTTCTGGTATAATGAAGTTTTCTTTCAGGTTTGATATGATCCATTAGAGTAAGTTTAAAAGTGATAAGGAAATGATCAGACAGGATAGGGTTATGTGGAAAGACTGTTATTTCTTCACAGTCAATGCCATAAGTCAGCACAAAATCTAAAGTGTGGTGACAAGAATGGGTTGGTCCCTGCACATTTTGAGTAAAGCCTATTGAGTCTAAGATTATGTTAAAAGCTGTATTTAGACTATCACTTCCATTATCAACATGAATATTGAAGTCTCCGACTATAATGACTTTATCAGTGTTTAAAACTAAGTCAGATAGAAAATCTGAAATCTGATCTAAAAATTGAGAATAAGGTCCTGGTGGACGATATAAGACCACAAACAAAAGTTGCTTTACTGCTTTGTTATGTGTATGAGGAAAGCTAAAAACTAGATGCTCAAAGGAACTGTAACTATTATTTTTTTGGAGATTAATTAGTAAATCGGAATGAAAGATAGTTGCTACTCCACCTCCTCGACCAGTACTTCGAGGGACACTAAAGTTTAAGTAGCTAGGGGGAGTTGACTCATTTATTGTGACATGGTCCTCATCCTGCAACCATGTCTCTGCAAGACAAAACAAATCAATATTATTTTCACAAATTAAGTCATTTACTAAGAGTGTTTTTGAGGGGAGAGATCTTATGTTTAGTAAACCACATTTAATTGATTTGTTTTTATGTTCAGTCTGAGTTTTATTTATCTTTATGAGATTTTTATACTTTGCTCTAGTAGCATTAACTTTTAATTCATTAGTTTTGGGTAGTGGACGGGAAACTATCTCTATAGGGTAGTGGGTGGGTGGCAGTCCCTGTTCCTTGACCTGGACTCTGGGTTCCCTGATCTGGACTCTGGTTTCCCTGAGCTTGACTCTGTGTTCCCTGAGCTGGACTCTGGGTTGTCACGGCTTTGGGGAACTAGAGATAACCCTATCAATGTTCCTGGAAAGAAGCGAAGCTCCGTCCTCGGTGGGATGGATGCCGTCTCTACGTAACAGTCCAGGTTTTCCCCAGAAGGCCCCCCATTTATCAATGTAGCCCACATCGTTTTCTGGACACCACCTTGACAACCAAAGGTGGAACGAAAGCATACGGCTGTACATGTCATCGCTAGTACGATCAGGCAGGGGACCAGAAAAAATTACAGAGTCAGACATCTTTTTGGCAGCCCTACACACCGAAGCTACGCAAATTTTAGTGACCTCCGACTGCCGTCGCCGGGTGTCGTTGCCACCAGCATGGATAACGATCCTGCTATACCGCCGTTTGTCCTTGGCCAAAAGCTTCAGATGGGATCTAATGTCCGCAGCCCTGGCCCCTGGAAGGCATTTGACGGTGGTCTTTCGTGTCTCTGGAGCCACATTCCTAACTATGGAGCTGCCAATTACAAGAATCGGCCTCTCCTGCTCGGCGGGTGCGTCGCTGAGTGGGGCGAACCTATTGTTCAGAGAAAGGGGCTGGAGGTTGGCCGCGGACTGGGGTCTGGCGCTAATCTTCCTACGAACAGTCACCCAGCTCGCCTGAGGTCCCGGCTGCACGGGAGCTGTTGGAGGACGGCTAGGTCCTGTCCTAGTTGACTCCGCGCTAGCTACTGCTGGGCCTGGCTGTTCTACAGCGCGGAGCCGGGCCTCTAGCTCAGAAACCCTCGCCTCCAAAGCTACAAAAATGCTGCACTTATTACACCTACCAACATCACTAAATGAGGCGGAGGAGTAACTAAACATCTGACAGAGAGAGCAGGAAAGAGGAGGAGGTGTAGAGAGAGATGGAGGGACAAGAGAGAAAGCTGCCGAAGCCATGCTAGCCGTGAAGCTAAGCTAACCAAGCGGTACCTTACCAAGCCCAAAAAAAAAACCAGTGAAACGCTTAAAGAGTCCCAAACCGTGAAGAAAATTAACGTTTTAATGTGTTTGTGTGTTAAAGCAACTCAGAAAAAACTTATTAACAGAGAAAGTTAGATCAGTTCAAGAGAGAGAGAAACACCGACTTGCTACAAATGAGTTAGTCACAAAACAGGAAATGACGCGATACGTCTTACCAACGCGATACGTCCCCAACGTGAATTGTGTTGTATCCACTCCCTCGATAGTCTGAGAAGCTGCTCAGACTATCGATATATTATATATCAAAGCCTTCAGCTACTTCTTTTCTCTCTCAGAATGTAAAAATCTGACAGATTTAAGGTTTAGTTTTTGATATATTATTGGTTTGAGACAACTTTCAATATATCAAAAGGCTTCTTCTGGGCCAACCTTGACCGTCTAGTTACATGTGGAGCTAAATTAATGGTGTTTAAGCCCAGTTAATTTATAAGATTGTATTAGGTTAATTATTGACCCTGCTTAAATGTTTGCTGTTTTTTTATTCTTGATTCAGTTGTTCCACTTTACCTCACTGCTATAAAGGTATAATGTTGTTTACATTTTCTAAAATTAGAAATTTGTCCTGAGTGGGGGGCCTTTGTCAGTACTCTCTGTGTGAGAAAATGTTCCAGCTACTTTTGAAGACAACATAAAAATGGCACCTTTTTCAATTGCCTAACTAAAATTCTAGCACTTATTACATTTTCTAAATTTTTAAAAGTCAAGTATGCTGATACAAGATATTTAATTGTGATTATCTAAAAGGGTTTAGTAGTTTTTGTTTTTTATGAGTAAGGGGCCCCACATATCGGTATCGGTTTATATAGGTATCGGAAATTATGAGTTAGGCTATATTGGTATATCGCTAGAAAAGCCAATATCGAACATCCCTAGCTGCAGGCTCTTTAATACAAGCAGTAGTTTTACATTCTCAAGAAAACTAAGGAATTACAAACATATTCTTTTTTTTACATCAAAAATATATATCTATATATAACTTTGATCAGATTTCTGCTTTACTCTGATAAAATGTGTCATGGGTTATGTCGTTTGGTCATGGATACAGGGACCAAAAAACTATGTGACTTTTTAGGTGTGATGCCTTTAATCAACAGGCAATGGAGAAATAAGACTTTTTAGTATATCAGTTCAATTCAGCTTATTTTTATATTGCCACTATACAACACATGTTAACTCTAGGCACTTTATAAAAAAATCCATCCAATCCAATTTGATCTGCTAATTTAAGTTCCCACAGCAATCACCATCTGAATACTGGTTTTGAAAAGGATGGGAATGATCAACCAGAATGCCCCATTGAGTATTATTGATGTAATACTCGAAGGTCCTTGATATCATTTGTTAGTGTTGCAAGCCTAGCAAACAGTTCCCTCTAGATTTTGTCTAAGGACAGAGAGCTCTTCCCCTCGCGTTGCAAGGTTGGAACCCTTCTGCCTTGGAGCTGCATATCAGCCCAATAAGTGGCTACCACTACATAGGTGAGACCGACATCACTTTATCGGACCAATCAGTCCATTGGTGGGTGTTTAGAGTTGCTGGGACCTGCTTCAAATTGAGCCAGAGGCAGTCCAGAAAAATTCGTCTAATGACCCAGTCTGGTCCAAGCAAATCCTAGTGGAAAAAGGCTTTTGTGGGGCCCCCTTTTGGAACAGTGTCTAAAGTTTCTGCTTAGTTCACTTCTGCCTCTGGCTGGCTCCAGATTATGAAATCGAATTACTGACTTTTTTTAGAGCCTGGAAGTATTCCAATATGTTTGCATATACGTTTGCGTACATCTAGGCCCTAATCTGTGTTTCATCGAAGTACAGACACCAAGAGAGTTAACACCTGAAGTTAACGTATTTACTGCTATTACCCTCATAGCAAAAATTAAAACAAAAAACAGTGACAATCAAATATGTTACAGCTTTGTTTAAAAAATTAGGGATGCCCTCATACAATTAGTTTTCCTGATGGTAGCCTTTCTAAACATTGACATCTGAAGTTTGATGATAAACATAATGAAATCATCCCCATACCTGTCTGAGATTATGTACCATCAGTGAGACCTGTGTTCCCATCTTGCACAGCCACTTTATAACTACACCCTATTCTTATTTGCAAAAGTGTACAATAGTCCATGCATATTTTCATTCTTCATTATATTTGTTCAGTGTGAGCTCCCTGTCTTGACTGTGAGAGAGGAAGCTAAAAGCAGTTTTGACATTTGTCTAAAAAATACAGATAAAAAATAAAATAATTTAAGAAATCTCTAAACAGATTTAAAAACTCTCCAAAATGAACAAAGTGAAAACTTTACCCAACTTCTAAAATAGGATTTTAATTTGTATTTTATTTCAATTGAGAAAAAAAAGTAAGTCACAAAAAGTACCTTTGATGTGTAATGAAATGCATTTATTTCCAATCCTGCTGCATAAATAAAACTAAGTACTTCAATTAAGTTCTAATGTTAGTAAACTATGTCAATCCGTTCAAATTAGGAAATCTCCCACAAAAAAAAATTGAATGAGGCAAGTTTTTAAATTTGCTGCCAAAAAGAAAATGAACAAATCCAGTTTAAAACAGAATTAACAAACAGAAGGAGGGAATTCGAAGATTTAAAAAAGAAAAACAGAGAAAACCTAAACTGGAAGGAAAGCTTTTTAAGTATGTCTACATCACAATTCTCTTCTTCTGGCTCTTAATAAAAACACTGAAAATCAAACAGCTCTGAATAAAATACTCTCACCATAGGGAAAGCTTTTACCAAACATGGAAGAATAAATAAGAACAAAACACCACCTGTTTCATAATATTCATCCACTTTTTACAGAAGTGCTTTTTTGTCTGTTTGGCTCACTTTTAATATTAATAACATTAGTGAACAAACCTTGTCAATCAGCCCTAGAATGCATCCTTTAGATCTACATCTTTAAAAAATCCATCTTTTTTACGAATCTATACATTCACAATAAAAAAAAATCAATCAATCCCCTTTTGTTGATTTATGTATTTGAGGCACAACTGTAATAAGAACACAAATAGCATCTCCAATAAAAGCTTTCTGATCACCTATGGGTTTTTTTTTCTGTGAAAGAATTTGGTGAAAATAGCAAAAAAAGTAAAAAATCTGAAATCCAAGTAAATTTATAATCCCAATTCTTATTATTGTAAATCCTTCTAATATAAAAACTATTTAAATAAGTACTGGCATAAACTTGTTAGTGATTTCTAGCTCATTTCTTATTGCACAGTAACATGTTTCCACCGTTTTTGTTTAGCAGTGAGTGAATCCTTGAACCCTTCATAGCCATGTATGGATGGAATTCCCTATAGTGATTTTGCTAAAACCAGTCTTCAAAGATTTCCAACTCAATACTTTTTGATTGAGGGTCGGATACAAAGAAAAAAAAAACCCTCAAACATTAAGATACCCATTTTTACCTACTTATTCCATATACATGGATCTTCTGGCCACCCACATTCACCAGTGAAGCATTTGGTTCAGTGATTGTGTTCAGGCTGTTAAGACTAATTTGGCACTTTTCTCAACACAATTGAAGGACATAGCAGACTTCAATTTTTTCAAGTTGTGTAGATATCATTTTTTTTATTGCTCTGTGGTCTAAGACAGACGACATGCCTTAACTTTATTCAGTAATAACAGTAGAGAAGCAGGTTTTTATTTACCCTTTAAGCTAAGTATTAAAATGAGTGCTTAGCAGCGTTGACCTTATGGCCTTTGAATGTTCTGTGATTAAAACACTACGGGGCACCTCTTTAACCAAGATTTCTGTCCTATTTTTTATATGCCCCCACTATAACTTAATCGTTACCTACATACAGTAAAATATTCAAGGGCTTCGATTGTATCCTACCTGGGCTTATAGGTTGACTACACTGAATAAAAACCTTAACATGTCCTAGTTTTAAAGAAGAATTGTGAATTACAAGCATGCTTTCAGATTATTGCTGCAAAGCCTGTAGGAAACTTTTGTCATTTTATTTGAATAACTAGATAGAACCTCAACAGACTTGTCCATTCTGGCCAGAGGTGATATAAAAAATGTGCTGACATGTTTTGCAAACAGCACAGCTCAAAAAAGTGATTAAAGTTCTTTTTTTTTAATAGATGCACCCGCGATTGGAATCAGCTGATCTTCAGGCAGAAGGCCAAAAGTCCTAACTTTTTTTTTAAGAAAAACGAGATTATATTTTTGTTTTTGGATGCCCAAGTCCGACATTTTTGCTAAGGCAGAAATAATTAAACATAATTAAAGTAGGCTATTTCTGGTATCATCTGACATCTGAGGAAGTGTGAAATGTGTCAAAAGCTATTTAGAGGGAATCTAGACATAGACTAATAAAAGTACATGATTTTTTGTACTGTTTTTTTTTGTCTTTGTTTAGCCAAAGCAAATCTGGCTGATCTAAATGGGGCCTGAGCTCAGACAATTATGTGGAATATTAACGTATCCTTCCAAAGCATTGGTAAGGACCACAAAAATCATTTATATCAGTGGCTCTTCAATTAGGTTTTGGTAATGAGCTATGAAACAAAATGGGACTGAAATTTGAACAGACATTCTGATTGGTACGTCTCTAATTTCCTTTGATTTAAAAAGAGATTGAGGTCCTCTATAGCCTTCTTATGATTCACAGCAGTTGATAATTTAAAGCTTTTCTTTCAAAAAAGAAAGTACACCTGCTTCAAATACGAAAGTGTTCCATACTTTGTAAATATGTTGTTTTGGGCTATTTTTTTGGGGTGGGGGGTATTTAATTTTGACCAAACCCTAGAATTTTGACATCCTTGTTTAATAAATTACATGATTGAATCTATGTGTTTTTCTAAGGTTAAATTTAAGTACTTTTAAAATTGGGTTTATATGTTAAAACAGTTGGGTTGACAGAAGGTGCACTTTAGTTTGAGAATGACTGTATACAGTATACATGAAAGGTCTCTGTGATGCGCTGCTATTTCTTGCCCAGCAAGAGTTAATCTTTCCCTTCATAGTGCAAATGCCAACGTCTGAAACCAGAACTAGAACTCAGTGGAAATCTCCAGCACCTTTATTAGGAGCCTTGGATTCATAAGTCTGTATCTGGCTGTTGGACCACACTCGCGCTCAGAAGCATCATCTTCTGTCATACATTCTTATATTTCTGTTTCAAACTGTAAACAAACCAACGGAAAAAAAGGTGGATCAAAACCAATCAACAAACAAACCAAAAAAAAGTCTGCCAGTTTGTGACAAAATCATTTCTGTTGCAAAATAAGTTATAAAAAGTTGAAATAAAAATCTTTGTGTACAGTACTAAAATCCTAACTAGACCTTTTCAAACTTAAGAACCACATGTTAATTCTATAAATACCTTTACAAATATACATGATAATTATTCAAATAAAACCTTTCTGCAACACCCTAAACAATTCAATGCTTTTTAACGTTTAGACAGTGTTTTCCATCCTCAAATAAAAGTTTTTAAATGTTTTTTTTTTTTTTTTGGTCTTTTACATACATGGTTGTGGACAGAGATAAGATACATATTTGCATTTATATATTTACAATAAATCACTTTCTAGATATAGAAAAAAAAGTCCTCCAAATGCCACTGTTTTTATAACTGAAAGGCCCAGAAATTTTGCCATGAGGAATTTGTTCGGAGACTTTTAAAAAACTGTTCCTAGGATGCAATGATGGGGTCAGGGAACACTGATGAGATCCACTCTGTGACTAAAAGTCTTCAATCCTCAGTGAGAGTTCCTCCTCTGACTTGATTCCGGTTTTGCTGGCAACTTCTTACTGGATTACTTATAAAATGGAGCATTTTGTTGTGATCTATGGGCTCTGAGCAGATTGGAGAAGAAAAAAATCTATTTTCTTCCTGTACCACTAATTGGTCACTTTTAAAATGCCCTTCATGTCCTCCTCTAATGTTTCTGAATTCAGTCCCAGGAGGTTTAATCCCAGTAGGCACGGAATGGTTCCACCACACAACTGTTTGTAGCAAAAGACTGGCCAGAGTATAAAAATATAATTTGATTCCTGAAAAGAACACAAAACATGGTTCAACAGCAAAAAAAGAAGAACAATGCTTTAATGTTCAAAGTGTCTCTTGGGGATTTAGAGAAGAAAAGCCGAAACAGAATGCCAAACCCAGAGTTTAAGACGAGTTGAAGAGCTGCAGGAATATTGCATGAAGTCTTAATTTCCAAATCTTGAGGAATCTTGAGTCACTGAGAGGTGACTATTTGTCACAAACTTGTGAGGGGAAGGGGTCAGACCTGACCTCCCTAAGTTCAGCTTTTATGTCCTTATCTCGCCATTGACGGGAAGTTGTTTGGGAAGACAAGGCTCATCGGGCAGCGGGTCGTGAGCGAACACAGAGTCATCTCCGGAGGAGCAGGTGCTGTTGGAGTCTTGACAGGTTGGAGAGTACTGCTCGAAAGGCACCGACAGGTCCAGGTACTCCTGTCAGAGGAAGGCTCAAAGGTTACACCTGGGTGTCATTATCAATGTGCTCACATTACTAAAGAAAAATCTGAAATCACAGCTTCAACATTCCGCATGAATAGAACTGGTAAGATTTTTAACACCGTGTTCAACATCTGTATTCCATTCATATTACACCTTGGATTAGTAATCACACCCAATGTTTTACCCTTTTCTTAAATTATATCCACAAACATCAACGTAACTGATTAAGATTTGATGTGACGTGAAAAACAGAGATTAGTGCCATTTGTGAAGTGAATGTCACTCATTTATTATAACACGGTGGTGGCAACACTAGACTATGGGATGCTTTTCTTCAGCCAGGACATAAAAACTGGTCCGAGTTTATAAAAAGATGGCTGAATATAAAGAAGCAGCAACCCTGAGCAATGATCCTAATAGAGTTACATTGGATTTTATTGAGGGGCATCAAAGCAAAAGATGAATAAAACTGCAGAAAAGACATTTCATGATTTTCAGCAAAAAATATGAAAACCAAGTAGCAATTGTTTCAACCTAATATGTTTGCACTACCTTTTGATGATCTATTGATTGTGGGTATGAAAACTTTTACAGGGCACTGTAAGTTAGGTATTTATTTGACACTATAAATGTTAGTTTAACAGATTTCACCATGATGTAATTTTAAATATTGACATATAAACACTGCATTAATTATCAATTTTTTTATAATTTTATAATTTAAAGAGTCTGAGATTTAAGGCTAAATCTTTTTCTAGACTACTTCTCTTATCTTATAGTTTTATGCTTTTCTGTTTAATTCAAAAAAGGAAAAACAATGTCAGGAATTTAATGCGTTGAAGGATCACTTCCCTGTGATCCAGCTTAGCTAAACAAAATATTAAACAACGCTTGCGTATACAATACTTAAGTGTTTAAGAAAAGGAACTTTCGAGGAAAGTTTTAATTTACTACATTGATACTACTTATAATACAGTACATTAAAATAAAACAGACTTGCTTTTTTCATGACTTGATATGAAGATTGTCAGAAAAAACAATGAGGTTGTTCCCCTAAGTTGCTTCCAAAGGTATTTCTTGCAATAGTTTATACATCTTTTTACCAAAGATGCTAACATGTAGTCATTTTTGCAAATGACACCAATGCCAATACCCTTGAAAGGCTGCCAATTGTCCCTTTGTGCAGCAATAAATAAGTCTGTGGTGAAAATGACTTGTATGTATTCCTTGTGTCTGCATTAACTGCAGCTTTGAAGACAGACTTACATCTGTGGAAGTCATCGATAAAATCCGGTCCAGATCTTCCACCAGCTGCCTGAACGTTGGCCTCTGTGATGGGACTGCATGCCAGCACTCCCTCATAATCATGTACCTAAAAGCCACAGATTAAAGCCCTGTTACTCTGCAGCCAATCAATTTAAATCAAATCAAAAGTAACTGAAAACACAAAATCCATTTGCTGATGTAATCTTGACACCTAAGTATTTAGGAATCATGTGTGGAATTTAGCTTCCTGATAACACTGATAAAACAGAGCCATCTCTGTTTTAGACACATACAGTTCATGTGTGCAGTTGGCAGGTTTGTCCATCCGATGTCCTTCTTTTAAAAGTTTGAAGAGTTCCTCCACTGGGATTCCTGGGTACGGTGAACCTCCGAGGGTGAATATTTCCCATAACAAAACCCCGTAAGACCACCTGAGGAACACAAAACACACGCACACATATCAGAAACACTGATTAGAAGGAATGTAACTTGTGGTATGACATCTTGCTTGTTAAATTGCCACAATTAGGTGTGAGTGGGTATGAAGTTAAAACTTGCATTTTTAAAACTGCGAACTTCCTCTATCAAACTATTTCTATGACGTAAGTCACTTGAGATCGCAAAGGAAGTGTTGGACCCCTCTCTAGCTGTGTGTCACAAAGTAATGCAGTTTTAACCCTCCCTCACCTGTTGCCGTCAAGCTTGTGAACAGAAAGCAACTACACTTTTTCCTTACAACAATAATTCGGCTGTTAAGAAATATTTATGCTCATGAAACGCAGTCACGGTGTGGAAACTGAAGCAGCTATGACCAAAAATCACTGTGTTTTAAAGGAATCTGAAAAAAAAGTAGTTTTTGATTGCTGTAAAATCTCTTTCAATCCTGGTCTTGTGAACAGTGTTGTGTCATCTTGTCCTGCAGATAAAAATTTTAAATCAGGGTCTGCAAGGCCTTCTCTGCAGTCCTAAACATATACAGAAAAGTACATTTATTCATTTTTTTATACAAATTTTTAAATAAAATTATTCTCCCTGGTCTTTTTATGTCATATTTTATATAATATGATAGAGTTTTTATCCAATCATATTTCTGCTAGCTTGTGTTGTCAGGTTGTATGAAATCAGTCTAGACCTTCAGAGTCCACAGAGCAGGCTCCTGTGCACTGTAAGTGAACTAACACAGTCAGTTGCAATAACCAATCAGCTCTTCAGTCTGTGACAGCAAATCCTGCTAGAAGGCATCACGCTGAAGTTGATATGCAAGTGTCCTCTGATTCGATAAGAACCAGTGAGAGTCTGAAAGGTGACATTCAGCAAAATATCTGAGCTAAACTAATGGTGTATTTTTTTCAACCCACGATGGCTGAAGGAGAAGAAGGGATAGATTTGGTAGGAGATATATCTGTTGGGATTCCTTACATAAAACAATTTTAACTGATTGGAATGTAAGTAAAATTGTATTGAAATGACTTTTGTTGTAAAGTGCCTTGAGATCACATCTGTTGTGAATTAACGCAATATAAATTAACTGAATTGAAATCCATGTTGGTGAGTGCAAGCATTTTATTTCTAACTTAATATGTTGCCCTGTGATGGATTGGTGACCTGTCCAGGGTGTACACTGCCCCTCGCCTGATAACCAGTGGATTGAATTCTTACTTTTGTTATTGCCTTGTTGGTGTCTTATATGCAATGGGGACAATGAGCATTTTGTTGGACAAACTTCCTTAAGCACATATATACTTTGGTGAAGTTATTAAAACTAAGTTGACTAATATTTTTAAATTGGCTTCTACTTTTGAGACTTGATACTATCCATGATCTTAGTTTCCTACTCTTGAGTGTGAATGTGAGCTTATTTAATTTAAATGCTCTCGAAATTGAATGTTGCTTGACCAGCCTGTGATGTATGTGTGATTGGATTCTTGATCTGTGGTGTCATATTGATGGTATGATGAGGTTGATTATTTAGGTTGGGCTATGTACGATGTTGCTAAAGGCCTAGGGGTGAAACGCAGCTGTAACTATCAAAGCTCACAAAAAAAGCTTTTCTTTCTCTGACATCAATCCATATATTGTAAAAATTATTGATCCTAAATAATAGTAACTAAAAATCGTAGCTCAGAAAATCAATTGACAGTCGAGAAATTAACGAACAACAACAAAGCAGATCAGAAACAGAGAAACAAGGATGGGTTGTGTTTGTTCTTTTTACAACCTAACACTTTTCAGTGCAAATGTGGCATTTTTATGGATTGTTT
This sequence comes from Apricaphanius iberus, assembly GCA_028564705.1. NCBI lineage: Eukaryota > Metazoa > Chordata > Actinopteri > Cyprinodontiformes > Aphaniidae > Apricaphanius > Apricaphanius iberus. Next base: position 497,918 of record JAPXFQ010002510.1, read on the forward strand.
CTAGACGTGAACTGTTCTGTATTTTTTTACTAAAAGTTGTCAGCAGTTGGCTCAGTCTTTTTCTTTGGTGGTAAATATTCAATATTATCCTATTATAAAGGAAAATAAGAAAAAGGACCTTGAAACCAAACTAACTAAGAAATACTGACATGAACATAGTGTGAACTTTTCCATCCCAGCTACAGTCAGGTCCGCTATTTATTGCAGCTCCAAACCAATCTAAACCATCCATCATATTACTTTCTTTCTTACTCTGTGGCAGCAGCTTCATAAAACTTTTCAGTTACTCCAAAATTGTTAATACAGACCGAAGAACAAAAATCGGTGAAGGTAATCACATAACGGGCAGTCAATTAACCCGGTCAACTATTGTTGGCGGATTCATACTGTGAATAACAATATCAACCCCTTCTCCCTCTAATCTAATTATTTGTGCTCTGATCCGCAGGGCTGAAAACAGCCGTCGCTGGGCGAGCCAACAGGTCCACCCTCTGAAAGCAGACCAGGACAGAAACTTGCAGGAGAGCTTGGTTGACAGAAATCTAGTAATGAAATGGCCTCAACTGACAACAGATTTTCTAATAGATGTTCTTTTTTACTTTTCATAGGTGGATGATTAAAATTGGCATTTTTTTGAGTCCATGAAAGAAATTCACCACCAGCGTGTTCTCTGATGCACTATTTGAGCTTAATAAAAACAGATGAAGGTAGAGAAGAAATGCTTTGATGATTTTTTACTTCCGTCTGAGTTTTAGTAAGCTGTCTGACCCAGATGCATGTCATGGAGATAGAATCCAGAGAGGAATCTTGAAGGTGCGTATCTTGGACTAAGGATGTCAGGAGTGGAAACCCGAAAAGTGAGAAACCTGCAAGGAACTTGCGAGGAAAATGGTTTCTCAGGAGGAGTTGGCTTGCAATCACAGGGTTGTAGGTTTGATTCCAACTTCCGGATGTCATATGTCGATTTTACCTCCAAGTTGCCTACTAGGCTGTGTATCGGTGCATGAATGTGTGCATGTTTGTGAGTGACAATGGTTAAATGAGGCTCTAGTGCTTTGAGTGATCAGTATGACCAGAAAAGCCCTATATAAGTTCCATCTATTTACCATTCTATTACATGCTGCATTTACATGTATTCAGAGTTTTTTTTTCTTTTTCATAGATCTAAATGTCATCAAGAAAGGCAAAGACAAAAACGTTGATGAAGTCCAGAGGATGTTGTTGACCAGTGCTTGAAAAGAGGGTGGGGGCATTTTGAAGACTGAAGGGCATGACCTAATACTCAAAATGTCTTGAAGACTATCTTCTACATATGCCCTGGTGAATACAGACTAGATGGTAGGCGTTGCAGAGGTCTAGCTTGGAAAATACTGTAGCATCATAGGGAGAGTAAAAGGACAAATTTGTTCTTAACAAATGGTAGTCTATGCAAGGTCAGAGGGACCTATCCTTTTTATTTACAAAGAAGAAATCTAGTCCTACTGGTTAGGAAGATTGCCGTATGATGCCAGCTGCCAATCACTCTTTAATGTACCATGGCTTTCCATGGTTGGGAGATGTTATACAGGCTGGTGGCCATAAACAGGGCTCAAAGCAGGAGGTTGAAGGCACAGTTGTAGAGATGAGGCTTTACTTTTACTGAAACCTTGCTGAAGGTCATGGTAAATCTCAGGAACTAGGGTGAGATCTGGAGGGTCAGCCTCATCGTGGTTGACTGGGAGTGGGCTAGGAGGAACGGTAGACCTGAGACAGGAGGAATGACAAAAAGATAACCAGGATTCTATTCGGAGATCAGACTAGTTTAGATGTGGGTTGTGTAGTTGGAGCCATCTGAAACTTAGAACAGTGGAATGATTTGTTGAGGGAAAAACAAAAGAAGACCATTTCTCAACAGTGGTTGACTGAGATTATTAATTGCAAGTGGGCAGTTTTTTGAGTTATGACTGGGAGAACTCTTCTGTCCAGACTTGTGACATACAAAGGAATATGGAGAGGTATAGTGGATACATTTAGGCACTACATATGAGTAGATTAGATTATGTTCACAACCAGAATTTGGAAGAACTAAAAGACTAATGTTTTATTTACCATACAGAAGGGTGACAGGATGGATAAAACAGGGATGATTATTCTTTTTGATTTGGTCTGTCCATCTGCCCATATCTACTGACAGACCCTCTTTTTTTGCTAGATGGGACAGGAAGCAATCTAATGGTACAGTAATCAATGATGACAGTGGCCAAGACCAAAGTGACCTCTACAGACTTGGTAGGTGTCTTATAACTTTTTAACGGAGCATCACTTCAAAAATGGATGAAAGGAGGCTCCTGGAAAAGAAAGCTAGGCTTAAATTTCAAGTGATGCTACCACAGAGAGTAACAGGTACCTTAAATAGCACTGAGCTGAGAAGTGAGCTTCTCCACCACTATACTCTCAGTTGGTCACTCAAGTCAAATAACCGGCTGCTCCCGGTCATTCCCAGTTCTAAGTGGAAGCTCAGAGGTGACAGTGTCTTCTCTAAAGGGGATCCTGACTTAAAGAATGTCACCTTTGTGCATTCAACAGGACGCTGTACCATTCATTTTTAAAACCTGTCTAAAACACATGTTTACTCTTCTGTCTGTTTTACTGTTCTGTTTTATTATGTTTTTGAGTGGATTTCTTAATTCCTTTATATTGTGTTTATAGCTTTGTCATTTTATTTGATGATTTCTTTAACTTATTCATCTATGATGTTCTGCACTTTGTTTAAAGCCTAATATAAATTAAGTAATTGATGATGAACGTTCCAAAAGATCTAAAATAATTAAATTATTCTTTTCCTTTATAATATCCAAGTAAAACTACTCAGAAATACATCTGGCTAAGGTATATATTTTAAAATGTAGCTCACTTTGTCACACACCTGCTGTCACTGTGATTCTGTTACACTGTAACCTAGATGTTACATTTGTTTAAATACTGCTTTCATAGTTTGACACCTCTAGAGTTATATAAAATCCAATTTGATCAACTCAGAGAAATCTGCTTTTGACCACCAGAATAAATGAATATATGAATGTCAATGAATGCACCATACTAAGCATATACAAGTATATATATATATATATATATATATATATTATATATTATATATAATATATATTTTATATATATATATTATATATTATATATATATAAGGTGCTGGCCAGTAAATTAGAATATCATCAAAAAGTTGAATTATTTCAGTAATTCCATTCAAAACGTGAAACTTGTATACTGTATACTTTCCTTCCACACATAGTGATATATTTCAAGTGTTTATTAATTTTCATTTTTATTATTACAACTGACAGCTAATGAAAACACCAAATTCAGTATCTCAGAAAATTAGAATATTCTGAAAAGGCTCAATATAGAAGACACCTGGTGCCACTCTAATCAGCTGATTAACTCAAAACACCTGCAAAGGCCTTTAAAAGGTCCCTCAGTCTTGTTCTGAAGGCTCCACAATCATGGGGAAGACTTCTGACTTAACAGCTGTCCAAAAGACGACCATTGACACCTTGTACAAGGAGGGCAAGACACAAAAGGTGATTGCTAAAGAAGCTGGCTGTTCGCAGAGCTCTGTGTCCAAGCACATTAACAGACAGGCGAAGGGACGGAAAAAATGTGGTAGAAAAAAGTGTACAAGCTCTAGGGATAACCGCACCCTGCAGAGAATTGTGACGACAAACCCATTCAAAAATGTGGGGGAGATCCACAAAGAGTGGACTGCAGCTGGAGTCAGCGCTTCAAGAACCACCACGAAGAGACTCATGAAAGACATGGGATTCAGCTGTCGCATTCCGTGTGTCAAGCCACTCTTGAACAAGAAACAGCGTAAGAAGCGTCTCGCCTGGGCCAAGGACAAAAAGGACTGGACTGCTGCTGAGTGGTCCAAAGTTATGTTTTCTGATGAAAGCAATTTTTGCATTTCCTTTGGAAATCAAGGACCCAGAGTCTGGAGGAAGAGCGGAGAAGCACAGAATCCACGTTGCATGAGGTCCAGTGTAAAGTTTCCACCGTCAGTGATGGTGTGGGGTGCCATGTCATCTGCCGGTGTTGGCCCACTCTGTTTCCTGAGGTCCAAGGTCAATGCAGCTGTCTACCAGGAAGTTTTAGAGCACTTCATGCTTCCTGCTGCTGACCAACTTTATGGGGATGCAGACTTCACTTTTCAATAGGACTTGGCACCTGCACACAGTGCCAAAACCACCAGTACCTGGTTCAAGGACCATGGTATCCCTGTCCTTGATTGGCCAGCAAACTCGCCTGACCTTAACCCCATAGAAAATCTATGGGGTATTGTGAAGCGGAAGATGCAATACGCTAGACCCAACAATGCAGAGGAGCTGAAGACGACTATCAGAGCAACCTGGGCTCTCATAACACCTGAGCAGTGCCACAGACTGATCGAGTCCATGCCACGCCGCATTACTGCAGTGATGGAGGCAAAAGGAGCCCCGACTAAGTATTGAGTGCTATACATGCACATTCTTTTCATGTTCATTCTTTTCAGTTGGCCAACATTTAAAAAAAAAACATTTTTTTTCATTGGCCTTTAAAATATTCTAATTTTTTGAGATACCAAATTTGGAGTTTTCATTAGTTGTCACTTATAAATATCAAAATTAAAAGAAATAAACATTGGAAATACATTGGTCTGTGTGCATTGCATGAATGTAATGTACAAGTTTCACGTTTTGAATGGAATTACTGAAATAATTCAACTTTTTGATGATATTCTAATTTACTGGCCAGCACCTGTATGTATGTATGTATGTATATATATATATATAGTTGTGCCAGACTGAAATGTTACAAAACCTTTTGCAACTCTGTATGCAAATAAATTGTTATTTTTACAGTTTTGTGTTTTTAACAAGTTAATTTAAATGTTTGTAACCGTTTCCCAATCAGACTGTATGCCAAAAAGTCAAAGGCCCTCCGCGGTGCTTAAGGATAAACTGGCTCAGAGTGACTACTGTGTAAAGGGAGGGGAAGATTTGGAGTCTGTAATCCAGTCCTGCTGAAATAACAGAGCAGGCTGATTCTCCCCTCAACCCGTTCCCAGTCTGCAGTAATCACCATGCCCGGCAGTGTTGACAGGGGCCCTTGTTTGGCTTGGATGACTCTACTGGGGACACAGCGTCTGGCTGTAGCTCGCGGGGAAAAAGGAGCAGTTTAGGCTGTTGGAGCTACTGCAAGATAGATTGACTTTGTGACCTCTCCATCTGAGAAGGCCCGTCTCCTTTAGATCAGAGCCAGCACGAATGCAGTCGGACGTGGTTAAACGTGTTTGTCTTAGTAAAAAAGCAGACAGAAGGAGCACCTTGCAGTGAATCCACAGGCTTTCTATTCTCCCTGTCTTTAGGATTTAGCCTGATAAAATAACAGTAAGATTCTGGGGCTCCAGCGTGTTTCTGTCTTTGTCTGGAGTCATTTTGAGGATTTAAGAACAAAGTGGTAGACAAGACGATCAGGATTACCAAGCGAAGGGCAGCTGACAGCTTACAGGAGATATTTGGCACAGAAACCCATCGGTTTAATATTTTTGATGCTAACACGCTCAGTCACTACATTTCAACACCCGCATTCCTCCAGTGTACAGCAACTCCACATCAGCAGACAGTCAGCATGTGACACTTGGTTTGTGCAAACTCACACATCGCTCTGGTGTGTGTAGACCCGGTCGAAAAGAGCTTCTGGAGCCATCCATTTCACAGGCAGACGACCCTGAAACAAAAGAAGTACAATAGAACCACTTTTGTCATCAGAACTTTTCTGTACAGATCGGACAGAAAAAAAACACAACAATATCAGCCGATGTTTCGCCAGATCCTGCCACCTGTATACTATCAATGTCAATGCCCTATTGTCTGATCAGTCATACCAGCAGCGTGGAGTAACATGTATTAAAATTGTAATAATTTGCTGATTTAAAGAAATTTTATTTTCATTTAACTTGAGGTTATTCTTTGCAAACAAACACAACACTGAATCTATTAATTGGGATTGTTGATGGCAGACCAACAGAAAGTAATGAATCAGAATTAAGTGGAAGGAATATGAGGCATGTTTTTCTACAAATAAAAATCTGAATTAATTAAATAACCAAATACTCTACATAAATCAACATTTTCCATACAACTTTTCAGACTACGAAGTTGTCATGTTATGAAACTCACATTAGTGGTCTTCTTGTAGTAGTCAATGTTGTGCACGTCTCTTGCGAGACCGAAGTCAGCTATTTTCATGATGCTGTCTTCTGTCACAAGAACGTTTCTGGCCGCCAGGTCTCTATGGATACACTAGAGGGGGTGGAATGTCATAGATTCGGCAGTTTATTAGCTTTACATAAAGACTTGCATGTAAAAAAATGTTTTGGCTGACAGTCTTTCAATGAAAAGGTTGTTCCTGACAGTAATGTTTGCACAAAACAATTTTCAGCCTCCTCGACCCCATCACGAAGTAGAAAATCCAATCATTTTTCGACTGATGACAGCACAACAGCTATCAGATCTTTCTTACAACATTCTCCAGTATGATAGTTGTTACTGAAGGAGTAAGACTCAAAGTTAGCCATTTTTATTAATTGTGTGGTGCTTTGAAGTAAACAAGAGACACGATGGCTTTTCATGCAGGATGCTACACCAGGGAGCTAGACTTTACCCGGCGTTGTTGCTTTTTCAATGAAAAAACTTGATGACAACTTGTACCAGCATTCATGTTTTATCAGCATGACAAAGGAGTGATGACTCAGAGAAGACTTGTAATTCAAAGTTATTAGGTTTTATTTCACCAGCAACTCTTTCAGTTTTACTAAGATGGTTGTTTGGCGACATCTGATTATATCATTTCCCACTGAGTTACAAACAATTAACATGAGACAACCACAAGTCCAGCAGAGAAACTCTACTGGGCCATACCCCAAGACAAGTACTCGATTGGTTACTGAAATGGACTGAAAAGAGGTCTGGTAAAATTACTCTGAAAATCCTCCATTTTTATCTTATTGTTTCTAATGAAAATTATCTATTCTTTACATCTGTCTGTGATTTCACTGATAAATATCCACTAAAAGGTATCAAAATCAGCATAAAAATGTGATCCAATAGTATGAATTTACATATAATTTACATGTGAATATATATTTCCTAAAAATATCATTTTTGGTAATAGAAGATTTTGTTTTTTGACAGCAAAAACGGAGCATTAGACCCCTGTGTGTCATAAAAAGAATGGCGGCATTTTGAAACATGCAGCAAAAGAGCTAATCACTAATATAAAAGCATAAAAACTGCTGAAAATGTGAAGTCCAAACAATTCAATTTTGATTTTAAATTAGTAAAACACCAAATTTTACAACAACAACTTTAGAGAATTAAGTTAGACAAGTAATTTCTAGTTCTTAAAGTTTTTTGTGTCAGTAGTTCAAAACTTGACAAACATCTGAAAGTGGTCTAATCTGTGTTGATTTGGTCCTGCCTTTAGAAGAACATAATAATGTCAAAACCTTTGTCCAAAAAATAATTTAAACGTATCGTGCTAGTAAAAAAATCAAGCAATAAGAAACTAAATGCATTTTGGTATTTTAAACTATCTAAAACACAATTTACATCCTAAAACACTTCACTGTTGTATTTGGAGTGCTGCAATAGAGACACTTTACAAAAAAAGATACAGAATGCAAATGTTGATTATATGCTGCATGCTTTTGAACATAAAAAGATTCCTTTGGAGAGAGAGAGAGGAGAGTGGCTGACCTTCTGTGAAGCGAGATACTCCATGCCGCGGGCGACCTGGTAGGCGCAGGAAACCAGGTCTTTAAATGTGAGCTGCTCATCAGGGATTTTGCAGGTGTCAAAGGAGTAATCCATGCCTGGAGGACGCCGTGCCCTGAGGTACTCCCTCAGGTTCCCTTTTGAAGCATACTCCACCAAGACGTAAAGTGGACCTTGTAAGACAGAGATCAACATCACTTTTAAGATACGTCTTAATTCTTATGTTAATCTTCTCCTCTCCATTTTTGTTGAGGCTCACCATCCTGAGTACATGCTCCCAGCAGGTTGATGATGTTTTTGTGTTTGCCTATCATCTTCATCATCTCCATCTCTGACACCAAGTCTGACAAATCTTTATCTGTTGCATCATCTGGAGAAAAAGCAGAGCCAAATCAGAAGTATTGCTAATTTCTTTCTGATTATTAAAAGAGAACAGTGTCCTTGCCATCTGTATCAAACATCATAGACATGATGTCTAGTAAAGGGCAGATAAGGTGATGGTTATTAACCTTTCAGCATTTTCACAGCAACTGTGAGAGGCTTGTTGGGCTTCTCTTTTTCAATGCCGACTGCCTCCGCCATGACCACCTGACCGAAGCAGCCCTCTCCCAGAGGTTTACCGAGGGTTAACCTGTAAACACAAATGCTTTTAATTCCTAGACTTTTTAATGTCTGTTTTTGAGATTCTTTGAAGGCTTCAACAAATGCGCACCTACACAGCGGCGTATATAAAACTAGTCATGCTTTCTGACATTTTCCATTTTGTCAACTTACAATCTTTAATGTTTTTATTTGCATTTCTTTTCAAAAACCAACACTAAGTACAAAATTATGCCTAAAAAATCCTAGTGTTTTTTAAAATTATTTTATACATAAGAATCTGAAATATGTGAAGTACTGTCTATAATTTTGACGGATTAGTATTCACACCTTTAACAATTTTTAGCAAATGCACAGGCATTTTTAGCTTTACACACAAAGTACAGGTAACTGAATAAAATTAAGGAAAAAAAAGATCTCCATGAGAGCATCTGAGCATCATCTCAGACCTAGATACTATACTCCAAACACTTCTCTAACCAGAAGCTGACAGCATGTTGAAGAGCTATCCCTAATTTGCACCGGGTGTGAGCCCCCTAAGCAATAGCTTGCGGATCAGGAAATGGCTGGTTCTGAATCTTTTCAACTAGTGATCACTTCAATTGGAGCAATTTTCCATTATTTCAAAACTTTGGCTGAAGTAGCGCTTAATTCCAGTCTCCAGTGTGTCAACGGAGTGTGGATTCAACCTCCAGAACAACTTCTAACCCCCATGAGAGGTAATCTGCAAAATCCAAAACCTAATGACAATGAACATTGCAGTAACTCTACTATTTCATTACTCACAAAACGTTGCATATTTCATTTTCATGCACAGTGGAGTTGTGAGATTGTGCATTCAGACCACAGCAGGTGAACTATTCATATTAATAGTGCAATCATTCAATTACATTTTTTATATAAAGTTCTCTGTTCATCCTGTTCAGATTGAATATTATCTAAAATGAAAAAAAGAACACTACTGAATATGTTAGTTTCTAAAATTGATGGGTAATTTTTTTTTGACCCTGTCGATCAAAATTACGGAAAACAAACTTATCTAGCATGACATTTTGTACAAAGGCTAGGTTCACCATGTATTAATTGAAAACTAATGCACCTCAAAATGTTTATCTGTAAAATACCTGAAAACCATGTATCTTCTTCCTTCCACTTCACATTTATGCAGCACCTAAATTACTTTAAAAAGGGATGTACCTAAAACCTATTGAATTTTGTGGTTGTAACGTGACAAAACGCAAAAATATTCAGAGGTTCGGAATATTTTTATGTTCACTGACAGCCCACACAGAGCGGGCGTACTGCCCCGACGCCTGCAAGTGTTGCATCATGCCCATTGGTGTCACTGCTCCTTCTTACCTTGTCCGAGGAAACTCCCATTTGGGGTCTGACGGCAGCTCCAGCTCTGAGACGTTGGCCAACATGGGCCCATCGCTGGACGATAGCCGAGCAATCCGGACCAGCGGTGTGTTTGAGTTCATGGAGGAGTTAGAATCCAAGGAAACCTGCTTGGGTGCAAAACAAAACAAAAATATCTGTTATAGTCTCTGAAAAGAATACAGTGAAATCTGTTTAACAAGGAGATAGAAGGAAAAGGGAAAAACTAAGTTCGCTTTTGACTTTGTTATATCAGTCGATATTTTTATTAAATATTATTTTTTTTATTCTAAAAATAATCCTACATTTCTTGAAAGATCTAAAATTAATAACATATTGTCTAATATTCAAATGAGATGGCAGCTGACACTCGAAATATAATACTCTAAATCATCACTAGGACCATGACAACCACTCTTGGCCTATGGTTGTGCACAGGACGAAGCAGGAGGAGTGGAAACTAAACAGATATCTCTATCTATCAATAATCTCCAGCTCCAGGTCTGTGGATCCGGTGGGCTTGATATCCTCCTACCATTTTTCTAAGCGCTGGGGGAAGCTGAGGGCCCTCTCCTGCTTTTTGATGAAGATGTTTGTGTCGGTCTGCTGGTTCAGACCCTCAGGTGAGGGTTTGCAACACCAAGTCTACTTACAACAAGTCGTGACTGTAAGAAAATCTGGAATATGATGTTAAGCAAAAAAAAAAAAAAAAAAAGAAAAAAGAAAAGATGCTACAACCCCAATTTGAAAAGCATGAAAGTAATATCTGACAGAACATGCCTGGAGGTTTACAGGAGATTTACTTTGAGTTATGAAAAATAGAGGAGAGAACTGGGAGATTAGCCTTACAAAATTGAAGCAGAGATTATAGAAAAACGCAATAAGACTGTTACTTCGGCTCCCTTATAAGACCATGTATTTGAAGGTGGAAAAAATTAGAAAAGACTTAGTGACTGCGATTTGAGGATCTACTTGACTAAAGCTAGAAATCATTATGTCCTGAAAAGACAGTGTTTACAGCAAACACTCTTGTTTTCAAAAACTGCTTTGTTGTTTTCCAAGAACTGAATCATGACTTCTAAGTGTGTGCTTCTAAGTATGCATTTTTGAAGAGAGTAACCTTTCATTTGCAAAGCTGGAAAGCTGGAATTGACTCAAAACAGGCTCACAGCAACTTTTCCCAACACATAGCTGAGTGCAGCAGCTAAATAAAGAAGTGAGATTGGGGGTTTAAATGAGGGAAAACCTTCATGTTTTACAGGTTCTCTTGCCTTTATGAATAAAGAAAAACAACTAAGATGAATACTGTCATGGACTGAACTTCAATGTATTTTTATAAGCAACCCCATGATAAAAAAGACATGAAAGATTTGTTCAATTGCAGGTTGTGGCAAAGCAGTTTCTGCACTTCGTGTTTCTCTAAACAGTTTAGTGCGAGATTGTGTGTAACCAGCTTTTTACCATCTGAAAAACATTGCTCAGATCAGAGGAATAGTATAGAAACCAGACTTGGAGAGACTTATCCATACATTTTTGTCCAGCAGGTTAGACTACTGTAACGGCCTGCTGACTGGCCTCTCTAAACGAGCTGTTAGACAGCTGCAGTACATCTAGAACGCTGCTGCTCGAGTCCTGACAAGAACCAGGAAATAAGACCATATGGTCTCTGCACTGGCTTCCTGTCGCTCAGAGAATAGCTTAAAACAGCTCTGCTTGTGTACAAGTCTTTTCATGGTTTGGCACCAAAGTACATCTGTGACATGTTAGAGACATAGGAACCATCTCGGGCCCTGATAATTTTAGGCAGGGGTCTCCTGGTGGTTCCCAGAGTCAACAATAAACACGGTGAGGCTGCATTTCAGTTTCAGGCAGCTAAAATATGAAACAGTCTTCATGAGGATGTGAGGCAAGCCTTAACTCAAACAATGTTGAAAACAGTTCTTTTTACCCGTGCATATGACAATTGAAAGTATTTTATCTGCACTCTTGATTTTTATTGTAATTAATTATTTTTTTAAGTTGTTTTTTTTCTTGTGTTTATCTGTTTTCTTAATTTATCCAACTGTGAAGCACTTTGAATTGCCTTGTGTATGAATTGTGCTCTACAAATAAACTTGCCATGCCTTGCCTTGTTACACTCAAAGTGAAATCTAAAACTGACACTGACAGTCGGAGGAGGGCATAAATATCCCTGTGCTGAATCTGCTCCAAGATAAATGTGAACACATGTCACCAGAATGATGTCTTACAGTAACCCAGCAGGACAAGGGGAAGATCCATGACCGACAGGTGTTCGGTAACCCACTGAGTTAATCTGTGCCCTGTGTAGTATTCCACACTGTGATTCTTTCTCATCTTGTCATATTACAAACTCAAACTTCAATGCATTTGTATAGGATTCTATGTGATAGAACAAACAAAGCATTGCATAATTGGGATCAATACAACGTCTTCAAATGTGTTAAAATTTGAAGTATACAACATGTAGAACTTTTGCCTGTAATGTTAGAAGTTTGCATAATTAACGTTTTGCTGCAATTCCAGCAGCAGATCTTTTTCAAGAATGTCTCTACCAGCTTTGCACATTTAGAAAAACTAAAGGTTGAACAGCAATATGCAAGTCTTTCAACAGATTTTCAGTTAAACCCAGTTTATGCTTCTCTGACCGCTAATTTGCACGCAGACGTATTGACAGAGACGTTTTTCGTTTATAGTACTCCGTTTTTTCCTCTCCACTCTCTTTTGTTTTTTCAGCGTTGCTTGACCAGGACAGCAGGGGGTGCTAACTTTTCATGGCGTCTCTGGCTACACCAATCAGATGCATAATCTCTCCGTTGATGGAGACGGATATTTAAAAATTGATACCGAAGGTATCCCTCTGATGAGGTTTCTTTCAGGATTGCCCTGTAATTATTTTTCCATCAACTCTGAACAACTGTGTGTGAAGAAAAGAATCCCCACACTATGACGCTAACACCGAAATATTTTTGCCCACTGCCACTTAATTTCACCCTGATTATCTGCATCCATTTGGGTCAGTTGGGAGTTTTAGCACCAAAACTGAACAAGTACGAAGAGAGAAAAGGGGGTAAATGTTGTGCAAATCTTGTATCTACTTTCTGTTACCTGTCTCTTGAGGGGGAACTTTGACAGTTTCTGCACAGGAGGCATAGGGAGTGTCTTCTGCGTGGTCATCCTCATGCGACAGAGGAAGACAATCACCACAGCAAAGACGAAGAGCACGCAGCCCGTCAAGTAGATGAGGATGTCAGCATAGTAGTCGTCTTTGCCTGAGTTCACTACTTTTGAAGGAAGAGGTTGAAACACATAAAAGACACTCCTTAGTTTTTTTTAGCTATACAAATAAAGCAGAAAATTATTTTCGCACCGTAAAGAAACACGCATCACTGTTAGTTTGGCAAGTAATTGTAGCTGTTTCCCCTCATGGAGGCAATTACAGTTTATAACATCAAGCATAGGGATGTTTTACTATGTCTAATAGCCTGAAGACAGTTGAACAGATGATTTAAACTAATCAAAGAGCAGGGAATGACATTTAATTTCATGCATCATCATTTTAAATGAAGACATAATAAGGCATGATAAACACATTCAAATTGTTAGTAAGAGTCCACTATAATGGACAGTAATCAGATTAAAAATACCTGCAAAATGTCACACTATGCACATACTTAAGTAAAGCTTTGAATGAGAAAAAGATGAAAGAGATGAGCAAGAACCAACAAGAGTCCTGTGTAGAGAAAAAGAATATACCTGGAAGCACCGTCAGCCAAGCGGAGTGGTAAGCATAGCCAATAGAGTTCCCTGCCAGACAAGTGTACTCGCCCGCATCCTCAAAGGATACATTGGTCAAGAAGAGAACCTCTAGCTCCTTATCTGTTGTGTTAATACCGGCCGTCTGTGGGAGATGACAGGGGGATAGAGACAGAACAGAAGGATGGAGATTCCATGAGCCCCAAAGTTTTTAAATTAAACACCAAACACCGCCTGAAGAAAAGGAGAGGGATGTGAAGTCAGCTTTGCCACCACCAATAGCTGAAAGCACCAAAGAAGCACCGTTACTCTGCTGAGTTAATCTGAGTTCGACATGATTGTATTTTTCATTTAATGTGTCTTTGAGGCTTTTTTTAACAAGAAAATCCAGATGCTAACTTTAATCTAGAAAGATCTTCAAATGTCTATCTGAAGAAATTAGAATATTTTTAGCAATGTTTTGTTGTATAAAGTATAGGTGCAACAGAACTTTTAACAGGATTTATTCACCAGGACAGAGCACTGGTGATTTTAAACTGAGTCACTAAAACGTCCATACTATCGATTTCCATTCTACCAGGACAAATAGAGGAAGATAAATTTGGAATGATGGGATCATGGCTGGAAAGGAATCCATACATATACATACACATCTCATTGATATGTGTCAAATAAATCTGTTTTTTGCGTAGTAAATTTGAAAACGAAATTATAGTAAGGATAAAAAAAAAGAAAGTTCAAGTTTTCCAAATTGTGAAAAGGTTGTGAGTGTTCAATATCGGGCCTGCTGTAAGATAACTTTTGGTGTTTTCATTTGCAACAAATTTATATTATTTGTCCTGTAGGATGATTATAAGAACTAGTTTAAAAGGGGCCACAGATAAATTGAATTATCCTAAAAAACATTAAAAAACGCAGAAACAAAAATTTAATAGTAGTTGATGCAAAATGCAAATATTTAAAAGTTTGCTTTGTAATCACATATAATCTGATGCTTATTTACACAGGAAATAGAAGTAAGGAGAGGTTTTCTACTAAATAACCAGTAGTGTGTCCCTTAAAACACAATTTTCATGGTGATAGATGGTGGGGCCAGTATCATTTTGTTGGGATTAAGCCCCACTTTTCTATTAGTTGGTAAAAAAATGGCATAAATGCTATGTTTTACACAGAAAGGTTATCAATTATATACCACCTCCTGCCTCTATTCTATTTCACTGCCTGAATTTATGTGCAATTATAAAAGAACATTTATTTAGTGTTTCTTCTAAGAAAAACACAGTTTGATACACTGTACATTTTGCATACTTCATTATGAATCCTTAAAAAAAATGCATCACTTCAGTCCTCAAAGTTCTCCTTTAACTGATGTTATAGCAATAAGTACCAAAGTGCCAGAGTAATGAACTCTGCAATCAGAGCCCTGCGCTGCATGCTTTGATATAAAAGCCCATTAATATTGCGTGAGAATGACCTCCCTGGGAAATCAATAATAATCTGTGTGTCTGAGGGAGGTTTGGTCTGTGAGGGTTTTAGATTTATGGTGTATTTGTGTGTGAGAGTGAGACTTTTGAAGCCATAGTAGCAATTAAGAATGCAACGTTGTGTTTGCTATTGATCAGAGTCGACATGGCATTCCAAGTTAAAATGAATGATAGCTACTTACTAGCAAGATGTGATTACTTGAACTTGTGTGTGTGTGTGTGTGTGTGTGTGTGTGTGTGTGCATGTTCGTCCTATTAGCAAGTCAAGCAGACCCACAACCAAGAGGAACATTGCAGGGGACGGAAGGCAGCGGAGAGCATCAGATGCAGTGAAGGCAGTTCCTGCATGGAGCTCAGTATTTACCTGGTTTGTGTACCATAAGCCAGAAAGCTTTTTCCGACTTGCCTACAAAGTTTGAGGCACGACACCAGTACTTCCCGGCATCTTTGTCTGTCACGTTGGACAGTTTCAGTATACTGTGAGCCTCAGTGTGTTTACTGACATTACTCTGTAAAGGGAAAATTGAGAGGCACAGTGAAGCCTTAGAAAGTCTTGGAAGAACACATAGTCAAAAAAAAAAAAAAAAACTTGAAGTAGCTGAAGAATACCTAAATTTATTTTATTTATATGACCTGAGTTGACTGAACAGTAAAAGCAAAGTGAAAAGCTTTATAGGTGAGATGATCACTAGAGCCCCAGACTAAGACTTTAGATGTTATTACTCTCACTCTAAAGAGTTGAAACCTGACTTGAACTGTAGAGACTCAAGACATGGCAAAAATTAGATGTGAACATCTCTAGTGTTGAATATCATGCACATTTATGCATCTGTGAATGCATACCAACGACCAGCTGCCCTCTATGTACCTAAATTATTAAACAGCTAAGGAACATGAAAGAGAAAACAAATCACAATTTAATGTTGCTCAATGAACATCCAGGTCTTGACTCCTCTCCTTGACCATGCAGAGTCTGTGCCCTGACTTTAAGTCTTTTTCCAGGCACCAAAGATAAAGATCAATTCAGGTGGATTTCAGGAAACAAAAAAGAGAGAGAGTCCTCCCACCCTGTGCTGTGTTTAAATGCTACCGTCTATGCCACACATGAGAGAGCCTTTCATGCCTGAATGAGCTGCACTGAGTCCGGATAGAGAGGCACACACAAGTTTCTGTAAATACTGTTTCAATTATGTGGTGGTTGAAAATAGAGCCTGGAGCCGCAGTCTGGGCCCGAAAGACCAGCTTTCTCTGTCTCTCTGCCCATTCATCTCTTGATTCCATCTTAAAGAAAATTAAAGTAATACTTTTTTCACACACTCTCCTGAAGTTCACTTTATACTCTAAAGTGTTACATTCAGCGCTTATTTTTTCCATCAAAATGCATTCCTATAAAATTGCTGTATATTAAAGGAATAGTGAAAAAATAAACAGGTGTAATTTTGGTTACGTATACGTAAGCAAGACAGGGGGATAATTGTGTTACTCTACAATGTCACAAACATGCAACCATTACTAGAGGTAATCAATCAATCCATCCATCCATCCATCCATCCAAACCCTGGACAAATCGTCTGTCTGTCTGTCTGTCTGTCTGTCTGTCTGTCTGTCTGTCTGTTTATCTATCTATTCTGTGGTGTTTTGTTTCATCGGGTAACCTGGATGTATCGTGATGACACATATTTTGTCAAAGTCACAGGCAAATTTCTGAGAAATAAGTAAAATAATAGATGACTACATCTGAAGAAAGTCTTTTCATGTTGCTTCTTTTAACTTTTTGAAATAAGACAGACCCGAGGATAGCAGCCCATAGTCTTCTTTCTTTTCCTTTTAATTTTCTCAGTTTGTATCTCTAACTCTTTTGTCTAATATCCTTCTTGCCTCTTTTCTCACACAAGCCTTCATCTAGCCCCAGCACTCTGTCACACGTTCTCTCTCTCCCTGCTGACTTTGCCCTTCCCTTAGTTCCCCCGCTCATTTTTTCCATGGCTTTTTTTGGGTGCCTCTTTGCTCTCTCATTCTCTCCTCCTCCTCAAACCACGCGACGCAGCACATCTGACGGCAGTGGCGGTTAACTGAGCCCGTCTCCCTCCCTGCGTTGCCGCCACCACAGCAGTTAACTTAGTCCAAACCAGATGTTTGTTTTTATTCCCTCACTCCAGAGGGACAGACAAAAAAAATCTTCAGGGTGCAAAAGCCCTGTTGGCTTGTGACAGGAGTCTTCTTCTCATCAACCCAAAAACATAAAAAAAATTCTATTTTATTCTTGAGCATCAAAGCTGCTTGGGAACTGATAAAAAAATTGATAGATTTAATTCACAAGAGCTAAACTCCTCCAAAAGAACAGCAAGATGCTTCATCAGAGTAAGTGCTCATGCCACATTCACAGTAGGAGCAAAAATCTTTGCTTTGATTTGCAGTGATATCATTAGCTTAATGGGTTTACACTTCCACACGCTCTAGAATCTTGTAATGCTGCTTCATGATTATTTAAGTTATTCAAGAAATGAGCTCTTTAATTAAGTACAGTGAAGGAAGCCCATGGCCCCTGCAGACCCACCTTCTGCAAAGCCTCATTAAACAAGACATTTAGGAAAGATTAACTATGTGTAAAATTATTGCGAGCTAAGTCTGGCTCCAGGCAGACTCATTAGATATAAAAAACATGGTTTGTGGCTCAGAACTCACCTTCAGAATGTTTACGTAGGGAGCGCCGTCAGGGCCGTAGCGGCTGCCGTTCACCTCAATGTGTTTGAGCCACTGGATGTGTGGCTGGGCATCACTATAAACCTTACAGTGAAACTCCACATTGCTGCCCACCACCACCGTCTGATTAGCTGGTAGGCCAGCCTGGAGAATTGGCCTGTGAGGTGACCGCTCTGAGGGAAACATGGAGGCATTAGTTATGCAGGAAAATATCTTCTGTAGAGAATTACAGAGAAACAGTCTCATGCATTTTAAATAGATTAGACAGATAAAATATTTCCTGAATATTTATTGCTATATATGAGAAGCTATATTTTTTAATAAATCATAAATGTCACAGGACACCAGGGTGATTTAGACAAAACAGGAGTTGTATGAGAACTCTTGTTAGAACTACTGTAGTTAATAATTTGACCTCAGAAATATTTAAATACAATTTACTTAGGCCAATAAACAAGCCTTTACAGCTTTTAAATATGATTGTATGTTTTCATTTTCATATTTCTGTAATAATGTAAAGCAACATGAATTGCCTTGTGTTGAAAGTGTGCTATACCAATAAAATTGCCTTGCCTTGCCTTGACTAATCTAAACGTGAAAAAAGCAATAATAAGCAATTTTCTCTGGTTTACTCTAACACACAATTGGGTCTCAAAATTAGCAACATTTCTGATCATACAAATCAACAAACTGCGATGAATATTACATACAAATCCAGAAATAGGCTTGAATCAAAAATTACTCCATGGATCTGTAAACTGTACTGGGTGGATCTACAGATAAAGGCAACCACTGTTGCAGCCAAGTCACCATCACTCAAGTCTGAGTGACTCCTTTCCTTACTTCTCAGTGTTCGAGCCCAAGTTCAAGTCCAAGTCACACAAGATTTATTCAAGTTAAGTCGCTAGACCCTACAGGCTAAGTCTGAGTCCCAGTCCAATCAATCAACCAACCAACCAATCAATCAATTTGTAATAGGTTTACAACTGTGGATTTCTGAAAGCACTGTACATTGATAAAAGCAGGAATAGATAAATACAATGAAATAAAATGAAACTACAAAAGGCATAGATAAAATATAATACACTTCTAAAAAGCAAGTGAAGTCATTTAATCTTCCATTGAAAAATAACCTTCCAATCAAATTCCTGTTCTGTCCAAGTTATTATCGCCACAGAACAAGTCAAAACTAAGAGAGCAGGGTCTAGACAAGATAATGGGAGCCAAACAAGGTTCCCCTAATTTAAAGAGAATCTACTCAATGCCACCACGCTATCATCAAGCTAACATAATCTATTATGTTCAAAATAAAACAAGAAATAATTTACATGTCATCCGTACACTTACAATGGCTTTTTGAAGTTGTGGTTATTAACTTTGTCCAGTAATCTGACTGGTAAAAGTAATATAACAAACTAACATGAGCATTGGCTACATGCTAATTCCAACAACAGCAAATTCAAATGTAGCAGTCAGAGTCCAAGTCTTAGTGTTGCAAGTCTGAGTCCAAGTGCAAGTCATCGAAGTGAAGTCACAAGTCCCTTAAGCATGACTCGAGTCAGGATTCCAAGTCCGAGACTTGAGTTCTTTATCCCTGGAGGCAACTAGCTGGCTCACATTGGAGTATGTTTCAGGTGGAGCTATAATCATTGTTTCTGTTCTACTGGGCTCTAAATAACTGTGCTGGTTGACAAAAGTGGTTCACTTTTCATACTGGTGTAAAACACCGACAAGAAAATGTCATCGGTATAAAAATGGCATTAAAAGACTGAATAATACCTAAAGTGCATAAAATTAAAATTATAATGCTTCAAGTATCGAAGCATTGGGGAAAATTAAAGAAAGATTTAACGTTCTATTTTATGAGTTAAATTGAAGGTAAATGTTTACCTAAAACATCCAGCTGGTAGGTGTGACTGATAGTGCCATACTTGTTCTGCACCACACAGGTGTAGTTACCCCGGTCCGATGGCACAGCACTTTCCATCACCAAACTCCACTGCTGGTGTCTGAGCTGAGAAGGTGAGGAAAAGCATTGAGTCATTACAACATATTTAAATGAGAGAAAACCAAAGTTCGTTTGAGCAAATCTAAAGAGCTATGGGTGTCTATTAAGAAGGAGCATTAAACAAGAAAGCTATACAAATGTTATTGTACAACACTTTAGATCGGTATAAGACATTATTTCTGGTCTTTTGTTATTCTCATTCTCTTTAAAAACGAAATTCATAAACAATGGTTACAATTTATCATCATTCCAAAATAAAACCTTGCAGTAAAATCTATTTTCACACTATGTTACTTTCATAGGAGAGTGTTCAGCAAACTCTGTCAAAGCACTTTTATGGTTCTGGCTGCTGTGAGGGCTGAAAGTTGTTTTTTCTTTTGCATCTCTGAAATTGGTACCACTGTACAACTCAAGAGTAATCCATCGCAAGAGACTTAAAGGCAAAATTTTGCGCAGCAATTCAAATCAGGTGTAGCTGGAAAGCACGACAGATACTAACTTGACAGGCTCAGAAGGCAAAATGAAAGGACGAGCTAGCACAGTGAACTGAGAGCATAAAAGTCGTTACGCATCGACAGGGAGAATCTCCACGGGCTAGCAGGGATGACCCGCGTGCTTTAAGTGGGAAACATGCTCCGCAGATTCCACCACAGGACGAAAGCGGGTTGAACTTCACATAACGAGGTCAGAATTACTAATCAGGGGACTGAGTGATGTCAACAAGGGGACTTTTCAAGGTGGAATAGTTAACTTCACCTGTGTAGGAAAATGTGCTGACCCAGAGAAGGGTTGGTGTTTTCACAAACATGCTTAGGGGGCCGGGCAGCCACTGTAAATGCATGCATCTGTAGGCTACAAATCATTCCCTCCGCCCATTTTTCTTCCCTCAAAGCTTTGAGTACACACTTCTTCACCCTCTCTCTTGGAGGTGCATTCGGAAAATAAAGCAACAGTGTAAATATTATGCCTGAGTGTGCTTTTTCTTTTTTTTTTAGCAGTTGCGTGGTAACATAAACCAGGCCGCCCGCTCAGCATTGGCAAATGGTTTTTCTGTGGAATGGCTGGCTCCACCCCGTCTGCCCCCCTCTCTGAGATGAGGAGTCAAACTCAAGTCAATGGCTGCTCTCATGAGCAGATGAGTGACGCCTTATGCTGTGGTCGTTGAGGGAAGAGAAAAAAAATGGTGCATGAGAAGGGAGGAGGCTAAAATGTGGTAAAATATGAGCTGAAGCTGATATTCAGTAAAAGCCAGGACCACCAACAAAACCAGGGAGGCTATAATCACAGCGATGCCATATATTTACCATACTTTCTCTACTTCTGGGACTTTGATGTGCAAAGTTTCAGTTTATATATTAAGTTTCTGATGGACTTTGCAAATCTGAAATCATGTTTTGCTTTTAAATGTTCTATTTCAGTGTCTTGCAAAAGCATCTGTACCTCAGTAACGTGTTACAAAGGAGTATTTTTTGGAATTGCATATGATTGAGCAACGTAAATTAGTACATAATAAGGAAGTGGAAAGAAAAGGACACATTGTATTGTAATAACTCTTCTTGTAAAGTGCCTTGAGATGACATCTGTTGTGAAATGGCGCTATATAAATAAACTGAATTGAATTGAATTGAAGATGTTTACAAAAAACATTGGGAAGTATTGCTTCCATTCCTATACAGCGCTCTCTACAAAGATACACTTAAATAAAAGGAACCAGTTAAATGCAGAAGTTAGTGAATAAAAAAACAAACAGAATGTAGCTGTGTGAAATTATAGTTAACATTACAAAAATGAGGAAAGACAATTTTCTACATGCCATTTAGGGCAAACCAGGGAACATGAAATAAGGGACTCTGGAGTGATGAAAAAAAATTTAACGATAATACAGTCAGAACACAACGTCCCCAGTCTGAACATGTTGGTGGCAGTATCATACTCGGGGCATGCATTTTTTTCAGCGTGGACAGGGAAGCTTTTCAGATTTGTTTGGAAGATAGTTGGAGTTAAGGACAGGAGAATAGTGGAAAAGACTCTGAGACTCTCTGAGGCAGCAGAAGAGTTGAGATTGGAGTGGAGCGTTTCCTTTCAGCAGGAAAAAAAGTGTTTGGCTCGGTCATAGTCCAGCCAGACTGACAATGAGTGAACTAGAGCAACAACAACAAAAAAAAAAATGGGCAGAAATTTAAATATGTACATGTGTACAGCTGACAGAGACACACTTTAAAACATGTGTAGCTGCAATTGTAGTGAAAGCTGGTCAAACAGGGTAATGACTCAGCTGTAAGCCCTACTTTTCAGACAATTATTTGTAAAAAAACAAAAAAGAAATAAAAACAACTTTGTGCTTGTGTATAAAATAGAATAATATATATATATAATCCTAAAAAAACAACAAAACCCCCCCCAAAAAACATTGAAGTTAGTAATCTGCCAAAATGCTAAAAAAGTTAATTGGGTACAAATAAACAATTGCAAGATTATTTCCAGCTGCCTTTTCCATCTCTCACTTTCTGAACTTAAATGTCTCCTATTGATTAAATTAGGAATTCCAGTGACTTTGAGCTTTAACATTTCTACACCTTTTATTGGTCACTTTAATTATTTTTTTACATGGGTGCCTTTGGCTTTTATTAATATATTACACTGGCTAACCCCTGTTGAACCTATAGCATTAGTCTCCAAATGTGATAATCCCATCCATTTCAATCATGCCAGATTCCAAGCAGAATTAAATTATTAAGCAGCTTATGTTCCAGTCATACGAGGCTTTAAAGGTTTTAGGGCTTTGGCCATGGATGTTCAGAGCAGCGCCAGCCATGGGAATGGACAGAGAGCTTTACACTGCAAAAAACTGTTTATCTAAACCTTTACAGCCTAGGAGGAATGGCAAATGAGGTGTTTGAGGACAACAATGTATTTCATTTGAAGGTTTTGTTGTTTCCCTTACAGTGGGAAAACAGTGAAGTACACTTTGGTTAGCTCATCCCAGCAGCTGGTTATTTCGTGTATCTCAAAAGACAAAGTAAATTATCCTTGATGGATGTAAAAAAACAACAACAAAGAAAACACATTTTTTGGTTGTACAGTAGTTGTCTGAGAAAATACAGGAAGTGCTGTTCTTTTTATAGTCCAAACCCTCTGTCTTCACCTCACAAAATTGCCCTGTCAGAACAAGCGGGGCCAGTTAGCAGAATTTATGACTGTGTCAGAGCAGACTAGCGGCCCGGATCTGCGCTACCGTCTAATTTGACCCACAGAGAGGGCGGAAGCAGAAAGATGTGGCCCTACGGGCTTGCTATTAAAAATTGGAAAGTTTTGTTAGTCTGTTGCTTGACTTTGGCTCAGCTAGACATTGTATCAACAAAAAAGATGGCACTGTAAAACTGGATGTGTGAAAGTGACAAAATCGAACCCCATTAAGAGCAAGACCCATCTTTTAATGTCATTGGTGTATTTTAATAAAAAAAAATGGTGAGCTGAGTGAATTTTGAGGCTATGGGAGGTCTTAAATTAGATGGGGAAAAATGGTCTAAAAATAATCTTGCAAGCATAGAAATTCTTAAGCACCAAGCTGAGACTGTGCTAAAAACTGTAGTGGAAACTCAAGGATTTTGAAGTGCTTAAAGTCTTAAAAAGTAACAGTGTGGAGCCAGTTTGAAAGTGGCCACTTTGGAAACCTGTCAAAACAGGGGCTGGAAATTCTGGATCGAAGAAGAAAAAACAGTAATAAGACTGTCAAGAACACAATGAAACCCCCTCTTTCACTTTATGTGGCTGCACAGAGCAGCATTGGCTTTATGTGTATAAAGAACCAGGATGTCTCAATAGGCTGATTGCTCGCCTATCTCCTGCCATGGCCATCTGACAACTCAATAGAAGGTTAAACTCTGACCTTCAGGCCCTGGCCTTCCATAATGGAAGGCTCCACAGTTGTCTGGGAAGCCGCATGGTGCTCGATCACGGTACTCTGCTGGAATCTCATCTTTCATTTTCACAAATGAGGGACAAATCTTATTAACCATTTCATGTAGTTTACTTTTTAGCTTTCTATTTTGTTTGTCAGTAGACTTACTGTACAATGTGCCTGAAGATGCACTTAAATATGAAAAGAATGTGGGAGAGGAATTGCAAAATTGTTTAAGAGAAAAATATAGACCTAATTGCTGAGAAAAAACAGATTATTTGGGAGCGTACACATCTGAGCAGGAGATTAGCAGAACTTTAAATAGCTGCCAAAAACAATAAATATACAAAATTATCTCCTCAAATACACAAGATGGAAAAGTGACGGTGCAGATGGGAGCAAGCAGGAAGCAGCTTCACTTCTTCAGAGGGACTATCGGTCTACGTCACTCCCTGCTCTACTAATGGGCATGTTGTCTGCAGAAAAAGATGTGATCATGTCTTTTGCTGTTGGTTGCACAAAACGCTTTCATAATACAACAAAATGCACAAGTTCTAGAGAATTCCATCCGAATCGCACCCCTTTCAAGTTGAACAAAATAATTCTTTGGTTCCAATCAATTAGATGAAGCAATTGGAATGAGTATTAAAAATGCATGATTCTGCAGTGATCACTTTATATCAGGTAAGACTTGGTTAACAAACAAGCTAACCTACACTGCAAATGAATAAGCACAAAGAAAAACAAAAGGCTTGTTGACCAGATCTCTTTTTGAGGGGGTAATCTGTTGGCCCGCCTCCTCTTAGCCACCGTGTCTCCACACACAATCATCCCTTTAAAGAATCAGCTAAAGACATCCTCAAATCACAAATGTTTCAGCAGCAACTAGTGTCACCTATCAGAGCCAAAAGGCACCCAGAGCAGCAGAAATAGCAAGAGATCAACATGAAAAAGGATAACTTGTTACTATGTTTCTGTTTGCTGTTGTTTTTAACTGCTTCACAAGTAACTCTTCTTTTTACAAAGCCGGTTGTTTGGCGATGTCTGCTCATTTCCCTCTGAATTACAACAATTCAGTGTGACTTAACCACAGCTCATGCTGAGTGACAATTCCAAATACAAACCCCCAAACAGGTACGCATTGAAACAGCCTTGTTGACCCGGCCTCGATGAATTGGTGAGGCACACATTCTGGGAAGGTCAGATCAAATTACCCTGAAGTTCAGAGAGTGAAAACGCGCCTAACGAGAACTGGAGCTATGTAAAGCGACTTAGTAGGCTGCACACACATTCACTGTGTAGTTAAACAAATCCGTCTATACTCCTTGGCAAATGAACTTGCAATACTTGCAGATAGAAGGGTCACACTGCCGTATTCTGCTTCCTGTATTCAGCTTGACATCGGAGCCTATGTTTCTAAGTAAAGCTGTACGGTGCTACTGCCTGTATGCCCCAGCCCCTGACACTGACTTTAGTTGAATAACAAACAATTATTTTTCTTTAAATATATATTAGCCTGAAGCAGATAAAATATGTAGGCTGAAAAAGTATGCAATTAGATTAGGGGGATTCTCCTTGGAGCAGTACAAGACAAACAAAAGTAAAAACATTTACCAAAAATGTATTCATTGGCTAAAAGCAAAAAGGTTCTAGGTAAAGTATGTTTGCAAAGTTGACAACTGAAGGTCTTTTTGTAGGTGGGTTAATAGTCTGTTCAGTCAGAGCCTTTTCTCACACCCCTCAGTTCTGAAAGCACTCAGAAGAAATGACAAACTGCCTGGTAGTCAGTGATAACTGGGCAGAACTCCATCGGGCTTATCAGCGTGGGTCGGTTAGCTGGTCCCTCAAAACAAATACAAAACACACACAACAAGAATGATGCCATCCTCCTAAAATCCTGTCTAAATGCTCAAAACCAGCATGGCTGTGATTTATTCAGCTAAAATTAACCATGGCTGTCGACACAAAGATGATGTTGTCAAGTCAGAATGGATGAAGTCTTTAGAATATCATTGTTGTGGTGACAGAACTAAGAGCCCCCTGGCTTCTACTCATGCAACCCCATCCGTTCAAGATGAACTCATCACATCCACATGGAAGGTGGGGTTATATGGTCTGTGACACAGGGTGACAGAATGCTGTCCAAGCCTGTCTGTTGTTCATTCTGACATGTAGACAGTTTAATCTGTGGATCTTCTGTTTTAAATACTTCAACTTTTTATTCCTAATATATTTTGCACAATTTCAGTACTTGCTTACTTACTTACTTACTGCTAGATTGTATTTACTAATTAGGCGACTTCTGAATGTAATCCTTTGCGGATTTTATTGAAACATGTTAAAAATAGCAATTGCATTTTAAACAGCAAGACTTCTTGAGTTTAGCTATGATTTATAGAACGCTGAAACATTTAACAAAAAAATCTATAAAATAATTCTAAACAACTGATGACTTGAAATATTTTAGAATTTCAGTTTCAAGTTTACATTTTAAGTGTGTTTTATGAATCTATAATGTAAATAATTCGAACAGTTTAACTAGCATTGCCACAGACACCTGAAAAGAGAACAGAGATGGAAGATGACACGGAGAATTTAAGAATGGGAATGTGAGCACAATTGTTAAACGATATGTCAGAGAAAAATTAACAAATAAAGTGTCTAGATACAGACAAAAAATAAAAAAATAACTGAAAGTGATTTTAAATAGAAAACAAAACTGTTGGAGAGGTTGGAGTAAGGAGGTTCGGATGGTTTCAAGCTGGAAAGCCCTGGAAGCCTGGCCGTGTCACACTGGGATCTGTTACTGGGTACTATGCTCCTGTAGAGGATGACCTTTCCCTTCACCTCTGTGAGGGCAAACACTGGCCACATGGTGATTACTAACTGGATTTTAAAGAAGTTCTGGAAAGGGAGGGGAGGAGCATTTTTTTTTTACTCAATAAAGACACATAGGAGAATGTCTTAATTACCCAAAAAAGACATAAAAGAAGATAGGCCATTTGTCTGACATGGTCAACAAAAGAGAAACCTCTTAATTAAACCCCTGAAGGTCTAAGTCTGAATTATAGTAAATGAGAAGTAAAACAGCTTTAATGTGCAAGCTATTAGTAATTAAATGTCAACCTGTTAATTGAACATGTTAACAACCATGGGAATACATTAAAGTCAAACACAAGATTAAATTATTTTGAAAAGATCTTTAGGCATGCTCAGAATAAAATTTGAATTCTGATTTTCCAAGTTCTCGCCGCCTAATGGAATGGGATTGGTATTATGAGCATTTAAAACCATCTAATAAAAAAGACCCTTAAAGCAAATTTTTCTTGATCCACAAGAAAATATGTTTTGTAGCACTGTAGTAGGAATATTTCCCAAGGAAGGGAGGGTTTCATGGAGAGACAGACGATCGGATGAACAGGTGGAATAAATACGTATGTACGATGAGCAGTCAGATGGGGATTAATCAGCTGCTAACAACGTGGAACCAACCTTATCATCAGCAAATCATCATGTATACTACATACGCTAAAAGCTGCTGTCGGGGAGCCTCTTCAGTCCAAGTTAGGGTGTCCTGAGGGCTGCTGACAGGTGTTTGTGATCTATGTGAGTGTGTGTGGGGATTGGGTGTGTGTGTGTGTGTGTTTGTGTGTGACAGGGGGAGAGAGAGAGAGAAACACACAGAAACAGAGAGAGACAGAGATAGAGGAACAGAGAGTTGGGACAGGCGAAACAACTGCTATTGCTCTGCTGGGAGCAGATGTTGGAGATCTCTGGAAACTGTTAATAGCTCCAAGGATCTAATTACATTTAACTCTTTAAAGGCCAAAGTTCCACTTGGGAAAAAGTATGTTCTTGTCTTTCCCGTTTCCCGTGAAACACATTTACTCTGTTGATTTTAAAAGAGGCAAATTTAGGGCCTCACAGCAACGTTTTAGTGTAAGTTATTGGACGGACAGACAGACAGACAGACAGACAGACAGACAGACAGACAGACAGATACGGAGCCAGGTTCTGCTGGAGGTTTCTTCCCGTTAAAGTGGAGTTTTTCCTCCCCACTGTCGCTAAGTGCTTGCTCAAGATGAGGTATTAGGTGGTTGGATAGTATACATCAACAGGGCACAAACTCACATTAATGACTCAATTCAATCTGCTGGGATTCCTTAAATAGAACAACTTTTTTTTTAACTGATCACAATGTTTGCATAATTGTATTGAAATTATTTTTCTTGTAAAGTGCCTTGAAGTGACACCTGTTCTGAATAGGCGCAATGTAAATAAACTGAATTGAAAATCGAATTGAAATCAAATAACAAAAAAAACTGCTGCTGTCCTACAAGTATGTAAGATCATTTTGTGGTGAAATCAGGAGCAAAGTAAGAGTAATACTGACCAAATGAACTTGTTTAGCAGGACTTTACAAACTGAATAGCAGTTAGTTAGAATACTCCTGTGAATATCTGGACTATGTATTATTTATTATTAGGTAAAAGTGAGGGTGTAGTGAGAGCTGCCATTATATACAAGAGCTCAGCTTGAAGTAAATCTGATGACAAAACTGAACACAGCAGCTGTTTGCTGCACTGCTTCACTGTCAGCACTGAACTATCATGCGAGCATGCATGTTTCGCGCTCCGGTTTCAGGACTGCAGTTTAACCCCCCTCCACCACTACTACCATTAAATTTATTTTGGACGTTAGTTGGCAAAGTATTCCTCTGTGGCGTCTTTCCCGACCTTTATACACCGTGAGAAGATCCGCGGGGCATTTCTTTCTTTCGACACTCAACGTTTATGCTCCTTTAGTTATGGACATTCACATCAAGGAGCATCCCAGCACTGTCCTATAGATGGACGGACGGACAGAAACTTCGCTATCCTCCCAGGGGATTAAAATACCTAGCTACAGGACACCCTGGTAGCACCTTAAGGGGGCAGATTGTGACCTCCATTTGGCAGAGTTCTGAGTGTGAAGCTTTGAATCTATAAATCACAGTCATACTCCTCTAACCTTTAAGTGTCAACATGCTCTTCCTCTCACCTTGATGCCTCCCATTCTCTGCTCGCCCTTGAACTCCTTGCCATTCTTAAGCCAGTGGATAGTTGGCATCGGGTTTCCGTCCGCAGCGCAGCGGAACTTGACGGTGTTGGCTGCGGGGACGGCCAGGAGCTTCTTGTCCATCCTTTCAGGCCTGGTCCAAAAGGGAGCTTCTGTGGGCCCAGACACAAAACAGTGATACAGACTTCATTAGGATCAACCTATGAAAATAAAGAAATTCACGCTGAACTGAAAGGATTTAAAAGAATAATATAAACAAGAATGCTGCACGTTTTCTGTTCCTGGATTTCAATTTTCTTTAGGATTCTTAGAACATAAAACATTTGAGGAAAGACCTTTTGGGGAATGTACACATTCATGTTTCTATAATTGCAAAAAGATGGCCCAGATGGAAAAACTTGATCTCTTGCCCTGTTCTGAAAGAGATGCAGCCGGCAGTTATATGCTTTGCCAGAACAAATGAGAGATTCTGGATCCTCCGCCACAACAATGTAAAGAGAAGGAACATGAATTTGCTCTTCAGAGTTTCTGCTTTTTTCCCCCCAAATTTGGCTGAAGTTAACAGAAAAAAAGCAGCATTTGGTTGTTCGGTACACATAGTGCATTGCAGTGGTTATCACATAATTTCTGAACTCTTTTGTGAGATTGTGTGATATTACAAGCACAAATGTTAATGTATTCTTTTAGGATTCAAAGTGATAGAACAACACAAAGTAGTGGATACTTATGAAGAGGAGGGAAAATACTCTTCAAAATGCATAAAGTTGTGAGACACTGGTGGAGGTCCACCTTCCAGCAACACAGCAACCCAAAGCTAACAGCCTGAACTACATTTGATCCAATTTCAAGCCCCACTTGGTTTACAAAGGGGTGTTGTTCAGCTCATAACATCCTCACAGAGAAAAACACAGTTTGACAGAAATTGAAAAAAGCATTAAACTGATGCCCGAGGCTCTCCAAGGTCTGAACAAAACTTATCATCTCCTTCACCTCCGAAACAATACAAGAGTTCATCTGAATTGTGCGATCTTGGGAGTTTGGAAACCTGTCAGGGCGATTTATTGAGTTGTATTGAGAAGGTGGCAGACAAAGAGAGTGCGGCCAGTCAGACAAGCTCTTTGTCCCATCTGTGAGGGTGAGGAGGGTGAGAGCACTGAAGCTTGGTACGCTCAATCTCTTCATCGGTCTGTGTGTCTGTGAGAGAGTGAGTGTGTGTGTGTTTCCTTGAACAAAAGCTGGGGAGGTGGCTGACCGGTCATCAGATGTCTCTTTTACTTTTCCAAACTCAGGAGGGGAGAAAGGAGCTAATTATCATCTGAATGCTAGGACTTCTGTCTGTGTGTGTGCTCTATCAGGCTTGGGTGAAACAATAGTTAAAAAGTAATCCAACCCCTCAAGACCAAAACTGATGGTTCTTTACTTCAGGTGGGATGTCAATCACTGCCGAATTATGATTTCAGCGTCAGAACTACTACATGGGCTTTTATCACAATGCCTGTGGTATTCTGATACATTTCTGACACACATTTTTTGGCATCTGCTTTCAAACGCTGGCATCGGCTTCACAGAGTAATTGCAACCAGACTGAGAGAGATATTCAGTGTCGAGAGACACAGACGTATCCTCAGAGAAAGCAAACAGAAGGATACTAGAGTCTATCAGACAGACAGTAATCTGTGTGCGAGTGTGTGTGCTTGTGTGTGGAGCACAGCCTTCCATCCTCCACCGCTTGCAAAGACAAATACTCTCCGACATCCAACCACGCACAAACCACCTCCACCTTGAAGTAGAGAAATTGTAGGCTTCATGACTTCCCTCCCCCTCGTCTCCCCTTTAGCTACACGTAGCTTTAGCGACTCTTCACTCCCTCCGTGTGGGACAACCCTCTGAGGAGTCTGAACACATTGTTTTCTTGGCATCGTAGTGAGCCACACACACTCGGTCCAAAAAAAGAAGAGTAAGCTACACACACACACACACAGTTTTTAAACATTCGCTTTCCCAATGTGTGGTCCTTCTGCTCCTGAACTCATCTGAGCCTGAAAACGCTTTCCTACTGCTGATCCCTCAGCCACAATGATGTCTCAAACCCCAAAATAGATGGATTCAATATGTTGCAGGAGTCTCCGTGGTTTCTTAACCAACTTTTTTTTTCTCTTATAACTTCTTGTTCAGTCATTGAGATATGCTTTATTTTGATAAAATTGTTGGCCAAATGCCAAAATCCTTGTGCATAATAGTGATATACAGGACTGCTCCAGGAATGTGATGGTGACTAAATCTGGCAGATTACCAGCTGGACTAAGCCTGATTGGGGACCGGCAAATGTAAGCATTAAAAATGATCTTTCTCAGATCATGGAACCACCTTTACAAGAGTTTCCAGGTCACACTGATAGCAACGTTTTTTGGTGTGGATGTGCAGTACCCTCAAATTTAGCTTTTTTTAAGCATCAGTGGTGTATTCTAAATATAGTAAAAGGAAATATACAGATTTAAAAAAGTAAAGGTGCACTACAACACTGATTTTTGTATTTTCTTCAGAAGTCTGACCTTATGATTTTGATTGTGAACAATCTGGTCTAAAGACTAAAACAAATGAAAAAAAAAAGTGCTGTAAGTGTTTTTAACAGGGTTTCCCTTTTTTGCATCAAAGCCTACGTTCCTAACCTCCATTTAATTTTTTATAAAGGAAAAAAATGCATACAAGTAGATGCTATTTCTGCATGTAAGAGTTATCTATCTATTCTTCTATTTGCTATTTTTAAAGGTAGTCAGAATGTCAACTCTGTAATTATTTTCTATTGGTTGAAAAATATTAGTGAAGCCATCTTTTATGGTGGAGTGATTTCACCTCTCCTGCTAATATAAATAATTAATGACACTGAAAAAATATATGTGTGATTCTTATATTTTCCTTATTGTTCTTAAAATGTCATCAACAAGATAATTGTTTACAAGGACTAGATATCAGAAATTGGCCACAGAATAGTGATCAGTGAATCGGCACATGAAGGGATTAAAAATATAAACACAGTTAAATTTAGAAGAAAGGAAAGTTGTAGACGTATACTTTATCATTGCATTTATATTGTAATTTCTTTTATAGATTTTCATATTTTCACTGTCTGATCTAGCAAAATGTTAAAGTTTTTCTTCAATTTAAAATCAGAAGTCAGTTTTGAATCAAATTTCATTTTTCTTTTACAGCGTAGTCCTGCTCCATGAACTCTGAGGCACACAGGAATTCTATCCCATGTCTAATTGGCAGGATGGTATTTCCTCAGCAAAAGAAGGATTTTCTTGAGACCATGATAGGGCATCCAGGAGGGGCATCTCAAAGGATCTACAGAACCCTTTCCTGTCTGGATATTTACTGTAGTGGAAACTCCTTCACCATAACAGTTTGTTTCTGCTATGTAAGTTCAGAGACATGTCCACCTGACAGCAGTGGAGGAAAAACGCTCCTAGTTCTTAAAGCTACATGACTGGGTCCCAGTTGGTTTAGGTTTTGCTTGATAACTTATTCCAACGTGTGGCTGAGGGAATCGATGAACACAGAAGGCAGAAAAGCCAGTAAGAGGCAGGAGTCCTGGGTGGTTTTACAAAGATTTACTGCTTCATGAAAAACTCATGACACTCTGATTTGACAGGAAATACCAAATTCCACAAATATTTCAGTAATTTCCCCCCAAAAATCTACTGCTTTTAAAACAATGGAAAACAAAACTTCCTATAATGATGGCACAATCATAGTGTGGGGATGACTTTCAACGCTAGTTTTTGTAGTCTGTTTGTAATCCAACAAAAGGTGAAAAATATCAGAGGTGCGAAGAGTTGTTTTTTTTTTTTGGAGGGGGGGGGTGTTCTCTATAGACTGAGTCATGATGTCTAAAGCTGATCCAATTTCCATTCAGCCCATTTTTTTTTTTTTTACATCATAAGTATATGTAAAATACAAACGGGAGAGTTTTGTCCAGCCTCATCAAGGTTTTACACAGTGTACCATTTTTCTTTATACTCTGCTGTTCCAACTGTTTTAGCCTATGCAAAACAAGCCCCTGCATCCATCTATTCACATTCCCTCCGGCTTGTGGCTCCATGCTGCAGGTCAGAGAGGCGTCACTGTGGAACTTCTATTGACCTAACTTCAGCCCAACAGCAATTAGAAGATGAAGCAACAGAGAGTGGCTGAAGGCTGGGGCTCGAGGTCCGCCAGCTCTAAGACACTGCTCTGGGTCAAGGGAAAGAGGGTGTCTTAATTGCGTAATTGTATAATTTGCCCTCACTGACGCCTGCGAGCACACATGCAGATTTCATTACAGATTACACTGGGGCTCTTTGAAGGCGTGCTGCCTCGGAGGGCCAACAGGGACTCAAGGAAAACAGAGCTGGAGGACTGGCGGCTGTGGAGCAGCATTGCGTGGCTCGGCGTCCGGCTCTCTGCTCTCCTGCCAGGGTAAACAAGGAGGCTGCATAGCGCCGGAGCACAGCACAGCATAGATTAGGCTCTGTTAACATTCCGCCCTCCAGTACACGCAAACACACTCACACAGACTGTACCTTTCCTCTACACAAGCTTGGAGTGTGGGGACGGGTTGCCCACTGAAAAAAGTCACTTTTTTATGTCCTATTCATTGTGTGAGTCTGGAAGATAACTAAAACTCTTTACTCTTCTTTACGTTTTAAAGGTCAGTTTTCTACACCAAAATCACTGAGGTACTTCAAGACTTCAGAGGGTGAAAGTTGAATAAATATGGATATATTGAGTCCTAATATGTGATTTACAAAATCTTGGGGAAAAAACGCAAGACATTTGCTCGCCTTGAACAGTGCCATATTTTAGGCTATTACAACAAACAAACTGATGTATTTCATTTGGACCATCCATCTTTCTGACCGTCCATCAATCACAGAGGCAGCAGACCAAGAATGGAGGCCAAGAGTTCCCTATCTCCAGTCACTTGGGCCAGCTCCTCCGGGGAAATTTCAAGGTGCACCTAGGCCAGCCAATAGTCCCGCCAGCAGGTTCTGGATATTCCTCTGTCTTCTCTCAGTTGGACATACCTGAGAAAAAAACTCACCAGGTAGGGGTTAAGGAGGAATCCTAATCAGGTGCCTGAGCCACCTAAATCGGCTCCACTTGATCTGGCCGATGACTGAGTTCCTCATCATATCTCTAACTAAGAGCCCAAAGGTAATGCAGAGGAAACCAATTTCAGCAGTTTGACTCTGCAATGTTGTTCTTTCAGTTACTACCAACAGCTTGTGACCATGGATGAGGGAGGGGGCATAGATTGACCAGTAAAATGAGAGCTTTGCCTTCCGGCTCAGCTCCGTCTTCACTACAACAGAGCAGTACAGCGCTCACATTAATGCAGAAGCCACAGCAATGTGCCTTCCACCCCGTTTTTCCCTAATTTGTGAACAAGACCCCGAGATCATTGAACTCCTCTACTAGGGCCAGGACCTCCTCCCCAAAGCAGAGGAGACACTCTACCCTATTCTGGCTCAAGACGATGGTCTCAAATTTGGAGGTGCTGATTTTCATCCCAACCACTTCACAATCAGCTGCAAACTGCAGCACAAGCTAGAGTGCATGGTCTTATAAAGCCAACAGAACCAAATCATCTACAAAAAGAAGAGACCCGATCTTGGGCCAAGAAATATTTTCCATAAATGTTTTTACAAATTATGTTATTCTGAATTATTGTAACTTTCCTATCATTTTTTTAAAATTTCATTTTCACGGTATTTCAAAATGTAATTATCATGATTTCTCTAGTAACATGCACATGGGAATAAGTTTGTGAAAGTTTCAGAGTCTACTTCATTTATAGCATCTTTCTGGCTAAAGTGCATATTTCCAGAACTATGCCAGATCGTCACTGACTAAAATCTCCAGAATGTCTTCCTTCAGATTCCTCCACCAAGTGTGTTAATCATTCAAATCCCCAGAAGTGTCCACTGTGTTCGTGGATATTGTTCCGCTTACAATTAGGAACTCTCCGGCTGGCCTTATGGCTCTTCACATGGCTCCTTCCTGCTACAGCCTGCTAATTAGCAGTGGCTCAGTGGCCATTAAGCTGTTATAGGGGTTTAATGTTTCTGAGCTAATCCCTCTCCTTTTGGCCAGGAAATCGGAGCCTCATATGTCATGAGGTAGACTTACACTCAGAGATTAAGTCTGGCAGTCAGAGGGTATTTACCAGCGTAGGATGTCTGCCGAAAGCTTTTGCCATTGCTGCCACCACTTGTTTAAATTTGGGAAAAAACTGCAGGCATTAGACGCGAAGCTGTGTATTCAACACATTCAGGTTTAACACTGAAGGTGATACGCTTATCTACTCGGACATGTAGCACAGAGACAATGACAGGAGGACAACAACGTTGCGGAATAAAAGCTCCAGCTATATTCTGATTTGTTAATGTCAGACTGTGAAGATTAAATGCTAAATGTAAGGTCATGTGACAATATTGTATTGATTTTCATAAGCAAAGTATCCATTTTTATTTTTATCTTATCCCTTAGAATTTGAATTGGACCATTACTGATGATGGTATATAAAAAAAAAAATAGAAGTATGACCACTAGTTGGTGGCTGTGTCCGCGTCCTTCATTCCATACATTCAATTAAATCATGTAATAAAACTGGATGTGTAAAGTATGAAAGGAGGATTTAGAATGCTGTGACAGTTTTTCAAGGGTTAAATTCCATTTTAAAAAACACAATATATAGAATTGCTCATATCACAATATATTGCAATGCAGCATATTGCCCACTATGAGGCACATTTTATAGCAGCAGTGGATCTTAATGTAAGTGAACTCTGATTTCAGCTCGCCGTCCTCCCATCGCTCTGTCATCAGAACAGTACTGAGTTTTGCTTCTGGCACTGATCTAATTCATTTTTTATGTAGTGGGTTGTTTTCAGTGTTATTCAGTGTTAAAATGTCAGTTTAAATATTCCCATTATCCAGTATTTTGGCCTACACAAAGAACCTTTTAAAAGTCATGTTCCAGTCAACTCACATCTCCTTTTTACGTACTCTCTCTCTTTTTCTCTGCTTTTGCCTCTGATCCTTAACAGTATTTTCATAATGTCAATTCTCTTTTCCGAGTCCCCTCACCTGTCTGCGCCTCACCTTCCCGCTGTCTTTCTCCATATGGTACAATAAAAGGCTGTGCAGTGTTTTGTCTGGCTGGTCGAGGGCTGTCAGAGGGGAGGAGACACTTTTAGTCTCTCTGCAGCCGTGTTTGCTGACAGAAAGGAGTGTGTGAAGTCTGCGAAGTCGGCAGAGGCCATCTTTCATTGTTCTTTGTTACCCTACACCTGAACCCGGCATGCTCCTGAATGCCAAATCAGCTCATATCCCAGCAGAGCACTT
Organism: Apricaphanius iberus; assembly: GCA_028564705.1. NCBI lineage: Eukaryota > Metazoa > Chordata > Actinopteri > Cyprinodontiformes > Aphaniidae > Apricaphanius > Apricaphanius iberus. The sequence goes on from JAPXFQ010002510.1 coordinate 534,018, forward strand.
AGATGGCTGTTATGTTATAAAAAAAACTCTGAGTTTTTGATCTGTGCAACAGTGGTATTTAGTTAAGTGCTCTGGGCTAAGGTTTTAATATAAGACTAGAAAGATAGTGAGAGGTAATTAAACCATATAATGCCAATTGCAGATGTAAAACTAACAGACTCAACATGGACCATAAAAAAATACATTTATCCTGGAATCACATACTCAATATGTGTTTGAGATCACTGCCCTCGATGGAACACCCAGTTCTGTCTGAGTTTCAATCTTTTGACTCAAACCATCATCCTAAAATGGAAAAATGGTAGGAATTATCAGGACCCGTACAAGACTCAACAGGATTCAAGTCTGGAAACTGCTGAAACTCTGATGCTACCTTCTACATTGAAAAAGCTTTCTCATCACGATACCCCTAGAGGGTGCCGACCAAAATCAAAACAGAGCTTGACTGAATTGTATAGCCACATAATTTCCAAAGAAGAACTTTAAAGTAAAAAAAACAAACAAACAATAAAAAACATTTCTAGATTATATTCTAAGCTATTTCGATTACGTTGGGGAAGTCAAGGTGCTGTCAAAATTAGGTGCACCATACCCACTGTAAATCATACCAGGGTGCTGTTGGTAACACAAATACAAATACTGCCCAAAGAGGATGGAATAGTAGAGCTGTCGTCAAAATATTCTCTCCTATGTTTTGCATGCTGGTGCGTTGGTCCACTCCTGTTTCGAATAGTGTATATGTTTTGGGATCAGGGTTGTGTATTGCTACCATTGTTATGGTTTATATTTTTTCATACATAGGGATCATCTGTATAGGAATTGGATTTCAATTTGCTTTGACTGCCTTCAAGTGGGCAGATAGGTATTAGTCAATACAGTCATGAAGTAGTTAATTTACTGACGTCCAGCCGTCAGTTTCACTTTTATTTTCAAGCATCCGGGATACATAACTACAATTAGTTCAAAATTGTACACCCAAATTGTTGTAACAAAACTTCCTTAAATATCATTTGACATTAAACACATAAAAAGAAATTCGAAAGCATTTTTTCGAAAGCAAAATTTATATATTCATGACATGGAAAACATATATAAACTTCTACTCTACATTAGGTATTACTACAAATGATTTTAAATAAAAGAGTAGAAAATAATTCACCATTTCCATTACCTGCATCTTCTGGATCCTCATCATAGTCTTCATCATCACCAGATGACAGAGAATCTAAAAAAATTCAAAACCCAGAAGCTTCAGAATAACATGAATTATTTATACTTCGACTCAACAATAAATTGGGGAAATTACCTAAAACCCAATTCCCTGACCACATCTATAAAGTCTGCAGCCCAGTAATGTGTATGAAGATTAAATGGTGTGTGGCCCCAAACACATATGATTGTGCAAATGTTCCTACATACAGATGTATGAATGCACATTACAGCTGGCTGTTCATTGAGAAAGTCCTGAATGAGTCTACAGTTCTGCAGAGCGTGTCGGCTCTCTGATATTACAAGCTAAACATTTCAATAGACGATAGAAATCAGGGGGTCATTCGTTGAGCAGTCTCACGCTTCTATGAGTGGATCCACATACACATGCACACATTTCTCTCTCTTTATTGTTGCAACATATATTTTCTGCCAGAAGCTTTCCATGTCAAACTTATTATTTTGCAGGCACAAATTCTGTTTAGATTTGCTGTAGCACTCTTTTTTTTTTTTTTTTGCCTGCAGTGTGGTAACTATTTTCCGAGTGACCTTGGATTTTTCCAGTTCAGATCCACAGATCTGGTTAATGAGAGCCAGCTGTTACCTCGACAGCCCTGGTGAGCTAAAATCGCTCCTCAAACTCCTGACTAGCAGGTTTTTGTTTCTATTATTTGACACCAGAGCCCACAACTCAGGGGAGAGAAGGTGTCCTAAAAATGCATGCTGAAGAGTAGCAGGAACAAGACGGGGATTATAGATGAAAATAAGTTAATAATATTCCGGTTGACTAGGCCTGTCACAATAAACAATAAATTAATAATTCCATCTCTGACTAGTATTGGAATACACTGCATCCTCTCTAGCTTGCAACCCATACAAAGTCTCATGTGTGTTTGTAAGGAGGCGGGGGGGTAGAAACTCATGCATTTATTGCCACCCCATCTGTTTTAAATGCTGAAATGTTTCAAGCTAATTGCTTTCTAATTAGTTGTCAGTAACAGACTCAGCTAGTGTCCCGAGTGTTACAGTAAAACACCTCCTGACTTTTAAGGTGCTGCTCGCTTCCTTCTGACCCCACCACCACCACACGCAGTAACACCCTCACTTTGTCTTCTACTGGCATTCTCATTACCTCTCTGCTTTCACCACAGAGCCATGATAAGGAATTTCACCTTTGATTGTGGATGAGGAGGGGAGATCTGTGTGAGATGTGGCTGGATGTCCACTGCTGAAAGCCTGTGCCAGTGCCACAGGCATATAAAGCGTGTGTTCTTGAATGAGTCTGAGTGGATATGGTGTGTGTAGATGAAAAAAAATGTATAGTTCTCCAACTAAGCATTCTGTAGCTGTAGAAATGAGCTGCTGTCATGGAACAGTGCTGGATTTTGGCTAAGAAGTGAGGTAGAAGCTTACTAAAGATAAAAGCAAAGCATTTCTGAATTTGCACAGCAGAACACAAAACTCCACTGATACCCCTTGTGATCTCACCTGTCACCCTAATGGTGTAGTTGCTAATCAGGGTGTTGGTATGAGCAAGCCGGCATGTGTAGACTCCAGAGTCCTCATATGACACATTGATGATGCGTAACATCCGTTGGCCTACTCGCGTCCGGTTACCCGACACAAGTCCAGTGTCGTCTTTGAACCAGACGACGGGCTCCGACAGGTCCTCCAGGTTGCATGACATCTCAAGGGTGTCCCCTATGCCCAAGACAAAGTCCTCCAGGAAGGCAGTTTCACTGGTTACAGAGTCTGAAAACAGAACTGAAAAAATAAGCACTTTAAGAAAAAATGTAACCAGTTAAGCCTGATTAAAACATCCTAAAACATACCAGTTGGCATGGGCTGTTTGTTCCTGTCAAATTATCCTAAAGTTTTGATTAGTTATGGTGATATGTTCCTTCATACTAATTCTCTGTTAAAGTCCATTTAATGAGATGCCAGAGTGACTAGAGCATTTTCCTGGTATATGAGCAAAGAGTTGGGTAGACTGTGTTTGTTTCCCTTAATTACAATACTCATATATTTTTTTAAATTTGATTTAAATAAAAACAATGCAATGAATTTATACATTTACCTCCTATGAAGGAATTTTCAAATGCAAAAAACCTGATTTGCTCAAATCTTGTGACCCCTTGCTGAGACACACAGGACAAACAACATTACATGCACACACTCACACTTAAGAGCAATTTAGAGAGACCAATTAACCTAACTATTTCTAAACAAAGTGCATTTCCTGATGCACTGCTAATAGAACTGTATTATAGGCTTAGCACATTCTTTTGTTGATCTAATAAATCTGGGTTTTCCCCCAAACAAAGCACATTTCACCCTATACAATGATGTTTTACTGTTACAATGAAACCATATTGGCTGCTTCACATTCTGCTTCGTCTGTGTCGGTGACCTGCTCTGCACTCTTTTATATGTATATTCTATCCCATGGATCTCAAACCGAAATAGGCCAAAATCAACATTGGAAAGTCTCAGCTTTAGAAAAACCTGGATTCAGCCACAAATGTATGACTGGTGCATCTTTACATGAGTTAAATGGGTCACAAAGATAACAGAAACACAACAAAACGCATCTATTTTGCAGGTTTCAGACTTCAACCAGTAATTAGCAAATGCTTATTCATTAATGGGCAACATTGGTATAGAGTATCAAAATCCTGATTCTAACATTACTAGCTTTTTCTGTTTTACATAAATATCCAATTTCCTTTTTCCCAAATCCTGTTTAAGCTGAAACTTAGTCGTAGTGCTTGCTACAAACAGGAAAAGCTGCTGTTCAGCCATCAGGCAAAGTAGAGCTTTTATAAAAGAGACAAACGTGGGCTGTGAGGAAAGCTTCCTCTGTCAAAAACACCAGCTCATTTATTCCTGCTTGGAAAAAGTAGTGGAAAAATCAACATATTTACCAACTTCACTAAAAATGCTGACTAGCAGTGAGGATGAAAGAGACAGGCATGTTTGAATACGACACTGAGTTTCTTTGTTTACTCATCAGAGGTGCGTCTTCTTTTTCATATTTTAAAGACACAATACTGCAATCGTAGACATTTAACGTTCCTAAAGGCAACAATTGAGCTGAATGTTCTGTTGTATACAAGGAAACAAAGGCCACTTGTAAGGCTACTAATGCATGCATACTTTCACAAAAGCATGAAGTCGAAAGCTTCTGTAACAAATAACTCAACATGCACCTGTTTACACGCAAAACACAGAACTCATCCACGCCCAACCAGTACTGAATATGTTAACTGTGTGATTTATATTAGAAAGGACACCCACTACCAAAAAATGGCAGGCAGGACAAAAACCATCCTTGAGTAGCGATTGTGGATGAAGGCTACCGAAAGATGGCCTCAAAGTTCAGGGAGCAGGACACAGACAACCACAATGCCTCGAAAAACTACTAGTCATTGCTGATGAATCTGCTGTTGCAGCATCCGTGCCGGTAGATTAGTCACTGTTTTATCATTGTTTTATTGTTAAGCCCCCAAATCTGCCCGGAAGACAATGTAGAAGCACTTCCTAAATCCAAGGAGAATATAAACATGGTGGTTTATAATGAAGGTGTTTGGGGGAGATTAAACCTTATTACAAGCGGCATTTTGACTTCCCCGAGCACTGACGTTCTACTGATACAGCTGATCAAGACTGGATGTATAAATACTGCTGAATTGCTCAAACTAGCTCCAAACTTCTTAGGGTGAGTGAAAAAACATTAAAAAAAAAACAGCCAAAAATAAGGTCCAGGTTGAATAAAAAAAACAGAATTTCCCTTTAAAGAATAGTGGCTAGGGCTGCAATTAAAATACATTTTCTACGTTTTTGGATGGTTATTGATAATTCTTGCTTTCAATCAATATGACTTTTCTTTTTTATCGATATGGTCTTTTTTTATATTGTCCAGCCTTAGTTCAAACACCATATCTAAGTCCTCATGCAATGATATACATAGTGGGAACCATTTTAGCACTACCGCAGAAGCCAGAATCTACAGTCTTCCTTATTTGAAGGAAAACCATTACAAATTTTGTCCTGTATAGGACAAAATCTGTGACTGATATTTTCACACAAAAATTTGGAATCATGTTCCATTTATAAATATTGAACCGTAAATAGGTGGAGGTCCACTGCAATGTAGTGTTGTTCATTTCTTAGATGTACATATTTAGGAGTATTGTGGGAGTACAAAATAATTTTACTTTTAAGAATTGAATTTGTAAAAACATTTAAAAAAATCATGTTATTCTTTACACTTTACAATTACAGTCCATTATGAAGTCTGTCATATAAAATCCCAATAAACCCCAAGTAGGTTGTGATTGTAAACATAAAAAAATATATTAAAAAGGTTAAGAGATGTGAATACATTTTCACAATCACTTAATTTCTCCTCAAAATGTTTTAACAATTTAAAAATCTTTTTCTCTCTAGCCATACTAGAGATGCTATGTCAGTAATATACCATTGGGGGCTGTTCAGTGGTCTCTGGCTTCGACAACCAGATTTACAACACTTTTTTTGTTGAAACAAAAAGCTCCATTCAGGAAAAGAAAAAAAAAAAAACATTGAGGCAACAGTGCACGGCACATAAATTCAAGCCCAGTGTGAATGGCTCTCTACCTTTGTATACATCTTAGAAAGGAACCTGAGAAAATAGGCTGCAGAGTATTTTCAGGTCTTAAACATGCAGAATTAGGCTCTATGACATAAAAGGCACACAATTCTCCAGAGAGCCACTGCTCATATTGGACTTTCTGAAGTGAAACCCCTCCAACAGAGCCTACTTTAAGTAGACAGCAGCATTCTTTGTTTCAGCATATATTTTCTTTCTAAATGCAAGGCTCACCCAGATTTCTACAAAAGGTTTACAATCATGACAGTTTTAGCAGCGGAAAATATCCAATTAGCATTTGTTAACAGCAAGTCAGGATGGTGCAATGCATTTATGGATCTTGTGCTTTGTTCATGCAACATTGTATAAGAATATTCATAACCAACTTTGATGTTTACACTTCCAGAAGTTAAACAAAAGTGACGTACACCAAGAGCAAAACAAAACAAAGATATACCCAACATGTTCTACAAAAAACTAAGCAACGGCTACTTTTTCAGGGCAAATAATATCTGCTGCCACTTCGGATTTTGAGCTTAAAAATGCAGATTTAAAGCTGCCGTGCATCATACTGTCTTAAGTTTTGATGGATCACACACTTTGCAAATGCTCAACTGTTCCGCGGCAGATGTACGACTCGTTGAGCTTTAGTCCAGACTGCCTAATGGCGAAAATCCCGTTGCGTGAGGCCAGAGGTTTGAAAAGAAGCCTCTTTTTTGAGAAACAATCAAATGTGCTGCTCTGAACGAGCAAAATATGCATAAAGGAATTCCCAATTAGTATCTGGGCACTTTTGGTCCATATAGGAAGAGAAACAAAAAAAAATCGGCAGCTGTGTGGCCAGCTGTGCCGATCTGTGTTTCTACTGAGGAGATCCAAAGTGGAAACTTGTGTAAGAGAATTCTTTTAAATGGGATGCTCTTGTGTGGCTATATAAAAACATTTTAATATTTTCAAATCAAACTCGATTTACCTGCTATATGCAAATCTAAAAATTGTGCCTCCAACTTGTTGAAGTAAGGCTTAGCAGTTTTTTTTTATTTCACACTATTCAAATAAAAAAGTTGTATATCCTCATGATAGAGTGCTGCATTGGTGAATATTAATCACCTACGCATTAACAACGCACTGTTGTGTTCGCTGTCATTTTCTCAGCTGCACCAAGTCCAAAATTTCATTGGTAAAGGCTACAATTTGTTTTACACAACCCAAACAATTATTCAGGTAGTTCAGCTGATGGTCAGTCCTCAAGCATCATTTCCAAAACACTTACAAGGCCTGCAAAGGAACAGGAACATTGCTCAATGTATCTCTTTGCGTACTGAGAGTGAAACAAGTCACAGCTAAATGTTACTTCAAGCAGAAATAAACACCGCTTGGCAGAGGAAAAAGCTTCAAACTTGTGTAAAAATGTAGACAAATAATTACTTATGAAGCCGTATCCTACTGACCGTTTTAAAATGAATAGAACAGAGGCCTAAAAGGAGCACAGCTTTTATCTTATCCTTGGTCATGACATATGGTTTATTAGGTCAAGTTGACAGTTTCTGAGAATATCAGAAAATACACCAAGGTTCTCTAGGACAGTATTTCTCAAACTTTTTACATTGGGTACCAACTAAGAAAATGTCGAGCTCTTCAAGTACCACAATCATGACCAACCTAAACATACAGTAGAGAAGGCTAACCCTCTTAACTATAGGCAATTAACAAAGGAGGCTCATTTACTCCTAATAAGGATTATTTATTTCAATGTAATTGTTGCCAGCCACAGCCACACTATGTGTAAAAGGTCATTTTTATTTAATTATTCTATTTCCCCAAAAAAATCTTTAGAACTTTCCTATAGGGAGAGCTTGCGTACCACTGGTGGAACGTGTACCACAGTTTGAGAATCATAGCTCTAGGGAATACACATGGAGACTGTTAATTTAGTAATGCTAGCCACAGTAGTAATGCTACTTTGACATTTGACATCTTCAATTTTCTGCAAATTCCCCACAAAATTGCATATGTTTCTTTAAAGTTCAAAGAACCTCACTTAAAAAAAGTTTTCATAAGCCCAAAGCTCTTCTGGCAATTCAGTCTACAAACACTGGATGTGCTTATTTTTGTGGAAGGCAAGATGCTGAAAATGTACTTTCAGATCATTAACATAGTTCAATGCATGCTGGCAAAGATATCTGATAGAGAAACAGAGGGGAACAAAGCAGATTAACCAAAGCTCTGTTCGGGCTTTCTGGTGACGTCCAGCTTCATATCAACATCTCGACATTCCCGCTGCTTTCCCGTCCGGCGCAGCATGTGTAAGCTGTTTGAGCGGAGAGCTGCAGCACTATCGCCGGAACCAAACACCAGCTGGAAGCAATGTGTGAGATCTACTTTTCAGTGTGTGTACTGTGTACTATTGTGGATGTTGGTTCAGATATGTGCGTGTATGCACAATTGTAAATGAGGTAGTTTGTACGTGTAGTTCTGTGGCCCCAGCCGGACAGTCACTCCATAAATCAAGAGGCCCATGCCCTTCTGGCCCTTTTTACCCTTTCAGAGCAATATCATAACAAATGGACCTTTAGAATAATATAAAGTCAGTCTCTGAGATACTAGGATGCGTTGTCTGTTAAAGTGTTGCTCAGAGCCTCCATCTTTTCTGTGTGTCTGAAGAGGTTTATTTATCCTCTACAAACTTCTTCAGGGGCCAATGGGCAGGCCACGGCCCTGGGGATAAATAACCCTCTTGATGTGGGAAGTCTTTCCAAACTAATGCCTCATACACATACACATACACACACACACACACACACACACAAAGGTACACGCACAGTGATTTAGTCTAAGATCTTGGAGGAACAGGAAGAAGTATAGACTAGACTGCTGAGCGGTCTCTGGGATTTCTGTCATATCAGGACAAGTTAACAGCTTATGGTTTTATAAGTATTTTGAATTACAATTAAATGAACAAATGTAGGGTGTACAGTGCTCTGCAAATACAGTGTTAATCACAAAGTTAGCCGAGAGGACCATTGTCACCCTAGGTTGGGGGTGGGGCTGCAGAGGGATGAACAGCTCAGGAGGGATTTGGTTCCAGGACAAGTTCTTATTCTCCCAGAAAATATTTATTTTATGGAAAGATGGTAAGAAAAAAAGTCATTGTTAAAATACAAGAATAAGCATAAATTGCTGTTTTGCATGATGTTTAGCAAACGTCTAACATTACACTTCACCTTTACAATGAAGCATGATGGTGGTCTCATAATGTGGGAACACTTTATTTTATTCAAAACACTTTTGATGTTTATTAATTCTATAGCGGTAGAAACTCTCTCTGTTATTGTTTAACAATTCGTTTGGTGAATGAGGGGTAATGGTACGCTTCGATGAATCAGAGAGGAAGCTCAAATAAAGATGTTTATCTGAACTTTGTGCCTCACACTTAGCTGCTGAAATGATTTTAATTCTCTGCTGTGTTTGTTGTTTTCTTGTTCATTTAATCTTAATATTTCTTTTTTTGTGCATTCATATCATCTACACAGGCTCAGACTGTAACAGGTAACAGGACTGGCTTTCCTACCTTTGATTGAGTTGAGTAGAAAAGCAGCAGCACATACCTTTTTTAAAGCCATATCTGGGATTAAACTGCTTTGAAAGTGATGGATTCCAGATGCTCCTGGGAGACATTTATCTTTATCAGGCTCCCTTTTTTCCTCCTCCTCAATACATTTAACTAATCATATGACAAGGCTGTGTTTCCCACATGTGCAAAGCAGGCTGCTTCCAAAGCAGAAGCAAACAATTCAGCAACAAATGGCCTGTTGCAGGTAATTAGTTTGCTTCTACTACTGTAAAAGACCGGATTCCCTCTATCTGAGCAGAGGGGCCCATTCAGTGATCACTCATGGCTCCAGATGTGTATGGAGCGGGCATCAGGGGCCATATGTGCAGCGCAGGTAGGTTTGCAGATGAATTAGATCTGCACCTATACATTCATTTACCCATGCAACTGTGCTTGAGCTCAAATATTTCACCTCAGATACAACACAAATTTCCTGCAAATATACTATTTACAGCTGATTAGAGAGAACTGTTTAGAGAGAGAGGTTTAACCTCAGTGATCAGATCAGTGAAATTAATTAAATCAAATTTTAGTTTGTGTTCAAATCTCCGAATCAAATCCCAGACCTCAAACTAGGAATGTGTCAAGTTAGAAAATGAATGTTCACAGAATGTCCATAAATGTTGAGCTTCTCTTTGAGAGTGTCTAGGATGGATAGGATCAGAAATGAGAACATCAGAGGGACAGGTCATGTTAGATGCTTTAGAGATAAAGTCAGAGATCCCAGACTGAGGTGGTTTGGACATATTCAGAGGAGAGACGATAATTTGAGCGGTAGAAGGATGCTGAGGTTGCAGGCAGGAAGACCAAAAAAGAGATTTATGGATGTGGTACAAGAAGAGATTAAGTTGGTTGTTGTAGCTTCGAAGTTGCATAGAAAATGACTAAATGGAGACAGATATTTTGCTGTGGCGAAGAAAAAGATTGTCCATAAATTCAATATATATATTTGTCTGTAAGAATGGACAAATAATTCACTGTCTGGACAGGGTTCAATGACCTATGGTTCTGGAGCCAAATGTGGTTCTCTGGGCTCTACGCAGTAGCTCTTAATAAATTTAGACAAAAATACTGTAAAACTAAGCAGTGTTTTTACATATAAAGGTGGCAAAATGCTAGTTTTTAGTGTTTCCTATATGATTGACACACTTTGAATAAGGGACAAATTGCTCTTTATCAGACGTGCACTTTTTTATCATCTTGGACTAATATAGAATGCTTTGTGTGAAACTTTCAAAGTTTGTTTTGTTCTCCAACCCATTTAAATAAAAAGCTTACTTTTGCTGTACAACAAGAATATAATAGTAAAAACTAAGACTAAAGCAGGATTAAAATTAATGCTTAAAAACTTGAGTTATCATCTTATCCAAGAGTCTGTTGTTTTTTTGCAATACACAAATTGTATTTACTAGCAGTGAGGACGTAAGGGCAGAACAGCTCTTTGGGTTGTAAAGTGGGCTGACTCCATTAGAAATTTAAAGCTGGTGGAACATTGACTTAAGGGCGCTGTTCAGAATTCATTTTCAAAATGAGACTTAATAATAGGATACAGCATTGAGTCAAACAAAAAAATTCCCAGAGTCAGAAAATGGGCAAAAGCTCAAGCTGTGTGAAAACATTTGCAAGTCATTATATGAATTTTTGTTTATCCTATTTTTAATGTCTAAAAGATATCAAAATTCACAATAAATATCCTCAAAACCTTCCAAAGTGGTGAAGCTTTATAAACAGACAGGCTGCCTCAGACTGGGATGTCCTCAGCAGCAGCAGCTCGTCTGCTCGCTGCTCCCGCCAACAGATTCTTTAGCTTCTACTTCCTATGCTGAAAAACTGCACCGGCTGGCAGCCACTTGGCACGCCTAACAACCTGTCAGACTAGCCAGTATCACATGACCTTCAAACAGGATCTGTACAGCCCCCCAAATGCCTCCACCCAGATCCCTCCCCACCCATAATAACCATCCTCTCCCGATGTCAATAAAGAGGACATTTTTCTTCCTCCATTTCAAAACTATTCAAATTGTAAATCTTGCTCGTTTTTGGAAAGATTCCCTCTTCTTTCTTTCCTTCCTCCATTCTCCTCTCCTTTCTCAAATGTGCAGTGAAAACCCCTAATCTCTGTTTAATATGGTTTGGCCGGATGTAAATACCTTTGGACAATGCCTTTAATCTGGGCCGGCCTGACAACCTCACACCGATGTAGAGAAGCCTGCCAACAGGAGAGGGGCTACAGGGGAGAGGCGAGGGATGGCTCGGCGGAGATCAAGGAGGAGAGGGGAAAAGAGATGGGGGAGGATGGGGGAGGGTCTCTCTGCCAAGCTGTGGCACTTCATCAAAAGAGACCCCAAAATCAAGTTAAAGATAGACATTGGCTCTAAACATCCCGCCCCGGCCTGTGCCAGCCTGAAACCCCCACCCCACTCCCCAGTCCTCCAACCACTCCCGCTCAGAACTGAACCTCTGCTCAGCTGTAGTAACGAGCATCGGAAGCGACTGTACATCCAGAGTTTCTTGGCAGAGACCAATCGTCTTCGCTCCTTTCAGACCCTCATTCAACCGGCGTCTCCCCTCCATCCCTCCTGCCTCAGAACAGGGTGTGGGTCTCGCCCATGGTAATTGTCATTCTGAAGACGAACTGGCCTAGTTTCAATTCAGCAGACAAAGTGTAAGAAGCTGGGCCTACAAAAAGCCAAGATGTCTGCGAAGTGAGTGTGGGGCCACCGAACAACATAATCACACAACAACCAATCTGAACCAAGGAACCAATCTGATTACAAGGTGGCTTTATGAGGTATGAATGCAGGCTGTGGAGCCTCTCATTTAGGCAGCAGGATCACTGCATGCTCGGGAGCAGAGGTGATTTTACAGCATACTGAATGTGATTTGCATGAAAGTCCCGAATTAAAGTCAAGATGACCTGGGAATGTCAACAGAAAAGTCAGATGACTTACAACTCCGGAGGATGGAGGGAAAAAAGATAGCGACTCGTAGCATTGACCAAATCTATATAACAACTTTTGGAAAACTGTCATAGTCATAAAAGTGTGTTATAAAATTGTCACAGTCCGGAATTTGTAGTTTGGACGATGTGAACTGATAAGAAAGCAAATAAGTTTTCGAAGTTCAAAGTAATGTTTGAAGGTCTCTTATCTAGAACTCCAGAGACAAGAAACATTTGATGGAAACCATGTTTAAACACACCGAAACAGTATGAGGAGATGGCTGAATGAAATGTTCAACTCTGACCTCTAGTGACCTCAACTAAAATCCTGCCCTGACCTCCCAGGTTGCCCAAAACATGAACTCAATTTGATCTTTGGAAAAATACTAATAAATAAGAAAACAGCAGATCCTACCATAAATAACTAAGACTGCTAATGGTTGTTCGGCTATATTTTTTTTAAAACTTTTGAATTCCTTTCTTCTTATCTTAAAGAGTTATTGGCAGCTCTTTATTTATAATCTTAATAATGCATCACTAGTATTATTCTGAATATCTCACAAAAGGCATTCGAAATATAGTTTTATTTTATTAACTAGATCAAACTAATATAACAGAACAGAACAAATACCAACAAAATCGAATATTTAAGATAAACTGTGAACTTTCACCATGTAAAGTAGCTGCAGAACAGCAGGTTGTCCTTTGGGTTGGGAACAAATAGATGTAAAAGCATATACTGCTCTGTTTATAGCACAGTTTTTTAGTGCAGTGTTAATGCAGAGGGAAGACTTTCAGCTTGTGTGTACGCTTTCTGCTTCACACCTGCTCTTTGTTTTAGCTGCCAGATGCCTCTGATCACTTGCATCAAAATGCTTCCCATTAACCTGTCCCTCTGTAAATCACCTCTTAAACACTGTTTAGTATGCGTTATCCAAAGTAAATACCGTTATTAATATTTACACACTACTGTCAAAGTGGTTGTTGAATGTTGAAGAGACTTAATTTTTCAACCAAAACTTCAGGTTTGATGACAACCCTTCATATAATGGATAAATGCAACAGATGAGAGGCATGCACCAGGATGCTTGACATGTTTAAATCCTGTGTATGTGTATATGCCCACATGGAGAGAAGAAAACAGGAAACACATGAAGAGTGAGAGAGTCAAACAATGGAGGAGCTTACAAAGACCACAAAGGAAGAAAAAAACATATCTCCTCATTGGACCAACTCTGCTTATTTTTAGCTTCCATTGTAACCTATGAACATAGCGGTTGTGTATTTCACCCCAAAGACAAAGCGGTTCTTAGAAAGCACCAGCTTTGTCCCAGCAAGGAGTTGGTGCACCAGTTTGGAACTAAGAAAGGGGTGCTTTGTCGGTGAAAACCAAAGAGGTTCCAAGTCAGGTTCTTGAACCAAACTACCACTGAAACCATCTCGGTAGAAGAAATCCCTGAGTAGCCGCTTTTTTCCCCACTCCTTTTACCCACTGAAAGCAGGCAAATCAAGAGCATGACGCCGCCACCACCACTATGTTTCATCAATTGGATTGTGGGGATTGAAGATACACTTTTCTGATTTTTGTTTTTTATTTGCAAAATTCATCAAAACTCATGTATCATTTCTCTTCCATCCACCATTATCCACTGCTTTGTGTTGATGGTACACATAAAAGGTGTAAAAGGTGTTTTGTTTTTATTAATTTTTCATTGAATTTTGGCATATAAATCTGCCTTACAATGCAGCAATGGGCCTGAGTAACATCTCTGATTAACAGTTTCAACCAGTCTTTTAATGCAGGGTTTGATTCCAAATTCCTTCTCCATTTCTGAGTCTAGATTAAACTGAAACATGTTGACTGACACACTCAGTGGTCACATTTTGAAAAAAGAGCTGCTAGAGCGGTCTAAAAAGTTTCTTCATAGAGCGACAAAGTCGCTAAATTGGGGATACTGCTTGAAATGTGTCAACAACTCATACTGAATTAAACTAAAGTGGTTAGGGTTATGGAGGGTGCGCTCGATTTGCACCACGGAACAGCGTGAGAGTAAACTGCAAAGGAGGAGCAAAAAGTCGGATCATTATATTTTTATGATCGTTGAAAACCCAGATTTGTAACTGAGATTAAAATTCAGCTAATCATCCAGCTTTAGCTTGTTGTATGCTATTGTATCTTTGCTTCTGTGTTGCTCTCTTTCCTGCGGAGGATTGGTTTCATGCTTTCTGTCAGTTAGTGCCCACTTTATCAGCAGTGTGTCAGAAAACCAAACTAGCTCTATCAGAGTTGTTTAAGTTGTCCCTTCCAGATAGACAACAGCATCGGCCTTTATCTTGACCCCCCCCCTCCCCCAATTTTTTTTTTTTTGAGCAAGCTCTGTAAAATATTCAAATGACCTTTTTAACCAGTTCTGAATTTGTGTTTTCAGTGATACACACACAAAAAAACAGAGCATTGTGATGAGGAGAAATCTATCATATTAGGAAAAAATGTAAGCTATTACCAAATACCACATTCAAAAATAACAGTTCACAAGCAGAAAGAAACTATTCTGGAGACGGTTATTTAAAAAAGAGAAAAGAATCCAGTCAACTTCACTGTCATTATGCTGCTGTCAGCCAGCACAACATCACGTCTCTTTCTTCTTTCCAGGGTGAAGAAGGCTTCCATTACACTCTGCAGACAGTACACGGGTTTATTATTTTAGCTCTCCTGGCAAAATAACATGAGGGAATACCAGGGGGTGGGCCGAGGGAGGGAATTTGGTTTCAATATTAGATGTGTCAGCTGTGCTGGATGTGGGGGAGCGTTAAACAGAAGCACATATGAGTGTGAGAGCACAGGTCTCTGGATCTTTTCAGCAGTGAACAAAGATAGATGAATGAAGCACCACAGAAAGAAATGGAAAACAGAGTAAGAAAATAGAGATGAAGAGAGAAGTAGGTGACCTAATTAGACTGTATTAAGGAGAAGGGTGAAGGAACGGTAAGCAGATGTGTGGGAGCATGCATGGGGAAAGAGAAGTCAAAGAGAATGATGGAAAAGTGGGAGTAAGGGGAAGGAAAGTTGAGGGAGGATGAAGATAAAAGAGAGCAGTCACAGGGAAAACATACACACGCCCCCCTCTTTCACCTTCTGACACATACTGTAACCCTTGTCTGTTGGCTCTAAGTTTTCATTCATAGAAATCTAAATGGAGCACACTATGCAAGACAGCAGTTATTCTAGTTAAAAGTTCAAATGACAGAGAGACACAAATGGAAAGATCTACAAGAGAAATCAAGATAAACAATAAAAAGTTGCAACTAAACAGATGTGCGGAGGTTTGGTTTGCTTTTTTAAATGAATAAACGATAGGGGGGCATAGTCACTGATGGATGGATGGATGGATGGATGGAGAGAGCACTTGAAAATGGTAATTGTTTTATATGAAACTGTGCAGACATTTGAGAGTAAAAATATTTAAATAAATTTTAAGTTTTTTCATATTTACATAATCAAATGTACCAGATTTACTTGAACACACCATAAAACCATAGGTTGGGAAACCTCATTTGATCATAGGAACTCTTCACGACAGTACTAGTGAGTTTCTGTGTCTCCTACATGTAAAACTTTTGAGCAAAAATACTGCGGGTAGCTGGATTTGGATTTAAAGGGCAATTACAATTTTTTGCAACCTGAAGCTTATTTGTCACATGCAATATGTTAATTTACCTACGGCAAACATCAACATGATTTTGTTTGCATGTTTCCAAAATTTCACAAACAAAATAACCAAGTGGACTAAGTTCAGCTTTCCACCAGCTCCCATTTCGCAATCTGCTCAGTACTGCTCAGACTACAACTGCAATGAATGACAGCAGTGAGGTCACTGAAATCGCCAGTTGGTGTAAATTGGAATAAGCGCCTGTGAAACACCCTGGAAGACAACGACAAAGCACCTCCAAGATGCTCCAAACTCATAGGGTAACAGTGCTAGGGATTCATAATAAAACGTTGGTGGAATTAAGGAGTTTTATCGCAGATAATGCCTCATTGTAGAGGCTTGGCCCCGGGGCGATGGGAGCTACAATGAAGCAGAAATCGATGGGGGGACACAGATACAGGATAATTGCCAGACAATTTTTACTTATGTCGGTCATTTCTGTCATATTTTACTCCGCCGTTTGTCAACCACTAACTCACAACAATTAAGTGATCTGTTAAGCCTACCTTTATTGACATAAATGCTCTGCCCCACCATGCTCCATTGTAAGAAAGTAAATTTGCTGTACCATTCTTCCAGGTATTTACATGATTTCTTAGTTGTTGTTTTTTAGCAGAAATTACTTGTCCATCGGTCTTTCTCCTTTGTTTATCCCGGCCTGTGCGCTAGTCTCACAAGAAATGCCACTCATGCTACTGGACTTGGCAGTTCTTGCAAGGCTCAGTTAAGAGAGGCAGAGGATTTTTAAAATGATATAGAGGAGATTTACAGGATTATACTAATACGGGAGGACGGGGGGAAGAAGGGTAAAATATGGTAACTGCCGGCCAAATCATAGGACTTGACAGCTATGGCAGTGTGAGCTACACACTTAATTTGTGCTGAACGTTGCACACCTTGTTTGGTCTAACATTAAACCTTAATGTTCCCAAACAGAGGATTTTTTTAGGATAGTAGGAAGTTTTCTTCGTTTTGTTTTTGCAGTCAGATTTCAAAGTTAAGGTACAAAATATTGCATCATGCACTTAGTTCCATTGGGTGGTTTCAGGATGTACTAAAGTAAAAAAAAACAATGCTGTAATTGTTTAACACATTTGCATACCGAACAAACAGGACTGCATCCGCATATTTTCAGGAAAAATGCTGTACATATACCATTACACACATTTCAGTCTTCTGCACCAGATGTCGACACCTGACATAAGGTATGTTTCCAGTATCATAAATTCAGGGTGATTTAACCAGATCTTTTTCTAGTGGGTAAATCAGTCCGCAAGGTCATCTTAACCTTCAACACAGCAGATAAATAACATGACAAAGACAATAAAAGAAGCATATTTCTATTTTCTATGTTGCTGCCATTCTGGTTGACATATTGTTATACTTTGCTTTGTCAGCAACTTCCAGTTGTTTGGCGATGTCTGCTATCATTTCCCTCTGATTTACAACCAATCAGCTTGAGTTAACCCCAGTTCCCTCCCAGCGACTCTACAGGGTCATTTCAGCATACATAGACCAGTACTTGGTTGGTTCCTAAAATGGCCTTAAAAACATTGCTGTCGAACTGGCCGGGTGTAGTGAAAATGGGCATACTGTGAAGTGAAAGTTACCCTGAAGTTCTGATATCAGGGCATGCCTACAGTGCAAGATGCTAACCATCATTCACTGTGTAATAAATGCACCTGAGACAGATGAGAGAGAGGGAAATGTGGATTTACCGCATTTCATTAATTTTCTAATATCGTGCAACCCTAGTAGACAGTATGTGTACATATAGCAAAGGGAACTGCTAAGAAATCATGACATGACACTAAATGAATCTGAAAATGAAAGAATTTTCAATTGAATGTAGCTCAAAGCATATAAACACACTGTATCAAACAGGTGTAGACATGCAAACGGTGTTTTTACAACTGCAAATCAATTACGCAATGCTTTAAAAAAACATGCAGCTCAATAAAAGCTGGCAGTAAATCTGGATGACAGTGGGGAAGATGTTAATAAAGATAAAAAAAGAAGGTGAGAACACAGATAACCTTTAATAAAAGACAAACCCTGAAACAGCAAAATTGACCTCCAGCTTCAGATCCTAAAAAAAAAGACTTTTGTGCTGATTCTCAAATAACAGCCTTTCTGATACGACAGAACAAGATCCTCTGTTCTCCATGTTGTCTGCTTGATCCGTTAAGTATCTCAACAATTGTCTTAAGGGGGAGTTTTGTAATTAAAAACCAGCCGTATGTCAACACCACTGTCAGCCTGCCGGCCAAGAACAGCCCTGAACCGCAGCCAGGGGTAGAGCGGAGGGCATGCACAGGTGTGTATGAAAGAGAGAAGTGTGTGTGTATATGCCTCAAAGACATGATTACGATGTAACACGCAACATGCAGCTATGAGAGGGGCTTGAAAGCAGATGAAAACTTCAAAACATATCAAAAAAGAGTAAGTAAGCAAATTTCTGGGAAGATATAGGGCTTACAATGCATTTCTTCTTTAATACCCCTTTATATATGTGCCCTGAGAGTAGAGGGAAATACAAAAAGGAGAGAAACATGAAGATGGCAGGGGTTAGACATGGTAGAGCACACAGCTAGACCTCATCTATTCATACATTTTTCACTGAATGGCTCATGGAGAAGATTTCAAAGGGCATTAATGAGGTATAATAATACACAGTAAGGTGAGAGCTCGACAAGGTCTGTATGAGGTCCGCTGGCTGAAAGTGACCTGCTGATCTGCAGCTGACAGATTTAAAACCAGATAGTACTATACAGTGGTGTTAGAATTTGCTAAACAAAAACTTATAATGCAGTGAAAAAGTATTTGAATCCATTTTGTTGCTTTGTGTCACCTGAGTAAAAACACTTCCCAGATAATTTTATTTATTATGAGAAAGAAGCTTTTCAAAGCATTCTGGCCCGTGTGAAAAGTTACCACATAAACGGTTGTGCCTCTCCTGGTAGCAACAGCTGCCATCAACAGTGTTTTAGAGCACTTGGGAGAAATTTTGGGCCCACTCTCCCTGCTGAGTTGTTTGATTTAAGTCACATTGAAGTTTTTTCAAGTGCTGATGAAGGTTATTCCACAATATCTTGATCTGGAATTTATTTCATTTAAGTTTTTTTTTTTGTTGCCATTTATTTTTACTTTGCATCATTGTCATGCTGCAAAACCCAAGGGCGCCTTAAGGTTGTGAACTAATGAACAGACATTCTCCATCCAATTTTTTTTTGTAGAAAATATTGTTGAGGTTTCATCAATCATCCAAATGCCTTAGCAGCTATACTTGTCTCATCAATCAGTAGAATATTTCCTCGAAGTCTTTTTAGGGGTGTCGCGACCTTGATTTTGTATTGAAATCAATCGAAATTACGTTACGACCTTGCGCATCGAAATCCAAAAGAGGATCGCGATCACCTCCTCCTTCTATGGTTACTGTGGGTCTCACTCGGAAGTCCGTAGCAACAGTTAGCAGGCGGGTGTCTATTTACTCAGATTTCCTCATCACAAAGAACCACACATTGCATTCTCCCAAACAAGTAACTCACACTAGTTCTCAAACAACTACCAAAAACACCTGGTAACATACTAACTGCCTGTATCACATCCCCCACACATCTACATAGCACATTAGCTGACGCTAGCAAGTAGCTATTGGCTAAGCTAACGCTCGACCACGGCCAGGATGAAGCAGCGGGAGCAGAACTAAAGCAGCTCCTTCTACTCTCAAATCATCCGTAAGAAATTTTGGAGTTCCCGTCGAGTTAAGGCCACATTCGCATTGTAAACAACAGGACGGCTGTTAGCTGCATTTTTCTCAGTCCTATGAGCGAATACTGCGTCAGTCATTCCGCAGTAACTATAAAGAGTCACTAGATGGCAGCCACCCTCTGTTTATAATTTATTTAAACAAGACTGCTACACTTTTATTGTACATAAATTATTTCAATTTTGCAATTAATGCCTAATGTGATACATTACACAAGAATAATAAAAATGGCATCAATTTTGTCTTTTAAATTAAGATTTACTCTACAAAATGTAATGCATAAAACCAATGATCATCGAGTAGTCTAAAAATGACATAAGGCTCTGTACTGTAAATTATTTTAAAAATAAATTAATCGAGAATCGAATCCAACTGTGACCCTAAAATCGAAAATCAAATCAAATCGAGGATTTGGAGAATCGTGACACCCCTACTGATCATACTGGTTTGAAACTTTTTTTTCCACTTAATAAATCAAGCAATCAATAGAAAAGCTATTTTCTTTCTTTGTTTTATATTTCAATTTATGAATATCCAGTTCGATTGATCCTTTCAGATTCGATTCAGTTAATCATTGAATAAATTGATGAGACAATTTTTCTGTAAGATTTATTGCATAAAAACATAACACATACATAAAATTAATACCTAAAAATATTTTACCACAAGTACTGTGGACTTATATGAGTTTATAAAAACTTCTGAGATTTTCTACAAATTGGGAGCAGTGTTCAGTGTTTAGCTTCTTTACTAAAAAGCGTCTTAGGTGTCTACTGGATGACTTGTATCAGAGTCAACACAAAGCCGCCATTGTTTGATAAATCGGCGTTCTCTGAAGCTGGTTTGACCTGTATACTTCCCACGCTTGCCAAAAGATTTCCTGATAATGTTGCCAGGGAATAGCACATCACGCAGGGAGAGAAAAGCAGACGTCTTTCTGCTGAAGAGGAGGAACCGATCAGAGAGCAACATTAAGCCCAGGTTGTGATGAATAGCCCAATTTTTAATGGCACTTGTTAAGCCCACACATGGCGCACATAATAGAATGATGACAGGGCAGGGATGTAGGGTGCTTCATAATCCATACATGTATGATGAAAACCTAGAAAATAACCTGCCACATGCATACAATGGGGGGTGGGGACATACAGCAAAAAAGCCCAAACAAAAAACAGAGACAGAAGAACATGCAGTTCTGTCAGCATTTAATTTCAGTTTATTTTAAGAGCACAGAGCTGCAAATCCCCCATTTGCTGCTGCACACTGCTGGTAAGCTGACTATAAAAGGGCTCTTACGGTTTTTCCTAAAAAAAAAAATACACTAAGCAGTTTTTTGGAAATAGTTCTGGTCTAAATTGTTGCAGTTATTTTACTTTATGAAAAGCAAAAATCTCACAAAACATATAGTTTTGGAGTAAAGTAATTAAGTATTAAAGGGGACCCACCTATTACTGATACTACGTAGTTTCTCTTTGTATGCACTGTCTAGAGCAAACAAGATAAGTCATTGTGGTCCAATAAGAAGCAGAAATTATTTTTATACTGATTTTTTCCCCCTTAAAGTCTACATGTCTTATTGATGACAGCAAGCAACTAAGGCTATGCAGTATTACTTACCTTAAGTTAACCTAGATATTTCCCTTGAAGTGAGTTTTTAAATAGTCAAAAGCACTCAGAGCAACCCACAATGGAGTAAATGAAATTCTGAGAGCTGCAACTTTGCTCATATTTAGTTTATCTGGGTGGAATACATGTCCACTAATTAGACTACACTGTTTGTAAAATCAACTTCTTACTACACTGTCTTAAGTTTCACAGACCTTCCAATTGGAAAATGTTATGTGATCTGGATACATCGGTCCGTGTACATTCAGTCAGGTCGTTTTTTCATTTTTTGTTTTTCGTTTTGGATCACAAAGCGAAAATGGAAAAACGGATAACGAGAGCTCATTTTTGATTTTGGTATTTTTTGTTTGAGGCGAGTGACCTGACGCGGACGTTCTCTCCAAAATCGAGGCAAACACTTTGTATAGAGAGCTGTTCCTTTATACACACACCCTGCCACAACAGACACACAGCCTGACTTTTCATATGTGGATTAAGGACAACGCAAGAATAGAGAAGCGTTAGAGATAGGTGTTATATTTTACTGATAGCCAGTTTACGATCACGGAGGTCTGCTTTAGTGAGTAGGGTGTATGTTGCTAGGCTACGTATTTAACAATGGAGGATACGATGGTGATGTTCAACATACTGCTTAGTCTGTGGCTTTTGTCAGAATCCAAAACTGACCTACACAGATAAGGATTAATATTCAGAAGAAGTGAAGGAGAGTGGAGGACGCCATAAAGCAGCAAGAAAGGAGACCAGCCGGACCACATATATGGTGAGCAAAAATAGGCTAAAAATAAAATAAAGCCCAACGTAAAACTGTAGAAATGCTGATGTATTAAGGTTTATTTATATGTATGGTGTGTGTATTTCAGATAAATGTCCTGTAAAGTCATCGCAGCAGGTGTCAGCGTTTAACCAGACTCTCTGTGGTATGAGCTGGGCATCAATTCAAATTTCAAGAATCAATTCAATTCAGATTCTCAAGAGTTAGAATATAGAAGATTTTTACAATCCAATCTGATCTGTTTTAGCTGTAAGAAGGGCAAATAATGTTCAACAATTACATTGATTTTTGAAATAGGTCAGTTTAATTTTTATAAGAATCAATTTTGCAATTTATTTCAGCCCAGCACTAAGTTGTATTATAAGCCTTAAATATACATGCATATATGCATAAATATATAATACGATAAATTGGCAGTTGAGAAAATTTGTAGAGTTTTGAGTGTATGAGTGTTTTATTTGGATCAGAGACCATATCATACCTAAGCTCTACCAGGTTGGATAAACCACAACTCCTTTTGGAGAAGAAACAAAGATAGCTATTTTTATTATCAGTTAAGCTTTTAAAATTTAATAAAAGCAAGCTTAACGTGTAAGAAGCATTTTAAACAGAAACGATTTCCTACAGGGAAGTGTCAACTGCAGGCTTAGTCTGCAATCTCTAGGGAATTTGTTTTCTCTTTAAAATTAAAGTGCACACTCCCACACATAGGGATGTAAATTCTACTCCTTTAACAAATAATTATGATCACTCAGAGAACGAAGTTAATCCTTTGTACTGGCAGATCAAACCTTGTCAAAGACAGGACATCAAAAATCGTTTCGGATCACTCCGATCAGAACATCGAATATAGCAACCACTGAATATGGTGATCTATCACTAGAGAACTGCTTCTGTACTTTCCTGTCCTTAAGGCTCTTTTTAGGAATTTTCCCCATCTCATTAAAATTCTAGATCTGAAAACAAAGAAAGCAATATCATTAATTCGACTTATATAAGTTGTAAAGTTTCTCTCAAGCTTTCTCTACTTCTGTGCTGCAGATGCACCTCAGTAATAAACATTTTTTCCCCATATTACTTTCTTTCAATTTCTGAAATTGTTATTTTCTATAACTTAAAAAAGAAAGCCCTAGTTTTTTATTTATATTATTTAATTTATGCACATTTTAACATTCTTTTGATCTCCTTCTGCACATTTTATTTAATTACACAAAAATTCAGAAGTACTTTGTTTTTCTACTTCAGACAATGTCATATTTTCTGTTACGCTGTTGTTACTTGCCTATTTTTCTATTAACAAATCAAAGTAAATTTTGTAATTGTGCACTTTCATTTGAAATGATTATATGTACATAGTCAATATATGACTCTATTTGATTATATAGTATAGGAGATTACGAGCTAGCCTTTCGATTCACATTATGATGCATACAGAGTGAGGGGCCTCATTTTATTGTGCTATATTTACATTTATTTTCAGGAATCTCTGTATTATATGTTCCAACCTCGATGAAAAAGACAACCAGCGCTTCTTGTTGTCTACTTAAAGAACAGAATATCAATGATGTTTAAATTTAAGTAAGTCACTTCAGTACAGACCTTGTACCTCATTCTGTTAAAAATGTGTTTGCTACAAAGTTCTGGTTCGGCCCATCTTCCCTTTTTTACTGTAGCTGCAAGGAGACCATTAATGTTCCCAAATTGCAGACTAAAGTGATAACTGGAAGTCATTTCTGTTTTATTGGGGTGTCAGTATTTAAAGTCACGCCAGGGAACGTTGAACTGCGCTCTGACGTCCGTGCATAAACATTCTGCATGCGTATTCGTTCGGTACGCGTGCATACCGAAATTACACGGCTGTCCCAAAAATTCCGAATACAAATACATGTACCGTTACACCCATAATAATTACAGTGTCAAAAGGTCACATGACAACCACAAAAGGTCACCAGCAAAAAGTGTATGTGTCTGGAAATGTAATCAGAAGGTGCTGAAGATTGACATGTCCTTGAACGCTTAGAGGTTGTAATTATTATTCTAAAGGTAACAAGCTACACAGGAGCTTTAATAATGTTGTCTTGTCAATTTGTCTTCGTTTTAGATGGAATATATTCCGTTTAGACCACTGAGTGTGGGGGAGGAAGGTTTTTGGTTGGAAAAAAAAAATCCCTCCCAACTATTTCTGCTTTTAAAAAAACGTAATGGTTGCCTTTCACTTATAGAAGATTTTAAATATAAAACCTGTAATTATTTAGATGGAGGGTTTATTCCACTGAAAGCATGTAATTTCATGTATAAAAAAACTCAGTCAAAGAAAGAACAGCCCATTAAAAAATAATCATGAAATGAGCTTTAAAAAGCCGTCTAGGGTCATTACCAGACCCCTGTTTTTTTTATGTGTGCATTAGTAAAGTAAGGCGGTTCTGTGGTCTGTGTGTGAGTGTAATGTGCAGTCCCTTGTTTCCATTAAGTCTGCACCGTTGTTTATTACTCCAAAGGCTGGTTTCTTTCTAAAATGTTGGAAAAGGACGGAAAAAAGCATTTTGGAAGCCGGATTAACTAATGTGAGAGACTAGTGACGAAGACAGCGGCTGCATGTATGTGTGGGTCATTCTCCCACCTTTAGTCACTGACCAAACACAAATCCAAAGAAATATATACATATCCATGTACCATCCACCTCCTCACACTCACACATTCCCAGCCAGAAAGCATAAACCTAAGGAACTTCACAGCTCAGGGTTGAGCTTGCTGAGGGGAAATCATGCCATCTGCCAGTAAATGACAGTCATTTTACCCCCACTGCTCATCCATCTGTGGACGTGGGGAACACTGCTGCAGGCCGAAAGGCCAAGGGGGAGACGGGCCAAGGTGTGGACATGCCTACCAGACACGAGGGGAACCCCAGTCTCTCTGTGACTTGTAAAAAATGCAGCAATGTCACAGCTGGATTATCAATTATATGACCATCACAAATAGTTTTTAGTAAAGTGAATAAATCTCTATTTTATAATGCTGATTAAAAAATCTGTTTGCAATAGATTCATAGCCCATATCATTATTAGCACAGTTGCAAATTTCATGAGCCCAGTGCTGTTGTAGAGGTCAGAGGAAGCACACAGATGTAAACTGTTCAAAAGGACAAAGTATTTTCTACCACAAGTCAAGAGATGTTTGCAGTAGGCCTACACTCAGGCTGAGAGGGAGCAAGACTTTCAGCAGATAACAGGAGAACTGCATGCATTAAAGCAAAGCTTGTTTTGTTTTCTATGGGCGACTGAGGCTCAGTGTCAAATGTTTTTTCAACAGAGTAAAAACCTTTTTTATGGACATTTTTCTTATTTTTTTAATATATTCTCTTATTTCAAGGAAATACAACTTTCTTTAAAATATGTGAAGATTTTTCACTTGTTCCATTGGCAGATTTATTTGCTCATTTCAAACAACAACTATCTTATATTGATTTTTTTAATTGTTATTGTTTCTACAGTAGCCTTTTTACAGTGCTGAGTGCTAGTCTTGTAGTTTGAAAGCTGTAGATTTGATTCCAGCTTTCTGCTGTCACATGTTGAATTGCCCCTGGGCAATTCACCTAACCCCAAATTGACTGGGTGTACTGATCTGCATATCAGTGTATGAATGTGTGTGTGTTTGTGTGTTCAAATAGGTGAATCTGGCTCTAGTGTAATGTCCTTTGAGTGGTCAATATGATTGGAAAAGAGCTATATATATATATATAAATATATGTTCGGTTTATTTACCAGACTACTTTAGGATTTTAACATCGTCGGATTTGAAGAAGAGGATACACACTCATACAACTGCTGTATTAATGCAACCCTAACTAAGTGCACTAATATAGGGCGCTAAAAACTGTTTAAAATCTGATAGTGGTCCACTATTACTGCAAAATATGCTAGTTTCTGCATCTTCACTAATACCATTCTTATGTGGTTTATTGAGAAAAAATCCCGAGATAACCTTAAACTTTATTGCCACACAGCAGTGTGTCTAAAAAGGCTCCTTTGTGTTCTACAGCTCGTATATGTTTACACAGAAATATAAATCTGTCTAATTTACTGTATCTGTGGGATAACATTTTTGCTGCAGGTCGTGTCTGTTATTTCAACAAGGGTGAAAGTAACGAACACTGATAATAGTGAGATAAAAGCTTGTCATTTCATCAGAAAACACAGTTCCAACCATTTCACGTCAAGTGAACCATCACACAACCATGTGTAGAACCTGCAGCGACGTGAAACAGTCGGCTCCTTTGAGTCATGCTCCTCTTCTGCATTACTGCAAATACATGAAGTGGTTTGAATAAGCAAAAAGCATGCCAAACGGGATATGCCAGCAGGGTCTGCAATCAGATGCACAGAATCACAAAAGCTCTATCGTATCACTGGGGTTCAACATGAGGGACGGCAGAACCCTTATGCCACTTTTTCAATCTTTTCAGTCTGCAAGTGAGTTGTAGTGATGGAATTCCTGAGATGACATCACATTCAAGACATTTCGGTCCAAAGCTGGGTTTATCATGGCTTTCACTCTACAATCGCGCACACATTATAAAAGCATAAGAGCTGCAATCCATATCCCCCCTGTGAGCTGTGTTATCTGGAAGATATCCATGACATGTTCTTGCACACACATGAACAAGTGAGAAAAACCTGCCTTGCACAACATATCTGGATCCTCTCCAGAAGACACACAACCCCTCATCTTCCCTAATTCAACTGCAACATGCAAAAAGTTTCAAAGAATCGCTTCAAATGGCTTTTGACTTAAAGAGAAAAAATAACTCTTGGCTAAAGCCTTAGTTAAAAAGATTACAGCGCTGTGTTTGGGGTTTTTTGTGCAATATGGAGAGATTAAAGAAAACATAGTTGACGTTTACTTTGGATTGATCTCTGGGCATGTCTCCGCCTCGAGAACAAAGAGGGAGAAATCACACTAAGCTCAGCAAACCAAGAATGCTCCAATTAAACACTCTTTGGAAGATGGGGAAGAATCAAAAGCACCGCATTTACATAAACAATAACTGTCTTATGAAACACTCATTTTATTTGAAGTGATGAACACAGAAAGTTATAGTGCAGCACTAATATGTCACATGTACAGAAAATGAAGCAAATGAATGGGAATCCTCAGTCTGAAGCCAACTGGAGCCTCACATTATGATAGAATGTCTCGGAAAAATATTCATACCTCTTAATCCCTCCCCCCCCCCCCCCCATTTTGTCACAATATACCCTCAAGAAAGTATTATAAAGATTTTTAGAGACTGGCCAACAGAAACTAGTACATCGCTATTGAAGAGTTTTACATTTTTACATGTTCCTTGTTTCATTCATCCATATGTTCCTAACAGAGCCCTTCGCTCTCAGACTGCAGGTTTACTGGTAGTTCCTAGGATTTCTAAAAGTAAAATTGGTGGCAGTTCTTTCAGTTATCAGGCTCCCCTCCTATGGAAGCAGCTCCCAGGGTTGGTTCGTGTAGCAGACAACTTGTCTATCTTTAAAACTAGACAAACTTTCCTCTTTGACAAAGCAGTTAGAGATATGTTAATAGGTAGTTAGAGACAGGTTAGACAGGTAGCTAGGAAGAGACAGGTTAATATTAGTAGTCAGGTAGAGTGTCAAAAGCTAAGAAGAGATAGGAAGAGGTAGAGTAGCTAGATAGAGATAGATTAATGTAAGCCAGGTAGAGTATTAGTAGCTTGGTCTCCTAGTAGCTAGGAGGTTAATGTTAGTAGCTATGCTGCTTTAGGCTAGGCTGTTGGAGGACATTATTAGAGTCAGTTCCTACTTTCTCTCCTACTTCTCCCCAACTGCATGATGAGCTGCCAATTCAAGCGCTAACCTGTTTTCTCTTAGTCTCTTCCTACAGTAGGTGCTCCTGACCCGCCCTGCTTGACGACCCTGACTAAGATGGCATTCCAGTGGAGGAACGTTCTCCACGTCCTGCTACCAACTTCTGCTTCTGCATCAGTTCTGTTGCTCTTTCTGTGTCTCTGCTGCTTTCTCCAAACCACAGACATTCTCGGCAGATGACTGCTTATGCTGAGCCTGGTTCTGCTGGAGGTTTCTTCCTGTTAAAAGGGATTTTTTCCTCTCCACTGTCGCTTCATGCTTGCTCAGTGTGAGGGATTGCTGAGAAGTCCCGACGCAATCTTCTGTGGTTCTCTAATTCCTAGATTAAACATTGTATTGCAATAACTTTTCTTGTAAAGTGCCTTGAGATTACCTTTTTTCCCAAATGGCGCTATAAAAATAAACTGAATTGAATTGAAATTTAGAACTGTTAGCAGGTCTGTGTACAAATTTAATCAGAACTGGAGTTCTATCTGGACTCTGAAGGGTAATTCTAGGTTGACAAAAACCATTGATGAAATGAAGATTTTTGTAGCAGATAATACCTTATTTAGAGGCTGCCCTTCAGCTGCCCCATTAACTCCCATTATAATTATATACACTAATTGCGAATGAATCGAAACATCTCTCAAAGGACTCCAAGTGGCACCAAACTTGTCTGGGTGAGTAAATGAACGTAATGCATGCTATAAATAAGGTCCACAATGCAAAAAACACTACTTCCCCTTTAATTACCAGTATTTTACTTATCAAGACAGTTATCTTGTAATTTAAGAATAAACAATTACTAAAAAGTAGTTTTTTTATGTTATTGCTACTTTGTTCTACCAAAGTGTTTGAACAGTTGCAGTAGTAATGAACACTGGAAAAAGAAGTAACAAGGAGTCAGAGTGGGATACAGGGTCCTACCTGTGGGCTCAGCAGTGGGCAACCGGGCTGGTGAGACAAAGAGAGGCAGTAGGAGTGAAAACCAGAGTGAGCACCACAGAGCCGTCATTCCTCTGGATGGAGAGGTCCGACGCAGAGCAGCAAGGACCGACTCCAACTCAGGCACCATCCTCCACCATTTGCATGCTGTCTGGCGGCCACAGACGCCGCAAAAAGACGAAGAAGGCTCCTACAACTCCCCCGCTTTCTGATCTGTAAAACAACAAACATGAGGTCAGAAAACAAATTACCTTGCGGAGAACAAGGTATTCAAACCTCTGGGTGTTCATTGTGGGAGATATCAACATCATCTTGAACCTAAAACAAAGAAGCGCCTTGGGCTCTGTACACACAATCGAATATTTTGACATGACATTCCACACAGATTTTAAAGATTAGGGTGGAAATCACTCTTTGCTGTTTTGCTCCAAAACTCTCTCAGCACACCTGACTGCAAAGGTTGGTTAATAAAAATTCTGCTAAAAAATAAAAAAACTTGTCTGCCAAATTCCAAACTTACAGCATAACTTTATTAAGCCATTTTCTAACAGCATTAATCGAACAGAGCAGATTTGTGTAAGAACCTTACACAGGGCTCACTCACGCTTGGGAAATTCCTCTCAGCAGTCTGGCAGCTGATTGATGCAAATCTACTGCTGCTCCAGGAGGAATACCCTAGTTTAAAAGTGAGTGTGAGTTAAGTGTGCGTAGCAGGAGGGAGGTAGAGACACGGCAGGTACAGAGCGAGGTGATGAAGAGCTCTGCCCTCTGTTTGCCTAAGCTGGGAAAGGCTGGAATGTACTGAAAGTTCTGAGTGAAGTGCCCAAAAACAGCAAAGAATAAATCGTCCAATGCACACACTCATACTGCCACTGGAAGCTTAAACTTTAAAGGGTCCCCTCATGCTTAGAATGTTTCGGACGACCAGTTCTTAACTGTTTTATATCAAGTTGCACCATGATAAACACAAAGTTTTCAAGCACAAAAAACTGTGGGGTAATAGGAATTTATTTTTGTCTTTTATGTTAATGCTTCTCAGCATGATTTAAATATGTGTTCTATTTTTAATCAGAGGGTTCCCAATTGTGCTGTGTAGAAAAAAATGTTATTCTCTGATTTTAAATCGATTCTTATAAAAATAAGAATCGATTCGTGTACCCAAAGAGCGATTTAACTCTTTAAAATTGTCTGTCCTTTTTACAGTCAAAGTAGGAAATAAAGTCCACATGGGTACGCTAAGGCTTTGGTGTATTACAAATGTCTTTCTATAAAGAAGTCCCAGTCATAACTGATTTCAGATCTTCAGAATCGGAATTGGAACAATTCTTGAAAATTAGATCAAAGCCCATTTCTAATTACCAAGTTTCAAGATTGAAAAAAAAAATTCGTAATTCCAAGAGTTTCTCCATCAACCCAAGATCTCGAATTCCAACAAGGCTACCTTGCAAATCAGACATGTTGTTAGCTACTGTTGTATCTCATTGTATAAAATTAAATTTCCTACACAGCGCTATATTTCATATATATAATAATATTTTACACTGGTATCTGGTTCAATGAGCTTATCTATTGGCAGGACCCCCTGAGCTTTTAAACTTGCAACTAGAGCACAGCAGGCTCATGTTTCAGGTACCTAAAAAACAATGAGACCGGACAACCACCGAAAACATTCCTTTGATTTAAGCATATTTATGGTTCTTAATGGCCCCGATAAAATTCACATCTAAATTCCACTGAGAATCAAACAAGACTTAATACTTTAATAATTTGGAGATATGCTGTCCATCCAATCTGACAGAGCTTGAGCTATTTTTGTAACGAACAGGCAAATATTTCATTCTCTGGATTTGTAAAGCTGGTAGAAATCGGCTTCAAGATTGCAGTGAAAGATGCTTCTACAAAGTAATGACTTGTGGGGGCCGAACAGAAATTCAAGAAAATCCCGTTTTGTTTACCTCACACTTAACGATTATTAAATATCATGGAGAAGGTTGAGAGGTGTAAAAACTTTTACAACGATCTTTTGCATTTATCTTGTGAACCACTAATACCAACCTTCTTCTGAGCAACACTAAAAGCAGTGAGAAAAAGAGCCCAAAGTCTCATGAAGACACAAACCCACATTTTAGCATGGACACACAAGGATGTGTTTTCCGCACACAGACACACACACACACACATAAACAGAGTCCAGAAAAAGGTTGTGTTGTTTTTACTCCTAGCTGTGCTGTTTTTCTTTCCCTTTGGAGGACCCGTGACACATTCCTTGCTCAGCACAAACTGTGAGACTTTGGTTACACCTTATCAGTTTTCTGCACAGAAAACACCAACTTGGACCACTTAACAAGATACTCACACCAAACACACGCACACAAAAACACACACACACTCTGTCCTAATCTAAACACAGCACCTTTCATGCTTCCACATCCCGCAGCCTTTCATTTTCTCTGCACCTACTACAGGGAGCTCTTCTCCTCTCTAAGCTCGTCCTCGTAGTTTAACAGACAGGGACGCCTATACCCTGTTGCGGTTTGTTTATACGGCGCGATAAGACCCGCGTACTCCAGGCGCTCATTAAAGGACTGTTTTATTCGCAGCTTTTGTTTGCTTTGGCAAGCACAGAGATATCCACACAGCAATAATAATAAAAATGGTATAATAGTAACTTTTCTTTCTTATTTTTTACACTCGAGGTGACTTCGACATGCCTTCCAAGACGGGCTCTTGTCAAAGCACAGATCTGTCTGAACAAGTTGCATGACAGTCTCTCAGCCATGTGAGAAGAAACTGGGAGACAGTAGCAGCTGTGATTGACTAATCATGTGTCGGGTAGGTAGTTTAGATGAGGAGAAACCAAGTGTTGCAGCATGGTAGATAGGATTAAGCAGACAGAAATGATCCTTCCTTGTACGAGGAGTGAGTCATTTAAGCCTTCTTTTCACCGTTCAAAAGAGGAGCTTTTTAACAACCATGGGGTTTTTCAACACAGGTCTACAGCTGCTTAAGCACACCTGATTTCAACTGATGGCTGGGGTGTAAAGGAAGGAAAACATCTAAAACATGCAGGGTAGTGTGCCTTGAGGACCAAGGGTTTGGAGAGTCCAGCTCAGCACTTACCTTTAATCAGCAAGTCAAATATCCCCCCCCCCCAAGATTAAGATCAAACCCTGACATCAAAAAAAATCGGAAATTTTGTACGGACCAGGCGAAGGACGTGAACTGTGCATCTTTAGAGATAAACTCGATAAAATTATCAAATTTCAGAAATACAAGAACACAAATTGAATCTCAGTGAGGAGTTCAAAAGCTCAAAAGTGTTTTTCATGCTAATATTTTCTTAGAGCATGAAAAGAAAAACAGAACCAAAGCGGTGAATAAAACATGAACATTAATCATGCAGAACTATTCTCACACTGTTAAAGCTCAGGGGCAGAAAAAGGGGCTCCTAGAAAAGTTCAGATCCTTGGTACCCCCTTCCTCTTCAGTGAGGATCCATCCAAGAGAGTCACACTTCTCTGGAGCAGGAGCAAAACCAAATAACTTGGCTTCAGAATCATCAGCTGAAGAACGGTTGGCATTGCCACTATAGAGCAAACAGCAGATTAAAGTGAACAATAAGAGAAGAAGAGTCAGCCTTGCGTGATAACTGGTTAATCCTACATTTCTTTCTCTTGTTAACATATCTCTTCTTTCCTGGTCATCTCCAAGCTTCTTCAAGCTCCAACCACTCAGCCACCCTCACATTACAACTGAAGCCACTGAGAACAAGATATTGATCAACTGACAGGCAGGGGAGCGTTTTCAACTACAGGCTGCACAGAGACCTCCGACTCAGGCTCACCTCTGGCTGACACTCCTTTTTTCACACATACTTAAAAGTGGAATTACAGGACGAGTAGTATGTCTGCTAACTTTGTGCAATGCAGCAAAAATTTGTTTTGATTATGGATGTAAGAGAGGACAGGATAAACTCATGATGATGCAAAACTCAATAGGTGGAGGAAACCTCACCCTGGAGTAACACAGAAAAATGGAAGTGGCAGCATTATGAGGTGGGCTAAGAAAGAAATGATCAGAAGAGAAATCGGACTGAATACAGACCAATCCTAAAAGAAAACCAGTTAGAGGCTGCAGAAGACGTGAGACTTTCAGGAAGGACAGTAACCATGAACATAGAGTTGGAGCTTCAAGTGAATGCTTTAGATTGAAACAGATTTGGCCTAATTAAAGCCCAAAATCAAATCAAATTGAAAACTTCTAGCATGACTTAAAAACTGATACATACTGATAAATACCTCCGTTTTTCAGCTTCTTCACGATGCTGTGTTTATTATAAGATGACGGCATTATAAAAGTTGTGTCAAAGTTCTTGGTTTGAATGTGAAAAAAAAATCTGCGTTTATGACACAGATCAGCCTTTTCTTTTATGAATACCAAAAATGGAGGCCATCTAATTCATGAACGAAAGGCCGAGACAAGGAGGCACCAAAACTACAAGCTGAATGACAGCCTGAAAGCAATTTCAGCAACAAAAAGAGGCAATTAGTTTCTCATTTGGAAGCAAAGTGTGTCTGAGCAGACTGGCAGGCAGTATTCCTCGGGTCAATACGTGCAATTAATTTACAGCATTAGTTAAACTATTATCATCTGCTCGCTTCCAGCTGCAACGTCCTCTATGTCATATGGACATCATATTCTTATAATATTCTACTGTAGGGATTTGCTTTGACTGGGAACCAAACTGAAAGAGCCTACACTATCAAACAGGATTTTTTTCAGTCACTGAATGTTTTTTCTTGAAACTATTAACATTTTAATCAAGCATTTTAATTTTTGAATATAATGTTCAGCAAGGTTTCTGACAACATTGACTTTGTTTTGGGAAGAAATCCTGATTGGAATTTAACTGTAGACGTCGGTTCAGTTGTAAGGACAACTGTACAGTTAAGCTGCTATCTTCATATAGGTTGTAATAAGAATGAATATATTAACTTAAGGTGGTTCAGAAAGTTTCTGTGCTGAAGCACGAATTTCAGTTGGAATCCAGGGTTAGATAGTTTAGTAACCAAGCAAATACTAAAGTCAAAGTTTCTGGCGTCCTGAACGTCCTAACCCTGAGTCAGTCGTTGCCAAATACCGACACATCTTAGCTGTGATTGCAGAGAAAAGTTCACAGATTTAATGCATTTACCACTGTTTCAGTAAAATTTTAACACATTTTTTAGCATGTGATTACAAACCAGATGAGAAACAAGATCATAACGGTGAGGAATTAACTAATCTTGATTAGGAAGTACATTTTAGAAATTGGTTCCTTTAAGTATTTCAGCATGCTGTTAAACGTAGAAACTTTACTCAGATGTTGATTAAAGTTTATTAAAAAGCAAACTGCAATGTGAATAATATTGTTTTAATAACATTTTAGCCATTAATCACGACCAGTCCCCATCTGTTCCCCATTTTATATGAAAATAGTTGATTGATCAGAGCTTGTGTGTATTAAAAACTTATTAATAAAGAAGATTATACATTTAGACGAAGGCTGTCATCCTGTTAAACTGCAGACTGTACTTACAATTGAATATTAAAACATAAACTAGCAAATAAGCCGCTAAAGATGTAAACCAGTGTGAAAAAGAACAGGTAGAAAAAAAAAGAAATGTTTAGAACAATAAATGAATGAAAGTAAAATAATCCAGAAAATATAATTAAAATGTAATTAATTTTGTTCGATCAGTACACTTTTTTAAATACTGGAATTGTAAGTGTCTTTAGATGTTCAGCCAAAATAATATCGCCTGAATTCTAGCGAATTGTTTTATCAGCGCCTATACTTATTTGAGGGAAGAAGCCTCACACCAGAGATCGAAAAACGGGGGAAATTGCTGCTTTCTGGAGAAACTTTGCATTGGATCACAGAGCATTGGAGAATATGAGGGAGGAGAGGGGAAGAGGGTGAGGGGCTCCTGTGCAAGCCGGGGAAGACGTCACCGCTGCAGAGAGGAGATAGCAGCTTCACCCACCCAGCGGAGGATGCAATGTTTTTTTACTTTCTGAAAATTATTACTATAATATTTTTTCCACAAAAATATTATTTATTTATTATGAAGGGGAGTGTAACTAATCTTAAACATGTATCCTAATTGGAGTTTAAATGTGCGTAATGAAACTTCAGCCACATACTGCGTCCGTGGTTCATGCGTTTTCCACGATTTATCTGGAACCAAAACGTGGCTTTTAGTTAGTCTTCCGGAATTTTAAAACAAACAATGCTTAAACGCAAGCAAATCAATAAAAAAAGCTCAAAGGGTTCTAAAATATGTGGGTTTTTTGTTGTTGCTTCTTTTCTTTTCTCCCCCATCAATCTTGTTCCAAACCATGGAGATCTGAGGCTAGAATGACGCGCAAAATGCGCACGGGTTGCGATATGATCGGGCCGCTGCTTCTGCGCCAGTTGTGCAGCTAAGCGTGAATTCAACGCACTTATGCAGGGCTGAGACACCAAGAGCTTCAAATGGGCTTCAAATGAGCGTCAAAACCCCAGTACAAGGAGGCGAAGCAGTGTTTAACTGTCTCATTGTAAATAATAATAATAATAATAATAATAATAATAATAATAATAATAATAATAATAATAATTACCTAAATAATGCAGTTTTGACAGCAACTCAGCCTTCAGGTTCCAGATGCAGACACGCTTTCACAAGAAGAAAACCCAACCTGTATTCACCAAGAAACTTTAGAGACATCCACCGAACTGTGGTCCGTTTCTGTCGTTCTCAGATCATGCTCTAGAACCCAACAAAGCCTTGTCCGAAACACTCCTCGCGACTTTACTGAAAGTGTGCTCGCGCTGCACCGCTGTCACAGCCAGCAGCAGCTTGTCCTCCTCTATATCCAGCTCCGCTCCGCGCGCTGCCTCTGGTCACACAGTCCAAATGGTCCAAAATACGCTCATCTCCCTCTGCACGTGCAGCGAACTGGAAGACAGGAAAGTGC
This sequence comes from Apricaphanius iberus, assembly GCA_028564705.1. Taxonomy (NCBI): domain Eukaryota; kingdom Metazoa; phylum Chordata; class Actinopteri; order Cyprinodontiformes; family Aphaniidae; genus Apricaphanius; species Apricaphanius iberus. The sequence continues at coordinate 570,093 of JAPXFQ010002510.1, forward strand.
GCACGAGAAGAGTTAAACGCAGCTCCTCTCTCCTTCTATCCAGAGGATGACTCACGCGCGCTTCGTCACCACTGAACAATCAACTCCGACTGGCGAGTCTCCGCCGACTGCTCCTCTGTCAAGTAGAGGGAGTTTGCAAGGTGTTGTCGGAAAGTCGGCTCGGTTCAGACAAGCGTTGCACATCCTTTAGAACTTTCAAAATAAATGATTTGCGCTGACATCGACTCAAATGGCGAAGATTCCAGATATTTGTGACCAGAAACGTTTTGGTTACTTCTGGAAAAAAAAAGACAATGTTTTACTTACGTTTTACGCGGCGTTAATTTTTTTTGGATTGATATTGAAATTCCACTCACATCAATCTATTTTCATGTATTTACCGTTGCTTTTAGATTGTTTCATTTCCTTCTATAGACAAAGATAAATACTGGGCCATCTTGGAAGAAACTTTGTGAAAATGACTGAAGAGCACTTGGCCGCACACAGCACTTTACACAGCCACATCCGCACTCACAAACGGGCTCCAGCTCGGTAGACAACTGGAATTTGACACATTAATGTGTGACAGGAGGAAGCTGGAATTGAACCCCAGACTGCAAGACAAGCACTCTACCTACTGAACAATAGGCTACAATCTATGAGTGAACCACCTTCGCACATGCTTAATTAAAGGCAGCAAACGAATTAAGATGATGAATAGGCCTATAGACATATAGTGGTCCAGTTTATATTAGAATGGATCAGAACATGCTGTTAGAATTTTTTTATGGATTTCTAATTTTTCCATATGTGGTTTCTGTGAAAATGAGAGCCAATAAACTAACTAACGTGTGAATATAACAAAAACATTTTGAGACATGATGGTCTTTATGATTAAATTGTTTAATGAGGTTATACAATATTTTCTTTTGCCCTTCTATATATTCTCCATTTAGTTTCCAATTTAAAATATTTCAGTATAGAAAATGTCAAGTTTCTCTTTAAACTTGCGTAAAAAAGTAATAAAAATAAAATAAAAAAATAACAATAATAATAATAATAATAATAAGAAGAAGAAGAAGAAGAAGAAGAAGAAGAAGAAGAAGAAGAAGAAGAAGAAGAAGAAGAAGAAGAAGAATGAAATATGTTGAGCCCCTTTTTGAGTATATGCATCTTAGGGGCTTTTATTTTGAAAGAGTGGTATGTGTCAGCGTGTGTGTTGCGAGTTTTGATGCCTCTCGAGCTCACCGAGCTCCGTGACACCTCTCGCTTTCAGCGGAACACAGACACGCTGCAGGACATTAACACCGTGCTGGACCGTTAAGAGTTTGGGGACCGCCTTGGTGTCCGTCTCGGCTCAGCTGAGGGCATGAAGTGATGTAGAGGTCTAAGTGATAAAGCGACTTCCCAAAGGCTCAGGAGCATAGACTGCTCAGGAGCCCCAGCTGCGGGGTTATGAGCCTTAAATGTCCGGCTCCGGTTGAGTGCTCTTAGGCTAGTTGTTTTGGGGTTGATGCAACAAAACTTTTTTTAACTACTTAAATATTTGTAAAGAATTAATTAACATCCTTTGATATTTCACTGAACTATTGAACTCATTCAGAGGAAATAAAACAGACAAAAAAAATCTAGGTTTTCCTGTTACCTATATTTTCAGCTAAAACACAAATTCCATTGTATTTCATTGAGATTTTACATAATAAACCATCAACATGCATAGAATATTGCTTACAAAAAAAATCTAAAACTCATGACATATATTTGTTCTCACCCCCATTTCCTCTGAAACCCTTTAATAAAATCCAGTGTCCTCAGAATTAATTTAATAAGTAAATACACTCTATTAAAGTTTCAGAGGTTCTTCAAGGTGGATACATCATAAACAGGACAGATAAGCTGATCACAGGTATAGGGAGAAAGATGGTACTAAATAAGGGGCAAACCATAGAAAACATGTTAGAGTCTAAAGACTTGTAACTGATTCAAAGTCTAAATCTCAGCCAGTGACAAGAATTTTCACATCTGACTCCGCTTTTACAATTTTGCAAAATCCAAAATAGGGTCACATTTCAGTCTGAATGTAAAAACCTTTAACATAGATACCCACCAATGTGAAACTGTTCAAGGATTACTTTTGGAATTCACCGTACCAATAGGAAATTAGTTGGTTCATTCGTTTACTGCCTTCACTTGGTTGCTCCATACTACCACAGGTTCTCCTTCTGTTGGTGTCCCTGCTGTCCTTAAAACTCTACTTCTTCGGGCAGTTACATAGAATTGCCGTTAACACCCATTTAATCTTCTAGTCTACTGCAGCCGTTGGGCTAATCACTGCCATCAGGACAGACGTGACAGCACTCAAAAACCTTTAAACAACACACTAATTACAGTCATCTCATAAAACTCTGTTTTGAGTAAGCTGCTTTATGGCACCATAAAGCCAAAGCAGCCCACTGCTAAGTGACCATCAGGAGGCTCAAGGAGTGTGCCGCTGTCGCCCAGGTTGTAACGGAGCCTTCTGTTATAAGATTTATGGCAATTTCTGTCAACACATCAAGAATTTACTGGAAAATGACTGACATTGCGTCTGTCATCAGACAGATGATGTGTCATTAAAACTATTACTGTCCATGACTCTTATTGGTTCAGCTTTATAATTTATTAGCTATATAATACGTAAAGAAAAGCTTACTGATCTTTTCTCTTGTCAAGAAGTTTGGAAACTATAAGAAAGAGGAACAGAGATAAAAGTTGCACCAAATAATTAAGAAAAAGGTACAGTTTGGGTTCATTTTAAACCTGATAATTATGATGCGAGATTCTGTGAAAATATCATAAAAAGCTAATTTCCTACCTTCAGATGCTTTTAATGTTATTCAACTTCTTTCAATTAATCTTTTAACAGAGCTTCACTTTAAAAATCTATCATTTAAAGATTTTTTATTTTTATTTTATCCAACTATCCGTTGCCTGTACCTGCTTATCTTTGCATTATCTCCAGCAGTCATTAGGTGGACAGGTCGCACACACACACACACACACACACACACACAGGGAAAATTTAGAGAAAGTAATTAAGCTAACTGTCATGTTTTTGGATTGTAGGAGGAAGCAGTACCTGGAGAGAACCCACACAATGCATACTCCAAGCAGAAAGAGCCCATGCCAGGATTCGAATTCCAGGACCACCTTCCTGCAAGACAATAGCGCTTCCAATTGCTCCACTTTGCAGCCCGTTTCAAGTTTGAGTTTGTTAAAAATGTTTAATGAAAAATTACACTTAAACAATTAACTCGTGCATTAATTTCGTTGGTTACATTTTCTGGTAGGATAGTATGAGGAACTTAATAGTGGATTCCGTGATTTTGTATGGGAACGTATCTTAAATTACTTTTTGAAATGAGCGGGATTTATCTCTATGGATTCATTTTCCCAAGCTTGGCAAAAAACCTCCTACCCACTAAATCCTGGTATATTGCATCAGTGCACAGCATCGCGGGAAAGTGTTAGAGAGAAAAAACAAGCTGCATGAAGAGGAGAGCAGACTGATGATGATAAAGACCAGTCTTAGCGACCCTTTGGACTACAGTGCCACATGAGAGATGTTAGTGGGAGGGGAACAGAGTTCGGGAACAAAAGCCAGCCGGTCAGGAGGAGAGGTCATACAGATGGTGAGAATGCTCACTCAGACAGCTCGAGTACTGATGGGCAAACTGACCAAATGACCCCTTCACACACTCACAAACACACATACACACACACACCGCAAGTGCTCGTGGTAATAGGAAAAACAAAACTCTTCCCAACACCCCTGTAACACCCCAACTTCTAATTAATTTTCACAGTACAGACAAACACATGCATTCACACAGACGTTCACATACACACACCAGTCCCCTCCCCTCCGCTTGCATTCCTCTCCCTTCAAGCCCCCCAGGGAAGTGATCAGCAGGAGATGAAAGGTGAAGCCTTTTCATTTAAAATGGAGTTAAAAATTAAACACGAAGAAGAAAGGAACAGAGTTTAGTTTGATTATCCAGGACTGAGACGTCCAGAAAAATGTGTAATCTCAGTAAGGCCTTCAGTGCTCAGCAGATTGTGTGGTTCCTGATATCATTGTGCATATTTTCCCTGATAACCCCACAAAGCTGAACGTGGAGTGTTTTTCCTTCCAGCTCTTTTTTGTGGTCAACTGTCAATTGACTCAAACCGAGGTAGACAAAAGCACAGGAGCTATTCATTAACAGGAAACAAAAATGAAGCACAAAGAAAGAAAGCTGATGACTGAGGGAACTTTACACCCAGTATACATGTTGCTCTCTCCTCTGTCATAGGTTTATATCCAGTCGTCAACAGCATATGAAAGGAATTTTTGGTATGCTGATTTAATGATGCATAACTGCTTCATAAATACAGTAAAATAATCTTTAAAAACCCTTCAACCCACACAGGTTCACATATATACATATGCCGCATAAAATATTTGGGAACATTTTCTTTAGCAAGTTGCAGAGAAACAACAAACTTTTGATAGTCATTAGCATATTTCTGGCTGGATATTTTACCACTGCTATCAAAACTGGTTAAGAGTACATTCCTTCAGTTAGAATGGGGAGCCTAAGTCTCCTCCCCTTCCGGTCGGCCCATGGGTCCCCAAACCGAAAAAATAATGAATGGACCTCAATGGAGGGATAAAAGTTATTTTCTGGTCCGCTTTGTCTTATGTCCTGAATCACACATGTGTTGTAATTCGATTTAAATGATAACTAACGATGTACGTTTCGACTGTGTTTGTCCAGTGATTTGGGATTTATTTGATTGTAAAAATTCGCATTTAAAATGCCTACAAATCAGAAATCGGAAGTCGCATATATGACATAATTTTGCTAACGGGAGTTAGCATTAGCTATAGCACGTAAAACACTCACCTAGAGCTTGTATAGCTTCTCCTCCATGTTGGCTCTCACTTCACCAACTGCTTTACCCCCCAACATAGCTGCTACTTTCCACATGGACAGATATATAGAGGTTTTCTCCGTGTTTAATGCTTCTTTCTTCATCCTGGAGGCTACGGCCCTAGCTCTCAATTCAATTCAATTCAGTTTATTTATATAGCGCCGTTTCACTACAGATGCCATCTCAAGGCACTTTACAAGAAGAGTTATTACAATACAATGTTTAATGTAGAAATTAGAGAACCACAGAAGATTGCGTCGTGTAATTCTCAGCAATCCCTCACAGCTCTCCTTCTTCTGCATTTGTAGTCCGCCAAGCGTTTTTACCCTAACCCTAAAGTAACTTTTACCTCCGGTCGAAAATCGGCGTTTTGTCTGCATCAAAAAAAGTTTTTAAAATTCACGGACATCATATGTTTGATCCACGGCGCATTTCAAATTGTACTGGAAAATAACTTTAATTGCTCCATTGACTCTCATTCATTTTTTTGGGCAGTCGGGGACCCATGGACCGGAAGTAGAATGGCGTGACTTAGGCTCCCCATGGCCGAAAATGGCGCTTCTTTATAACCAGTCCATACCAGAGGTCTTAAGCGGAAGTAAGTTCAACTCCGCATCAAGGTAAAACAAAAATAGATCAATTTAAACAATTCTATGGATTTTTAACAGTGTAACTAACTGTTTAATTTTGCAAGGTTATAGATTACTGTACAACTGCCAGTGTAAGCCTACAATAATCACTAAATTGTAGTAGTAACTTTTTATATATATAACTGCTCCTAAATGTTGAAATAAATAGATGGATCACATTAGGTTTAGGCCCTGGTCTTCGAATATTAGGATTAAAAAAATAGAGATATGTCATTTAGATCTCACATTAAAGAAGTCTCTAGGATTTCCTTTTTTCACCTTAGGAATATTGCAAAAATTAGAACCATCCTGTCCAGGAATGATGCTGAAAAACTAGTCCATGCCTTTATTACTTCAAGACTGGATTACTGTAACTCTTTATTATCAGGTAGTCCACAGAAAACAATTAAAAGTCTTCAGTTAGTCCAAAATGCTGCTGCTAGGATTCTGATGAATATTAAAAGAAGAGATCACATTTCCCCTGTTTTAGCTTCTCTTCACTGGCTCCCAGTAAAATCTAGAATAGAATTCAAGATCCTCCTTCTGACATATAAAGCTCTTAATAATCTAGCTCCATCATACATAAGAGACCTGATTGTTCCATATGTTCCTAACAGAGCCCTTCGCTCTCAGACTGCAGGTTTACTGGTAGTTCCTAGGATTTCTAAAAGTAGAATGGGTGGCAGATCTTTCAGCTATCAGGCTCCCCTCCTATGGAACAGGCTCCCAGGGTTGGTTCGTGAAGCAGACAATTTGTATATCTTTAAAACTAGGCTTAAAACTTTCCTCTTTGACAAAGCTTACAGTTAGAGATATGTTAATAGGTAGTTAGAGACAGGTTAGACAGGTAGCTAGGAAGAGATAGGTTAATGTTAGTAGCTAGGTAGAGTGTCAAAAGCTAGGAAGGGATATGAAGAGGTAGAGTAGCTACGTAGAGATAGATTAATGTAAGCCAAGTAGAGAGTGTTAGTAGCTAGGTCTCCTAGTAGCTAGGAGACAGGTTAATGTTAGTAGTCAGGTAGAGTATCAAAAGCTAGGAAGAGATAGGAAGAGGTAGAGTAGCTAGGTAGAGATAGGTTAATGTAAGCCAGGTAGAAAGTGTTAGTAGCTAGGTCTCCTAGTAGCTAGGAGACAGGTTAATGCTAGTAGCTATGCTGCTTTAGGCTAGGCTGTTGGAGGACATTATTAGGGTCTGTTCCTACTTTCTCTCCTACTTCTCCCCAACTACATGATGTGCTGTTAATTCAAGCGCTAACCAGTTTTCTCTTAGTCTCCTCCTACAGTAGGTGCTCCTGACCCACCCTGCTTGACGACCCTGACTAAGATGGCATTGCAGTGACGGAAAGTTCTCCACGTCCTGCAACAAACTTCTGCATCAGTTCTGTTGTTCTTTCTGTGTCTCTGTTCTGTGTCTCTGTTCTGTATTCTCCAAACCACAGACGGTCTCGGCAGATGACCGCTTGTGCTGAGCCTGGTTCTGCCGGAGGTTTCTTCCTGTTAAAAGGGAGTTTTTCCTTTCCACTGTCGCTTCGTGCTTGCTCAGTGTGAGGGATTGCTGAGAATTACACGACGCAATCTTCTGTGGTTCTCTAATTTCTAAATTAAACATTGTATTGTAATAACTCTTCTTGTAAAGTGCCTTGAGATGACATCTGTTGTGAAACGGCGCTATATAAATAAACTGAATTGAACTTTTGAGAGGATCTGGGTTGTCATGACGACAATGTGACTGCTTTTTGCTGGATTGTTTTTTAGATAAGCCCCCCCCCACACACACAACCTACCTGTTCTACACCATACCCAACGCATACTGTTCGGGTCTAAAGCCCCCTAGCTGAAAAGGGGTATATGAGAGCCTGTTCAAAGCCCATGACTTCATTTGTCTTCATTTAATTGCTTTACATGTCAAGTATAATGTTATAAAATCAGCCAATGAAAGTAAAGTCAGAAAAATTTCATTTGATTCTTAGATACTGTAACACATCTAGCACATCAAAAGTGTTGAAGATAATGCTTTTTCTTTTTCTTTTTAAGAAAACATTCATTTATTTTCTGTATTTATTCTTCTAAAAATTGTGTACAGTTGACATTATCAAAAATTGCACCAAATTAGGTGAGCTGAACACTGCTGAGGTTGTGCAAGGTTCCCGCACACAGTGGGTCTTCCAAAGAGCTCAATAAGTAGTGGGAGATGTTTGGAGGAGGAGGCATAGAAGTGAGTCAGTTCACCTGCACAGTCACTTTCATTTGAACTCTTTTGAAAATCAATGAACCAAAAGACATTTTCACTTTGCAGCTGTGAGTGGGCACAGGAAGTTGGTGATGTGACAAACCACTTAAATAACTCGACTCTGAGATCAGTGAAAAGTTGAAGCTAAAAGTGGTAAAAATGTTAGGCACAAGTGTGTCATTTTGCTCTCTAGGTAATGTACGGGCATATCAGGACACTGTGGAGGGAAGAAATCAACAGCATTTTTCCGTTTTATTGGTTTACACATAAATCAATTGGGCTAAATTATTGAGACTAATTACAATTGGTAAACTAATTTAGCTTTCATTCTTAAAGTATCCCAGATTTCTCCAAGCATAAATCAGAATTTATGTTTTCTATCTTTATTGCATTTTTATCCATTTGTTTCTTTTATTTTGTTATTCATTTAGTTTGATCAGTAGTGTTGGTTATTAGTTTTGAGTGATTATATTTATTTCTTCTTCTGTAAATGAACCTTGTATTTTGGAAAGTAACTGTTGCCTTTCTTGTTTAACATACACGTGGCAAGCTTTCATGATCAATAGATGGTAAATATTTAATTCCTTCAGATTATGAGACTGTAAAAGATATTTGGCTAGTAAAATAGTTCCTGGAAACCCAGGTGGTTCCCCGAAAATATTAATAATTTTTCATAAATTATTTATCTTATTGACTGCCATAAGCAGTCCTTTGACTAATAATAGCCAAATAGCTACATTATTGTTAATATCCACAACCCCCACAAGGGGAAATTTGGTTGTAAGAGCAGCAAAGCCAGAACAGAACATAATTCAAGAGTCAAGAAAAATATGTACATCATGGACATAATTACATAACCAGAGTACTGTGCAGTTATTAAAGATAAAAAATACAGATTAAGTGGCATACCCAGGCTGTACTGTGCCACAGATCAGGATACCTTAAAGATATTTAAATAATATATATTTTTTAATCCAGCCCAAGACAGCTATGTGGATGACTATTGCCTCTGCAGATAGTGCTTCTGCTCCACCCAACATCCAAAAATAAAAATTTAAAACTGTGTCTACAAAAAAAAAGAATATTTTGGATTTTCTCTAATCCTGGCACCAACCATAATTCCTTATGGAGCTGTGAGCAATGTTCCTCCCAGAAATCAATCCATTCATCCATCCATCAATCCATCTATCCATCCATCCATCCATTTATCCATCCTTTCATCCATCACGGGGGAGTCTTAATGGGGAATGCTGGTGCCTATCTTCAGCAGTTATTGGTTTGGTAAGAGGTTGTATACTCCACACATCTTGAGTTGAGGTCAGTTTGATTCTAGAGGCTAAATGTTTTGTTTCAATTCAAAGCTGGGCCCAAAACTTGAAATGTCAAGTAGTTAAGTTAAATGAAATCAAACTTTGTTTATAAAGTGCTTTTCATTCAAAGATTACAACTCAAAGTGCTTTACAGATTAAAAAAGACCCAACATAAACCACATTCTCTTCTCCCCCCAATAGATTTAAAAGCATCACATTTACACTATACCCACTTTCCCCCAACCCAACCCTGCACACAGACACTCAAGAGCAACATTAAAAAGGATCATTAGGCTGCATACAGAGGAGCGGGATAAGGTAAGGAAACACCACCAAAGGAGCCATCTGCATTGCCATCCATCCATCCATTTTCTGAACAGCTTAGTCCTCCAGGGGTCGCGGGGGGGCTGGTGCCTATCTCAAGCTGTCAACGGGCGAGATGCGGGGTACACCCTGGACAGGTCGCCAGTCCATCACAGCCATCTGCATTGCCAGCAGCACATTAACAACAGCAGCAGCCAAGGCACTGACCCAAGGGGCCCAATGGAGGCAAGGCCTATACTCTCACCTCCATGCAAGCACTACGGGGAGAGCACCCAGCCACCCAGAGCTGACCACCACTCCCAAGGCACATGTCTCCCACAAAGGAAACCCTGGAAGGAAGATTAAAAGAACAAGTCAATTAATAGGTTACTGCCTGCATTGTATTAGCCATTCCCTAAATATAAACGCTGGATAAATATGATAAGTCTGAGTAGTAAAACACTGATAAAATATAAGCAAGTAAAATATGCGGAGCAATTTTACAGATTATGGGTCTGATTTATCAAGATTTCTAATAATGACCACAATTTTGTGTGTGTGGAAAAACATTTGCGCCTGTGGGTTGCATTTGTTTGTAGGTGATCTACCAAGAATGAGGATTGTGTGCATGGATACATGATGGATCTTTGGCAAAAAAAGGGGGAAAAACCCCAATAAATATCAATTCTACGGCTGTTACTTAATTAACGGCTGTTAGTTAATTACTATAAGGCTAGAATGTTGTCAATTATATTTCTCGTTTGTCAGTAATAAAATTAATCCATGCCGTGTACATTTGCTGCTCTCTGCTCCATGCTGGCATAGTAATCCAGACTCAGGTTTAGAAGCCGAGCCTGTAGCAGCATTGCGGCATAGAATGAGCGCCATCTCTGAGTGGTAAATTGCTTTTGGCCAAATCTAATGATAAATATAAATTAGCTCGAGTAATTACGTGTGACTCTACCTCAAGAAGTGCACGTGCGTCCACTGTATGTCATTGTCTGCATGGGATGCCCAAGGTATAAATAAAGTATCCAAGCATGACGATAAAAGCATTCAGGAATCTGCAAAAAAACAACAAAAAACAAAAACTTTTAACACCATCGCAATTATGCATTAAAAACAAACTCTTAGCCCAGATTTTATTTTCCATTTACTGATATCAGTTATTGCATTTGTCATAGGTAAGGAGCAAATGTCAGCAAGTAGGGGTAATCACCTGCATAATGGAGCGCCCAAGTTTTGATCCAATTGTGCTGCAGGCTACAGAGGTGTGGCAGAGACCACACGTGTTATATACCCCACCACTGCTGGACTGGTGTCGTCACTAATCAAAGCCTACGTCAGAAACCCGAGCTGACCTGTTAGCAATGCAGGATTCCAATTCTAGTGAATTCCAGTGCAGGGTAATTGTTTAACCACTTGGGGCACTAAACTAACGGTTTTTGGTACACAATTAATATTTTCACTAAAATGTAAAATACATAAAATAATGACCAGACATGTAGATAGTGCTATAGCAGATAGCACCTCGCACGTCCATTTGGATCCTTCTTTTCTGTATGTAATGTATATAAAATAAATGGTGGTTCATTACAAGGGTCAGTATCATTCAAACGCTGGTGCGTTTTGCATTCTTCATCGTTTAATTTGGTAACAACTGTTTCCACAGCCATCCGCAACACAATGAGTACCGGGTGTACTTAAAAGGTCCGCCAAAAACAGCCTTTAAGTGGCTTTATTAGGCTCCGTATTAATGAAAAAGTATGCATGCATAAGCTGTTTATAGTCGAGCCGGGGATTTGTTTGGGGTCCAAAAGCCGTGACCTGGGGTGCAAGCCGCATTCGTGAGCATGCACACTTGCAATACCGATATGGCTTACTAATTTGAGATGGTTGTAATGTGCTCCCGCCTCCGGGTCTTGGATAGGACATGTGCTGGTGAATTTTGTAGGAATTGTAAACCTGAGATACTGTTTGTCAGAAGACTAGAAAGAAGAGGATTACAGTAATCTACTGCTGATAAAAGCATGCATCTTTGTTTGAACTAAAAATCTTAGAAGTACCCCTTCTCTTTCATCTTTCCATCCACTTTGTACAGCAACAGGAAAACAGAGTTTCGATTGACACTGCCACCACTGTGCCTCATAGCTTACATAGTGGTCCTTGATTTGAAAGCCTTACCCTGCTTTCTGCAGACATACTTCTTGTCACTGAATACAAATTGAACTTGAATTGGACCTTTTTGTACAAGACAGTTTATCCATATGGGCAAAATGGGTTATGATTTTACAAGAAGGCACACTTGTCTTGCTCAGCAGGCTTTGAATTAAGGTTAATGTTCTTCAAAATATTCCCAAACAACATCACAATATGTTTTGGAATGTTCTGTAAAGCAGCCTAAATTATTAAGCTTCTGTATTGGCCCCAATTTAAATCCTACGGGATATGTATGGATTATGTTTAAAAGCCGGGTCTCAGCCATTCCAATTCTGAGAAGAAAAGTGATCAAATACCAAACCAGAAGGTTTTGAAGGCAAGTAATTTCTCTGGAAATGTATCCAAATGTTAGATCAGTTCTCAGTTCAGTATATTTATATAATGCCATTTCAAAACTAATTTAATCTCAAGTCAATTTACAAAAATTACATATATAAAAAATAGCATACACACTCAGAAATTATAGTACAGAAGTGTACCTTTAGGGGTACAATGTCTTGTCAGTGGGGTGGTACCCTCAAAAGTACAATTTTGTACCCCTGTAGTCTATACCTTTTATCAGTGCTACCATGACAGCCAATCATTATTAACTTGACATGATTGACAAAAACCCAACCAAAATGTAGCCAATAGCCACCCATTTGTTTGATTAAAAAATAAAAAATAATTAAAATTGTGTCAATAAAAGTATGAAGTCAATTTACATAAATCTAGCTCAGCTAATGGATGTATTTTTTAGTAAAAAAGATAATCACCAGAAATTGCGCTCTATCCAAGAATTGGTACAAAAATTTACTTTTTAGTACAGAGGAACATGTATTTACTGTTCAGACAATGAAAAGGGTACAGATAGTTACCCTAATGTCCAGAATTTGTCCTTAGACTTTGTTCATTTCTTAAATCTTTCTTGTACCTTGGGTACTATTCTGTACCCCTATCTCTGACAGTGTACAGTACATACGCCCCACATTTGGGCATGCATATACATTTTTAAATCTGTATGTCTAGTTTAGAGTCTGTCTGTCAGAGGAAAAAATACAGACGTGGACAAAATTGTTGGTACCCTTCATTAAATCAAAGAAAAACTCATAATGGTCACAGAAATAACTTTAATCTGACAAAAGTAATAATAAATAAAAATTATATAAATGTTGACCAATGAAAGTCAGACATTGCTTTTCATCCATGCTTCAACGGAATTATTTAAAAAATAAATGCATGAAACAGGCCTGGACAAAAATGATGGTACCCACAACTTAATATTTGGTTGCACAACCTTTTGAGGCAATCACTGCAATCAAATGATTCCTGTAACTGTCAATGAGACTTCTGCACCTCTCAGCAGGTATTTTGGCCCACTCCTCATGAGCAAACTGTTCTAGTTGTTTCCGGTTTGAAGGGCGCCTTTTCCAGACAGCACGTTTCAGCTCCTTCCAAAGATGCTCAATAGGATTGAGATCAGGGCTCATAGAAGGCCAGTGTTTTCCTCTTAGCCCTTCTTGGGTGTTTTTAGCTGTGTGTTTTGGGTCATTTTCCTGTTGTAAGACCCGTGACCTGCGACTGAGACCATGCTTTCTGACACTGGCCAGCACATTGCTCTCTAGAATCCCCTGATAGTCTTGAGATTTCATTGTACCCTGCACAGATTCAAGACACCCTGTGTCAGATGCAGCAAATCAGCCCCAGAACATAACCGAGCCTCCCCCATGTTTCACAGTAGGGACCATGTTCTTTTCTAGATATGCTTCATTTTTCCGTCTGTGAACATAGAGCTGATGTGCCTTGGCAAAAAGTTAAATTTTTGTCTCATCTGTCCACAGGACATTCTCCCAGAAGCTTTGTGGCTCGTCAGCATGTAGTTTGGCATACTCCAGTCTGTTTTTTTTAATGATTTGTCCTCTCCTTGTTCGTCTCCCATGTAGCCCTCTTTGGCTCAAACAGCTAAGGATGTTCCGATCTGACACTGATGTTCCTTGAGCATAAAGTTCATCTTGGATCTATTTTGAAGTCTTTCTAGGCTCTTTTGTTACCATTTGGATTATCCGTCTCTTTGATCTGTCATCAATTTTCCTCCTGCAGCCACGTCCAGGGAGGTTGGCTACAGTCCCATGGATCGTACATTACTGAATGACATGTGCAGCTGTAGTCACAGAAACATCTAGCTGCTTGGAGATGGTCTTATAGCCTTTACAGTTAACATGCTTGTCTATGATTTTCTTTCTCATCTCCTGAGACAACTCTTTCCTTTGCTTCCTCTGGTTTATATTGAGTGTGGTACACACCACGTCACCAAACAACACAGTGACTACCTGGAGTCCTATATATAGGCCCACTGAGTGATTACAGGATTGTAGACACCTAGGATGCTGATTAGTGGACATACCTTGGATTAACATGTCCCTTTGGTCACATTCTTTTCATTCTTTTCTAGGGGTACCATCATTTTTGTCCAGGCCTGTTTCATGCATTTATTTTTTAAATAATTCAGTTGAAGCATGGATGAAAAGCAATGTCTGACTTTCATTGGTCAACATTTATATAATTTTTATTTATTATTACTTTTGTCAGATTAAAGTTATTTCTGTGACCATTATGAGTTTTTCTTTGATTTAATGAAGGGTACCAACAATTTTGTCCACGTCTGTAAATAGGTCATACTTATGCAAACAGTTCTTGTTTTACAAATCCACTGGAGTTGTTTGTTGCACAAAGATTTCTGAAACAACAACAGTTCATACATATTGAAGAAAAAAGTAAATCTTAACATTCAAGCAAGTGATAAACATCTGTAGTCTCTAAAGGCTATCTGCATATGTTCTGGAAGTCTGCTTAACATTTAAACTGAGGATTTAAATAATCCAGGTGCAGTTCAGAAACAATCTGAAAGAATTATTACAAGCTGTCTTGGCACAGAAGCAGAGGGACTTCAGATTGTCTCTTCTTTGTGGCAGAACCCAGTAGCTAGTTGTTCCATGTCTCGGCCTTGGCACTTTGTGTGTGTGTCTTATTTAAACTTTGCCTCTACCTCCCATTTGCTCTTACAATCTGAGGAACGAAAGCAGTGAGTAAACGAAAAGAAAAAAGAAAACCCAGCTGAATGTCTATTGGAACTAAATCAAAATAAAATTAAAACAATTATGTGAATTAACAAATAGTTTTATAAATCTCACCTTAATTGTGAATGAAACTCTGAGAATATTTGCTTTTTAAAAGAAATGACAAAAAAAGTACACATAATAAGATTACTGGTCAACATTTTATTTTTCCTCTGCATTTTATTGTTGCATTGCAGTAAAGATTGTAAAAGCTGATCAAATAAAATCATAAATCATGTACAAACGCAATCCATTCAAAATACCCCTTTTTTCTATTCATCAGATCAGCATAGTCAGTTTGCCAGCTGCTATGATGACAGCCGGGCTCTGAGAGGAAAATATGCCCTCGACTCTAGTCAAACAGTTTTGAGATGCTTTAGACCCTGATCTTTGAATAGAATATAGATCTCCTTTTATAATCACACAGAGTACAGGGAACCCTAGTTTTGTTTTATATTTTACGGGCACAGAGAGGCATTTAGAACATGAAAAACTAATATTTTATTGTTGCACAGAAAGCACAGGTGAGACAATGAATTACTGTGATTACGACGAGTAAATGATGACTGATGAAAGGCGACGATCCGATGAAGAACAGGGAACACACAGAGGTTTAAATATACAAGGAAGGTAATCAGGGAGACAATCAGGGAAACCCTGGACACTTGGAAACCCTGAACGAATGCAGTTACTGACCAGGACAGGAAAACATGTCACATCATGACAAATAGTTTCACTTTAGAATCTATGCTAAAGTGCTCACACCACAAGTTCAGATTATTTATACATTAGGCTGACTCACAGAAGTTATCATACCACTGTTAAAAAAGAACAATTTGGTGACAGTTACAGAATTGAAGGCTAACCCCCAACCTTCCATTCTATAGCAAGGTTGTTTTCTGTTTTTGTTTTTACAAAAAATGTCTTAATAATTGCTTAATGCTTAATAACGCTTTAATTCCGGTGTTCACAGAAGTACTGATACTGTCCTTGTCAAAGTGTTAATTGATAGATAGATAAATACGAACTCTAGAACAACTGCTGTGCTAGTACCGTTGGACCTCAAGTGTAGCATTCGACACTGTTAATAATGAAATATCTTTGGAGTGACTGGAAAGTTGGGCCGATCTCTCTGGTTCGAGTTTTTCCAGAAGATCAGGGACTTCTTTGTGTCTATAGGTAACTTTTCATGTGAGGTACCCCAAGGCCCAATCTTGAGACCCCTTCTATTTCATCTACATGCTCCCGCCTGCTCAGATTATAACAAATAAGATTAGTCACCATAACTAAATAGATGATACACAATTCTACTTACAATGCCAACAGATGACAGTAGACTTTGAATTACTTTGGTTAGCCTCAAAATTCAATTCAATTCAATTCAGTTTATTTATATAGCGCCATTTCACAACAGATGTCATCTCAAGGCACTTTACAAAAAGAGTTATTACAATACAATGTTTAGTGTAGAAATTACAGATTTTTTACAAAATTACTGAATGGTTTAGCACCAAAGCATAGAAAAGAGCTATTGTTGTTGTAACAACCTCTCAGACAACTCAGGTTCAAGTCTCTGCATCCCCAGAATCACAAAAAGACAGAGAGGGGCAGCACTAGGTTTTTTATGCTTTTCATATCAGAATCAAAATTCCACAAAAACACTGAAACACTGAATTTCTTTAAATCAAGGATATACATTCGTTATTTGTGGAATATCAGTATTTTTAAGTCCGTTTCTAAAGATAATTCCGCCATCAGTATTTGCAACAATCAATGACTATGTTTACATACAGCCAATATTCGAGGTCACTATTCAGGTTTCTGATACATTCAGAATAACCCATTTACATGCGTAAGCAGAGAGATTTACAGAGAGAGAGCAGAGAGTTACTCATGTATACATGGTACTTGTATGCCAGATGGCTAATACAAGAAGTTCCTCTATTCAAAAGACCAAGATTCCTTGAGAATTGAATATGCGCAAAACACAAATCAATGTTTCTTTTGATGGGGATATGCCGATACAGGGGCTGCACGGTGGAGCAGTGGTTAGCAGTGTTGCCTTGCAGCAAGAAAGTTCGTATCCCGGCCCAGGGCCTTTCTGCATGGAGTTTGCATGTTCTCCCCGTGCATGCGTGGGTTCTCGCCGGGCTTCCTCCCACAGTCCAAAAAAGGTTAATTGATCACTCTAAATTGTCCTTAGTTGTGGGTGTGTGCATGCATGTTTGTTTGTCCTGTCTGTATCTATGTGGCCCTGTGATGGACTGGCAACCTGTCCAGGGTGTACCCCGCCTCTCGCCCGTTGACAGCTGGAGAAAGGCACCAGCCCCCCCGCGACCCCTGGAGGACTAAGCGGTTCAGAAAATGGATGGATGGATGCCGATACAGGTTTGCATGACCAAATAGTCTGGTTAGAAAAGGGATACCCCAGGATCATATTCGGGTTTTTAAAAACCAGAATATGAGCATATTCAGTTTTTTAAAAACCAGAATATGAGGATATTCAGGTTTTCGCCGGTGTTTACATGGCCGTGCGTGACCGGGTTGTTGCTAATATTCCGGTTTTGAACGGGTTATTGGCATGTAAGTGGTCATAAGTGGTCATTCTGTGATGGCAATGCGGCACGATTAGGTGTTTTTCACAAAAGATTACACTATGGCAGGATAAAACAACATGTAGGATGTCAGGGCTGTCAACATGCAGGGTTGCATATGAACCGTAAAATGGAGGAGTCTGTGGTAAACAGACAAAACAACTTGTTATAACTTGTCTTTTTTTTTAATCATGTCTGAAGCCCCGCTCCTCAAGTTTATTTGCGGACCACCTTAAAAGGTGCCTGTCATTCACAGCTGCCATGAAATATCTGGCGATCTGATCTTCAGCTCTAAAGGCCAGAAGCTCATAGACCTCTGGATCACTCCAGTATGCCATTTCAGCTGATACAGTTTATAAATGTAGTTAACAAAGTTAACTTAAGTTCAGGAGCAAGGCCACGCTTCAAACTCGCTTCGTTCGTCCTAATCAGCCCTAAACTTGCCGCACCTGGCAGCACCGGCCTCCCTTGCGCTTCTAATC
The DNA here is from genome assembly GCA_028564705.1 of Apricaphanius iberus. Classification (NCBI taxonomy): domain Eukaryota; kingdom Metazoa; phylum Chordata; class Actinopteri; order Cyprinodontiformes; family Aphaniidae; genus Apricaphanius; species Apricaphanius iberus. The sequence continues at coordinate 587,891 of JAPXFQ010002510.1, forward strand.
ACGCTGCTATACACATATAAACCCTGTCTACCTCTCATTTCTCTTGTGTCTCGTTCGTTTTCGCCCCTCCCTTCCCATCCCTATAGGTTGCCTGGTCCTGCCGACCCGCCTCCTCTTCTCCTTCCCTGGGTCCTGCCGACCCGCCTTCTCTTTCTCTCTCTGGGTTGTGCCGACCCGCCTTCTCTTTCTCTCTCTGGGTCCTGCTGACCCGCCTTCTCTTTTTCTCCCTGTGTCCTGCCGACCCGCCTTCTTTCTCTCTCTGGGTCCGGCCAACCCGCCCTCTCTTTTTCTCTCTCTCTGGGTCCTGCCGACCCGCCCTCTCTTTCTCTCTCCTGGGTCCTGCCGACCCGCCCTCTCTTTCTCTCTCTCTCCGGGTCCTTCCGACCCGCCTTCTCTTTCTCTCTCTCTCCGGGTCCTGCCGACCCGCCTTCTCTTTCCCTCTCCGGGTCCTGCCGACCCGCCCCTATTAATCCCTCCCCCTTTCTTTTGCAGTATCCACCGTTCCCAGCATCCCTGTTCCACGCTTTCGTTCACTCCTGTACACCTTTCTAACATCTCTCTCTTCTAGGTCCTGTCTGGTGGGGTTCTGAGCAGGCTCGGAAAGACGATTTTCCTGAAGACTGCGCCCCCACACTGAGTCTTCCTCCGGGTCTCCGATGATATCTCTCCCCAGATCTTTCGATCCTCCACGCCTTCAATAAACTGTTCAAATTCAGAATCCATAGCATTGTTCTTGCTTGTGAATAGTTAATTCCATTCGTAGCGTGGTCCTGGCTAGTGAAATGCTAAATTAACTCATGTTTACTTGAAATTATAATACTGCTGCCTGCCAGGCCTCAGTCCACATTTCACATATCCTCATGACTCACCCCTTGTCATGTCGCCATGGCACATTCAAAAGACACACTCTGCCGGCAATATTACCCTAATATACTGACATGATGTGTGTCTTTTGAAAACGGCTTTTGTCTGGATTGCAACTTTTTTTAATTTATTTAGATTTTGCCTTCAATGAAATGCTTTTTGTTTGTTTATTGTGTTATGTTTTCATCATGAAGAGCAATCTGAATTGTATTGTTGCTGAAATGTGCCAGACAAATAAACGTATTTGAAAAGAAATATACGGTAACTTTGATATAGTTGTTATTATAAGATGAGTTTTACTTTTCTAGAACGCTGAATTCTAGGAATATTTAATTTATATAAGTGGAATGTTTTATATTTATTGTTGGAACTATATTTTCTTTATATTATATATTTACCAAGGAGAGTGATGTCATTACATTACCCATAGGATGGAGGAAATACTGAAACCCATAGTGTTTACAGTACTGTATTGCAGAACACAGAAAAACAACTATACTTTAAAATGTCTACAGTAATCTAATATGTGCACAAACTCAGTACTCATGGACTGTTATTTCTATGGTAATTTATCAAAATAAACAAAACTTCTATTGTTGTCTGAGTCACAAAATCTATTTGTAAACCAATCAGGAAGACCAGCATGTACTGTACATCCTTAACACTGTGGCTTTATAAACAAGTCAGTGAATAGGTTTAATTTTAGAACACAGAGTGCTGAGTAATCAAGGATCTTCTGATTATCCACTGTATTTTCGAATGGTTGCTAGAATGTGTACAAAGGACCAACATTGGGTTACTTAACACATATACTGGTCATCAGATTGTAATAGTTCTATAAGACTCGGTTGGAGTCAGACAGAGATCTGATATAACTAGAGGCAGACTGGCTGGCATAACTCATTTGCCTCTGACACAGACAGGATGATAACAAATACAGTGAAGATGTGTGATAGAAAGGGTACCATCTATGGGATGCCAAAATTCTCAAAATTAAATTAATAGTTAATAGCTACATGAATAAACAATGGACCAAAATATAATGGGGCAATTAAATTCTGACAAAACTAAATTCATATACAATTCTTAACTCATTATCATAAAATATTTTTAATTTTCTTTTAAAAATGTATTCCATATATATATATAGATACTCCTTTACTCACCTGCTGTTTATTTCTGTTGCTGTAAATTATTACTTTCCAATTTTTTGCCTTTACACAAAAAATAGGCCTAATTCTCTTGTAGGTATTGTCATTCACAATTTCTTTCCCATCTGTAGATACATTAGATTGTTTTTGTTTTTAAAAAATATGTTTCAAAATGTAGAATGTTTTTATTGCTGCAAAGTAGCTCAACCTCAATCAGACTAGAAAAAAAAAACATTGATCAAATCAGTTTTGAATATAAGGTAATGCCCCAGATATACAAATGAATTCATACATACATATATCATACACACTTTTATCTAATTTCTTCCATTGTAGCACAAGTTGCATGTTCATGGTACCTAGATCTATTGAAAGTGATCTATGAATTTGGCTAAATATAAAACGGGTCCATGAGTGTGAATACTTCTAAAACCCAACATCTGTCCACCCTTTGTTTTAAATTGTTTTCCCACTCACCTTAATTGATTTTACTAACCAGTTGGATCATAAAAATAAAGGAATTAAATGTACAGCTCTAGATAAAAGAGAGCAGCCAACAGACTATCTATTTCACCATCCAAATATATACATTGAAGCCATAATTGAAAGGGCACTAAGAGTAAACACCACACAAGCCCTTCCTGTAAGGCTACACAAATTGAGCTGTCTTCCTTGTCTCAAAGTATCTCAGCTTCTGAGTTTTATCTTGGATGTCCTCTGATCATCCCTCAGTGGGAACGACTCAGGATGGGGGTGCGCTGATACAGTGACAGGAAACTGGAACAAAGGAATGGTAAAGCAGAAATTAAAGGAAAGTGGCACTGAAACGAGAAAGATGAAAGGAATGTGAAGGATATTGTGCAAAAACTTTGATCAGTTAGAAAAAGAAAGAAAATACTATTATTTCCACTGGTGATGTGATTTTCTGGTTAATATTGTTTCATATGAAGCATTCAGAGCTGGTAGCATCAAATGTGCGCTGCTACAGATAAGAATGGCAAAGGAAAATACCTGATATGTTAATATTTCTAGAATATAGTCTGACATACAGTAAGGTTACTCAAATTGACATAAAAAAGGTGAAAAGGCCTGTATGTGTATTGCACTTTTTGTAGTCATCCATTAACACACACATTCACACACTGGTGACAGCAACTACATTGTAACCGCAGCTACCCTAGGGCACACTGTCAGAAGCAATGCTTCTGTGAACTGTTGTCACCCTCTGACCATCACCAGAAGGCAAGGCAGGTGAAGTGTTTAGCCCAAGGATACAACGACTGAGACGGATGGAGCAGGCACTTCAACTGGCAACGCTCTGTTTATTTATTTATCCATCCATCCATCCATCCATCCATTATTACTGTCAGTCCAATGCAAGGTGCCAGTGCCTCCCTCCAGCAATCGTTGACCGTTTCTGAATGTATCAAGTTGTCTAAATACATTTCTAAGGTTTTGGGGCCACAGTGGCCTTTATTTGACAGTAGCTAGTACATAGAAGGGGGAGCGAAGTGGAGGAAGAGAAGCAACAAAAATCCACGAGGACCTGATCGAAACGTGTTGAGAGCTGAGGCCTCAGCACTAAATAACTCAATATGATAGGCAACGCCCCAAGCTTTTCTAAATTTGTTGAACTGTGGTAGAACCATAGTGTTAGTTCTGACGGACCTCAGTGTGTCGTTTGACACCGTAGACCACAAAATACTACTGGAAGGACTGGAGAGCTGGGTCAGACTCTCTGGTACCGTACTTGGCTGGTTTGAGTCCTACCTGAAGAAGAGGGATTTCTTTGTTTCAGTAGGAAACTTTTCATCAAAGCGAACAGAAATCACATGTGGAGTCCCCCACGACTCCATCCTGGGGCCTCTTTTATTTAATATCTACATGCTCCCACTAACTCAGATTATAACAACCAATAATATTAACTACCAAAACTATGCAGATGATCCTCAGATGTACATCACAATGTCACCAGGTGACTATGTACCGATCGAAGCACTAAATAAATGCATTTAGCAAATCAGTAGCTGGATATCCCATAACTTTTTTAATTTCTGGACCTAAAGAGGAAAGATCAAAAGTCAGCACAAAGCTTCAGTTAATCCAGCTAGAAACTACTGATTGGGCACGTAATCTAGGTTTAATAATGGACTCAGACCTAAACCTCCAAGGTCAGATAAAGGCAAAAACAAGGTCAACCTTCTATCACCTGAAGAATATTTCTAGGATTAAATGACTAATGTCTCAAAAAGACCTTGAAAAAAATCCTCCATGTGTTCATCTTTAGCCGTATTGATTACTGCAATAGCGTTCTCACAGGTCTACCTAAAAAGTCAATTAGACAGCTGCAGCTGATCCAGAACGCTGCTGTTCGTGTCCTCACTAGAACCAGTAAAGTAGAACACATCACCCCAGTTCTAAAGTCCTTACATGGCTCCCTGTAGATCAGAGGATATACTTCACAATACTAGTTTATAAATCACTAAAAGGTTTAGCACCAACGTATGTTGAAGACCTGTTGTCACTATACCAACCCAGCAGACCATTCAGGTCCTCCAACTCTACTTTACTAAACATCCCTAGAGTCAGAACCAAACTTGGAGAAACGGCTTTCAATTTCTATAGCCCGCAAATCTGGAGCAAACTTCCTGATGACTGAAAAGCTGCTAAATTGTTAAATTCTTTCAAATCAAAGATTAAAACGCTTTTCCACGTTTTTTTTCTCAAACGACATATGATTTTCTTTTGTGCTCCATTGTTTAATGTTATCTTTTAATCACTGTTTCTGCTAAACGTTTTAATTGATTCTTGTGTTTCATCAGTTCTTAATTTTCATACTTCTACATAAATTGTCTTTTATACATTTTCTTACATCATTTTTAGTTCGTTTTCTATGCTTTTCCTAAATTGTGAAAAGTGAGATCCATGTCACAAAGATGGATGAATGCTATTTTCTGCCTTCTTCTCATCCGGAGTCTATTTTTAGCCTAATATTTTATTCATAACACCTCCCTCATTCGCTGACATCAAAAGGCCGCCGCTACAGCCAAGAGTTTTGGAAACCAATGAGTTTATGTGTTTCAGAGAATATACTTTTAGGTGTGTGTGCACACTATCCCAGCTTTGCTGCAGCTCACAGGTGAACAAACGGGGGGGGGGGGGGGGGGGGGGGGTGATGGGTGCAGGCCAGTCTGTTTTAGTTAAATAGTGTGTGTAGTAATGTAGGGGAGGTCAATGAAAATGAAGTTCGTTCCATAGGGCTGCACCTTTGTCCCATAATTCAGTAATGCTGCAGTGGGGTGCCCTTTCAACTACTGCCAGTTCCTATCGCGGGAACACATCAGAGGGTACATTGCCTTCATCTGACAAGAGTGAGATATTTTTTCCTCTCTCTTTGGCTGCATGAGGCACTTTTAATGACTGTGTGGGAGGGCAGGGAGGCACAACTCTGAACTCATTTTTTTACACAGAGCCACAGGGTTTGGCCGGCGGATTGCAGGATTGTCAGAGCAGAAACGTAGGTGGAGCAGTGCAGGTGGAGGGGAAACTCACACTGCCAGTCAGACCTGTTCATAAAGTCCAGGTCAAAGCAGTGCATGGAGCGCCTTAGTGATTAACTGCGCCACACTTGATTTACTGTCAGCACCGATGCTATTTCATGCGCAGTGAAGGTGTGTTTAAGTCACTTGATTTTTCAAAGCACAACCCAACTTTACTAAGCTGTTCGCTGTGGTGAATATAGATTTTAAATGCAATATTATATTTATTCTTTTAATTCATAGAGGGAGTAATCAGGGATACCTCAAAAAAAGTTTTGTATAGGATGGCTATATGAGAGCGACTAACCCCAGCTTTCCTCCGGACGCATAAGCAGTGTGTAACTTAATACAGCTCTGCTCAACGCGTCCCCTCCCACCAGAAGCATTTAGGCACTGGTAAGCGCAAAAAGGTGCCCAGAGTAGCAGAAATAACAAGAGAACTGACATGAGAGACGCAGGGCTTGTTGCTCCAGTCTGATTCGATTGAGCCATTCTGAAGACAAATGGAGTACCCCCAATTCCGTACTTAGTTCGTTCCTCAGATGAGCCTGTGGGTCAGGCCTGACAGTTATGGGGACGTTCCGGTCAAATTATCCTGAAGTTCTGATAGTGTAAAAGCACCTTTTGTAAGTAACAACCTGATCAAAGCAACATATACTATGCACTGGAACAAGTCTCATGATTTCAAAATCTGTTTTATGTGTCAATGAGATTACACATGCTGGTGACACCTGACAAGAGAAGCTGCAGTGTCTTTATACGCAAGTCCAAAGTGAAAACAGAACTCGATTTAAGCTCATTTAATGTAATTTCCATTGAGAAAAAATAATCTAAATTTCACCTGATGTTCTCTTTTACATTTAGGCAAGATTGTAGGTGGGGACATGTCCCCAGCTAAAATGACACACTCAAAATGACACACACTTAATCCGTGACGGATTAAGTGGTATCTCTTTAATCAAATATGTTCTAAACATGCAGAAATGGCACAGGCACATGTGCACATCCTCCAAGAAATATAGAATATTATTATTTAAAAAAAGTATCTTGCTTGAAAGTAGATATATCAGTTTAAATGACAGAAATTTGAATTTGTCTAATGGAATTTCGGAAGTTCAGATGTCTTCAAAGCCAAATCAAAATAGATACTGTTTCCCAAATAATTTCTCCTTGCATGGCCTATTTGATTTAAGATTCAGTCATCTCTCTCACATATGTTTTACATATAACAGCAGTAAATAAGAACATGCTACTAACTGTGATGAAGATGGAGTTTCTTTACATAAAACGGGCACAGTTGCCAAGGAAACACATTTGTTTTGCTGTTGTGCATCCTTCTTCTCAGTATGCATCTGTTTTTAAGCCGGACTTTAGCAGAGCCTTACCAGGGTTCCTGCCCAAGTCCCAGCGCTGTGATGCAGTATTTTCGTTTTTATTCATTGTCTGAGTGTCAATGTTTTTTTATTTAGAAAAATGACCCCATTCTCGCTATAGGTCCCACTTTCCTCTGTCAAATGATAGGTCAATGCTAATAACAAATCCACAAGAAAGGAGAATGATTAAAAAATGAAAAGTTTCTTTGTGAAAATGAAGAGACAGAAGCCTATGACTTCCACAAAAAAGAAGCTAAATTTAACACCATGATTCATACCTAAAATATAGATTTATCATGACAGACAATTTCTACTCAGTAAATTATGCTCTTCTCTCTTATGTGAGCTTTTATCGTTGACCCTATGTGAAAAAATAATGACCCCCTTGTCAAATGATGAATTAACTGTGATAAACTATAGTTTTTTTTTAAATATCCTCTGTTTAATTCCAGCTGATGACCAAGCCTGATGACTGCGTATATAGAAAAAAAAAATTACTGAAACAGATGCATCAAGTGATGGCCCAAACTAGAAGCGACAACTGATTGGAAATAAAGTGATTGGAGTCTTTCACTCTAGAACAACTTCGTAAGCCATTTCTGAGTCTTTGGGACTCCAACTAAACATGGTGATATTTGTTATCTACAAATAAAGATAAAAAAGGAATAACGGTGAGCCTTCCCATTTGTGGCCAACTTATGAAAATTAGTCCAAAAGCTCAATAAATGGTCATGCCACAACATTGCAAATGGGCTACTGTTTAATAGTACTACATCAATGTGCTGGAAAGGTCCAACGTACAAAAATGAATCAGAATTGAAATATTGTTGCAAGATTTTAAAATTAATGTTCACAAACATACTCCACCCAAGCTCTGACTGAGTTTGAAATATTTTGTAAAGAAGAATGTACAATAATTTCTGTCTCTTTCAAAGCGGGTGGAGACACACCCTCATACTACAGGTAATGGTACTACAATGTGTTGACTCAGGATGTCTGATTTCAAATACATGACACACTTTTCAGATTTGTATTTCAAAACTATTCTGAAACCCCCCAAAAAAGTATGATTATAATGTCACAAAATAGGAAAAAGTTTCCTTGTTCATATAGGCAGGGCAAAGCAAGGCAATTTTATTTATACAGAACACATCAACACAAGGCAGTTCAAGGTGCTTTACATGATTACAACAAGATTTAAACATAAAATTATTAAAAGAAAGCATAAATGGACAATTATACCAATAACAGTAATTAAAAGAAATGAAAACATTTGGTGATTAGAGTATAAGAGAACCGTTATGTAAATTTATGAAAAATAAAAACATTTTACAATTGACAGTTTTACATTCAACTAGCAGTTATTTCTAGATGTGGGGAGCATAGATGCTAAAAGCAACGTCACCATGCTTGGTTTTGGTTCTAGGGACAATCAGTAGACTAGAGCTGAGTGGTCTGGATGGATTATGGGCGACTGTGGCTCAGTGGTAGAGTAGTTGGCTTGCAATCGGAGGGTCGTAGGTTCGATTCCAGCTTCCTCCAGTCACATGTCATGTGCCCTGGGCAAGGCACTTACCCCCAAATTTACATCGTCCTACCGAGCCATGTTGGGTGTCGGTGTATGAATGCGAGTGTGAATGGGTGAATGGGCTTCAATGTAAAGCGCTTTGAGTGGTCAGTAAGACTAGAAAAGCGCTATATAAGTTCAGTCCATTTACCATTGTACTGCAATAATAGATCGTTAATGTATTCTGGTGATAACCCGTTCAATGATTTATAGACAAAGCACTTTGAAATATATTCGCTGAGTTACAAGGAGCCAGTGTAAGGACTTTAGAACTTGAGAGATGTGTTCTACTTTCCTGGTTTTAGTGAGAACACGAGCTGCAGCATTCTGGACTAACTGGGGCTGTCTAATTGATTTTTTAGGCGGACCTGTGAAGATACTGTTACAGTAATAAAAGCGGCTACAGATAAATGTATGGAGGAGTTTTTCTACGTCTCCTTGTGTCATCAGTCCTTCTTTCCTAGAAATGTTCCTCAGGTGATAGAAAGCCTACCTTGTTGCTTTTATATGACCCTGGAGGTTCAGGTCTAAGTCCATTATTACACTTAGATTTCTGACCTGGTCAGTAGTTTCTAGTCTGACCAATTGAAGCAATGATATTTAATCAATCTTTTTTGGGTCCACAGATAAGTACTTCAGTTTTGTTTTTGTTCAGTTAGAGGAAATTATGGGACATCCAGCTGTAAATTGGTGCAATGCATTTATTGAAGATTTTGATGGGTTCAACATCACCTGGAGAGATTGAGATATAAAGTTGAGTGTCATCAGCATAGTTGTGGTAGTTAACATTATTGGTCTTAGCTTAATAGGAGCATGCAGATGCTAAATAGCAGGGGCCCTAGGATGGAGCCCTGGGGGACCCTGCATGTGATTTCTGTGTTTTGTGATGAGAATTGGCTAATCGACACAAAGACGTTCTTAAGGTAGGATTTGAACCACTCGAGTACCGTACCAGAGGGTCCGACCCAGCGCTCCATACCTTCCAGTAATATATTGTGACCAACGGTGTCAAACGCTGCACTGAGGTCTAGTAGTACAAGTACTGTGGTTTTACCACGGTCAGTATTTCTACGGATGTCATTGAAAACTTTGACAAGGGCAGTTCCAGTGCTGTGGTACCTACGAAAATCAGACTGAAAAATATCAAAGGGGTTTTTCATGGTTAGGAACCTGTTTAACTGTTGGAACACAGCTTTTTCAATAATTTTGCCAATATATGGGAGATTAGAGATTGGTCAGTAGTTTGCATCAACATGCTGTCTTGGTTCTTCTTTTTTAGTATTGGCTTGATAGCTGCTGTTTTTAGAGCTTGTGGGAAAACACATTTTTTGATCAGATCTGCCCTAATGGCTGGGAGGACTTTAAAAAAAAAAACCTGTTGGTAAGATATCCAAACAGCAAGTGGCAGACCTTATTTTCTCAATAATGTCATTAAAGCTAGACTGATTTATTGTATGGAAATCTGTCAATTTCTCTGCATGAGTTTTAAATCGTCTTAACACTAGTATAGGGGTTGAAACTGATGTACTGATGTACCTTCTGATGTTCAAGATCTTTTAGCTAAAGAATCTGGCAAATTCATTGCAGGCCCAATGGAGTTTAGTTCAGGGGTTACTAGTTAGTTACAAGTTACTAGCTAATCTCGCTGTAGCAAAAAATATCCTTGCATTATTTTTGTTTCTGTGAATAATTTCAGAGAATAATTATTCCCTTGCATCCTTTAAGGTTAATTGATATCTGTCCAGTCTCTCTTTATACATCTCATAATGAACCTGGAGTTGAGTCTTCACCCACTTTCTCTTTGCGTGTAGACACTCCCTTTTTTCATTACATGCCAGTGGATCGTTTCTCCACGGAGACCTCTTTCTACTGATAAACGTTTTAGCCTTAAATGGCACAATCTTATCCATCATGTTTGAGATTTTGGATAGAAATTCTTCTGTCATTTTGTTTGCTGAATGTGTGTTGGTGGACGTTGGGGATTTGGATACGATAGATGTGTACACCAATTTAAAGTTTTCAGCTGAGTCTTCTTTGAGGAAGTGTTTTTTAAACAGTGGTCTTACTGTGATTAGAAATTTTAGCTAAGATGGTGGTTTCAAATTAGATACAGAAATGGTTAGATACTGCAATATCAGTTACCGTGATGTCAGAGAAATTTAAGTCTTGCTAATAAATAGGTCCAGAGTGTGTCCTCGGTTGTGCATTGGTTCATTAATATATTGGGTTAGGTAGAAGTTATGGAGGGTATCATTTAATGCTTTAGTCCCTGTATTTTGGGGATTGTCAGTATGGATGTTGAAATCTCCCACAATTATTAACTGGTCGTAGTCTAAACAAATTGCGGAGCAAATGTCATTGAGGTCCTTAAAACATTTTGTGTTAGGCTTTAGTGGTCTATATATGCTTAGAAATAGGACTAATTAGTCTGAACAGCCAGATATTCGAAAGATAAAATTTCACTTAGAGAAACTTATTTCAGGTTTATAGAGTTGTGGATGTAGCAGTGAGGCCTCCGCCTCTTCTTTTTTTCCTGCTCTTTCTAATGAAATAATAATTTGTTGGACAAGTCTCTTTCATTTCTGTTTGTTCATTATTCTTAACTAGCCATGTTTCAGAAAGAAATAGAACATGCATATCTTTTGTAATTATGAAATCATTGATTAGGAGAAACTTTTCTGATAGAGATCTAATGTTTAATGTAGTTATTTTAATATTTAATGTAGCTACCTCAATATTTCTTTCAGTGTATGACAGGCTATTTTTGCAAGATATTATTTTAAGATAGTGTGCTGTTCCGTTGTAAGTGTTTTAACGTGTAGAGATCTTCAGCTCAAAATTACCGGAATGTTACTTTCAGAGTGACCGGACACATTTTATTGAGAAATGTGCAGTCTAGTAGTGGCGTCCGGTCAATATCAGATATCAGACACTTTGAGGTTTAGTGGCGAGCCACACTGTTTATGATTTGGTGGTGTTTCAAGTTTTTGGGTAAGAAGGATGCCTCTATTCACTTGGGTTTGAAGTGCTTCAGAGAAGAACCTATATGGTGATAAGGTTGGTGAGGAGGTGGATGATGATGATGGTGTGGAGGGATTATGTCTCTGTTTCTCAATGTGCAATTCAGTTTGGTCATATCTGCTGTCTTTTGTATCCACTGATATATATCTGGAGGTAGCTGGGACATCTTGCTCAGGGTGACAATCTCTGTGTGTTCCAGCTGGTTTGCATTTGCTGCTTTTTGGGTCAGCTGATATGTCTCTGGCGGGGGCTAAAACTCCATGTTCACAGTCATTGGGATAAAGTGGGGAGGCTTGACATCCACTCTGTGCAAGGGAGTAGATTTGATTTTGAGATTGGTGGGGACACAAAAGTGCTCCAATGCAGCACTCTTGAAAGTTGAAGTTTTTTGCATTAGTAATCATAATTTCACATTATACAGATGCTATAGGTAAAGTAACTAATGAAAGACAAGAAGGCAAATTCGAAAAGCTCTAATCTTAAACTCTTTAGTGCAGTGCTGTAGTGAAACTGTGCATCATGTCAATTAGCTGTTGAGCAGGAATGTTATTTGTGTCAGGTTGGTTGGGCTTGTCCAGAATATCCTCCTGATTACTGCTGCTCTTTCCACACGGATTGGATTCCTTAGAAATCAACCACAATATAAATTTGACAACCGTATAGCAAATACTGTAACCAAATACACACTAGTAATACATGACGAGGCCTCCTAGATTTAAGGCACTGATTTTAAAGCTAAATGGTGGGATTTTTATTCGGATCATCATCACACTAACATTTTTTAACTGCTGTTATATTATATTATATTATATTCTGTGTGTGAAGGCTTGTTTTATTCTAATGTTTAAACTGTTTTTATCGTGTAAAGCAGTTTGTTTTTTCTGTTTGCACTAAAAGCTCTTTATACATAGATTTGATTTGATCTGTCACAGTGTTGAATCTCATGACTAACACATCCAGCATTATTTAACCTCACCTGTGAATTTGCAGCCTCTTTTTCAGCTTCTCCTTCTATTCAACTTCCTCCAGCGTCTCTAATTTCATCTAGTCCAGGTTCTCCTTTTCTACCTCCTCAAGCCTCTCTCTCCTCATCTGCTTCTCGTTCTCTATCTCCTCTGGTCTCTCCTTCTCCATCTCCTCCAGCCTCTCTGCTGTCTATCACCTTACAAAAATATGTTGATGCATTAGGGATAGAATGATCATAGAGTTTGATGGTAAAGTTATTACCTGAGAATAAAAGGCCTTTACTTTCACACTAATTATGTGTGATTTATTCCCCTCAAAATATGGATACATAAAATCACATGATCATCTAGAATATGAGGTTTTATTCTATTTACACCATACATTTTATTTATGTTTTTAAACAGCTGCTATTTTCTACAAAAATACACGAAAATAAGAAAAAAGAGAATAAGAATAGAAAATAATTTTTAACAAGTGTATCTCTTCGGCATATTCTATTTTTATATTTTAATTCAATTTCAATTTTAAGTAACTTTGACTCCTAAAGAAGTCTCTTTATTAAGTTTTCTTTTCTTTCACATCCTTTAAAACCTTAACAGCACACACGCGCGCAAGCAGACACAAAGTGTAAATGACACCAGTAAAATCCATCTAGCTAATGTGACCTGGACAGAACAAATGCCAAACGTATTAACAACTTACACTCGCAGGTGCCTTTCAAGCCTTTGATCTTTCTTGTTGAGGCTGCATTTATTACTTGTAAACAGGTGTTTCGTTCCACAAAAAACGTTAGAATTGTTTATAAATTTAATTGTTACATTTCTGGAGTAAATACAAGGAGTCTTTCTATAGAATTTCATATTGTTTCAGGGAAATATCATCACCTCCAGTATGAATAAGTTTTTCCAGCTCTGCATTGTTCTCAATAATCGATGGAATTCTGTCAGAGATCTTCTTCACTGTCATCTGTGGAAAGTTAAAGACACTCGTGTTGATGCATAACTGTTCAATACCTTTGATTGATCCGTCATGAATAATAGCAAGTTCTCTCCCTCGCTTGCTGTTCTCTGTTCTCATTGCCCATTTCGTGCAGTTTGTTTTATCTTTATTTAAGTTCTGGTGACCTTGCTCTGCAGCTGGCGGTCTCAGTGGGCTGGATGGTGATGAGCTGAGAGGTGCATATCTATTTTTTAAGGGAATAAACTGACTTGTTTCTTGTTGGGGTTTCTTTCGATGTTCCTCTTCTTGGGTGTCTCCCGTCTTAGCGGGGGACAAGGCTCTGATGAAGAGTTGTGTTGCTTTTGGCTTTCTCCTTAAGGCGTCAGATTTTCATTTCCATGTCGTGAATTCTTTGTAGTAGGTCCTGAAAAGCCTTGTCAGAGCAGAGGGCCATTTTGTAATCCTTAGTTCTTTATGAGGTAGTCGGAAAGGAAAAAGAGAAGGGAAAACACCGTCCCAGGGAAATCTGTCTTGTATCCATCTGAATTTGAGTAATGTGCACAAAGTCACTATAGAAATACTTTAAAGTAAAGAAATAAAAAGGAAAATAGAAGTAGAGAAATCAAAGTAAAGCAGGAGCGAGAAGGAAGGGGGAGCGGAAAAACATGTCCTAATTAATATGTTGCTTTTCTTAGGAGTTTTCTAGTATATATTTTGCAAAAATCGACATTTGGGAGAAAAATAAAAATCCACTTATTTAGTTTTTTTTCTTTTCTCCTAAAAGCAAACAATACATTTCTGTTCAATTCACGTTAAAAAGCTTTTCTGTTGTAGTGGTTTCAGTGTAATCATTATGAGTGTTAGTCCATACTACCATTCACAATCTGTTTCAAAAGAGTATCAGCTCTGGTCGCACTCAGCATCTGAATGACTTCAGCAGGGTGTTGTTTGCCATTCTAACATATCCAGTATTTTGTAAATCACATTGCTGACACGTAAACAAAGGTACAGTTAAAACCCCCAGGCTGTTCCACCACCTCTGAATGGATTCAATTCAGTTGTTTTTTCTAGAGCCAATTTGGAATGAATTTCAAGCTACTTTACAAAAAAACCATTTCAGTTCAACCACACATACATTCCAATTAATCCTACTTATTAAACAGTGCATTAAATTCAGACATTATTCCAATCAGTTTAAAAGTTTTCTATCTTAGGAACCTACCAGATTGTATTGAGTCATTGTTTTGCAGCATTTGCTCCTCCTGGACTAACAGTGGGCATTCGGCTGTATTGTGTCCCAGACTTCACAGCAATCCCTCATACTGAGTTTGCAAGTAGCAACAGTAGAGAGGCAAAATACCCATTTAACAGGAAGAAACTTCCAGCAGAACCAGAACCTGGATTAGTTTGAGCAGCCATCTGCACAAGTAGGGTTGGGAACTGGGTACCATTCCAACTTAAAACCCGTCCCACAGACCGATTCCAAAGAAATTATATGCATCCAGTGTTATAAATTCTTCTTAACATTTCTCTTGATTATTATTATTTCCTGATATTTTGTGTCGTGCTTATATTATGTCACACTCTCTGCAACAAATCAGCCTTTCAGATGAGTAGCTTTATTGAAAGCAGGAAACGATCTAAGGCCTGGCTCCAATTCACCAACTGAGATGAAATATGGTCATATGTAGTCTGTGCATTGCTGTGATGTTGTGCAAATACTAGCTACATGCTAAAACATTTGTCTACCCAATGTGAAACTAGAATACTATGAATTTCACGTTCAAAGATACACCTCTAAATACAGATAGAATATAGATACACCTCTGAAGCATACACCTCTAAAATCACTAATCAAAAAGCTCCTCTGTGATCTCCATTGATGATGGTAATGTTCACTATATATTCTTCATTAGCAGATGTTGCCTTGCAACTGCAACCAGCACCCACAGATATATTGCAATTAAAAACTGGGATACATTTTTTGAGTTAGTTACTTTATGGTAAGATGCATTTTAGATAATGTTGACGATGATGATCGACAGGCCGACACAAATAGCTCTCCGGCAGCTAGCCCCTCCATATCTGCTAATGTTACCGCAGTCAAACAAAACACCTGACCATAGGTGTAGCTCCTATAGAGAGAAAAACAATGACAGACCACAAAGTTATTTTCGAAATAACAGCAAATAATGAAATTTGGAAAGTAGTAGAAGAAGAAAGTAGTAGAGTGACAAATAGTGGTCAGTATGTTTTCTAGTACAGGTGCTGGCCAGTAAATTAGAATATCATCAAAAAGTTGAATTATTTCAATAATTCCATTCAAAACTTGAAACTTGTACATTATATTCATGCAATGCCCACAGACCAATGTATTTCCAATGTTTATTTCTTTTAATTTTGATATTTATAAGTGACAACTAATGAAAACTCCAAATTTGGTATCTCAAAAAATTAGAATATTTTAAAGGCCAATTAAAAAAAAATGTTTTTTTTTTTTTAAATGTTGGCCAACTGAAAAGAATGAACATGAAAAGAATGTGCATGTATAGCACTCAATACTTAGTCGGGGCTCCTTTTGCCTCCATCACTGCAGTAATGCGGCGTGGCATGGACTCGATCAGTCTGTGGCACTGCTCAGGTGTTATGAGAGCCCAGGTTGCTCTGATAGTCGTCTTCAGCTCCTCTGAATTGTTGGGTCTAGCGTATTGCATCTTCCGCTTCACATTACCCCATAGATTTTCTATGGGGTTAAGGTCAGGCGAGTTTGCTGGCCAATCAAGGACAGGGATACCATGGTCCTTGAACCAGGTACTGGTGGTTTTGGCACTGTGTGCAGGTGCCAAGTCCTGTTGAAAAGTGAAGTCTGCATCCCCATAAAGTTGGTCAGCAGCAGGAAGCATGAAGTGCTCTAAAACTTCCTGGTAGATGGCTGCATTCACCTTGGACCTCAGGAAACAGAGTGGGCCAACACCGGCAGATGACATGGCACCCCACACCATCACTGACGGTGGAAACTTTACACTGGACCTCATGCAACGTGGATTCTGTGCTTCTCCGCTCTTCCTCCGGAAGGACTCTGGGTCCTTGATTTCCAAAGGAAATGCAAAAATTGCTTTCATCAGAAAACATAACTTTGGACCACTCAGCAGCAGTCCAGTCCTTTTTGTCCTTGGCCCAGACGAGACGCTTCTTACGCTGTTTCTTGTTCAAGAGTGGCTTGACACACGGAATGCGACAGCTGAATCCCATGTCTTTCATGAGTCTCTTCGTGGTGGTTCTTGAAGCGCTGACTCCAGCTGCAGTCCACTCTTTGTGGATCTCCCCCACATTTTTGAATGGGTTTGTCGTCACAATTCTCTGCAGGGTGCGGTTATCCCTAGAGCTTGTACACTTTTTTCTACCACATTTTTTCCGTCCCTTCGCCTGTCTGTTAATGTGCTTGGACACAGAGCTCTGCGAACAGCCAGCTTCTTTAGCAATCACCTTTTGTGTCTTGCCCTCCTTGTACAAGGTGTCAATGGTCGTCTTTTGGACAGCTGTTAAGTCAGAAGTCTTCCCCATGATTGTGGAGCCTTCAGAACAAGACTGAGGGACCTTTTAAAGGCCTTTGCAGGTGTTTTTGAGTTAATCAGCTGATTAGAGTGGTACCAGGTGTCTTCTATATTGAGCCTTTTCAGAATATTCTAATTTTCTGAGATACTGAATTTGGTGTTTTCATTAGCTGTCAGTTGTAATAATAAAAATGAAAATTAATAAACACTTGAAATATATCACTATGTGTGGAAGGAAAGTATACAGTATAGAAGTTTCACGTTTTGAATGGAATTACTGAAATAATTCAACTTTTTGATGATATTCTAATTTACTGGCCAGCACCTGTAGTCTAATCCCATAGGAGCATAACTACAGAGACAGATGAGGCATAAGAGAGGCAGAGCCATGGAGAACTGTCGGTCTAGACTGCTCCCCACCAGATCGGGCCAAACACTCTATCTACCCCTAGTCCCCCACTGGGCCAACAACTGGTCTAGCATCACCATGTTTTTATCTGTAACATTTATCAAAAAGGAAGGTTTTAAGCCTCTCTTAAAAGTATACAGTGTGCCTGCCTCATGGATGAAAACTGGAAGCTGATTCCATAAGTGAGAAACCTCATAACTATAAGATCTGCCTCCCAATAAACTTTTAGAAATCCTGGGAAACAACAGTAAAACTACAATCTGAGAACAAAGTGATCTGTTTGTAACATATGGAAAAATCAGATCTCTGATGTATAATGAAACCTTGATTTTCAAAGTCTTTACACATAGGAAGAAGGATCTTAAATTCTGTTCTGGATTTAGGGATTCAATGAAGGGAAGCTAAAATAGCATAAATGTAATCTCTCGTTTCAACTTTGATCAGAACCCTTGCTGCAGCGTTTGGATCAGATGAAGACTTTATAATTCTTGTGTTTGCACAAGGGAAGAAGATAGACAGTAGCTGGTTTGAACTGCCTGCTGTCAGCAGTGTACAGGCTTGTGAAGAAGTGTTGTTGGTAGATTGCAGGTATGTCACAGCACTTATCAGTCATCACTGCATTTCAGCTGTCCTCCATCTGCCATAAAAACAGAGAAATTCCTGACATGGAATTTCAGCCAGAGAAGTTAAAGCTTTAGTGTTTGACAAGCCGTTCTTACAAAACAGTGAACTCTCCCCTGAGTAAGTATTTGGAGAATCCAGACAGGTTGGGGTTGTTTGCCTGATTTTGTTGTTCATGTTCAGGTATTGTATGTTAATATATACTAAGGGCTAAAAGTTATGGAGATCAGATTTGACTGATTATGCTGAGTTGTAATAATGCTTCTTGGCAATAAATCTCATGTACTTTAGAAAGCCTGTTTTGATGTTCTTTTGTGTGTTTAGCAGCAGAGTTGAGTATGAGGGTTGTTTTCGCTGAGAAAATTGCCAATCTATGCCAATACCAAAAAGCTTTCGGGGGACGCAGTGTGATGGTGTGGTGTGTCAATATTACCTCTTAGCTGTCTCTGGCTATTCATAAAAAGTGGAGACAGGACAGCAAGAAGGTGAAAAAAATTAAGCTGGCATCTTGGGTTGGGGGCTGTGATTGCTTTGCTTGGTAAGTCAGGGGTGAGAGAGGAGAGGGGTGACTTCAAGGTCTTGGGAGACTGAAAAAAGGCATCTTTACCTGTCCCAAATCTAAATGGAGCTAAGCTCCATTTCTAGAATTTTGAAGTGGAGAGGATGGAGTGGGCTGCCTGCAGTCCAGACCTCATGGCCAGTGTAAACTTGTAAGATCAGTTTTGCTGTGTTCTGCCAATATATCTACCAATATACTGAAATTCAGCTGACAAAAAAACAAAAAAACATCACATACCTACGTCTGTGAGGAAACCTCAAGGGTTTATCTAAACAGAGTCAATAGGAATCTATGTTGGAGTTTAAAAAGTTTCCAGAGATGGAAAAGGAATGAGTAAAACACCAGAGTGTTTATTGATTATTTAGAGTCTAGCCATCCTTCATTATTGCTACATTGCCGCTAATGATAAACAACTCTTATCTGCCTCGCGGGTGAGCGCCTAAATCACATTTTGAACCGCTGCCTGCTTGCACACACATGCACATACTCAAACACACAGATACACAGACACACACTGGCTCAGCTGCTCACTCTGTCACTTAGCGACAGAGAACTCATGCAGATTATGATCTCAAACCTCTGATGGGGGTTGCTTTCCTGAGGCCACCGAGTTAAAGTCTCACAAAAGTAAAGGATCTCAGAAAATTATTCAAACCCTTTGAGCTTTTTCACATTTGGTTGTGTTACAGCCCCAAACCTTGATTTATATTATTGCAATTTTATGTGACTGATCAGTTAAAAGCGGTGCTGAAAGAAAATTATGCCCAGTTTACAGACCTTATCTCCCAAAACAATTGGAACTTCTGCTCCAGGTTCAAATCTGTTGCAGTCTCTGATTTTTTTTTCCTTTTCCAGTCTAGAACTCTAAATATATTACTATGGAAACATTCTCTAAGTGGAAACCTGTACGTGTGTAAAAGAATAGTTGTATTCTTAAATTGTATTTAAACTATAACATTAAATTAAATAACCCCAAAATCATATGTATGTATGTTAATTTATAAATATAAAACTGAAAACAACAGTTTTTTAAATTATCTTTGGAGTTTATTACATTGAAAACAAAACAACAGCACATTCATTTTCCTCATTATTTTTCATTTTTTAAAAATAAATATGTATACAAATTTTGGTTCTTGCAATTCATTTAAAATAATATTGGATCAGTAAAGCATTTACTACTTTTTATTGTTGTCATTCCTTTTCATGTTGCTTAAAACATGTTTAGAGACTGAAGACAACAAGTGCTGAAGTGTTTTAGTTTAATTTTGTCTTATTCTACCTTCAAACAAGTCTTATGGTGGGCAATAGTATGGGGACTTTGTTATTGCATTTTGTGCTTCAAAATGTGCCACACATTCTCTACTGGAGAAGGTTGGGACTGCAGGCAGGTCAGTCAAGTACCTGTAACCTCTTCCTCTGCAGCCAGGACTTTGTAATGTGTGCCGCATGTCGTTTTGCATTGTGTAATATAAATATGCGTGAGTGACCCCTGGAATAGATGACTTTTTGATGGCAGCATATCGTGCTCCATATCGTCACAGAAGTGCAAGTTACTTTTGCCAAGGGCACTGAAACAACCCCGTACCATGACAGACCCTGGCTTTTGGACTTGTTGCTGCTAACAGTCTGGATGATCCTTTTCTTCTTGGATGCTGCTTTTGTACCAAACCATAAGTATTGTCACCTGTTGACATCACCTGTCGCACTGGAATTACCAGTCCTAAATTGCTCCTGTTCCAACCTTTTTTGGAGTGTTTTGTAGAATTTCAGCTGCAAAACTTGATCAATTCTTGACTGAACTAAATAAAAGGATGAGAAGATTCCTTCTGTGGTCCAAGAGTATATTTAATTCATCTTGTTCATTAACAAGTAGCATCTGCACATACTGTCCAAAGCATTGCATGAAATGACCTGCAAAGCCCAAATCAAAACAGACTCGTATGTTGATAGAAAAAAAAATGACATCTGCTAAATTCCTCCCCTGATGTGTCTGCTGACTTCCACCGAGTCTGGGTCACAGATGCATACACATTAACCAGTCTTGGTGGGGTTCTCAGTAACAGGTGGTATCCTAGACACTTGCTCTACTCAGACTACAGTCTGAGGATTCTAAGGGAGTAAAGTTATAACAGAATTCAAAACCAAGTTGTTATTCCAGAATTAAATCCTTGACATAAGGACCAGAGAAACTTCTTTTAGGTCAGTTGCAGGTAATAATGTTTATGTACAAATGAAATGAATGACTAGACACAATATTTTGTTTTCACATTGTCAGCAAAAAAGCAAAAAAAGAATTATCACATCAATTTTTTACCTGCAGAAAATCTCTGAATTGTATTAGTATAGGTCAAAATTACAGTCAGTACAATATGTTGACATCTGACAAAAGTTTACAAGAAGACATTGAAGCTTGCGGTTTCAATATAAAGACATCTGAAAAATTTCAGAAGATATTTATCATTTTAGAAGGCACTGTAGGGGCGACAACTTACTATGGCAATGAAAGAGAGCAAACAAAGTGAAGAGAGGAATTTGCCCAATTCTGATCAGCCTCCTGCTGGGTTGCCTTCATGTTGGCCACTGGGGAGTGGTTTTGATTCCGTTGTTTCTTAAATCTGTGAATGGAATGGGAGATGTTGGAGAATGGAAGCGCCAAAGCTCTTAGCTAACTCTCTTTCCATCCGTCACACTTTAGTAACTTTATTTGGAGTCAACTGCACCCCCCGTTGTAGGCATCAGACACATCACCTCCATCTGAAGCTAAATGACTCCAGCATGCGTCGCAGCCCACCACTTTTGTCCCCCTCGACCTCTTGGCACCAAGAGCTGTCTGAGGAGCAGAGGTCTGAGTCTGGGTGAGGTGGAGTAGCCATGGGAAGAACAGGAGATAGGGCCAAATAAGCCCTGTCATGCAGAAAACTGTAGGAAGGAAGGAGTTGATAAATATACCCCCTGTAGACTTTTGTTTAACACTCTGTCCCCTGGTTTAACTGTTTTTTTTCTCTCCGTCTCACATGCTTCTTTCCATTTAATCGCCTTCTCTTTCCCTCTTTTTCACACACACCAGCAAACAGGGACACAGACACACACACAAACAGACACACACAGTAGCAGCAGCTGCAACAAGGCTCGATTCCAGGATAATCCCGCATTTGTTGGCAAAATACAAAATACAAGTCTTTTAGTGCTGACTCCTCCTTCCTCCTCTGTACATGTGTCTGAGAAAAAGAAGGTGTGTATATTTACATTTGGGAGTCTGTGCATCTCCTTCAATATGATGTGAAACAAGGAGACATGCGCAAGGTTGAAGACGGGGGGTTGCTTGTCATGCTATGTGCAGACAAGCGAAGCCAAGAGTGTGTATGTGAGTTCCCAATTCAGGGTGTCGGGCGTCTGTTGCTGAGAAAACAGGCATAAAGGAGCTGAAATGCAGCGATGACGTCGTCTCAAGCCCCGGGGAGGGGCAAAATGTCAATTACAGACATCTCTTTTTAAACAGTGCCTCTGCTGAGGTTGCAATTTGTCTCCTTCATTAGAATTCAGAGTCTAAAATTTCAGAGGGGTCCTTTACAGTCTTTGGACAGTAACTTATGCAGAGCTTGCACAATGATTAATTTCCTAAAGATAGAATTTCTATAGTCAGAGTTGGTTCCAATCTGATCCAACACTGATGTCAGAGTTACTTTATTGTTTTAAGGCTACTGATCAATCCATCAATCCAGACTGCATGATCCTTGATGCAGGTCAATTTATAACAGATTTTGTTCGGGAGGTTTAAGATAAAATACCAATTAGATATTAATTACAACAAGTTGCTTATAAACATATACTTTATATATATCAATATACATTTTTTTCCAGTTTTACACGCTACTTAAAGTATGAAAATTTTGCTTATGGGGTCCTCTGGACTAGATAAAGAGCTACACAAGTACATGCCATTTACTGGAGACAGTAAATATGTATTATGCTAAAACATATATATTCTTCACAATATTAGGAGTCTAGCAATTTCAACAAGAAAACCCTGATACTTGATTATATCAGAAAAAGGTTGAGCATCAAGCACCAGTATTGGCTGGAGGGCAGGGCATCTGGTCAGGATGCCTCCTGGACGCCTCACAGGTGAGCTGTTTCAGGCATGTCTCCGCAAACAGGAGACCCAAAGGAAGACCACAAACACGCTGGAGGGACTATGTGTCTCGGCTGGCCTGAGAATGCCGTGGAATTCCTCCCGAGAAACTGACCCAAGTAGCTGGAGAGAGGGAAGTCTAGATCTCTCTGCTAAAGCTGCTGCTGGCCCCGCAACCTTACCTCCCAGGGTAAGGGGAAGATCCTGGATGGATGGATGGATGCATCACAGCACAGAGTATATGTGTATTGGTCTGTCAGGCTACGCATCTGGACACTGACATTTTCCTCCATTCTTGCTTTCAAAACTGTTGAAGCTATTTTATGTGTGTGGATCTGCTGTGAACAGGCCTGGAAAAATTCTCTATGGCATTGACTGGGCAACATTAGAGCATCCACCCTGTTGTCTTCAAACCATTTCGGTCCAGCTTAAGCTGGATGCTTTGTATTGTTGTCTTGCTGGTAAATAAATGTTAATTGAAACTGTAGTTCTTTTGGAAATAGAAACAAATTGTCCTCTTCCTTCTATTTTACATGTTAAAGCCTTCCAAGGGCTGGTGGTGAGAAACAACCTCAATTCTGCCACCTCCATGCTTCACAGACAGGATGCTGTATTTGTAGTGATGTTCAGTGTTTGGTGTCTGCAAAACACAGTATTCTCTGATGGCCGTAGAGCTCTGTTTTGGTTTTATCAGACCAAAACAATTTCTTCTACTTGACATGGGAATCTCCCATAGGGCTTTTGATCAAACTTTAATCTGCGTTTTTTCCCCCCAAATATCTCGTTGCCACTCTCTCATAACGCTTTGACTGGTGAAGAACCCAGGCAACAGTTATTGTATGCAGTCTCTCTTTTCTGAGTTGCAGAAGCTTGTTACTCTTTCAGTGTAAAAATCTGTATCCTGGTGGCTCCTTCACTAGTCTTCTACTTGCACATTCACTCAGGTTGTAATGTTCAGTACCTGATCATCACCACCTGATCCATCTTCTGACTTATACTTCACAATAATCTTTACTCTGATTTGCTTGCTGTGTTCATTACTCTTCATATTGTAATATTAGTTAGGAATACTGTTTAAACAGTGAATGAACATCCAGACACAGGTGCCTTTTTCAACACTCACTTGAGACACTTTCTGCCTCTTTCTGCTCAAAATCATCATAAGACCATATTAGATAAACTAAAATATAAAGCATGTAGAGCACAAAAGCTGCATTGACCTCAAATTACATTGACTATAGAACACTGTTATGGTGAAATTATCTTGGGCTGTTATTGGGCTCACCAATCACACATGTGCACCCTCTGTTGCGTTTGACAAATTGAGCTCTACTCTTTGTGTCACTGTACACAGGTCAGAGAGTTATTGCGTCAACAGATAATAGCGCTGTGTGTCTCCATATAAACTAGGCTTACTATTTCAAATGGTATTTAAAACAATATTTTACAGTTTTAAATTAGTATGGAATAGGTTTGATTATTTCTAGTCTAAAGTGTATAATGCACAGACTTGTCAGGGCTAAACAAAGATTATTTAAAATATTTTGGAAACTTTAAATCTACTTGTAAATAAAGAGCATCCACTGTGTTTTTTATGGCTTCAGGATAATCTCAGAATCACACAAGTCTGAACAGTGTTGGGTTAGGGGTTATGTAAAGGGTTATGGAATAGTCAAACCTGTACTAGCATTTTGCTAATAGATTGTCTCATTCTCAGGAACCCAATATTGTGTGTTATCCTACCTCTTCAGTTGGATGTATTGTTAATTACAATCAAACCTCCTCTCTTCTGATTGATAACTTGTTCCTTGTGACCTTTTCTCTAAAACCTGCCAAAGGTATTCCAAGGAGAGCTTTAGATTTTTTTAAGAAATCCCACTGTTGGTGGTTAGGTTAGATTTGGGGAGGTAAACATCTGTGATATGTTACTGGCCTTATTCAGTTTAGCAGTAAGGTCAGGCATGTCAATATTTTCCCAGATCTGCGAACATTGTCTCCTTTATTTACCTTCCCACTCCCCTTTGGGAATAACCTTTCACTTAGATCTTAAGATGTCTCTAGATCACTTAAGACACTGACCATATGTCATAACTGTGAACAGGATTAGGCACATTCTCAGCTTTATGGGCTATGCTGTGGGAACATGCATTTAGCAAACAACTTCTACTAATACTTTGAGAGGGACCATCTCAAATAAGGATCAGATGAAAATTTTATTCAAACCTTTCTCCAAATACAAAATTGTAAATATAATTATTAACAATTAATACTAAAAAATATTGCAAAACAGGGTCAGTAACATCAGAAAATGTCAGCAAAAAATTATTTATTTTTTTGCATGGTAATAGTAAAAAACAATTACAAATAAACTTCTAAAGACAATTACATGTTGCAATGTCAATATAAGGCATCCAGTATTAATAATTACTAATAAAAAAGTACTCATAGTTCTATATAATTACTTTGGTAATTCATTGTTGAGTGAAACATTGTGTATTCCTGTTTTGTTTGGTCTCCATCTTTGTTGCTAAGAGCTAATCCTACTGCTGTTTTTGTGCTTTATTAAGATGTCAGTCAAACACACTGGGTGCTTCAGTGAAGCTGAACCATTCTGCTCTTACATAAAGGAAACACTTCTTTTCTAAAGCAACGATTACTTTTCTACTGAGAAGTTTACAAAGAGTTTTTATCATTAGCTTCAAACACCGCTTTGAAACGAATTATAACTGGATTTTTGCTGTCTGTTGTTCTTGACTGGCAGAGAAAGCTGGGTTAATGTACTCAGCTGAAAAAAATAAAATTATGGTTACAGAGTGTGACAGAAAAACAAACAAATATACATTATGATAATCCTTTTTTATAATATAAACTTACTAATTAATTACAGGGCTTACAAGGAAACACACAACCATGCAGCCACATCTAATATATATTTAGAATCTTCAATTACCCTAAGATGCATGCTGCAGAAATGTGTGGTAGGAACCCAGAGTACCTTGAGAAAAATCCTCACATAGTTGAATTGAAAGCTTTTAAGCTCTGCAAGGAGAGACACATCTGAGATGTAAACTCCTGTAGCCAAGACACAGTAATATTAAAAAAGGGATTTTCTGATCATGGTCTTTAATGGAGAAGGGATAAGTGGTATTAATATAACCTAGAAACAACTTTTTGAAACCAACCCCACTATTCCAAATGACCAGTGTTTAACCAAGTCAACTGGGTCCATATAACACACAGCAGGACATAAAACCATGACTGGAATTTTTCAGGAGAATGGGGGAATGAGAATCAGCTCCTATGGGTCTGAGGCCATTGTTCTCGACTGGAAGAAGGTGGACTGCTTCCTCTGGGAGCTGTGTGTACCCTCTGGGTCAGTGTTTCCCTCAAAAGGTGGAGTTTAAGGATGGATTCACACAGCCCTACTTGGTACAATCAAATTCAGATATGGACAAAAGAAGTGAACACTGGTCCACCTAAAAAACTTGTTTTCAAATGATATATATATATATATATATATATATATATATATACATACACACACACAACATACTTAATAGTTTAGCACCTGCCTAGATAAGGCTGTGGAGAATAACTAGGTAAAGGACTGAATTCTAAACATTTGTTGAAACATGAAAACTTTGCCACATATATGTGTGCAGAATAAAAATGACAAGCAGTGACTTTCCAAATACAAAACTTTATTTACAAAAGGAGAAAAAGACACATTTAATCACTCAAGCTAATAACTAACACACTACTGATCACAATTAATGAATAACCAAAGTAAAAGAACAAAGAATGGATAAACATGCAAAAAAAAGGAAACCATAAATTCTGATGTCACAGTTCTGGAGGAGTCTGGATGCTTTTAAGAACCAAGGCTTATTTGCAAAGCTGGAATGAAAGCTAAATTAGCTTACTAATTGTGATTAGTTTAACTAATTAGCAACATTGATTTATGTCTAAACCAATAAACCATGTAAGGAAAAGGAACACATTCTTTGATTAAGAAATGTTTTATTTAAAAGTTATCTGCATAAGAAGTCATTGACCTTTGTAAAATTACTTAGATTATGGATTGATCACGGCAGTTTTTTTTTCTTGTTACGGCTTTTCCCTTCAGGGGTCGCCACAGCAAATCATCTATCTCCAGGATTGACGGCACGGCAGTAAACAATCTAATTCCTGTATTTTGATGCATTAAGGCGGGTTCAAAAAAGGCTAATAAGATTAGATTTCTGTTCTTAAGCAATCTACTTTGAACCGATCTCTATTTGAACACAGTGCAGGCCTAAACAAGACACGTGGGGCTTATTTTTGCATATAGCTTCCGGGTAACCCACGTGGCGAGGTTTGGAGCCACTAATACATTTATTGAACATTAAACAAAGAAAAAAAACTCCTGTTGGATTGAGTAACTCAAATTGCAGGATCTAAAAAACTCTCGGTCGGGAAAATCTTTTGAAACAGTAGTTAAAACTTCAGGCTGAGCGGCCTGGTTTACCCAAACAGATATATAAAGTATTACTCACAGTAATAAATCACAGAGAAAACATGACACTCTTAGTTATCCCAAACTAATTTTGCGTGTGCCCAAACAGACCTCATAGAAATTTTAAAGTTATCCAGGCCTCTCCGTGTAAATGACGGGGGGGGGGGGGGGGGGGGGGGGGGTGGGGGGGGGGCTCTAACCACTTCCTCCAGGAGTGGGGTTTCTTCTTCTCCTGTGGAACTAGAATGCAGATTAGTGCCACCTGTTGGCTGTGTGTGACCCAACATATGGATGGATGGATGGAAAAGCTTGGCCATTGTTTTTTTGCAAAGAGCATGTGTCAGGATTACTCAGGAGAAAGATAATGATGCAGAAGATATATCTCAGAACTGAAAATATCAGCATGTTTTTTTGTTATTTTGATAAAAGATCCACATCAGAGCTAAGCAATTGTGTTGTTCTATCAATCATCTTAAAATAAGAAAAGTTTGGCCTAACAGCAGTTCATCCATCTTTACTGACTGACCAAGATCAGTGAAGGAGCTGACTATGCTTAGAATCAGACTGTGAGGATGTTGTTCTTCATAAAGGAAAGGGACACTAGTCAAAGTTAATTGGAAAATTAACTCAGCTAAACTGGAGGAGGGGTATAAACTACTAGTCATACAACAACCCTAATTATACTGCCAGAAGCTGCAGCTGAATCATAATGCTTCGATCAAGCATTTTCATTTGCAACAATGGCCTAGTCAAAGTCTAGACTAAAATCAATTAAAGATCTGTGACATAGCAAAAAAATTCTAAGCAGAGTCTCTATCAGATTTATATTGAGCGTATGTCTAAAGAACAATTGACAAATATTTTAGTTGTTGGAACAATCATGCTGGTTATAACATACAGTTAAGCTTTAAATTATTCATAAATTTGTCAGATCTGTTTATAGTTATCTTCTAATTGTATCAACAAGACTTGCACTTATAAAGAAGGGTGTGATTGTTGTATTTAGAACAAATGCTACAGAAGCTTTTTTAGTTGAACACTGAGAAAATAATGAACATTATTATCAACCTGACATTTTTTTATTACAATGTAAAAAAAAAAAAAAAAAAAAAATGTTGTAGTATCTTTGGATATATGCCAGGATAATTTTCTTTTTCTTTATATTAAGGCTTTTTTTAAAAAGTAAACTCAACTTTTTTTGTTTACAGTGTAACTAGAAAAAAATAGTGGTTACAAATGGACATAATCAAGTATATTGATTGTCTCCCTCTAATAATTAACTTCGTAATAATGCTTGTGTACTCAATGGACAGTTAAGGTTGAACGTCTCTTATTTTTAGGTTATGGGTTAGAGGGAGAAGTTTGGCAACCAGTTATTTAAAGCGACCTGGAACAAATGTTGAAAAATCTTTGTTCCTACATACCACCTCTATAAAACAGTGCTGCATAATTTCAGAACGTGGAGTGCTTTGAAAAAGCTGTCTGGGCTTTTTCATCCCATTACGAGGGCAATTTTCGGATCACTTTTGATGAAAGCGATATTTGCTCAGTTGGAATAAAGGAAGTACAGAAACTGAAATACCAGCGTTGTGTTGTGGTATATGAATAAAACAATATTTAGCAGTTTCTACACTCTATTACTAAAAACTTTTGATATCTTTGTAATCAATCAATGCCACAAACATCTTCCCCAAGAAACCTTGTGTGAAAATGTGACTTCTAATTGCTGGGTTTGGGGTACCAGAAAGTAAAGAAAGTTAAATATCATGTCAAATAAAAAAAATAAAAAGGCCTCCTATGCTAAACTCTAACACCAGAGGCATCATTCTATAGATTCCAAAACCTTTAGTCAATCAGAGGTGGAAAAAACCTCCAGAGATAAACCAGATATGTGACAGTCTTTAGATTCTTTATGTGCTTTATTTCTATCCTGATCAACAAGCCACTGCCTGGAACATGAAAGCACATAAAAAAAGTTTAAACATTTGTACATGGAAGATAGTCATTTCCTAACAAATGGGATTTTTGCAAAGATATTTCTGACCAGCACACCTGGAAAACATTATGTGGTTCAAAAAGCTTTCACTACCTAATGATAGTGTTTAAATAATATTAATATTTCATTTTGTCTTACTGGAATGCCTCAGCATGAGTCATCATAAGCTGATTGCACATCTGATTAAAAAATTCACAACAATAATCACGACAATTCCACAAACTCCCAGGGGAAAAGGTGTGATTGATGATGGATTTTGCTTAATTGGAAATCCATATAAACAATGTAGGAATGTTTATATTGCATTGTTTCAGAGATTTAGTTGGATGGCAGCTGTAGGTTACCTTGGAAACAGAAGGCTTGGTCCTTTAATATGCCAGAAATTGGACTTTAATGTGCCTACTGACAAAAAATGCATAACCACATCAAAAATAAGAGCAGTATTTCATATTGGATATTCTTTTCAGACATGGCTGGATCAGTTTTATCTTTGGTCTGTCTATAACAGACAAAAAGCATATAAAAGCTAAACACAGCCATGCATTTACTTCAAATTACACACAATGGTGGTGCCTTTTGATGTGTTCCTAAAATAAATATTTTTCAGTTAAATCTACAGTTTTTGCTGTGATTTTTAGATTTCATTGCTGATCAGGAGTTGTTACATAAATCAAGCTAGCTAGAATCGGGACTCAAGACACAAAGCAATGTGCTGCATTGTTGGTTAAAGCTGCATTCCTGGAGAATTTATTTATTTATTAAAGTTTTATATATCCTTAAAATTACGTGGGGTTCAGTACTATGATAAAAGGCTAGTTCTCCACAACATTTGTTATTTTTCTTAAGTCCCTCCTTCCATCCACAATTCAGACCGACCGGCACATTTTTTTATCCAATAGAATTCAAGTTTCTGCCGTGTTGACTGTCATTCAACGTGCATTCGCATTGCACAAACCTATGGAGTTGAGGCCGCTCCGTGTCTTCATGTTTACAGACACCATAATGGCAGAGAGCGGTCATGAGAAGTCACAGCAAAGTCCTTCTAAATAGTTAGCTATTCCCTGGCTACCCAGGGCTACATCAACTTCAGAAAGAAAAAAACGGGAAGTACGGCGATAAACTCAAAGAATGCCTTAGAGACCGGAGTAGGGTGTTACGCCGATATGTCTCCCCCCTCGATTTACATCATATATGCTTTTCAACATGGAGATAGGCTACCATCGAATCTTAAAAGGCTTCAAAAAATGATGCAGCTTTGGACACATTTCTGCAGAACAGGTAAGAGAGTCATATATTCATTAAAGCAGCTCGATGACATGCTGTGAAAACACAGGACATGCACATGCACAATTTTATGGAATTGTGCATGTACCCCCATGTAGGGGGTAGATGGAGCAAAAAGCTCGCAGGAGGGTGGGGGGGATGTTTTGGTAGGGACCTTCGTACCTTGGATAAAAAAATTACTCTCTCCACAAAACAATTCGGACTGTGGCTTTAATAAGGGAATAATTCATTCATTGCATTGTCCTTAGTATTTTAGCAATTTTCATGTTTATAGGAATTTCTTGAAATTAGCAAGATATATGAATATTTTGTTGTTATTTTACTTACAAAACAATGATCTGGGCCACTCGGAAATGGGTTCTGGGACGCCCTGCATTTGAAGAGGCCTACTTTACACCTTGTCACTTTATTACCAAAAAACCTCTATGTGTTGCTGTGAGTTTATGTAACAGACCACAAGTTGAGACAAAGCGTCCAACAAATACAAATAAAATTTAAGGAGTACCTGTACATTTTTACCATATTATTTACTCTGATGCCCCCCAGAAGAAAAAAATATCTGCAGGGTGAAACATGGTGAAGGAACCATGACGCTCTGGGGATGCCGTTTTGACATGGAAATAGTCTTGATGGAAAGATGGAGGGAGCTACATGTAGGACACTTCTGGAAGACATCGTTCAAAAGTCCTGAGAATTGGTTGGAGATCCCCGTTGGAAGAATCTGCATCTGGTAATCGTGGTTTAATAAATCTGGGAAAAAACAACAACATTCTCACACTCTATGGTCTTAACTGGACCATCATCATTTGAAACAGTAAAAGGAAACAGTATCAATAGTTTTGATATTTTTGGATTGTTTTGACTCAATAGTTCTAAATTAAATTTGTAATGCATCACTCTAAATTTCAGGGTGACTTCTAGTAGATGTTTTTCTTCCAACCTGAGTGTCAGAACATTCAATTACCAGTATGAAAAAGAGCAATGATAGTTTGTTCAGTGACACCAAGCTTCTGAGTAAACTGCCTTGACTTTAAGACTTAATTACATGAAAGTTAAAACAAAAGGAATATGTGGATGAATAAAGGAGGTGAACAGATTTTGTTTGTCAAAGTTAGCAGCATAATCCCGCTAGAGTGCAGGCAATATTTTGCTCAGTTAGAAGAAGCTGCATGCCAAAAATCTGTAAAACAAAAGCGAACAGGCTTATAATGTTTAGTCCAATTCATTTTTCTCTTGTTGTAATGTAGAAAATGTTCAATTTTTTAAAAACCTAAATCTAGTAAATCCAAACAAATACTGCATTTGCACTTGTCGTGGGTTAATACACAACGTTTTTTTGCCTGGCTACAAATGGTACAACTCTGCTGATTAGAAGCTATACAGAAACAGCATGTCTTCAGCATCATCCATCATCAGCTAACAACCCAGCCTGGCCTGACAAAGTAATCACACCTCAGCGGACCCTGCCTGATGGGCTCCAAAGAAAAAAAGAATCTGGCTTGACTGGAGCTCGTGCTGATCGGCTCTGCTGCCCCTCTTTGCTCCTGTTAACCCTGTCCTCTCCCTGCTGTCTGTTTCTCATTCCTACCGTGCATCTTCTCTTCAGTGCCTGCTTTTATGTCTCGCTGCCTTTCTGTTTTGCTACTGATGTCTGCCCATCTGCCTTTGGAAATCTAAGAAGTGATAAACAATGTTCAAAAGCGTTCTTTGAGGGCAAGTTCAAAGTCAGCCTTTGCAGACCTCCTTTTTCTTCCTCTCTATCTCCACATGCAGCTTATATATCAATATATGTATCTCCTCACTGCTTCTCTTTTTATTGTCTCTCAGAGTTTATAGTAGTCTATTTCATGCTCCTTCCTGCTGTCAGCGATAGCATACTGCAGCCCTGGCCAGCTGCTCTGGTTAAACATGGCTTCACTGTGTCTAGCGGTTTTGTCCGGTGTGACCACCTCTACTGTCCTCCTTGAGCGAAAACATTTTCTGTTATGACAGCTAAAAGTAAGGGAGTGTAATTATAGCAGCATAGTAACCTGAGTGTTTCTGTGTGGGCGAATAGACACACACACACGTGCACACACACACACACACACACACACACACACACACACTTAAATACACTGCATCCTAAATAGAAGGCACAAATAATACATAGTAACAGAAAGAGGTTTGAGAGCACTTCTGAAAGAACGACAGTCGTTGCAGAATTTCACAAATCCAGCGTAATGTGATTTGAAAGCCAGCATTTTTCTTTAGACTCTGTAAAATAATCAGCTTGTCAAATACTTTTTAGCAACTACAAGTCTGACAGTCCTTTTCTCAAATGCAACGACTGCTTGAGGATGACCCACTGGATGTAGTGAATAGCTACATATACCTCCATAGAGCTCTAAAGGTCACACAACAAAAGCTGGAAACAATAAAAATCTGACCTGACAGACCACAGGATACACCAATAGTTTTTTGTAAAATCAAATGTTTAAATAAAAGTTACATAAAACAAAGGTCTGGATGATTTAACTTTAGAATATTTTTTCCGCTTTTTAATTTGACTTTTTTGTTGATACCGATACAAAGAAAGATTCTCCCTTTTTTAAGGCATATCGTTTTTAAAGCTACATCATAAAGGTTGCACTCTTATATAAATACATTGAATTGAACTATTTTATTGACTATGAAATAAAAATTAAACGTCAAAAAGGGTAAATTAGTTAACTATTCAGTGTATGCAGCTTTATCTGATTGAGTCAAATAAAAATAAAAAGATTTTTTTATGGTTCCTTACACATTTACATAGGCCTATAAGCTTAATATGTTTCTAAACTGGGAAACAATAAGATTCTACTCATCATCTCCGTGTTTCTCCTGTTTAACCTGTAATAAGAATCAGGGGATTTTTCCCCCATATTTGAACTACATTGATGCATAATTTCTTTTGCTTTTAGAGCTAGGCCAGCCATTCTCACGATAGTCTGTTTGGACAGGATTTTCATACTCCACACTTAAACCTTTAAAGGCACCGAGTCTTACTTTAGATGGCCCATTAAGCCCTGGACCATAATCTTCTTCAATATCAACTCCCTCATCTTCACCCATCTACCGACCATATTTATGCCTCAGTCTAAACCAGAGTGTCTCGACTTTGAAAAACCCCAGAGCGATCACTGGCACCTAGGTCTGTGTGTTTTCACAAGTGCATAGCTGAGCACTTGGCGCAGTGAGCTAGCTCCACTCTGCCCACCAGAAAATGTGTAAAACAAAAGGCAACTTTGAAGAAGGGGTGTAAAAGTCAGACAGACCATCCCTCTGAAAGCTTTTGCAGTATTATGTTTGAATCCTGGGAGATTTAGTGGTCCAGCTTGACTACTGTTGTTCAAAGACATACTCCAATCTGCTTTAGAAGTTTCTTTCTATTTTGACCTGCCTTTTCCCTTCTTTGCCTTTAAATAGATATAATTTGCTCAAGATGGGCATGCTCTTTTAATAAAACATTTCACTTAAAAAGGCTTGACGAAGCATCATGATGTTTGTTTTAAAACCCCAGTCACAGATCAATGATTCCAGTAAAAAATAGTAATTCAGGAATCCTTTAACAATATCTTTAGTCCAGATTTAAGTGAATCATTTTGTAGCATAAAAAATGCAATTTGAAAAATGTGTTTAAGAAATATAAATTTTCTTGATTATAATCATAAACTGCAATGTATTAATTTGATAGCCCAGCAAAAGGTGGCACATAATTGTGAAGCTGAATAAAATTAAAATCTCACAAGTGTGGCAACCAAAAGTATTTGCGCTCCTGTACTCTAATTAACCCCCCAAAAAAAACTAATTTAATGAAGTTACATAACAAGTAGAGTCCAACAATATCTGCGTAATATAATCTTGGTATAAATACAACGTTTCTATAAAGCTTCATAGACTTGTCAAAGAAAATTAGTCATGGCAAGTTAAGCTGCAACCTAATATTCTGGTAGTGGTACATACTGATATCTGGCATTGGGGCTGATGTAGTTCTAATGTACTCATATCTGTATCGGTTAGTTAACTGACACCATGAATCAATACTTAAAATGTGGAAACTCTGCAATAAATTCACAGAAAATGTTTCTTTTTCAATTGAAATGTTAGTTTTCCGGTCATTTTTATTAACTTTTTATTTTTTCATCTATTTCAATATCATTTGTTGTAACAAGCACAGAAGAAAATAAAGCATGTCTTCCAATTGATTACATTTTTTGGGTGTTGTAGAAGTATCTGCCTACTTGGTATCGGCAAGTACTCAGATCCAAGTAGTGGTATTGTATGAATTTGAAGGAGTGGTATCATTATATCCCTATATAGAAGGTCAATTCACAATTCCATAGAAAGACAGTAAAAGTGAATGGCTCATTAATAAACACCACATCAATCAAAAATGTAAAACAGGAAGTTGTAATCATTTATTTTCATTACCCAACAAAAATATGGTGAATGAACAACATTTATTGATCCCCGAGGGGAAATTCAGGTCAGAATGGAGAAAACACCGGCATCTCTACCCAACTCCACATTTTTCCTTTGCTCAGGAAAAAAAAACAACAACTGAGAGATCCTCCTCCCAGGAAGATAAAGAAGCCCTCCAAGATTGTTTTGAGGCTACCGACTGGAATGCGCCTCCTGCATGATAATGATATCAGTGCCATGATGGACTGTGTTACTAACTGTATAAATGTTTGTGTAGATAACCCCAGATCATCGTTGATGTAAAGAAATAAGGAAAAAAGAGCCTTCAGGTATAAAGATAATGAATTATTGGTAGCTGATTGATAATTGATAACTTCAACAATTCAGACATTTTGATTCATACCAAAAAAAAAACAAAAAATATTAGAGACAGCCTGTGATGGACTGGCGACCTGTCACTAGTCTGATGACTGCTGGAGATAGGCACCAGCCCCCCCAGATCCCTTGGAGGATAATTGGAATAGATAATGCATGAGTGGATGGATTAGAAGGTAAGGTCTGAAGTGGATTAGCAGTAAGATCTAAAAGAAGTTGTAGAGAAATTTCCACCCAAACAATATGAGATGTGGAGTCAGGGATGAAGACCCCCGCGCTTCTAAAAGCAGAAGGAGAATCAGATAGATGGGCGCCGTAGATAGATAGATAGATAGATAGATAGATAGATAGATAGATAGATAGATAGATAGATAGATAGATAGATAGATAGATAGATAGATAGATAGATAGATAGATAGATAGATAGATAGATAGACAGACAGCAGTATGGACATAGCTAATCAACAGAATGTTCTCTAAAAGGCTGAGTTAAAGAATAACTAAACCCCAGAACAACATTTTTTTTGCTTAGAAACTGTATAAATGGGTCTTTGCCAATGCAACCTTTCAGTTTCAGGGAATTTCTTGACATTTTCGTGTAAACTTGTTAAATTCTACACTTTTTGGTCTAAAAACATATTATTGCTGCCGCTCATGGTCAGATGTGTGGCTACTGCATTTTAAGTTTGTGGTTGGCTGAGAGCGGTACATCTTTTCCATTGTCTATGTCACAGGCATGGTCTCACAGAGACACTCCTCCATCTTTCAGACACACTCCGTGGCGATTTAATGCTGAGAGAAACTGATAAAGCTAAAAGTGGTGTATTGCACTAAGGAAGACCACAAGGTCGAAGTGGTTTAAACAGATTAGTTATAACCTATGTGTTTTAAACACACCGTGAACAAGGAAAGAAAAGCTGAAACCATGGTTCAGCTGGAACAAGGCTGCAGGCCCAGATAGTTTTAGCTTGTGAGTCCTGAAGACCTGTGTAGAGCAGCTGTGTGGGGATCTTGACACAGGAGAAGGTTCCAGACATCCTCCTCAATAACTATGGACCTGTTGGTCTGACATCAAATGATATAAACAATTGTACTCACTATTCTTTTCAATGTGTTAAGACAGAGGCTTCAAGAGCTTTGTTGTAAGACCGACTACTACGAGAGATCCTTCCTGGCCCAGAACCATCAGTTACAATTTTTTTTTTATTTCTCTTTTGAATGTATCAATTATTAATGATTTGAACTGGAATAGTTGAAGAAAGATTCGAATTTTGAACAGAATGAAAATATTTTCTAAAGTTGTTTTTTACCTAATGAGATTGATATGGTAACTTAGATATATTTAGGAATTTTAATAAATAGTTTATTAAAAGCTCTGACAACAATTTTTCTTTTTTTATTTGACTTTCCATGATAACTAATTGTTGTCGCTATCTATATACTTTTGGTTTGCACAATAATTCTTGATGGATTTTTTCAGCAATGGTTTTGCACCATAAACACAAAACAAAATTACCTGCTTTTATGTTGTCAGTTGATAAGCTTGTCCCAACTCATCCTAAGACTGAAAGCCACAGAACAAGGAACTTGCTGCTCCTCTGACGATAAACCCTGCAAAACACTCTGAACCTTTCTATGATAAACCTTAAACATCACACATACAGTTGTTTGTCATCATAAGAGTGTTTGATGTCACCCCCAAAAAAATTTATGACTAACTTACTCAATCTATATTTTACTTTTTACCCATTTATCGTGACAGATTTTTTATAACTTTTATATTGGCCCCAGATTGTCATGCAGATTGTATTGCACCCTCAATGCATGAAACAATAGAATGTTTCATGCATCCTAAATGCATGAAATGTATTCTACTGTGTATGTGGACTATTCATAAACATATAAATTAATGTGAGCTCTGGTCAGATGAGACTTAAAACTAAATGAAACTTTCTGGCACACTTGCACAACAATATGTCTGGAGGCAAACTAACAATGCACATGATCTTAAATATTAAACAGGGCAATGTTTCTATGTGTGGTGAATTACTTTTTCAACGGGGACACGGAATGAAAATGTTGATAATGATAAATACATGAAAACAAAACCATAAGAGGCTGCAGAGGCCATTAAACGGGTAAAGATGTACACATTCCAGTAGAAAAATTACCCTAATTCCTGATTCACATCGGACGTGGTGCGGTCTGGGGGCAGATGAAGGGTTTCGTCAACTTTCCGGATAAAGGCTACATTTTTAGAATGCCTATTTTACATATTTTAAAGTAGTTAAAGATATTACATTAGCCAGACAGGAAGTAAGAGATGAGCCAGCCAAGTTAATCCAGTACATTTCAAGATAAAAGCAGTACAAGCAGATAAGTCTTGCTTTTGTGCACAAGATCCTCTCTATTTAAGTTGTTATCACTTGAGCACACCTCCGGAGATGTTCCACACCTAAACCACAGC
This sequence comes from Apricaphanius iberus, assembly GCA_028564705.1. NCBI lineage: Eukaryota > Metazoa > Chordata > Actinopteri > Cyprinodontiformes > Aphaniidae > Apricaphanius > Apricaphanius iberus. Next base: position 625,649 of record JAPXFQ010002510.1, read on the forward strand.
CAGTGTGAATTGCCGTCAGTGCGGCAACCGTAAGGACTCAGGGCAGCATCCATTCCATAAGTGTACAGCCAGAGCTACAATGTACAGCCAGAGCTAAAATGTACAGCCAGAGCTAAAATAAATATGCCAGTTTATTCATTTCCAAGTCAAAATCAAGTCGAAATCCTGACTAAATCTAACTGAGAAAATGTGGCCTAAAAATGGCTTTTCTGATCTAATTGAATTTAAGTTATTTTGCAAGAAGGTGCAACATTTTGAAACTTCAGTTGGGTAAAGCTGGTTTACAAAGTAATAGTCCTCAGAGTGGAATACATATGCAACTCACTTCAAAAATCATATACTATTTAGTTCTACTTCACAATTATGAGTTACTAATTACTTGTCTATGAATATCAATAGAATACATATAATTGTAGGTTTTAACTAGAAAATATAAAAGTCTTTTATATTTTGATTCTTGTCGTCTGGACGAAGGAGAAAAGGGCTTGGAGAGGCTACAGGAAGCTAAGAAAGAAGAATAGGCTATATAGTGACATCACTTGACTCTGCTTTAGATTGCTCAGACAACAGCAAAATACTTATTGCACTTTGCAGAAATGCCTTGAAAAGCTTTATCCCTTTGAATCAACCTATACTGCTGAATGTTTGAGGGATGTCTTTTAAAGTCTGCTCAAAATAAAGTTCAAAAGAAAGATATGACTTTTATGATGCCGTCTTTCATGCAATGAATTTTAGAGAATAAAAAACAACTCGCAACAGTACTTGCTGCTCAGAAGTTCTTTCTCTAAAATATCTGTCAATGACTCAGGTTACTGTTACCAAAAATGTTACATTATTATTATTATTATTATTAATATTATTATTATTATTATTATTATTATACTGTTTCAGAAAGTGTTTTTCTATAAGACTGTCATTGTAAGAATACAATGCGTACTATATAAAGGGTTTTAGGCAATCTGCCAAAGCACAATAGAGTCTCTGTAAAAATTTTTTTTACAAGAATGCTCAAGAATTCTCCTGAAATTTAACCTGAAATCCTATGTGCCTCACCCAGTTACCCGTCATGTTTCGATTATTGACTGATCAGGTAATTATCAGCAGTTTATTTTGATCATCAGTGTTGGGCAAGTTACAAAGAAATTGTAATACATTTCACAGTACTAGTTACAATGACAAAAATGTAATATGTGTGCATTATATATTACTGTCTTAAAAATGTAACTGAGTTACTACTTTAAATTACTTTTGGCAAAATATCTTAAATATCTAACACGACTTCTAACCACCGTAACTTATCAATTTACATTTTACACAAGGTTCACACCACAAATACTGTATTTTTAACACTATTTTATTAAAATTAAGTATCTAGTTCCTTTCCATCTCTTCTATTTCATGGTAATGTTTGTTAAATCTAATCAATAGAAGGTGCTGAAAGTGCTCATCACAAAGATGGTTGACAAAGATGAGACTCCGATGTCTGTAGTCTTACAACAGATGGTTAGGAAAACAGTGTGAATCTTTTCCTCAGCTGTCCTGATTCTCTGATGTTTTAGTTTTGAGAAACAGGAAGTGGATGATAGATCCTGTTCTTGTGTCCAACTTGAATTGGTCTGTTGCATTAGCTGGCCAGAAAAAACTAATTAAAATGCATTTGTAACTTGAGTTACTGAAATTGTAACTAGTAATATATTGCTGTATATTTAGTAAGTAATGCATTACTTTACTCAGTTACTGAAAAAAGTAATGTAACTTATTACTTTTGCATTACTCCCAAGACTGTTGATCATACATAGAAAGTACTCCTTAACTTATTTTTTTATGTGGTGGCTTTGTTCTTTTAACCCCTACTTAGTTGCTCTGACAGATATCTTTATACAGTGTCTATGGTTTAGAATGATTGTGTTTTCTGTGTTGGTGTCCTGAGCTCAAACATCTATAAATAAGACAAAATGATTTATAGTTTCAGGCGTACTCTGACTTCTTTTTCAGAAAATTTAAGCCTGAATTGACAGCATATTGAATGAAAGCGACCTTAAATATAGCTAAGATTTTGTCATCTGAAAATTAGGTATCAACTCATCAGATGTATTTTTTAACATGTGTTGTTACACCTTTATTAAGTGGTGTTGTTGAGCCCTGTGAAATGCAGTTACCAGGTCTCACTTAACCTCAAAGAGACATCAGTCTAAATTCCTTACCAGCATTTAGGGTGTGCCAAAACAGTAAGTAAAAAACAGGACTTATTGCAACACGTGTGGGAGAGCACAGCACAAGTTATTTCTGCTGTTACCCCTTGGGCCAAAGGGAGAAAAGGAATAACAGATATTAATTACTCCAAAAATCAGCTGCAGACCACTGAATTTGTGCCGACTTCTCCCGACAGGTGCGAAATACCAGAGCAGAAAAATAATTAACAGAACACCAAAGCATGGTAGTGTCTGAAAGGTTTTCTGCAGACTGGGAAATGTGTTTTAAAGATGCTCCACCCACTGGCTCCACAGGTTGGTTGAGTTCAGTTTGCTGGTTCTAAAGTAAACAGCCACTAAGCTCTGCTCTACTGTGACATGCTTCATCAAGTTTTTGGATTGCTAAAATCTTGGCAGGGAAATATTTGATGACTAACCACCTTTCCAAATGAAAGCCTAAAACTTTAAAATAATACTATTATATTTTTGTATGCTATTTGACATAAACTTGTAACTGCTACTGGAACACAACAAAAACTTTTTTAGGCCTTGGAACTAACTTTGTCCTCTAGGGAGGACTATTCCACTGGTTTAAAGTAAAAGTTTTCAGTATAAAACTATCGGGAAACCTGTCCCTACCTAAGTAAAACGAAAGGTTTCTCGCCCTCATACTACTACCAAAGTATTTTTTGTTGTTGTATTGTTTTGATTTTTTTCATTTTGGTTTAGCCCTATTGTTTTCGGTTAAAACTGGTGTTTTTCAAGATTTACCAGTAATTAACCCTCTTTGTCTTCCCACCAAGCAAAATGTGCTTAGATGCTTTTTTTTCCTCTCCAAAAAGGCCTCTGAAGCCTTCACACTAATTATTGTGACACTAATTAAAAAACAAGTGGCATGATTTACTCCTTTGGGGACTTTTTATCTTGTGGTGTTTAGAGGGGTCTAAATACAAATTTCAACACAATTTTCAGATATATTTTTAAAAGTGATTTAAATAACCATAATGTTCTTTCCACATCGGAATGAGGCACAATAATTAGAAAGAAAGACCCTGAGAGCAAAGAGACCTATCAGAGCTCTGTCTGTTATCCACCATGCTTGTTTGAGCCTTCTCCAGTGCATACTAGTGATGCCTGCCTCAAGTCAGTGACATATTTGATGCAACACAACCATTCAAATTAAAGTCGCTTTTAAAAACAAGGGATATTGAACTTAGTACCACAGATAACTGGATTGGATAAAAAAAAGAAAAAAAGTCAGATTTGGGCTGTTCAAACTGTCAATAAAAATAAAATGAGATATGGGTTGCAGGCAGACAAGTCAGATCGATGCGCTTTTGCTGGCAGTGTGTATAATAGATATATTAATGACTTGTGTGTTTTTTTTTACTAGCCAAATAACCAACTTTAGGATAAAGGTTTCATTTAACCATGTCTTGTGATATTGAATAAAAGAGAGAGGACCATGGAGATTTACTTAGAGCTATTATGGGCATACTCAGCTATACAACTATATTTTATATACATGTCTGATGTGTTATATGCAGTGGAAAAGAAAAAAAGAAGTCAGATTTTCTTTCTCTAACTACAGGGAACAACTGAATGATAGGCTGATGAATCATGTTGCAATCATTTTTGTGTAATATACACACCCTAATTGTTATATGCACACCCAAAAACACCCTATAACGCACACTTAACCACAACTCCTGGCTGCACATCGTTTCAGCTGCTGATTTCTTGGTGGGAAGCCAAATGTCATACTTGCACATGCATGTGGGTTGTGATAGAAGACCAAATGCTTGATAACACTGGTATTTTTTATCAGCTCCACAGATCAGAGGTTCCTTATATGACTTCAGGTTATCATTAGACAAACGGTTTTACCCTTTTCTGTTGTCAGCAGGCAGAGTTCTATGTTAAAAAGTCTGTGCACCTTTGATTGTCTTTAGAGTAGTCATTACGGATAATTATTCTTAATTTGCTTAACATAGAAAGTTTATGCAACAAAACAATAACATTGGAGAGGGTAAAATGTTTAATTCATGGCTTTTACGCTGCTGTTGACTGAAGACAAACGATTGAGCAATTATTGCTCTGGAGGAGCCGCGGCTTCCTGCTTTTCAGCTACTTTAGATTTTCAGTCTACATTGGCCTCGAGGTGCAGCTGTGTGTTGCTTACATCCAATAATTACGCCAGACTTTTGTTGCCATCCTAAAATTAGAGGAACCAATGTTTGTACATGACTCTGGCAGACGAATGTTGCTGAGGAAGCCGTTGCAGCTTCTGGCAAAAAGAGATTACTGCTTCAAACCCCAAAGTTAATAATGCAGGATGGTGCCAGTAGACAATTTTAAGGGTTTGGCTTGAACTGATGACCCGATGTTTAAAAGGAAAGCTGGGAAGTCAGGAAGATCGTGAAATTAAAAACATGGGTGTTATGAATGTCAAAGGAGTTATAGTGGAAATTTTGTAGGTACAATGGTTTTATTAATATGTCAGATGACAGTATCCATGAGAATGTTTTTCTCGGAGTAAAGTCCAGAACTCTCCATGTGCCGCAGAGATTCATGCTATCTTTGAGGAAGCTGATCTTCAGTAGATTTATTGAAATAATCTAGCATGCAGTATACACAAAATTATAAAAAAGCTACTTCTCGGGTGAAAATAAGAAAAAAATGGTTAAGTGATATAATGTTAAAACTGAAATTAAGGCTATATGTCCAAATCAGGCATAATTATGGAACAGAATTATATGTTATAGCAAATTTGCCAAGAAACCAGAGAGAGCCTTGATTGCCCAATTAAGAATGGGCAATCAAGGCAAATCATTTTCTTTAATACTGTTCCTTCTATGATGAACTAAGAGTACCAGGTTTAAATGAATTGTTCGCTCATAACCCTGAAATATTTTGGAGTAATGACAATGTAAGGATGGATAAAGTAGCCTCTTTTGTTATCAAAGCCTGGATGAAATGTCAGGATGGTTTATGTCGCTAATGTTAGTATTGTTAAGCACCAACTTTTGTTTTTTTGGGGTCTGACTATGTTGTATAATGGTGTCTTGTAAGCCCTTGAGGGCTAGGCACGCTAATGCATGACACAATGATGATAAAATTCATTCATTGATTCTCGTTACAAAGTGAACACCTAAAAACCGTATCAAGTAATCATATCAAACCAAAGGAAAACTATATAACAAGAATAATTTTGAAGTGCAAAATCCCTATTTTTTTAAGACCAGGCTGGGTAGAGCTGAGTCTTTTGCCCCTTTTCCACTAGGATCGTGTTAGCCCTGAATGAGTCGGGTCAGCATGGCCTCCCTCATCCACTGGGGGCTGGCTCCAAAATGGAGCAATTTCCCATTGACTCCGATGTTAAAAAGTTCAACTTTACAACAAAAATAAACATGTTTACAACCTGATTTAAAAAAACAACAAAAAAGCATTTTAGGTTAGATAGTTTAGGTTTAGCGTCATGACAACTCTGAGAGGGGTGAATTTTTTTTCTAACTCTTATGGCTAATGGAGGCTAACAGTAGCTAATAGTTTGCACCATAGTCTGCTTGTCCTGCACTGTTTGCTGGGGGAAGCCATTCACAGCCTAGGACTAACGTCAAGACTCCGGCCATTTCGTGTTTCTGAACTCCACTGTCAGTTGCCTCCGCACTTTTTATTCAGTTTTGGATGATAATTGTGCACTTATTGGACAAAGCTGGCGTGCTGTGGTAGTGATTACAGTGACAAATAGTCTAAGAAGTCTCTGCTTGGGGGAGGCTTTATACGGGCTGAGGCTTCGCTAGCAGTGGGAGGAAAATTTTTGTCAGGTAGCCAAGAAGAATGGAGCTCAGATAGGAGCTTTTATGTCTTTCTATATGCGAGTTGGAGCAGGTGAACAGTTGGGTAGCCGAACAGCAGCAAAGTTGGCATGACCGAGAAGCCTCAGCGAGCCGTGGTGTCAAGTAGAAGGGAGTCGGCTAGATCAGGCTGGAATACTACATACAGAGTTGGATTCTAGACAGAGTGGATGATCACTATGGGGCCGAGAAAGTCTCATAATAAATAAACTAACGCAGGGTTTTTCACAAATGCATATGCTCATTCGGAAATGCACATAGTCTGTTTCACAAACGCACACGCAGAGGTTCATAAATATAATTTTCAGAAACACTTGTATTATAAATTCACAAATGCACATAAGCTGTTTCACAAATATAATTTTGAGAAAAGCTTCAAATTTATACTCACAGATAATAAAAATTCCTGAATGTGAATGAACCCACCACTTCTCATTTGTGAACCTCTGCATTCGTGAGAGAATTCTGTGTTTTGAGTTCTGAGACTCACCTAACGTGCACGGACAACTAATGTCACCATTGGCTAAGGAACCTTTCAATCAAATTAATCACTTAGCCAGCTGTTCGCTTTCAGCCAACGGTATGGCTCCTAACATATTCCATCCTCATTGTGGGCCAAACGTACGGACCCCGGCAATAATTAGTAATTACTAACCTGTTTCCTCAGTTTATTAAACTGTGTGCACGCACTCGCAATCTATTACCCGGTTTAATAACCCGTGTGACCGTGAGGTGTTCTGTTTGCTTGATAAAAAGCCCTGACTGCCTATAATGTTTCTATTATGGCTGTAGCACAGTGGTTAGGGTGTAGGGTTTATAAATGTGATATTGTGGATTTGAATCCAAGCATGTTTTTTTTTTTTGTGCATTTGCCAAAAAGAAAACATTTACCTGGTTAAAAAATTTATGTCCCCGTTTTAAGCAACAATTTTGGTTCCTGCTGGTATAAGGTTTATAAATGTGATATCATGGGTTCAAATCCAAGAAAAGTAGCACTTTATCACAAAGCCTTTTTTTTGGGTACCAGCAGGAACTAAAATCGTTTGTTTAAAACGGGGACATTTTTCCGTCATTATTTACAAATCATAGTTTTGTTCCCACCACCTAAAAACCTGAGGTTGAATTTTTAAACCCAGAAAAAAATTATTTTTGGCAAAGTGCATAAAACACTGACATCCTTAGATGTTATGGATGCCATGTAGTGTTCTGTCTACTTGATAAAGGGCCCTGGCTGCCAAGGTATGCTAACTTCTTCTCTAGCCTACTGGGTTTGAATCCAATCGTGATAACATTTTTGCAATTTACCACAAAGCTTTTTTGGGGGGGAGGGGTACCAGCAAGAACCAAAATCATTGTTTAAAACGGTAACATTTCTCTGCCATTAATGAGAAAATGTTATTTTTGGCAAAGTGCAAAATGAAAAAACAACAACAACGTGCTTGGATTCAAATCCACAATATCACATTTATAAACCCTACACCCTAACTAATGTGTTACAGCCACAACACAAACATCGGGGCAGTCAGGGCTTTTTATGAAGCAAACAGAACACCTCATGGTCACATGGTTTATTAAACCGGGGGAATAGATTGTGAGTCAGTGCGCACAGTTTAATAAACCAAGGAAACGGGTTAGTAATTCATGCCTACTGTTTAATAAACTGAGGAAATGGATTAGTAATTACTAATTATTGCTGGGGTCTGTATGTTCAGCCCACAATGAGTATGGAACATGTTAGGAGCCACACCATTGGCTGCAAGCGAACAGCTGGCTAAGTGATTAGCCAATGGTGACATTAGTTGTCAGTGCACTTTAGGTGAGTTTCAGAACTCACCACACAGAATTCTCACACAAATGCAGAGAGGTTCACAAATGAGAAATGGTGGGTTCATGCACATTCAGGAATTTGTATGATCTGTGAGTGTATATTTGAAGCATTTTACATAATTATATTTGTGAAATAGCCTGTGTGCGTTTGTGAAACAGATAGTGTGCATTTGTGAAACAGACCATGTGCATTTCCGAATGAGCATATGCATTCGGGAAAAACCTTGTGTTAGTTTATCTATTATGAGACTTTCTCAGCTCCATAGATCACTAGTTAGATCAGTACTGGCGTGAGGAACACAGTTTAGCAGCTGAAGGTATGAACTAATGGATGTCTGAGAGATGTGTGGGGAGTCAAAAGTCTGTTAACTTTTGAGAGGATCTGGGCTGTCAAGAATGAATTTGTGAATGTTTTTTGCTTGAGGTTGATGTTAAGCTAAGCCCACCCATTTCCTCATCCTCCACCGATTGGTAATTGAAATAAAACCATTTTAGAGACCTGTTTGGGTCTTGTTATATTGATATGTGTTCCCCCCTCAAGATGTTTCTGGGTCTAAATCAACCCTAGTGGAAAAACGGGGCAAGAGTCTTTCAACTGGCTGAAACTGGCTGCAGCCTATGTTAGCTTCAGACTAGCTTCTGACTAGATTGTAGCTATATCGCCCTGGAGCATCATTCGTCTGCCCCCAGCCTCACAGCGCCACTCTCAGCTCCACCTCTTTGCATATTTTTGGATTTTCTGAGCGTGACGAAGCGAGGGATGAGGACAAGTGGGAACGGCCTAGTTGGCTTCATTTTCTGCTCTTCAGAAAACTATGGATAGAATTCTACCATTCACAAGGCTTTGGTATGTTGGCACGTCAATGGGGTGCGGGATGGAGTTTCCGTCTTCACTACCAGGTGGCGGCCTGAGTCCAAATTTTACTGTACAACTTATACACTTACACTTGCAACATTAACATGACACGCACATGTAGGGATCTGGAGGTGGACGCGCCTCGGCGCTGGAGGCGGGCCCCCTTATAAGGGGCCTCGCCTGTGGTGCCGGTGCCCACTTTTTAACTGCATCTAGACAGTGAGGGCCCGGGGTGGGAGATGGGGGTGCCCGGCAGTATTCCCATGTCCCACCCTTCTGTTTTAAGTGCACATTAGAACAACATGCAAAAACACCACAATTGAGCGGGGGGAGAGAGGCTGGTGGGCTACTCTTGCTGGGGTGGGGGCCTTGGTGGTCTGCTTGTCCCCGTCCTGGTGGGCAAGGGGTTTGTCTCCCGGGTGCAGAGGCAGGGTACTCTATTGGGGCGTCTGTCCCTGGGCCTGAGAGTATAGAGTATGTATGGGGTGATGAATGAGTGTACAGCGTTCTTTTTTCGGGTGTCCTGTATTTGTGAGAATGTGTGCGCATGAGAGGGAGGGTACATATGGGTGTCTCTGTCTGTCTATGTCTACTTCTCAGGTTGGGTGTTTGGCTGCCCTCTGGCCTGGTGCATCTTCTTCCCCTCCGTCACTCCTCTTTGGTGATGGATGCTCCTGCCCGTTGGTTGATGATGGTTCACTATGCCGGGGGCCCTGGTTGCGGCCTGGCTCTGTCCTGGTGCATTCCTGGCTGGTCCTGGGTGGGCCCGTGTATCGGGCGGCCGCTGTTTCAGGCCGACGTCCTCCTTGGATTGACTGGGGCACCTCTTATGGGTGTGCTGGGGTTGCAAGGTAGGTTGGTGCTGTTCGGTGGGCCGTTGGGGACCGTGCCTGGTGCCTGGGCCTCCTGCCGGTTAGGTGAGTTCTGCTGCCTGGTCGGTTCATTTGGAGGGCTGTCCGGCATTGGCGCCCTGATCTCGGCGCTCTGTGTAGGGCGGGATCTGGACCCGGGGGCTGGTAGATCTGGATGTCCAGGTGCTGGCTGAGCGCGGCCTGCGGAGGACGTACATCCGCTGCAGCTTTTACTGTTGCTCGCTGGCATGTGTGCATGTGTGGGGGGGGGGCTGGGTTGTTGGCGGTGGGGATTGGTCCGGGGTGGCGGCGTGTGTCATCTGTCGGCCGGCTGCGGGTCCCTCCTGCCTTGCGGCGGGGAACCCCATTCGGCTGGTCCCTGGTCGGGGCCCTGCTGGACTCTGAAACAGGACCCTGTGGTCCTGTTCCGGGCCCGCCCTGGCGTAGATTTCTGCGATCTCTCGGGCCCAGCATTGCGGCTGGTGGGTGTTTCCTGGGGCTTATCTCTTGGTGGGTGATCGGCCTGGCTGGTCCGCCTGGGCTCCTGGTCTTCTGGACATGCGTTCTGCCTCCTTCATGTCTGCGTCGATTCCTGTAGGACGGATTGACGGTTCCTTACACCAGCTATCAATTACTTGCATGGGGAAACCTTATTCACACCTGCATGCTTGCACACACACACATAAGTTTGGGGACATTGGTGAGTATGGACATATCTTGAGCTGAGGTTATCGTCATTAGTTAGTTGTTACCAGGAGCTTACCAGAAACATTAGTATTTTGTTCATTAATCCATGCTTGTGTGTAGTGAATGTGTAATTCTTAGTTTATATTACTGGATCTGAACTATTGGTGTTGTTCTGTTAGGTTCGGGTGGAGGACTGGGATGTTTTCTTGTGTTCTTTGTTTGCCTCCCTGTCTTGTGTCATCGTTTCGTGCTTCTGCTGGTCCTGTGTCTCTTCTTCACCTTCTTCTTTTCTGTCTTCTTGTCTCGGTTTCATGTCCATGAATTCAGGAAAATGAACCCACAGTAATCACTAATAAAGATTTTTCATACAAATACATCAAGTGCTTGGGAAAGTAAATCTGTTGGGCTTGTACTTGACACTCAGACACCAATTCTGAGTAGCAAACTGCCAGACAGGACACGTAAAAAAAAAACAAAAAACAAAAAAAAACCTATGGATGACGACGATTAATAAGTAATGAAAAATGTTGCCACAGCCCTGTTGGTTCAGTAACGTACCAAGTAATTAGTCGACTATTTTCAAGCTGAGCACCTGCAAAATATTTTTTTAAGGAATTAAGTGCACAGAGCTACTTTCCATTGAGTAACTTTAAAACCTGTGCTATTTAAGGAAAGATTAGATTTTTTTTGAGCTGCAGTGAAAATGGAGAAGAAAGGAAGAACCAAACCAAAGGTTTTTCAGCATTTTTCAACAGTTAGTTTAAATTCTGACCAGAAAAAAAATTACATTTGAACAAAAGCACCACTGGTAGTGGGGAAAATTACCTAAGCTCCCAAATTGAGTTGCCAGAACTAGTATTCAACCAGCTAAAATACAGCAAATGCAAAAAAGTTGTCAGGATTCCATCTGAGGAGTTGAACTTTTAAGGAACATTCAGGGACAATTTGTACACTGGATGGTGTACATATCAAACAGTTCCAAAGTCATGTAAAACTTTTTTTTGCTCAAATTTCAGTGCAATTCTATTGGGTAATAAAACTTTAACCATTTTCAGGTGGTTTTGATATTTTAAAATTCAACCACTGATTATTTACACATTATTATCCATAATTAATTAAAATGATTAAACCAAATATTCAGTTCATACAGTTAATTATCAAATACTAAATATACAAACATACTAAAATTGAGCCCATATGCATTTTAAATTAGCCAACTAACCTATATGTATACCTTTGTACTGTTGCAGGATGTCAGAGTACCATAGGCCTAGAAGAAGCTATACATGAACATGCAAGAAGCGTGCAAACACAACACCTGGCTTGAATTTTGTGTATTATGTAAATATATAAGTTATTTTATTTTTATTATAGTAAGTAGTATGTCTTAGTGCAGACATGTGCATAATGAATAGCAATAGTCTGATCTAAGAAATAAATAGGATCAAAGCACAAGTATGGAATATGTACTCTGTATAATTCTCTAGACATCAAAATTTGGGTCAGAACACATTGAAAAGGTGTGGTTTACCAAACTCCTGGCTTTCAAGAACTTCTAGACTGAAAATCGTCTTACCGAAAGATGAAGTAAATCAATCCTGGGGGAACTCACACCACATCAAATGCATATCATCCTGTAAGTAATTCCATCTGTATGACCATCGAGAGCTGGCTTTTGGAGACTAAGGAAGGTCATTACACTTAGGCTATTAACGGTCAATTCTATGATACATATGGGCAAATATATGGAAAGTTGAAGCTGTTTGAAACCACATTAATTATCTAAGACTGAACGAGGAGTTGCCATATGTGAAGCGCAGCAGCAAATTGGTGGGAAAAAGAGACAGAAGAAAAGTCAAACATTTATTAACTTTTGACTTTATTTCAATCAGCTAGCTTTAATTTTACTAACCTGAAGAAAGCCTGCAACATCACAACTGTGGTGTGTTGTTTTGCTGTTTAAACTTGGGGCAATTTATTGGGGCATTTTTTTTCTAGAGTGGGTGACTTGACAGTTTCAGTAAGCAACCGATTCATCACTTCATCAGGAGTTGTCACTGAGTGTTTAACAGAATGCAGCTGTTATGAATCCAGATTCTAGACAAGAACACTGTGAAATCTGTAGAGGTTTTTATATTCGACATTGTTAATAGTTAACAACCATGGCAACTAAGGGTTTCCTATAGGTACAAACACCACATCAGCAAAAAAAGATGGGCTCTTATATGGGCTCATATTGCAGTTCAGTATCCTGCAGTGTTATTTTACTTTATTTTTTATATGTATCCTATCTGGTAGTGGGGTACTCAGAATTGATCTATCAGTACCAAGAAGAGGCCAAACAGATTTACTTTCACAAGTAGAGAATTGCAAGTTTAGCATTACCACTCTGATTCATTTATTAAACATTAAACAAAGAAAAGAAAACTCCTGTTGGATTGAGTAAATCAGATTGCCGAATTTAAAAACAACTCTTGGTTGGAAAACTCTTTGAAAATTCTGGTTAAACCTCCAGGCCGAATGCCCTGTCTATACCAAAACAAATAGCAGATAAAATCTTATACACAGTAACGAATCACAGTCAAAACACAACCCTATAATCTTAGTTATCCTAAACTAATCTTACCTCTGCCCAGACAGACCTTATTGAACAATTAAGTTCTCCAGGTTTCTCCATGGATGATGAGGAGGGGGGCTCAAAAGACGTTAGCCAGCCAGCTAACTGTAGGCTGCTATCAGCTGATATGTGTTAACAGTGACTTCATGGCTACTCCGTAGCTGGGTAGCACTTCAGCTGAGATGTCAGCTTTGTCTTTTCAGGCTTGGCTATACAGCGATCAGCTCCAACCTTCACTGAGACAGTACCTTTGCATCTTCCAGCACGGTATTCACCTCATATTGGCCCACGGTGGGGAATGAATGTGGCTTCTGGCTGGTTGAAGTCCCACTGCATGTGGGGTTGACTCCTTTTCCTCTCGCGGTACCATCTGCAACTCAGGAAACTTGTGCCGTGCGCTATCTGTGCATAGATGCATGGAGTAGTTGGCGCGGCATAATTAGACCACCTCACATTAAAGCTATATGAGTTAACCAGTTACCTGTTAATACAGTACCCACAATTGAAAGCAAATCTTTACTTAATGTAAGATCAATTCTACAAAGAATGCTGCATTTGCACATATATAATCTATGTAAAACAGTGGAATACCAGGTAGTTTGGATAGTGATTATATAGAAATTGCACTGGGAGCACAAGTGGATGTTAGACCTGCACTGTTAAAAAATTCCACATTAAGTTTTTAAGTGGTGGGAAAAAAACTGATTTATAAATATTGCAAGGGACGTGTCCTCGGCGAAAATTAATTCCTGTGTTTATGGCCTACATTCATGCAGGAACTCAAAACGATGCATGTGTGGAAAGGTGCATAACAAGAGTCAATCCTCAGACTCCGGGTTGAAAGTCATGCACGCTTACCAGTCAGCCAAATAGAGAACGTTTTGGCCAATCAGCCAGGGCACATTATCAATGGGAATCGTTGTGACAGGACCCCAGCATTGTCACACATGGTTTAACAAATCGAGGGTAACGTTGCGCACAGTTTAATAAACAGAGGGTATGGATTCCTACACCTGAAATTTATTTCTGGACCTGACCCCTGCCATACTCTGTAAAAACGTATAAGAAATAACTGATATATATATATCCAGAAAGGTGGGTAGCTTAAAGGATACAGTGGCTGATAGAGTCACACAGTCAGCTAGGCAGAAACACGAGCTGAGAGAAAACTAGCTATTACTCTTACAGCTCTGGTGATCAACCCTAATTATCTTCTTTGAACAGGGGAAAACTACCGTTTAATGTCTCCCTCGCCGATGACAGTACATTACATCACTTGCAGTAAGGATGAAAGGGGCCTAGCTGTCAAAAATCGTGCATCTTTCTTACCTCAAAGGTGGCAAAAATCATAACACTCACATCTTATTGAGGAGGCTACACATTCACATATATAGCAGCTCAGTAAACTGCTAGAGACCAGTTTTTTAAATTTTTTGACTCATTAGAGCCACCATTCCCCCTTTTCCACCAGGGTTGCTTTAGACCCAAACTGGACGAGTCAGTACGGCTTAGAACGGGATGGTAGTGTTTCCATTAACATCTCAGAAGAACGGTAGAGCGCAAGGACATGGGCGGGCTTAGTTTAACAAACGTTCCAGCAAAAATCTCCACAAAGTCATCATAACAACACAGATCATTTAAAAAGTTAAAAGACTTTTGACTCCCCTCACATCTCTCAGACATCGATCTGTTCATGCCTCCAGCTCCTGATCTGTGTTCTTCACGCCAGTACTGATCCAACCAGCGATCATTCAGTTTGTTGGGACTCCAACTGTAGTTTTCCAACCCAAGAGACCTCCTGCTTCTCTGCTGCTATATGGACTTCCAGCCTTCTTTCTCCCTGATACTGCAGTCTCACCGCAGCTTCTCTGACCTGTCACACTCTGACTACGTCCACTACCCGACGGAGGACAGCTCCAACCCGCGCGTTGAAGGAGATAAAAGGGCTCCATTCCTTTTGGCGGCTGATAAAAATATGCTGTTCTCAATTTTCTGATGTTCCAAATGCTGAAGCTTCGGTCGGCATCTTGTCCTCTCTCTCCTGCTCTTTGCGGAGCTGCGGCCGGCATCTGAACAACACCGATCACAGCTCCATTGGCGACCTGAAAAAAATCACTCAATGTTTTCCGATGTCTCACACTTCATATATTTTTTATATTTTTTTATTTAATATGGTGGATCTACACAAAGTAGGAAATAACAGTGAGGTGGAAGGATTTGTAGTCTGTCGTGATATTAATACCCTTTGGATCTGATACTTCAAAATAAACTCCATTGCAACCAGTTATCCTAGAGTTAGAGGCTAGATATGGAACTTGGATATGTGTTTGAGATTATTGTTATTATTATTATATTATTTTATTATTATTATATTATATTATTATTATATTATTATATTTATTATTATATTTATTATTATTATTATTATATTATACAAGGTGCTTTACCTCTAATAATGATCAGGACATGTTACACACATGGAGATCACTGGTGGTGCATCATTTTATTTCTCCATTTTATGTGTAAATAATCATCACCTCATGACTGTAACCACCCATTGCAAACATCTCAATAATATAAAGGTTAATGAAAATGTGTTTCCATAAACCACTATGACGTTTAAAAGATTGGAGTGCTAATGCTGTTTATGTCATCTTTGCTGAAAAACTCAAGTTTACCTTTCCTTGTATAATATGCACAGATGAACCTAGCTAATAACATTAAGAAAGTAAGTAAATGTGTCACAAGACCAGCTGATGGTTTTTCTCCTTAAATGTGACGGCTGTCTTACCTTGAATGCAGGTCTTAAGTTTATCAAATGTTCTCCCTTATCATCTGAATACACATGCATGAAGTGAGGACTGAGCTCAGGTCTCAGCTGACCCACCTCCATCGGAGTCGCAGACTTTGGGAAGCCAACGCTGCATAATGACGGTAATTTAATTCCTCGTAACAGCCAAAGTATAATTTTTTAACTCTATAGTGACATCCAGGATCCTAACACACTCTGCCTGAGTGAGAGAAATTCAAATCACGTCAAAGCTGTGGCCTCTGTTGATGCTGTCATCGCCTTCATAAGCTGCCACAAGACTTCAGGGGGTTTACACTGTACCCAAGGTAAATTATGAAGAAGACATACAGATGGCCACAAAATAGTTAAAAAAAGGTTTTGGGGAAAAAAAGTCAGTAACATCTCATAAAAAAGGAGAAAAGTAGTATCCAGCATTCATTTCAGCATTTTATTGAGTATCTTCACTTTTAGATCCTTTTGGATAAACATAATCTGCCAAATAATAGAAACAGAGCATGCAAGAGGCTTTTACACTTAGAAATGATAATAAAACATCTTTACTGAACTAGGTCTGAAATGATAGCAAGTGCTTGAGTAATTTATTTATAAGGAGTCACATCACAAACACAATATATATTCTCATTATGAGAAGACTGTTTAAAGAGCTTCTTCTTATCTTGAACCTTAGAATAAGAATGGCAAGACCAATGACACTTGTTCAAACATAGCATAAAGAAATAATATTTAGATGGCTGTGATCCCTCAACCTTATACACAAAATACATAAATACTGATTTTCTCTCTAAAATAGGCCTCTACGATTCCAGCGCTATGGTTCTGGAGAGCCAACGTTCGCTAACATTTAGATCCATTCTCGATTCAACATAACCATATACCATGTTAATTGCTTTTCATTAATAATAAATAAAAGTTAAATTACACCCTATTGGAACAGGTTGATCCAAAAAGGTGGGAAAAGAAATACAGCTCCAGAGAGCAGCTATCAATTCATGCTGCCATGTCAGAAAGAGTGTGATGACTCTGATGTTTATTACTTCATCACTTAGCTAAGCAGCTGCAGGCATTTGACAGTATTGTTGATTTTATATGTATGTAGCTAGGGATGGGGCCGATCTGATCCAGTATCTGTATCAGGCTCTAATACCAAATTAATTAACGGATTAGAAATTTCTGTTCCAACCTGGAGAAACTTCCGATCCAGAGTTATGTCTGATATTGTCTGGTGAAATGACTACACAAGTGATCCTGGGCTAGGTGACCGCTATCTGGGCCCCAATGAGACACAGAGAGAGGGATGACACGCCTCCTTTAAGGAAATCTGCTGCAGTTTGCTGATAGCAGGTTAGCACTGAGCAGCACTGAGCTTTCTCACAAAACCGTCAGCAGTGTGGATATATTTTCTAGTGAAAAGGCTGCAACGCAAGACAGCAACATGCAAAGTTTGCAAAGCCATTGTTCCCAGAGGTGGAACCTCCTGTCGCGGTGTTCCACGCTTCTAATTTAATCAAACATTTAAAAAACCACCACCCAAAACACCACAGGACTTTTTAAACAGCGAGAGAAGAAGATAACAGCCAATAATCACTTCTGGAGTCATTCAAAAAGCAAAGTAAACTTTCAGCAGACAACGTGAAAGCCAAAGGGATTACAGAGAAGTTGCTCAACTTCATCGTACTTGATGACCAACCATTATCAGACCGTGTCAAAACGGAAATACAAAACTCATGGGAAGACCATGACCAGGACCACTCCGTAGCCATCCACTGGCCTGCTCCTTCTTTTCCTCCTTCTCCTGACCCTCCAGTGCTCGACGGAGATGGAACCCGTCTCCGTCAAACCCCGCAAGTGCTGGCACGGCTGCCAGTGAACTCTGGTCTCCGAGCTGATAGCGTTATGAGTGCGGCCTGGCCTCCGGTGGAGCTGGGCCTTCTCCAGCGGGGGATCGGGGGGTAAAGCCCCAGTCAAGCAGCGAGGGGCCAGGTCGGAGAGCCCGACCTACCCACCTGTTTGAGGAGCTGCTGTTCCGCGTAGGTTCAAGACACAAACAACAGGCTGAGCAGCTGTGCATCTGTCTGCAGTTAGTAAAAGGGTATAATATGTGAGAAGCGGGGCACATACTGTGGTGCCATAGCCAGTCTTGTGTTGTGCAGCCAACAACTCCTCCAGAGAGGCTGTCTGGGTGAGGGAGCCAACCACAAACCTATTAAGAGCTTTCCTGTCTGAATAGTTTAACCTCTTCATGAGATTCAATTTTTTAAATTCCTGTCTCTGTATAGAAAACAGCTGCCGTCATGTAGCTCGGGGTCATTAGCCACACCGTTTATCAGTATTTACTCCATGATGCTGTGACTCCCTGTCAGTCACAGGATCACTGACACCATGTCGCCAGGCTCTTGATTGGTTGATGCGGTGCGAATTGACATTCAGATTTTTCTACTTTAGCGGCACACACAAATACATTTGTGATGTGTGAAAGCACAAAATGCACCACAAAAAATTGCGTGCGTATTTTCTGACGTGTGTCAAACGCCTCATTTGCACAAATCTGATGCACTCACGCAAATGAGGCAGAAAAGTGTTTTCATAATGCAAGTCTGCTTTTCATATTAAACCGTGACATGCGTCAACTTCTCCATTGGCTTTATATGTAAACCTGATGCCCACAGAGCTTCAAACCCAATTGGTGTGAATGCATGCAATTGGTATGATCTCATACATATTTTCTGAGAACTGATGGGAAATCAGTAATGACACACACAAAAAACTCCTGGGTTATTTCTTCAACCCATTTTCTGGGTTATTTGTGTTGGGTTAAAATTATGGGTTATTTTTTCAGAGAGTAAGCATTTTCTGGGTTATATGGCTAATATTTTGACCCAAATCCTGGGTTGTTTGGGTTTCTGGGTTATTTCTCAAAGAATAACCCATGTTATGGGTTATAGGGTTGGCTCTCTCTCTAATGTATTTTTTTTGTTGGAGTGGTGTATTTTATGGAGTTATTATATTATAATGTCAACAATTCTCTATAATATGAACAATCACATTATCAGTTGTGTACAAGTACAATATAGACATACACATGAGTCTACCAGAAATTCAAAAGAAGAGGAAGAACGACACCAAAAATATGTGTTTTTAGTTTGTGTTTGGCTGCAGGAAATTACGGTGGCGCAGTGGTTAGCATTGTTGCCTTGCCTCAAGAAGATTGTGGGTTCGTTTCCCGGCATGGAGTTTGCATGTTCTCCCCGTGCATGTGTGGGTTCCTTCCGGGTACTCTGGCTTCCTCCCACAGTCCAAACAGTCAGGTTAATTGATCACTTTAAATCTCAGGTGTGGTTGTTTGGCATGGTTGTTTGTCCTAACTGTCCAGGGTGTACCCTGCCTCTTGCCCGTTGACAGCTGGAGATAGGCACCAGCACCCCCATGACCCCTGGAAGACTAAGCGGTTCAGAAAATGGATAGATGGAAAGCTGCAGTAAATGAGTTTTATTTTCTGAAATAAGGCTTACTGGCATAGTAACCCATAATGGGATATATTTGACCCAACTCCTGGGTTAAAAAGGGACCAACTATTTTTTGGGTTATTTCAACCCATATATTGAGTTGTTCTTTTGAACCAGAATTTGGGTTATATTAGCTACAATGTTGGGTTTTTTTAACCCAACATTTGGGTCAGGTATTTAACCCAGAATTTGGGTCAAAAAGAATGACCCAATTGTCTGGGTTGAAATAACCCATAAATTAGTTGGTCCCTTTTTAACCCAGGAGTTGGGTCAAAAATAACCCATTATGGGTCATTTTTGACCCAGGAGTTTTTAGTGTGCAGGTCACAAATCTGGTGTAGGGGCTCTCTTTAATAAGTCACTTGAGCCACAGACTGGCACAAGCTAGTGAGGAAGCTGTACTTGACCTCCACACAGTGATACTAAACACAGACACTAAAGCCACATTAAAAGCATTTTTTTTGTTCACCAAAAAATGAAAAGATGGTTGAAGAATAGTGGACAGTTACATTTATAACACTAAGATACATTTTTGCCTCTGGTCTAGTTAAAGCAAAACATTTTTGAGCCATAAAAGCAACATGACCATTCAGAAACAAAATAGCTGTTTTTTATCATACCTGCTAGGGGATATATGTTCATATATTCAAATTATAAAAAATGCTATTTGTGTTGTTAGGTAACACATTATCTTCAATGGGACGTTGACATTTTTATAGAAAATCGTGTTAAAAAAGCACATCGTCTGTAACGCATTGTCAAAAGAAGACTTCTTTGTTAAAATTATATGCATTTAATGAATGAAAAACATCTAGGATTAACTGTACAAGCAAACATTTTTTATTTTGTTTAATTTCTTCTTAATTTTCAATTATTTAGCTTCTTCAACCATTCTTTTTAGTTAGTAGCAGTAGTTTACTGCCTCAGTGAAGGGACTTAAGATCCATATGTGGTTCCAGAATCACAGGTTGCAGAGCCCTGCCCTAGAGTATGAGAGGTTAAAATCCACAAGGCTGCTTTTCAGGTGGTGGTGCAGAATTCCATAGGGATGAGGATAAGGATAAAGATGATTCAGTCTCCACAGGTGTCCCTCTCCAGGCATCTCTTCTCACCCTTCTAACATGGCATCTCTCCCTGCCTGTCTGAGCTTCCAGAGGTTTTCTATCAGATATATTTGGTCTACTCTACAGACGTAATAATAATAATAAGAGGATTCCTTCAGTTAGACTAGAGTAGGTGAAACGTCCATAAAGCTTTTACAGCTTCATTCTCTTCATTGAGTCCCAAGAATTATGCCATATTCTCTGGATGCCTTTACTAGTAATTACTAATCACTAAATATAACTACTCTTTAAGGGAAAATTATTTCAAACAAGCTGCTAGCTAACAGCACTAGCACAAACAGCTCATCTGAGATTTGTCAAACAAAAAGACATCCCTCTTATTATTCATAATTTTAAGTTACATCTAAAAAGGATGAGTTATAAAAAAATCACCTCCACTCAGAGTTGTCATCATGGTAAACCTGACCTATTAAACCTATTTATTACTGCTGTGATGTTGGGATTTTTAAAATGGGATCAATAGGAACTTTTTCCTTTCTGCAGCCAGTACCTAGCTGATAAAGTGGGGAACTGCAATTGTTGTACTTCCGAAAAGCCATCACATTTTATGTTTTGCTTGATCACACATCTATCACAACCGCTCCCGTTTCTGTTCCGTCCACTACCGTTAGGTTTGCTTGGTGATTAGTCACCCATTTTTATCGGTCTGGATTTGAAAGTCCCACAGGATCTTCCATTATTACTTTGCAATATTCATTTACCTTTACTGGGGGACCATACTCAACACAGATTCTTTTTTTGCATAATTCTCACCAACTGGTAATGACGTTCTATGCACGTTTTTCCTGCCAGCAACTTGCAGTCATCTCTTACATACTGGACTGTTTTAGGGGCATCTATGCACAGCACACATCTTGCGTCCTGTCTGGTATAGTAGATCCTGGCCTTTATTGCACATGTGCAGAAGTCCAGGTCCTGTGCTGCCAGGATTTTATTGTCCTTCAGTCCAGACCAGTTATACCAATCATAGGACTTCACAGTGTCAGCCACATCTGTTGTACATTTCTTCTGCTTAAGACATTAATTAAAGGAGCAGGGGGCCGGATTGAAGAAATTAAACTCACAACTGTCACGGCCGGCACTACGAGTAGCTGCGGCCACCGTGGGAGCGTACACAAAAAGTAAATAAATCAGTTACGTAGCGTACTTTCAAGCCACCGCACATTGTGCACACCGCCAGCTGTACGACAACAAGCAACATGTCTAGCAACGAAATCAGTAATAGTGTTTAATCAACCGCGTCTGAAGTCCGGGTTCTTTCTCTTCCTTCTTCCTGTTAAATCGAGAATGTGAAAGAATTGTAGATTGACGTTACGTCCGCGTGTAAGCGCGGGAAATTCGGCCACCGAATCGCAGACTATTTTGCAGCACACAGACTGTTCAAGATAATGGGATTACACATGGGTGGGCTCATTTTACTTAGTTGAAAACACTTCATTACCCAATACAATGACAAAACCAGGGGTGATTCTAGGATCAGACATTCAGGGGTGCTGAGCACCCAGAGAGCTGTCCAGCCAGGCAAGACACATTTGACTGTTTTGTACATTTTAACACAACAGGAGATATAATGTCAATGGGCATCCAGTCACTTAGTCAGTAGCACCTTGGCTTTGATATCAGCACATGCATCTAACATAAGACTTAGAAAGTCACTGCTCATAAAAGCATCACAACCTGACTGAATCAATCAGAATTATTTTAAGATAACGAGAAAAGCAGACTTTGAAGAGCTTAGCCATCTGCCAAGCACCTCAGTACAGTTCAGATTCATCCACAATCATCCCCAAAATGTAATCACTCTTTCCTTGGCCCATTTTCTGAATATTGCATCCAACTCCATCAAAAACTTTGAGTAATTTTGTTAACAGATAGTGTTATTTTTATTTATTCATTTTATGGTTTTCCATAGCTTACTGTCTGTTTTCACTTGCCTTTTATTCTTATTCATTTTATGTGTGTGCTGCCTTAACATGTAAATTTCCTCACCGTGGGATCAATAGTCTGTTCATTCATTCATCCATTCATTCAGCCAAAAAAGGTTAACATTTGCAAAATCATCGACAGATTTATTTTAGTGATAAGAAATATCTGAAACATATAAAAACATTAGAAAACTTTTTGAAATATTAAGAAATTAGTTTATTTCATCTTCTACTGCAGTTTGGTGGACTTCTGTTGCCTAAACCAAAGGAAATGCTTGAAAGAATGCAAAAACT
Organism: Apricaphanius iberus; assembly: GCA_028564705.1. Classification (NCBI taxonomy): domain Eukaryota; kingdom Metazoa; phylum Chordata; class Actinopteri; order Cyprinodontiformes; family Aphaniidae; genus Apricaphanius; species Apricaphanius iberus. Next base: position 648,194 of record JAPXFQ010002510.1, read on the forward strand.
TGTTTTTTAATTAACAAAACAGAAATATAAATATAAAGCGTTGTTTTTCTAGATTAACAAGAAATTAAATGAATAAAAACCTCAGTTTTTTCTAAATCAAATATGTTTTTTTTACCAATACAAGCTATTATTTCTAAAAAAAACAAAGAAAAAAACTCATGTTTTTTGAAAAAGGATAATTTTTACAAAAAAAATTTCATAACAAGATGGTTTTTTTTTTAAATAGGCGATTTACTAATAACACATTTCATCAATACAGGGTTCTGTAGGTACAACTAAAGCAACTAAAAGTGTCCACTTGCAGTCCAAGGTGACAGACATCTCTCAATTCAAAGAAACAGGAACTAAAACAGTTTTTTTTGGTTAAACTCATCATTACTTTGTTTGTAATTTAGATGCTAAGAAATACTCACCTCTAGTGTATGTATATATATTTTTTTCTTACATAAAATGTATTTTGTTGATATTGTTGTTAATACAGAAACTGCTTTTCTGTACAGCTTTACTTTTTTATCATTTTCAGTACACTTCAGTAGGATGTAACAGGTATCAATAACTAGCTTAACACAATATATTGGCATGTATTAACGAATCATTCATGAAAGATGATCTGATTAAATAAGGATTACATTTCTATTGTTGTAATTTTAAAAATATCACAATTCAAGCAATATTGTATGTTTTTTTTTACACTTTTGTCTTTTGTTAAAAAAAAAACAAAATTGTAAAAAAATAATCATCTCCAACTGTAGGGGTTGCGTTGACTCAGTTTGGGGGTGCTAAACACCCCCCAAAAATGGTCTAAAACTCCCCCTGGACAAAACTGAACATGAATATAATTTATTTTAGAATTCCAGCCCTGCTCCTTTAAGTAGATCCTTATTGGCGTCGATCTCTATAATTTTTTCCAGGATCTATACTGTTTCAGTCTGGATGGTGGTTGGTTGCTGAACTTTAGTATCTTTCAGTCCTCTATGTATAAATTATCATGGTTCTGGACTTGGGTGAATAAAACAGTAAACCAGACTTTACCCCTCATGGAATTTAGTTTTCATTTAAAGTTTGCATATATATGTTATAACAACCAAAAGAAAAAGGTTACATTTCAAAGGATTATTGTGTTACCTCTACAATCAATAATACACTCCTGTATGCCGAACTCTGGTTTTGCTTCTTATTGCACAAAAAATCTCTTTCAGACTGTGGATGAGCTGCAGCAGTAAAACTGTCTTCTCGTGTTTCCTGTCCATTTAACTCTACTTCTTTGACTGATGTTTTATTCTTGGAATATAAAGGTGTTATTCAGGCATCCCAGAACCAATATTTGCCACATTAGATGTGAATACGTCCCTTTAATGGATTTTCCGACCCACCTCTTTTATTTTATTATGTCTGCTTGGCACCACAAATGTCTCCTGAGCCTACCTCTGTTCTCCCCAGCCACCACAGTGGCAGCTGATGGGGTGGGAGGGAGTGTGGCAAGAGATTGAGTCGGAAGATTTGGAGCAGGGGTGAAGGAGGACAGGACAGTGCTCGAGGAGTAGTTCAGATCATGGTGAGAAGTAAGGGGGAAGCATGAGAGGTGAAAAGGCAAAGGTGATGAAACACCAAAAAGACAGAGACTAGATGATTTTTAGAAGAAAATAAAGGGAGGAGAGGAGAAGTTCCAGTTAATATAGAGGAGGAAGATGAACCTGAGTAATGTCTGAAAGAGAAGAATCTGTGGATATTAGGAAATTAAAGAGTTTTACATTTGTTTATACTGTTTACATGGTGGTCTCAGATGATCCTCTGAAATGGTGCAACACTGTTGACCTATCTATGACTCGTACTGTGCTAGACTGCTGACAGCAATCTGCCTCTTCACTGTTGAAATCATGCAAGTTTGTGCAATAGGAACAGACAGATAGTGAAGGAGTTGCTTTAACCACTGATTCTTAATTATGTTAACAGCAGTAGCTATGGAAGTTTATCAGTTATCAGAAAAATTATGTCTGAAATGTTTCTAAAGCAGAGACTACATAAGGCATTTGCGATAAACAGCATAGCATCTGATATGCCGAACTTAGAATGTTAGGAAAATAACCTCAGGTACAGCAGTGTGTCATACTCAAGGGTGTGAGTTTGTTTTGGGGGCAGTCTCCAGCGATCAACGGGCAACATGGAAAGGTCGCCAGTAATTCACAGGGAAAGATAGAGACAGACAGGACAAACAACCACACACGAACACACATACACCTAAGGGAAATATAGAAAGACCAGTAACCTGAGAGTCATGTTTTTAAATATTCATATATAAGTATTTATCGACTTGACATTTCCTTATAACATGTACTGCTTTGTATGTTGTTAAAAATTGTATCTTTATTCAACCAATAAAAGTTAAAAGCCAGACATGTTTTGTCTCGTTTCTCAAACACAGCTGGAAACTTCCATCAGGCACTTTGCTGTGAAGGATTATTTTTTTATTATTAATCTTTTTTTTTTACGTGTCGTGTCTAGCAGTTTGCTACTCAGAATTGGTGTCCGAGTACCAAGTACAAGCCCAACAAATTTACTTTCCCAAGCAAAGCTTTGCTATAGTACTTCACTTTATATATATGTATGAGAAATCTTTATGAGTGATTACTGTGGGTTTAATTTCTTGAAGTTATGGACAGGATATTGAGATAACAAGGAAGAAAGAAAGAAGATGAAGAAGAGAGAGAGGACAGGTAGGAGTGTGAACTGACGATACAAGATAGGGAGGCAAACAAAGTACACAATAACACATCCCAGTCCTCCACCTCTGTTGGACGGCAGAGAAGTGGGAAAAACAAAACAAACAAAAACAATGAATAGAACAGAACAACATTAACTAAACGGATCCAGAAATATGAACTAAGAACTACACAATCACTACACACAAAAATGGATTAATGAATACAACACTACTGTTGCTGGTAAGCTCCTGGTATCAGCTATCTATTGACGATAACCTCAGCTCAAGATTATGTCCGTACACACCTGTTAAGGAAAATGTTATAGTGATAAGTTGTATTGACACATTTATATTAAGAATTATCTTTTCTGTGTATTCTTACATACTGATAGAACTGTGTGCCATTTCTTCATGACATAGTGATAGTTTGATTGTATGACACTGTATGAATCCATCTCCTATTTTGAAATCGGAAGGGCAACCGATTTATCTAATGTAGTTAATGTTTCGTATATTTTAGATAGTTTGGAGGGGGTGGGTTAAGATTGTGAAAGTCTAAAACTTTTACTGGAATTTGTAATTAAACTGCATTTAGCCTCAATGTATCTTTTATAATTGATTTAATTTGGTGATATTCTAAGAATTTATTCTTGTTAATTCCATATTGTGTAACCAGTGTATTAAATTAGATAAAGTCTGTTCCATCAAATATGTATTCCAGAGATTCAATTTTTTTACAACTCCAGTTTGGAAAATTTATCATAAATTTTTTTTGTACCCTATCCGGGTCATTCCAGAAGGTTGTACGTCTGCATAGGACAAGTAAGGACTGTTTTTTTAAGAAATTACCACCAAGCTGTCAGAGAGGCGCTGATACTGATACTTTTAAAACATTCATTTGGTTTTATATTTGAGTCAATAAATGGTAAGTCTGCAAGTTTTATCTTATTGCAGAGTGTCTGTTCAACATCTATCCAGGACTCATCGATAGAACTGTGTTTTAACCATCTTGAAATGTGTTGGCGTTATTACCAAAAACATAACCATTTGGCTGTTATTTGTCAAAGGACTGCTTATGGAAGTCAATAAATTAATAATTTATGGAAAATTATTATTATTCGGGGCACCACCTTTATCAAGAACTACTTTAATAGCCAAATGTCTATGTCAGTCTATTCATCTGACAGAATTAATTTTTTACCGTTTATTGACCGTAAACCTTGCAATGTGTGTGTGTTGAACAAGAAATGACAACCGTTAGTTTCCAAAAAAAAAAGATTTATTTACATAAAACAAAGAAAACATTTTAATCACCACAACAGAAACAGAAGACATTACTGATTAAAATCAATGAATAGTTAAAATAAAAAAACTCAAAAAGATGAATAATGTAATAAAATGAGAAACCATAGATCCTGATTTATGCTGGAAGGAAAGCTGAATTTGTTTCACTAATTTTAATTAGTTTAACAAATTTAGCATAATTTATTTATATGTAAACCAATAAAACCAGATATTAATTTCTTTGGATCAAGAAATGTTTGTTTAAGAAATCTCTTGATAAAAGTAATTAACCTTTGGAAGATTACTTAATTCATGGATTGATCACGACAGTAAAACAATCAAATTCCCGTATTTTAAACAAATAAGGCGAGTTCAAACACGGCTAATGAGATTGGTTTCTGTTCTTAAACAATCTATTTTTAAACCGATTTTTGTTTGAACCGTTAATAGCGATATTTGTTTATGCGACTAAACAAACATGCAGGCTTCCTTAGCTGTAGCTCTCTGCAACGCACGCGGGGTGTTTTTTTTTTTTTTTTCTCTTTTTTTTTTCTTTTTTTTCTTTTGTCTTTTTTTTTCACGCGGGGTGTTTTGAGTGGCTCAAATACATTTATTAAACATTAAACAAAAAAGGAAACCTATCTGATTGAGTAGCTCAAATTACAGGATTTAAAACGACTCTTTGTCTGGAAAAGTCTTTAAGAAAAAACACTGATTAAAAATTCAAGCCGAGGCCTGGTTTAGCCAAAGATAACAGATGAAACTTAAAAGGTTAACAATAATGAAAAGAATCCCCTTTAAAAGTAGTTTTCCTTACTAATTTGCCTCTGCCCAAACAGACCTTATAGAACCATTAACTCTTTGTCATGGATGGGTGAAGGGGCTCAGACGGCGTTAGCCCAGCAGGCTAACAAAGGTTTGCTAAGCTAGTTAGCAGGCTAGTAGCTCCTGCAGCTTCCCGCCTTTTTGGATTCAGCTGTGTGACGGATGGCCCTGACACTCACGAACAGTACCTCTGGGATTCTCCGACCCGGCCCCTCTTATCAGTCCTGTGTCAGCTTCCTATTTATAGGTTGTCCTGGTTTCCACTTTCTTTGGGGCTAGAGCAGAGTAGCGCCACATGCTGGCTGTGTGTGTGTGACCCAACATATGTATTGGAGCCTGTTGGCTAAGAAATAATGACAAAAGTTTGGTAGGTCTAGACCTCCTTTATCTTTGGACTTCTGCATTGTTTTCAAGCTAATGCGTGGCGGTTTATTTTTCCAAAGGAATTTAGAAACAGAGGAGTCCAGAGATCTAAACCAATCATGTGACGGTTTGCTTGGGATCATTTAGAATAAATAATTGATTCTAGGCAAAACCATCATTTTTATTGTAGCTACTCTTGCAATAGGTGATATGGGTAAGGATTTCCATCTAGCTAGATCATCTTCCACTTTAAAAAAAAAAGTGGCACATAGTTTAACTTTGATAAGTCTGCCAGTCTTGGTGAGATATGGATACCCACGTATGTATTATATCCTGACCAGAAATATTACATATTTAGGAAGGATTATTAAAATCCCCATCGTGAGACAATGAAAAATGTTGCCTAGATTATATTATACTATACCTGCCCTTATATTCGCTGTCCAACATTCCAAATAAATAAAAGGGAAATAATTAATTTCAATACAATTTAGGCTATATTCAATCAGGGGTCACGCCATTTTCCGTCTGACACTTTTTTAATTTTGACAAATTACAATTCACACCTCTAAATGCTAATAATTGATGTGGCTAATTATTGACTGTGTTATGTGATTTCTGATTTGTTTGCTTTTAAAAATTCCTAATTAAAATGACTACAAATCAGAAGTATATATGAGTCATGGAGCTAGCACTAGCTAGCACTTGAAATACTCACCTTGACCATGTGGAGCTTGTCCTGCATGATGGCTCTTACTCAACCATCTATTTTTCCCCTAACATTGGTGCCACTTTCACCATGACCATATTTATAGCGATTTTCTACACATTTAATCCTTACAGATTTTTTCCTTTTCCTTCTTCAGCTATAGTCCAAAACATGTTTTCAAACAAAATCAAAAGTAGGCTAATCTTTGCAGTCTGTCAAAGATTAGCGCTATCTCTGCATCAAAATTTGTCTTAAAATTCCATGAACATCATTTGTTAAATCCTTGGCACATTTCAAACAGGATCAGAAAATAACTATCCGCTGACTCTCATTAATAATTTTTTTTCACTGTAAGGGACCCACGGACGGGAAGTAGAAGAGGGTGACTTAGGCTCTCTATAACACAACGTCACTGAATAGCAAATTGTACTTATTAATACTGAAAAAAAAGACAAATTTAGTTGCAAGTATAGCCAGTGTGGTCAACTTAGCGACTTTGCCGCTATCTCTAACAACTTTTCAGACCACCTTAATTACTTTTCTTTTTTCCAAAAAGAACCTAGCAACAAATCTAGCGACATTTCTGGTCCCTCTTAGCTACTTTCTGTGAAACCTTTTCACTGACATACCCAGCAAATTAGAGATCTGGTTTGCTCTGCACTAAGACCATCCTTCCATCACTCAAAAAGTTAATGATCTGTGCATCTGCATGCAGAATGACCACACTACATTGACTGACCAGTCATAAACCATTTTTAGTTAATTTCAACAACTCACAAACTAAGTTGCTTTATGGTAAAAATTAATTAAAAAGTAAAAAAGAAATCTACAGGTATATAAGAACGATTTTTCTTTAATAAGACATACACAAATATTGTTCCTCACCTTCCCCTTTCACACCTCTCCTTTTAACATGAAAAATGGGAGAAGCTAAAAATCAGAAGCCTCAGAACCCTGGTCTACTAACTGCAGTTCACACCTGTGGTGCATTCAAGAAACTGAGTTTAATGATGTAGGGCATTTAAAACTTATAACCAAATAAAAAAAAAAACTACCAAAAATCATACCATAAGCCATGGACTTCTGTTCTCTTGTTCCTGTTCTGGTGGTTAGCAAGCAACATCTGGTGCATACCAATATGCACTACTTGGTTTTGAAAAGTACTAAAAAACAAAACCAACTATATTCACTGTATTAATTTTGTCTTCTTAAGATAGCTCTGCACTTTTTTGGTCAACATTAGAAATTTGGTTTAAAACATATTGGTGTCATGATGGGACTTCCAGTTTCCATCATGCTCTGTTTCCTGTCATTTTTGTTACCAGCTGTGTCTAGTCTTCCCTAACTAGTTCCCTGTGTATACATGTTCCCTGTTCCCCTGTTGTCCTTGCGGTATCGTAGTCATGTCTAGTCATGCCTGCGCATCAGTTTCATGTGAACTACTTTTGCCTCTTCCTGGTTACCTCTGTACCTGTGCTTGAGGGTCCTGTTCACCACCAACCAAGAAATTAAAAGTGAGTTTTTTCTACATCATCCTGTATGCGTCTGGGACTAAAACCACAGCTGATCATGACACTTGGATGTCCCGTTGCAATTGGATGTACTGAAAATGTTGTACTTGTTCCCATCTCTCAACAGTATACTTCAGGCAAAATAATATAATAAATTCCACAGTCCCATCTTGAAGACAAAAGACAAATCCCTGTAGCATTTTTCCTTGTTTAAATAATGTATTATTTAAGCCTGCATGACCCAATCCTAATGTAGATATAATTATTTCCACTTTTCTGTTCTGTTTTCCTTATTATACCAACTTTCCTTTAAATGCCATAAAGTCACATACCAGTTATTTCCTCTTCCTATTTTTTTCTGCCATCTTTCCTTGACCTTTTGAGGCTACAACACTGACATAAGCCCAAGAGTGTACAGTGTATCTGTAAACGGGTGAAGCCAAACACATATATGTGTCAGTGAACAACCTCGTGTATAAAGTAATATGATAATAATAATTAGGGATGCAACAACCCCACTTTTTTCAAACCGATACCTGGATTTGAGTATTTAACGACACTGGGTACCGATACTTCTACCATACAAAAAAAAAAATGCTATGATTTGGAAGCCAGGTTTTATTTTCTTCTCTGTTTGTTACATCAAATAATGTTTAATTAGATAAAAAATAAATATTGATAAATGACCACAAAACTAAAACTTTAAAGTGAAAAGTGAGAGCAGGGGGAGGTGAAGGAAAAGCTAGACCAATGGAGGTATGTACTGGAAAAGAAGGAATGAAAATTAGTCACAGCAAGACAGAATAATTGTATTTAAATAAGAAAGACACAAATGGAACGGTGAAGTTACAGGGAGTGGAAGTGAAGAAAGAAGATGACTTTAAGTACTTAGGATCAACAGTCTAAAGCAATTAAGAGTGTGGAAAAGAGGTGTTAAAGCTTGTGCAAGTTGGTTGGAATGGGTGGAGAAAAGGGTCAGGTGTAATGTGTGATAAAAAGGTTTCAGCAAGAATGAGAGGAAAGGTGTACAAGACAGTGAGACCAGCGATGTTGCATGGTCTAGAGACATGACCACTGAGGAAAATACAGGAAGCAGAACTGGAGGTTGCAGAACTCAAGATATTGAGATTTTCTTTGGGAGTGATAAGAATGGATAGGATCAGGAATGAGTACATCAGAGGGACAACTTATGTTGAATGTTTTGGGGATAAAGTCAGGGAGGCCAGACTGAGATGGTTTGGACATGTTCAGAGGAGAAACAACAATTATATTGGTAGAGGGATGCTGAGGCTGGACCCAATAGGCAGGAGGAGGACCCAAAATAAAATTGATAGATGTGGTGAAAGAGGACATGAAGTTAGTTGGTGTGAGGGCAGAGGTTGCAGAGGATTCTTCACTGAAGTGAAAAGCCGAAATAGAAATAATAATAATGTAATTTTCTCAATGGCTGCATGAGGAAAATCATTGTAAAGATGCTCTGGCGGCTGCAAGCCCTTCATTGACCTGGATACAGGTTGTACTTTAAACTCAAATCTCCCCTTGGGGATCAATAAAGTATCTTTGAATTGAATAAAAAAAGAATATAAATTAACAGGCTGCAATTTTCAGATTGCTTTTTTAATCTAAATTTTTTCTTCAAATTCACAAGTACATCCTGCTGTGGTAAAGGTTGGATATGGAACATGAGCATGATAGCAACATCTAGTTTATTTAGATTGTAGCTACAACAATAAAAACATTATTCCTGCTGTTGGGTTGCCTGATTCACAGCGGATTTCTCCAGTGAGTTAGTTTACCAATCCAAGAGGAAAGCTGTCGTTTCCACGTTTGTTTGATGCCGTGGCAATGTTTTATATAGGTCCATCTAGTCAAGGCAATTTTATTTGTATAGCACATTTTTAACACAAGGTAATTCAAGGTGCTTTGCATGATTCGGTGGTAAAGAAACCAAACATATGATACAATCATAGAAAGTAAAAAAAGCAAAACCATATGATAAAATCATAGAAAGAGTAGTAAGACAAAAAACAGCATAAAAGTATGAAAATTGAAAACAGCAATTAAGCATAAAACATTAAACAAACACAGCATATGATTAAAAACTGCAACTTTGGAAAATCATAAAAAGAAAATGTATGTAAAAAAACTATATTAGAGCATTACTCAAAGACAGCTCTAAACAGAAGAGTTTTAATCTTCGTTTTAGAAGAGCTTTACAATTCTACTGTCGGTTTCACCTAAAACTACTTTAATTTCTGTTTTTCTGTGGTCACTCTGTTGTTGGTTTCAATTACATGCAAAACATAGATATAGATATATAGCTATAATGAAGACTCAGGACAACACAGCTTCTGTTCTAGAAAGTAGCTTCAGCCGGGTTTTATTGGATCTTGGTTCTCAATACAATGCTACATAGGTCATTGACCTCTATATCTAACATTCTATATCCATTGTCTATTAACAATTGACATACCTTATCTCTGAGCAGACGTCCACGCTGAGATCCCAGCAGACCACCTAAAACCCTCTCCTTTTCTCTAAAAGGAGCCCTATCTTTTATACTTGATCACTGCGTCACTTACGGGAACCATCTGGTGTTCTTGGCCAGCGGCTTGATATTAGTTTATCTTGAAGGCGCCTAATTGTCTGGTTCTGAAGAGGCCAGAAAAGCTAGGAACAAAACATTTCCTAGAATCGCTTAATGACAAGTCTTTCGTGGAAGTACCACGTGCATCTTGTCAGCTTCTGAGAATTGATGCACGTGTTGATTACACGTGCCATGCAGGCCCAAATTTTGGCTTCTACATTCCCCGGTTTGATGCCATTAGGCATCACTAATTAGCTACCTATAAATGCAGTTAATATGAGTATTATATGGTAAGTAAACATCAATATGGTAGGATATACTGTGGTAAATAGGCATATGACAGACACATAAAAGTAACATTATAATGGGACTTATGCAGGATTACACGTGTCCAAAGCAATGGTGAGTAACAATCAAACCTATGTCAGTTGTGGTCCGTTGTGTGGGATCAAAAACCTGTCGCTACAAGAACAGGGAAAATTATCCCACTGCCCCTCCGGCCAGGCGACAACCTTACGGTCCACCGGACCTTCAAGCGACATGAGGCATAATCTTTAATATAGCATTATCAAAATGTGATTAAATGCAATCCTTAATAAGTCTGACACAAGTGAGAGTAAATGGCACAAATGAGAATAAATGTAAACATTAAAACATTCAACTTAGTTATAAATTCAAATTACCAGCTGGCTTATTTGTTGTAACATACTAGAAATAACATATGAAACACATAACATATAACAGATGAGAAAATGTTGATCTTGTCCATCCGGGAAGGTATGATCGATATGGTGTTAAACAGTCTCGATAGTCCACATATAATGAACACAATGAATAGAGTAAGAGTATAAATCCTTCTTGAAGGTTACGATGAGGGATGAAGGGGTGATGAGGTGATGGTGTCCTGGAGGGGACTTGTAGTCAGAAAGCACTTAACTGAGCTTGTTTAACAGTCTTGGCTTAGATACTTAGACATGTTGGGGGGCAGAAGGATTGTTCATTGCGATCACTTCCAACTGGATCAGCTGGGTTGCAGCAGCCAGGTTCATCTGTTTGATCAGTGTCCTTGTCCATACTCTCCTCACCACAGGTATGATGAGACATGTCAATAAGAAAATTACAATTAGAACTATGGTCGCACTAATTGCCACCTTAATTAGCATTGCTTTCCAATCTCCTAAATTTAGGTCTAACCACCCCCCAGACCAGTCATTCTTCCCAGCATTCAAACTAAGTTCTTCTCTAAGTGCTCTAAGTTTTGTCATTGCGGCAGTAAAGGATCCTTCGTTAGAAGTGTGTGATGGAATATACGTGCAACATTCTGTATCTTGAAATAATTCGCAGACTCCTCCTTTATCTGCCAACAGCCAGTCCAAAGCCTGTCGATTTTGTAGAGTCATCTTACTAGTCTCATGTAATTGTTGACTTAACATTCCAAGAGCATCTCCAGTATAATTAAGGATTCGCTGTTGATTATAATAAATATAATTAATCCATTCTACATTCTTATTTATGGTAATCTGAGGAATTATTGACTCAAATCCTGCTTTTATTTCATGTCTTGCCTTGAATTCATCTGGAATTCCTTTAGGTTGTCCTATTATGTCAAGATAGACACTCTGATCTGGCACATACTGTCTCTTTACTCTAGGATTAGCATTCAAACGATCAAGGTTAATTATCTCATTCACACCTTCATACAACATTGTGACAGGTATTTTCAATCTTACCATGGTGCACAAACCTATCCATCGTGGTGGCAAAGTGTTTCTTAGGATGTCATCTCCACACATAAAATAACTATCTGCTATTGCCCAAGTTTGTTCACTCAGAAAGTATAGAGGAGGGAGTGTCATAGTCATATTATCACAGGTCTGACTCAGGGGTTCAGGTTTTTCATACCAAACTGGTGTGTTAACAAAAATAGGTGTCACGTTAGCATGTGGAAACCATGATAGAACCCAAGTTACCTTACAGTTGACTGTTGTGTTACCCATCAAGGTTCCTCCATTCTCAGAGAAGCCTCCGCTAGCAAAACATTCATATTCAGCATCATAGTCTACTTTATACGTAGTTGGAGGACCATTTTGTGCTGTTGAAATGTTAAATTCTGCACATTTATCTCCTATTTTGTAACCTCTATGTTCGTCTAAATAATTATGAATTCTTCTCGATCCATAGAGTAATCTGCATTTAATTCCACACATGGAAAATCTGAAAAATAATGGTGTACCACTTGCATTGTTGAATTCTCCTAATTTACAAGCTTGTTTTTGTACTGAAGCACATTCCTCAAAAGTATATTTTTCTGGAATTGCAATTGGAGGAATTCTTGGTGAGCCAGAACATATAATACATTCTTTGGAAGTCATTTCTCTTGCTGTATACCATGCCCATAAATACCAGCTATTTTGATTAGCTTCTTCCCAAAGTTTATCTGTTGTTAACTTTGGCCTTTTTGCTCTGGGGATGATCACATTAATTGATTTTGTTCTAATCGGTTTATAGCTAGGATCATTTGTATTTTGATATAGTGATCCCTTAATTGTATCTAGTCCCCCCTGACGACGGTCAGAACTGACCTCGTCACCTGGCTTAATCATACTTTGTGTAACTACATTGGTTGCCTGTTTCATGGAAGGCTTAATATTAGCTACAGGTGGGGTAGGAGCAACTGGCGCTGCTTGATTAGTTGTTAGCTTGTTAATTGCTGTTTGTACAGGTGTTGTCTTTACTATTTCAGGTAGCACAATAGGTGAGAGTTTTTCTGTTACCAGTGTAGGTGAGTCTACTAATATAGTAGGTGCTTCAATAGGTGGGGGTTCTGTTGGTAGCTCCCACACGATCTTAAATCTATCCTCAGGTTTCTGTGCTAGTGTAGGTAGTTTAACTTCCTTAACATTTTCTGTTTGTCTACGTGTTCGTGAATGAAGTGTGTGTTTTAAACTATTGAATACTGGTGTCCTGACTAATCTGGTGCGGTGTAGTGACATGTCAGCGTCATACTTAACTTGTGGTGTTGTGTCTTCTTGCTGCCGTCTTCGCGAATGCTCTAGTGACCGGGCGTTGCCTTCTGCTCCTTTGGGAATTGTCTTCACCTCCTCCAGGACTAATTCCTTCATCACCAGCATTCCTGCCACCATCCAAGATAGTACAGTTATCAGACCCACACTCTTTTTCATGTTTTTCAGTTTTTTCTTTCTTATTTTCTCGATGGGTACTCTCCTGTTTTGTTTCTCTGACTTTGGTGCAGTGGCTCAGATGATACCACGTTGAGGAACCGTCAACCTGGATTGCCGTGGGGGTTGCCTGAACCACGAGAAATGGTCCCTCGCGTCTTGGTTCATGCCATTTCCTCCGGAAGACCTTAATATAAACCTGATCTCCAGGAGCCACTGGACCTTCGATATCTCTGCTTATGGCAGCCTCTTTTTCTTTTTCCTGGAAATAGATTGCTTTGTGGATACTAGTTAGTTGCCTGACATAGCTTTTGAGATTTTGCTCTGCTTGCTCAAGTGATGGTCCCTTATGGGGACCACAAAACTGTGGGACCGGCATTGGCCTGCCTGTTAGAGCTTCATGTGGAGACAAGTGAGTTACTCTGTTTTCTTGCATGCGGTAAGAAAGCAAAGCAAGCGGCAACGCAGCCACCCAGTTTAGTTTGGCACATGCACACACCTTCCTGATCTTAGTTTTCAAGGTCAAGTTTACCCGTTCTATAATTCCCTGGGATTGGGGATGATAGACTGCTCCTAATCTCTGTTTAATCCTCAACTGCTGCAAGACTCCCTTAAATACTTTATGAATGAAAGCTGGGCCATTGTCTGATGAAAGCTCTGTTGGAATTCCAAACCGAGGTATAACCTCTCTGACCAGAAATTTCACAGCACTTTCTGCGCTCATATCCTTAGATGGGATTGCTTCAACCCATCGGCTGAATCTGTCAATCACAACCAACATGTATCGCTGTCCCTGCACTGTTTTTATCATGTCTGCATAGTCAATGACAAGGTGTCTGAATGGACCTTCAGGTATTGGGATGTGTCCTGTTGGTGTTTTTATGCCTTTGTTTTAGATTGTGTGAGTTGTTGCTTTTGTTGTTTCTTTGGGACTGACACTACTTGTGGTTTTGCTACCGCAGATGTTTCACAAAGGATTTTTATCATGGTTGAATCTTTAGTTGTGAGGATTAAAGGGTTGTCTGTTGTTTGCCAAGAGGCCTGTGTGGCTGCCAGCATCATAGGCCCCAAGTCTTTGGATTCAAAGCCTTTGTTGACTAGTAACGTGATATGAGGTACAGATTCTGGTACACAGTACCATCTCTCGATGAATGGGTTTGTTTTTACATTTAGGGCTGTCCCTTGTTTTCCTATCAAAATGTAACCTATTTCTAGCTCAACCTGTAAGTCTTTAGTTGCTTTGTCCCATTCTTCCTCGAATATCTCACTGCACGATGGATCATAGAACATAGTGCAATGAAAACTACTGAATGGTTTGGTTGAATTAGGGATCTGTGCTTTGATGAATTTTTCCCATTTTCCAAAAATGTCAATTACTGTTTCAGAAATGTTACCTAGCCAGTAGACTTTTGCCAGCTCTGTGTTAACATGCATCTGTAGATCCAATCCAGAGCTGTCAATGTATATCCCTTGTGGTGAACACCAAATTTTTGCATTTAGTTTGCAAAGTGCATCTCTTCCCAAAAGATTTACTGGTGTTTGATTTGACACAAGGATGGGAATCTCAATTTCGCTTTCGTCAATGCTTAATTTTATTGGAGCTGTTACTGGATTGAACTGTGGTATGCCTGAGAATCCTACGGTTTTGATGAGCTTATCCGTCAAGGGGAGGTGTTTTGCAAAGCTTGTGTTTACACAAGTGTAACTAGCTCCAGTATCAATTAGCATGTTTGTCGGTTTCCCTTCTAATTTTACTTCAATGAATGGATCACGTTCTACGTTTAGAGAAACTTGAAACTCCCCTGCAGGATTCTCATGGCACCCCTAGCGTGAATTTGTAAAGTGGTTCATTGGACCTCTAAAATTGCCTCTCTGTCCTGTACGGCCCCGCCCGTCCCACTCAGGGGCAACAGGTGCATCCCCACAATCTCGGGCCAGATGTCCCGGCCGATTGCACACCCAGCAACAGTCTCCATAAGGCCTTGCGCCTCTGCCTCTTTGCCCTTCACTCCAAGTTCTGCGGTAAAATGGACGTCTTTGGCTCATTCCTCGACCACCCCTTCGATTTGGGAATATATTAATCACAGGAGGGGGGATTGGTGGGGGATTAGGCGGCTGTGGTGTCATAACCATTTGTGTAGTATGTCCTTCAGTCTCTAAAGCAGTTGCTGGTTTCGTTTGCTTTGCTTTAGCTTTATCTTGTAGTTCTGCAATGTGGAGCTGTGTAAGTTTTCGTTGAGCGTTTCTTTCATCTTCTTGGGCTTTCAAAAGCTCCTTTCTGTATATTCCAATAATATGGCACACATTTTCCCTGAACATGACATGGCTCATGGAGTGAATCCCAACTGTTTTTTCAAGTCTCTCCTTCACTTTTTCTGGGAGAGCAGCCATTAGGGATGACCGAAACAATGTCCGCATCACGGCATTTTCATTAGGGTCGCTTTCCGTTTCTTCTTGCCATCTTTGCTTCTACAACTCCTTTCCTGAGATGGATAACAATATCTCTGGGGCTCTGAAGCAGCTGTTTGACTTGCTGACTTCACCATTCTTCCTAGTGCCAGCCGATCTGTGCTAATCATATAGTTGGAACATAGAGACCATATATGTCAACCCAAAATGGTGGCCACTACTGGCTGTTAGATGTAAACATAACATAATTGGCGTTGCCTGTTTTAAATGTACATTTTATTATATTTTAATTGAAATATAATTGATTAAGGAAATATTGTTCTTTTAGTCTGCACCCTTCTAGAAGCCCCGTAGATGTATTATTTTATTTTAAATGCAGCTTTTTATGAAAATGTTCCATATACAACCTTTAATTATAGTATACAATTCAATTTTTTTTGGTTGCAATATTATTGTATTACTGTATGTTCTAAAAAAACAACTAAGTGACAATAAAATATTGTTTAAAAAATACAGAAAAACGTGTGTGAAAATCATGGTTTGTTCTTTGTAAATCATACACTGAATTCTGTCTAGAAATACCTTAAATAAACACAGAACTATGACATTAGGGAAAGGTTTTGGCTTAATTAGTCAATGGATGTTTTGTTAGAGCCTGTGACTGCCTGTTAAGGTTTGATTCTTTAACTGGGTGTTTTTTCCAAGCACCTAATCAGTCAGAGCTGAAGCAGGATCTTTTCTGATCCAACTTGTATTTTCTACACCTTGTATCTCCTAGAGGACTGCCTTTGTTTGCTTAATGTGGAGATTCTTTTGCAAGTTTTACGTTTCTCGTTTTGTCTTTTTGGACACATGTCTCGGTGGTTAAATGTTTAAATTGCGCAGGGGGAAAGTGAGGCAAATTTAAGGGGAGTTTAGGCACACTGGAACACGTCAGGAAAACAATGAAACAACTGTGATTCAGTTATTCTCGTGAATTGTGATGGACAAATTCCTCTGGTGCCAGAGTGGAGGTATTTCAGTAAAAATCTCTTAAATGCCTCTGCATGGAACACAAGCAATAGTGTAGTGTTGATGGAAAAACAGTTTTATGTCCCAATAAAAGCTAGTTTACTAAGGAATGACTGGGTGTGTATGTGCATCAATAAAAAAACCAGAGGACTGAGAGACAAGCAATTTTTTTCTAAAAAGCAAGAGTAGGTTGTGCTAGTGTGTTGAAATGAATTGCAGACTTACAACAGCAAAATGTGTATTTGGACAGATACAACTAACAGCCTTGTGCTCTGCACAATTATTTGTCCACTAACAGAGTATTCCTTATGACACCTTAATGTTATTAAAAATTCAAATCCAAGTAGCTATAAAAAAAGTAGATTTTTGATGAGGGTTTCATCTAAAACTACAGTATTTAAGCAAAACAGTTTGAGACTATTTGAAAATGTAAATACCTCCTTGGTAGACCATGAATTAACAGTGATTAACACATTTATTGACCTGTAAATTTAGAAATTACCTAAATAGTACCGATCTTACAACTTGAAATAAAGTAAAAGATCTAGAAAGCAACATATTATGACCCAGTCTAAAGAAATTAACGAACAGTTGAAAAATAGTCACTGACATCTATCAGTCAGGAAACAACTAAAAAGCTATTTCAAAGGTTTTGGCTTTCCAGCAAGCCACATGGAAGCCTAGGTAATGCTTCTCCATCAGCAAGCTTGAGTCTTCGACGTGACGTTGTGCCCTTAACATGCAGACTCCAACCAAACCAATCCTCTCAGCAATCTCTCATCCTGGGCAAGCATGTAGTGACAATGGAGAGGGAAAAACTCCCTTTTAACATAAAGAAACCTCAACCAGAACCTGTCTCAGTACGAGGAGCTATCTGCCACGACAGTCGGAGAGTTTGAGAAGGCAGAGCAGAGACATAGAAAGAACAAAAGGTGCAGATGTAAGAATGCTTTCTATATAAAAGACAGTAAAACGTTGATAACAGGACATGAAAGATGTCCGGTCCCTGGGAGCATTATCTGAGTCAATGCTCCGCATCCTACAGAGCATTGTAGCTGAGCAGGATACCAGATCAGGTGTAGCTTCCATGGAGAGAAAAACACTGAGAAAACAAGATTAATACTAAAGCCTATTTGATTGCACAACAGATTAGGTTTAGGGGATAATTACTTTCTCTAGTAGGGCCAGGTTAATTTCAATTGCATTCTCACCCTTAACACTTTGTATTTACTCAGGTTATTTTATTTTAGATTTGAAACATTTAAGACAGACAAAAACTGAAAAAAATGTATAGGGAGGCAAATATGTTTTAAATTTTCCTTTATGTTTTAGCATATCAATTATATTTGCAGGTCACTTCAGACCTAAACATCTGAAAAAGCATTATAAAATTCAAATTCATTATAATGAAACCAGCTTCTTTCTTCTTAAAACAATAAAGGTTTCTGGGAAAGCATATTCAGATTTCTTTCAGATTATTTTGATGCAATTCTGGCCGTGTTGTGTGGGGCCAGACGATACCAAGAGAGAGTGTATACCATTCTGCTCAGGGCATCATTGGTGGGACAAACAGGCCTAAACTGGTCTGTGCAAACAACCACCCTGTGGGGAAAGATGCCCACGGCGCAGCTGCTGTTCCCCAGAATTGCAGAAGTAAAAACAGCTATGTTGGTTCTTGTGTAAAATTACATGACTGTCTTTCAGGATGTAGCCCCTGCATTTTTGCATGTGTATGTGTTTCTTCATGTGTTTGGCCAGTATGTTTTTCTGGTTTTATGAGCTATAACAGGACAGCTCTTTACTGTAAGTGCAGACCAAAACACTGGTTTGACTTTACTGGACTCCCCCTATAGTTCCCAGCATTATGCAGCATAATTAGAGCAACCAGACAGCACTATGTAAAAAAAGGGCTTTTTACATACCAAGGTATAATAAAATGATCTAGTCTGATCTAGATAATGATCTAGTCTAGTCAAAATTACATAAATTTAACCTTACCAAAAACACACAATAGATTACCTAGAGTTTATGAAGCAGGAAGCTGAAAAAGGTAAACCCATGTGTTGATAGGTGGATTATGTGTAACAAAAAATAGGTTATACTGTTAGGCGGTTATAATCTTTAGAAATTATAAAATCTCATCAGTAAGGTGATCTTTGGGGCTTTGTAAATACATTTAATTTTTTTATATTGATAATTTCTTATGACGACACAACTGAATTTTTTTTATATTCTGTTACGCGTTCTATTGTACTTCAGGTTCAAGAGTATGTCTCTACTAGCTTTGTGCACATAAGAACTGCAAAATTTGCCATTTTGTCTTTACAAAATAGCTCAAACTAAGTCAGATTAGATAAAGTCCTTCCACATAAGATCAATTGCATTTTGGTCTTGGATTTTCCCGAACCAAGCGAACACATGAATATGCTTTAACCTAAATTAATTTCTTGCAAGATTTATATATTAGTATCTTGTTGGAAGATGAGTCTCAGCCACAGTTCCAAGTAATAAATTTTTTAATAATCTAAATAGAAACTATGAAATTCAATGGTTATGAATACTACTGCATGCCAATGTAGAAAAAAAACAACAACTTTGAAAACCATATATACCTTCACCAGGAAGGAAATGTTTTCAAGCTTGCCTATCTATCCTTCTGTCTATTAGCAATATAGTTCAAAACGTTATGGATGGATTTAGATTAAATTTAGTAAAATGTCAGCAATGGGTGGAGGAGGGGGTGTGGCTGCTTTGGCAGAGGTCTGCACTCTGAGTGCTTTTCTAGTATGCTATATTATAGGTGTCTGATTACTCTATTTAGATTTATTCCTCCTGCTTAAAGTGTCTGCCACATCGACTGCCTCCATTTTTTTGTTCCTTCCGCTGTTTTCAGCTTTGGAGTGAACCATAAAGCCAGGAAGGGCAAGTGTCTCATTAAAGTTTCTTAAAATATTTTCTTCTTAAAATCATTTGTTCAGTTTAGCCAGTGGTGTTTTGAATCAAAGAACCCCATCTTTAAGTTCTAGTGTGTTGCTCCATTTCTACATGAAGAAAGAAAGCAAATTCAGGGATGTTTATTTTAAGCCTGATTGTACATCTGTCACTGATAGGGGTGTAGCAGACAGCTAAATGAGAGAAAACAGGTATTCACAAAAGCCTCTCAGCTATTATTAAAACTCTCAATAAAGGTATTGTCCAAGTGGACCTTATGGAGAGACAGAAGTGATGACAATGTCTCCCCTCTAGATGTATGTTATGAATACCAGAACATTCAGACCACCCTTAAATGCAGACGTCAGCAAGCACTTTGTCACAGCAGACTGGGAGCCTTGGAACTGTCAGCTGGATGGATGAGGACATTTTCATTAAGACTGTTTACGCAAACGGAAACAAAGCAACAACACAAAAACATCAAACAAGGGAAATGGGCAAATCCTTCATTCTCAGTTCGGCTCTGCAAAATTTAAAAAGGTGTGAATACTTTTAATAAAGCTTTAAGCTTTTGTCATTCTGAAATTGTGCCATTCATGGTGGCTTTATCTTGGAATAGGTCTGTTGAATTAGCTCTTTTTTTTTTTTTTGGAGAGGTGTTGCATCTTTGGACAAATGTTCCCTTCTGTAGATCCAAAACAATTCTTTGAGTATACCTGGTTGATGCGAGTTACATCATTTAATTTCCTTTTGTGATAAAGTTCTGGTTGATTAATCTGAGGAAGGAAAAGGTTATACAGATCTTACTGAGTAATGGTAAAGATGAATGCCAGGGAGGAATGGGCAGGGCACTTGGTTAAGGTCTGGTTGGATGGCGTACAGGTGTCTGTAGGAGGGCGGACAGGTTGGTGAGGCAGTGGGGTGCTGATCCAGAGATAACTTGAGAAACATAACTCCAGGAATGACTGCAGTGGAAAAGCCACATGAAGGCTCAAGGAGTTCCTTAAAAGAGAAAGACACAAGGGGTGAGTCAAGTTGTCTAAATGCTACTCACGTTTTGTTAAACTATGAGAGCTAGAGGTACCAAGCAGGTTAACACTCAAGCAGTGATTGATCAGGAGCAGACTCCCTTTATCCTGCGTTGATGATTGATGGTTCCAAGGTGTGTGAGAGCAGACTGGCTTAGCCCTCCCGGAGGAACACTGAATCCCAGGAGACGGGGAGAAAGTAAACCCTCAAACAACCCAATACCCTGACCAAATTGTTTAAAGCTGAAACTACAGTGTAACACAAACCTTTTGTTGTCAGTTGGCCGGTAAACATTTGGACACAAAAAACTTGCAATGTTATGCTGATGAAGACAGGTAGGTTAATTGTTCTATCCCAAATCTGTTTATAGTTGGATGTAATAATGATGGATGGATGACAACTGAAGACGTGGTTGGTTAACAGACTGACAAAAGGATACATAGAAAGATTGTAATCATAGAAAGATTAATAGATGAGAGGACATATGGGTAATTTACAACTGGATGCAAAAAGAGACCTAAGCTGTTTTGGTGGAAGGGTGGGTGGACTTGGGCCTGTGGCCTTGGGCAACTGAGGGTTTGGCTGGGAGGCAGGGCTTGGGAGGGACTACTGGTGCCTCTGGTGGGAGGGTACCTTTCAGGGGTTCTCTGGCCTGGTAGGTGGGCATGTTGGTGGAAGTTTGATAGACTAATAGGATAAGGTGGGGGACTGGTTTAAGGTTGATCATCAATTTAGGGGGGATGGCCAGGGACATGCTGAAACATACAGCATTTTATCTGCACCAGACTGAACATGTATCAGTCCAGATCCATTCTGACCACATCTACATGTCAAGATGTTGTCAATGTCAGAGCCCTACCCCTGTGGCTACAGGAAGGGACCTTTTAAAGGCACAATGAGCTGTATTTATCAGAAAGATTTTACTGCACTGCTTTATTTCACTCATTGATGTATGCAAATATATTTTAATGGACAAAAAAAAAACTGCCGGGCTGTGTTGACTGTGGCATAGGGGATGGACAGGTAATGTTGGCTGCACCTTCATGAGCACATGCATAGCTACAGGTGAAGGCGACAATGCTCTGGCAGGGAGATTGCCATGGGAAACGGCTGCATAGGCCCGAGCGGTGCCAGAGGTCTGAGGGCCTTCACCTCTGTTTGCAGAGTGATTGATCCATAAATTACAGGAACATACAATATTAATCTCTAATACTGTTGAAAACAGTTAACCAGGTCTTTGAGCAAAATGGGCAATTCCAGTGAATTTCACTGGTTTTCAATTTCCATTGAAACGCAGTCATGTTTGATGCAATGGTGTTTCCATTCCAAGGTAACATGATTTTACATGACATTCCGGATGGAAACATACATTGTGAAAAACAAAAAAGTGTGTGTGAATGTGAGTCGCAGGTCTGTGGCTGTCAACGCGATGGACCCATCGACAGTTTATTGAGCACTCTCATAACTGAATCCAGTGCTTGGTTCTTCAAGGAGTGTCACAAAATTTCTGACTCCAGCCTGCAATCAAACAATTAAAGCAATAACTCTTGTCTAATTTAGTCAAGTGACTTAATAAAGAGATTAAATCCCTTCAATGCATAATTTAGATATAAACCAGAGACTCTGTCCCTCTCTCCATGGCTTTCTTAGCATCGTTCTCTTTTTTTCTCCAAACTAGTCTTACAGGATCCAGCATTCCTTTGGCCTGACTGCATCAAACTTTGCTGAATTATAATTAATTAGTGGTTGGTAAAAAATAGAAGCTCTGTTGGGTTTGAGAAAATTATACAGTAAGCTTCCAGAGAGTAAAACATAGAGAGCAAGAAAAACCTGTGCTGCTGAAAAGAGAAAAACATGCTAACTTTAGTCTGTTTGAGGCCGCTACACAAAGCAGAAACTGCGAGTACTGGTATAGGTTTAGGGTGTTCTGTAACTTGCAAAAAAAAGACAGTCCTGGCATGATCTACCAAGGGTTTTTAAACAATGCACCCTCACATTAAGAGGAAATAGGCTCCATATGAAAACTTTGAAATGTCCTTTTTATAGCTGTAAATGGTTTACCTTTAATTTGATTAATAAAACCATTTTAGCTTTTGAAACATTTCAAAGACGAAAACAGTTTAGCTAGTTGCTGGTTCTGTCTACATATATGGAGTGAATAATTTTGCTTGGCCAGGCCCAATGCAACTTATCCCACCTGAGGACGCCCTGGTTGTGTTTCAATTGCCATCTCAGAATTGGAGACATGGGCGAGGACATGGGTGCGCTCAGAGTGGCAAAGCAGTGTGAAAAGTCTGTGATGTCTGATATTTCTGGGTGAACATCTCAATACATAACAATACAAAGTAAAAAGTAATAACATTTCAACATTGCTGGGTGTTAATTTAAGGTCGATCAGCCGCTATTCTTTGACATAACTTCACATGCAAACCATCAGGCTAATCAGTGATCATCAATACATAGGTAAGCCTGAGAGTGACATAATTTTTCTCGAGCTTCCAGTCCATAGGTGGGCCTGTAGAGTCTCCCCAGCATGCTTTGGACTGAGTCAGAGATACTCTGAAATAAGCCGTAGCCTTGGCCCAAACAAAGCCAGTAGCAATGCGCTAAATAGGGCTGAACCAATGAAGGCTGGGCCCAGAAGACCCTAGTGAAAAAGCAGCACAATTTGTCTCAGAATATTAAACAAAAATAACATCTCAGGACCCTTGACTTCTGGGCTGATTATAGTTGTTTATAATAGAGAGTTTTCAGTGACAGATATTTTCTGGTCTTGCCACAGAATATCAGATAAATTTAGGTATGGACTCTGAGTTAGCTGCATTAATATAGTTTGATCTAAACGATTACACTGAAGGTCTGAATTCATGTTTGGGGATGTCCTGCTGGACGGGGATTTTCTGTCCCAGTCTCAAGTCTTTGGCAATCTCTAACAGGTTTATTTGTTTATATGTATTTATGGTGTATATGTATTTAACACAAACCATCTTCCCATCAACTCTGACCAGCTTCCTTATCTGTGCTAAAAAAAAAAACAGCTCCACAGGATGATTCTCCTACTACCACGTTTCAAACTTTAGGATGACTCCCAACAAGTCATGGCAGATTGCTCCTCGGACTGAGCCAGGTTCTGCTGGAGGTTTCTTCCTGGTAAAAGGGATTAGATTCTAACTGATTAGAATGTTTGTATAATTGTATTGAAATGACATATATTTTTAAAGGTTTGGTGGGCCAAGGTAGCCTTTATTTGACAGATGATAGATTTTTGAAGGGGGAGAGAAGTAGGGGAAGACATTTGGCAAAGATCGCCCGGGACGGGACTCTCACTGGGGACGGCTAAGATTGAGGACAGAAGCCTCTGCACATGGGGTGCCCGCTCTAACCACCACAGCACATGACACCCCTTGAAATGTCTTTTCTTGTAAAGTGTCTTGACATGACATCTGTTGTGAATAGTATTATATACATAAACTGAGTTAAATTGATGTGATTAGTCTACCAATCTATTAAATGGCTGAAATCTAGCCAGATGACAAAAATGAAGAAGTCTAAAATATTCAGTTCACATAACAAATTGAATATCAATAACTGCAAGAGTTGGGATTCTGTTGTTTAGAGATGCACTCTTGGGCTGAGGTTACAACAAATACATCTTGTAGTAATCACTACCATGAGCTTTTCAGTGATGCTATTGTTGAATTTATATATCTGTTTGTGGCTTTGCAGTTGTTATGTTCTCAGGTTGCATTGGTTGGTTTGTTTTGTCATTGTTTTTGTCCTCTCTGCTGTCCTGCAGGTGTAGAAGCAGATTAGGATATTTTCTTGTATTTCCTTTATTCCTCTTCCTGTCTTAAATCTTCAATTCACCCTTTGCCCCTAATTTTTTATCCTACCTCTCGTCTCCTTTATTTTTTCCCCCTTTATTTTCCATACCTGTGTCAATAATAACTGAAAACAGCCACAGCAATTTCTAATAATTTTTTACAAACATAAATCAAGTGGAGTATTATATCAAAGCTGTAATGCTACGCTTGTGAAATTAATTATGTTGGGCTTCTACTTGGTTCTCATACATCAATTCTTTGGGCTGCACCAGACACAACACAACGTGGGGAGATGACTGCCTTCTCTGATCATCCTGTCCTACAGCTCTGCCGAGGTCTTGGTGGGAGTCATTCAGTTGATTCAGGTGTGTTGGAGAAGGGATGCATCAAAAAGTTGCAGGATGTTACCTCTGGAGAACTGGAATTGTGCACTCCTGCTGTTGATCTAGAAAGCAGGTTGTCTGTACTGAATACTTAATTACCTATTTTTTGGTTTCGTTTCCTCCTACAATAAAAAACCAGTGCCTGCAGGAAAGTCTTCCTGAAAGATAAGCTTGAATCCAGCACAATATGTCAATATGTGGCTGCATGAGAATTGCTATTACAGAACCTGCTGCTTCCTTTAATTTGAATCCATTTGTCTCTGTAGAAACAGGAGAGCTGATTAGATTTGATTCTCCAAAGTTCTGCTACTCCTGATAAATTCAATTAAGGAGCTGGGTAATTCATGAAGGAAGTTTAGAAACTATAAAAATCAGGTACCCGCAGTTTTAAATGTTTGAAAGTAATGCAAACAGATCTTTACTTTGTTAAAATGATAAGTGGAAAACTTGAGCTAACCTTTGGATAGCACATCTACTACAGTAAAGAAATACTGCTGTCTGATAATGACCACATTTTGAACAGTTTTACATAAAGGTGAGCCCTTCTTAAATTGAATAGAATTCAAATGCAACAAAGTCAAACCAATCCAGTAAATCTTGTTTCCTGGGTGGGGGTTCAGTCAACACTGCTAGTTGTTAGAGTAAACCATCATTTAGGAAGCATCATTCCTGCACATTTTCCATTTTAAAATTCCGTAAGTTAGCTCAATAAAGGGGCATTTCACTGTTTTCTTCATATCAGCAGGAACTTAAATCAGCTGTTTCAACAATTGCAATCATTACACTTTAAATGTTTTTATATAATAAATTTAATTAAGTTTTTATTTTAATTAATTAAAGCATAAAATGCACATTTAAAATTACCATATGTGTTCTGTTACAGCTGCAATTTTCATTATAGTCTAGGGAGTTTGCAAGTATTTCAAAATATACATTTTATCACCTTTTTCTTGCCAAAAACCGACCCCTGCCGTATACAATATGAACAAAAAATAAAAATAAATCATTGCTGGGTCAGTTATGCAACAGTAACAATAGTAAATGGCCTTATTTGGCACTTCTTTGTGATACTGACCACTCAACATGCTTCAAACTGTAGCCACATTCACCCATTTGTGCTCACAAACATGCAAACATTCATACACTGACATAGGCAACTTAGGGCAAATGCTTTGTCCAGGGCCACACTGGCATATAACAGGAGGAGGCTGGAATTGAACCTACAGCCCCCCACCCCCATTGCAAGAAAAATACATGATAATCCACAGTTGCCCCTGTAAATAATAGTCCTCTAACACACTCACAAAAAACTGCTGAAACACTAACTTTCTTTATATAACGGTTCAAACCCCATCTTTTTAGAACTGTTTTAGATCAATATTCACTGGAACATAATTTTTCTAGACTAGATTGCAGCTTTTCATACTTCTCTCCATTTTGCCACCATAATTTATGGTTCAGAACTGTCAATTTCCAGACTTTAAAATCTTCACTGAAAAGGGTGGAAGATGACTGGAACCAGAAAAAATCAAGGGAGAAGAATGGAGTCTGTGATGTCTGTGAGTGTTTCCAGTGGAGGTTGAAGGGAATGGGTGATAGAGGAACCAGAGACAGAGGTCAGAGGGCAGACAAGCAAAGCTCGGAACTGGTGTGTGTACACAGAGAAAATGGATGACGGATCACAATAAGTTGCCTTCAGAAAGGACTTAGAAAGGAGCACAGGTAAGATTAGCACAGGTAAATGTTAAATGGCCTGTACTTGTAGAAAACTTTATCACGTCCAAAGGACCCCATATCGCTTTACACTAGATTCAGTTCTTCACCCATTCATGCACACACTGGTGATGGCAGGCTACATTATAGTTACATGCCACAGCATGGTGTCCCCTGTTGGCCGGTCTGGGGAGTGGGGTGCCCTCAGGTTTCCAGGTCCATTGTTGGATCAACTTTGGGTGAGCCCATGGGAGCCCATCTGGCGTACTGCCCAGATGGCATCCGATGGCTATGTCCCCGTCATGTCCTGAAGACAAGACGGGGACAGAGGAAGAGCCTGGCTGGACGTCGGCGACGGAGGAAGAGCTTAGCCGATTGAGTTTGGTCCCCTATCTCTGGCTGCTTGGGAGGCACAGAACCGGTCCTCCCTGACCATCTCTGGGCGCACAGGTGACCTCCAGCAAACCGCCAGAGGCTGAAGAGCTGCTTCCATGCAGGAAAGGAGGACCGCAACAACGAAGACCGCACGCTCTGGCCCTTGAACTGGTTCTGACTCTGGAATTGGTTCTAGCTTTGGAACTGGTTCTGCCTCTGGAAAGAACTGACAGAAACTGGGCAGCTTTGAGGAATAAGCTGAGCTGAATGGAGCTGATGAGGAATGGAGTTGACCAAGAGTGGACGGAGCCGGTGCATGGACTGAAGCAGAGCTATCCGGCAGCATGCTCCTCCTCCCCAAAGCAAACCGGTCCCGACAGCGCCGCTGTCTAGTGCGTTCTGTTGGGAAGGATTCATGTCACTGGGGTTCGGTTCTGGGAGGACAGTTGGACAACCTGGTGCCAGCAAAAACAATCTGCTGCTCCTAATCCTCCTCGGGTCTGGAGATGCCAGGAAGCGCCGTTATGGAGCCGATGGTGGAATATGGGAGGATGTAAGGGATTGGGTACGGCCCCGGTTGATCCTGCTTGTCCTCAGTATCAGATCAGTAAGACAAGGTTGTTGCACTGGACCGTAAAGAGCTGGGAAGCAGTGATAAGGAGGTGTAGCCTGAGTGAATGAGGAGGTGACTGAGGCGGTAGGAGACTGGAAAGAGAACAGCTGTTAGCGTGCTGTCGAGACATTCTTCCACCCTGGAAGTACGCTTGCCACGACAACGTCATCTGTGGTGAGACGGTGGAGACGGGTCTTTCCTCTGTGACCCAGTGTCAGGAAGACGGTACGCCGAGCGTGTCCCATGGATACCAACCTGCTGCAGGAATTCCTCCCCGAGGTGGTTCTTAATCTGAGGGGCAGTACACCTCCCTTGGCATGATGAGGTATCTGACTGTGACAGAGGCTGCTGCTTGAGAACGGTTGAGATGAGAAGGCTTTGCCGAACATCTGCTCACTAGCAGCTTACTGAACTCCTTCCGCCTCTTCCCTCAAAGCTGCATGGTCTTGTGGAGCGAGGGTGGATGTGATGCCGTGAAGTAGCTCCCAGAACTCCTGCGCTCCAGCAAGGCATGCCCAGGGAGGAGTGAGGGTGGAGATGAGCTGATCGGAGAAATTAGTGTCTGCTGAGTCGGTTCATTCTGTCAGGACTTGTGTCTACATGCAGCAGGGACTCAAACACAGACATTGGTCAAGTGATGGTTTGTTTATTACCAAGGTTGAATAATGTTGCTGATGATCTGGAGGAAGAAGGCTGGGATGAGACAGGAGACAGCAGGAGTAGACACACCATAGGGTGACGACAATGAACCGACAGGGAAAGTGAGGAGGTGAGGATTAGAAGTAACAAAGAAGGTAAGGAGACTCAGGGGAGTCAGATAGGACACAGCTGCAGACAATGATTAGACACATAGGTAACTACCCTTCCTATGGGCACCATTTCAGATTCCATTGGCACAGGAGTCAGGGACCTTGATAGAGACCACTGTGACAAAACTCCCTGTTAAAAAATAGTTACATTTAATATTCTCTAATTTATTTTTTTCTCATTTTTCCTTTTTTTAAAAGGGGCAGAAATCTAGCAAGGGGCATAGCTTATGAGTTCACCAAACACCTACGTCATATGAGTTCCGATGGAACCACAAAAAGGCCCTGCCTCAGAGTAGGAGCTACAAGGATTATAGTAACTGAGTGCTGTGGTCCCCAGTTCTTATCTGTCCAAATGTGCGAAAAGGTTGGCCTTGTTCCTGAAAAGGTTACAGAAACTACAAAAGGTTCACATAGTCCAAAAGAGATTATTATTACAGCAAGATATTCAATGTGCATATGCTTTATTGCTATGCTAAGAGGCACCAACAAGGATAGCTAAGTGGTGTCTTTCGGGTCAGTAAAATCTGTAATTAATAATGCATTTTTCCATAACACCGCGCAGCCAAAGTGTTCCCAAACAGGAGGCTTTGACAACAGAAGATCGTAATCAAGTTCCTACTTTTCTTTAAAGAGTTTCTGATCATAACTTATGTGAGCAAGAGGCTGGGATGCACTATATTTGTTCACATAGTCACATTAGACGCTGGTTAAAGTGCAACAGGGTTGTGCTTGCGAGTGGAAACTTGGTAGGCCAGTCTTGTTTGCCATACAGAAAGTTGTATACTAAAAAAACACAAATATGGATACTCGTACAGTTACACACCTAATAAATAATGTACAAAGTTACATCTTTCATTGCCAGCACAGACTCCAGGGATACTAACCATGAATTCTAACCCTAAAAAATACTTGATGGCTTGCATACAGCTGCCAACTCCTCTACTTTTATTTAATAAATAAGCTAGTGATTATGCCGCATGCTGTTGTAAAGATCACAATTTACAATCTGGTAACCATAACTTCAGCTTCAAGAACAACAAAACTAACTACATGCTGGAGAGAAAACTCACTCACCCAACAATTTTCCTTTACTTATTTTTAATTACTTAATTTTCACCTGTTTTTACACATTAGTTTGAATAAAAATTGCGCACTCCCCCATGCTAAGTCATGAATGTGTTATATAATGTTTGGCCATCTCTGAGTTGTATTTATTTATTTAATTATCTACTGTTCATCATGTGTCAAAAAAATCATATCCCACAGCCAACAATGTTGGGTATTACTGTGCTGGTGTGCATACGGAGACATCTTGGTTTTCTATTTGTTTTTTGATCAGCATATATTAAATTAGAGGATTCAATAATATTTAACTATGTCAAGTCAAATTGGCTCAAGTACTGTGTAACTATGTGAAGACTGTGTAATTACTTTACATTCTTCATCAGAAGTTGATGTACCTACTCCTTGCTGAACTTCCCCACAGCATGATCATAACCAGGTACTTTCCAACTTTGTCAAACTTCGAGGGTCACAGCAGGGTGAGTGTAACTAGGGGCGTCTGTGGGCCTGGAGAGCACAAATGATCCCTGTTAGTGTACTACAGAACACACTAAAACCCATTCAGAAGAGTCTCTCTATCAGGACACTGCCACACATTTACTCTGAAGGGTATTTATCCAGTTGAATTTCATTTAAGACTTCAATACTGGAACCTTGTCTTAACTCTTCAAAAAATGCCTAAAGATGATAATGTTGTAATTCTCTCACACATGTAAAAAACACACCCTGTGGGGTAATAGCTGTCTGCTGTATTTAGGTAAAAGCCGCTTAAATGGTCCACATTCAGCTCCACCACCACCACAGGCCACACACACTAAGTTATATTTGTCTCCCCATGTCTCGAGCCAGTTTTCTTTTTGTAATGTGGTCTCTGAGGCTCTTTTCAAAGAACCTGTAAATGCTCCCAGTGTAGGTCTGCTCCTTGGTTACACAGATCTCTTTTCATTCTGAAAGTCATCTCTGTCTTTCTGAAACATAGCCACCCTCCTATTTCACAAAACTGTATTTATGTTTCTTGATCATATTTATGGAACCACTTGAACTTTGTTCACCTCCTGTTGCAGTTCGTAATCATTTCCTCAGTATTCCTGCGATCAAATAACTTAATAATATAAAAAATACAATTGAAAATTTGATTTCTAGATAGACACCGATCAGAGATTTGTGGCTGGTTTCCAATCTTTGGGTTTTATAAAACTTATTTACTTTTTCTTTAGGAATTCCAATGAACAGCATAATTTTCTGTGATTTGTATAGTCATTCATTATTTGCATTAGGAAAAAATGTGACATCATACTGTGAGTGAGAGAGCAGTTGAACAGGGTTTTTCTAACTTGAACCAGAGACAAAATAATTACCGACTTGATTTTTTAAACGCTTTTTTGAATTTTACATCAGCCA
This sequence comes from Apricaphanius iberus, assembly GCA_028564705.1. NCBI lineage: Eukaryota > Metazoa > Chordata > Actinopteri > Cyprinodontiformes > Aphaniidae > Apricaphanius > Apricaphanius iberus. The sequence goes on from JAPXFQ010002510.1 coordinate 678,913, forward strand.
TTAGTATAGTTAGCATGTTTAGCTTTAGAATCTGTGAAGTTCAGTTTCTGTCTGGATTACCTAGAAAATGGAAAATCTTTAACTCACACTTCTAAAGGAATCTCTAAAGCATTTCAGAATACACCAACTCCTCGCTAGACTAAACAGAACAAAACAAAGCAATTTTGTGTAATAGGTCTAGCCTCTCTGGTGCTAAATTTGGTTGCTGGACGAATGGTAAAAGTTTCACACCATCGGTGCTAAAGTAATATATATAAACATTAGAAATTGAGGGAGGGCTGCACGGTGGAGCAGTGGTCAGCACTGTTGCCTTGCAGCAAGAAGGTTGTGGGTTCGTATCCCAGCCCAGGGGCTTTCTGCATGGAGTTTGCATGCTCTCCCCGTGCATGCGTGGGTTCCCTCCAGGTATTCCAGCTTCCTCCTACAGTCCAAAAACATGACTGTCAGGTTAATTAATAGGTGTGAGTGTGTGCTTGGATGTTTGTCCTGTCTGTCTCAATGTGATGGACTGTCCAGGGTGTACCCCACGTCTTGCCCATTGACAGCTGGAGGGAAAGACATTTCATGTTTCTAAAAATGTAATAGAAGTGCAGTTTTTGTTAAGGAATGAATTAGCAAGCACATAATTGAAACAGCATTTTTAAAAGATGGTTTGTTCCTGACTGTTAAAGAGAGAATTACTGACATGGTATAATTGTCCTTCTCTAGCATTTTATTGGTAAAAATCAGAAAACACCCTTGATGGTTTGCTAGTATTGACACAATATACGCACAACAACAGCTAGATCTACATTAGTTGCATTTTTTTAAAGTAATTTGAAGGTGACTTAAACAAAACCAGCACAAATTTAATCATTTTTTAATTATTCATTCATTTTAATTGTTTCTAAATTCAATCAAATTTGTTCTAAGGCTACTTTGTCGCTTTGAAGTACAAATGTTGGCCAATTCAACTCTGTAATTGCGGAATAGTATCCATGTTAGGCAAGGCACCTTCAGAAGGGATTAATGCGTTGCTCTGAATGACACAGCTTCTACATCAGACAGATAATGCTTGTCTGCTTCATGTCAGAGTCCCAGTCAAAGGAAGAAATGACTGAAGTACTAGAAAAAATACATTTTTTATATTAACACTTGTAGATTTACAGTGCTATTGTTTTTTGATAAAACATAGTCACACACATTTCCACACATGGATGTGGAAAGCATTGAGCAAACTCAAATGCCACACTTTATCACACAATGCTGTAGTGTAAACCCAGTACCCATGCTGACATGTATACACAGTCCCACAGCGCAGTACTTTATGTCTTGCACACATACCCAAAGAGTGTCATGGTTTTCATTTTCCACTGTGTGACTAGTGACTCTAAATATTTACACTGCTCGGCGAAGTATGAGCCTGCACGCTTCGGATCTCCATTTTCTATGGGCTCCCATTACACTCACTGAGGGGCTCACTGGTAGCTGTGAATATAATAGTCATTTGTTTTGGTGTCTTACCAGCAGAGCTGAGTTAACCACTGCTCCATTCTCGGGCACAATATCTACCTTCAGTTTTTATTTATACACTGGACTGCATAAGCGTCTTAATACTGAGGGATCTCTGAATGAAACAGAAAATTATGATGGATATGCTCTTTCCAACCTAGAATGGGTTACAGAAATCTGGTCAGACTGGAAAAGTGAGCCAACCATATTTAATTGTCAGCTATGCTATGATCAGTCTATCTGAACTTCCTGGATTCTAATGATCATTTTTTGATCAAAACAGGAAAAAAGAAAAGAAAAACAACAACAGGGAATGCAACCTGAAAAACTGTGAGATCCGCCAAGAATCTCAATAGGGCTTTCCTATAGTTTGTCTACAAATCGTATCAAGCCCAGACTATGATGTATTCTACTAACCCTATTTTGTAGAAACAAATACTGTATGGCTATTCTAACCTTGCTAACTCCTCAATAAAAAAGTAGCCATTGACTGTCCTAAATTTACTTAAATGTTGATAGATGATCTTATAATTATGTTTACATGCTTTGCTACTGTTACAACCAAATTTCCCCTTGTGGGACAATATTCTATTCTATTCTGTTCTGTTTTACTTTGCCTCATAGAGGTATTTGTATCAAATGATAATGATGTTTAAAATGAAACATATATATTAATAAAAACAAGGGATTAAATGTGTCTTTGAAAAACGTTTTACAATGTGCATTTTTAATAGGCTTAAGATGAAGTTTTGTTACGTTGATTCATACAGAATAGAATTCAATAGAATAATCCTTTACTCTGTCACAAAGGGAAAATTTGAGTCCACTGTCTGTACTCTCAGTCGTCCTCACCTGGATGAGGGAGACAATGGCAGAGTCATCAGAGAACTTTGGAAGATGGCAGCGTGGGAAGTTGATGGAGAGGTCTGCAGTGTAGAGGATGAAGAGGAACGGTGCCAGCACTGTTCCCTGTGGGGCCCCCACACTGCAGCCTAGTTTGCTGGATACAATGCCCAGTTTCCTCGCATACTGTGGGTATCCTGTGAGGTAGTTTAGTGTCCACTGCAACATAGTTCTAGCTTCACCCTCATACTCCTTGGTAGATGGTGTTGAAAGCACTTGAGAAATCAAAGAACATGATCTTCACAGTGCTTCCAGGCTTCTCCAAGTGAGTTAGAGCTTGATGCAGGAGGTAGATGAAAACATCATCGTCTCCAATGCCAGACTGGTAGACAAAATGCAGCGGTTCCAATTGAGACTTCAACAGATTGTTGAAACCAACCTCTCAAGGACCTTCATCAGATGCTGCTGGGGTCCTTCTCTCCACTGTCGCTACAGGTTTGCTCAGTAAGAATGATTGATGAGGGATTGCTGCGATTATAGTCTGCATTAGGGGTGGAGCTGAACCAGAATATGGTATTACGAAAGCAAAATTACGTGTTGTTTACGAATACGTAGTTTAAACAAATACTTTCTGAAATATTTTTATTCAGGAGGCAAAAAAATTCCTGGTGTAATTCCACCAAGGAACTAAATCACTGGAGAGAGAAGTTTGCCTGCACTTCTTATGTTGTTGCACTGCTCGATCACAAGGGTCCAGGCACCCACGCCTGCACTGCCATCTCTATGGGCGCTTTCACATGGTACGGGAGTCCGTACTCGGGTACGGTATTTGGTCAAAATCCACTTATTTCGTACCATGTGAACACAGACTGTACCGTGCCAGAATACGGCCAGAGAGACCTGCCTTGGAGGTAGTATCCGAGTCCAGGTACGAGCGGCCACGTATCATGTGAACACAACCCGTACTCTGGCCGTACTCAAGACAATAGACGCGCTCCATGCGGAAATGACGACACCGCCGGCCGAAATTACAGAATCACCTCGCGACCATACAAATACCAAAACAACGCGATTCAAGCATCCCACAGCAACACAGCAGGTTACAAAACGGCGGGTTTACTACAACACTCACCCTGTAGATGGCTTCAGGTAGCAGCTGACCAGTAGACCAGTTTGTTTACATTCTAGGCTGTCGCTCGTTTTATGACGTCGGTACTTCTCACTCCCTTGTTTGTTGGAGAACTAAGACTTATTTGTATACCGCCACCTGCTGTTTATTTGTAGTAAAAGACTGGATCCCAATACGGTCAGAGATCCGTGACATGTGAACAGAAAAAATTAGCATTTTCTCTGGCCGTTTTCTGGTACGGCCACACATGTGAAAACGGCCTATAATGGTGTGCGGAAAATAACCACCAAACACTGACGACAGCAAATCTCAGCAACAAACGTTTAACGTACAACTGAGAACTTTTAAAATTAACACAAACACATTACCCCTAAGTCTTTGTGGCATACAACCATCCCCCAACTGTTCTTTTTAAAAAGGTTTTGTGGCCACAGTGGCCTTTGTTTTGTTCTCTTTTCAATGACGTTCCCGGTACATGTTCATTGCTAGATTTATGAAAAAAATATCAACCAATATTGCATATCCATACTTATTTAAATGTATGAAAATGTAAATTAGAAGTGTAATGCAAAAAACAAAGATGTTTATGCCTATTTAGAATTTTACTTGAATACAAATACAAATACTTCCTCAACAAATACAGATACAAATACTATCTGCCTTACACACCCCTAGTCTGCATGTATGGGGCACATATGCAAATCAATGACTCAATGAAATCTGATATGATTCCTTGAATAGAAAATCTTTAAAAAGTTTGGAATGTATGTTTAATTGATTTGGAAAAAAAAAAAATTCTAGTATAGTGCCTTGAGATAACATTTGTTGTGAATTGGTGCGATATAAAAAATGTAGTACATTTGCATACAATCTGTATATGATCTGCAGAATTGTGGGCGGGGTAAATAAATATCTCAGGACGGTCTCTTATGAAGATTCAAAAGGTTATTCAGTCTTTATGAATACATTCCTATTCCCAGTCGAGGGTTAACCTCTCTTTGGTGTTATGCTCACCCAAGTACCATACAAACAATATCAAATAAGACACAACTCAAAAGTAATAAAAGTGTTGAACAAAAAAGTAATAATAATAGGACACAAAGGTTTTCCAGACATTGACATTGGGTAACAATCACCTATCTAGCACAGATGGAAAAGGTTGGGATGGACCAAGAACTCATTCTGGACAAAAGTTTTGTTTTCTTTAAGTTTTTTATGACATGTAAAAATCTCTAATATTGTGGATTCTGCTTTCCTATCATTTGTATTGTGATTAGATTATTTAAGTCAAACAGGCTTTTAATGTTAAGTTTTAAAGTTACCTTTCTAAAATAAGGTAACCTGTTTCTGGAAAAACAGAAAAGCACAGGTGTTTTTCCATTTCTCTGCTTGGGTTTATGAGTGGTGGCCCCTCGGGGCCTCTGTGTTTATGGAAAGCCAGTAACTTTAACGGCACTCAGTTAACCCAGCAGCAAAAGAGACAATTGCTCTAAAGGAATGTCATACATGCAGGGCACATTCAATGACAATTGATAGAGAGTCTCAGTTAAAAACAGTTTTTAAAGGTGCAATATGTAAGAATAACATATTTTGGTCAAATTTGAGTACTGCAGACCATGTAGAAAAACAGAAGACTGCTCTTAGCCACTCACCACGTTCCCTTTGTGAGGTTATGCTGGGTTGCCAGTTACAGATCAGTGCCAAAAGATTGAAGATGACAAGCATAGATAAGTCATGCACAGTAAGTTGATAAGAAAATAAATACATTTCACCTAAATATTGAGTAGTTATTAGTCAAAATAGCAACTTGAGATATTTTTAAAGCCAACAATTTTTGTTCTAATTTACTGCTTGCATGCTAAACTCAAAAGTAAACTCTAGTCCGGTTGGTGTCGAATTACAAATGCCGTTGCAGTGTTTGTATTGAAGACATGGAAACCTTGCAGACTCACAGATTTTAAATAAAGGCTACATACCTCTGTGGCCTTTTCAAAATTATAAAAACTTGAGATTTGGGATATTTACTACTCCCTCAGATTTCCCCAGATTCGGTTCAACGAATGAGGCTAACCTGAAGCCCCACTCATTCACAAACATCAGTGGTAGACTTACCATTAGGCAAAGTTAGGTGAATGCTTAGGGCCCCAAACACTTTAAGGGTCCCATAATTAACACTTAACAGAGATATTTAAGATTTTTCTTCCTTCAAAATTATTCCACTTCATTTAAAAATAACATGCTGTAATGTCATCAGGCTGCCTACAGGCATTGTGTTTAAATGTCCCCTAATCCACCTCCCCTGCCCCTCTAAAATGGACTATTCCATGACCACAGCAAGTGAATGACAACAGCGCCAAGCAGGCTTGTGAGTGTTTTTACTGTAAAGGCTGGTTCACATTGTACGCATTTTGTCTATCTTAAAAGATTGCTCGATGCCACTGACCATCCTTAGCTACTTTCTGTGAAACTTTGTTGGTGATATTTCCTGCAGATCATTAGAGACCCTGCCTGCTCATATCCTTCCAGATGTTGAGAAAGTTAGTGATCTCCACACTACATCCACTGACCAACCAAAACCTTTCTCGGATCATTTAACCCAGTCAGAAACAATGTTCTCTATTTAAAATTAATTCAAAAGCCCCAAAAAGAAAATAAGTAATCAAGTATATAAGACTTCTTTTATACCCAACACCCAACCAGTGCTGCCTTTGACACTGTTGATCACAAAATTTTCATAGAAAGGCTTCAAAGTGTCGGTATAATAGGAACAGCACTAAGCTCGTTTAAATCTTATTTGTCCAACAGATTTCAGTTTGTTCAGGTAAACAATACATCTTCCTCGGCCTCAATGTTTACTTGTGGAGTACCACAGGGTTCGGTGCTTGGGCCGATTCTTTTTACTATATATATGCTTCCTATTGGTAAAATCATTAGGCTGCATTGGATAAATTTCCATAGTTGCGCAGATGATACACAGCTATATCTATCCATAAATCCTGATGAATCCAATCAGTTAAGTAGACTACAGGCATGTCAGGAAGACACAAAAATTTGGATCACTCTAAACTTCTTGCTTCTGAATTTTGATAAAACAGAAGTTGTCGTCTTTGGACCAGAAGTTCTGAAAAAGAAACTACTTAGTCAACCCCTTCACCTGGACGGCATTAAATTAGCCTCCAGGAAAAAAAGCAAAGAACCTCTGTGTTATTTTTGACCAAGATATGTCATTTAGATCTCACATTAAAGAAGTCTCTAGGATTTCCTTTTTTCACCTTAGGAATATTGCAAAAATTAGAGCCATCCTGTCCAGGAGTGATGCTGAAAAACTAGTCCATGCCTTTGTTACTTCAAGGCTGGATTACTGTAAGTCTTCATTATCAGGTAGTCCACAGAAAACAATTAAAAGTCTTCAGTTAGTCCGAAATGATGCTGCAAGGGTTCTAATGAATAAAAGAAGAAGAGATCACATTTCCCCTGTTTTAGCTTCTCTTCACTGGCTCCCAGTAAAATCTAGAATAGAATTCAAGATCCTCCTTCTGACATATAAAGCTCTTAATAATCTAGCTCCATCATACATAAGGGACCTGATTGTTCCATATGTTCCTAACAGGGCCCTTCGCTCTCAGACTGCAGGTTTACTGGTAGTTCCTAGGATTTCTAAAAGTAGAATGGGTGGCAGATCTTTCAGCTATCAGGCTCCCCTTCTGTGGAACCGGCTCCCAGGGTTGGTTCGTGAAGCAGACAATTTGTCTATCTTTAAAACTAGGCTTAAAACTATCCTCTTTGACAAAGCTTACAGTTAGAGACAGGTTAATAGGTAGTTAGAGACAGGTTAGACAGGTAGCTAGGAAGAGATAGGTTAATGTTAGTAGCTAGGTAGAGTATCAAAAGCTAGGAAGGGATATGAAGAGGTAGAGTAGCTACGTAGAGATAGATTAATGTAAGCCAAGTAGAGAGTGTTAGTAGCTAGGTCTCCTAGTAGCTAGGAGACAGGTTAATGTTAGTAGCTATGCTGCTTTAGGCTAGGCTGTTGGAGGACATTATTAGGGTCTGTTCCTACTTTCTCTCCTACTTCTCCCCAACTGCATGATGTGCTGTCAATTCAAGCGCTAACCTGTTTTCTCTTAGTCTCTTCCTACAGTAGGTGCTCCTGACCCGCCCTGCTTGACGACCCTGACTAAGATGGCATTGCAGTGGAGGAACGTTCTCCACGTCCTGCTACCAATTTCTGCTTCTGCATCAGTTCTGTTGCTCTTTCTGTGTCTCTGCTGCCTTCTCCAAACCCCAGACGGTCTCGGCAGATGACCGCTTATGCTGAGCCTGGTTCTGCTGGAGGTTTCTTCCTGTTAAAAGGGAGTTTTTCCTCTCCACTGTTGCTTCATGCTTGCTCAGTGTGAGGGATTGCTGAGAAGTCCCAACGCAATCTTCTTGGTTCTCTAATTCCCAGATTAAACATTGTATTGTAATAACTTTTCTTGTAAAGCGTCTTGAGATGACATCTGTTGTGAAATGGCGCTATATAAATAAACTGAATTGAATTGAATAATAAGGCAGAAGCTTGTCCTGACTGCTGTGTCGCTCACCTGTGCTACTTTCAAAGAGCATTCAAAATGGTGGGTTCAACAACATAGAACTTTTAAAACCCTTAACAAAACCCCCTGAAAATAATTTAAACCATAAACTTGGCAGTTGGCAAGCAACGTTTGGTGCATACTAAATATGCCCTTTTTATTCTTTACAAAGTAGCAAAAAACAAAATAAAAATATTTTAATTTTAGTATGGGGTACCAGGCCCTTTGATACGGGCTATTAGGTCCCTGTATGACCAATGTCAGAGTTTGGTTAGCATTGCTTGTTTCAGGTCAGAGTTGGACTCCGCCAAGGTTGCCCTTTGTCACTTATCCTGTTCATAACATTTATGGACAGGATTTTTGAGTGCAGCCAAGGTGTTGAGGAGATCTGCTTTTCGCAGATGATGTGGTTCTGATGGCTTCATCGGAACGTGATCTACAGCTTTCGCTGGAGCGGTTCACGGCCCAGTGTGAAGCGGCTGGGATGAGGATCATCACCACAAAATCAGAGACCATGGTCTTGAGCTGGAAAAGGGTAGGGGGCCTTCTTTGGGTCAGGGATGGAGTCCTTCTTCAAGTGGAAGAGTTCAATTATCTGGGGGTCTTGCTCACGAATGAAAACAATATGGAGCGGGAGAACAATGGAGGGATTGGTAAGGCGTCTGCAGTTATGCGGGGGCTGTACTGTACTGTCATGGTGAAGAGAGAGCTGAGCCAGAAGGCAAGTCTCTCGATTTACCGGTCGAGCTACGTTCCTACCCTCATCCATGGCCTGCCCTGCATCAATTTCTGTAAAATTTGTCTGAGCACCTGATTGTCAGATAAATCCAGCGGGATTGCTTAATTTTGCAATTATAGCAAAACCTCCTTGAGTCCTTCTGATTTCTTCATTTTATGTTTGTAGCCATTACTATTTAATTGCATGCAACTGTGTTTAAATTCTTTTTTGGTTTGGTCTCTGTCATTAGTTGATTGTAAAAATTTTCACTTTTCATAGTATTTAGTTTAGTTTGTTCAGACTACTAGGCAATGATACATTAATATGGCAATTAATATTTTAGCTTTTTATTAATTGCTACATTAAGAATGTTAAGTTATTGAAGTAATTTTCCCAACCTGCATCTGAATGCTAATACTAGGAAGGTAAATCTTTTGGTATATCAGCTCAAGCAAGAATATTTTTGTCCAACTGTCACTCCTCGCAGCCCATTTGAAACAACATGAAAGGTCTGCTGAACAGGTCACCTTAAATTGTTTTGTTGCTGAAAGTGTGGTATACAAATACATTTGCCTTGCCTTGTCACAAACATGGCTGCCTGGCACATACTTTTACAAAAGTGAATACTATTATGTGATGAAAATACATTTTTCAAACTGTTACATGTGTTTTTCATTCAGACACAGTTCCAAACATCTTAATTCTGGACATTAGTGCCATCGAATGACTGGACCAGTAAAAAAGTTACAGAAAGGACATTTTTCCGAACACCAGCTGCAGAGAGCACCATGTCTTTTTTCGCCTTGGGCCCCCAAACTGCTAAATCCAACACTGACCATGGCAACATATGCTCTTGGACAAGCCTGCTGCATGGCAGGCTAGATGCGAGCGTTATTTTAGCTTGATCAAATGATTGGATGATGTCAGTGATGTCACACTGCGAGCATGGTATTCTGATGCTGTTCTCTCCCTCTCCACGCCCACCCTCCAATATAAAGTTATTAAATCGGTTGCATCAGGTGCAGTTTTTTTAGGTGGCTAAATTATCTAGGTTTAATTATTTAAAATGCACTAATTAAAATTTGCTTTTACCATTGAAGAACCTTAGCATATTTAATATTTACTCGCTGCCAGAAAGTTTTTTTTTCCACCCATGTCGCTCCTGACAAACATTATTAATAAATAGCCTAGAAATGAATCCCTTTTTGTCTAAGATGGAGCCATAACATCATCATTCTGTCCTGTCTAAATGTGTTAAACAGCCTTATAGTACCTTAAAACTGGTAAAACAAAATACACATGTAAATAAAAACACATTTGACCTGTCAGGTCATTTCTGTCACATGTTATATTCAGCTGGTGCTCCCCCTTATTGGTTATGACCTCACTTGAATCGGCACACATTGAATTTACCTGAACTATAGTTTCTACAGCACAGCACAAGAGAAACTGTACTCTACTGAGGTCACAGGCTCTGTGCTTTTTGAAGGTTAATAAAACTGCAATATGAACATAAGATTTATAAGATTTACTATATTTTTTACCCCAGTGAAGAGGTTATAATTTCTCCAAAAAGAAGCCATATTCTCTTAAAACATCTTTCCCGTTTCATCTGCCATTTCTCTTTCACTGGCATTTCATGGAAAGATAGCCGTCAATCAAAACAATGTTGGACAACCGTGTAGGTGGCTGCCATGCATGAACCAGAGGGAGGTCAATGAAGCCCTTTGTCTCCACCTCCAACTGTCAGAATTCAGCTTACAGTTTTTTACAACCGCTATGACCCGTTTGTCAGAACCTTAAACACTTTTTCAAAACTGTTAACGCATATCAGTCCTCAAACACACAATTCCCCAAACAGTTAATTTCATGCTCAAAATCATGCAGTGTAACTAAACACAGACACACACTTCCAAAAAACAATAATACACTATCAAAGTTCAACAAATCTACTAAAGCACTGAAACACGTTGTCTTCCAACAGAAACATTTAGTCAGTCACAGCACAGTGTCATAAAAAAAACACTGACAACTTGGAATAACACAAACTGAATCACTTTGCATTTGTTAAATCTACTTTTTACCTTTTTATTTTACAATCAACATATTATTGCATTGATCATACATGTAAATTATTGTTTGTGATGTTGTTCTTCATCTTTCTTTTGTTGGGCATGGATTTTGTTCCTTTTTTTGTACAACACTCAGTACAAAACGTGAACAACCCATGTCCGAGCAGCTTTGCAGAATGTTTATGAAAGAAGAAAACGTATATAAGAAGACGTAGAAGTATATTACAGGATTTTTGGTAAACACTTTACTGTATTGCAAATGAAAGTGACTTATAGTAGAGTAAACAGGAGAAAAGATCAGGATTTAGATGTCATTCATTACTGTATTGTCAAATGCACAAAAAGAAAAAAAGAGCATAACAAATCCCTGTAAAAGAGGAAGAAAAAAAAAAGGAAAATAATAAAAGAAAGCTAATCCGCTCAGTCGTCAGCAATTAGCCAGATGTTTTCATCGACATCAGAAGATCCCTCACAAGATCTGCCTATTCACTAAATATTGGTGATGTGATTGAAAGAAGCCCAGAACCTGAGCTGGATATTATGGGAATCAGCTGTGATCAATGTAATCTTCAATCCATTAGTTTTGAACATGATGTTTTCTGTTTTGACAAACCGTGTGAAAGCAGTTGAAAATTCACCAGTTAACATCTACTGTTTTGATCTTGATTGAGCTTGTGTGTAAAAGGAGTTAAAACTAATTTTGTATAGCCCACACAGGCTGATGTAGTAACTGTGTGAAGAGTTTTGAAAAAGCGTTAAAAGTATTGAACAACGGTTCATAGTGGTTGTTAAACACTGTAATTCAACTAAGCGAAATTTTATTTCAAGGAAGGCCTTGCACGGTTATGGCGAAGTCTAGCGCACGCACAACCCTGTGGGTTGCCTCATGAGTGGGCTGCTTTTTCTTCGCGAAAAAGGTGCACACTTGCAAGAGTGGATTTTATGCACTCACAGGGTTGAGAAACTGCTCTTCTAAGGGGTTACACCTGGCATTTTATGCAGCAGAGGAAAAAAATTCTCTCAACTTTCGACACAAATATGAGATCATAACCAGCCTTCTTTATTAGGTTGTTGAGCCTTTTTAGATCCCTGGCTCTGATGCTGCTTCCCCAACAGATGATTTCTGAAGGGATTAAACTCTCCATAATAGACTTGCAGAAGATATGCAACATCTTGCTGGAACCCGTGAAAGACTAAAGCTTTCTCAAGAAGTAAAGTCTGCTCTATGCCTTCTTTTAGAAAACATTAACACAAACGTATTTATAATCCTCCACCACCTCCAACTCTTCTCCCATTATATAAATATTGCTTTACAAGCTCCTGTGCTGAAACCTAAAAAAAATATTGCTTCACACCTTTCCACCAACTGAACCTCCAGTTCTCTGTATTTAGAATCTTGCCCTTCTCTGGTACACCACGATGAGGCAACTTTCCATTACTATGGCCCTCACCACTAGAAAAGGCTGCAGGAAGACCTTAGGGTCCTCCTGGCAGGCTCAAGACTCACATTTTTAGCTTAGCTTTTAGCTGCTTATAATTTGATCCTGCCTGTTTAATTGTTCCGCATGTTTTACTTGCTTATATTTTATCAGTGTTTTAGTACTTAGTCCTATCCTATTTATCCACATTTATTTTTACTTTTTTAACTTTATTTTTATTATTATTTTACAACAAACATATAAAACTGACAGACATAGGAACCAAAGAGTCATCTTTTAAAGTGAAGACAGAGAGAATAAAAAACAAAAGTTTTGTGGGGGATGACATCAAGATCACCAAACGAATTACTTCACAAAACTTCACAAAACGTTCATGGACACATATCTCCCATATGTTTCTGTCTTTCATTTTCAGTCGGTCTCCCCCATTGATTTTCAACGGTGTGTTCTATAATAAAATCAGAGTATTTGTATACTAAAAAAAAAGGAATGTGAATGTCTTTATTGAAGTGTTAGGGGCATTTTAGTTAGACACAGAAAGGAGTTCCATTTATACCAATATTTGTCAAATTTATTTTGTAGATGTCTTAAGGAAAAGGTAATCCTTTCCATCTCATGTATCTCCTGTATTATTCCCATCACATCCCCAATAGTTGGGCAGGCTGCACTCAGCCATCATCTGGTTATTGCTTTCTTACTACATGCCAATAAAATTTGTAGCAAATAAGTGTCTTTACTTTTAACTCCCGGTGGTAGATTGCCTAAGTAAATAACATTGAAATCACATGGTAATTGAAGATCTAATATCAAATTAATTTTGGTTACTACTTCAGTCCAGTAGAGGGCCAGTTTGGGAAAATCCCAAAATATGTGGAACAGATCGGCAGATGTGTTGTTACATTTCCTCCAGCAGTATCCATGCTCTGAGATGTGTTAAAAACATTGTGATCAAATTGTTTTTTTTTCTCCTGTTACTTTAATGTTTTTATTGAAATAGTATCTCATTTGGAGGTATCTAAAGAAATCCTCATTCATATTTCTACTTAAGAATCTGAAAGGAGTCCAAGCCTTTCTGGTTTAAAATATTACAGTCGGACGTCATTCCTCTCTCTGTCCATTTTTTAAATCTGGAGTCTATTCCCGATGGATGAAATTCCGAATCATAGGCGATTGATCATAGTATCCGTGCATTTCTCTCCAAACTAGGATTTTTAAGTTGGTTATATAAAGTTTTCACATGTACTTTCCTCCATTTATTAAGTGTACTAAAATATTTCTTTTGAAGGTTTATGTTCCCTAGTACTGAACGGAGAGGGATATCTATATATTTTTGTTCCATTTCTTTCCACGTAGATTCGTAATTAGCGTCACACCAATATAGTGAACACAGCTGTGCTGCTTTATAATAATTCTTCATACACGGCAGGGCTAAAGTTCCTTCTTCTTTTGCTAGCTGCAATGTTTTAAATTTCATCCTTGGCTTTTTCTAATTCTAAATAAAGGTTGAAATCAATCTGTCCAGTTCATTAAATTGTTTGGTAGGTATTTCGACCGGCAAGGTGTTGAAAAGGAAAAGGAGTCGAGGGAGTATATTCATTTTTATAATATTATTATATTATAATAGAATTAATTCCCAACGTTTTAGATCTAATTAGATTTTTGCGCTGGTAGGGTTATACTTACATTCATATTTTGATGTTAAATCTTTAAGTATTTGTATTCCAAGATATTTAATTATTTTACAATTCTAATTGAGTTTTTTTTCTAATATGAGTATTTGGGTTTTAATTTATAATTAGAATATTGGCCAAAGTATTTTAATATTGACAGGAGATTTTGTAGGCTGGTATCAGGTTTAGATATTGTCAATAATATATTGTCAGGTCGCCAGTCCATCACAGGGCAGGACAAACAGGACAAACAACCATGCACACACTCACACCTAAGGACAATTTGGTGAGATCAATTAACCTTACAGTCATGTTTTTGGACTGTGGGAGGAAGCTGGAGTACCCAGAGGGAACCCACGCATGCATGAGGAAAACATGCAAACTCCATGCAGAAAGACCCTGGGCCGGGATACGAATCCACAACCTTCTTGCTGCAAGGCAACAGTGCTAACCACTGCGCCACCGTGCAGCCCCAGATAAGTTACCATTTATTTTAAGTACTGCTGTTGGTATATTATACAGAGATTTCAAACATCTAATTAATTGATAATCAAAGCCAAATCTTTGTATTGTCTTGTACAAATACTTCCATCGGAAAGAATCAAAAGCCTTTTCTGCATGAAGGCTTAAAATTAAAGATTCTTCCGAAGAATTTTGCATATGATCTATGAGATTGAGGGTTTTTCTGAACCTGTTTGGTCTGAGTCTATTAGGTCTGGGATTATATTTTCAAATTGTCTTGCTAATATTGAAGTAAACAGTCGATAATCTATATTTAAAACAGATATTGGTCTGTAAGATCCACATTCACTTCCGTCATTAACAGGCTTAAGAATTAATGAAATCACTGCCTTTCTCAAAGAGCTAGGGGGCATCTATCTCCCTAGCTAGATGCCCCCTAGCATCTAGCTTGATGCTATTCATTGAATTGAATATTCCAGTCACCTCATCAAATTAATACTCCTGATGTTTCAGAAGATATGTTAAAGCTTTTTGTATTAATTCTTTAACTTATTTATGATCAATAAGGCCTTTTACCATCACATAGCACCCTTCTTTGTCTGAGATCTTTGATATCAGTTGGAAGTTAAGCCTATTTGAAATTGGGATTGCACCTCCCCTTGTCTTTCCCCTCCTATATGAAGCGTAAAAGGTATTTCGGAATTCCATTATCTTAATCTTATGTATCATGTCAGATAAGTGTGTTAATTGTCAAAATATTATTTCTTGCCTCTCTCTTTTTATCCTGGCTATAGCTTTACTCATTTTTATTGGACTATTCACTTACATTAAGGCGAATTTTCTTATACTCCTTATACATCATTCATAACAGTTTTATCATAACAATCCTGTCTAGATGAGTTGAACAAAAACTGTCTATGTCTGTCTAAACAACAACAACAACAAAAAAACTGTAACAACGTACGTGACCTCCACAGGTGAAGTGTGTTTTGCACTTCGGAC
This sequence comes from Apricaphanius iberus, assembly GCA_028564705.1. Taxonomy (NCBI): domain Eukaryota; kingdom Metazoa; phylum Chordata; class Actinopteri; order Cyprinodontiformes; family Aphaniidae; genus Apricaphanius; species Apricaphanius iberus. The sequence goes on from JAPXFQ010002510.1 coordinate 694,310, forward strand.
TTTGGTGTGGGGGGGGGGCTTCTGAAATCAGAATGGCTCCACCTGCCATGAACTGACGTTCGTGTCTTAGTGCAGATGAGACAGTACACATAGGGTTAAACTACGTTAGTGTCTTTGGAAGTGATCTTTTGAGAGAAATTATGTTTTTGGAAGGAAAAGAATTCTGATAGGATATGTCTGTTAAGGTTTAACCGGGATGTTCTTGTCCTTTCTTTATTCATCATCAATTAGTTAGTTCTCAAGGATTATCACATTACATTATCACATATCTCTGTCCAGTTTTCTTCCATTTCCATTACCCTCTGTTCCATCTTCTCCATTCTGTTAACCAGATCAAAGAGGTCTTTTGTAATAGCACTTAGTTTGTTTTCAAAGTGCTCCTTCATTTCATCCAGGTCCTTTTTAAGTGTGCTTGTTTTCTGCCAGTTGCTGTTTCATTATCTTGGTGGACCGTCTTGATTTCCGCAATGATGGTATCCTCCATTGTTTTCTCTGCTTGTGTTTTTGGATCTACGCTAGCCTCTTCCTCTTCGCTCAGTAGTTTCTCGGTTGCTATTGGATTTTGTTTTAGTTTTCCTCCCTTTTTTTATATTATACCCTTTTGCTATACTTTGGTTAAGGTATTAAGTTGAATGGTTGTTTATTTGCGTCAGGGAATGTTGACGACCAGAGAGTCTGTAGTTCAAGCGACCGTCTTCTTCTCCACCATACCAGAAGTCCTATTTTTACAGTTTAATCTGTTATTCTGTTATGTGGTCAGCTGTGGCTGCCTGGGTGTTCTCCAGGTAACACTTGGGTGGAGGTGGGTGTTTCTGCCTTGCCTCCTCTGGGTGCCCTGTGAGAGTACCTTGGTTGCTGCTCTGCTGTTGATGTGCTGCTGCCGGTGCAGATTGCATCTTTGATGGCATTTCCTTACCTTACCTGGCTCATCTGTAATTGGCCCAATGTTCTTTTTAATGCTGCTCTTGAGTGTGTGTGCACAAAGGAGTTGGGTTGGGTGGAGCGGGGTATTTAAATATGTGTGGCAAGGGTGGCAATGTGGTTTATGGGGGTCATTTTTAATCTGTAAAGCACTTTGAGATGCAGTCTTTGTATTAAAAACGGTTCATAAATATGATTGATTGATTGGTTGATTGATTGGCTGATTGATACAATCCTCTTATTATTTATGTAGATAAGACTGACTTTTCCTTCAGGTTTCAGATGTATAGAGTGGAACTAAATGGTTCCCAGTTCCCCGGGATCCTTTGTTTCTGACCACCTGGTTAGACACACCACTCTAAAGTCTTTGAAATTGTGATTGGTTTAACGGGTACATATTGATCCAGGCAGTTTTTGAGGCCTCCACTTCAAATCAATTCATGATTGGAAAAATAAGATGTAAGCAGTCAAAGGGCTTTAGTGTCAAACGCTAGTTTTAACAAAAAATTGACAATTTTCATAATTTGCTTTTAAGTTTATTCCTCTCTGTCTTGTTAGGGAAAATATTTCTGTCGTTTCAGCAAACAACATTGGGTTTTCAGCCCGGCAGCTCTCAGCCAGCTGCAAAGGGAATGAGCCATACTTAACTAGTGTTTGTCCCATTGTTCCCTCTTGGACCTCAGATTAGAGACGTTTTTGTTGGCAACCCTTGATGCTGCCGTCCGGTCAAAGGCATCTTTCCTAGACTGCTGTCGGCCATCTGTTTGCCCCCACTGTTCAAGCAGACTATGACCTCACTACTGCAATTATCTGGCAGGAACAAACAGAAAAACTTCAAAATTATGGAGCTCCCTATTTAAAAGTGACTAACAAATTTTTCTACTGTAAACAGGTCCATCAAAAACATACCATCATATTTTTTTTCAAGAATAAAACAATCCAATGGACCAAAATATACAAAATTTGCTTTTCACTTCCACAAAAAAAGAATTTTTAACTTGTGTGTAAGAAAAAAAAAGGCCTAATATCCTGGACAGCAATGGAACATATAAACAGGCATGTTTCCATCTTCTACTTGTTTGTTTATCACTATTTAACTTGATTTAAAGGGATAAGAAAAATCTAACTGTTTTTAGTTACGCCCATTATCCACAGTGAAACTTGTCTTTGCCACTATGCGAGGAGGAAGTTATTACACCACAATAAACATAGGCCAGACTGCAGTTTGCAAATGTACCCAGGTACAAAGACCTTTGTCTTTGAAGATCGATCCTGTGGTCTCATGAGACTAGAGTGGAACTGTTTTCAGCCTGGCACCACTGTAAAGTATCGGAGTGGTAGCTTCATGTTGTGGGATTGTTTGGGATTGCATGAAACAGTTGGCATTATGGTCAAAGAACACTATATGGAAATATTGAAACAACATCTAAACACATCAGGCAGCAAGTTAAAGCTTGGGAGGAAATGGACAATGATCCTAAGCATACAGCTGAATCGGTTTAAATTATTAATCTTATTGATTGCCATAAGAAATACTTCATAACTATTTATAGCCAAATAAATGCATTCTTCTGTAGACCCAAAAATTCTGTCAGGAGGAAATGATCAGAATTGAGCAATCTGTGAGAAACTGAAAACATTTGACCTATATATATATATATATATATATATATATATATATATATATATATATATATATATATATATATATATATATTACTGTTAGCAAACAATATGTAAACATTTTGAATTGCACACAAAAGCCAGATGTAATTATAAAATGTCAAACCATTAATAAAATATATAAAATATAACATGCAGCTAATATTTAAATACTTTTTTAAAAGGATACATGCCCTTTAGTTCTCTATTTTTCTAGCTAATTAATTCAATTTCTGAGATACTCTGTAGACAGCAGATTCTTGCAGGAAGTTTCAGTTAGCACGTTTTACCATTGATTTAGTATCCCAAGCTCATCGATTAAAATTGCTGTGTATCTAATCAGAGTCAATTAAAACCAGTGTTGGGAGAAATGCATTACAAAAGTAATAAGTTACAGGAACATATTAAGTTTTTTCTGTAACAGTAATGTAGCACATTTCTTACAAAATATACAGCAAAATATAATACAGATACAATTTCAGTAACTCAAGTTACAAGCGCAATTTTAAATTGTTTTTCTGGTCAAGTAATGCAGCAGCCAAGATCCATTTGGATACCGTAGAACAAGATCCACCTTCTGCTTCCTGTTAGTCAAAACCAAAACATCAGAGAATCAGGATGGCTGAAGAAAAGTTACATGGTGGCATTATTCACACTATTTTTCTAACAATCTGTTGACAGACTGTTCAGTTTCAGGAGTCTCATCTCAGACTTAAGTTTAATAAAATACTGTTAAAAATACAATACTTGTGGTGTCACACTTGTGTACAATGTAAATAGATAAGTTACAGTGGTTAGAAGTCGTGTTAGATATCAAAGATATTTCGCCAAAAGTGACTTAAGTCAGTTGTATTTTTCGAGACAGTAACATGTAATTCAAACATACTACTTTTTTGAGGCTGTAACAAGTAATATGACACGTTACATTTTTTTTGTAACTTGCCCAACACTGAATAACACTCTGTAAAATAATTCTGGTACACCTGTTAAACTAACTTTTAATGACTATGGTTAAACTGGCCATGTACAGTTTATTTCAACAATATAAGTATAATATGGACACCTTAGGACTAAGCAAGCAGCCTTGTTCAGGAAAAGCTGTAGATATAAAAAGTCAGATTCTTGATAATGGTGCCTGCATGATTTAGAGTGCAGCACCCCATGCATTAGTTTATTTATGACAAACAAAAAATATTGTTCACAGAGATTCTAGCCTAATAGTAATTGACTCTCTAACAGCGATAGACTTTAGATGTATTTTTTTTTCTCCCCTTTTTTGCCAAAGACACATCATGAATCCACTGTGCCAAATCTTCCCCTCTCTGTTGGTAGCACTTTGCATGGGACCGGCAGGCACACAGCAAGTATCCAAAAGCCTCAACATTTTTGCAGTGCATACAATTTGTGGTGTTTATTTTGAACTTTTAATAAATCAGCCCCTAGATTTAAACAATCTATGCACCCTTGAATCAAGTAAGTTAACACAAAATCACATATATAGTTGCCATTAAACCTGCAGGTAGTTGTCAACAAAATTGATTCTTTTACACTTCTTCTCTGTGCTTGAAAGAATTTGCAGTTTAAACAGCTTTAAAGTTTATCAAGAGCAAATGCATTTTGCCTAAAGACATTCAGAATGTACTTTGTTTCTTGCTGTCAAGTAAAAAGAAAGCCATGCACAATTTATTTTTACTATTTATTATTTTTTTATAGTGCAGCACCTAAGATCATCACAGGCTCTGGAAGGAAGCTTAAAGAAATAACAGGGTAACTGTTTTGTAAAACCGTGGCCCCTGGCTGGCTTAATAACGCCCCTCAGTTACCCAGCAGACCCCCACTCTCCTGAAGCCCTCTCAGGTTGTTTGCTCAGGCTGTCACTCCAGGACGGCCCACACAGTTTGGATGTTCTTTTCCCAGGCAAGAGTTGCTTGTGACATGTTTGCTTTCCCTCCACTCTCAAAAGGCCACATTCACCTCAGCCCCTGAGGAGATAGGAACCATGCTATATGAAAGTGTGCAGGCTGTGGTGGGCAGCTCCACTTGGAATCTAAGTACGCATGGAGTACCTTCAGGCACCCGGGGGTTGTCTTGGTGCTTTTAGTTGTTTGCTTTTGCAGTAGTATATTATATTAATATCAAAAACCGATCATAACTATTGATGGATATGTAAACCAGACATATTGTACTCCCTGTGTCACAACACTAAGCTTGTTCCTGAACTGAATCCATTGAAAAACATGTTCATTTGATAGGCTCTGTTGAGACATTTATCTATCTAATCATGTCATTCCATGACATAATGAGTTTTAAAGCATAAATTAATATACCGCAACAGTGCTTCCTTACTGTAATCCATCTACCCCTTCCTATTTTCTGCTTTATGTCTCACTTTCACCTTAGCTTGAAAAAACTGGTGACATGCCACAAAATTCCCTTTCAGTGGTTCACTGATAGTGAGAATAGCAAACACTGAGTCTTCTTCTCTCCATAGTTGTTGTCATTTGCACCATTGGCCACTAGGCAAGGCAGGAAACGTGTCTTGCCCAAGAACACAACGTATGTAGGCGGGCGGAAGCAGGAATCAAACCCACAACTTTCAGGTCGTAGGCCAACAGCTCTACCAATGGGATACAGATGCCCATACTAGTACCCTGTGCAGTTCACACAGTTTTTTCGGTCTTCACAAAGGAATGCTTCATGTAACACTGTGGAAGCTGTAAATGGTGGCACACTCTGTGGCATAAGATTTTAGGCAGTCAAACTGTAGAAGCTCTAGAAGGACATGCCTAAATAAATACGTTGCAATAAAAGTGGCTTACCATGCTGTGAGAAAAACTCTACTGGGTACAAGCCTGGTGGCCATTCATTTGTGTTTGCTGAAGTAGGTGTTTTATGCGGGGTTGCATAATGACTACCCCTGCAGCAGTGCTTTGTTTTAATGTAATCCCAAGACTAAATTGAGTCCTTTAATTCCTGTGTTTTACTGGCATTTGCGATTGATATGATTAATGTGGTCACCAGGAATAATTAGGATTAATTAAATTCAGTTCACTTTTATTTATATAGCACCAATTCACAACAAATGTCATCTCAAGGCACTTTACAACAAAAGTCATTTCAATAGAATTATAAAAACTTTCCAATCAGTTAAAGGTTTTCTAAGGAATCCCAGCAGATTGCGAGTCATCGACGTGAGGTTGTGCCTGGATCATGCAAACTCCAACCACAGCTATTTCTCAGCAATCCCCCATGCTGAGCTACGATTGAGGAATTTTAAACACTTTTGCTTACGAAATGCTATATGTTCATATTCAATTACATTGTTTATCATGCTAAGCTAAAGCAAACGGACTGCTGCAGTATTTGGAGAATGACTAGGATATTTACAAATGCTTTTTCTCCCTTATCTAACTCTGGGGAAGATGGCAATATACTGAATTTCACTTGGAATATCCCTTCAAAGCGGAGTCTTTATAGCTGCTGTAAATGTAAATTTAGTACCATGCAAAAATTATTATCAGTGTTTTAATTATTTTAAACTGCATAACTAATAACAGTCTTCCGCCTGAGCTGTGGATATCTGCACCTCAACTAGAGCTTCCATGGACGTCATGGCTTCCTCTTAAATGAATATTCCCCTAGCCTGGCCAGTTTAGGTCGATAACCATGACTTAGTAAGGTTAGCTTGGTAATTTCTGATAATGCACTGAACAGTCTGCTTTATCCTTGGCCTATCTGCTGTGTTCTTTGCTCTTCCCAGAGGCAGAGTTAGGGGGTGGCTACTAGGGATTGAACCATGGATGTTTTCTGAGAAGCCCCGAATCTGGATTGTTATTTTTTGAAAGAGGACAAAGCTTCTTTGATATAAGTTGTAGTACCAGAGTTCACCAGAGGGGCAGCAGCTACATAAAGTACCTTTGCAGAGCCTCCCTGAAGAATAAACACTTCTGCAGCTTCAGCAACTTGCTTGCTGGGATGGGAGAAGAGGGGATACTACTGCATAAACACCTGCAGTCGAAGACTCTTGCTGATTTGGATATCGGTAACATTTTTAGACAAAAAGTACAGATTGACAACATTAGCTGTGATGAAACAGATCATGATTCAGGTCTGTGAAAAAATGTTATTATGTGCTGGCTTGTTCAATGTCAATTTACTGTAAGTTTTGGTAGAGAATCACATTAAACATGTGGGAAGAATATAAAAATACTTATATAATAATCAAAAATAAGTAAATATCACAGAGGCAGATTTTCTCTGTATTATTAAGAAACAGCTGAAAAAGAGTAAAGTAATATTACAGTAAGTGAATAAAACTACTCAAACACTGAGAATGGGCTATAAAATATAAATATAATATTGTCTATAGCACTTTTTCATCAGTTTGGCCAACGGCGTCAGAGAATCCTGTCATAACAATGTTTTACTTTTTAGTTTTAAACTATTAAAGAATATAGTCTATAGCAGTATTTCTCATACTTTTTACAGTGGGTACCACCTGAGATAATGTCGAATTCTCTGACTTGCAAGGTTCAACGGGAGAAAATACTGCAACATATGAGTTTTTTCCGTGGTTGGCACGGCACCGGGCTTTTTGGAGTGTGTCTGATCAGCCGCTCCAACCACAGATGTGCCCTAAGGCCGCACTAACTCTTCAACCTGCTGTCAGCTCCCAGAAAGTGAGGTACCTTTTTCGGGTTGGGGATTATGCTCAGATGCTGTCATGGGAATCTTTTTTTTATTTGTGTAGTTTTCTTTACTCCATGTAAAGTTGAAAATATCTGTGAATCTGCAACAAGTGATCAGGGTTGTGAAGTTTTTAAATAATACTTTGTTATAATAAAAGCTATTTTAATCTTTGTATGTATGTATACTTGCACAGAAAGCAAAGAAAAACAGATTAAACAAGTGTATGAAAAAAAACAGAGCAGGGAAAACAGCAGAGGCCAGATTTATGTCTAAGACAATAATAATTTAGCAGTCAATTTGCTCGTGAGAGTTTAAATGAAGGCAACTGGACTTTTTTTTCTTGTCTTAAATTTTTTTTCAATCTCTCATCCAAGAGGCTTCTCCAAATCCAGTCTTTCAGAACTGAAGAAGAAAGTCAAGTTGCCTTCATTTAAACTCTCAAGACTACCATGTCCTTTATGACTGAGAATCTATACCAATGAAGCCTATTTCCTTTATATTAATTGCTCTTAATGGATGTAAGCAGCATTTCCTGGACCAGTGAATCACTGAGGTCACTTAAATCAACAGCTGTCTATGATGGTGTTAATAGTTAAAATTTGCTGATTGAATGTTGTTTTGCTTATTTAAAGCATAGTAGTCCATTCTCTTTCATCTGCTTTAAGGGGCTCAGAATTAAAAAACTGAGATTAATTGTATATATATATATATATATATATATATATATATATATATATATATATATATATATATATATATATATATCACATCAGTCATCTGGGCTAAGCCCCTGATCTCCTTTAGTCCTAAATCTGCCCTGGTTCTCCCTAAGGCTTTTTTTCCACTAAAGTTCTATAACAAATCACCAAGGCCTTCCCCCAACACCTAAATTTATGCTAAGATTAAATCATACATAGGCTACTGTAGGTTGACAGGTTGATTCACGAGTTTTAAATGTAATTGGCTTAACTGTATTTTATTTATTTAGAGGAGCTAAATTTTAGGTCACAATAGATTTTAGACATTTTCTATTTTGTGATGGTTTGTCGACTAGAATCCCAAAACATACAACAACGTATTAGTTATTACAAATTATGTTTTTGATCCTGAAAACGTAACATGCATGCTGTTAGAAAGACTAAAATGTAAATCTAGCTCACAGTAACTATCTGTATGTACAGTCAGTAAAGGCAGCATGAATAGAAGAAACAAAAGCAAACGCATCTGTACGTGGTATCTATGAGGATTTATTTTATTCATGACCAAATTATAACGTTTCAACAGGCAAAAGAAACATAAAACAACCACACAGTCTCAGGACCAGTACAAGTACTTTTAAGTGCTAACCTGCTATCCTTGATTCCTATCCATTTTGGGAGCTTTGAATGAAAGCAAAGACATAATCTAGAACAAGCTGAGTGATTTCACCACTTTGTTTTAGGAGTATCGGTGTCTCCCCCCAGCAGTGGCTGTTTAAAAAAAAACACTTCCTCCAGGCCACCAGACTCTATGTTAGCCGAGCTTGTAGCTGTGCAGCTATTTCAGTCAGCCAGCTACCAGCGTGCACAAACAGAATGGCTGCGAACAATAAGCAGCATGCAATGAAGTGCAGGTTATAATGAGGCAGATGTCTGACTATTGGGAGCCCGCTGCAGGCGGGTTGGAATGGGGGGGGACACATCTCTGCTTTTGTTAGTGGGGATACCCTCCTCCCTTTCAACCCCTCCTTCCTTTCTCTTAAAGACATCTGAGCATGCATGCGTAAAAACACACACGCTCTCTTCAACTCACTCCCCCCCATCCCCACTGTCCATTGGTCTTAATTATCCCTCTCCAAATCCACCGCTCTATTAGTAGCTGTATAATAGTGTCCCCCCCTTTTCCCTCCCCTTCCACTTGCACCACCTCCCCAGGTCCTCTCCATTCAAACCAAGGAAGAGAAGCTGCCCTTTGAGCCTCTGTCAGCCTTGTTGGTCGGGGTCTTGAGGTTCTCACATTAGCTCTGAGCCAATCAGAACTTTGCACCGAGGCAAGGTCCAATTAGGCGACGGCATTCCGTCAGAGGAAAGAGGATGAGGAAGGGGGAAAAAACAGAGAAAGCTAATCGCTGTGATTAATTTATTCAGATGCCCTCTAGGGACAGACTCTCCTGGAGCACGTCCCATTTTCATGTACCCTTATACTCAACACCCCACACATCCTCTCTCCCTCCCATTTATTCTTTTATTGCGTTGGTGAAGAGTGATAGAAGAATGCTGAGTATTCCTTTTTTTAGGAACTAATATGTCGCACCCTCCTCACGCACCCGCTCTTCACTTTACCCCCCCTGCACCCCCCCAGGGTAATTACAGTGAAGACCCAATAGCTGGGAAATTCATGTCTTTGAGCCTCAGCCATATGATGTATGAGAGAGAGGCTGCTGCAGAATTAAAGGAGGAACAGAGAGAATAGGGTGATGACAGGAACTTGAACCCAAAAATGTTATTGTGCTCAAGCCGAAGGGGCCAAAACATAGTATCCATTTGTAAATACAACGCAGAGATTCTTCAGGGCCCTTGACAAACCTGGACCCCCTTCTCCCAACTCCCCCCTCTTTCCACACCGCCCTCTGCAACCTGCTGCTTTCTTCCAGCCACCATTGTACCAAAGTGTGAAGTGGCTGACATCACTTTCTCCTCTTGTGAACAGGTGTGATGGAAAAGAGGTAAGGAGGGGAAAAAAAGAATCCAGTGTGGTCCTGAGAGCTCTCATCTCTTTTCAGTGCATGGGTTCCATTTCACCTCCTGTTCCTACATGATACATTCCCTACCAACTCCCATCCTCACCCCTTATGTCTACTCCACATCTAACCCAAATATCCCAGAGTAAAGGACAGTGGGACATTTATCCACCACAAAAAGGCTGGAGAAAAATACTAAATTCTTGTAGTTCCAAGGTGTTAAAATGCCTTCCAATTTTCTTTATAGTCCCATGCTCTGTGTTGGGGTCATACACATTCTTGATTGAACATTGTCTGGGCTTTTACAAAATGTGCAGTTTCTTTAATTCTTTAAGGTATGTAACAAACATGTAGAATCGCATATAATCATTAATAAAAATCTATGAATGTGGCAAGCCTTTGACATAACTAACTTTACTTTGAAATCCATCTGTTTATAGCTGGCTTTGATTACTTGATTAATAAAGCTGGGATGTCATAACATGATTATGTTTTCATTGTCCTTTTTCCTCAATGCATTGTTTTCCTTTTTTGTTGCTGTTATATTGCTGCTTTTATTTTTTCACTTGAAGTGCTTTGTTGCTGAACGTACATTTATGCCATCTGGACAACAAGCTTTGACCCTGACATCCCTAACCCTATTACCCCTAACCCTTAAGCCTAGTTTATACTTCTCAGTCTATACCAAAATGGATTGATGCAATGCTATTATCTGTCGACGCAAGTAATCTCCGTCACCTACGCAAGGACAGACAGATTGGAGCCCAATTTTCTAACTATCAGTCTCCGTCAATGGAGAGCGAATGCCTGTGATTGGTCAGCTCAACAACAGCTGTAGATAATTTCACTAGAACGGTGTTCTATAGTCGATTTAATTAGCAGTCAATGCAGCGTTTGGGCACTAAATGCTTTATATTGAAAAGACAATTGATCTAATATAGTTTTTTTATGATTTTGAACAGACTGCTGTATTTGTTTACGTGTTTTTAGAATATTATATTCTAGTGCCCCATACTGCTTTCCAAATATCTGAACAATATTGAATAGAAGAAACAAAAACAATATATATAATACCACACAATATTGCAGACCTACGTTAAGCAACACAGCCTCACAACATCCAGTTCTTGAGAACCTCTGGGCGAATCTCATCCATCCCCAGAGCCTCGCTACCAAGAATCTTTTTAACGATTTCAGTGACTTCAGTACCAGAGATTGGAGAGCCCGATCCAAAGTCCAAAGACTCTTCTTCCAAGCTGGAAGGTGTGTCGGTGGGATTGAGAAGGTCTTTGAAGTATTCCATCCACTGACCCAATATGTCCCGTCTTGTGGTCAGAAGCACATCATCCTCACTGTAAACAGTATTGGTGGCAGGCCATTTCTCCTTTCTAAAATGCTGCATGGTGGACCAGAATCGCCTTGCAGCTGCACGGAAGTCGTTCGCCATATTCTCTCCAAACTCCTCCCATGCCCAAGTTTTTGCCTCATTGACCACCCGAGGCTCATTCCACTATATTCGTGATATTATCAGTGTTTATAGGAGAAAAGTGGCTGAGAAGAAAATATCTGTGGCATAAAGGGGGACTTTGAGGTTATTTTCATAGAAAACACCAAAGCCTGCTACAAACAAATCAGACATTCATTTCCAGTGGTTTTTAAAACTCGAAGAACGCCCGTGAAATACTTATATTTTACACAAGGTCTAAATGTCACAAAATAGCCTAAGCAACAGAATGAAACTAAATCAGTGGATATACAACTGCTCACAAAAATTAAAGGAACACTTTTTTTATTGGGCCTGGCATGAAATCAATTAAACCTGTCTGATCATTTTCTGGTTGGTTAAGCAGCTGAGGGCATCGTTAATCACTTTCAGCTTTATTGGTGTTCATGGACTTAACAACAGGTGAACTACAGTGGCGACAATTAGAAAACCCTCAAAACAGGACTGGTTTTACATGTGGAGGTCATTTCAAGTTTCTCCCTCTTGATCTTTTTTGGCTGGTTTTGGCTTGAGTAATTATCTCTACCGGCAGTATGAGGCGATTCCTTAACCCTACAGAAGTTGCACAGGTTGTCCAACTTCTGCAGGATGGCACATCCACACGTGCTGCAGCAAGAAGGTTTAGTGTGTCTCCCAGCAGAATCTCCAGAACATGGAGGAGAATTCAGGAGACTGGTGGTTATTCTCAGGGAGCTGGACAGGTTCCGTAGAAGGTCCTCAACCCATCAATAGGACTGATACCTGCTCCTTTGTGCAAGGTGGAACAGGCTGAGCACTGCTCATGTCCTACAGAATGACCTTAGAGGGCCACTGGTGTTAATGTCTCTACCCAAACAATCAGGAACAGACTTCATGAAGAGGGCCTGAGGGCCCGACTTCCTGTAGTGGGCCCTGTGCTCACTGCCCAGCACCGTGGAGCTCGACTGGCATTTGCTCAAGAAAACCAGAATTGGCAAGTCTGCCCCTGGCGCCCTGTACTTTTTACAGACGGGAGCAGGTTCACCCTGAGCACCTGTGATAGACGTGAAAGAGTCTCGAGAAGACAAGGAGAATGTTATGCTGCCTGCAACGTCGTTCAACATGACAGGTTTGGTGGTGGGTCAGTGATGGTCTGGGGAGGCATATCCATGGAGGGACGGACAGACCTCTACTGCCTAGGAAATGGTGCTCTGACTGCCGTAAGGTATCGAAATGAAATCCTTAAACCCATTGTCAGACCCTACGCTGCTGCAGTAGGTCCTGGTTTCCTCATAATGCACGACAATGCCCGGCCTCATGTGGCAAGAGTATGAAGGCAGTACCTGGAGGATGAAGGAATTGAAACAATTGAATGGCCTTCATGATCCCCTGACTTAAACCCAATAGAACATCTGTGGGACATTATGTTTCGTTCTATTAGGTGCCACCAGGTAGCTCCTCAGACTGTACAACAGCTCAGGGATGCCCTCACACAGATCTGGGAGGAAATGCCACAAGACACCATCCGTTGTCTCATTGGGAGCATGCCCCGACGTTGTCAAGCATGCATACAAGCTCGTGGAGGCCACACAAGATCCTGAAAAGCATTTTGAGTAGCAGAAATTAAGTTTTTGAAAAAATGGACTAGCCTGCCACATCTTCATTTCACTCTGATTTTAGGGTGTATACACAATTAAGCCCTCTGTGGGCTGAAAACTTTTATTTCCATTAAAAGACTTGGCATCCTTTTGTTCCTAAGACATTGCCCTGTCGTTATTTGTACAGATTTACAACTTCATATTGAGATCTGATGTATCTAATGTGTTTCTTTAAAGTGTTCCTTTAATTTTTGTGAGCAGTATATAAAGGAATTACAACAAGATGAAGCACAAACTTGTTTGTGAAATATTGTGTTGTACAGTGCTTGGCAAAGCACCAAAGGCACCAAAGAACATTTTTCTTAGTTATTAAAATATAAATCTGAGGATGACCCCCACCTAAGGAAAAGTTGAAGTTCCAAAATTGACTATAGAGCTTAAAAACAAAAATTCAGAGTTTGCTTAACCACACAATAGTGTGTGGAATTACAGAAAACATAATTTAATTTCCACAACTGAAGTTTTCTGTTATTTCTGGAGTCCAAAGTCTTTGGGTCCAAAGAAGTACAGTTCAAAGTTCAACATCGTTCAAAGGTTCTGCCTGGACAGAGACACTTGCTTGGGCAGGGCAGTTAAACTAAACTAGAATAAATGTATGTACAAATAACCAAAATCTTAACACCATCACATTTCTGCTTTTAATCTTTAACCATCTTAAGTATTTAAAGAAAGAAAAGAATTAACAGAATTGAGGTATTAGAAATTTGTTACCATCTCTTGATTGAAGTTCTAGACATTTTTCACTTTGGTGTGGAACAGCTCACTGTTCCTGTCAGTCAGAAATTCCATTAGAGTCGTAACAAGGCATTTACAGATTACATTCACGTCCTGCATGGTTAAAACCTCTTTTGAATAATCAGAACCCCTATCAAGTAACCTTTTTTTTTTACATTGTTGGAAGATTTCTTTTTATGTGGTGGGTTCAATTCTGGCTGCTGTAACGACCCCCCTTGGTTCAGTTGTGGAAGGAGGAAGCTAGATTTACGCTTTTGTCTACGTCTGCTTCGTGTCTGAATATTCAAAACTTTGGCTTTATTCCCACCCTCCTTTAAGACTGGACTGCGCATCTCACAAACAAGCTGAGCATATCTACGATGGCAGCGTTTGGATAAAAAGGTGAACACTTCTACTGGTAGATCTCCAGAGGAGCTTCAACTTTTCACGACAAGAAGGGGAAGTCATTTCAGAAACACATTGTTCAACTTCCAGCAAATAATCATGGGTGTTTGAGTCAGGGTGATCTGGGTCAAACAGCTGTATATCGCTAGCTAAAGATTACAGCTGCGTCATACGCATTACGTAAGGTGGGCGTGGCCCATTTTGATTGGAACTCTGATTCTGTTCAACGAATGGCTGGGAGGTTGGAGCCAAACCATGAGGGGGGAAAAGATCGCTCAGTGTGGGAGGAAGAGCCTTTCAAGAATTTGACATCTCCAAGTGTTGGTGTGTCAAGTAGGTGACTCATGCGTCCACAAGGTGGTGACATGGAGTCAGGAGGAAGCATGCATTTTGGTTGATTTAAACCAGTCAAGTCCAGAGCTGTGTCATCCTTGGACAAGAGGGTAGCTCTGGAAAGGTTCCCAAATCCAAATCTTTCTTTGGTTTCTTTAGGAGAAACCAAGGAAGAATGAATGTCTAGGATTTGTCGATTTGTTATGGGGAGAACAGGTTCTGCTTTTTCTGCACGAGAAACAAAACTATTTTCCAAATCTGTCTCATTTTGATTATGAGGTTGCTGGTGGGAGTAATCAGAATTTACTTGACAGGCGTCAACGTTCTCCCGGCTTTGGAATGCCGACTTATCGTACTCATGTTCTTTCAGATATTTGACTTCATGTTTAGCTTGCTCAAGTTTCATTTTCGCTTGTGAGAGCTCTGCTTTCACAGCCTGCTCTCCCTGCAGTGCCATCTGGTGGTAAGTCTGTAACTGGAGGAATCTTTTATTCTCTAGTTTTGACCTAACTGTATACAACAACGTAAGATGGCACACCACCTCAGAAATCCTGGCATTTCTAGGTGGATTCTCAATAAAATTTATCAGCTTCTGAATCTGATAATCACATTCAGCAAGAGAGAGATTATTTAATTTGTCTACTTCATCTGAAGATAAACCAAGGAGACCAGGAACAGTTTCTTGCCTCTGCATCTCTCCTGGATCTGCAAGCCTCAAAGCTTTAGTCATCTGGGATTCTAACTCCATCTCTGCTGAACTTAAAAAAAACCCCAACAGTTTATTAAAACAAATGCTGAAAGCAACAACGCTAGCAAATAGCCGTACTTTTCTAGTTTGTGCACAGGCCGGCAGCACCTGTGTCTTACGGCAACACTATGCTTCAAGTGTTCAAAGTTATTGCTATTCTGGGAGGAATATTGGTAATTAGCAAACAGGCAAACATTCACCCCCCTTTTCCTGTGGGTGGGCAAATTCAAAATAGATTAATCTGAGTTAATCAAACTGCTAGCAGTGATTTCTCAAACCCACTAATTAATTTAGCATCTGGATACCAGATGAATAAATAATTAACTTTGAAGTTAATTTAAAAAAACAAGTCTAAGAATCAGAATTATCTGGAAGAAAACTTGTGTAGCAAATCTTGGGCTGGACTCTTAGGTTAAAAACCACAACCTATTGCTTACACCAAGTAGAATGACTGAGTTAAATCATGTAGTGGTTTTTATCACTACTAGTAAGGAGATTTCTGGTGATAATTTTGGCTAAAATCTGAGGCGATGAAATGCAGGAATATCACTGGTCATACCCTTCTGTATGAGCAATGACTTCTGATTTCAGAGGCATCAAAAATTGGCCAAGATTATTACTGTGAATTCACTAATCTTATATCTGGAAGTTTATGTTTCAATCTTATTCAACACACATGTTGCAAAGCTGACCAAGATAAACGCCTCACACAGGGTACCAAAATTTGGAGATGTTAAATAAAAATATGATATTTGGCTAACCGACAAGTGTAAAGCTTTTTGGGGTCAGCAGTTAGTCCACAAACGTCAGTATACCTATGTAGTGTTTTCCAGTTAGGCATAGGTGATCAGTGGTTGGCTACATGAAGAAGCAGTGTAATCCTGATTTTTTTTCACAATGGTGAATGGACAGTTTGACCTTAACTTATTCAATATTTATTTCATGAATAGGTAACTATTAACTCCATAAGTAGAGCATATAATGAAATGGATCAGCAAGTCATCATTAGATGGTAATTTAACCTTTAAGTGTTAGACCAATATTTCTCAAACTTTTTACAGTGGGTACCACCAGAGAAAATGTTGAGCTCTCCAAGTACTACCATCATGACCAACCTTAGCATACAGTAGAGAAGACTTAGCCTTTTAACTATAGACAATTAACAAAGGAAGCTTATTTACTCATAATGGTGATTATTTAGTGGTAATTGTTGCCATTCACAGCCACACTGTGTGTAAATTGTACATTTTTTAATTAATTAGATTTTCAAAACATATTTAGAACTTTCCTCCAAATACCTCTAGGGAGAGTATGAGTACCACTGGTGGTACACGTACCACAGTTTTAGAATCATGGTGTCAGACAATTCTTTCAAGAGGAGTCAGATATGAGCTAACAGTTTTCAATCATACTTGGTCGCTGAACTACTGGAAATCATTAGTTTATCATTTGGTTAGAGGAGGCGCAGTTTCTCAGACTGTTGGCTGGCAGCAAAAAGATAATAATTAATCATTCAATCAGATGATAATCAAAAACAGTAACATATCTTTTTCCATTTTAGAAGAGGGGGACTCAGATCATGCACTTATCATTTTACAGTAATTTTAACATTAATTGGTAAGAAATTCTTTGTTTATTTTAACAATCATTATAATTATCTCAAAAATATCTGAAATGCAGGATGATTAAACTGTCTAAAATTAATGGTGAAAATAAAGTTTATTGATGTGCTGTTGTACCATAATTGTGTCATATTTTTACCAAAAGCATGCTGCAGTCATTTGAAGAAGATGTAATTCATTCAAAAAAGGGAACCAAAAAAATCTCCTTTAACAACTTGGTTCTGGAAGATTGCATCACGTATTCATAACTTCTCACACAGAAAGATTACCTGCTGAATAGGTTTCTCTCAATTCTCCACATTGGGGGCCTACCCTCCTTCTCGTAGTACCCATTGTATCAACCT
Organism: Apricaphanius iberus; assembly: GCA_028564705.1. Lineage (NCBI taxonomy): Eukaryota > Metazoa > Chordata > Actinopteri > Cyprinodontiformes > Aphaniidae > Apricaphanius > Apricaphanius iberus. The sequence continues at coordinate 711,587 of JAPXFQ010002510.1, forward strand.
TCATTAACTGGGTTGTCTTTACAAAAGCCACAATGATTTATCCATCAAGACAGGCCTGTGTGTTCTCACAGCAAACTTCAGTAAAAACTAATCCATGAGGAGTGGTAATTAGCCTGCTCCTTTCTCCATTATTATACACGTGGCTTGTAAAATATTGTAGCTTGCCCTTTCATCTGCATGAACTAATGATGTAATCTCATTCTGATATTTGTGCACATGTCCTAGAGTTAAACTCAGAACTTGAAATGTCATCAGGAAATGGTCACTGGTGGGTGGCATTAGCATTTGGTTTCCATTATGCAGATCATTGAAGTCTTCCAAACTCCAAGTAGAAATCTGTGTTCTTGACAAATGTGATTTTTAACTCTAGAATTCAGTGCAAGACACTTATGATGATACATTGGCCCGGGTTGCTGTCAGCAGGCTTTTGACAAGTGCAGCAGTAATGATGCAAGTGGGGAGAGGTTCTAGTTGGTGGAGGATCCTTCTGCCTCCTAAGGTTCAAAGATAGACCATCATGCTCTAGCTACAGTAAATTATTAAATTTTAATTCAGGAATATATTACATAGCATCACATGCCTGACTAGCTAAGGAATACATTTCTTTATTAAATATTAATATACCTATTTAGATCTAAATATATGGAGGAAGCATGTCACTGTACTAGGGTGTTTGTGCTTTGAGTTTTAGTAAGTTATTTTCCTTATTCAGTTTACATCATCATTTTTGTATTTTTCACTTCCTTTTCAGTTCTTTATTTCTCTAACTAGTTTCCTCATTTAGTTCTATTTCCATTTATTCCATTCTGTTCTGTTCTTTACTTTGTTCACTAGTGTTCTTATTTTTAATCTCACTTTGGTTCCTAAAGTTGAGCCGGTACTCGGCTGAAATGAGTATCAGGTACGGATAAAGCAATTTTGCCGAGTACGAGTATCATACGAGTAATACGATTCACTTTGATACTTTCCAGTCAGGCTTTAGGTCCCATCACAGCTTTGGGAGAGCTCTGATGAAGGTGAAAAGTGATATCCGCATGAACACCAACGCAGGCAAAGTCTCAGTTTTAGTTCTGCTGGACCTGTGCGCTGCCTTTGACACAGTGGACCATGGGATCTTACTTCACAGCTTCGAAAACTGGGTGGGAATCTCTGGTACTTCTCTACACTGATTCAAGTCCGATCTCGAGGACAGGAGGTACTTTGACGAAATTGGAAAATGTGTTTCAGACAAAATTCGCATGACCTGTGGAGTCCCCCAGGATTCAATCTTTGGAGCTCTTTTATTCAACTTGTACATGCTTCCATTGGGTCAGCTAATTAACAGTAATAATGCGTCTTACCATAACTACGCCGATGACACTCAGATCTACGTGTCACTGACGGCAGGTGAACATGGGCCTATAGATACACTCTGTCACTGTATTGAACAGATCAGTGTGTGGATGCAAAACAACTTTCTCCAGTTAAACTCCGACAAAACTGAGATAATTCTTTTTGGCCCACAGACACAAAGAGAAAGTGTTATCAGTCATCTTGAGTCTCTCTTCGTTTTTCAACCAAAAAATCAGGTTAGAAATCTAGGGGTAATCATGGAGTCAGACCTGAACTTAAACAGCCACATCAAAGCAATAACAGTTTTTTTACCATCTGAAAAAAAAATGCTAACATAAGAGGAATAGTGTCGAAACCAGACTTAGAGAGAGTTATCCATACTTTTTTCTCCACCAGGTTAGACTACTGTTACATCCTGCTCAATGGCCTCTCTAAACGAGCTGTTAGACAGCTGCAGTACATCCAGAACACTGCTGCTCGAGTCCTAACAAGAACCAGGAAATACTACCATATTAGTCCAGTGCTCCGGTCTCTGTGCTTCCTGTCACTCAGATAATATAATTTAAAACGGCTCTGCTTGTGTACAAGTCTTTTGATGGTTTGGCACCAAAGTACATCTCTGACATGTTAGAGACATATCACCATCTCAGGCCCTGAGATCTTCAGGGAGGGGTCTCCTGGTGGTTCCCATAGTCAACAATATACACGGTGAGGCATTTCACTTTCAGGCAGCTAAAAGCTTGAACAGTCTTCATGAGGATGTGAGACAAGCCTCAACACTAACAATGTTTAAATCCAGGCTGAAAACAGTTCTTTTTATCCTTGCATATGACATTGAAAGAATTTTAATTGCACTCTTGCTTTTTATTGTAATTAATGATTTTTTAAGTTGATGGCTTTTCTGTTTATCTGTTTTCTTAATTTATGCAACTGTGAAGCACTTTGAATTGCCTTGTGTATGAATTGTGCTCTACAAATAAACTTCCCTTGCCTTGCCTGTGCTCGGATTGATAAATAAATATTCTCATTGGGTAGCTGACTGTGTCTGCGTCCTAGAGCCACCATACTCCTGAAGTTCTCCTGATATCTGATTCAATTCAGTTTATTTATATAGCGCCGTTTCACAACAGATGTCATCTCAAGGCACTTTACAAGAAGAGTTATTACAATACAATGTTTAATTTAGAAATTAGAGAACCACAGAAGATTGCGTCGTGTAATTCTCAGCAATCCCTCACACTGAGCAAGCACGAAGCGACAGTGGAAAGGAAAAACTCCCTTTTAACAGGAAGAAACCTCCGGCAGAACCAGGCTCAGCACAAGCGGTCATCTGCCGAGACCGTCTGTGGTTTGGAGAATACAGAACAGAGACACAGAACAGAGACACAGAAAGAACAACACAGCTGATGCAGAAGTTTGTTGCAGGACGTGGAGAACTTTCCGTCACTGCAATGCCATCTTAGTCAGGGTCGTCAAGCAGGGCGGGTCAGGAGCACCTACTGTAGGAAAAGACTAAGAGAAAACTGGTTAGCTACTAACATTAACCTGTCTCCTAGCTACTAGGAGACCTAGCTACTAACACTTTCTACCTGGCTTACATTAACCTATCTCTACCTAGCTACTCTACCTCTTCCTATCTCTTCCTAGCTTTTGACACTCTACCTGACTACTAACATTAACCTGTCTCCTAGCTACTAGGAGACCTAGCTACTAACACTCTCTATTTGGCTTACATTAATCTATCTCTACGTAGCTACTCTACCTCTTCATATCCCTTCCTAGCTTTTGACACTCTACCTAGCTACTAACATTAACCTATCTCTTCCTAGCTACCTGTCTAACCTGTCTCTAACTACCTATTAACATATCTCTAACTGTAAGCTTTGTCAAAGAGGAAAGTTTTAAGCCTAGTTTTAAAGATATACAAATTGTCTGCTTCACGAACCAACCCTGGGAGCTGGTTCCATAGGAGGGGAGCCTGATAGCTGAAAGATCTGCCACCCATTCTACTTTTAGAAATCCTAGGAACTACCAGTAAACCTGCAGTCTGAGAGCGAAGGGCTCTGTTAGGAACATGTGGAACAATCAGGTCTCTTATGTATGATGGAGCTAGATTATTAAGAGCTTTATATGTCAGAAGGAGGATCTTGAATTCTATTCTATTCTGATGGTGTCGCTTTTCATAAACACTCCCCATTTCTTACGAGAGGAGAATAAAACATGTTACATTTGCATTTTGCCAAGGAAGGTGCTATGGGGTACGGTTTACAGAGCTCATCTTTTGTGCTGATCCGGCAGAAAACAAAGTTAAAGACTTAATGCTGCGTTGCGACCCCAGTGAGAAAAAAAAATACTTTCTCACTCTCTTCTGACACAGACACTCCTTCGAGTTTTTATGATGATTAATAAGTTACTATTGCTAAATGTTAACTGCTTGTGAGCAGGGACGTATCCAGGATGTTAATAAAGAGGGGCTAAAAGGGCCCAGGGTGGTACTGGGACTGTAACATCAAATGTTATTTATTTTATAAAATAAATAAAGGTAGTTATTGTATGAAACTATATTACAAATCAATTACCTATACACACATACCCGGTGTGAATACAAAAAAAAGCAAAAACAATCAAAATCTCATAGATCATAAAAAAATGAAAGTAAAAAAATGAAAGTTATGTTGGGATGAAAACTCTTGTTCATTACATTTTATTTTATAATTGCAACCACAAGTGTCGTATTCATTGTTGCAAAACTCGTTCTGTATAGGCCTATTGTTTTTTTGTTATCAAAACCATTGATCTGAAGATCAATGCTGATGTTATGTAAATAGTTTTCTAATCAGCAATAAATATAATTTCTGGTCAACCTATAACAGTTGCATGCTTAAAAACACATACCGGTTAAAGCCACGGCCATTTCAAAATAACCGGATTAAACCCCACCCAATTCCAGATTAGGCCCCGCCCAGTCCGAGTACAGATACAGATAATTCTTATGGGTTAACAGATACAGATAATGCTGTACTCGCTCATGCCTATTGGTTCCTTCTTAGATATCTTATCGTTAGTTCCTTCCTAGTTACTTCTTATGTTGCATTCCATTTGTCTCGGATACTCGGGCGTCTGAGTCACTATACACGAGAACGTGACCGAATTCCCGATTTAAAGCGTTCCAGTTTATCTCACTACACTCCGAGTTGGAAAAAAAATGGACGCTTTGAGGGCAGCAGCTAGTTATTGTTATTCCATTGAATATAATAAGGTGATTAAAAATATTCCACAGGCTCTGATCCATATTGTCAAGAAATCAATTTCAAAACTTTAAATAATATTTACCCATCGAACCACTTTATTCAAGCTAGATTCAATTTCAATGTTGAAAAATATTACTTATGCAAACAAGAGGATGAACAAACTAAACATCTCTTCTATGAATGAGGTAAAATTATGGATCTTTGGAAATCACTTTAGGAGTGTCTTAACTCTAATGAAACTAATATAAAAAATAATTTCTTAATTGAAGATATTCTGTTTGCAATTATACTAAAATATAAAAAAGCTGAAATCATAAATACAATTTTTTTAATCATTACAAAAGTTTTTTATACATGAATACAGATGCACCAAAACTCCTCCTACCTGGAATAATCTAAAAAATGAAATTGCTGTTGAAATGTCTACATAAAATGCAATAAAACTACATGATTTCATAAAGAACACAAATTTATAATTTTGGTTGTTTATATGATGTGGAGGGTATTTGTTCTCTAAAACTCCCCTTGTGATTCTGTTTGAATTATACACATCTGTCTTTATTTTATTATATTTGTTTTCTTTTGTTCACTTTTTCCATTTTTGTTATTTAATTTTTTTTTATCCCACGGTGTTTTTTCCCATTATCACCCAGTGTCGGTCCCTAAGTCTAGTTCTGGGCATTGCGCTCCCTCCGCCAACCCCAGCAGGACCCTACACTGGGCTCAGGCCTCCTTCATGCTTTGAGGAGTGACGAACCGTTCTTTTCACCTGAGGGGGTGGGGATTCGCCAGCTGGAAGTAGCGCGTGGAAGGATCACGTTATTCCAGCCAGATCCTCCCCAATCCCTCAGGTGCCCCGGTCAACCAGGAGGAGGCAGTGTACAGCCCAGAACTAGTGCATGTTTTTGTGGGAGTAGCTCACATTAGCTACTCAAGGAATCACGGAGAACATCCAAACTCCACACGGAAAGGCCCTTTTGCCAACCTCAGCCAGGGTGTAGGTGCTGATGATATGGAGGAAAAGACACACCCTCAGCACCCGAACCAAGGACATTCTAGCTGTTAAGTGAGCTGCGCAACCAGCTGCGCCACCGTGCTCCATTTGTGAATGTCCATTTTTGAATGTTTCCTTATGTTTGACTGATATAAGTGACTACAAATCTCTAGGTTATGACAAGCACACGGACTTTGGAGTTATTTGTACAGTTATTGTGGATTTAATTCAATTGTTTGTTTGTCAGTTTGTGTATTTATTCAAATTCCACTAGTTCACTAGTGTGAGGGACATTTTTCTCCAGCTAGTTCACTATGGACAGTGTTTTGTCTTCACTAGCTAACATGTAGGCTCAATTTGTCTTCTATAAGCTACTGAAAGACATTATAATGCAGATATGCTCACTAGTTAACTAGTGAGTCTGTCCTGTTCCATTACAACTGGACTAGTAAGGCCAAACATGCCAACTAGTTAACTAGTAAGAGCACATATTTGCATTACAAGTTGCAAGTGATGCACTATTTGACTGTAGTGTCCATCACATAAAATTGCAAAACATTTTTGGTTGTAACATGACTAAATATGCAACTGTTCAAAAGATACAAATATTTTTGCACTGTTAAATACGAACTTCGTAGTTCAATTACGTTGCCTGTTACACACTATCTTAATAGTTCAATTAAAAATATACCTTTATCATTTTAATGTCACCTGCATATAACATGCAGACACAAACATGAACACACTCTCATAAAGAACCCATTACGGTCTGCTATAGAGCCATTTCCCTCACCACCAATAGCTTAGACATATAATCAAAGTCAAGAGCTCCCTATTAGTTTCTTTCTGCTCAGTCTCATCCTGTTTAAGTGTTCGCTTAGCACAAAGAGAGCCTGAATATCTTTTACCCCATTCCCCCTCCTCTCATCATATAATTGCAGGGTTCCACAATAGGCTCCACTTTGAGTCAATATTGTGAAATGTTTTTCACAAGAACTGTCAGTGTTATTGATTTGTGTTGGGCCATGGTTGACAGCCCTCATAATACCATTAAAGTCGCAGTTTACAGAAGAAAGTGTAGAGAAGGCAGAGCGCGAAGCATTATGGGACGTAGTCCAGTTGATGTTTGTTTAGTTTTTTGTATAAGTGAACATGATTCTTGGGTAAAATATGGGCTTTTCTGTGTAATGAAAGGAATATTGTGCTTTAAGAACATCTTGAAACATCTTGCAGTTCTATCTTCACTGTAGGGTTACAGCTGAGAGGGGAATGTACTGTAGAGGTTTTAATTTTAAAAAAAGAAGCATCATATAAACAGGCTGGGTAGAACTTATGAGTTGTTTTTGGTTTGTTACATGTTTTATTACTAAACAAACTGTTGTCCACGAGGTCCAACTAGTAAAATTTTATTTGTTATTTCCTATCAGTGCCACTGTTTACTTTTCTCTTTAACCCTCGTATAGTGGTCGCATCTGTGGGACCCGTTTTGATAAAAAAAGAAAAAAAAGAAATTGAAACAATTATTTTTCAAACTGAAATTCATTGGCTTTGGCTCATTTTCTGTGAAAAACATAAATCAGAACACATTTCCAATGACCACATACTGTACCCCACCCCTATGCATTAACATTACATAAAAGGTGTTAGGGTCCACCGCACCCGGGGCTAACAAATGTGTGGAAAGTCTAGGTCCTGTGTACCTACACTATTGGGCTGATTTACCAAGATTCCTGATAATGACCGCAAATATGCGTGCAGCGCTAAAAATTTGCGCAAGTGTTTTGTCCTTAATTTGGGATCATTTACTAAGATTGAGTGAGCAATTCTTAACAGGTGCAAGTAGCAGTATTCAAATTAGTATTTTGTGGCCGCTAATGCGAGCTGCACCACGGCTAGAGAAAGGAGGAATAATGCGCTTGGATCCATGTTGTGTCTTTGGCACAAAAAAAGGAGGGAGGGATGACATGTATCAGTTCTTTGGCTGTTACAGAATTAATTAATATTAAGCTTAAATGTTGTAAATTCTGTTTTTCGTTTGTCAGTAATAAATGTAATTCATGCGGTGTACATGCGCAAAAAAAAACCCCAGGTAAATATTTACATAACTCTCAGGTTTATGGCCATTAGAGTTCTAATTACTCTTAGTCTATATTGTCTGTGAATTACATTTTTTGTTTGTCAGTAATAAACTCATGTTGAATGTGGTTGCGCACAATTATGACATGCTTTTCAGAAGTGCTAATAATTGAGTCTGATTGTGACTTTAAAGAAGAGGATAAGGTTGAGCAACATTTAGAAAAAAACCCCAAAGACGAGCAAACAAAGCCCACTAGATATCAATTGAAGAAATGTGGATGTCAAAAAATTGTGAAATTGAATGGTGTTTATACCTAAGAAATGAGCCACCGCGCAGAGCTCCTACTGCGATAAAGATGCAACCAGGGCCAATGCAGCTGGCAGTTACTCATGTGCAGGACATCAAGTCTTCATTTGATCTTTGCATCCCAGATTGAATCAAGAAAATTATTCTGGATTGTAGTAATCTAGAAGGAAGGTGTGGTTTTGGAGAGAGGACCAAATTAACCAAGTGGATTTACATGCCTACTTTGGGGTTTTTCTCCTTGCTGGAGGAATCCACAGAATCCCTGTCTCTGGAATTTCTCTGGAAAACGTCCAAAATTTTAAGGATTATCTGTTTCATATTCCTCAATGTGTTGTTTTTTCCCACTCAACCCACTTGATTATAACTGATTTTCTTTTTTTATTACATTTTATAACAAAAATGAGTAGCACATTAATTAAAATTGTGATCTAACAAACGTAAAGGGAAAATATTTTTGTTCTTCATATGCATGATCCGGGCACAACCTCACGTCGATTTTTCGACACAATCGGCTGGGATTCCTTACATAGAAAACTTTTAACTGATTGGAATGTTTGTATAATTGTATTGAAATGACTTTTGCTGTAAAGTGCCTTGAGATGACATTTGTTGTGAATTGGCGCTATATAAATAAAAGTGAATTGAATTGAATTTTCAGTTTCTCTTAGTCTTCTTCAAAAGTCAAAACGGATTCTGTAAAAATGGCACCACAATAAAAAGAAATGCAATCCACACGCTTCCACTTAAGCTGTTGTAGTACCTATGCCAGGCCCATTGGTGGTGCTGTGACACTGCCAGAGAAATTTAAAATTATCTTAACATTTTTCGAACAGCAAGTTACTTCCCATGTATATATGAAATAATAAAGTCAATTTCTGAAATACAAGCTTTTATTTACAAAATAATTCAACTTTCCAGTAATAATACTTAAATCAACAAACTTACTTAGTAACACACACCTCTTAACTACTAGTAGAAGAAGAATGAACAATAAAACTAACCAAAAGTAAAAACTGTAGAAATGTATCAGTGTGCTTAAAAGTAGAAATGATAAGCAGTAAAATGATAGTGATGTCACAGTCCAGAATGAATATGTATCCTTAAATACAAAGGACTGTATTGAGTTTGGAAGTTGTTTTTAAACTAATTATGATTAGTTTAGGTCTAGCATAATGGTTTGTTTTCAAGCAACAAATTCGTAATGCAATGCAGAAGTGAAGTCCAAACATTGTTTGGAGGAAGTAATGTTCCATTTAAATAATTTGCTCTCTTAGAATTTTTTTTATATAGATCAGTGTCCACAGTCATGGATCACATGTTAGTATTTTTTGCACACTAAAAATGGCTTATTATACTAGTTTTCGGTGTTCAAACAGTCAATTTTATAAAGGCAAAATGTATTTTGAATACCGTAAACAATAATCCCAACTTTTTAGGAGGGCCAGAAACCACCACCACCAGCTGGCATGGAGTATGGATTAGAGTCTATACATTGCATGGTTGGAACTTAATTTAAACAAGCACTGTAATCTGTCCTGGACCGACCTGATACATGAATTAGTGGGCCAGGCCTGGCTTCTGGCGCTTGGTCTGACACAAGCTTTCTTGAACAAGTCTTATGGTGCATTCAGACCACAGGCTTTGTGAACGTCAGGCAACGCTCATGAAGCGACTTGTTCGACGCATATACACAAAAGATAAAATTTTAAGCTGAAGCTCGTGGGCGGCCCTTTCTCTGATGGATGTTCTAAACACTCACGTATCGTGGTTGGCTAGACAGCGTCAACGTCACTACAGTGAGACACTCTGATTGGTTGCTGTGCTGCATCCACAGCTTTAGGAACGTCAAAAGTTCACAGTCTCCATGAACTGTCTGACGATCTGATCTTCAACACTAAAAGCCAGAAGCTCCCGGACCTCTGCATCACTCCAGTTTACCGTCTCACTGATATAAACTATGCCAACCCTCACCACCATAGGACAGAAGTAAGATTATGCTGGTCTGACCAATGTGAGTCTGGTGTGACCCACAGACAAAGAGGATGAGAGGGGGCGGAGCATATGCTTAAAAAAGGGGTTATGATGTTACACATTCATGCAGTGAATGTGTAACATGTGAAAGGGCAGCCTCTAAATAAGGCATTATCTGCCACAAAACTACATTTGACCTAAGTTTAGTTATGAATCACTATAGCGCTTTTCACTTGTGAGTTCAGAGCGTCTTGGAGGTGCTGCACTGTTAAAAACCCCAGATGACAACAGCAACACAGCACCTCAGAGATATTTCGAAAACAGGGGAATCGCGCTAGCGAATTATAACAAAACACTGATGAAATGAAGAAGTGTTGTGGCAGCTAATCCCTTATTTATTGGCTGCACTTCAGCTGCCCCTTTAAATGGATATACGCAAACTTGTCCGGTTGAGTAAATGAAGATAGTGCTTCTAGAAATAAGGTCGTGGTTAAAATTTTTTTACTTCCCCTTTAAGTTTGTTAGTGAACTAATTACAATAATAAAAAATACTTACTTAACTTTGAAAGTATGACATCTTTAACAACTTACAATAACAATTAAAACTAAAGAATCTAATTTTTTTTTGTGTGTGTGGCAGAAATGGTGACAATCTCATTAGCCCTGGTCACCATCTTTACTTGGCCAAATTCCCTGTGACCAAAGAAGGTATATTACTTAAGAAAAAATAAAATAAAAAATTGAATTACAGAAATAATGAAAACTTATTTGCTGGAGATGAATAACTAAGTGTGGATGTTTCCAAACAGAACAGATGCATTTTAACTACATATTAAAACTAATTTGTAATAAAAACATATCCTAAGCTTTGAACTAATTATGAATAAGGCACTGGTCAATGATTTACCAAAAATGGAAAGACTATTATAAAAATACAAATGTGTCAAGATATATTTGTAACTAAACATTTACATCCACTGAATACAAAGCCACAAACACCTTGTTTTTCTCACTCTCTGAAGTTCAATCAGACCAGCTTCTCTTGGTTTAGGTCAGTTAGAATTAACAAAATTATTTCTGTTTGCTAAATGCCACATACTGTAACAGATCTAAAACAAGATAAGTTTGGTCTGGTTTCACTTCAGACGATGAGAAAAAAATGAATGAAACAATGCTACATATCAGAGAGCATTATGGTGGTGTAGTATGATGCTTTTCTTTGGCAGAAACATGGAAACCAGTCAAAGTTTACAGGAATGGAGGTAAATAGAAAATGATAGAAATGAAAGCAAAATCATGTGTAGGATGAGTTTTCCAGGCCTAGACCCAATTAATTATCTGTAGCAAAACTGAAAGACAGAATGTCACATAAAATACATTGATGTTTGTGTATTAAACCAATTTGAAGTGTTATGAATACATTTAAAAGGTGATGTAGTTGTATATCAAATCCTGTAAAAATATTGTGTTAAATAGATTTTTAACTATGATCGCTACAAACTTTAAATAAAAATAAATTAAATAAAATAGAACAAAAGAAACTGCTTGAAGATTAATAACATATTCTCTTAGCCATTTTGAGGGCCTTTTGACATTACTGCTCAGTTTATAATATCTCCACATTATTTTCAAGAAGAAACTCAAAAGAAAATTCCTTGTTCAGTGATTTGAGAGAAATAAAGGCTTTTATGTTCCTAACACGGCACTTCGTTCTCAGAATGCAGGTACACGGGTAGTTCCTAGGATTACTAAAAGTAGAATGGGAGGAAAATCTTTTAGTTACCAGGCTCCTTTCCTGTGGAACCTCCTGCCGGAGGTTTTTCCTGTTAAAGGGGAGCTTTTCCTTTCCACTGTGGCTACATGCTTGCTCAGTGTGAGGGATTGCTGTGGTTGTAGTAGTAGTCTGCAAGATCCGGGCATAACCCACGTCGATGACTCATCACAATCCGCTGGGATTCCTTACATAGAAAACTTTTAACTGATTGGAATGTTTGTATAATTGTACTGAAATGACTTGTGTTGTAAAGTGGCTTGATATGACATTTGTTGTGAATTTGCACTATATAAATAAAATGGAATTGAATTGAATTAAATAAAAGGTCCATCCCTATGTTTATTGCTCCTACAGAGTGTTTGGGATGTGAATCATCAGCCCACTAAGACATCAAATATCATGCATCATTTTGTGGCCCATCACAGAGGGCAATACAAGAACAGAGAAGACCCCCATCCTGTTTGACTTCCCAGTCTCCCAAGGCTGAAAAATGGGAGTGTATCCGAAGCGATGGTGGGGCGAAAATGATTGTTTTTTCAGATGTTCTGCGGCCCCGCCGTTCCCCATGGTGACTGTGACAGAGCCATTCTGGAATAGGCTGTGGCTCCACTTGGCAGGCCTCAAAGGCGTCAGCGCCGTTCCTCTTGGGACGTCCTGGCACCACGTCCCAACCCACAACGCTTCTGCAGCCTGACTAATTAAAACCATACTACTCCTCACAAAGCTACATCTCCCTGCTATACAGCACATGCATGCCTTCCCATTAAAACAAAATCTCTGATGCTGTTTGCAAACAAGTCTTCCGTAAGGAGTCTACTTTATTCTAACTGCAGTGCCATATGGGTGGAGTTTTAAGCAGATTTTGTCAGAAAAGTTGTCAGCCTTTAGAACCGGGACAGAACACAGTTTTAAACACTCTTATGTGGTCGCTGAATAACTTGCTGGCACTGATGCTGTTGTCATAAGCGGTAGCACCCTCCCATTTGGCTTTATAGTAGGTGAAATCAAACTACTATTTGAAAGTTTTTGCATACAGTCATGGCCCAGATCTGACTCAGACTCCACACACAGAGTGAACTTTTCCCTCTACAGACAATCGGAGACATGTGAATATGTGCCACTGCTATGGCTGCACATTAAAGATTTTACATTTAAACATTTTCTGGCCTGCTGCACATCACTTCTTCCAGCTTTTCCAGCTATTTTCTGAAATGTCATCAAACACGGACTTTGTTAGGATGACGAAATGATGATGTTTGAGTTCACTGGATGTTGATCAAAAACTATTTGCAAGTCTGTGGTTTGTTTTAGCCAATGTAGGCGCCAGATGGGCTTAAAAACGCAAAAAGCTGAGCTGCAGTTATTCCACAAAATGATGCATTATCCTCAAAAAGAGTTAAGTGTTTGAGACAATGCTGCTGCCTTCCCTCTGACTGCCTGCTTTATGGGAAGTTATTTAACTGTTCTGATCTGCCAGCAGCCTTGTTAATCCTAAGTAGATAAATAAATCATTTCCTGTAATAAGGTTTGTATTTATTTTTCATTTTTACACATAAGGGTCTTCTCAGGCTGTGCAGCTTTACTGCCATGACCTGACATCCAATCAATTCCGACATTACAAAGACCAGAAATTTGGATACTCAGAATATTCTGGTACAGAAAGAAGGTATCACAAAGAGTTTAAACCACACACAACCTTCATGTGGCTGGATTTTGCAGACGGCAACACAGGGAAAAGAAAAAATACTTTCCTATACTCAACATCATAGTTCTCACAGTTGATAATCTTTCAAATGTCCCAAACATAAATGCTTTTCCATTACTTTTCATGTTCCATGTTCTTCTTCTGAAATGCATGGTTCTGGGGAAGATGGATCATTGTACTTACTGAACCTTTGGTATATATATTTTTTTCTTTTACAGAGAATATGCTCAAATTCCCCAATATTTCAAATTAAATCATTTTTATTTTTTAAAAGTGAAATTCTGTTACAATGTTATGAGTAGTTAATATTTTACAATCATACAGAGTGCTCAAGGCAACTCACAGTAGAGCCACAATCAACCATTTCCAGTAACTAACATGAACACATTTATGCACTGACATACAAACAGTAGTCAATTTAGGGTTAAGTGCCTTCCCCAGGGAGTCATTACCAACAGGAGGAAGCTAGAATTCAGCTGTAACAGCAGCAAAGTGATAGGTAGGATACACATTTACATTAACACAAGATCAGTATAAAAAACTGAATTAACAATAATATGTGTTAAATAAGGACACAATTACAAAACCAAAGTACTGTGCAGTTATTAAAAATAATGGGGCATACTGATATTTTACTGTGCTACTATTTCAAATAAATATTTACTAATATTTACTTAAAATATTTGTAGAACTTGTATGTGTAGAAGTTGTGCATTAAAAAAAGGAATGTTACATGAAGTGAGAAATAATTAAAATCTCTGCAGGGTTTGTTGGGAGCAGTGGTGGCCTTTAGTCTAACAACTGCTTAAAGGAAGGACCTGCGATAATGCACCTAGGATGCAGCAGTCTGTCATCAATAGTTTTTAAATAAGCCAACATAATATTAATAATTATAAGGCCGACTTTAAAATAAGTGCATCCGTTTTTAAAATATGTTACATGATCTGTTTAGTTCTAAACAATCCTTCCAATCATACTTCCAATATAACTGTTGTAAACTGACAGGCATATTCCACCCCTAAGTGAAATGTAGTCTGTTGCCATATCCCCTAGAGTTAGGTAAGTGAGAGAAAGCATTAGGAGACTTCCTCCTAATCTGGCAGCAGTCTGTTTTCGTTAGCTAGCATAAACAATGTAAGTGCATAGTGACAAAAGGATTGTATTTTTACCATCACCACAGAATACTGTAAAAGAAATAAGCCAATATCAATAAGGTGAATATACTATCAGATCTTAGAGCTGGTACGTTAAAAGCATTTGTGGTTTCTGTGCCTTCAGCACAAGAGCAAATCAGAATTTCCTCTGCCATTAAATCACAAAACTCTTATGGGAAGAGATTTGCAAATTAACTGGCATTGAGTAAATAGCGTCCTTTGGTGTTGCTGCAGACTGAGGCATTAGGTATGAATTTAGTACAAAAATATTCTAAAACTGCAACCATTTATTAGAAACCATAAGCAGAAGAAATTGATCGCATCTCCTAGTCCAACCAGTCAGCACTGAGAGTGATAACCAGGCATTTAGAGAGCAAATATTGAATACTTATTTCTCTAAAAAGAAGCTAATTTCCTTTGTTTTTAACTTTTACATTATTTTTTACAAATACCATCTTGAAAATTTATTATTATTATTAATTAATTAAAATCTTGAAATTAACAAAGGTCCTTCAATAAATGGGCCCTGAACAGACCAGCGTGCATTCTTGAAATCCACAGCATTTCTGTATGATAATACATTAATTTAAGTTGTTACACTGCCAGACTCTTTTACAATACTACATCATGCCTCTCTTCAAAAAAAATTGTTAGGAATGTCTCTAATTTGGAATTAGACCTCACAATGATTGTGTCATATTCCACTGGTCTGATCGTGCCTGTCTTACAATCAAAAACACATGAGATGCTGAATGTTGCCAACGGTTACTTTGTAAACAATAATTATTTTTATTCAATCCAAATAAATTAAAGGGAAAACAAAATATATTAGTGGTGAATAAGTGATCCAGTCTTAAGAAACTTTTTCTGCACTTGGGAAGTGACTGCAGATCATTGGATTTGGGTGCACTTTACCGCCCAAACCTGATCCAGGATGCAGCTGAATATTTTGTTGCCAGATTATTCAAAACAGCAGTTCCACAATCAAGGATAGCACAATCATTTCTATTAACTGTCCCCCACAAGGTGTGTGCTGCGTCTCAAACCTAAAGAAACTCAGTCTGAGCTGGTACAGCTAGTCTCAGGTTGTATAGTGTAGCTAACTGCAGCCTCACGGAACAGGTTAATTGGTTCACCATCATCCACAGTGTCTTCCTCCAGATTTTCTTCCTCACATTTTACAAAAAACATATCTATAAATGACAGACTTCTTAATAAACACGTATTCTTCTCATCTTTCTTTCTTTCATTTATAGAAACCGTCTTTTCTTGCTCATTTTCAACTCCTACTGCTTGATGATGGTCAGCGTAATACTACTTGCCAGGGTAGGGGCGTGGGATGTTACCATGGTTTTCTCATTTGAGCCTGAGGAACTATATAACTCTGTTAAGGTTGAAGAAAATACTGTGGATCTTATTGGTTTTCTCCATTAGCACTGACTTCTGTCACATTTGAAATTTGAAGACTATTTTTTTTCCTTCCTTAAACTGCTCATGTGGGCTCCCGAGTGGGAGTGGGCCTATGCCCATAATGACCATTGCATATTTCAGCATGGATAGAGGTCCAGTGGCTCCAGTGTATGGCCGCATTGGTTTTGTCAGTGTACCCCAAGGCAGCTGGGGCTACAACGTATCTTACCATCACCTCTGTGTGAATGCGTGCCTGAATGGCTGAATGACTGAATGTAGTGTGAAGCAGTTAGGGGTTCTCAGGACTAAATAAAGCCATATGCAAATACAGGCTTTTCACCATTTACCAAGAGATTTGTCTTTGTCCATTGTGGGACAATAAAGAGAATTGCTATTCTATTCTATTGTAACTTGAACCACTGTTGCTTTTTTTGTAATTTTGAACCAGTCTGCCCATTCTCCTCTGACCTCTGACTACAAGGTAATGCTGTCTGATTTTGCAAAAGAAAAAGTGAACACATTCGTACAGTACCTAGGAATTTGCTGGTGAGTTTTACATTAGAGAGAAGATAATATAAAAACAACTCCTTATTTGACATAAGGTTAAATTAAAATATAGTTTTAGTATACAATTATCACACATGGAAAGCAAAAGCTCACAAATTAATCACAAGCCTTTTAAAAAAAAGACTATTTTCATTCTTGACCAGTTTTTGTCTGATTTGTGTCTGGTTCATTGGGAATAAAGCAGCTTGTTTACTGTGAAGGAAATATGTGGTTTGCCACTTTCTGCACAGGCAACCCTGCAACATTTCCCACCAGGAATGCCAGGAACTCAGTTTATGCTTTTACTGGAAAAGAAAGCTATTGCCATGACCCAAAGAAAACACAGAAGAAGATTATCTTTCTTAGTTAAAAGTCCTTTGAGTTTGCTTTTTGATAGTAATTTGCAATTAAGAGCAAAGCTTCATCAAAAACTTCATAAGAAGCATTACTGCCACTGTTGACCCTAAATTTTCTATAGTACCTCCATTTCTCTTTCTTTCTACTCTGAATTACTTTATAGATGTGACAGGGAAAGAATGAAGGGGATGGATTTGCGCAGTCAAAGCATCACAGGGAAAGTCCTAAGTCCTCCCTTTTGTCGGAAGCATATGGAGGGCACATGGTATCCTACTGTCATCTTCTCTTTACATCCCATCTTTGTCTCCTACTTGTTAAGGTTTGGATTGGAGAGATCTGCTCTGATGACGGTCCAAAGCAATCTTTCTCTTCCCTCCAGACGTTAGTTATGAGGATTAGCCATTTCCCTTTGCTGTTTTGACCTATCACATGCATCTCCAAAAGGTCTGGTCTATTATTAGACAATAATTTTTGTTCGGTCATTTTTATCTACAGTAAGAGAGGATGTGTCATGTGGCCATTTAGTTTCCCAAAACGCACATTGGTAGTTTTCATGCATTTGGCTTAATTGATAAGCTGTAGGACGAAGGGGATATGATAAAAGATTGGCACAGAAAAAGAGAAGATGTGGTTTAGTAACTAAATCATTTTTGAAGCACAGGTCAAAAATACATACAGTATATGTCAGGCTGCTGTTTAGATTTCCATACAACCTACTGGACTGCTTTTTCACAAAAAGTGCAACCTAACAATATAGAGAGCCATTTGTCAATTACAGTTCTTTCAAGTATTTTGGTACATTTCTCTGGTCTTCTGACCAGAGAAATGTACCAAAATACTTGAAATTGTCATGACAATTGGGAGAAAGTAATTGAGATCTATCAGTCTGGAAAAGGTTATAAAGTAAATTCTAAAGCTCTGAAACTCTAGGGAACCACAGTGAGAGTCAATATCCATATTTTTGGGCTGATTAAAATGACCTCAAGAGTGCAGCAGCGACTCATCTAAATAGGTCATAGTTCATGATTCAACCATAAAAAAAGAGACTAGGGAAAAATGGCCTACATGGTGAAGTTACAAGACCAAAATATTTTGACAGAAAATAATTTGATGATCCCCAAGACTTTTGGGAAAGTACTATGTGGACTGATGAAACAAAAGTTGAACTTTTTGAAAGGTGTTCATTTCAAAAAAGAACATTGTACAAACAGTAAAATGAGATAAAATGTGTTGGTTTGATGTTCTGGGGCTGTTTTCCTGCTTCAGGACTTGGAAAACTTGCTCTGATAAACAAAACCTTTAATTCTGCTGTCTACAATAAATTCCGAAGGGAATGTCCGGCCAGCTATTGCTAACCTCAAGCTGAACCAATCAGCACAGTAATGTAAAACACAACAGCAAGTCCATCCCTCACTTGCTAAAGAAAAACAAAATTAAGATTCTGGAGTGGACAAGTCAAAGACCTGAGGTGAGTCCTACTGAAATGCTGTGACATGACAAAATCTGTCAAGCTATTTCTACGCATCACTCCTGAAAACGTTTCCAAAATTAAAAAATTTCTTTAAGGTGAACCTTACCGTTCACTGATGAAGAGGAGTGTCGAAAGCATTATTTGAAACTAATGATAAGCACTTACAGCTGAATCCAAATATTCAGCGAAATGATTTACAGTACATGTTGTTTTAACTTAGTTCCAATAACTACTGCAATGTTGTTAAGAGTTGTGCATAGTTTTAACCAGATTTCCCTCCATATTTGTTGTACTTTACTTTTGCACAACCGTGTGTACAAATTAAAGTTGCAAAGAGCATCCATCAAATGGGCTCTCCTGACTATTTCTCTGCTGACTATTCTGGTAAATTCTTAATCATAATGACCACTCAAAGCATTTTACACTGGATCCACATTCACCCATTTGCACTCACAAACGCAAACACTTATTCACAATACTGCTCGGTAGGCAACTTGTGGTTAAATGCCTTGCTGAGGGGCATATCGACGTGATAGAAGAAGCTAGAATTCAACGTATGACCTGCAGATTACAAGATAGCAACTTGCTCTACCGATCCATAGTTATAAGGAAAACTGAAACTTCTGCTCTAAAAATTAGATCAACTTAATAAAACAGAAATTTAAGAAAAGCTCCAGTTACCTTTTTTTAAAACGATTGTTAGTTGAAGCAATTCTTGAGCCACCAAAGGCTTTGTTAAAACAATTATTTCTCATCATGGGACTTTTTCTCAGTTATTTAAATGTACTCAAGCTATTTTAAATGTTTTTTTAATCATTTGACATCTTAGGATCAATGGTGTCCTGTGTTTCATGTATTTTAAGGCTTGCGCGTTAAAGAGGAGTGTTAATTAATGTGGCTGTAATTGTATGTGAGAATTTACTTTAGTTTTTTTAAATAGCACTAACTCAAAACACATATCATCTTAAGGCACTTTACAAGAAAATTAATTTCAATTCAATTCATTCCAATCACTTTAAAGGTTTTCTATCTAAGGAAACCAAGAAGATTGCATTGATTCATTGACTTTTAGCATTCCCTCCTTCTGGACGTGTAGCAACAGTAGACAGTGGCCTGCTGCATGTCGGTGACTTCACAGCAATCCCTAATACTGAGCATGCAAGTAGCAACAGTGGAGAGAAAACACTTCCCTTTAATATGAAGAAACCTCCAGCGGAACAAGATCTAGAACATCACTCAATATAGGCAGCCATCTGTCACAACTGACTAGGGGTTTGAGAAGACAGAGAAGTGCTTGAATATTTTTTGTGTTGCTATATTTTAACTATTCTTATGTATATTCAATAATAATTAACTCACAAATAATTAAAAGAGAGGGCATCATTCTAAATTATAAGACAGGAAATTATGGTTCAGTTCTGAAAATATTCCTGACTTATTGGTGGAATCCTTGTCTTACTGTAGTTAGATTTTACACATCATGCTTAACATTTATGCCATTTAGCATAGAAAAGACACAATTCTTTGTTTTTGCAACTGAAACCAGCTGCACGGCTACATAAAGTCTCATATGTAAACTGTAATTACAGCGTATTCTAGGTCAGGTTGTGGTTGTCCAGCACATTTATATTGCATCAATTAAGTTTGTTGGGCTTTAAACCACACAGATAAATTCACCAAAGTGGACCCTATGAGTTGTTTGTGGTTGTAAAGCTATTCCATTTATTTATCATCTCAGCATTCCTTGTTGGTCTGCGGCTCGTGCCGACCAACTTGTCACTTCTGCGGCCAATAGAAAATTCTGATTAAAAATATGGCTACATCATCAGGGGAAGTTGGCTTGTTTTTGCCAAGTGACAAGAATGTTTTACTGGCTGTAATTACAGAGTGTTCTCTCTTATTTTTGCATTTCCACAAAGGGCCCACAGGTCCTCTTGAGGAAACTGCTATTGTTGCTTCATGTCTGCGTGACTAAAAACACAGCCCTCAGTAAAATACCCTTTTAGGTTTTAGTTGAAGTTTAATTCTGAAGGATGTGGTTGACACTTCAACATCAGATTCAGATAATTTTTCTTGTAGTATTGTTTGTGTGGATCTCCAAAGATAGGCAAAGCCATGTGGTAACACCTTACAGAGGATGTGAACATATAAATCATTTTCTGATGACGGAGCTTTTAATTCAAACCAGGCCTAACCACAATATAGGTTTGTAACATATTTGGAGACCACATCATATATTCAGTTGTTTGAAAATGTACATACTTATTACTAATTTCATTTTTATAAATTTGCAAAAAAGTAGTTTAATTATATAAACAACAGAACTAACTTTTTTACTCATTAGACAAAATACATCACCAATGTGTTTTTCCTATTACAGGCATTAACTCCTTTGACACAGTTTCATGCTTTTTGGATAGTTCTTTCATATTTTATGATCTTCAGGGTAAACTTGCTTGAACTGTAAGGTTTGCAATTGAAGACACAGATGCTAAGGTGCATTTAGAGTTTCTTGAACTCATGTTTAATAATAATAAAGTCCAAACAGGCGGGCAGGGCTGGACAAAAACAGGGGTGTAGGGAGACAACGCAGATACAACATGCATTCCATGTACGTTTGACAACAACCTGTCAAGAACTAGGAGAAACTATACAGGGCTTAAAAGGGCTGAAAGAACAATGGAAAGGCAATTATGAATGTGTGTGTGTGTGTGTGTGCGTGTACATGTTTTAATATCTTCACGGGGACCCAAAAAAATCAGGATTTACTATCCTCGTGGGGACTGACAGCCGTTGCGGGGACCAAAATCAATTATGTGTGTGTGTGTGTGTGTATGTGTGTGCGCGTGTATGTTAACAAACAAACACAGGGAGACAGGGAGTGACTTAGAAACTTAGAAAGAACCATTGATTTTGAAGGTCCTCCATTTACAGAAAATATCCTGTACAATTGTATGCATTTTAAACTCTTTCAAAATCTTTAAAAGTCTTTCAAAATCTTTGCGCTCCTAAGCTGCTAGAACCTTGTTTTTGAAGGCAGCATACAGCTCTTGAAATCTCACAGCGGTGTTTATTCTTACTTCAAGAATTAGGAGCAGACCAAACAACATATTGGAAGTCTAAACAGGATAGACTTCCTTCAAAAGCCGAGTAATTACGCTCTTATCATGTACGTCTAATTTGATGTTGTTTAATTGCAGTCATTTTAAATTGGACAAAGCTTGTGCGTTTCTCAGCTATTTTTAATTTCTGATTGAGTAGTTAGAGTCACAAAATGAGTGTCAAGACTTGATTCCTGACTCAGCAGATATGATGCAATGAAAGCATATTTTATGTCATATTTAATGACAGTGAAACAAAATTACACTTGGTTGGTTCGTGTGAAGGTAACCTGTTTCTGACCCAATTGAATAGTTATTGATGCATTATAAATATCAATTAAGATAGTTCCAGTGTAATTCTTATTGGGAAACTCAAATAAACAAAATATGCGGCACCAGTCTAAATCCTTATTCTTTTCTTTCTGATTAAATGAAAGCACTTAAATCATCAATGCTTTTTTTTTGTTTTCAATTCGGCTGTGAAATCACTGCTCAGTAGAGATTAACTCTCTTTTAAGTTATGGTTAACTGCAGAAGTTATATCTGTAAGATACAAACATTTTTTTTCTTGAAAAAACAAAAAAACAAAGCTCGTTTTAAGTTACATAGTAATAAAATGGGAAAGAACTGATATAACGAAAAGTGTTACTGGAATATTTCATGGTATGTGAATTAATTGATTAATTACGTATTAGTAAATGCATCAATAAAATACAGGAAGACGCAGATGCAAACTCAAGCTTCATCCTTGTTCATCTTTAGTTCCACAACATAAATCAACTGTTTCAAGGTGAATCCAAACGGCTTTTCTTATTATTTTGTTTTTTTGGTTAAATGACTACACTGTTGTCAATAGATTGCATGCTTCTCTGAACTACTAGTAATAAGACCAAAAAGCAATTTTTCTTAACCAAAAGATAGATTGCATCTGCCAGTTTGCTTCACCCCCTCATTAAAGCCTTGTGATTCATTGTAGTCAGTATGAATTCAGCATGGAAACAAACACCTGGATTGCTTTAGGGAAGTGCAGTTTTTCTTGTGCAGTATAATTTCCATGACAAGTGCTCTCAGATAAATTTGAATAGAGGCAGCATCAGCAACAGCCTGAGTGAGATGTCTCATTGCACATTTTTAGCAGGAAGGAAGAGACAGAGAGGTGCAAGAATAAGGGGATGGATAAAAAGAGGAGAAGGGAGAGAGATTGGATTGGAATTGGAGTTTTCCTTCTGGAGATTGCACAGCAGGGGAAGCGATAGAGCCTGAAGAGATATTTAATCCTAGGACCACAGTAGATTTCTATGTTATCCTGTTGTGAAACAAATATTGAACTGGAATGCACTGGTTTGTGAGAAGAACATATTTACCTACACTTGTGAAATGCATTCTCAAGTCATTTGTAATGCAAAGCAGTTGGTTAAGCTACAGCCAAATACTGCACATGTATTTTAAGGAGGCAAAGTATGCCATTTCCTTGCATATATTTTTGATACACCTATTGCATCAATGTGCAAACACTTTTTATATGGAGCTATTTCATCATCCAATTTGTCATTCCGTGAGCAGAGTACAGAGAGCTGGGAAAAAGAAGTGCTCCGACATTTTTCCCTCGCTGGCATCTCCATATGAAACTAATTCCAAGAAGGATTGTCTTAGTGCTTTTTTCTCGCCTTCGAGTCTGTCTCTCAACATATTTTCTTTTTTCTCTCTGCAGCTCAGTCTCTTTCCTGAAGTGGAAAATCTGAAGTAATTGCTTTCTGAATTAAAGAAAGCAAGCAAGGACGAAAAAAGGCTCTAATTCGTTTTACTTTCTCTGGAAAGGGGGGTTGGGGTGGGGGCACTGTATACCAAGGGGAATTCTGGAAAATGAGCAATCTCCCTCAATTTCCCAGCAAACAATCAGTGGCATCACTTAGGTTCAACGTGTTTCTAATAATAGAGCTCCAGGTCAGTCAGACAGGATTTGCAAAAGCTTATTTTAATCTCACACTTCTGAAGCAAATGGTGGATTAATATACTTCAGAGGGGTGGGTTCAGAAGAGACGAGGGATGGCTTTTACTCTTTAAAAAATACATAATTGGTTGTCTGTCAAGGGAACTAAAGAGCAGCAACAATAATTGGCATGGATAGGTAGAACGGTCTTCTACTAAGACAAGAATTTGAAAGAAGAGATTTTCAACTTGGTGTCTAAATCTGCCATAAAAGCACAAAATGGTCTATTATCACAAGAGGAGTCATTATATTGGCTCTGATGAGCTATTACATCGTTTCAGCACGAGATTTCCACTGACCTCACGTAGCTCATGTAGTCTTTTCAGACTAAGAGTTATGATTCCCTGAGGAAACTGTTAATTAAATTAGAAATGTTGGAGGAAGGACCCAGAACTGTCGAAGAATCATCAATAACTAGGTTAGTGAAGTAGAACTTTGGTGATACAGCAAGCATGGCATCAAATAAAAAAAATAAAAAACACATAATTTGTTCTTGAAAAATAATATTTTAATTGCAGTTTAGCCCAAAATTATTCATACCCCCGGCAGATTTATATTTAGGAGGATTCTTTAACTTGATAAACATGTTTCTTCTATCTGAAAAGCAATACCAGTTTTTGATCATGGCTACATGGCTCACCATCCAGGGAACCATCAACAATGGTACAATTCCAAAAAGAAAATTGTCTCTCAGTTGGCCCTAGTTGACTTTTCTGTCATTTAGATGACTATTAATTTTTACAATTTAGTAGTACCACAGCTACACACCCACAACATGATACAACACTGTTCAACAGAAATTTGAGCCTAATTACCATTCATGTGAGCAAAACAGCTCCTTTTTATGCTCTTCCTGTTGAGCTCCAATGAGCTCCAGCTGCGATGCCTCCACCTGCCAGTCCATCCATCCATCCATCCATTATCTTCCGCTTATCCGGGGTTGGATCACGGGGGCAGCAGCTTAAGCAGAGACCCAGACTTCCCTCTCCCCAGCTCCTCCTTGGAGGAATCCCAAGGCGTTCCCAGGCCAGTGGAGAGACATAGTCCCTCCAGTGTGTCCTGGGTCTTCCCCTCGCCCTCCTCTTGGTGGGATTTGCCCGGAACACCTCACCAGAGAGGCGTCCAGGATCCTGACCAGATGCCTGAGCCACCTCAACTGGCTCGTCTCAATGTGGAAGAGCAGTGGCTCAACTCTGAGTCCCTCCGAGATGAACAAGCTTCTCACCTTATCTCTAAGGGAGAGCCAAGATACCCTGTGGAGGAACCTCCTCTCAGCCACTTGTATCCATGATCTCGTTCTTTCGTCACCACCCAGAGTTCGTGACCATAGATGAGGTGTAGAGCAACCGGTAAATCAAGAGCTCTCTCATCACCAAAACAGACCGGTACAGCGGCCAAATCACTGCTGACACCCTCCCTCTTCTTTTTTCCCTCAAGGCCCCTGCTACTTGAACTCCTCCAGTTGGGGCAGGACCTCCTCCCCAACCCGGAGGGGGCACTTCACCCTTTTTCCTGCTCAAGACTCGGATGTGAATCGCTCCAGCACTTCACCTGCCAGTCTCCTCCTGAAATGATAGGAAGAAGAGAGACACACGCACCAACCTTCATGCAGTTTAGTGGATATGACAGAGGCTGTATCTTTAATTTCACCTCTATTTGGATTAAAAACAATCCACACTAAAATCAAACTTTGTATTT
Source organism: Apricaphanius iberus (assembly GCA_028564705.1). Taxonomy (NCBI): domain Eukaryota; kingdom Metazoa; phylum Chordata; class Actinopteri; order Cyprinodontiformes; family Aphaniidae; genus Apricaphanius; species Apricaphanius iberus. Next base: position 736,724 of record JAPXFQ010002510.1, read on the forward strand.
GACAAAATAAATGAATTTATTTTTTGTTTATGTATCCTGGAAAGACACAGTTCAAAAACATAATTTAAAGGTCAGACTTAATACAATATTCATGCCAATATTAAATGCTGGGGGGAGGGAAGGTTTTAATGTATGTTTCTTTTGTATTTAAGTTTTAGCACAATTTTAATTCAATTCAATTCACATTTATTTATATAGAGCCAATTCACAACAAATGTAATCTCAAGGCACTTTACAACAAAAGTCATCTCAATCTGAATATACAAACATTCCAGTCAGTTAACTTTCTATGTAAGGAATCCACGCAGATTGCATTGCGTCATCGACGTGAGGTTGTGCCCGGTTTCAGTTACATGCTTTTACTTCTTTTGGTTGCTTCAGCGTAGATGTAAAAAATAACCACATCTGTCTGATCTGAAAAAAACTATCAAAATGCATTGTCATGTCTTGTAAAATGAAAAGTCTTGGCAGAAACAGACCATCCCTCCACTTCTAAGGGGAGTGTGGCTAAACTAAAGGCCATGCACAGGGTTAGACCCTGTTGCAGGAGAGATGATACAGTGATAGAGAACCGGCACAAAAAAGACAACAGATGCAGCAGCAGTGAAACCAGTCGTGACAGGGGGAAGAAGAGGGCTCTCCAACATGCCCAGGGGACCAAAGAGTGTTAGACTCCTGGTTAGGGCTATGTTGAAAACAATCAAATGTTGCTATAACTTAAGCCTTGCCCCCCTCAGAACAAGCCATGAAGGACCAGAATTTACACAGTTGAGCAAATTATCATAATAATGCTGCACAGCGGCTGGAAACCAGTTGGGGTATAACTGTGTCCAGTACTGAGGGTTTTCAAAAAAGGGTGTGGCTTTGGCGATGGGGTGAAGTGCGGCGTCACGCCATGGCCATATGTTTGGCTATAATTCCCAGAAAACTCATCCAATCCAAACCAGATTCAAGATGATGGATATTAGTCCATTGCCTCAGGGTTGTGTATGCTAATATCTGGTGGGCGTGGCCTAATTACTTCATAGCGCCCCTAGAAACATTAAAAATAACAGCCCCATGCCATACTTTATGTGAGCACAATGTCATTCAACACACATATGTAGTGCCTCATGACCTACAAAAAAGTATCTTGGAGCCGTGGTCCAAACCCAACAGGAAGTCGGCCATTTTGAATCAAAGACGCCATTTTATGCCATTTACACACGTCGGATTTGATAAAACTCTTCCTGAAGCTTTTGACTTAAAGACTTGTAAATGGGCAACGACAAACTTAAGGCATTGGGGTTCAAAAGTCATCCAAGGAATTTTGCTGTGTCAAACCAGGTGGGCATGACTAGCCTTCAATTTTGGACTAAACACCAAACATATTAAAACCCTCATAACTCCTCTTCAGAAAGTCACAGATGGGTGAAACCTTCTGTGTTTGATATTCATCAGCTCCCTGACGATCCGACATGGTCAAATGCTAAAATCATGTAAGCCCCGTCCCTTCAGAACAGGAAGCGTGATGCTTTACTGTGAAAGGGCTATAATTTACACCCTTGACCTAATCAGCCTGAAGCAGAGTTGAGCAAATTAGCATAATAATACTGCACAGCACATGGAAACAAGTTGGGGTAACTCTGTGTCTGTTACTTAGGGTGGTCAAAGAATGGTGTGGCTTTGGCGGCGTTTCAAAGTGTGGCAACACGCGATGGCCTCTTATTTCCTGAAAACTCATTCAGTCTTGACCAGATTAAACACAATGAATATTAGTCCATCCTCGGACAATTGCGTTGCTAGTATCTGGTAGGCGTGGCCAAATTATTTCACAGAGCCCCCTATAAGCCTTAAAAAAACCAGCCCCAAGCCGTACGTTATCTAAAGATCATAAGCCTTGGCACACAAATGTAGTGTCTCGAGACCTACAAAAAAGTGTCTTGGAGCCATGGTCCAAACCCAGCAGGAATTTGGCCATTTTGAATCAAACACGCCATGTCATGCTATTTATAAATGTTGTATTTAATCAAACTCCTCTTACAGTTTTTGACTTACAGACTTCAAAACCATGAAAGAGAGACTTAAACCATTGGGTATCAAAAGTAATCAAAGGAATTTTACTGCGTCACACCAGGTAGGAATGGCTAGGCCTCAAACTCAGGCTTCTCGCCATAAGTGTATTAACTTCAAGAATGAAGCTCACAGCTGTATGAAACTAACTAACTGACATCATATACCAAATCAGAAGACATTCATTGGCTCATTCGCTCATGTCATGTATGCCCCGCCCCCTTAGAACAGGAAGTGCAATGTTTTACAGTGAAAGGTACATATTTGACTCCCTTTAATTAATCAACATTTTGCGTTGGTCATTGACTGAAAACAAGTTGTGGTAGGTTCTTATCCAATGCTGACAGTTTTGGAAAGAGGGTGTGGCTGTAGAGGCATGACGAAGATTGGCGTCACGCCATGGAAATAAGTTTGGCTCTAATTTCCACAAGCATTGTTTGATCTGCACCAAATTCAAGAACATGGATATTGATCCCACCCATAAGAGACATATATTTGGTGGGTGGGGCTTAATTCCTGCACAGCGCCCCCTATGAGCATTGAGATAATCACCAGTAGAGCATTTATATCATATAAAAGTGTCAAATTCATTTGATATATTGAGTTTGTGATGACCCTGGACATAAACTATCTTGAACCCTGGCCCATCCCTCAAAGAAAGTCAGCCATTTTGGCTAAAAGCTGCCATTTTGTGCTATTATATGTTACATAAGAACAAACTCATCTTTCAGTTCATGACTTATGCGCTTATAGATGACTGAGTATCTTCACAAGCTGGGGGAACCAGACATTTTTGGAAACGTTTAGCTCATAGCATCATAACATGTGGGTGTGGCCAAGTCCACAGTTTTATCTTTTTGTCACATAATTACAAGGTGTGTTATCTTGCACATTAAACATCACGGTTCTACCAAACTTCAGGGCTGTCATCACATACCACCAATGAACACTGTATTGAAGTCATTTACTCATGTCATCTAACCCCACCCCATGACAACAGGAAGTGCCAGGGGCGATTCTAGACCTCTTTGAATAAATTCTATTAAAAATAAAATCATTGGCATTCTCTCAAATATGATTAACTCTCTTTCAGAAAATGAGGCAGTATCAGAGAGAACTGTAGAACCATGTTTATGTCTGTACCGTTTTGATTCTGTTGAACTTTCGGAATTATCACAAATATTAGCTTCATCTAAACCCTCAACTTGTATGTTAGACCCAATACCAACCAAATTATTTAAGGAAGTGTTCCCTCTGGTTACTGGCCCTATTCTAGGCATGATTAATCTATCTTTAATAAATGGACATGTGCCTCAGGAATTTAAGGTTGCTATAATTAAACCTCTACTGAAGAAACCCTCCCTGGATCAAGATAATTTAGCTAACTACAGACCTATATCTAACATTTCTTTCTTATCCAAAAATCTTGAGAAAATAGTTGCTAATTAAGTATGTGAGAATCTAAACAGGAACAACCTGTTTTCAGTCAGGTTTTAGAGCTCATCATAGCACTGAAACAGCACTGGTAAAAGTTACCAATTATATTTTAATGGCATCAGATAATGGATTTGTGACTATTCGGGTCTTGTTAGATCTCAGTGCAGCTTTTGACACAGTCAATCACAGTCATGCAGGCATGGGGAGGCACTCATGAACGTCGTTTCCAGTGAGAGCAGCGCTATAATTTTACTGGGGCATTGGAGACTTTTACTAAGGCACGTGCCCCAGTGAATAAGGTCTAGTAACGCCCCTGGGAAGTGCAATGTTTCAGTAAGGAAGGTGGGTATTTGGCTCCTTTTACCTAATCAGAATCTGTGATTGAAGAGGGGCTGCTTTCATTTTTTGTCCAGAGCTGAGAGGTTTAGAAAGAGGGTGTGGCTGTAGCAGCATGGTAAATACTCATATGATGCCATGGAAATACGTTTGGCTCTAATCATCTAGAATTGATTACTAACAGATCTTTAGAGTAAAGAAATCACTTTAACAGAATCTTTTTTGACACGATTAAGATCTAAAAAAGCAACTTACCATTCCTGTACCTAAATAACTTTGAGAGCGGTTGCAGAACAAAATAACATCAGTCTGGAAAGGGTCAAAGCTATTTCTGATGCTCTTTAACTTTAAGGGTATATCATCCCTTTCTTTTCATCCAGGACCTAACGAAAGAACCAGGATTAATTTAAAGCAGTGGGGTTTTTTTTTATTCAACAATTCACAAAATAAAGAACACAAAAGCTTTTCTCATTATATGCCAAAAAACATCTTAATGATGCCCAGAATTTTGGCAAAGCCCTACAATATTCCTGAATTAAAATAGTTCTGCAGAGAGGACTCGTCAAGGGCTTCAAACAAATTCTTATGCCACTTTCACATCGGCAAGTGCAACCAGGCGTTAAATCACTCAAACTGACAAAAGTTGATGCTTAAAATTAAAATCCTGCTGCTTGCAAACTTTGTCCGCGTTGTTGTGTCGCGTCAGTATGTCAGCGAGCGAGCGGGGCTTACTTTCTTGCTAATTCTTTACAATGTATTCCATCGAGAAACTAGAAGTGCATATTTAGTAGGGTAGTTGCCCATCAGTGTTTGGCTAGCATTAGCTAATATAGCAAGAAAGTTAAAAGAACATATTTACCTGCTTACCTGGCACTCCAATGTCCTCCGATATCTTCCTCCAAATACGGTCCCATCCGTTCCTGTCTTTGTAAAAAGATGAAGAAGCTAATTGGCCCCACAGTTCCGTTTTCACAACTTCATGCAGCAGCTGCGTGGAGGCGCTGACGCCCGCTGCGGCGACACGTAATACTGCGTGGCAGCTTGCCTCAGCTTGACGTCCACTTGCTGCGTAGGTACAATAGCGTTTGGATGTAATCTAGCTGCCCTGCTGCCTGGACGCGCTGGCCAGTGTGAACATGCCATTAGAATTCAGGGCATTTGCTTTTTTATTTAGGGCAGGGGTTGGTTCAGAATCTTTTTTTCCCTTTTATTAGGAGAAATTGTATAATAACATTTGTTTAATGATAAATTGTATATATTTATTTTGAACAAAAAAATCAAAACCAGAACAACATTTCAAGGTATCATTTTTAAAAAAACATTATATAAAATGACTTTTTGTTTGCATTTATTGAGAGCTTATTTGTAATGCACAATAATTAATTTATACAATATTGATTACCATTGATTCAAGAGCGTTTTCATTCTTTCTTTTATTAAAACAGATCAGATTCAGTTGCACAGATACTGACAGTATTCTTTTGCAGTATGAGGAGTTGACTAATATTCTGTTAGTTTATTTATATATGGAGGCAGAAGAAGTGACTCACAGGGCATCAAAGGTTCCAGCTAACTTGAAGCAAATACACTTTGACACAAAGATCTGTAGTGAGGCTGGAAAATGCAAATGCAAAAGCAGGAGATAGGAGCTTAAATCATATCTTACACCTTACCTTGTTTTTACATTATATTAATTATTTCATGTGCCTTGCGAAACATTTAGTAACTTTTCGCATTTTTTAACATCATAACCACAAACATTAACATGGTATTGCAATTCAAATTCTCCCCCTATGTGGCTATAAATAGGACTGAATAATTTGTTTCAGCAATAGCTAAATCTATACTGTTGACATTTATTTCCACCTAAGCTGTGGACCTGTGCAGCTCCTCCAGAGTTACCATGAACATTTTGGCTGACAGGCTCATTAATGCTTTCCTTACTCATCTGTTAGTCTAGGTGGAGGGCCATATTTTGGTAGATTCGGTAGTATTCGACAGTAGTACCATCCTCTGTTTATTATTTTTTTCATTTATCATGAAGTTCAACAACTGTGTGTTCCTCTCCATTTTATTGTGAAATTTTAGGTTGAGATGCAACACAATGTCAAAAACTTCAGGTTAGATATTTGTTTGGGCTCACTTCCGATCATCAGTCCCAACATGTTTGTAATTGTATCAAAATGTGAACCAGCGGGGAGAAAGGGTTTGACCTTCTAGCTTGTGTGATGAGCCGCAGGGTTTAGATCAATCAGAGCAATCACAACACTCTCAGCTTACAGGGATAGAACTTTACTTAATGGAAATAAATTGGTGATCAGAGCACTGCTTCCCCCTCTCAGTGTGAGGTAACTCTCCCCTCATGATTCCTGCTCTTAGTGCTCAGAAGATAACCTCTGATTTGTATCTTGGAGGGAGTAATCCAGGGACACAGTGTCTCTTGATTCAAACCCTGTGTAGTTAAAATCAGCAACAATGCACATCAGCCTCTTTGACATAACCTCAAGCATCAGATTAGAATGCAAAAAAAAGGCTTCCGAAAATCCCTTGATTGAAATCCTGTCACTGAATGATACTCATAATTCTCATGTTGATTAATTTATCTATGTAGTTTCATTGTAATTCTCACAGCAGTGCATTACATCCTATCACCACCATTTACAACTAGGGATGCAACGATACCACTTTTTTCAAAACCAATATCATACCGATACTTGGATCAGAGTACTTACCGATACCGAGTACCAATGCCGATACTTCTACCACACAAAAAAAGTGCTATCAATTGGGAGTCGGGTTTTATTTTCCTCCGATACCGATACAAGTACATTAGGCAGTATCGGGGCCGATACCCAATACCAGTATCGGTATCGGTGCGTCCCTATTTACAACCTGATGTGTTAGCAAAACATGGTTTGGTTTTATTGATTATACCTGATATGTAACGCATTGTCAGGGTATACTGCAGGTTGAATGATGAGGCTAGTCGCAGATGTGGATAAAAGTGATGAGGGTTTATGAGAGATGGAACATTAGGAAGACAACTACACCAGGAAACGACATTGATGTTGGGTACGCCACTGGATTTCAGGTGGACGACCAGGGCGACGTACCCCGAGGCCCAGAATCTGGCAGATCTGGGCTTCTGACAGCATTGGGAGACTAGGTGGGTGTCCAATCACAAGACAACGGTCAGGTGTTCCTCGTCTGATGGCCTGACTGAAATGAAGAAGGGGCCTAGCAGGAAGATGTTCGCAACGCAAAAGAGGCCTAGACTGCTTGTGCTCCTGACAGAGCAGAGGCGGCGAAAGTCCAGAAGGCAGAAATGGGTCCTCCTTGAACCTTTCTCAGGACCCTGGCAGCAGAGGTGCTGGTAGCGATGACTGCAGGTGCTCCAGCTTGGGGAGCTGGGGCAGCATAAGTCCAAGAGGCACGGACAGCAGCAGACATTCTGGTGGTGCAGTAGATCCAGCAGCTCTGATTATGGAGACCAGAGGAGTCGTGTGTTGTGCTGCAGATTGAAGCCCCGCTCATCCAGATTTGGATACAAGTGATGATTAAGGTTTATTCCAGGGTGGAACATTAGGAAGACAGCTATACAACGAAATTACATAGACTTTAGGAGAAAGACATCAGTGATTGGACGAGCAAAGAATCTCGCCTGGATCTTAAATAACAAAAAGGTGAGGAAGGGACTAGGATCAGGTGAGGAAAATCTGTGAAAACTCTGGTGCTAGACAGGACACGTAAAAAAAGAAAAAAAAAGAAAACATGAGATGGTAATCAGGTGCAGAGCCCTAGAGGCTGTGACCCCACTCATATCCAAAATCCCAGAAATGCCATCTGCATGGTGAAATATTGTGCTGGCACTTGTGAAGGTGTTTGAGTTCAGCAGCTTAAGGGAAGCTTGTAAGAGTGGGATAGAGCCAAATACAGGACAACCCTAAAATAAAACCTGTTACCCCTGCTTTCCACAGGACACTTAAGCGACACATAACAATAGAAGAGTTTTCCTTATGAGTCATTGTATGCGTTCCACACAGCTGGATACTGAAGGTCATAAATCAAAGGAGAATTGCAATTGCATAACTTAAAGGTTGTATATGGAACATGAGCATGATAGCAGCATCTAGTTTATCTAGGTTGTAGTTACAATAAAAACATAATTCCAGCTGTTGGGTTGCCTGGTTCACTGCCAATACGCTCAGTGACCAACGTGAACTGTGTCCGTGCTATTGTAGAAGAGTTTAACTAACAGCTAACGTTCGCAAACTTAGCAAATGGGCTAGTGTTAGGCCCTGGTATTGCATATGAAACATTTAAAGAAACAGACAACAACCTTAGAAATGAAATACAGCTTCACAGATTTACTGGATCATTGCCAACACTGGAATATATTTCTCTGAACAGGTTGAGGCCATGGTACAGGTGAGCTCACATAAGTGGATTCCCATAGACTCAAGGAGTTATTTTTCTGACAGAACATTATATAGCTAAAGCAGGCATCACCTATGAGCGTGTGTGTTCACATGGATACAAACACTTATCTTGGTAGAAACCGAATGTTTCCCTGACCGCCCTAGTTGGTCATATTGACCTATCAGGTTTAGATAAAAAACACATTAGCCAATGCTAGAAGTGTTTTCCCAAGGAAAGGAAAACTGTATGTAGTTCTTATGTCAAAATCAAAATATATAAACAGTTTATTAAAACAGTAATATACAGTCTTCTGCATAAATGAGTACACCCCCTTTAAAAACTATGAACTTAATCAGTAGCTAAATGAACAAAAGAACAATTTCCAAACTTTCCACAAGGCAGAGTTTTATTGAACACTTATTTAATTCCATAACATAAAATTAAGGTAAATAATCTAATTTAGATCACAAAATCTTCAGTTTTGCTCAAATTGGTTGAAGAAAAAATGAATACACCCTGCAACAAATACCACTACATCTAGTATTTTGTATGAGCACCCTGATTTTTAAGGACAGCACCAAGTCTCCTAGGCATTGTCTAGGCAACATCTACCTTTTTCCATTCTTCAAGAATAACCTATTTTAGAGCCTGGATGCTGGATGGAGAGGGATTCTCAACTTGTCGCTTCAGAATTCCGCACAGGTGTTCGATTGGGTTCAGATCAAGAGACAAGCTTGGCCATTCAATCATCTTCACCTTGTTCTGCTTCAGAAATGCAACAGTGGCTTCAGATGTGTGTTTTTGGATCATTGTCGTGTTGGAAAAGTACATGACGACAAGTGCAGAGTCCGGAGTGATGGCAGCATCTTCTCCTTTGGTATAGAGCAGTACATTGTTGAGTTTATGATACATCAATGAAATGCAGCTCCCCAACACCAGCAGCACTCATGAATTCCCACATAAGGATACTGCCACCACCATGTTTCACTATAGGCACCATGCATTTTTCTTTGAAATCCTCACCTTTATGACACCATACAGTTTTTAAACCATTAGTTCCAAAAACAGTGATCTTGGTCTCTGGATTTTGCCAGAGTATAGAGTCCCAGTAGTCTTCTTTTTTCAGCATGGGCCTTAGCAAATTCTAGGAGTGCTTTTTTGTGCATGGGCTTTAGGAGAGGCTTCCTTCATGGACGATACCCATGCATGCCATTCCTCTGCAGTGTGCGCCATATGGTGTCCCGGAAAACAGTCACTCCGGTTTGGCTTTCTACTGCTTTAGCTAACTGCAGTGAACTTGCATGGCGATTTTCTTCAACCCTTCTCATCAGAAGACGCTCCAGTCGAGATGTTAACCTCGGTGGACGGCCTGAAGGGCCTTGTAAGATGGTTGCACTTCCATCTTTCTCAAATTTTTTGATCACTTTTGCTACAATATTTTTCACTGATATGTAAAGCTTTGGTGGGATGCACGGTGGCACAGTGGTTAGCACTGTTGCCTTGCAGCAAAAAGGTTGTGGGTTCGTATCCTCGCCCAGGGGATTTCTGCATGGAGTTTGCATGTTCTCCCCGTGCATGCGTGGTACACCTCCCAAAGTCAAAAAAACATAACTGTCAGGTTAATTGATCTCTCCAAATTGTCCTTAGGTGTGAGTTTGTGCATGGTTGTTTGTCCTGTCTGTCTCTATGTGGCCCTGTGATGGACTGGCGACCTGTCCAGGGTGTACCCCGCCTGTTGACAGATAGGCACCCCCCTGCGACACATTAAGGATTAAGCGGTTAAGAAAATTGATGGATGTAAAGCTTTGCTTTTTTGTGTAAATACATTATTTCCTTTCTCAGATTACTGACAGTATCAAATGGGAAGGGCTTTTCTTTGCAAAGTAATGCCCTTTTATTGTCACCTGTCTTTTTATGGACACCTCTTAAATGAATCATTGGACTCACCTGTGGTCTAATGCCTGTTGATTAGAAGCTTGTAGTCTTAAGTGTGGCTTTTCTCCTAGGACTATAATTGGTGTGTACTCATTTTTGCAACATGGGCTTGAATTAATTTGTTAGGCAAATCACTTTTTTGTGTGTGCAAATGAACAAATCTTGTTTGCAATCAAAGGCCCACATTTGTGGGAGTATTTTGTAGTATAGTATCTCATACAAAATGTTGATTCTGAAAGGATGCTAAAGGTTTTCTGACAAACGTAGTGGGATGTACTCATTTATGCAGAGCACTGTATGTGTTCAAATCCACTACAAATACATGCTAAATTTGTATAGCATTTGTGTACTAAATGAAAAAGGTCCTGTGAAAAATTAAACTTGTAGTTAGGCACTGGTTTAGTATATAAAAAAGTCATTTTTATGCTGTGCAGGGCACCACCACCCCTCTTGAATCTGTGTAAATGGTACAACCCGCAAGTGGTTCTCCTGCAGTGAATCAGTTGATGAGACAGGAGCTGGAGAGAGAAGGAACTAGGAAGACAGGGGAACAGGCATGTGTTTCATTAAGAAAGGAAAATCAGGGGCTCAAAAACGAAAATAAAGGCAGAATAAAGAGAGAAAGGCAAAAAAGGACAAGCAGTTGTTCACTCAGTTTTGTGAAAAGAAGGGTGAGCTCAAAAATGCATTATCGAGCATTGATATTGTTTTAACAAAAATACTACTCCAGGTAGAATAGCATACATTTATGTTCGTACTTAATTTGAATAAAATAGCAATACTTTATAATATCACATCCTATATAACTAGCAAACAATGTTTCTGGGTATATAACAAAGAGTAAGAACCAGACAGAGGCAGAGATCAACACAGTGCAGCTCCAGGCAGCTGAACTTGTATCCCCAGAGTCAGAAGTTTATATGGAAGCACCCTATATTACCCTCCATTATCAAAAGCTGTGAAAACAGCTTTAGTTAGTGCCTATTTACCTGCATTGTTATGCAACTTAGCTCGCACACACTCTTACATTAAATACAGGATTGTTTTCAGTTTAACATCTTAATGACTTATTTTAAAGCGTTATTCAAAGACTGAATGTCTAGTTTGGTGGTTAGTGTACCCCTGTGAATCTGTAGTCTGCATTTATAATCATTAATCAGTCATATAATTTTAATCATTTAATCATTAATAATCAAATAAAATCACCAATACATTTTTACTTTCTGGATTATTTTCCCTACAAAGAATATATAGAGTTGTGGCTCTGAGAGTGCGGACAAGGTGCTGCTGATGCTGCCATGGGAAAAAAAATAATATCACCTTCTATGACTAGATAAGTAAGGTGAATTCTCATATTTATTTTTAATAATCTTAATAATAATATATATAGTTATGAAAGGCGATATCAGGAGAAATTCGGGAGTATGATGACTGCAGGAGAACACAGACAGTCAGCTACCCAATGAGAGTCTTTATTCAATCTGAGCACAGATATTGACTGGTATTACTCGTATGATACTCGTACTCGGCAAAAGTGCTTCATCCGTAGCAGATACTCGTTTCAGCCGAGTATCCGGCTCAACTCCATTGTCAAGTTTTCAATTCTATGTGTGGGGTAGAACCTATCTCTTCAACGAGTTAATAACTGTTCATTAGTATTTATCTTTTACTTTAAGTAATATTAATTATAACAATAATGCGTGTCCATTTGTATGTATTCAAACTGTTTGTTTGCTGCAGAGGTTATTGTCATGAAGTTTTGGATTTTGCCTCAGACAGATTTACTTCTCATGCGGGTTTAGATGTTGTTCTAGAGGCTGAATCCATACTTTGCTGTCAGACTGGAATTCAGCACCGCTTAAGCTAAAGTTTTAAAATGAGGAAATATTTCTCCAATTAAGCCGATCAGAAGTCTAAAAACTTAGAAAACTGTAACTTGACGCAATCTGCTGGGATACCTTAAATAGAAACGTTTTTAACTGATTGGAATGTTTCTATTATGTATTGAAATGACTTTTCTTGTAAAGGGCCTTGAGATGACATTTGTTGTGAATTGGTGCTATATAAATAAACTGAATTAAATTGAATCATAAAAAAGTTCCAGTGTTACAAAGATAACCTCTCTTTGAGTAAAAGGTAAAATAGCCTGCTAGCTTACACAAAGACTGTTCTCATAATGTGAAACCTAACATGTTTTCTGCAATGCATATTTATACCTTTTGACAATCTATAGAACACTAGAATAAAAGACAGCTCTAAAGGGCATTAATCTTAGCACAAAGTAGGTCAGAAGCAGCTGGTTCCTCTTAAGTCTGTTGTGTAGTCTGATGCTTGTGCTCAGAGTTCCCACATGACAGCCTGATTGATTAAACCTGTTCTATGGATCGCGTCTGAGCTGTTGTGAGAAGGATTTCTGATAAAGCATTCAGGCAAGGCTCTTCTTGTGTTTTCCTACATGTCTACTGACATGTCAGGGTTCTTAGCAGACTGCTGATTCAACAACATTGCTTTATTAAAGTCAACGTCATGTTAAAGGACACTGATTTTATTTTTTTCCTGCAATACTGATATATTTTGTATAATCAAGACAGATAGGTAATGTACCCTGCTTAAGATTTCATTTTTCTCTGACTTGTTAATATTGTCTGCTGTTGAAACCATAAAGTATTTGGTTTCACTGAATGTTCGAATTGTCCCACTTAAAAAGATGAGAGAGGTCTTTAATTTTTTACCATAAAAACACTTCAACTGTGAAAGACAAAATGTAATAAAAAAATGTAGGCAATCATATGTGATTATTAAATCATTTATTTCTATGATGGTCCAGAAAATATGCTGGAGTGTTACTTGACTAAGACAGTGAACCTTATCATGCATTTGAAACTTAAAGTAGATATGCAATAATGTGACAAGGTTTTCAGTGTTTTATGAGCTTCAACACGTATAACAATTTAAAGTTATACATGAGTTTGAAAGTTAAAATGAAACTACTTCAGAATGAAGCTTAAGCATTGCAACCTAATCTAACCAGTTATTATTCAAGCTAAACTATGAAAAGTAAGAAGAGAAAGCAAGTGATAAGTAAAAACACAATCTCAGATCTCCCAGGTGACAGATGTGGTAGCCTACTTGGCTACTACTTGCCTGCAAATAAGTCCTTTTTAGGTTAGCTGAATGCTGATGAGATCTCAGAGTCTCTCCCATTCTGCCTGTGCTTTTCAAAGAGGCTCTTGGGGCGATGGTAAACAAGGCTTGTTTATCCTTGAAGAACTTCTTATCTGTTCTTTGTTGGCCCTACGTACATTGATCAAACTATTGTTGTTCTTGTCCCATTGAGGCAGGAATGAATGAGCCTGCTGTGTAAAAGCTTTTAGGTCCCCTCAGAATGAAGACATTCCCACCAAAAGAAAGCTGACGGGTAGAGTGAGGCAGCCAAAGTAAGCTTCATAAAGGTCAGATGGTTATTTTATTAAGCCACTATTAAAATGTGAATATCTTCTTTTTGATTTTTCCAAATAAAAATGGCACATTTCCTGACTGTACTTTTTGTAATGCAGGTTAAAAAAAATCTTAATCTACTATTTTCTGCTTGTACTGATATTCCTAGTATGAAGCGTGGTGGTGGCTGCATCATGCTGTATGGATGTCTTCTTTAGCATGGGTAGAGAAGATGATGACAAAACTTTAGAGCAGTAATTGAGGGAAGGTTTATTGTAGCCTTCAACAAATGTTTGACTCAGGGATTGAAAACAAAAAAGATTTGTATTTCTGAATTGTTTATAATTGTGCTCTATATGTGACATAAAATCCTCCAAATTAATTTTTGATTGTATGGAACAAAATTAGAAAATGTTCAAGCAGTATGGATACTATTTCAAGACACTATAGAAAATCAAAAAAAATATTTTGGAGAAACTGGAAGCTTGGAGTTTTTCTACTTATTTAATTGATTTTATCTAACATGCATGAAAATAAGTATAGGTTACATAAACAAAATGAGATTATGCTGCCTGCTAATGTCGTAGAGAGGTGATTCAATTTAGACAGCATTTCTATTTTGTTTCCATCTCTTAGAAAAGAAACATTCCAGACATGTGATTTCCTCCTCGTCAATCACCCATTATTGTAGTTGCAAAACTGCAACACTTCTCGCAGTCTTTATGTGTGGGTTTGGGTGTGGTGATATCTTCACAGTAGGAAGGAGTGTATTTCCCAGAGGAGGTGAGATTCAAGTGCCCTCTACTGGTGCAGGCAGATTTCTGTGCTTACAGTTTAATCTGAAGTATGCTGTAAGAAAGGCTAAAAAATAAAAATAAATAAAAAGAACAATCTGTATTAACTTGATGACATTTTTGTCTACATCAAATATTCTTTCAGAAAATTCTGACTTTGCTTTTTTATCCTATATTTTTTGTAGAATAAAATGTTTGAAGCAGTCAAATGAGAGAGCAGGAAAACCTTTCACTGTCAATTTATCTCATAATTCCACAACCAAATCTCTTAACTTTTCCTGCTCCTTTTACCCATAAACCACCCATACATTATTATTCAAAATGAATCCTAGGCACTTTATTATTTTTAAATTTTACTTCTGTGTTTTGCCGTAAAAATAATGTTATTAGTTATATGCATCTGCTTAAATTAGGCCAACACATGTTACACTGTCTTTGTGCTGAATTAAGCCTCTGCTACTCTCCCCCAAGAACTAAACACCCTGTTTCAACAAGACTGGATTGCAGCAAATATTGAAATGCTCCTTTAGTGGCAATCAAGACCTGAGGCATAGGCAAACAGTTTGACCCCTATAGTGTGTGTGTGTGTGTGTGTGTATATATATATATATACAGTATATATATATATATATATATATATATATATATATATATATATATATATTGTGTGTGGTTTTAAGTGTTAAAACCTAACGAATTGCTTTACTGTGACATGCTCATGTCTCTTTACATTTCGTTCTCTCCCTATTTTTTTTCCCAGTAACCAATACCTTCCAATAGCATGATCTACAGTCAGGTTTGGTTGTTTACCATCAGAACTCTACTTATGTTGGAATTTGATTCTGTCTTCCAATTACATACAACTCAAATAAGGAATTAGCTTTGTTCCTTAGTAGAGTGACTGCAGACACTCTTCTTATCTTTGAATTGAATTCTCACAGTCTTCAGTTCTCCTTTTTATTCCCTTAATTTGTTTGTTTCTGTCATTCTTGCACATTCAGCCTCTAAGTTTTTCTGTCTGCTAATTCTCTCTCCCGTCTTCATTTTCTTGTCTTTTGTTATCTTTCCTATTTTCCGTTCCACTATCTTCTCTCCTCACCTCCCTTCCTTTTTTCCTCAGCCTGTCCTAACAATTTCTTTGCCTCCCTGTGTGATGGCTTGTTCCTGGGAACCATTCGCTCTGTGCAAACTTTTATATTGGCTCCCGACAGCACTATCTCCAGCCCAGCAATAAATTTTGTTGTTTGACAGATAATGCAGCAAGAAATCCATCCAGTGGTTCTATCTTCTTTCTTACAATTTGATTGTCTTCGGCTAAGAGCAGTTTAGTAAGCACAATGGGTTGTCCCTTCTGCTCAACCACAGCAGGCCCTTCGCTTTGACCAACTTGGTCCTGGTGGAACTGGAGTCCCAAAGCCATGAGCAGCAAGCTCTGTCACAACTCAGAGTTAGAGTGTAGATGTCAAACAGAGCTATTGAGGCAGGAGAATAGCCAGGCTTGGCCAGAGGGAGGGCTGAGTCCGTCATACGCTGCAGGAGACTTGCAATCATAAGAAAGATAAGGATGGCGTATGAGCTGATCCACATCTCTCACACCCACTGCAGAGAACCACTCTTCAAGAGGCAATGTGTCCTTGCCTGTTTGTTCTGACTTCTGCAACTATTCAGCTAAAGCACCATAAATGCCAAAATGAGGTTCTGCAAAGTTATTATCAGTAGTAGGTGGTAGCCTTCCACTGCTGTGAAGATTTCAGCACTTTTCTTTAAAATCTCTGTGATATGACATTTGCCTCTTTTAGAAACAAAGTCTGGAGAGATGCAGTGGTTTTTATTCATCTTTGCTGCAACAGACAATGATCTGAGGTGTTGCAACAGTGATATTTCATTCCTAATGAGAAGTAAGGGATTGGTTAGCAAGAATTTGGATGACCACTTGCCATACTGTCCTCATTCCAAGATTGTGCTGGTTGCGAGTAGTTTATTGCACCACTCTTAAGGGTGAGGTTGTTATGTGTATGACATTCTGCTGTTGCGTTTACAGTCACGCAACTCAGCTGTGACAACGTAGCACAGAGAATACAGAGGGTACATATCTTAGCATCCTTTGGGGTGCGAAGCAAAAGTTATTTTTTCATCAATGTACAATGTTGCTGGAAACAAGAGTGGGTCTGCATGGATAACAGTTTCTCAGACATGATAAAGCTGATGCATTTCCTCTTCAACAGCAAGGCTTAAACTGATGGTGGAGGCCCAGAAATCTAATTTACATGTAAGACAACTCTGGTTAGTGTGAGAAAATCATGGAAACAACTTAGCACAGAAACCATACCAGTGGATGGAGCCTCATACTTAGCACCATCTTGTGTGAACCAGCATCATAATGTGGTCCAAGACTGTCATACCAGCATGAAGTGTAATCATACTGGGAATGTGTTCCCAACTTACAGAACCTGGTTTAAGTTTGGAAAATAGTGCGGGAAAGTTTGGCAAATAATGAGAGCATAGCAGCATCATAAACAGGGCCGACCCAGAGTTGAATGGAACCCTAAGAAGCCGTTTTTGGTAATCCCAATAAACGCTCTATACTTATCCACTGTTGGCATTTTGTGCACAAAAACTTCTTTGAAGTTAACGGTCAGTCATTTTTTTAATACTCTTTAAATTTATTGGATGATAGTTGTGTCAATCAGTTTACAGTATAATGGACTCCTGGTATTTGTTGGGGTGAATTTGTTTTTTAGAACTGCCTATTTATATAATTCAAACACCAAATATGCCATAATATGCATTATTAGTATAACGGAAACTATCTTGGTTCTACAGAAGAAGATTACATTTACAGTGTCCCTTATCTGCATTCTTGGATACAGCCTCTCAGGGGCAAAGAATATTATTGGTCGTCCTGGATTAACTTCTTTGCAAATGCCAGCTGATAGCGTGTCAAGTCGTATTGCGCCTAGGTAATTCAGCTTCCCATGCAATTTTCTTTCAAATCTTTTGAAGAAAAGAGAATCATCCACAAATAGGTTAATCTGGGATTAAAAAAATAGCAACTAGGTCAGGGTTAGGCATCGTTTACATTACGATTCTCACTATCGATTCCTGTTCTACACAGTTCTCAATTCAGATTCTTTGAGGTGCAGGAGATAAAAAAAAACAAAAGAAATTCCTTTACACACTAACCCCTAACTGCAGATAAGACTGTCTGTCAGAACCTGCAGAGCTCTGCCTCTATTGGATCATTTGCTGCACCTGTGTTAATTGACCCACCTGTTTCCTTTCTGTCCTCCTACCACTATTTAAGAGCCAGTGTGTGTTCTAGTCCAGGTGGGATCATTGCATTGTCTACTGTATTGCTGCTCCTATGTTGCTGCCCTCATTAAAACCTTACCTCTTGCCTTCAACTCCATGTTTGCACCCGGACTAGAAGACACTCACTCTTAAAAAGTGGCAGGAGGAAAAGGAAAAAGGTGAGTCAATTAACACAGGTGCAGCAAATGATCCAACAGAGGCAGAGCCCTGGAGGTTCTGACACTGTCTCAATTTTGGTCATACCACCCCCCATTTTCAATAGCTAATGGAACATATACCTGCAGAACATCAGTATAGCAGTGGAAAGCTACATTAAAAGATCTTAAAAGTTGATCCAGAGGCAGCAAATAGTGAGTAAAAAGCAATGGGCCAAGTACAGAGCCCTGGGGGAGCCCTTGCACCACAGTATGGGTTTTAGAGAGATTATTTCTTAAATTAACAGTTTGTGATCTATCAGACAAATAAGATCTCAACCAAAAGAAACTGTGCCCTCTATGAGATAATGCAATCTATCCAATAAGTCCAAAAGAAGTAGTGCAGAAGTCCAATCATTTTCTGCATTCACCAACATATCATTCTACACTCTGACTAAAGTAGTCTCTGCAGAGCGGTAAGACCTTAAAGCTGACTGAAAAGGCTCGAACAAGTTACTCGAGGACAGATTTTCAGTAAGCTGCTTTGCAACCACCTTCTCAAATACTTTCGACAAGAATGACGACAAAATCTATGTCAAGTCCAGTTTTTTTCAAAGTGGATATTATTATGGCTTTTTTAAAACGGGCTAGAAAGATGCTATTATTTAAAGAAAGGTTAAGTATAGACAAGGGCCGTTTCTCAATACCTAAGTACGCAAGTATGTTCTTGTGTACTTGGTGAGTACGTACTTGTTAAGTACAGTTGAAAGTCCGTTCTTTAAGGACGCAGTACGGTAGTTCTCCAATTGGAACAGAGCGTACTTGGTTGATGTCACTGCTCACCTATGATCATTACAGAATTTTAATAAATTGACCAGTGTTACTCGGGAATTTGATTAATTAAATATTTAAAATCAATAGTAAAATAAGAAACATTTTTTGATGATTCAAATATTAAAAATTAGTACGAAATATTGATACAAAATAGTAAACCTGTAAAATAATGGTTTTAAGTTTTCATTGCTGCTTATTAAAGGCTCTACTAATTAAATGCTGGTTTACCACCTCATATTACTTACAGGCTTCTTAGTGAAAAATGATTGTTTACTAGAATGAAAACTCTTGATTCCTTCATAGCAGTATTTACTTATAAATTATTTATTGCTCAACTGACACAATTGATGACCAGCTTTAGAGGTATACGGTTAATTGAATAATTTTATTATAGTTTCCGCTGGAAACAAGCACTAATAATTTAAGGTATTTAATATTTTACCAACCTGGGTCAGAGTTGTTGATATATAACTGCATGATTTATTTACAAAACTACTAAACACGGATTAACAAACTTATTGTTTTTTTTTATCATCATCAGGTAAACTCCTATCAAATGCCTCCAACATAAATAGACAAAATATTTTTACTAAAGGTTTTTTATTAGAATGACACAAATCAACCAACATATGAAAAGATAATCCAGGACACGGGTAAAGAAGATCGCTCTGAGCTTTTGGGACGTCGCACTCTGGTCTCTCCCTGGCAGAGCTGTCTGCAGAAAACAAAGAAAAAAGAGAGATTATTCTCCACCGATCCAATCTAATGTTCACAGTGCTCTGTTTGATCATTAACGGGTACTGTGGTAAAATAATTTTATTACTATGAATTTACATGCCAAAATGATTTTATAAACCTTGACGACACAGTTTATAAAATACCAATATTAACTAAACAATTATCAGATAAAAATATATTTTATTTTCAGATACTTGCAGTTATCCGTTACATTTACCAATACTAAAACCCTTTATATCTGACTTTTACCTGCTAACAAATCAAACTTAGTGGGGTCAGACTATGGTGAGCGGAGAAAATAAACTCCGACCGCCGCTGAGCCTGCAGCTACTGCAGCCTTTCTTCCGCGCTGAGCTGCTCCGAAAAAGCCGAAGAATATTTTACAATAGGCAGATTCTTAATAGAGTTAATGGTGGTATAAAAGCGATTTAATTTAGCACACACCTTCTCTATATACTGCCGCTGGTAGCGCAAGGCATTGTGGGATACCTTGCTGGCTGAAGTCCGCAGAAGGATGCTTTAATGCATCCTCGCTAAAATGGGCTGAGCGAGAACACTTCCGGGAACGTTGAGCGTACTTGCCTTGATGCGTACTTAAGAATTGGAACAGTACTTGGACCGCTGATGATGGCGTTTCTCAAGTACGCGAGTATACAAGTCCACACAAGAACGCATGTTGAGAAACGGCCAAGATATAAGGAACAAGAACTGGCCATAGTTCTTTTACGACCCATGATTGCATCAGATCTAGTAAGCAGGTTGTACACCGGGCTGAGTTAACAACCTTAGTTAATTCAGAGAAGGAAATAGACTTAAAAGCAGAAAAACCAGCAGCAGTAGGCAAGGTTTCTGACTGCCCTGATAGAGCTGCAGATTGATCTCCTGAGTTATCAACAAGGTGATAAGTAGATTTCTCAATACTGTATATCAACTTTATCTGAAAAGAATGTCAAATCATTTGCAGACATGTTAGAACTATAAGTAGCTTTCTTGCGTTCTGTAAGTTGAAACATTAATGGCTCAGAGAAGTGGCATTTCGGGGGACTCGCTGGGCGGAGTAATACCTAATACAACCCCCAGAAACAAACTAGTGTGGGTCCCACACTAGTTTGTTTGCTCACACTGCGGGCATTTAGGAACAGAAAAAAAGAATCAAAATTCATATCTTTTTAACGGTTCCGGAACCGGTCCATTGAGGGTCCATTGTAATGTTCAATAAAAATTCTTTGGATAAGGTGTCCCAGAAGGTGAAAGCTGTAAATGATTGTGGTGGTTTAGTTATTTCTCTAAGTTGCTCGGTTGCTTTCAAAGCCATATTCGATGTGGGAAGTGGTCATGCTTACATTCACATATGGTTTTTCAGCCACGTCTTGTTAGTTACAGCATGCATGGGAAAATAAATGGTAAACTACAGTTGTTGTAATTGCTAACAAATGATTTAAAATAACAAAATATTTCTTTTGTGTTAGAAAGTCAACTATATTCATTTTACAGTAAGATATATCAGCTTAGTGAAACTATGGTTTGGCTTGCTTCTGGAACCTATGACTTTTCAGTCAAAGTTGGAATTCAAAAGAAACTTTGAAATATTTGCGTCATCATATAACCTCAGAGTGATTTCCTCTTTTGATTCAGATGTTGCTGTGCTTAAAATCAATTTTGAAATGATACTGACATTTAAATATAATATTTACACCAAATTGTGCATAAATAGGCCTCCATTAAAAAAAAAGGCCTTCCAGCATAAGCAGTTGTGCAAACTACAGCAGACTTCAAGCACCAGTGTTCTCATTTTGGATTTTCAAAAGAAAAGAAAATATCTAGGTTTATGGGGGAATGCAGGACTGGGAAAACATCTCTCTCGGCATGGATAAATATTTGGATTAATCCTCGTTTTCTCATGCAAATTGGGGCCTTAGAGATACTTTCAGTGAAGCACCCGCTCCTGGATAAGTTAAGTAAGCCCCAACGGCTTAAAGAGATCAACTGGAATCCCCTCACACTCTTTCTCCTTCTGCTCACTTTAAGAATGGGCAACAGCATGAGATAGAGGCACACTCATGTGTGAAATAGACTCTTCATGACGCTGTTCTTTGGCCGTCTCAGTTTGGGACCTTTGTCTTAATCCTCCCTGGATTCTCAGAGGAGGGAAGGTGTGGACAAGGTCTTTTCTTTGGTAAAAGAGGGCAAGGGGCGTGGCAGTGGGAGAAGCCGATGAGCCCTATTGACAACAGTTGCTTGTCTGTAGAGATTTAGATGAAGATTTCATCAGAAATGGTTCAATGAGCAGCGATGATTATATATGATATTCTCAGACTGAATAATTATCTTAAATTTTTATATTAATGTCAAACATCAAAACTAACAATAACCTATAAACATGCTAACTGACAATATATATTTTTGATTAAATTCTTGAAGGTTAAAGGCAAAATCCTTTTTTTTGTTTTACCTGGATCTTATTTTTAGCAATGTTTTTCTTACTCACCCTGAGAAGGTTGGAGCCACTTTGAGCCATTCAGCAGTATTTATACATTCCATCTTTATCAGCGTACATCCGTAGAACGGGAGAGCTCGAGGCAGCATCTGTGCAGATCCGTCAGCTTGTTATTGTTTAATTGTTAAGCTCCGAATTGGCCCGTAAAACAATCAACAAAATTTTCTGAGGCGTTCATGAGTAAAATTAAGGTGTTTGGGACAGATTAAACCTTATTACAAACATTTTACTGTGCTGAACACTCCCATTCTACGGATGTACGCTGATCATGACTGGATGTATAAATGATGAATGGCTCAAATTGGCTCCAAACTTCTAAGGATGAGTGAAAAAACATAAGAATTGCGGGGGGAAAAAATAAGGTCTACGTTGAAAAAACAAAACTGAATTTCCCTTTAAGTCAGATAAAGGTTAGGGACATGTGCTTCATTTATTCAAATCAAATCAAACTTTATTTATAAAGCGCTTTTCAAACTACAAAGCTTATCAAAGTACCCGCCCCCTTCCCAAAACCCAAAGTAAAAACATCACTACAACAACATACCCCCACCCATCCCCATGCATGCACATACTTAAAAGGAACAAAAGGAAAAAAAACGGGCTGAGTGTAGATGAGCAAGGAATCGCCGGCAGCAGCCAGAGCAGGGAGGGCTGGTATCCCTACCTCCACACAAGCACTACCCGGAGAGCACCCAGGGAGCCACAGCCGACCAATGCTCCCGATGCGGATGGCTCCCATAGAGGAAACACAGGAAGGATCATTAAAATAAGAAGTTTAGATATTAAAAAAAACAGTAGATCATGAGATTAAATAGTAAAATACTGGTAAAAATGTTAGGACTCAGTGTTTCAAATTATAAAGTGTAAAACAATGATTATTCCCTAAATGGAAACAAAGTTCATTAATTATTCCTTCATCTAGATTGTGGTTTAAAACGGTCACATCTGTCAATAAAATCTTAAAATGTATTTATCTGTTTTGTGTGTGAAAATTCTCAAGAAAAAATTGAATTATATCTGGGAAATTTACTGCCACAAAGCAAGAAATCAGAATTTGATAGTGGGATTACGTGACTGCGGCAGCCAGCTTTAGGGTATGTTTTTTTGTGAACTGGGCTAGCCTACAGGGCTAAACATGTGCCTGCTTTGCTGCATGTAGCAATTCCAACTTTTTGCTCTGACTTACTATTTTCAGGGAAACATATGTTTTTGATACAATAACAATTTTGTCACTTAATGGTTTCCTAGCTTGTTATAACCTAAGAAAGAATTAATTTGGTCTTCCGGGAAGCAGGTTCTGTGGTTTGTTTCTTTTTTGCTACTTTTTACTCTTATTTGCGGGCTGTTACCGTTTAACTACATTTTGAGAATATAAAAAATGTTTAGATTTTGTTTCTGTGATAAAGGACAATAAAACTTGTAGATTCCTGGTAAAATGTCTTTGTTAGATTTTTCAAATGAGTTGATTGAAAAACGTCATCTATATGTTATTTGAAACTGCTGTTAAAAACCAGTAAATCTTGCTAAATTAAACTTTCTCTATTAAATCAAATGTTTTTTCGTGTTATGTTGTAAAAAATATTCTTTCATTAATTACATTTCTACTATCTTATTTGTAAACTTGTAAGATGCTTAAATTAGGTTAAAATGAGGGACAAAATGATCACTTGAGGCAAAGTTGGAGTGTACTTGCTGTGGCTGAAAGTCAATTCAAAAGTTTTGCTCTATGGGGGAAAATACCTGCCATTTACCAAGAGAATACAATTACAATTTGGGAGAGGATCATTCTGTCTTCTCCTACAAAACCTGTAATAATTGCGCTCAAAACTTCTGCTTTCTTTCAAATATTTTCTCTTCTCTCTCAAAACCTGTAATGCTTGTGCTTAAAACTTCTGCTCTTTCTCAGATATTCTCTGTTCTCTCTCAAATTCTATGTTTCTTGCTCACAGATTTTCTCCACGCTTGAAAACTGTATCTCTACGTAGATCAAAACTGCTTATGAACCTCTCTTCTCTGCTTGCGGATTCTATGTGCTCACTCGCAGCTCGAGAAGTGTCGTTGCCTAGCAACTGTTTCAACCAAAAGAATGAGTTCTCCTAATATGGTTGCAGCCTGCTTTAGGGTGCGTTTGTTTTCTGCCGTGTGTTAGCCTGCGCCTACCGGTTACTGTGCTGCCCACTGGATAAACAGAGAAAAAATGGAAAATGTATTTGACACATTCCAAATATTCATAAAAAAAATTCTTTGTTTTTCTATTGCACATTTTTTTTCTATTAAGAGTATAATTAAAAATGGTAAACTTGTAATATTGTGATATTCTTCTGTTGAATTATATATATCACACCTGTCAACAAAAATACTCTAAATAGCGATTATTGTGAGCAGTCTGTTTATCCTTCAGCCAGAAGTTGGGGTGTAACGGAGCCAACTTATACAGCGAGGCATATTTAAGCAAGAAACAAGACCTCACAAGAACACTCAAACTTCCAGCCAGTTCAGAGCTATGGCTAACATGTTGCTGCTCGAAGCTTCCTTTCAATTACGAATCAAATACTAAAGTAGTTAGACACTTCAATTTCAATGTAGGGACTCTGCCAACTACATTCAAATTTTATATAAAATGTAGCAGTTGACGCAATAACATGTAACCATGAAGGCTAACCCGGTTCCTAAAACAAACATACCCTAAAACCAGCCGTCCCATTTTAGGAGCACTGTCATACTATTGGCTGGTATGGTTGCTAGGTGATGACAATTGAATCTGCAAGACAGCACGCAGAATCCCAAGCAGAGAAGAGAGGGTTGCAAGGGCAGTTTTGATCCGTGCAGAGAGACAGTTTGTGCATGAGGAGAATATCTGTGAGCAAGAAGCATAAAATCTGAGCATGAAAACAAAGATTTGATGGAGTAGAGAGAATATTTGAGAAAGAACAGAGTTTTGAGTGCAAGCATTACATGTGTTGAGAGTGAAGACACATAATCCTGTTTTCAAATTGTAATTTTATGTTCTTGCTTTTTCGCTGTAAAATTCCCCCATAGAATTAGCCGAATTCTAAATCACCAGGGATCTCGTTTATAATACTTTGAGTATAATCCTTTCTAAAACTCAGCAAAAAAAAAAAAAAAAATGTACACATGCCAAGTAAGTTTGAGATCAGCTTTATAAATCACACTCTACTTAGAAATGTGCTCAGGTGATTTTGGACCTTGTCTTGCTCCCTACACACCCACTTTTTGCAATAGACAGTCCATGTAGACTGCCTAGTAAATATTCTACATAGAATTAGACCAGCTGAAGTGCACAGGTTCATTGCTAACCATTGCAACTGAGAGGTGTAGTAATCGCAATTCTGCAGAGACTGAAGGAGGCATGTGGAGGCAGGAACAACATTTCAATCAATAACTCAAGCAATGTTTGTCTATATAGAGACAAACAAATTTGTCTAAAATCAACCAAAGGGCCACTAATGTGGTTCACATTAAAATAAAAGAATATAGTTAGATAAATGAAAATTTGTACCAAGAAAACAAAAATGAAAAGATTAAAAGATTAAAATAAAAGCAGTAGCACAAACAATGAAAAAGGACAAGTATTGACAATCATTTCAAAAGTAATATATTGGTTTCCAATTACGTAAATTTAGATTGCGTTTTTTAAGTTTTTATTCAAATTTTGTTTCTGATGGCACAAAGTTATGCCCTTAGCAGTATATTTATGATTGATGAAATATGCTCGCAAACACAGTTAAAAGTCTACATCTTTGAAGATCAAATGGCAAGAAAAAGTTGTTTTGGACATGCTTTTATCTCTCTATATGTTGCATGTTTGAAAAGACTACAAGAGTGGCTGTAGTTCCTTTGTTTTTTTTTTTTCTGGAACACATGACAAAACAAGAACGTTGTGCGATCTGGGCTTTTGGATGTTTACAATGTAATTTATTTACAATGTAATGTAAATACAATGTTGAATTACATTAGATATGTGTAATGTAATGTTGCTAACATTACAGATTAAAAACAGTCTGTTTTGCTGAGTGAAGGAAAATGAAAGCAAATGATCAAACCCTGTTGCAAGTTTGGTCATACATGCCATGGATTGTTGACAGGCATAGTTAATCAGGACATACTCAAAACATTTTGCTCATATATTTAGATTTAGAATGTCTGTCTTAGATTTAACACTTATATTCAACATTTAGGATTCATATACATATATTTATATATGACTAATTTTAGACGCATTTTGATTTTAAATATGATGAAAGTGTGGTAAGTATGAGAAAGGTAGGACATTAAACAAAAAACAAAAAGTCTTCTAATTTTTTTTGGCATCAAACTTTTACACTTGGTGCCCACAACTAAAAACAAATGCAAACTAAATTAGAGCAGAACATAGGAAGTTTCAGCAGTATTAGAAAGCATGGCAGAAAAAGTGTGCTGTAAGTCTACTTTTAAAAAGTGTTATCTTTGCAAAATAATATTTGGGTCATAAATAAATTGAAGAGCAGCAAGTTAGACAGCTCTCATGCAGCAGCGTGCATGACATAAAAAAAGAAACACATAGCCAGAATGTGCTGTGGGGGGAAGACGGGTTCCAGCGGGTTGGTAGCTCTAACAAGGGCCCACTTCAGCATATAGATCTAATAAAACTGTTTTAGGGAATCTATATCAGCTCCCCCCATCCAGATGCTGCCAGTGTTAATCATCGCCAGCTCAACCGTTATGCAGTTTTATGCAGGAGTGTCATTGTAGTATTAATATTTTTACTTCACACAAATAATCAGGCCCAGAGTGGCTAATTGGGAGCAACCGGGCATTTTCCGGTGGGCCACAAGAGCCGAGTTGTACTAGTGTGCTAAACGTGCAACTAGTCAAAAAAGGAGATGCTATTAACACTACTTATGCACTAGCTTGCAAAAAGTTTAAACTTGTTGGAGAAAATGTTTAACTAGTCCCATGTAGTTGCATACTGTTTAGTATAGAAAACAATGGATATAAGGATATAGAGTTTTTACCGAAACAGCTTGCCATTAAGGGCCACTTCACAGCTGCCAGCTGGCTGCTTTCATGTTTTTCTCTCTGCGCACCTCAACAT
Organism: Apricaphanius iberus; assembly: GCA_028564705.1. Classification (NCBI taxonomy): domain Eukaryota; kingdom Metazoa; phylum Chordata; class Actinopteri; order Cyprinodontiformes; family Aphaniidae; genus Apricaphanius; species Apricaphanius iberus. The sequence goes on from JAPXFQ010002510.1 coordinate 763,745, forward strand.
TAAACGTCTGAGCAATCAGTCAGCGGTGTTTGAAAGGTAAAATAGGTTGCCGCAGAAAGGATTACTATTATACAGTGGAAAGCTCAAACAGACGGCCATACCATTTTTGCTTTTGTGAAAAAAACGAGGACCAAAACAGCTAACGAAGACAATGCAACAGGTAAGACAACATGTTGAATTTTCCCTGCAAACCACCATTCAAGTTAATTTATCTAATCAATGGTGTGATTTTGTGGCAGCAAACATAACATATGATTTTAATGAAAAAAATATGATGCAACACCACATAACAGGGAAACTTTGTCTTGTAGCTCCTTAGAGTTAGAAGAAAAATCCTAGATGAAGCAAAATGAGCTCAAAATTCCAAAGTGGGCAGGCCTTGTTTATTGGGTTAACATTATAGATGAGTACTAATATAATGAAGAGTGTACAGTAGACCTGTTATAAAAAAAAGCACCCTGCAATGCTAGATGATTTAGCACTACAATAATAAAATGGAAGTCAACTAATCAAAGGCTTTGTAAAAGTTGGAGACTTGTACTAAGAAACATACATTTTTTTTAAAAGAGAATCTGTATCTGAACCAGAGTCAGAAGTGATGAGAGGATTCTTTTGTCAGTATAAAATTAATATTTGTTGAGATGCATCGATTAGTTAAAAAAAACAAACTTTCTATGCCGAAAGGATAGTTTGACCAGTTATATATTTTTCTTTAAAAGTAGGACAATAAATACACAAGGTCCATACTTGAAAGAAAATAGAATGAAAGTAATATAAATTAAGCCTGGATGTTTTTCCAATGACAGTATTAAATTGGTTAAGTCACATGTTTTCCATATTAAATGCACTAAAGCTTTACAGATTATTATATATTTTTTTGTGGCAGGTGCAGCAAATGAGATTAGGGAAAGTAGAGGAAGTGTGAACATGAAAACAGTCTACTTGGGGAATGAGGACAGTGGTAGCAGCCTAATATATAGATTTTGATATTGTTGATTAATGTGTTGTAAAGAATAATATAGATGCTGAAATAACTCCACCTAGTGAAGCAGTTAACCCTTATTTATACTGAGTTGGACATTTTATAGGAAATAATATTCTAAATTACAATGCTTTACAAAACAGTCTGCTGTTGTAGCTTTACAATGTAAGGTTATAATTACATGACTTTAATTAAGGATGCAATGATACCACTTTGCTCAAAACGATACACCGATACTTGGATCTGAGTACTTGCTGATACAGAGTAGGCCTACCAATGCCGATACTTCTACCGCACAAAAAAATGCAATAAATTGGAATTAGATTATAGCTTGTTAATGCATGTCAACAGGAAATTCAATAAAAATTAGAATAATAAAAATTGACCACAAAACTAAAATTTCAAGACAAAAATAAACTTTCTGTGAAATTGTTATAGTGTTTCCACATTTTAATTATGTGTTCATGGTAACCTATGGGTTAACTTTAAACACGGAGTACAATAGAACGATATTAGCCCCGATACCAGTAACTGTATTAGTTCATCCCTAATTTTAACAAAAATAGGTTGTGATATAAAGTGGGCCGCTCTGAGGCATCAACCTCCAGAGCTGAAAATGATTCCACTCCGGCCCTGCAAATAATTCACCAATAGGTGTAATTACTGTATAATCTAAAGACACATATATATATATATATAAACATACTTTGTCATAATTCTTAAATGCAGCATTTTCATTCAGATTCATTCAGGTCTGGGGACTGTTGGTTGTGTGTGCAGGGCCGGCCCAAGGCACAGGCAGTATAGGCAAATGCTAAGGGTGCCGCATACCCAGGGGACGCCAGAGACGCGTTAAGAACTTTCCGCTGTTATTGTACTTGACACTGCAACAAGTCCAAACGACTTGAGCGCTTTCTGCCCTGGTGGGCTCCAGCATTCAGAAGCGCTGGGTTGCGCTGTGTTCATCTCCTATTTGCGGTGTGCCGGAGCGCGAAGCAAAGAGATGTGCTGCGCTCAATTCATTGATGAACACACAAATGCCCTTTGAACAGCAGGCACACAAAGAATATTCGCCACCTGTGTCAGAGTGGTCAGATGCGCTCTCGTTTAAAGAACCGGTAAAATACAGAAAACATTCTGTTACTGCGGCGCTGTGTGTGGACCATTATCCCGAGAGACGTACAGCATGTTTATGTTGTATTCTCATGGCTTTGACCTGCCCAAACCTGTAACTATGGGTGGATTAAGTTAACTGTGACTTTCTACTTTTGTTCCCACTTCCCAAAAAAATTAACTATTTGTTTTGGGATTTAAAAAAGCAGTCTCTTTCTGCACAAAGCATGTACCGAACTGTACCGTGGCCCAAGTACCGAGGTGGTCATATGATGATGTCGTAGATGACTTTGCCTCAAGAAAATCCAGGAAAGTCAAGCTGTAGCAAGTCGTGTAAGATTAAGGAGGTGGTGGTGTAGTTCCTGAAGTAATTTAAGGCAGGACCAAAAACATCAATAGAGCTCTTTTAAAGATCATCTTTTCATTTTTTTTATTCAAATCCTTGTTGTATTTTTGTGCCTACTTAAAGATAGTAATAGATAAGATAGATAGACAAGATACTAAATTCTTATTTTCCACAGTGCCATATTTCTATTGTATTTAAATTAATGTCACTTGTTTACACTTTTCATTTCGGGAGTATTTAAATTTAATACTTTATGTAAGCTATCTATATTGTATTTAATATGTTGAGTTCATTTTTTTCTTTATTTCTTTAATTATTATTATTATAATTAGTATTTTGAATGTGCAATTGTTTTATTTAAATAAAATGTCTAAAACAAAGCTATAAAGTTTCTTGTGAGTATATGTACACTAGCAGTGCAAGTACTGTACTGCAATGCAAGGGGGCGCCACTTAAAATCTTGCCTAGGGCACCAAATTGTTTAGGGCCGGGCCTGTGTGTGTGTGTGTGTGTGAGGATTTAAAAATCTGAAAATGTGGCTTAAATTCACAACTTTCCTAACTCACTGGCTGTATTGCCAATGTCCCCTGTGTCCAATATGTGCTTATAGTTGCTCACAATTTTCTGCCATGTTTTTTTTCTATGAACTCCAAACTTGTTGTAGAAAGTGACTGACGTCGTTTTCAGTCGTTTAGTGCATAATGAAGTTTCATCAATGAGACCCCAGGACTTGTCTTTTCTTTATCTCGCCTAAGAAAGCTTACATGTTTATTTTTGTCAAGGGAAAAATTATATAATTTATAATTTAAACAAAAGTCTCTAAAATAAAACAACACCTCACTAGAATCATGTCTGTTAAAAATCATAAATAACGTTAAATTTATTGGAGGGATCCAAATCAATCTGACCATTGAAGGAGGTTGCAAATCTTAGTCTGCAATCAATCATTTTTTAACACCTTCCTATGTATGGCTTGAACTGCCTGTACCCAACAAAGCCTCAGCCTTAAAACATGTTTTGCTAATTTAATTTTCCACTTCACTTGTTTGGTGAGTTCCGTATCAGTGTTGGTAATAACAATTGCATTAGTTAACACCATTCTTTTATCAGCAACAGGGTAATCGAGCTAATTGCTGTTTCTGTCATAAACAGTTCACTTTTTGAATTTTCAAAATGGTCTCTGTTCAGCCAAGAGAAGAGAGGATGTAGTAATTTACATAAAATCTATATGTGGTCCAGTAAATATAGCTGAATTTGTTTTTCCAAACTGAAAAGGTGAACATATTTACTTTGTTTCTTTAAGGTCAGACGTTCGAGCCATCAGAAAATTATTTACAATAGCCTCATTGGAATTTCCGTAGCGTTGCTCAGCTTGAGTTAATGTTTTTTGGTGTGAAAAATCACTCTTCTACTTTTCTCTTCTACAACTCTCCAGATATATTTTTTATGCTGCCATTGCAATTGTTAACCTGGTGTTTATTTGTGTTTTTCTTTCCATAGAAGCTTCACCTGGTCTGGTATCCTGCTCAACTATAACGCCCCCTGCTGGATGAGGGGTATTGATCCAGATGATGCTCTAAGTGATCCCCCATGCTGTCTCTTCTCAGACCCACAGACGGTCTTGGCAGATGACCCCTTGTACTGAGCCAGGTTCTGCTGGAGCTTTCTTCACGTTAAAGGGGAGTTTTTCCTCTCCACTGTTGCTACATGCTTGCTCAATATGAGGGATTGCTGTGGTTTCAGGTCTGCATCAATGGAGCTCAACCCTATGTCAACAACTTCATGCAATCTCCTGGGACTCCTTACATTTGAAAACTTTTAACTGACTGGAATGTTTGTTTAATTGTATTGAAATTACTTTTGTTGTAAAGTGCCCTGAGATGACATTTGTGAATTGGCACGATATAAATAAAAGTGAACTGAATTGAAAAAGATTTTTACATGTTTGTCTGCTAGACTCCATAACAGTACACACAAACACAGAATACGTTTCTTAAAACCAGTTTTATTTGTCAAATGGGCTTTTCTTATATTTGTACAGGGTTTGGGTCGTCTCGGGAGAACCTGGGAAAGGAAGCCGGAAGCCAGGAACCCAGGGCTGAAGAAAGGTAAGTATGGTTAAATTTGGATATGGGGAATGATATTGCTGAATTGTTAATGAGCTCAAAGGTAGGAACGGTCATGGAGCCAGAGGAGGAGGTAAGTAGGATTTTGAAGACTGAATGGTTCTGTGAGTGATACTGATATTTGATGAATCCGTTATTAGATGCTGGGCTGACGGTGGAGCCAGAGGGATCCGGGAGTTTGTCTTACTCTGTAATGATGTGAATCGTTAGATGGCCAGGCAGGTGAGCTACAGGATCCCAGGAGGGAAGGAGATGAATCCATTTGGGGAACGTTGCATAGGCTGAGCAGATATGACGTTGGAGACGGAGGAGGTCGAGACCCAGGAAGAGCGCTGGAGACTGAAAAGGTTCTGACCCAGATTGAATGCCTGAGACTGAAGAGGTCCAAAAACCAGAGAATCCGGGACTCGAGCAGCATAGGAGGTTTGTCTATTGGAAGACAGGCGCAGGTAAGGACTCAAAACACACAGAGGTAGAACTCTTTCAGATTACCATAGATTACTTAGCCAAGTACAGCGATTACTGCGAAAACAGACTGGCGTCAGTTTGCAGCCATCGTTCCCCTTAAAAAGCTAGTGATGATGATCTCCGATGAGCTGCACCTGCCGCTCCCAGCCTGCACCAGTATTTTTGGTGTGACACTTGAGTAAAATTTAAATTAATAAGTTACGGTGGTTAGTGTGGGCGACTGTGGCTCAGTGGTAGAGTAGTTGGCTTGCAATTGGAGGGTCGTAGGTTCAATTCCAGCTTCCTCCAGTCACATGTCGATGTGCCCCTGGGCAAGGCACTTAACCCCCAAATTCTACATTGTCCTACCGAGCCATGTTGGGTGTCGGTGTATGAATGCGAGTGTGAATGGGTGAATGTGGCTTCAATGTAAAGCGCTTTGAGTGGTCAGTAAGACTAGAAAAGCGCTATATAAGTTCAGTCCATTTACCATTTAGTAGCGGTGGTAAATGTTTAAGATATTTTACCAGAAGTAACTTAAAGTAGTGTAACTCAGTTACATTTTTTAGACAGTAATATGCAATGCAAACATATTACATTTTTGACATTGTAACTAGTAATGTGAAATATATTACAGTTTCTTTGTGACTTTCCCAACACTGCTGACCAATATGCTTGCTATAAGCAAGTTTTTCATTTCATTTCCATAAGTTATGTGACCCAAAAGATCTTTATTCGAGTTAAATATTTTGGTTGTCACAATAATAATCACGATAATTTGGTTTAGGATGCAGAGGGACGGTAAGATAAATTGTGAATGTAAAATGACACAGTCGGATAGTTATTTGAACTGAACAGATATTTTTTTCCTATATAAGATTGAGTATATCCCTTTTATATCCGGTAGGCATCTCCAGGCAGTTTGTACTGAGACATCACTGGTATGATCTACTGCAAAAGATGCCTGATGGAGGGACACCATATGTCAGGTATAGCAGGTGGAACATCAGACCAGGGCTGTGGGTCAACCTGAGCTCCAGTAGATGATGACTGTAAATTTAGCAACTGTCCGCAGACACAGACCCACCACACTGACTCCGCTGAACATCCAGGGCATTGACATTGAAATTGTGAACTGTTATAAGCACCTGGCAGTTCACCTAAACAATAAACTAGACTGGAGCCAAAACACTCAAACTCTTCACTGGAAGAGTCAAAGCAACCTCAACCTGCTGAGGATGCTGAGGTCTTTTGGAGTCCAGGAAGTGCTCCTGAAGGCCTTCTTTGACTCTGTGTTCAGCCATCTTTGAGCAGTGCTTTATCGACAGCTCAGAGGAAGAGGCTGGATAAGCTCATTAGAAAGGCCAGCTCGTTTCTAGGGTGCCCCATTGATCCAATGCAAGGGTGGAGATAGAAGGACTCTGGCCAAAATGACATGACTGTTGGACAGTGTCTCCCACCCCATGCATGAAGATTTTGCTCGGCTGCAGAGCTCAGTCGGTGACAGACTGCTACATTCTAGATGCATGAAGGAACAGTTTTGCAGGTCCTTCCTCTCTGCAACTGTTAGATTTACAACCAGAACTGCTCCCAACAATCATAATAATGTAACTTGCTGTAATTTGAACTGTCTAACTCACTAATAAACATTTCTGAAAGTGTATAAGGGCACGATGTGCCTTCCTAAGGGTTGCAAATTGAGAAGATGCTGAGCTGGATGTTAAATAGGCCTCAAGCTCAATTCAAAAGTATTTTGTTGTTCGCAGAGGGAAATTAAGTGTGATTTTTCAAGTTTCTTTATAGAGTTGTAGATGCTACCGGCTGTGTGGAGGAAGGGTCTCCTGTAGTCGTCAGGTTCCAGCAACACTGAAGAAGCCCCCAAAAGAAGACACTCTGTTGTTGTAAAATATTCTCATGAGCAGATGCTCAGGGTTGTCCATTATGTTCTCGATTTTATTATGAATCTCTCTTTGCTCTATCAGATCCACGGTTTCCACAGAACAGAACCCGCCTTCCTTATCAGCTTGTTCAGCTGAGTTGTTTTTAATGCCTGTCTCTTATGCTGCTACCCAAACAGATCATACCAAAAAATATTACAGTCTACAAAAGACTTGTAAGTAAGTAAAAGTTTATTTATATAGCACCTTTCACAGATAAAAATCACAAAGTGCTTCACAGAGTACAAGATACAGCATACATCAAAAGAAAAGCAAAACAGGATAGCAGCACAAGGTACATTTGCATAGAAGCTTGTCTAAATAAAAGTGTCTTCAGCTGCTTTTTAAAAGAATCAGCAGAGTCAGCCACACAAAGAAACACGTGCAGGGCGTTCCACAGTCTGGGTGCTACAGCCTGAAAGGACAGGTCACTTCTAGTTTTAAAACTGGTCTTAGGGAACTTCAGGAGGTTTTGGCCCGAAGACCATAGAGTGCGACCAGAAGAGTGAGGGATTAAAAGGTCTGATAAATATTGTGGGGCTTGTCCATTAAGAGCTCTAAAAGTCAAAACTAAAATTTTAAAATCAATTCTAAACTTGACCAGTAGCCAATGTAAGGAAGATAAAACTGGTGTTATGTGAGCCCTTCTGTTCGTTCCTGTTAAAAACCTTGCTGCAGGGTTCTGGACCAACTAGAGACGACTGACAGCTGATTTGTTAAAAGAGAGTTACAATAATCTAAACTAGAGGAAATAGAAGCATGGATAATCTTCTGCAGGTCCGATTTTGAACTATTGCTCTCAGTTAGGAGATGTTTCTCAAATGATAAAAGCTATTTTTTACTAAAAGTTTTGAATGGCAGCCCAAAGACATCGAGTGTTCAGAAAGAACACCAAGGTTTCTGAGACTGGTCTGGACTGAGGAGCACAGGAAGCTGAGGTGTTGCTTGATTAAAAGCACTTTGTAGAAGACATGCAGCATCTTTACCACCTATCCCTTGAGTTCCCTTTTAAACTTTAATTATTAAACATACCCTTCAGTTCTACTGTTGTTTTTCTTCAATTTCATTTCACCAAACGTTTAAGTGATTGCTAATTGAGATCATTCAGGATTTTTTTCCGGCCACCTTTCTTTCTTGAAGACAATTGGTCCAGTGAGTGGCTTGTTCAGACTTTTTTTCCAGGGGTGGCACAGGAGGGGCAGCTAGTTCTGCTGGGGTGGCACCCGTACATCAAGGTAAAAAAAAAAATGTATGTCCCATGCCTACTTTCCGATAAATGTTTTAAAATAACAGACATTTTTCACTCTTGTAAAACAATTGCTGAACCTAAATGTATTCTAAAGCATTCTGAGCTACATCAGACAATCGGGGGGTTGCACCTGGAGTGACCCATCGGATTCTAGGGGTGGCACGTGCCACCCCCTAGAAACAATACTAAAAGGGTCCCTACTATCTTTCCACTTTGTAACAGCGAATAATTTCACCCGTCTCAAACACAGTAACACCTTTTTTACGACAAAGATGTGTCTTTTGACTTTGTTGTGTATGAAATGAGAAGCAACTCATTGCAACAGTTTGGGTTAAATAACTTGTTGCCATCTGAAAGAAAATCACCCATGCAGTAATTATCAAATAGGAGGCTCAAACCTATTTGCTTTTGTAAATTCTGGAAACTATTTTTTTTTTTTGGCCAGACAGTGTATTTTTGGTAACTTCATAAACTTAGCACAGGCAAAATCTGGCGAACCCCCTGCAAACTCTAGGGACCAAGGTTAGGAACCTCCTGTTTAAAAGACTTTAAAGTGTAGCAGCAGGCCAAAAGAAAGGTTTAGTCTATTAAACTGTAGCCTTTTGAAAAGCTTGAGGTAACTTGATAGCAATAAAAAGCCAAAGCATATTCACACCCAGGCATATTCACACCCAAGCACTCATAAAAGCTAAAATGAAACGTTTTCAATGACCTAGTCAAAGTCGGACATCCACATTTAGATGCTGTGGCAGGATTTGCAATCCACTATTAACTCTCCCAAACCCTCCAGTGTAGATGCATTAAAACAAATCTCCAGAGACATTTTCCAAAAATCCTTTGAAGTGGCATACAAGAGTCATTTCAAGTTATTGCACACACTTGATGGTTGTTGTTATGACCATGGATGGTACAACCAGGTGTTGGTGTTAGGAGGGCAATTACTTTTGCCAGGCAAAGTTTCATTTGAATACATATGTTTGATTTCATGAATGAAATCATGTATTTTTTTTCTACTAATGTTACTTTTGTTTAATTTAAAAATATTTTTGAATATCTGAAACATTTCAGTGACAAAAAAGAAATCTATAATTTTCAATTTATTTTATTGATACAGTGCTAATTCACAACAAATGTCATGATAAGGCACCTTTATAAGAAAAATATTTTCAGTACAATTAGACAGATATTCCTATCAGTTAAAAAGTGTTAAGAAATACCAGCAGATTGTGTAAAGTCATTGTTGTAAGGTTGTGCACCGTACATGCAGACTCCAACCACAGCAATCCTTCATACATGTGACAGTGGAGAGGAAAAAATATCTCCTTTATTTTGAAGAAATCGCCAGCAGACCTCGACTGAGTAAAGTCAGCCATGTACTATAGATATCTGGGGGTTTGAGAAGAGAGAGCTGATACACAGAAAGAACAAAATGAAATGATGTAAGATTACTTTCTGTATTAAAGATTAAATGTTTAGTCACTGGAAACATCATCGGTGTGTGAATGTGTGTATGAATGGATTGACTGAATGTAGAGTGACACACTTTGGGGTCTCTAGGGATTAAGGAAAGCGCTATACAATTGCAGGCCATTTATCTAAGTTGATAGCCCCCATCCAACAGGGCATTGAGCTGAGCAGGATACCAGACCAAGTGTAGCTTCTATGGAGAAAAAATAAGACACTGAGAAAAAAACACGGCTAATTACTTAAATAACCACAAAAATACAACTGGAGAGTAATAGAAGAAAAAAATAAGTAAAGTGGTCAGTCTGTCCTCAAATACTCTAAGACTACAGCAGCATAGCTACAGAGGTAGTTCAGAATAACTTAAGCTACTCTAACCATAATCTTTATCAATTAGGGAAGTTTTAAGCCGAGTTTTAAAAGTAGACAGTTTCTGCCTCACTAAATAAAATTGGGAGATAGTTCGAAAGGAGAGGAGCCTGATAACTGAAAGATCTGCCTCCAGTTCTACTTTTATAAATTTTAGGAACCACCAGTAAACCTGCAGTCTGAGAGCAAAGTGCTCTGTTAGGAACATATGAAACAATCAAAATGTGATGTAAGATGGAAGTTGAGTATTAAGGGCTACGTAAAAAGGAGAATCAAAATTATATTCTGGATTTAACAGGGAAGCTTAAAACAGGATAAATGTAATTTCTCTTTTTAATATTACTCAATATAATGGGGAAATATTTTCAACAACACTCAAAGGTTTATTGTTCCCTGGCAAAAGATTCTGACAAGCTTCACCAATTTTATTGGTATTTCCTAAGTATTTGCCTCGCCAGGACTTTTAATATTTGCTTTGGCTTCTGTTGACCAGTTATTTGTAGCTTATCTTAGACTATACCAATGAGCTGCAGACATTTTGAATCTTCTCTTTTGTGCACATTACTGAGATCAATGTTTTGAGTATGAGCAGGTATGTATGAACCTGTTTAAGACCCATTCACTTAAATATTTGAGGTAACAGGGACAGATTTAAAACACGCAGCACGTTCTTTGACTTGTGTTTTTCTATGTAAAGAGTTTGCAGCTCAAACTGTGATGATGTGTGAGGCTTCATGATGGCATAAAACAGATAAAAACTCAATTATTGTCCTCTGGCTACACACATTAGTCCTGATTGTCTTTCTGCTTACTTTTTTCTCACTGGCTAATATATCCTCACAGTATCACAGTTGGATACGTGTTCCAGTATTTTTGCTGAAGCAGATAAAAAAAATAAAATCTGAAACAAAAATGCAAGGTAACATTTTGTACAAATGATTTTCAAGAGGAAACATCTTCACTGATCTATTTTACTGAGTCTGCTAGACAAACTATTTTAGCCAAATGTTTTCCATATTTGATTGACTTCCAGTGACAAAAAAATAAAGAAAAATCTGTAGGCTATCAGTCATTTGATAGATCACAATTCAAACCCCTGACTATGCATAGAGTTAAAATAACTGAATCAATAAACAACAACAAAAAGATTCCCATGAGCTCAACTGAGCATCATCTCAAACCTGGACACCATACTCAATCCATGTCACTATTCTCACTATCTGGGAGTTAACAACGCATTGAAAAGGCACCGAGGCTTCAGAGCCATATGAATGCGTAGGACACAGATGACGGCGCACCTGGTGCCAAATGGATGCATGCTGCAAGAGTTCCTCTCGGTGAAATGATCAGAAAAGCCATCGTACAGAGAGTCTTGTCGAATACTTATCACTTCAATTGGAGAAATGTTCTGTGATTTAAAAAAATCTGGCTGAAGGGCTGCTGTTAATTCCAGAAGTTAGTCTCCATTATATACAAGCAGGAGCGCAGTTCTGCTCCAAGCGGAGTATTCAGGCCACAGCAGGTGAAATGTTCATAATTAATACATGTCCACAATCTGCTTGATATGTGGTCAAAAAAATGTGGATTTTATGTTCTTTTTTGTAAGATGAATATTTAAAAAAATGAATAAAAACTAAATACGACTCAATGTCATTATTGTCATTTTAAAAGTTGATTAGCAAAAATAGATTTTGACCATATTGTTTTGACTCCCTCAGTCAAAATCTGACTGACCAAAACCAAAATATTCCAGCATCACCTGTGGATAGGATAAGTTTTGGTGTCCTGTAAAGGCCTCAGATAGAGCTTCATATACACCATGGAAAATAGCAGCAATGTCAATAATAAAGTTGAGGTAATGTCCTCTCTAGAACCAGGAAATTAGAACACATCACCCCGGTTCTAAAGTCTCTCCACTGACTCCGTGTAGCTCAGAGAATGGACTTTGAAATACTCCTAATAAACTCAGCAAAAAAAGAAACATCCCTTTTTCAGGACTATTTGAGGCCTGTACCCTGGAGCGGGATCGATTTGGAGGTGGGGAGTCCGTTATGGTCTGGGGCGGTATATCACATCACCATCGGACTGAGCTTGTTGTCATTGCAGGCAATCTCCGAAATTGTACCCAATTGCGGTACAGGGAAGACATCCTCCTCCCTCATGTGGTACCCTTTATGCATGCTCATCCGGAAATGATCCTCCAACAGGACAATGCCAACAGCCATACTGGTCGTTCTGTGGGTGAGTTTCTGCCTGACAGCAATGTCAGTGTTCTACCATGGCCAGCGAAGAGCCTGGATCTCAATCCCATTGAGCACGTCGGGGACCTGTTGGATCGCAGGGTGACAGCTAGGGCCATTCCCCCCAGAAATGTTCAGGAACTTGCAAGTGCCTTGGCGGAAGAGTGGGGTAACATCTCACAGCAAGAACTCACAAACCCGGTCCAGTCCATGAGGACGGCCATCTACCTAAACCAACTCCAGGGGAGGACAGTATTAGCAAAAGATGTCAGGAGTCGGTTGAGAAAGGACCCAGATGCGGAGCGCCGTTTGTAACCTTCAAGGCCCATATTTATTTAAATCTAGTAAAGCAGGCAGATGACCAGAACTCAGTCACAAACAACGACCCGACAAAGACAGACACAGAATGACATATATACTAAGGGAATGCAATTAATCAATAGGGAACACCTGGGAGAGCGGAGGAGAACAAAGGGAGGACTTAATAGCTGATGACAATAAGGCACAGGGACTGGCTGGGAAGGGAAGGAAATTGATTGACAAAGACTGAGGGAGACGCAGACAGACGGATCATAATAAAAGGAGGAGGAGCTGGATATATCCAATTCTCAGATGAATAATTGAATGAAGTCATCTTGATCCAGGGAGGGTTTCTTAAGTAAATGTGTAATTACAGCAACCTTAAATTCCTGTGGCACATATCCATTTATTAAAGATAGATTCATCATGTCTAGAATATGGCCAGTAACCAGAGGGAACACTTCCTTAAATCATTTGGTTGGTATTGTGTCTAACATACAAGTTGAGGTTTTAGATGAAGCTAATATTTGTGATCATTCCAAAAGTTCAACAGAATCAAAAAGGTACAGACATAAACATGGTTCTACAGTTCTCTGTGATGCTGCCTCATTTACTGAAATATAGTTAATCATGTTTGGGAGAATTTATTTTACTTATGAAGAATCCCATAAAGTCATCACTACTGAGAGAAGGGGGGATAGTTGGCTCAACAGAGCTATGACTCTGTGTAAGTTTGGCAACTGTACTAAAAAGAAACTTAGGATTGTTTTTATTTACCTCTATTAATTAGTATGCAACTCTGCACTAAACCAGGGAGCCAACCTCCTATGGCTGATAATATTTTTTTAAGGGGGCTACACTGTCTTGCGCCAAACGAAGTGAGGAACTAATACTTCAAACCAGACCATCAATTTCTGAAGGGTTAGGGTTGGAATTACTGCGGTCCACTGTGGTATTCTGAGACACATAAGGAATAAAGAATGGAACAGATTATTTAAAACGTGTCACAGCACTGTCTGATAAAGTTCTACTGTACCCTCCCGGGATCAAGATGATTTAGCTAACTACAGAACAATATCTAACCTTTCTTTATTATCCAAAATTCTTGAGAAAATATGTGCTAATCAAGTATGTGAGCAGCTAAACAGCAACAACCTGTTTGAAGAATTTTAGTCAGGTTTTAGAGCTCATCATACCACTGTAACAGCACTGTTAAAAGTTACCAATCATATTTTAATGGCCTCAGATAATGGATTTGTGACTGTTTTGGTCTTGTTAGATCTCAGTGCTGCTTTTGACACAGTCCATCAACATATTCTCTCAGAAAGGCTTGAACATGTTGTAAGGATCAAGGGAATAACACTAGGTTGGTTTAAATCATATCTGTCCGACAGATTCCAGTTTTTTTTCATGTCCATGATAAATCTTCACAATCAAGGGTTACTTGTGGAGAACTACAGGGTTCTGTGCTTGGACCAATACTCTTTACTATATATATGCTTCCAATTGGTAAAATAATTAGACAACATGGAATTAATTTCCACAGTTATGCTGATGATACACAATTATATTTATCCATAAAACCTCATGAAACCAATCAGTTAGGTAGATTACAAGCATGTCTAGAAGACATAAAAACCTGGAAGACTCTGAATTTTCTACTTTTAAATTCCGACAAGACAGAAGCTATTGTCTTTGGACCAGAACCTTTAAAAAGGAAACTGCAAAATCAATCACTTAATCTGGATTGCATTACTTTGGCCTCTGGTAATAATGTATAGAACCTTGGTGTAAGTTTTGACCAAGACATGACATTTAAATCCCATATTAAGCAGGTTTCTAAAATTTTCTTTCACCTCCGAATATTGCTAAAATTAGGAAGATCCTGTTTAGGTGTGATGCAGAGAAACTAGCCCATGCATTTGTGGCTTCGAGGCTGAACTACTGTAATTCCTTATTATCAGCAAGTCCACAAAATGCAATTAAAAGCCTCCAGTTGATCCAAAATGCTGCAGCAAGAGTTCTGATGAATATTAAAAAGAGGGATCACATTTCTCCTGTTTTGGCTTCTCTCCATTGGCTCCCTGTTAAATCCAGAATAGAGATTAAGATCCTCCTTCTTACATATAAAGCTCTTAATAATCAAGCTCCATCATACATCAGAGATCTGATTGTTCCATATGTTCCTAACAGAGCACTTTGTTCTCAGAATGCAGGTCTACTGGTAGTTCCTAGTATTTCTAAAAGTAGAATAGGAGGCAGATCTTTTAGTTGCCAGGCTCCTCTCCTGTGGAACCAGCTCCCAGTTTTAGTCCGTGACGCAGATACTCCGTGTGTTTTCAAGACTAGGCTTAAAAGCTTCCTTTTTGATAAAGCTTATAGTTATTGGTTTAGGTTATCCCGACATATTTTTTTAGTTATGCTGCTATAGGTTTAGACTGTTAGAGGACAGTCTGACCACTTTTCTTCTCTCTTCTACTTTTTCTTCTACCATTCTCCAGATATATTTTTTCTGCTGTTATTGTGATTGTTAACCCAGTTTTCAGTATTTTTCTCCCCATAGAAGCTCCACATGTTCTGGTACCCTGCTCAACTATAAAGTCTCCTGCTGGATGGGAACATCAGTCTAGATGATGCTCAAAGTCACCGATCATTCTCCATGCTGTCTCTTCTCTGTCTTCTCAGACCCCCAGACGGTCATGGCAGATGACCGCTTGTACTGAGCCAGGTTCTGCCGGAGGTTTCTTCCTGTTAAAGGGGAGTTTTTCCTCTCCACTGTTGCGACATGCTTGCTCAGTATGAGGGATTGCTGAGGAATTGCTGTTGTTGGAGTTTGCATGATCCGGGCACAACCTCACGTTGATGACTCATCGCAATCTGCTGGGATTCCTTACATAGAAAACTTTTAACTGATTGAAATGTTTGTATAATTGTATTGAAATTACGAGTTTGCAAATCTGAACGAAAGATAGTTGCAGCTCCTCCTCTTCACCCAGTACTTCTGGAATGTGAAAATTTTTACAATTGTAAGGAGTTGACTCATTTATACTAACCTAATCCTTCTGCTGCAACCAGGTTTCTGGCAAAATAGATCCATTTTATTATCACATATCAAGCCATTAACTAAAGTCTTTGAGGAGGGGGATCTTATGTTGTAGTAAACACATCTAATTCCCCTATTTCCTTCTTTGGTCAGAGTCGTATTTATTTTAATGCGATTTTCATAGTTTGCTTTTGTCAGGTTAACTTTTAGTCTATTTGATTTTGGCCATGGGCAATACACTGTCTCAATGGGGTATTGAGTGGGTGGTTTGCATTTTTTCAGTTTATACTTAGTTGTTTGCCCTCTACTGATAATAACAGGTATGAGAGAAGTAGGGCAGGGTCCAAGTCCAGTAAGTGAATTACTGTTAAAATCAGGGGTGAGTTCATAGGAGCAGCATGCGCGTGCCTTGTCTCTTAAGATGGATTATGTTAGATAACTCTAGCCAAACCTAAATGTCTCAACATGTTGTTAACAACTACAAACATGTTGTAAAAAACTACCAACCGAGAAAACCCTGACGGCGCGCTGACATACTGACATGACGTGCTAACGCGCCGACAAGGACTACAAAGTATGCAAGCAGCTGGGTTTTAATTTTACTGCATCAACTTTGGTCCTTTTGAGCGATTTGACGCCTGGAGGCGTTGACCGGTATGAAACACGGCATAACAGACAAGAAGGAGAGAGTCATGTGCACAAACCATTCAGCCAAAGGTATATCCCGGTAGCTAAGTAGCCGGGGGGCATTATCAATTTGAGGTATAGTGACAGGATCCCCACACTGTCACACATGCATCGAGCAGCAACACTGAATTTTTAGAACACCTTACAATAAAGAGAGCCTACAAGTTAAACAGTCACCTGTTAACACTGTACCCGGTTGAATGTATGCATGCCCTGAAGGTGTTGGCAGCTAACTTTATCACCCTGTGAGAAAAACATTGCAGCTGGAAACAAGCCATAACTGTAGTTGAATAGAGTAATTTAAGTCAGTTCTGATACTGATTTAAGGAAAAATGTGCAGGGAGCACAAGTAGATGTTAGATTTTAAAAGTGGTGTGGCAAAAACTGTTAATCATACATATAATAAATATTCCTCTACCCAGCAAAAATAAGTGGATGGGTTTTTTTCTTAAAAAGCTTTTCATGTAATATATTTTTTTTTCACATGTCAGATTTCAAGGAAGAACATTATTCGGATAGTTTAAATAAAAAGTTGTTTAATGTTATTTAAATTATACATTGACTAACAGTCAAACTGAAAATTGTTTATTCATTTTCATAATTTTACAAAAATGTATTGGCTAAATTGGTTTACGGAATTACCTATTTGTAGGTCAGTATCAAGTATTTCAGCATTGTGGTTATTAATGTGTTATTTTAGTCTTGTGGAGATTACCTACATAAGGAAATTTAAAAACTTTAACAATGCATTTGATGCTGTGGAAATGTTTTATGTCCATCTAATGTTGGCTTCCCCTAAAACTAGTTTCTGTTCTATGTGCGGTGTTCTATGTGCGGTCACTCCTCTCCAGGGATGGAAAACAGCTGCTTCACTTGCTGACTCCACCATTCTTCCTAGTGCCAGCCGACCTGTGCCGATCATACAGTTGGAACATAGTGTTGCGTCTTAAAGAAGGTTATTGTCTATCTGGTTATATGAGGAATATTACTTTAATAATTCATGAATTAATAATTTAATCATTCCTTTAAATTTTTTATCGGGGCACCAACCAGGAATTAACCTGGTAAATATATGTATTCCTCAGAGTGAACTCTACTGTCATACAGCAGGTTGCTATAGCTACCAGATATGATTTGTCTGAAGGGTGAGCCCCTTTGCAATGAATCAAACCCACTCAATTAAAGAAGCAAGGCGATTTGATTCGGTTGAACAACTTTCATAATTAAAAATGGTCCACACAAAACAACAACGGATTTCCCTCTCAGCTAATTAGGCCCTCGCTAACGGATAAGCTAAATGGCTAGGCTACATGCTACGTACACAAACTACAAAGATGGCGGGTCACCAGAAGTGACAATGACCACGTGAACCGGGGAATTTCCTGAACACGCTTACGCCATAACACGCACGCACACAGAGAGAGAGAGAGCCTGACCAAAGGTGCTGCGCTTTTTCCGTCCGCAGAGATTTTCTTTTCAGAGCAACATTCCGCTCTGATAATGGTCGGCAGCCCGTGCCATGGAATGCTGGCTAATTATTGAACCTTTTGATATCATTTCCATATATCCAGGCCTGTATATGTCAACCACAAAGGTGGCTGCAACTGGCTGGAAGATATAAACATGATGTCATTGTCGTGCCTGTTTGAAGTGTACTTTTATTAAATTAAAGGGGAGTTTTTCTTCTGCACTCTCATGCTTGCTCAGTATGAGAGATTGCTGAGGAATTGCTGTGGTTGGAGTCTGCATGATCCAGGCAGAACCTCATGTCGATGAATCACTGCAATCTGCTGGGATTCCTTACACAGAAAACTTTTAACTGATAGGAACATTTGCATAATTGTATTGAAATGACTTTTCTTGTGAAGTGCCTTGAGATTACATCTGTTGTGAATTAGCGCTATATAAATGAACTAAATTGAATTGAGAATTTAATATACTTTACTTACTTACTTTTACTTACTTTTTAAGAAAATGTTTTACTTTCATTCTGCTCCTCTGTAAAAGCCCAGTGAATGTATTATGGTTTTATGGAGCTTTTCATGAAAATGTTGCATATTCGAACTTTAAGCATCATGAGAGTGGGACGCTTTATGGCTTTCTTAATAATACCTGGTGGGCCGGTCTATAGTCAAAATGCCAGGGCCGATTTTTTGTCCCAGTCAAGCCCTGGAACTCTGTGACCAAGTTGCACGTCCCGCCAGACCAGTTGGTGTTGCCTGGACTGGCTGAAGCTTTGGCTGCTTCTGAATCTGGAATTTAGGCGGGCCTGGGTGGCAATCTGGGAGAAAGACTGCTGGGAAGGAGGATCAGGTTTTCTGGGCAGGCAAAGCTGGAGACCTTGTCCTCCTTCTTCTTTGCCTAACACAGCTGCTGCATAAATGCAAGCACTAAGCTAAAGAGACCATCAGGTACAATCAATATGTGAAATATTTTCTCGTTCTCCCTGTTGGGAAGGTTGTTGAGGTGTGGTACTATGCTTGTTCCTGCAGAACCATCATTCCAAAGACTTTTCCTGTGGCCTGGACCGCACAGCATTGAATGCTCAAGCAGATGCCTTCAGCACTTTAATCACCTCCCACACATCAGGATCCGGCTTCACAGTGATGTCCTCGCACAGCTCGGCATGAAAAACTGAGAGCACGGAGGAGACGTTCAGGACCCTAATGAACTAGCCAAAGTTTCCTTTCTTTTGGAAAACAAAATCTGGGCACCTTATGTCATAGCAGCTTTGCTCAGACCAAACAGTTTCTTTTCAGCAGTTATAAAACTTGTGATTTGAATAGGGAAGCTGGTCAGAGAAGGCAGAGATTGTTTGGTATGGTACATTTGACACCCAAAGCTGCCTATATTCAACATCAACAAGGAAAATACAGAATTCTGGAACCGTATTAACACTATGTTTGTCAGAAAAATAATATGACATCAAGCTAACCATGATTCCTGTTTGAGGATGGAAAAGACTGGGTCAGAGGTTCACCCTGCCAACAGGGTACCATGTTTAAATATTCAGACAGAGCATTATTACAATTGTTTAGATCATATGCTAGAACAGCCCAGTCAAAGCACAGACCTAAATCCAGTTGAGAATCTGCAGCAACCCTATGTTAAAAGGGGTATGATTACTTTAGCAAGCCATTGTAATTGAAAGAGATTTTTGAGGATTTAAATTTTAAACTTAAAATGTATCCAACAAAGTGTATCAGATTGTCACAGACAGAAATATAGTATACGGATGCTGTTTAAATGGCCTTTTAATTGCACAGAGGGATACTCTGTGATTTCCAATCACTGGTAGCAGCAGCGGGTGAAATTCCCTTCCCTAATCTGATCTCATTAGCAGGTCCTCGTCTGCAGTAGTGGCTACTGTATTGATTGTCAGGACTTGTGACTCAAAAGTGCTAATTAATTAAGCAATAAACCAAAAAATAAATTAGTAAGCTCTTAATGTTGCACAGAGAACTTCTGCCAAAGTTTCTACAAGGTGAGAGAAGAAAATATTGTGAGGGAGATGCACAGTGGACACAATGTTACCTCATGTTGCTCATGTTACACATGCATGCTGATTTACTAATACTGAAACTGCTCATATAATGTGCATGTTTTCACTTTTCAATTCTGTTCTCAAGCAGATATATATTTGATTACATTATATTTTATGGAACATAAATGATTGATCATTTTTTAACTCATCCTCCTGCTGTCTTAATATCTTACCCACAGCGTTCTTTAGGAAGTTTTGGCTGTCATAGAGTGTGATCTGATTCAAGTAGCATACTCATGTCTCTCTTGTTTTCCACCTGGCTATAAAAATTTCATTTATCCAACCACTGCTGATGATGAAAAATCTGGACCAGTTGCTACTGCACTGTTGAATTGCTTCCTAACAATGAACAATTTACTGTCTTTCAGTCTGGTTTCGTACTCACCTAAGTACTGAGATTATCCTTTTCAAAGCTTTCAATAATATCGGAATAAGTATATACTGTGGAATAGGACTGAACGATATCTAGATTTTTATTTTTATATCAACGTTGTTTGGTGTACAACACAAGGATGACCAAATATTGTTTATATCGATATACCTGTTAGGTTTCCTTCAGTCTCTCCTCTTACTTCACCTTGCTACACCCAGTGGTGGAATTAGCAGTTTGGAGGCCCAAGGGAAATAAAGGCATGAGGCCATCTGCAGTTGTCGTTTTAAACCTTTTAAGATTCTAACTTAGAAAAAAAATCCAATATTTAACTTCTTCACCAGTTCAGTCTTTAGATGGCACTAATGTCTAGAATTCAGATGTCTGAAACTGCACCTGAATGAAATGAAACATTTAAGAGTTTAATACATGTATTTTCCATATATAATCATATTTATTTCTGTGACAGTGTGTGGCAGTCATGTATGGGACAAGGCAAGGAAAATGTATTTGTATAGCACACTTTCTGAAACAACACAATTCAAGGTGATAGTTTCAAATGGACTGCAAGTAGTGTCAGCTGGTATTATTGATGCAGATGTACCAGTAGATAGGTTACTAGATGCTCCTCCTTGGACAACACCACATTAGAATGGCCATTTTAATCAGCAAAAAGTATATCAGCCAAACATGATAACAGCAGCAGCAGAAAAGAATCACTATTATGAAAAATTTTAAAAGAGAAACTTTAGGAACATTTACTTAGATGAGCATTAGTGACATGAAAAAGTATAGCAAAACATTACTACTATTTGCAAATGTTGTAAGAAAACATTCAACAATTTTGGGCACTTGCTAACAAAATATGAACTGTATCATGCGATAAAAGTTCATTTGATAATAAATATTATTATCATATTAAAATAACCTGCGTTCAAGTGCTGAAAACATGCATGCTGCTTACCTTCTCAATTCAGCCTGGAGTGGAAGAGAAGTTGAACATGGCACCTTCAGTTCAAAAGAATAGTTCAGTTAAGTCATCTGACTTCACTGTATCAATACTGTTAAATGCTGACAAATCATTGCCTTTTTTTTACTGTGGTGCTGCGATATTACATACCTTGTTGTGAAATAACAGCTGGTTTTAGATTGCAGGTTTTTACTGTAAAATAAGAGTTAAATGCTGTAAAAGCCAAGGATACTATAGCTTTTGCAGGTATTCATTGGGATATTACAGGGACACTTAATTACAACAAATTACTGCAAAAATAATACTGTTAATTATTGTGAAATGCTGGTCATTTCTAACAGTGTGAGTATTGTTGTTGGCCATGTCCATCCCTTTATGACCACGGTGTACCCATCTTCTGATGGCTACTTCCCGGGGGGATAATGTGCCATGTAATAAAGCTTGAAACATCTCAGACTGGTTTCCTGAAGATGACAATGAGTTCACTATACTCAAATGGTCTCCACAGTCAACAGATCTCAATCCAGCAGAGCACCTTTGGGATGTGGTGGAATGGAAGATTCACATCATGGATGTGCAGATGGCCAATCTGCAGCAACTGTGTGATGCTATCATGTCAATATGGATGAAAATTTGTGAGGAATGTTTCCAGTACCTCCAGTTCTGAAGGCAACAGGGTACTAGCAAAAGGGTAGAACCCAGTACTAGCAAGGTGTAATAAAGTGGCATGTGAATGGATATACATCTTCTGGTGCCCATCTCTTGCATTCATCGGGCAAGAAGCAGTGTACTCTCTGAACAAGGTCACCAGTCCATCATAGAACAACTGTTAATTTTTTGCAATCCAATGTTTGTAATTAATCACTTTTACTGATTGTTTGTGAGTAGGAGTTGGGGTTGTGGGGTCCCAGCTTTTTTTGGACAAAAGCAAGAGTCCACAAGGAAAAACAGTTGGATACCTCTGACCAAGCCAATTTGAAATTAACTTCTGTAGCATAAAGGTTCTCAATAAGTACTCCATCTCTTTTAAAAGCTATATTTTAACTAAATACATAATAAAATATTTCTTTTTACAGGAACAATGCTGTGTTAATATTTACGTTTTCCAGCCAGCAACAGCGCACCATTGCGGGTTGCCAAATACTGTGTAAACAACTGCGACAACGAGGCATGTAGGCTACTCTGGAAAATGGAGCACTCTGTGAGTCAAGCTGCTGTGTCTGAGCCCCGTAGATGACGTTATCGGTCTCATAAGAGGAACTACCTTGAAAGATCTAAAACCAGAGTTACTTTACATACACCCTACAACAGATGCACAGAAATGAAAAACTTTCACGGCATCAAAACACATGCGGAAATGACGAAGTTTCTCATGGACAGGTAAGATAGAGTGCTAATGACTGTTAGCTGTCGGCTAAACAGCTTTGCAATAATTGTATTCATTTTCTGACATTGATCCTAGATATGAGAGCACTAATCTTGACCCATCAACCTCTACTCTACTCATCGCAATCTACTGGGATTCCATACATAGAAAACTTAACTGATTGGAATGTTTGTGTAATTGTATTGAAACGACTTTTGCCTTGAAAGGACATTTGTTGTGAATTGGCGCTATAAAAAAAAAAAGAAGTGAATTGAACCTTCATACTAAGTAAACGGAAGAAAAGGAAGTGGTAATACTGGCATCCAGACGGCTTAAAATTAAGTTTCGTTGTTGCAACTACAGACTCAACACACTAGATGTCTTTGATGATTTTCATGTTTTTGTATGTATTGTATTCAGATGATCATTTACAAAAACATCTATTAAAAGAGAACCCCCCCCCACTAGAGTATTGCTAAATTTTCCGGTTTGAAAAGTGCTGCAAAAGGAGGCGTTGCCTGGCAGACTGAGATACGCGCAGGGGGAGGGCTAGGCGGCGTCAATACTTCCTTGATATTTCAACTCAAACTTTCTACAACTGGGCTTGTTTAATACTCCACAGTGACAGAACTTCTGTTTTCAGAAATAAAGGCTAATTTCACTGACGTTTTTTGGCAGAGAATCTATATTTTAACTAAAATGTTCTAAAAAAACAAAAATGATAAAGAGACATGTAGACTGTACTATTATACGCTTATTTATAAAGTTTATTAGCAAAAAAAGTTGATTTGAGGATGAGTTGCACTTTGTGTATTTGGTTAAATGTGGCCTTTTTTGCCCTTAGTAACACTACAAAAAGATGTCCCGTTTGTATCAAAATATAGTCCCAATTTGAATCATATCACTCCAGTTCATTTCAGTCTGATAATAAAGACAGATTCAGGATAAAATTAGAACATACTAAGTCAATACCTTTTTATTTGATTATATACGTTAAAAGCTATATATGTATGTCAAAAGTAGATAGCCACAGAGAGGTTATTTGGTGTTCTCTGAGTGTGTTGATATTATTATAATATTATAATAACAACTGATGTTCATCCTGAGCTTTGAGTCTCTGATAAGTGAAACTATATTTTCATTGAGGTGAAATTCAGTGCAAACAGGTTCCATACTAATTGGCACAAATGGAAAAATAAACCACTAAGTGTGTACATAGATGCTAGAATGTTTTTCATATGTTGTTTTTTATATATGTAGGGTTTTGCGGTTATAAATATTTTCTTCCTCATTCAGTTGAGTTTAAATGATTTAGAATAAATGAAAAGATATATATTCTGTCCTTGGGACGGATAGAGACAAAAAAATCAGTTTAACAGGAAATAACACAGTCTGAAACTCTTCTCCCACATCATTAGGGATCACCGTAAATACAATGTTTCTCCCAATTATGATTATCTTATCAAGGAGGCTACCCTGACCTTGCACTGAAACGACTCTTTCAGGAGAGCTGCTCGGAAATTGAGTCAGGAAACAAAGAGGTATGCTCTCACAAAGATAAAATGGTTTACATCAAAATACTTCCACTGATTTCCCTGAGAAAAGGAAGCAGGAGTTTTGACAGATTAAAAAAGCCCTCTTATACAATCAATCATGAAACTGAAAATGACTAATGTTTTTGTGGGTGCTGTAGGAATCTGGTCTTGTTTATGTCTCCATGTGTTCTATTATATTCCACAAAATACACACCTAGACACATAATGCTCTTACAGTGGGTTGCAAAACTTGTCATATGACTTGCTATGACAAAATAGTTTGAGGTATAAATAAATAAATAACCACAGTGTATTTTTTAGGGTTTTATGTTGAATGTCTTCTACTCACCAATTCCATTAATTGCTGTGTTTCAAATGTTAACTTTATTATTCCCTCAATGTGTTTTTTTTTTCCCCATACAAGCTACACCAGGTCTGGCCCAGCTGTGATGACGATCCCAGTAACTAAACATGGTTCTTCTCCTGTTATCAACTTTTTCAATCCATCCATCCACATCTGCTTATGCGGGGTCCCGTAGCAGGGGCAGCAGCTTAAGCATAGAGACCCAGACTTCCCTCTCCCCAGCCACTTGGGCCATCTCCTTCAGAGGAATCCCAAGGCCTTCTCAGTCCAGCCGAGAAATATATTCCCTCCAGCATGTCCTGGGTCTTAAAGCTAACAGAACCAGGCCTTTTGATACGGGCTGTTAGGTCCCTGTACAACTGGTGTCAGAGCTTGCTTCGCATTTTCAACTTTTAACTTTATTTAAATATAAAGTGCTCTGTAAGTTCTTCTGTTCTTTTTATGTATTTGCTCTGTCTTCTCAAACCCCCTGTCTACTGTGGCAGATAACCGATTGTACTCATTTTGGCAACCTGGACCTATTTATGGTTAGTGTAAATTGGAATTGGTTGGAATAAAAGCCTGTAAAAACCCTTCTCAAAGCACTTCTTAGACTCACAGGGTAATAGTGCTAGCGATTCATAACTAAACATTGGTGAAATTAAGGGGTTTTGTGGCAGCTAATGCCTTATTTATAGGTTGCACTTTGGCTGCTCCGTTAACTCCTATTAAATGGATATGCGCTGATTGTGAATGGATATAAACTTCTCTTGAAGGACTCTAAGTGGCTCAAGACTTGTCTAGGTGAGTAAATGACTGCAATGCATGCTATTGTTACAGCTCCCTCACCCCAGCGAAGAGGGGCGGCAACCACAATAAAGGACAACCGCACTTAAATATGGCAATTAAATATTTTATTGCCTTGTTTTTCTTTAAAACTTTTAAAAGGTGGTACGACTGTGGGAGGAAGACAGGGACAGTTAAGTGGTATCAAATAAACAAAATTGACAAAACAGGGCCTACTACCATCTAATCTGACTGAAAAAAGAAACAAACCAAAATACCCTTCAACTCCTATCTATGAAAAAAGAGGGTTCAAAAACATTGCCAACCTGCTTACCTAGTCATTTTAACAAAGTTAAAACTAAATGATGGGGTATGCCAAATTCATTTAGTCCATAGTCTCCCTCCACAAAACCTTCAAACAATCACCAAGCCTCTGAGTAGCCACATACTTGGATCAATTAACCATTTCACAGCTCAAGTAAGATTTCTCTGATCTCCTTTCAGCTCAGCTCCCTTCCCAAATCCTCCAGCTCGACAGGTGAGCTCTCTTATTATTTCCAATCCAGAGTCCTGATGGGTCTTTCACAGTCTCTGGCCAATCAGAGGCATTCAGCTCAAATTGGGAGCAACCTGCTTAGATTCTGCTGAAACAAACAAACAAGAAAAATCAAGGGAAAACATACATGCTCACTTTGATGGGAGACTGTCTACTGTCGCCACATTTTCATCCAGGGGGATTCAATGCTGCAAGCCAATGACCCGATGCAGTCTGCTGAGTTTCTGAATCCTTAGATAGAAAGACCAACAAAAAGTACTGAATAGTTATGAAGTGAAAATAAAAATGATACATAGTTCTGTTTTTTTTTTTTTGCATATAAAATATGAAAAGTGTGGTATGCGATTTCATTTTGCCCTCTTAAACAAGATTATGTTGAACCAACTTTTACAGAAATTATAACTTTTTGGGAATATGTCCTGTAAGGTTTCTTAGGGAAAAATAATATACAGTACAGACCAGAAGTTTGGACACATGTTCTCATTCAGTGCAAGTTCTATATTTTCATGACTATTTACATGGAACTTACATAAAACTATGAATTATGTAGTTCTTTTCCAAAAAATGTGAGATAACCTGGCCTCCAAAGCTACCGGAACTCAACCCAATCGAGATGATTGGGGGTGAGCTGAACCACAGAGTGAAGGCAAAAGGGCCAACAACCTCTAAGCATCTCTGGGAACTCCTTCAAGACTGTTGGAAAACCATTTTGGGTGACTACCTCTTGATGCTCAAGAGAATGCAAAGCAGTAATCAGAGCAAAGGGTGGCTACTTTGAGGAATCTAAAATATAGCACATTTATTCAGTTATTTCACCCTTTTTTTAAGTACATGCAGTAATTCCATACATCATGTGTTCATTCATAATTTTGATGCCCTTAATTGAGAATCTACAATGTAGTCATGAAAATAAAGAAAACGCATTGAATGAGAAGATGTGTCCAAACTTTTGGCCTGTACTGTATTTCCCATTTTTCTTTGTAAGGTAAAATGGCTCTAGCTAAACTCTAGCTGCACGGTGGCAGGTTGGCACTGTCACCTTGCAGCAAGTAGGTTGCTGCATGCAAACTGCATGGACTTTGCATGTGTGGATTCCTTCCAGCTACTCCGGCTTCCTCCCACAGTCCAAACACATTACTGTGGAGTTAATTAGCTTCTCATTGGTCCTTAGGTGTCACTGTGTGCATTCATGGTTGTTTGTCCTGTCTGTCTCTGTGATGACCTGCGATATACTGGTGACCTTTCCAGGGTTTACCCCGCCTCTTGTCCACTGACAGCTGTTTACCACACTAGCCTCAGGAAACCGCTCCTCTTTTAAACTGCTCTTGCCAAGCTTTTGATGAATGCTGATGAGGATCAGCTGGGATCTGCAACTGCCTGTCAGAACTTGCAGAAAGCTAAGGAAGCACCACAGCCTGCATGCACACATGTACACACTCACTCTCCCAGCACACCACCACAAAATCCTAACATGCTGAGATTAAATTAAACACACATACTATCACACTAAAAATAAGATAAGTAGTAAAATCAGTTGATTGCTCTGGGATTGTTTTGGGGAATCAAACTAAAGAGGGCTACAATTATATACACTCCACTTGTTTTTATTTAAAAAAATAAACTATGCACTCCTTTGGTCTGTTTGTTTTTTTGGTCTGTCACATAAAATGCTGCCAAAATATAGACTGAAGCTTGGGATCTTAACATAATGAAGTCCAGTTGGTAGGAGTCCTTCAACAGCTCACTGGACAATTAAAATACAAGCAAAAACATTTATTCCCTTTTTACTTTACTGTCAAAAACGTATAGTGACACCCTCTAGTAGAAATATTATTTCAAGATTAGTTATTTTCTGTGATTAGTAATAATTAGCAAAAGAAGCAGAAGAATATTCCATATTGTTGCAGAGTCAAAGAAATCATGGAAATTGTTAAATGTCAGGGACATTGCCCCTCATCTTGGCACCTGTACCTCCGCCTTTGGGTGTGCGAGATGGGTCCTGACTATTGTTTGTGTTTACGCACCAAACAGTAGATCAGATTACCCGCCCTTTTTGGAGTCCTTGGATGGGGTGCTGGAGAGTGCTCCATCTGGGGACTCCCTCATTCTGCTGGGGGACTTCGACGCTCACGTGGGCAATGACAGTGAGACCTGGAGAGGCGTGGTTGGGCGGAATGCCCCCCCCCCCCCCACCGATCTAAACCCGAGTAGTGTTTTGTTATTGGACTTCTGTGCTCGTCATGGATTGTCCATAACAAACACCATGTTCAAGCATAAGGGTGTTCAAGTATGCACTTGACACCAGGACACCCTAAGCCGCAGCTCGATGATCGACTTGGTTGTCGTTTCATCTGACCTGTGGCAGGCTGGGCTAAGAGAGGGGCGAAGCTATCCACCGACCACTACCTGGTGGTGAATCGGCTCCAATGGTGGGGGAGGACGCCGGACAGACCTGGCAGGCCCAAACGAGTTGTGAGGGTTTGCTGGGAAGGTCTGGCAGAGTCCCCAGTCAGAAGGAGTTTCAACTCCCACCCCTGGCAGAAATTCACGTCCCGGGGGAGGCGGGGGACATTGAGTCCGAGTGGGCCATGTTCCGTGCCTCCATTGTCGAGGCAGCTGACCTTAGTTGTGGCCGCAAGGTGGTCTGTTCCTGTCACGGCGGACACCCTCAAACCCGCTGGTGGACACCAGCGGTGAGGGATGCTTTCAAGCTGAAGAAGGAGTCCTATCGGGCATTTCTGGCCTGTGGGACTCAGGAAGCAGCTGATAGGTACCGGCAGGCGATGCGGAGTGCGGCTCGGATGGTCGCTGAGGCAAAAACGCGGGTGGTGTGCTGCTGACCTCAACACGGGACATCTTGGGTGGGTGGGTGGATAACTTCGAAGACCTCCTCAATCCCACAGACACGCCTTCCTGTTTGGAAGCAGGGTCTGGAGACTTTGGGACGGGCTCTCCAACCTCTGGTGCTGAAGTCACCAAGGTTGTTAAAAAGCTCCTTAGATGTTGTAGGGCTGTGGTGGTTAATGCGGCTCTGCAATATTGCGTGTACATCAGGGGCAGTTACTTTGGATTGGCAGACAGGGGTGGTGGTGCCCCTCTTTAAAAAGGGGTACCACAGGGTGAGCCTCCCTGTTAAGGTCAATTCAGGGGTTTCGTCCTGGCTGTCGAACACTGAACCAGCTCTACACCCTCAGCAGGGGTCCTGGAGGGTGCATGGGAGTTCGCCCAACCAGTCTACATGTGTTTTGTGGTCTGGGAGAAGGCATTCAACCGTGTCCCTCGGGGAATTCTGTGGGGGGTACTCAGGAAGTATGGGGTACCAGGCCTTTTGATAAGAGCTATTGGGTCCCTGTATGACCGGTGTCAGAGTTTGGTTCACATTGCCGGCAGTAAGTCGGATTTGTTTCCAGTGAGAGTTGGACTCTGCCAAGATTGCCCTTTGTCAAGGATTCTGTTCATAACATACATGGACAGGATTTCTAGACGCAGCCAAGGTGTTGAGGGGATCCGTTTTGGTGGCTTCAGGATCTGGTCTCTGCTTTTTGCAGAACATGTGGTCCTGTTGGCTTCATCGGAACGTGATCCACAGCTTTCGCTGGGGCGTTTGCAGCCGAGTGTGAAGCGACTGGGATGAGGTTCAGCACCTCCAAATCCAAGACCATGGTTTTGAGCCGGAAAACGGTAAGGTGCCTTCTTCGTAGGTAGGTAGATTTATAATATTAAAGGTAGATTTATAATATTAAAACTATTTATAAATAACCAAAAGTTATGTATAGTTAGTATATATGGTCCAAATGTTGACGACCCCTCATTCTTTCATACTTTCTTCTCGGTTCTGGCTAATCACATGGATTGCTCACTTGTTCTTGGGGGAGATTTCAACTTTGGACTAAATGAAGAAATAGACAGGCTCAGTACAGCAGGGACTCAGCGCAGATGGCAATCCATAGATATAGTTAAACAGTACATGAGCGATTATGGACTCTGCGATGCATGGCGATCGCTTCATCCCAACGACAGAAAATACACTTTTTACTCAAATGTACATGATTCTTATTCTAGATTGGACTATTTGTTAGTCAGCAGCTCACTGTTGAATGACATTTCAGACAATGAGATACATCCTATAGTGATCGGCGATCACGCTCCTGTTTCTTTAAATTTAGCAAATAAAACTGCAACCCTTCAATATAAAAATTGGAGATTTAATACATCATTACTTAAGGATAAAGAATTTATTAAATATTTTGAAAAAGAATGGGCTTCATACATGGAATTTAATGATCTCCCTGGTATGTCGCCATCCACACTATGGGAAGCAGGGAAAGCTGTGATTAGAGGTAAAATAATTTCATTCTCATCATATAAAAAGAGAACAGAAAATAAACATGTTCAGGAATTAGAAGAAACTATTAAATCATTAAAACCTTCCCTGGATAAAGAGAGCTTAAGTAAAATAAGGAAAGCAAAATTAGAGTTAAATGAAATTATTAATAAAAGGACGCAGTTCTTAATCCAAATACTTAGAATAGAAAACTTTGAACATAGTAATAAATCAGGTAGCTTCTTAGCTAATCAGTTAAAAATAAATAAAGAAAAAACAACTATATCTGCAATCAAAGACAAAACTGGGAATATAATATATGACCCTGAAAAAATAAACAACACTTTCAAAGAATTTTATGAGACGTTATACACACCAGAGATAAACCCTTCAAATAATGATATTGTACAATTTCTGGATAAAATAACTCTTCCTAAACTTTCAGACAGTCAAGCAAAGGCCCTGGATTCACCGCTAACAGTGTCTGAACTCCAGGAGGCCCTCCAATCTATGCCTAATAATAAAGCTCCAGGTCCAGATGGATTTCCAGCAGAGTTCTATAAAGAATTCTGGAATATTCTGGCACCAACATTTTACAAAATGTTACAGGAAACAAAGGAAAATGGTCGAATACCACCAAACATGAATTCTGCCTACATCAATCTTCTATTAAAACCAGGAAAAGACCCTATGTCTCCTACCAGTTATCGTCCGATTTCTCTTATCAATGTGGATCTGAAAATAATTTGCAAAGCTCTTGCAAGAAGGATAGAGAAAATAACACCTCTAATAATCCACCCGGATCAAACAGGTTTTATAAAAGGTAGGCTCTCTTCCACAAATTCACGTAGATTAATAGATTTAATAGATTATTCCCACTGTAAAAACGTCCAAACCAATATATTATCTTTAGATGCAGAAAAAGCATTTGATAGAGTTAACTGGAAATTTTTATTTGCAGCCTTAAATAAATTCAGATTCAGTAATTCTTTTGTAAACTGGTTAAAAATATTATACAGCTCACCAACAGCATGTATTAGGACCAATAATCAAACATCATCAAGGTTCTTTCTTCAGATAGGTACCAGGTAGGGATGTCCACTTTCTCTCTCCCTCTTTGCTATTTTTATTGAACCATTAGCAGCAGCAATCAGGCAAAGAATAATGTTAAAGGTATACAATGCAACAAAATAGAACATAAAATCAGTTTATACGCAGATGATGTACTACTTTTTCTACAGCATTCACAAACGTCCTTGTATCAGGTAATTGAGTTAATAAAATCTTACTCAAGAGTTTCAGACTATTCCATAAATTGGTTAAAATCTACAGTCCTTCCTATCAACTGTTCTTACCAGAGTCCTGTTGCTTTACAGCTCCGGTCGGGAAATATTACATATCTAGGTATCCATATCTCACCAAGACTGGCAGACTTATCTAAGCTAAACTACGTCCCACTTTTAAAAAAAGTGGAAGATGATCTGGCAAGATGGAAATCCCTTCCAATATCACTTATTGGAAGGGTAGCTACAATAAAAATGATGGTTTTGCCTAGAATCAATTATTTATTCTCAATGATCCCAAGCAAACCATCACCTGATTGGTTTAGATCTCTGGACTCTTCTGTTTCTAAATTCCTTTGGAAAGATAAACCCCCACGTATCAGCTTAAAAACACTACAGAAGTCCAAAGATAAAGGAGGTCTAGACCTACCAAACTTTCGTCATTATTTCTTAGCCAACAGACTCCAATACACATCAAGATGGGTAAAACACAGTTATATCGATGAGTGCTGGGTAGATGTAGAACAGACACTATGCAATAAGATAAAACTTTCAGATCTACCTTTTGTTAGCTCAAATATAAAACAAAATGAATGTTTCAAAAGTATAAATATCAGCTCCTCTCTGACAGCTTGGTGGGAATTTCTTAAAATGACAAAGACCTCACTAGTCCCATGCAGGCGTACACCCATCTGGAATAACCCGGATATCTTACAAAAAAAATGCATGATTAACTTTCCAGGCTGGAGTTGTAAAGGAATTGAATACCTGGAGCATATATTTGATGGAACAGACTTTATCCCCTTTAATACATTGGTTACACAATTCGGAATTAACAAGAATAAATTCTTAGAATACCAACAAATTAAATCAATTATAAAAAATAAATTTAGGCTCAATACAGTTGATTTACAAATTCCAGGAAAAGTTTTAGACTTCCTTAATCTTAACCCTCCCAAACTGCTATCTAAAATATACAAAACATTAAATAGAATAGATGAATCAATAGCCCTTCCTATTTCAAAATGGGAGATGGACTTGTCCATCTCAATAGACCAAAACCTCTGGTCTCAAATTTCATTAAGAACCTTTAAATTTCTTAAGAATCCTAATCTACGATTAATACAATATAAAATCCTTCATAGAGTGCATTATACAGGGCAACGGATGTTCAAGATGGGTTATACGCCGTCTGATACCTGTTTACAATGTACAAGCAATCTACCAGACAATTATATTCATGCTCTTTGGTTCTGCCCACCTGTTAAGAAATATTGGTACCAGATATGTGAAGATCTATCAAAGTGTCTGAAATGTAATATCACACCTGCTCCCAGAGTTTGCTTGCTGGGAAATATAGATGAAGTTACCATGGATACAAAGTCTATGCAATTATTTTACATCGCCTTATGCATCGCTAAGAAAAATATCCTCTTGAACTGGAAAAATAAAAATACTCTGAATATTAATCAATATAGAGATCTCCTTCTGGATTACATTGGTCTAGAAACGGCATCTGCCTCCACATCTGATCAATCTTTCTGGTCACCCTTGATCAGTTCCATCACCTAGTGGGGTCGGGCCCTTGATTCCGTTCTGTGGGACACGGTTGCCGATGTGGAGCTTAAGGGTTGGTGGTGACTGCGGGGAGGTCCTTGGGGGTGGGTCCGCTTGCGGTTCGGCGATAGGTGCCGAGACCCTCGCCTGGGGTGGGACTTTGGGGTCTTTGTGTGGTGACTCCTAGTGGCTGCATGCGGCGCCTTAGAGGGGTCGTGCTGGCGGACACGGGTTACTGGCCTGGTGCTGTGCTGCTCTGGGGGGGTCTGGACTGGGCCTGGGGCTCGGGGTTCTGGGGCGGCGCGCCCCCCGGCTGGGGCCCTGGCGGGGCTTGGCCGGGGGGGGGCGCTGCCGTCGGTGCCGGCTGGGGGGGGGCTGTGGTCGGCCGGTGGTTGGCGGGCGCTGCTGCCCTTTCCATCTCCCCGGGCTGGTTCCTGTCGCTTGCTCCCCGGTGGCCGCTTGCCGCGTCCGGGCGTCGGCGAGAGGCCGTGGCGGGTGGCCGGCGTCTCCGGGCCCGATCGGCTATATTGACACTGGACATGGCTCCTGGGTCTTGGTCTTAGCCCTCGCGGGGGTGCTGGGGTGGGGGGCTCTGGCCGGTGTTGGTCGGCCTCCACGGTGACTGACCAGTTGGTGGGGTGTGGGCTGGTGGGTGGACGTGCTGGGTTCTGTTGCCACCCGGCCATCGGGCGGTAGTAGCAAGGCTGGAGGATGTCGGCCTGGGGATTGG
Organism: Apricaphanius iberus; assembly: GCA_028564705.1. Lineage (NCBI taxonomy): Eukaryota > Metazoa > Chordata > Actinopteri > Cyprinodontiformes > Aphaniidae > Apricaphanius > Apricaphanius iberus. Next base: position 797,412 of record JAPXFQ010002510.1, read on the forward strand.
CCGCCCGGGACTTCGGTCTGCTCACGGGCCTGGCGCGGCATGTCCGGGGTACCCGAGTCGGTGGTGCGCCGGGTTCCGGCCTCGGCCCGGGGGTCCTCGGACGCTGGCGGTGCCTGGGGCGTCTCTTATTGGCGGGGAGGCTTTTTACCATCTAGCACAGGCGCTCTTTTTAACGGGGTGCGCTTGGGACGGGAGGGGGGAGGGCGTTGAGGGTGAGGGGGGGCTAAACTCAACCTGGGTGTCTAGTGACATGTGTTTTGTTAGCAGTGTGAATGTTGGGGAGGATTTAGGTATGCCCCTGGCATGGGGGCTGGTGGATTGCCGGGGCCCCCATGGGGCTCGGCGGTACCGCTGCCGTGGGCCCCGACTGGACGTGCTGGGGCCTCCCACCCCTGGTGGATCGGGCCGAACGGGGGTGCCTATTGGAGTCAGCAGGGGAGCTGGCTCCCTGGGGTTGGCAATGGTCACCCCAGTTATTTTCTCCCCATCCCCATGCCTCTGTCCACCTGCTCCTTCATTCTACCATTCACAAGGCCTTGGGACGTGGGCACGTCACTGGGGTGCGGGATGGAGCTTCCGTCTTCGCTACCCGGTGGCGGCCTGGGTCCCGATTTTATTGAGCAATTTAGACACTACACTTGCAACATTTACAGGGAACGCACATGTAGGGACCTGGCGGTGTGGCGCCACAGGCGAGGCCCCCCCGTTGTGGGGGCCTCGCCTGTGGTGCCGGCACCCACTGGTTAAACGCATCTAGACACTGAGGGCCCGGGGGGGGAGATGGGGGTACCCGGCAGTATTCCCATGTCCCCCCCCTCTGTTTTAAGTGCACATTAGAACAACACGCAACAACACCACATTGAGCTGGGGGAGAGAGGCTGGGGGGTCTTTCCACACCCCTGTTCGTTGGACCATCAGGGGTCGGAGCCCGGATAGAACATCACGCCGTCTGGTCGGGGTCCTGGGCTGGTGGGCTGCTCTTGCCGGTGTGGGGCCTTGGCGGTCTACTTGTCCCCGTCCTGGTGGGCAAAGGGGTCTGTCTCCTGGGTGCAGGGGCAGGGTTCTCTACTGGGGCGTCTGTCCCTGGGCCTGGGAGTATGGAGTATAGTGTACGTATGGGGGGTATGAATGAGGGTATAGCGTCCTTTTTTCGTATGTCCTGTATTTGTAAGAATGTGTACACATGAGAGGGAGGGTACGTATGAGTGTCTCTGTCTGTCTATGTCTACCTGTCAGGTTGGGTGTTTGGCTGCTCTCTGGCCTGATGCATCTTCTTCCCTCCCCGTCACTCCCCGTCGGTGATGGTTGCTCCTGCCCGCTGGTTGATGATGACTCTCGATGCATGGGGCTGGGGGTCCCGGTTGCGGCCCGGCTCGGTCCTGGTGCATGTCGGGCGGGTCCTGGGTGGTCCGGTGTGTCGGGCGGCCGCTGTTTCGGGCCGATGTCCTCCTTGGATTGACTGGGGCACCTCTTATGGGGGTGCCGGGGTTGTAGAATAGGTTGGTGCCGTCCGGTGGATCGGTGGGGACCGTGCCTGGCGCCCAGTCCTCCTGCCGGTTCCAGGACTTCAGCTGGCTGGTCTGTTCGCCTGGTGGGGCTGTCCGGCATTGGCTGGGCCCCTGATCTTGGCGCCCCACGTGGGGCGGGATCTGGACCCTGGAGCTGGAAGATCTGGATGTCCAGGTGCCGGCTGGGCGCGGCCTGGGGAGGGCGTACATCCGCTGTGGCTCTTGCTGTGGCTCCCTGGCGTGTGGATGTGTGGAGGCGGGCCGGGTTGTTGGCGGTGGGTACTGGTCCGGGGTGGCGGCGGCGTGTGTTGTCCGTCGGTTGGCTGCGGGTCCTCCTTGCCTGCGGCGGCGGCGGGGGACCCTTGTCGGCTGGTCCCTGGTTGGGGCCCCGCTGGGGGGTGGGGTGCCCCTGGTCCCCGTGGCCTCCGGTTCCTGGTCCGGGCCCGCCCTGGCGTAGCCGGTTACCGGCGGAGCCCGTGGGCTCGTCACTGCGATCTCTCGGGCCCCAGCATCGCGGCTGGTGGGTGCTCCCCTGGGGCTTCCATCTGTTCCCCTCTTGGCGGGTGATCGACCCTGCGCTGATCCGCCTGTGGACTCTGTACTCTGTGGGACGCTGGATGCATACATCTCTTGCCTCCTCCATGTCTGTGCCGATTCCTGTAGGACGGATTGACGGTTCCTTACACCAGCTATCAATCACTTGCATGGGGAAACCTTATTCCGACCTGCATGCTCGCACACACATAGGTGTGGGGACATAGGTGAGGACGGACATATCTTAAGCTGAGGTTATCATCATTAGTTAGTTGTTCACAGGAGCTTACCAGAAACATTTGTATTATGTTCATTAATCAATGCTTGTGTGTAGTGAATGTGTAATTCTTTGTTTATTCTACCAGATCCGAACTATTGGTTTGGTTCTGTACAGTTTGTTGTTTTTGTTTTGTATTACTGTTTCTCTGCCGTCCGGCAGAGGTGGAGGACTGGGATGTTTTCTTGTGTTCTTTATTTGCCTCCCTGTCTTGTGTCGTCGGTTCGCCCCTCTGTTGGTCCGGTTTCTTTTCTTCACCTTCTTCCTTTCTCCCTTCTTGTCTCAGTTTAATGTCCATGACGTCAGGAAATTGAACCCACAGTAATCACTAATAAAGATTTTTCATACATATACATCAAGTGGCGTACTACAGCGAAGCTGTAATACTCTGCTTGGGAAAGTAAAACTGTTGGGCTTGTACTTGGTACTCAGACACCAATTCTGAGTAGCATACTGCTAGACAGGACACGTTAAAAAAAAAAAAAAAAAAAAAAAAAAGGTGCCTTCTTCGTGTCGGGGATGGGGTCCTTCCTCAAGTGGAGCAGTTTACGTATCTGGGGGTCTTGTTCACGAATGAGGAACAAATGGAGTGGGAGATCGATAGACGGATTGGTAAGGCGTCTGCAGTTATGCGGCCGCTGTACTGGTCTTTCGTGGTGAAGAGAGACCTGAGCCAAAAGGCAAAGCTCTCGATTTACTGGTCGATCTATGTTCCTACCCTCATCTATGATCACGAACTTTGGGTGGTGACCGAAAGAACGAGATCACGGCTACAGGCGACTGAAATGAGTTTCCTCCGCAAGGTGGCTGGGTTCTCCCTTAGATATAGGGTGAGGAGCTCGGTCATCCGGAGGAGGCTCAGAGTAGAGCCGCTGCTCCTCCACATCGAAAGGAGCCAGTTGAGGTGGCTCGGGCATCTAGTCAGAATGCCTCCTTGAAGCCTCCCTGGTGAGGTCTTCTGGGCACGTCACACCGGGAGGAGGCCCAGGGGAAGACCCAGGATTCGCTGGAGGGACTATCTCTGCTGGCTTGCTTGGAAGTGTCTCGGGATTCCTGCCGCGGAGCCGGCCCAAGTGACTGGGGAAAGGGAAGTCTGCTGTCCCCGCGACCCGACCCCGTATACGCAGAAGAATAAGGATGGATGGATGGATGGATGAGTTTGCCTACACTGATATAGTTGGATGACGCAGGTCTTATCTCTTCTTTTGTCTAAGCATGATAACACTCTTATATGGCAGGGGCAGCACTCACACTGGGACACACTCTCACGTGACATCAGCAGCACAGAGAGGAACACAGAGCTCATACCGAGGGAAGCATACTCATGTGTAGATGGGGAGAGCAATTGCCCAAGAGATGGGTTCCTGTCCAGTTCCTAATAAATAACGTTAAAACTCCAATGGAGAATGCATCATCCTTATCCTAATGGAATCCTGCCACAACACACTTTAACAATTCCCCAAGATTTCCTTCAGGGGGACATTTTGCACTCTTTGCATGAAAAAAACCCTTGCCTAGAATAATGGAGTGCCACGTGATGGAAGAGTGAGTTTCTGTTTAAGCTTACTGCTGTGGGCAAGAATTACCTGTACTGATCCTGAAGGAGGTTAAACTGAAGATATGTCAGACAATACAAAATACCTAATTTTATCTCCTTCAGAGTATGGCTGGACAATATAGAAAAAGAGCGTATCGGTAAAGCGGTTAGTCATATTGATCGATATTGATGATTATTGATAACAATCACAAAATGTAGAAAAGGTATTTTAGGTAGTTTCCTGTGATTTGTAGCCGGCTGTGGTAGTGGAGTCCTTTTTAAGACTACTGACAGTAGTATTTGGTTCATCATTGCTACGTTTAATGTTTTAGTGGGTCAAGGATTGGTTCAAATTGGGACACAACATTTACCTGAACTAATGAAATAATTTTCTTGGACATCTGACCGAGGTGAAGTTAGTTTTACGCCGATGGTTCGTTTAGGGACCATAAACAAATTCTGTTGTAGCTAAGGTAATTGTTTTGTGGTTTTAAACAAGAGAGGGATGGCTGGCAGAGCTGCCTGGGTCTGCATTAATAATTCATTCAGATTAGGTTGTGACTGTTGTAGTGAGCTAACTAAGAACGGGAAACTTTTTTTTTTCTTTTATAAAACTTTTTTATCGACCCCTTTTTTCTACTGCATCGCATGTCTATCGATCTATAGATATTGCTATCGAATTATCGTCCAGCCCTGCTTCAGAGGTGACCATAAATGTCTCCTGAATAAAAAAGGAGACACATGGTTTTTATATTTGCAAATGCACAAAGTGGTACACTAAAAAAAATATATATCTGTCTCCAAGTTGTTTTGAAATAGACTTGGGACAGACTCATATTCAGATGGATTATTTCAGTGTTTGCAGTAATCTGGTTCCAGAGTGAACTAAGCTTGGCCCTATTTTTTATCTGTGTTAAATTCCACTGATGAGCTCTGATATTTCACAGAGCCTTCTGTCAGAGTACAAAAGGGCACAGAGAGAGAAACACATCTGAGTTGTAAAGACTGGAGAAACCCTGCACTATCTCAGCTCCCCTGTAGAAGTAAAAACCCAGCAGCAGCTCAGTCCCTGGCATCCAGAGTCTGTACTTGGCTTTATAAGGGCTTCAGCTGTGTAAGAAGTGGGCTATTCCTGGAGAGGATTCTCAGTGCCCCAGAGGCTTTGTTTGGACTGGCACAGGAGGAGATGTATGAGCAGCTCTACCACACAGACAACCTCCTCTGCTTCAATGACACCTATTAAATCTTCCTCATCCGCACAATCAAAGAACCAGGAAAGCAGAAGGAACATGTTACTTTTGTATTTCCCCCTTTGTTATAGGGACAAAGTAGCTGGATTCCCTTTGATTAATGCTTTTGAACTTGAGTTTGTCTGATGTTTTTTTTTTTTTTTAATTTATCTAAATATCGAGTGTGCTTTAAATAATGTGTTACGTGTAATGTTTTCAATTAAAGCTTTTCGGATGAGGATTATATTGAGAAATCAGCATTTATTTTATTTATGTTATTATGTTTGTTTATGTTTCACTTCACCAATTAAAGATTTTGTGTATGGTTTCCACAATCAAATGATTTATTTGGAATTGTATCTTCTCATTTACACGTTGACAACGTCTTTGCCGAAAATTGCAAATGTTTGAAGGGCTCCAGAGTGAAACATTTTAGGACTGCAAGGCAAAAAACGTAATACTGAGTGGAAACATAAAGAAACTAAGAAAGCCCTCAGAGAGCGCAGACCTCTGCCACAGCCACTAAGCCCCCATTTCAACCCCACTGGTGTTATGATCAAATTCTTACTTTCAGTACTTTTCCAATAAAATGTCAATTAATGAGACATTTGCCTAGGTTCATGCTATTACTTTATCTATTTCAGCAGGGGAGATTAGTTTGCTGTGCTTATGTTCCAACAGTAGCAGGGCTGATGAATTACTTCAGGTGTCTCTGAACTCTCTGAGAAGAGAGAGCCCAACATAGCACCACTGGTTGGTGAGTTGATAAATGCTTCATGTTGGATCAACCTAAAAATTAATTAAATTGTTTCTGGTACCATTGTGGGCATTTCCTGAAAATGTCATCAATTTCCATCCATAACTTTTAAGTTATCTTGCTAACAGACAGACAGACATACGGGCACAAAAAATATAACTCCTGTCAGAGGTCATTGATGACATCAGTCCTGTCATTTTTTGCTTCTGTACTCAGGCCTGGTTTTTACCCATGCACAGCACAGCATTAACAATGACAGACCTCTGTGTTCAGTCTTTGCTGCATCTCTTCAAGTCATTCAGTTTGTTCATATGTCTGAAATTCACAACAGATGTCAACTCAAGGTACTATACAAGAAAAGTCATTTCAGTACGACCAGTTAAAAAGTTTTCTATTTAAGGAATCCCAGCAGATTGCATTGAGTCATTGCCTGTCAGTTGTGCCCCGTTGATGCAGACTCCAACCACAGCAATCCCTCCTACTGAGCAAACATGTATCAATAGTGGAGAGGAAAACCACCCTCTTAGAGGAAGAAACCTGAAGCAGAACCAGAACCTGAATCAATAAAAGTGGTCATCTGCCAGGACAGTCTGGGGAGAAGACAGAGCAGAGACAAAAAAAGAACAAAAAGAAAATTATGTAAGAATACTTTCTACATTAATGAAAGTAAAAAGTTGATAACAGGACATGGAGGATGATTGGTCACTGGAAGCATCATTTGAATCAATGCTCCCCATCCAACAGGGCATTGTAGCTAAGCAGGATACCAGACCAGGTGTATCTTCTATGGAGAGAAAAACACATAGAAAAAAATAAGGTTAACAACCGAAATAACATCAAAAAAATAAATACATCTGATGAGTAGAAGAGAAAAGCAGACAAGTGAAGAAAAGTGATCAGTCTGTCCTCCAATAGTCTGAATTTATAGAAACATAACTACAAAGATAGCTCAAGATAACATAAGCCATATCAACTATAATCTTTATCAAAAAATAATTTTTAAGCCTAGTCTTTAAAGTAGACAAGGTGTCTGCCTCACGGACTGAAACTAGAATCCGGGTCCACAGGAGAGGAGTCTGATAATTAAAAGATCTGCCTCCCTTTCTACTTTAAGAAATCCTAGGAGCCACCAGTAAATATGCAGTCTGGGAGTGTAGTGATCTGTTAGGAATACATTGAACAATCAGATCTTTGATGCACGATGAAGCTTGATTTTTTTAAGGCCTTCATATGTAAGGAAGATATAAATTCTATTCTCGATTTAACAGGAAGCCAGTGAAAGAAGGCTAAAAAAGGGGGGAAATATGTTATTTCTTGTTTTATTTATCAGAGCTCATGCTGCAGAATTTGGAGTCAACTGAAGGTGTTTAATTTCATTTAGGTCATTTAATAGTGGTCAAGTCTGGTGTTGCGCTAATATTACTGTCGAATTTGGCTGCATGAATGGCGCCATATTCGTGCTTCGCCGTCACACCACTGCTCATTCAAAGGACACAACATGGCAGCAGTATTACCCTGATATGCTGTTTCTTTGTAAATGGGTTATAGATAACATGATTATAGATCATAAGTGCACTTCTTTAAAAGTAAAAGGTTATGAAAACACACCTCTGGATAAGGAAGTTCTCAAAGTTTCACCACCTCCTACAGGCTAGGTAAGTGTACTAGACCATTTCCATCTAAATCTAATCTAAAACATGTAGCTGCTTACCCTAAAGGTTCGAATCAGATTTTTTTTAAGTGAGTTTTTTATTGCTATAGTAGAAAAATGTCACACCACCATGAGCTGATTGGAAAAAGAAAACACATCATTGGAGTGGCGGAAGCTAATTTGCTAATGAGAAACTCATCAGCTGACCCTGAGTCAGCAAGAATCATTTTCAAACAACTACGAGACCTGGAAAGTATAGCAACATATAATCTCCAATGCTTCTGTGTTAATGAGGCAAAACCTAGAAAATTACTTTGTTCTCGGCTGAGCTAGATCTGACTGATGAGTTGCATCTGATCTAGTAGATTGATACTACTGCGAACTTCAACAATCATCGACTCCCCATTAGTAGTTGTTTGGCTGGAGAACAGAACCACAGATAACAGCATACGTTTGTGAAATTGTACACTGTCAGTGTTCATGAACATTAACCATCCCCTTGATATGAACATTTTCTGTGCTGGGGATGTTAAATAAAAATATGATATTTGGCTATTTATTGTCAAAGACTGCTTATAGCAGTCAATAAAATTAATAATTTATAGAAAATTATTATTATTCGGGGCACCACCTGGATCTAGCAGGAACTATTTTAATAGCCAAATTCCTATATCAGTCTCATAATTCTGAAGGAATGAATTCTTAATGCGTATTGGTCATAAACCTTGCAATGTGTGCGTTGAACAAGAAATGACAACAGTTACTTTGTACAAGATTTATTTACACGAAGGGAAGAATGACATTTAAACACTCAAACTAGTAATAATAGAAACACTACTGATTAAAATAAATGAGTTAAAGTAAAAGACATAAAACGATGAATATGTAATAAGAGGGACTCAATTTGCAGATGCTGGATGGAAAAGATGAATTAGTTTCACTAATTACAAGAGAAAAACCAAAACATCCTTTGGATAAAGAGATGTTTGTTAAAAAATTATCTGGATCAGAGTAATTAAGCTTTGGGAAATTACTTCTATTGATGAACTGGTCACCGAAGTAAACAGTTTAGTTCCAGTATTTGATTAAAAAACAACAACTTCAAACACGGTTAATAAGATCAGTTTCTGTTCTTAAACAATCTATTTAAACCTAATTCTGTTTCAACAGTTATTAGCAACCTTTGTTATGAAGTGGACGAACACGGGAGCTTGTCGGCTTTCAGGCAGCCCTCTGCAATGCATGTGGGGCGCTTAGAGTGACAAACACATTTATTGAACATGAAACACAAAAGGGAAAACCTTTAAAATGAGTTATTCTAACTAATTGCCCCGGCCCATACAGACCTTATGAACGTTTAAAGTCCTCCAAGTTGCTGCGTGGCGATGAGGAGAAAGAGGGGGGAGGTGAGGCGACGTTAACCTAGCAGGTAACAATGGCTCCGATCCGATTAGCTGCAGAGCTCCTGGCTTGCGGCTCCGTCCAGCTGTGTGGCAATCGGCCCCCGGGCATCCACTTTTACAGTACCTTTTTGGCAGCTTTCCAGCGCGGCAATTCCTATCGCCTCTGTGGCGGCTAATGAAATGCGACTTCTGCCGGGCCTGGACCTGTGGCACACGTGGCTCCCACTCATTCAGTCTTGCAGCCCTTCCGGCAGTCTGAAACTTAGAGGGGTTTTCGTCGGGCTCTGGGGATAAACAATGTCTTTGTTTATCAATGTTTAAGATTCACCTGGAGTGGTATTTGGGTTCATTTGGAGCAAGTTTCTGTCAGAAACTCAGGTCTTCCCTTGGTACTCAGACACCAATTCTGAGTAGCATACTGCTAGACAGGACACGTTAAAAAAAAAAAGGACAATGGTTGTAGGGGGTCTTCTCTTGACAAGCTGGCCGGTGCCCGTCGTGAAAGAGGCCGAGCCGGGGGAAGCGGGCTGTATCTATATTTAGCGCCACCTGATGGCTGTGTGTGACCCAACATCTGTTTGAGCTGAATTAAATTGCCTAAGTCAGCTTAAACAGTATATGTGACAAGCTGCTCAACCAGTCCAAGAATTTATGGTTATTATTGAATTTGCTCACAGTTATGTTACATTGTGGTGGTAAGGGAAAATAAATATATACTACAGCTTATTTACAAAACCTCGTTAAAAAAATCTGAACTTTCTGATTTGCTTACTTTACCTAATTTCTGGCCTCTTATGAAGACTTTAAAACCCATTACTCGTGTTGCTCAAGTTAACATTTTTTAAACAGCGCTGTTTAACAAACAGCATGCCTGTTGTTATGTGAGCCCAACGCAAAATACGATCTCTGATTAACTCTATTAGTCTCTTCCTACAGTAGGTGCTCCTGACTCGCCCTGATTGAAGATCCTGACTAAGATGGCATTCCAGTGGAGGAACGTTCTCCACGTCCTGCTACAAACTTCTGCTTCTGCATCAGTTCTGTTGCTCCTTCTGTGACTCTGCTGCCTTCTCCAAACCCAGACGGTCTCAGCAGATGACCGCTTATGCTGAGCCTGGTTTTGCTGGAGGTTTCTTCCTGTTAAAAGAGAGTTTTTCCTCTCCACTGTCGCTTCATGCTTGCTCAGTGTAAGGGATTGCTGAGAAGTCACGACCCAATCTTCTGTGGTTCTCTAATTCTTAAGTTAAACATTGTATTGTGACAACTCTTCTTGTAAAGTGCCTTGAGATGACATCTGTTGTGAAATGGCGCTGTATAAATAAACTGAATTAAAAAAAGTAAAACATTTTAACAGAAATAAATCATCTTTCTGAGGGTACTGGCCCTTTCAGCCTGAGTTCAGCCTCTGTTCTGCTTCAGCTCTTAAATGGCAGGATGGTATGACTGCTGGCCAAATGTAATATTTACACTAGCAAGTACAAATGTTCTGTATATAGTCATGGCAAATTAAGAACCCTAAGATGAGGGGCTTGCATGATGTGCTGTGATGTTCAAAAGGTAGGTGCTCAGCACAGCAGTGGGAAACAGGGAGGGAAGAAAGCAGGATGAGCTTCAAACTGGCCCTTGCGATTTACAGTTGGTTGTAATGTATGTCGTTTAAACACAGACATCTACTCTGTTCTCAAACAGGCTCAGCATGGTGAATACCAGCTCTGCAACAATAGCAAAATGTATCTTTTTTGTGTTTTATCTATACAGAATCATACAAGGTTTATTTGTTTTCAAACCAATTCACAGTAAATGTCATCTCAAGGCACTTTACAACAAAACTAATTTCAATACAACCAGTCATAGGCAGTACCATGGATACCAAACCAGCCATCTAACCACTCCAAGAGTATATCATGGTCAATGGTATCCAAGGCGGTGGGCAGATCCAGTAACATCAACAAGACATAGGAACCTGAGTCAGTTGCAAGTGAGATATCATTGAGAACCCACAGGAGGGAAGACTCAGTCCTGTGGAGAGGCCTAAAACCAGACTGCAGTGGATCCAGGAAATTAAAAGACTCAAGGTTACTTAAAATCTGAGTAAAAACCATCTGCTCTATCAGTTAGGTAAAAAAGAGAGCTTACAGATGGGACGTAAACATTTAAAGTAATTGGCTCTTAAGAATTGGGTGAACCACGGCATGCTTGAATGACTGGGAATACCTGAGAACAAGAGGCTTTTCTGGACAGCATACATGGATGTTAAAGTCACCAAGTATAAGGAGCTGTGGTCTCATTTATAAAACTTTGCGTGGAATCCTTACTAAAACTGTAAGATCAGCAACTTTTTTTTTCTTACGCCTAGTAGGTTTCTGATCTATAAAATTTGCAGTACGCACAGCTGCACGCAATTTCCTCTTTATAAATCAGACTCTTCGTAGATCATATCAGTGAGTGCCAGCGCATCCATTGTGTAGAATTATGCTGGGACGCTGTAGCATATTTGTTCTTCACACATTCACCAATATGTGCAGTTGCTATAAAATCTGAAGACATAAATATGAACATAATTCTTAAATGCAACATATTTTTAATCAAATTCTCATTTTTATTCTCAGTTCCTATAGATGGGACGGGGGAGAAGTTTGAGTGTTGTTTGTGTTCATTTGTGTGCGCAATGCTCTACAAGTCTGAAAATGTTTTGGTATCTGCCCGGCTGCGCTGTCAGTGTCCTCCGTGTCCAAAAAGTGCGTAAGCAAGCTTAAACTTGCGCACATTTTTCCATAACGTTTTTTTTGTATAAATCCCAAACTTTGCGTATGAAGCTGCTTACATAGTTTTCAGACCCCTTTTTGTGTGTAAATAAGCTTTATAAATGAGACCACTGATCATACTTTAGTTGTACATCAGCCAGAAAAGTAGTTCCAAGTACTGCACTTTTCTTGAATGATATGTCTGAGGTTCTTCCAGGGATCTGCTGGAGCCAGTCCTCCAGTTTGGGGGTCACTGCCCCGAATGCTCGGATTACCATGGGTACTACTGTCACCTTTGACTTCCAAGCCTTCTCTAGCTCCTCTCTGAGCCCTTAGTTTTTCTCAAGTTTCTCATGTTCCTTCTTCTTGATGTTACCATCAGTTGGTATTGCCACATCCACCACAACGGCTTTCCTCTGCTCTTTATCAACCACCACAATGTCTGGTTGGTTCGCCATTACCATCCTGTCTGTCTGGATCTGGAAGTCCCACATGATCTTTGCTCGGTCACTCTCCACCACTATTCCCACTTTGACCTTAGGGTTTCAAGCCCCTCCGCACATATGCTTCTGTATACTATGCCAGCCACTTGGTTATGACGTTCCATGTATGCTTTCCCTGTCAGCATTTTACACCCTGCTGTTTTGTGCTGGATTGTCTCAGATGACTCTTTGCACAGCCTACACCTTGGGTCTTGTCTGGTGTGGTAGATCTGGGCCTCTATCGCTCTGGTGCTCAGAGCCTGCTCCTGTGCTGCCAGGACGAGTGCCTCTGTGGTGTCCCGTAGTCCAGCCCTCTCTAGTCATTGGTAGGATTTCTTGAGATCAGCCACTTCAGTTATGTTCTTGTGGTACATCACATATAGGGGCTTGTCCTGCTACATGGTTTCTCATCCAGCACCTCCTCATCTTGCAATTGTCTCAGGCATTCACTAAGTGCATAATCCATTGAAGCCTTGTCCTTGATGTACTTGTGGAGCTTCAATGTTTCATCCTGGATAGTGGCTCTCACGCTCATAAGTCCTTATACCTACCTCATATCATGATGAGAGACAATAAAATACATGAGATGCCGGCTAAGATGTCGCCAGGACACCTTGATGAAAAATGGGCTACTGGAACAAGAACAAGGCAGAAATCGATTTTATATATATATATATATATAAAGTTTGGACACACCTTTTCATTCAGTTTCATTTCTTTTCATGACTACATTGTCGATTCTCAATTAAGGGCATGAAAACAATGGATGAACACATAATGCATGGAATTACTGTAAAAAGGGTGAAATATCTGAATGCATGTGTTATATTTTAGAATCCCCAAAGTAGCCACCATTGGCTCTGATTAAAGCTTTGCATTCTCTTGAGCTTCAAGAGTTAGTCACCCGAAATGGTTTCCAACAGTCTTGAAGGAGTTCATGCTTAGTACTGGTTGGCCCTTTTGCCTTCACTCTGCGGTTGAGCTAACCCCAAATCATGTTGATCGGGTTCAGGTCCGGTGATTTTGGAGGCCAGGTTATTTCACATTTTTTTGTAAAAGTACTACATAATTCTATATGTGTTTATTCATAGTTTTGATGCCTTCAATGTGAATGTACAATGTCAACCGTCATGAAAAGAAAGGAAACTCGTTGAATGAGAAGTTGTGTCCAAACCTTTGGTCTGTCCTGCTCATAGAATCAGAGAACATAAAGTTCACAAACAGACAGTTCAAAAGCATTGAAATCCACTTGGCCGGCGACAGGTGGGCAAGGTAACCTAATCTTGAAAACAGTCAACAACCCATCACTGCGGCCTTTTAGCCTGGGGGTATTAAAGAAAGCACAGTCAGTCGGTAGAAGTTTGCCAATAGCCAAAAGCTAACGACTCAGTAATACAAAGAAAATCTAGTGCACGGTCAGTGAAGAAATCCTTGAGAAGGAACTTGTTATTTCCAGTAGAGTGAGAATTGATCAAGGTGGACCTTAAAGGTGAAACCAGCTTACTAGGAGTTCTGATGTCAGAATCGGCCAAGGAGCCGGTGCCTAGCCGAAGATTACCCAGAAACCGTACACGATGTCAGCGCTCACAGGGCCAAAGCAGAGAATCCACAGGGCAGAGCAGACAAAGAGATGGAGCGACATTGGGGTCCAGCTATCCAGTGAAACTACTGTGGTTTTGCAGAAAGCATGAGTCCAGACTGGATCCGAACTCGGTGGCTACCTCAGCAGCCACGGGGTCTTCTCAGAAGTCATCGACGGGGTGGGGTCACCCACAGAGGAGCCAGAATCGAGGGAAACAGTAGAGAAAGCGTCTCCTGCGGAATGCGGTTACCTTTCAAGGAGTAATATGCGAAAAAATGAAGGTCCATACAGGAAAGTCTGTCATTGGTGAAATATGAAGATCCAGCCACGGCCACATAGCAGCATACGGACGGGATTAGGTGTCTGGGTGGTAACTCCTGACGGCTGCATGCAGTGCCTTAGGGGTTTTCACTGGTGGACATGAGTTACTGCCCTGGTGGCTGTGTTACTCCTGGGCAGGTCTAGTTGCCCCCCCATCTGTGGTCCTGGCTGGGAGTTGGCCCCGATGGGGGGTTGCTCTTGCTGACATGTGGGGGTCGTGCTCGGCCAGTGGCTGGCATGTGCTGCTGCTTTTCTCTTTCTCTCCAGGCCAATTCTCATTGCCGTTTCCTGGATGGTGGGTGTGGCAGGTGGGTGCCATTTCTGGGCCCGATCAGTCTTTTTGGCTCTGGACTTGGCTCCTGTATATTGGTCTTTGTGCCACCGAACAGCATTGGTCGGGGGGTGGTGAATGCCTGGTGAGTTGGCATTGGTTTATTCCTTGTCTGGCTAGGTAGGTCCGCAGGGTTTTGAGTCGATGCATACACTGGGTTCCTGCCCCAGGGGCTTTTGAAACACAGGTGGTGCTCGGGGCCTCTATTACTGGCGGGCAGGCTTTTACTATCTAGCTATGGGTGGTTTCACATATGGGGTGCCCTTGGAGGGGGTGTGCGGAGGGGAGGGGGTTGAAGTTAACCTGGGTCCCTACTGTCTTTTGTGTTTTGGTAGTAGACAATGTTGAGCTCTCTTTCTGGAATGTGACCAGGGGGACTGCCTTGGGCTTCATAAGGCTTGGTGGTGTTGCACTCATGGGTCCCGGGGTGGACGTACCATGGCCTCCCTCTTCTGGTGGATCTTGTTGAATGGGGGTGCTTATTGGAGTCAGTGCGGAAGCTTGCTCCCTGGTAAGGCATTTTGTCCCACAGTCCTTTCCTCCCCATCCCTGGACGTCTCTATCCAGCTTCTCCGTTACTGTACCATTCATATAGGATCTTGGGGTCTGAACACATCACTGGGGTGCGAGGAGGGGCTTCCATCTTTGCTATTCCATGGCAGCCTGGGTCCCAATTTTACTGTACAACTTAGACACTGTCATAACATTTTCAAGAGACACACATGTAATGACCTTGTGGTGGACACACTTTTTGGCTTCAGAGGAGGTGTCTTTCAGTGAGCCTCACCTCTGGTGCTGGTGCACACTGTTAAAATGCACAAAGACACTGAGGACTTCGGGTGAGGGATAGGGGACTCTGGCTGCCTTCCACACATTCCAACCCTCTGTTATAAACTCACAATATAAAAACATGCTTTAACTCAATACTCAAGCAGGAGGAAGGAGGCTACTGACCATCACTGGTCCAGGAGGTTAACAGGCAGTCTGGTTGGAGACCTGGGCTTGTGGGCTGCTTTTGCCACTGTCGAGATTTTGACAATCTGCTTTTCTCCATCCTCGAGAGTAAGGGGTCCATCTTCCAGAAACGGGTCTTGGGGCGCCCCTGGGCTCCGGGTCCTTGGCCGGGCCCGCCCTGGTATACCTGGTTGCCAGCGAAGCCCATGGGCTTGTCATTGTAGACTCCCAGGCTCTGTTGTGGGTTTGATCTCCTTCGTGTCAACATCGATTCCTGGGATACAGATTTATGGCTCCACACACCAGCTATCGAGCACTGGTATGGAGAAACCTTAAATGCACCAGCATGCTCAAACACACACATAGGTGTGGGGACTCAGGTGTTTGTAGATATATTCTTGGGCAAAGGTTATCATTAATAGATCTTGAATAGTCTGTACCATGAGCTTTTCATTGACGTCATTATATTTATTTAGCCATATTTGTTTGTAGTGGTTGTTTAGTTCTTACTTCACACTGTTTATTTGACTTTTTCAATTTTGCTCTGTTTTTTGGTTGTTGTTGGGGTTTTTTCCCCTCTTTGCTTTCCTGCGGCTGTGGAGGCAGACTGGGATGTTTTCTGGGGTTTCCATTGTTCTCTTTCCTCTCTTGTATTGTCAACTCACACTCTATCTCTCTTCTTCATCTTCTTTCTTTGTTTCTTTCTTACCATTTATTTTCTGTCTGTGTCCATACAATCAGAAAATAAAACCCACAGCAATCCTTAATAAAGATTTCTCATTCATATACAGTGGGGGTAATAGTAATAGTAATCTTCCTCAAAAAGTACAGTCTGCTCTGTCCCTTCTTGTAGAAGGCTTCACTGTTGATTCTCCAGTCCAGTGTGTTGTCCAGTTGAACTCCGAAGTATCTGTACTCCTCAACCACTTCTTCTCCCTTGATAGAGACAGTCTTTGCCTTACCCCTGTTTCTTCTGAAATCTACAACCATCTCCTTTGTTTTGTTCACATTCAAGGTAAGATGACTGTTTCCACACCATGCCACAAAGCGGTCCACCAGCTCTCTGTATTCAGCTTCTTCTCCATCTCTGATACACCCGACAATTGCAGTCGTCTGAGTATTTCTGCAGATGACAGGTCTCCGTCTTATAATGGAAGTCTGAGGTGTACAGAGTGAAAAGGAATGGTGAGAATACAGTCCCTTGTGGTGCAGCTGTGCTGCTGACCAGCTGGTTTGACACACAATCCTTCAGTCTCACAAATTGTGTTTTTTTTGTCAAATAGTCATTGATCCAGCTAATTGTTGAGGCCTCCACCTGTGTCTTCAGGAGTTTCTGAAAAGCAAATCAGGCTGAATTGTGTTAAATGCACTGGAGAAATCAAAGAGCATGATTCTCACAGTGCTTCCTGCTTTGTCCAGATGACAATGAGTTGGTTGAAGCAGGTTGATGATGGCATCTTCAATACCAACCCCATGGCGATTAACAAACTGCAGGGGGTCCTAATAGGTTCTAGTTTGCTTACTCAGTTGGGGAAACGGGAGTCTCTCCAGGACCTTCATGATGTGGGATGTCAGGGCGACAGGTCTATAGTCATTGATGACAGATGGGTGAGTTTTCTTTGGAACTGGAACAAGTCAGGTTGTCTTCCACAACACTGGAACCTTCTCCTGGGTCAGGCTAAGGTTAAAGAGGTGCTGCAGAATCCCACAGAGCTGCTCTGCAAGGGTCTTCAGGACCTTGGGGTTGACACCACCTGAACCTGAAACCTTGTTCCGGTTCAGTTTCTCTAACTGCCTCTTCACCTGACTTCTAGAGACAGACAGTTGGGAAAGTGAAAATAAAGGGGGTAGGAGCATCTCCTGACTTGGTTGAAGACAAAGTTTTGGAAGTAGCAGAGTTCATGACTGAGGTGGAAGATAAAACATCTGAGGTGTGACAGGACAGGTGTGGGTCAGAGGAGAGGGCAATGTGTCTTTGGCTGGAACCAGGAGAGAAGGATGCTGAGCTTGTTCCTTGAATGAACCTATTGAAGAATCTGTTCAGTCCATTGGCTCTATCTAGACCCCCATCTATCCAGTCCTTCCTGTGCTTAAAGCCTTTGATCTTTTTCATTCCAGACCAGACATCTCTTATATTGTTCTTCTGTAGTTTTTCTCTCCAGCTTCTTCCTCTAAGCCTCTTTGCTGTCTCTGATCTTAGACGTCAATATCTATGGATAGACGTCAATATCTATGTGTCAACGGTGCAATAGATGTCAATATCTATGTGTAATTTAAGTGCAATTTCCTTGTATTTTTTATTTTATTTTTATTATTCTATCTATTCCTTTGGTATATTTTATTTATACATGTCTTGTATTTATATATGTGTACGTTCTGTAACTTGTCGGTGCTGTGCTACTGGAAACCGAATTTCCCAGAGGAACCCGCCCGAGGGATTAATAAAGTTCTTATCTATCTATCTCTATCTATCTATCTTGACTTTTAGTTGCTTCAGTATACTCCTTAATAACTCCCTATCTCCCACCTTGAGGGCTCTTTTTTTCTTGTTCAGTGGTTCCTTCAGCTCAGTGGTGATCCAGGGTTCATTATTAGGGAAGCATCTGACTGTTCTGGAGGGGATGATGCTGTTCACACAGAAGTTTATGTAGTCAGTCACACATTCAGTCATGGTATTGATGTCCTCTCCATGTGGCTGGCAAAGAGTCTTCCAGTTTGTGGACTCAAAACAACCCTGTAGGGCTTCTTCAGATTCATGTGACCATTTCCAAACAGTTCTCTTTGTTGGAGGTTGCCTCTGAACAAGTGGTTTATATTCAGAGCAGAGAAAGACAAGATAATGATCTGATTGTCCCAGAGGAAGTCTTGGTTTGGGCATATAAGCATCCTTTACATTTGCATAAAACCAATTCAAGGTCTTGTTTTCTCTTGTGGAGCAGCTGATAAACTGTATAAATGTAGGTCTACCTGGTCTACGTGGGCTGGGTCCTTCGTCGACCGGCTAGTCCGGATGTTAATGGCTGTGAATTTGGACGGTCTAGCCTTCAGATGAGATCCCGCCCCCACTTCGCCGTACGTCCTGTTGCCCGGCAACCACGATGACAGTAAGCCAGCTGGTAAAGCAAGAAATATTTCCCAGTGTTTTATTCACTTTTTTTACTCTAGAGGAGCTACAAGTTTTACTGTCTGTGCCATGTTTTATATCTCTGACTGGTCAAATCAAGGGGAAGTCATTTTATTTAATCCAGGTTACTACTTAAGATATATTGATATTTTCTGCAAATGAATGACTAGTGATCAAATGTACAAATTTGTAATATTATTTTTATATTCAATTTAACTTTAAAAAATTATTTTAGAGCTCATATATATATATATATATATATATATATATATATATATATATATATTTTATTATTTATTTATTTTTACCAAGCGTATTCCAAATTGGCTCTTCCTAAATAAACTGAAATGATTTTTGTAAACAACCACTGCAAGAATAACTAACATATTAGGTTTTAACACCACTGCGGGTCATAAAACTTTTCTCCACAGCTGCCTCTGGGGATGAGCTTGAAGAATAAGCTGCTGGAGGTCTGTGGGGCTCTCTGGTTGGAAAACATATCCTAATGGCAATATATGTTATGTTATTTTAAATTGTTCAACATAAGCTTATTTAAAAACACTAATACAACTTTTAATGAAATGACTTCATGATATTTAACATTTTTAGAATTCATTAATTCACAACCATCGAACACCTAAATAAAAAATTTGACAAATACAGAATAAATAAAAAAATAGTCCATCCATCCGATTCTAGCTCTTCTCTCCAGTCTCCCTTTGCTGCTTCATGTCCTAAACAAAAAATCAATAAACATAGTTTACAAAAAAGAGCAACACAACCCGACCTTTACAAATTTATATATATTTATTAAAGGGATCAGTCAAAAATTGTTATTTGCACTTTTGCAAATGTACATACAGTAGGTTCACTTTTCGCTGTATTTTTTTTTTATCCGGGAAGGGATTAATTTCCCCTGCAGTTACATCTTCTCCTGAATTTTGCTCATTAGATAGAAAATGAATAGGAAAGGAACGTGACAACTTTTTTGATTTAAGAGTGCAGAACTGTAGTTTTCACAGCAGAACAACAGATCATAGGTTTTGTGTTGTATGAGGCTCAATAAGAGTCCTCTGAGTATAAGTTTTGTAACTGGATTTATTCTTCAACCTCCAAGCCACCATGCCCTGATTTTCACTCGGTAAAGAGGTAATAATTTCTCCTAAGAGGAGTTGACTTTTTACTTTATTTGCCAAAGCTAAAATTAGCTGCGTAAAGATGAATAAAACATTACTCACCATATGAGCTCGTTTACAAGCAATGGTTTACAAAAAAAATATTAAAATACATGTCTAAGCCAACACTAAACGGCAAACAACACAATTGCTTTATTTTACATTTTTGAACTGGCAGATTTTAAAATACTTACATCTTAAACTGTGCTCCTGTCTCGCTTCGCCTGCCTCTTCGTCCGCCATGTTGCTGGAAGAAAATTCTCCCGTTCAGCCCGCAATGAATCTTGGGATATGTAGACCAGCGAAGGATACTCCGCAACGGTAAATTCGTTGGCCGCATTTGAAGCAGTCTTCGAATTTGGACAGGCCTAGTCGCGGCGCTGTGACCTAACCGGCCGAAAAATCCGGCCTTCGGATCCAGCCGCTGGATTTGGACACAGCCATTGCCACAAATGCATTGGGGTGCTGGGTCTGTAGCTTAGCGACAGTTGAGCTGATGACATCACATGCATGGTCAGCAACGGCTGAAAGTCGAATGTAAACAACTGCCAAAATATCATTGGTGAACTCTCTTGGTAAGTAATATGGACACAAGCTTACTGCCAAGAGTTCAATAAATAATAAAAATGCTGCAGCAAAAGTTCTGATGAATATTAAAAAGAGAGATCACATTTATCCTGTTTTGGTTTCTCTCTATTGGCTCCCCTGTTAAATGAAGAATAGAGTTTAAGATCCTCCTCCTTACTTATAAAGCCCTTAATAATCAAGCTCCATCGTACATCAGAAATCTGATTGTTCCATATGTTCCAAACAGAGCACTTCATTCTCAGAATGCAGGTCTACTGGTAGTTCCTAGGATTTCTGAAAGTAGAATGGGAGGCAGATCTTTTAGTTATCATGGTAAATGGTAAATGGACTGAACTCATATATCGCTTTTCTAGTCTTACTGACCACTCAAAGCGCTTTACATTGAAGCCGCATTCACCCAATCACACTCGCATTCATACACCGACAATGTGTGACAATGTAGAATTTGGGGGTTAAGTGCCTTGCCCAGGGGCACATCGACATGTGACTGGAGGAAGCTGGAATTGAACCTACGACCCTCCGATTGCAAGCCAACTACTCTGTTGGCTGTGGCTCTACCACTGAGCCACAGTCGCCCGTTATCAGGCTCCTATCCTGTGGAACCTGCTCCCTTTTTTTGTCCGTGAGGCAGATACTAGCAGATATTTTAAGACTGTCTTCTCAAACCCCCAGACAGTTGTGGCAGATTACCGCTTGTACTGAGCCAGGTTCTGCCGGAGGTTTCTTCCTATTAAAGGGGAGTTTTTCATCTCCACTGTCGCTACATGCTTGCTCAGTATGAGGGATTGATGAAGAATTGCTCTGGTTGGAGTCTGCATGATCCGGCCACAACCTCACGTCGATGACTCATCGCAATCTACTGGGATTCCCAGAAAACTTTTACCTGATTAGAATGTTTGTGTAATTGTATTGGAACGACTTTTGCTGTAAAGTGCCTTGAGATGACATTTGTTGTGAATTGGCATTATATAAATAAAATTGAATTGAAAACATTGAATATCTTGGCTGCAGAGACGACACTTCACAGTAACATGTCCTGGATGACACCATCTTTTGTTAACAAGCATTGCTACTGCTCCACCTTTTCTTTTCAGATCTCTGTCTGCTCATACAGTCAGAAAGCGTGGCAGAGAGACGTTGGAGTCGGGGATATAATCGTGTAGACACGTCTCAGTGAAGCACATAACACTGCATTCCCGATACTCAGGCTGAGTCCTCGTCAGGGCTTGGAGTTCATCCATCTTGTTAGCTAGTGATCTCACGTTTCCCATTATGATTGATGGAAGAGTTGGTTTGACTTTCCTCTTCCTCTGTCTGCTTTGCACTCCTGCTCTGCATCCACGCCTCCTCCTTTTGCGGCTTCAGTTGAGGTATTATATCAGCTCTTGCAAAATTATTCAGCTGCTCTCGGCAGTAAACCACCTTGTTGCCATGGTTACGCATCATAACAAATGTGCAAAAAGTGAAAAATCAACAGCAAAACACCCTCCAACTTCACAGGACAAAAAGCCACAAAGGACACAGATCCAAAAAATGCAATTCTTCCATAAGAAAAAGGGGGAAGCAATGTCCAAAAAAAAACTAAAATCAATATGTAGCTAACAAAGCCACTCCAACATGCAGCCACCCAGAGCAGCGCAATTCCAGAATTTAGGTAAAGTCAAAGGGAAAATTGAAAAAAATTACTCTAAATAAAAGATAGAAACTGATTTGCATTTCATTGAGTGAAATAAGGATTTGAACCCCTACCAACCATTAAGAGTTCTGGCTCCCACAGAGTGGTTAGACACTCCTCCTCAATTAGTCACTCTCATTAAAGACACCTGTCTTAACTCTTTAGGTGCCAGAGTTTTTCATATAAATATTCAATTTTGATCAAATTTTTGATATCTCTAGTTCAAAAGGCTGTAGCTTTAATATGATTAAAGATAAAGGTAGACTGTAAATTAGAAAAATCTTCAGTATGATCCAAATTTTCTGATAGGAGAAAAATTACACATCGAATTTGCATATTATGACATCTTCAGGCATTGGCAGTGTTGTATAGCATTATTTTGACAAATTTTACCTTTTTGACATTGTTTAAAACTTTTATTTCGTTAATTATGTTTTATTTAGATTTTTCCATACATGTATTTTCTAAATCTATACTTTTTATTTTATTTTTGGGCTTTTTTCAAGAAAAGGTGGACATATCTGTTTATGTCTTTTTTTATGAGGCTCCGTTGCTCTATTCACTATATAAAATCAACAGAAAGAAAATCATTGAGCACAGAATTTTACAGATCCGTCCCCAAAATAACTAACAGGCTCATCAAATTGTTTGATCCACTGGTGATCCTACTCTTCCTCATTTGTCAAGCGAACCTCGCCAAAATTATCATCATAATCCTCATTTGCAGCAGGACAGAGAACTTTACTGCTGTTTACTAGCTTGTTAGAAGTCATTTTCTCTCCTTCCTTCTCTTCCATCGCATTTGCTACTATTTCCATGGAGTTTTACATCCCTTCTACGTCTGTCACGATTAGCGTTATTATGACAATCTTGCTACCCTACCACATACCTTTCTCCAACCGGGAGAACCTGATGCACAGCTTCGGACCTGGAATGTGCTGCTTGGGGAGCGTCATGGCGAAACGGCTGTTGCTGCAGGCCAATTTAGTTTCATTTTCTCCCTGGACAACTAAAAATCGTGATCTTAGGTAAATATTCTTCTTCAGAATCTGAAGAAGCCAATACTTCCTGGTGGGGAACATAGACATCTCAACATCATTCGTTTTATCTCTCCAAAACTCACTGTCTCAATGCTGTGACCGCAGCCACTGCACCTCGTTTCCCCCACTGGTGCCGCTGACTAAAAAGCTAATTTACTCCAAAAGTTTCCATGGTAACACACGAAAAAATGTCTCTTAGATTAAAATTACAGATGTCCACCATCTCCTGGTATAAAGTAATAATTAAATTAGTTGCCGTATCTCCAGCTGTGGCTCATTAAAGTCAGCAATGTTGCTTGTCGCAATATTGTGACTTTGGCGCCTAGAGAGTTAACTAGTCACCTGTATAAGACACACCTGTCCACAGAATCAATCAATCAAGTAGACTCCAAACTCTCCAATATGGGAAAGACTGAAACAGCTGTCCAAGGATGTCAGAGACAAAGTTGTAAACCGGCACAAGGCTGGAATGAGCTACAACACCATTAGCAAAAAGCTTGGAGAGAAGATGACAACTGTGGTTGCAAATTGTTCGAAAATGGAAGGGGCACAAAATGACCATAAATTGACCTTGGTTAGGGGTTCACTGAAAGATCTCCCCTCATGGGGTTTCAATGATTCTAAGAAAAATGAGAAGTCATCCTAGAACTACCTCAAAGTAGCTGCGACCACAGTCACCAAGAAAACTATTGAAAACACATTACACCACAATGGATTCAAATCCAGCAGAGCTTGCAAGGTCCCCATGCTCAAGAAGGCACATGTGCAAGCCTGTCTGAAGTTTGAAAATCAACACCTGCATCATTCAGAGAGTGACTGGGAACAAGTGCTGTGGTCAGATGAGATCAAAATTTAACTCTTTGGCATTATCTCAACTCACCGTGTTTGGAGGAAGAAAAATGCTGCCTATGACCCCCAGAACACTGTCCCTACCGTCAAGCATGGAGGTGAAAACATTTTGCTTTGGCAGTGTTTTCCTGCTAAGGGCACAGGAAAACTTCACTGAATCAATAGGAAAATGGACGGAGCCATGTATTGCAATTTCCTGAGCGACAACCTCTTTTCTTCCGCTAGGAAACTAAAAATGGGTCGTGAATTGTTGTTCCAGCATGGAAATGATCCAAAACATACAGCAAAGGCAACAAAGGAGTGCCTCAAGAAGAAACACATTCAGATTAGCGAGTGGCCTAGTCAGTCTCTGGACCTTAATCGAATAAAAAACTTATGGAGGGAGCTGAAAATGAAAGTTGCACAGAGACAGCCTCAAAACTTTAGTGATTTAGAGAGATAACTTTTTTCTGGAGATAAATTATAAAAGCAATAGTAGACACTGATATGTGAATGCTTAAAATTTAGGCACATAATATTTGACAGACACATTTTTTAAACATGAGTATAAAGTATTATTTTATGTATGTTGGATAGATCTAAAATAGGTTGATAAAGGACTATGCTGCGGCAAAAACAGAAATAAACATATGTTTGATATGTAAACCTTAATGGATATGTCTGCATTAAAGTGGCATTAATACATAACCTCATCCTCTTTGTTATTCTTACAGTGTCCTTGTTTTTACTGCTGCACAGTGCAGGGCTGTTTTAGAGGAGAATCTGTTGTTACTAAAAAAAGGAAGCTTTTCTCTATAATACTTTGCTAGTGACCCAAAACTAACAGCCTGAGTGTGGCAAAGTTTGTCCCATACAGACTGCTGTAATAGATGCTATCTATCATCATCAGCAGACAGCAGATATTATCCTAGTTTAACAAAAGACTGAGAAGATTGGAATATTTCAGTTCACTGAAGTGTGAGCCTGTATAGCTTTTATCCCTGAAAAAATAATTCAATTCAGTGTATTTATATAGCACCAATTCACAACACATGCCATGTCAAGGTCATTTCAATTCAATGTTTCATACGTTCCAAATAATATCACTGCGTGATTTCTTTACCTGTGTTTGTCTGTCCCTGCATCCTTGATGGTTCCCAGCTTTCCAGAGTTTCCCTAATCGTCTCCCTCATTACCTTCCTTGTGTATTTAAACCATTTGTGTTTGTTGTCCTTTGCTAATTTGTCACTGTAAATGGTAATTTGCCTCAGAGTTCCTCACTTTAGTCATCATAAGTGTTCATTTTTCCTTGTCAGTACAGCATTTCCTGAATTCCTGTGTGGTTGTATACTGGCTTATCATTAAAGAGTCTTCTCACCATCTACGCCTGTTGGCACTTGAGTCCATCACCACTAGAACATGACAAATAATCATTCAGTTCATTTTTCCAATCAGTTTAAATGTGTTCTATCTAAGAAAACCTGGAAGATTGCATCGAGTCATTGACTTGCAGCCTTCAATCGTCCTGGACCAACATTTAGTGACAGTAGAGGGCCGTCTGCGTTATGTTGTTGACTTCACAGCAATCCCTTATTCTTACTGTGCATGCATGTAGCAACAGTGTATAGGAAACTGCCACAACCGACTAGGGTTTGGGAAGACAGAGCAGAGAAAAACAAAACCTAAAGGACTGATGTAAGAGTACTTTCTATGTTAAAAAAGTTACAAAAGTTGATAACAGGAAAATTTATATTAAGAATGGTCTGTTCTGTGTATTCTTACATACTGAGAGAACTGTGTGATATTTCTTCATGATATAGTGATAATCTGATTAAGTGACACTATAATATTAGTTTAGGTCAAATTAACTGATATTAGGATTCCTACGTCTTATATTGCCATGGAAACGATTCTCGGAGCACTAAACATCCTGATGTGTCGTAAGATTGAGCCTGTCCTATCAGACAAAGACGCCTGGGAGTCTGCGGTAGCCAGTGAGAAAAAAATGCTTACCGATATGGTGTAGATAATAGTAAGGTTGTGTAGAATTAAAATTTTATAAAAAAGATAATTCAGTGCATGTTCAAGCAGAGACAAAATGGAGCCAATTTCCAGTTCTTAGTTTTATTTTAAACAGATTAACAAATTGCAGTTTACAGAGTAACATGCCCTATTTTCTCTGGGCCAGACAAAGAGATCTGACGAAGAATGGTTTTCGTGTCATAACTTTTATAAACGTCCAAAACCTCCCAGGATTAATCTGCTCCAATCAGAACGTTTTTCAAAAGTGTCTTGACAATGATTGGTCCGTCCAGAATTAGGACGTGTCCTTCTCCTGGATCCAAGTCAAAAGTTCATTCTGAGTTTTATGGTTTTTATGATCCTTCCTAAGCAAAACTCCCAGCTTTATGGCCTCCATCCTTATCTATAAACATCCTGGTTTTATGGCCTTGGTTCCCACTCTACAGACATCCTGTTTTTACAGCCTGCAATAAAACTCTTTGTCTCAGAGATCCTCAAAGGTCACACATACTCCCCATTATCCAAGGCCCAATTAAAATACTGATAAAAACAGACTTTTACCTCTGACTTCTTACTAAAGATATTAGCCCCAAAAAAATAAAGTACAACAAATCCCTCTTTCAATCTATTTTCAAATAGATTGATATCTCCTCTGTACTCTCCTTCAAGGTTAGTGTTTAAAACCTAAGATCTAAAACCTGTAAAGCATTTTGAGACTGCAAAAAAATCAAAACCAAGAAATTTCATCAGTTTAAAACATGAAGTCTTTCATATGATACCACAACAAGACTTCCAGATTAAAATTCAAAACTCAACCTGTTAAAATACCTGTTTAACCTTAACTCCCATTACTCAAAAATGTCAATCTGTTAATTATAAATTCACCCTCTTTTGGCATTATACAAAAAATATTATTTTAACAATTCCCAAAAACTAAATTCAAAACCCAAGAATGTATAAGAATGTCTTACATGTGAAGAGATAATTAAATCTGACTTGATACATGTTAATACTGTGGAAGAAGCTTAGAAAACCCATGAAATAAATCAAACTTAAAGTGTTAAGAAACCTGTGAAATAGAAGGTATTAAGAACCCTTTAAAAATGTAATCCTCGAGTCTATTTAGTCTTTCCTTTCCCTAATTCTGCTCAGCTATACTATCTTTCTATCTAGTAGACCCTCTTTGTTTATTATTGCAAACCTTAATACAACGTTAAAAAACAACTGGAAATTAAGAAATCCTGAAAATTAACTGATTAAAAATTCTTTAAGAAACCCTCTTAGGCAGCGTTAACAATCTGCACTTGTGAATAAAAAATAGTTAAACAACCTGTAAAATGCAAAAAATTATTAAAAAGTCTATTCAGTCTTTTATATATTTTTATCTTCTGTTCTTCTTTCTTCTCTCTCGTGGTTAACCCCCCAATGGTGGCACCTGGCAGCTGCGAGAGCGATGTACAGAGCTGATCAGTGTTCCAGTTTTACTCCCATATATGCAGATAACCACTCTCCCACCGATGTGGAGTGGTCAAAACCTGCTGTGAAGCTGATTGATGAGTTGTGATCCTCTTCTGTATATCCCTCTTTGAGATGGCAATTTCAATTGCCCATCTCCCTCATTGGCACATAGATCACACTGGATGATTAATATCAACACCCAAACAAATCTTCTGGGTGAGTTAGGCCCCGCCGCCTGTGGCTTCAGCTTCCGTTTCAGCTTGGTCAAAACCTTCTTGACCCTCTTTAGGTAGATTCCTGCTGATCCTCGACCAGGTTCGTCGTTGCCGTGGAGCTGCACTTCGTGTGTGTTCCCAGCTGTCATCTGGAACTGGCTGAACCACTTGGACTCCTCACGCCTTCGTCCCAAAGGGTCGTGGAGCTGTACCTTGGACCCCTTCAGCAGCTGTAGTCAGCCGCCGCACCTCTGAGACCAGAGGAGACTGTGTGCTCCTCACGTGTTGTTGAATCCTGGGGGCATAAGCTTGTAAACATCTAAAAAATGACAGTTTTTGATCCGGTCTTGTGATCACTCTTGATGATCATCAAAACAATTTAGAGGGCCTTTCGACAATAAGCCCCGACTGTACAGTCATGTTAGCCAATTTTGATCTTAAATTATATATTGATCTTAAATGGTGCCGTGCAAGACGGGCGGTGGCCGAAGGCGGGGACCTTGGCGGTCCGATCCTCGGCTGCAGAAGCTGGCTCTTGGGACGTGGAACGTCACCTCTCTGGTGGGGAAGGAGCCGGAGCTGGTGTGCGAGGCTGAGAGGTTCCGACTGGACATCGTCGGCCTTGCCTCGACGCATGGCTCTGGCTCTGGAACCCGTCTCCTCGAGAGGGGTTGGACTCTCTTCCACTCTGGAGTTGCTCCCGGTGAGAGGCGCCGAGCTGGGGTGGGCATACTTGTTGCCCCCCATCTCGGCGCCTGTACGTTGGGGTTTACCCCGGTGAGTGAGAGGGTAGCCTCCCTCCGCCTACGGGTGGGGGGACGGGTGCTGACTATTGTTTGTGCTTATGCACCGAACAGTAGATCAGACTACCCACCCTTCTTGGAGTCCTTGGAGGGGGTGCTGGAGAGTGCTCCTTCTGGAGACTCCCTCATTCTCCTGGGAGACTTCAACGCTCACGTTGGCAATGACAGTGAGACCTGGAGAGGCGTGGTTGGGCGGTATGGCCCCCCCGATCTGAACCCGAGCGGTGTTTTGTTGTTGGACTTCTGTGCTCGTCATGGATTGTCCATAACGAACACCATGTTCAAGCATAAGGGTGTTCATGTGTGCACTTGGCACCAGGACACCCTAGGCCGCGGCTCGATGATCGACCTGGTTGTCGTTTCATCTGACCTGCGGCCGCATGTTTTGGACACTCGGGTGAAGAGAGGGGCGGAGCTATCCACCGACCACTACCTGGTGGTGAGTTGGCTCCGGTGGTGGGGGAAGACGCCGGACAGACCTGGTAGGCCCAAACGTGTTGTGAGGGTCTGCTGGGAACGTCTGGCGGAGTCTCCTGTCAGAAGGGGTTTCAACTCTCACCTCCGACAGGACTTCAAACACGTCCCGGGGGAGGCGGGGGACATTGAGTCCGAATGGGCCATGTTCCGTGCCTCCATTGTCGAAGCGGCTGACCGTAGTTGTGGCCGCAAGGTAGTTGGTGCCTGTCGTGGCGGCAACCCTCGAACCCGCTGGTGGACACCGGCGGTGAGGGATGCTGTCAAGCTGAAGAAGGAGTCCTATCGGGCCTTCTTGGCCTGTGGGACTCCGGAAGCAGCTGATAGGTACCGGCAGGCCAAGCGGAGTGCGGCTCGGATGGTCGCTGAGGCAAAAACTCGGGCGTGGGAGGAGTTTGGAGAGACCATGGAGAACGACTTCCGTATGGCTTCGAAGCGATTCTGGTCCACCATCCGGCGTCTCAGGGGGGGGAAGCGGTCTGCCG
The DNA here is from genome assembly GCA_028564705.1 of Apricaphanius iberus. Taxonomy (NCBI): domain Eukaryota; kingdom Metazoa; phylum Chordata; class Actinopteri; order Cyprinodontiformes; family Aphaniidae; genus Apricaphanius; species Apricaphanius iberus. The sequence continues at coordinate 826,609 of JAPXFQ010002510.1, forward strand.
CCAACACTGTTTACAGTGGGGGCGGTGTGCTGCTGACCTCAACGCGGGACGTTTTGGGTCGGTGGATGGAATACTTCGAAGACCTCCTCAATCCCACCGACACGCCTTCCTGTTTGGAAGCAGAGTCTGGGGACTCTGGGACGGACTCTCCAATCTCTGGGGCTGAAGTCGCCGAGGTTGTTAAAAAGCTCCTCGGTGGTAAGGCTCCGGGGGTGGATGAGATTCGGCCGGAGTTCCTCAAGGCTCTGGATGTTGTAGGGCTGTGTTGGTTGACGCGGCTCTGCAATATTGCGTGGACATCGGGGGCAGTTCCCTTGGATTGGCAGACCGGGGTGGTGGTCCCCCTCTTTAAAAAGGGGGACCACAGAGTGTGTTCCAACTACAGGGGGATCACACTTCTGAGCCTCCCTGGTAAGGTCTATTCAGGGGTTCTGGAGAGGAGGGTACGACGGATAGTCGAACCTCGGATCCAGGAGGAACAATGCGGTTTTCGTCCTGGCCGTGGAACACTGGACCAGCTCTACACCCTCGGCAGGGTCCTGGAGGGTGCGTGGGAGTTCGCCCAACCAGTCTACATGTGCTTTGTGGACTTGGAGAAGGCGTTCGACCGTGTCCCTCGGGGTGTCCTGTGGGGGGTACTCCGGGAGTATGGGGTACCAGGCCCTCTGATACGGGCTGTTAGGTCCCTATATGACCGGTGTCAGAGTCTGGTTCGCATTGCCGGCAGTAAGTCGGACTCGTTTCCAGTGAGAGTTGGACTCCGCCAAGGTTGCCCTTTATCACCGATCCTGTTCATAACGTTTATGGACAGGATTTCTAGGTGCAGCCAAGGTGTTGAGGGGATCCGTTTTGGTGACCTCAGGATCGGGTCTCTGCTTTTCGCAGATGATGTGGTCTTGTTGGCTTCGTCTGAACGTGATCTACAGCTCTCGTTGGAGCGGTTCGCAGCCGAGTGTGAAGCGGCTGGGATGAGGATCAGCACCTCCAAATCCGAGACCATGGTCTTGAGTCGGAAAAGGGTAGGGTGCTCTCTTCGGGTTGGGGATGAGGTCCTTCCTCAAGTGGAGGAGTTTAGGTATCTGGGGGTCTTGTTCACGAATGAGGGAAAAATGGAGCGGGAGATCGATGGACGGATTGGTAGGGCGTCTGCAGTCATGCGGGCGCTGTACCGGTCTGTCGTGGTGAAGAGAGAGCTGAGCCGAAAGGCGAAGCTCTCGATTTACCGGTCGATCTACGTTCCTACCCTCATCTATGGTCACGAACGCTGGGTGGTGACCGAAAGAACGAGATCACGGATACAGGCGGCTGAAATGAGTTTCCTCCGTAGGGTGGCTGGGCTCTCCCTTAGAGATAGGGTGAGAAGCTCGGTCATCCGGAGGGAGCTCAGAGTAGAGCCGCTGCTCCTCCACATCGAGAGGAGCCAGTTGAGGTGGCTCGGGCATCTAGTCAGGATGCCTCCTGGACGCCTCCCTGGTGAGGTGTTCCGGGCATGTCCCACCGGGAGGAGACCCAGGGGAAGACCCAGGACCCGTTGGAGAGATTATGTCTCCCAGCTGGCCTGGGAACGCCTCGGGATTCCTCCCGAGGAGCTGGCCCAAGTGGCCGGGGAGAGGCAAGTCTGGGTCTCCTTGCTTAGGCTACTGCCCCCGCGACCCGACCCCGGATAAGCGGAGGAAGATGGATGGATGGATGGATGGATGGATCTTAAATTAAGATGCAGACGTACAAGTGAATACCAAAAGAAATCCACAACCCTGACCGAAGTCATCATGTATGTAATCAATCATCCCCTATTAATAATACTTTGATTATAATGTTTGTTTTTCTCCTTTCTGAGTCCTGAGTACCCCTGCAGAATGTGTCGTCCAATTAGAGATTAGTTTCTGCCAGTTACCTCAGCCTTTTTTCTTATGTAGCATCCATGTTGATAGAAGCAGTTTATACCAACATGACCAAGTATGTCATTTTAATAACATAACAATACAAATGCACCCTCTAAAATGCAAAAACTAAACTATTATCTAACATTGAAATATAAGGTAAAAGCTAGTTCCCAATTCCTTGTTCTTTCATTGGACATCCACTCCTTTTCAATCTAATCCAACTGTATTGTGCTGAGAAATTATTTCACCCATCTAATTAAAAAATAATCCCTGGGGAAAGAGCAAATCTATCTTATTGTGGTGCAACACCGTTGTTATTCCTGAAAACTAAACAAAAACACCTCCCTCATTAATGGATTTAAAAGCAAGAGCAGGCTCAAGAGTTTACTTTTTGTCTACAGTTCAACTGATTACTATCCATTTGCTTGTTCACCTAAATTGATTCTTTTATTTACTAATTTTATTTATCAAGTTTAAGACACTTATGTCTGTTTTACTATGCCTCTTTTTAAATGTTACCAATTATTCTATTATCCATTTCAGCTTTTTAATTATCTTAAACCGTTAAGCACTTTGATTCATTCTTTCTGCTAGAAATCAAATAAAATTCTGACTTACTTTTGATTTAGCTGTTCCATTACAATATATCCTATCTTAAATTTAGTACATCCCTGTGGATGAAACGTAAAAATAAGGAAAAAAAATTTTTCTCTCTCACCAGCCAGCAACCCCATGCTATAGGCCCAGTTCTTCCTTCCACCCAACTTTCCAAATTTTGTTCCCGGTAAATGGTGGTATTTTACCTGGAGATAATTCTGGGGAAGGCACGGGGGTTTCAGAGTTCAAGCAACCAGAGCCACCTTCGATCAGAAAAACAGAAACTCTTGTGGTTAGTTCAGCAACATTGGCATTGAATCAGCAGCCTTTGATCATCACTTCTTCAGCAGAAATTGTCCATTTTACACCAGCCAAGTGGATTCACACATATTGTCCTTGAAAGTTCAGTTCAGCATGAGGAAATGTGCTCCTTTTGAGGGTGCCCCCTGCTTCACCCCTGAAAATATTCAGTCACTGGTGCCCCCCGGTTTGGGAGCAGAGCACAAGACAGAAGAACTTCTGCGCTGGTCGTATAGATTTTTCTTTCTTTGGCAGTTATGGCGGGCGCCTGGCACTATCCGTCATCAGCCCACGCACCCCCTCCCATCTCATCTCCCCAGGAACATAAATTACATCTCAAGAATGTTATCTGAGGGGTTCTCTATTGCGGGATGGGAAAGAGAGAAAAAATATATAATTAGAGGAAGAAAAAGACAGACAGAGAGTCGATCCTCTCAGCCTATTCAAATCAAGTTTTATTTAAACTTTTTATTTTCATATTCATTAGTCTCCTTCCTCGAATGCTGAATTTAAATATCTTTCACACTCAGACTGCCTATGTGGGCTCTATTTTAATTTTATTTTAATCAGTTATAATTTCTTCAGTATTAGTTCTGGTAAAAATATACTAATTAATAGGTTTGCTCTCTCCAACAGGAATGATAATTACTCCTTATATGTCTAATTAAACTGTTGTTCTAATTCTTCCCCTGCTTATTTTAATTAATGCTACCTTCATTTTTTCATCCAATTTATATTCTATACTTTATCAATGCAATGCCTTTCTCTATTTTGTCAATTTGATAAATGTCTCTTTCATCTCATGTGTAAATTAAATATTTATAAAGATTGACCATCGCAATATTTTATCAACACACTTAGTTCTGTTTTAGTGATTTAACCATTTTATATTTATTTCAATTCATCACCCCCATAACTTCCTTCCTGGGCAATACATTTCAGTCTCAACAGTCTCCCAACTCCTTGAGGTGAGTAAAATATCTGAAAATTAATCAGTAAGATCAGTAGGCTCTATGTTGATGTCCTACAAAATGGTGTCTGAGAGCAAACATAACATAATGTCTATTCCTCAGATATAAACTGCATTGATACCATTCACTAATTCTTTTCTTCAAAGTTTAGTGGTCTGTTCACAAAGTAAATAGATTAATAAAAATAAAATCAAAAAAGGCTGGATTTTTCTGTTAGATATTGCTAAAGCACCACTAAAACATTGCAATAACAAAAATACAGGCAATAACCATCTGCAAAGGTTCTATCCCCTTTTTTCTGTCCCTCTTATAAACAGTCTCTATGGAAAAGTGGCTCTCCTGGTTTCGCTTCACTGAGGTTGAGACGAATAGCTCATATTGAACTAAACCCCTTTGAAATTCAGACTTCACACCACTTTTCCCAGACTCTGTCCCTTCAATCAATTAATAATTTCTGCTAATATCAGTATGCTACTTACAGTGAGATAAAGATGTCCAACTAGATTCCCCTCCAATTATAACTGTTGTTGGTGTTATCAAGGTTACCTGTGAAGCTCCTCCCATCTGAGCAATTACCAATAACGATCCAGTCTCCAAACTCCCCATCACTTAAGTGTACTGGATCTCTATCAAGCTGGCTCAGACAAAAAATATCAAAATTAAAACACATCAAATGTTTTAAAACAAAATCAGAGAATAGTACTGACTGATAAACACAACATAGTTTACAAAAATAGTCTTCAGTTTGCTATACTTCAAATTCTATCCATATTTCTAAAGAAAAATCCAAGATTTAAATCACTGACAAAACAGCTACCCTATACATATCTCTGTGGGACTTTAAGACCGTAGTGCAAAACAGGCACGTCTCATTCCCTGATCAAATTGATGTGAAAGTAACCAGGTGGTTGCTTATTGTTACTTGTTGTTTTTTTTTTTTAACACAATCCAATCTAAATTCAAAGTAACTTTTGCTTATATGATTCATCTTTAAACAAACCCAAATGTGCTAACTGGGCAAGATATTCTGCTTGTAAATAACGAAACAGTTAATCTTATATGAACATTTGTCAGATTCTGTGAAGTGAATCAAACATAGTCAAACTGATTTTTGCAACTAAAACTCCTCTTAAATTTTTGTAGGATACATAGTAGTCTAATTCCCCTTAGCAGTAAAACAAAAAAAATAATTCAATAAAGGAGGTTCAAGAGATAAGATTTCTCTAAACAAAAACTAGTAGCATTAAAACAAAACAACAAAAATCATCATTTTAAATTCAATCCCAATTATCCTCTCAGGCTTCTTTTTGTTGCTCCAATGATAAACACCAAATTGAATTCAAGCTTCTAAACAAATGTCAAATATGTTTTCTTTAATCCAGCTTCACAAATTAACATTTTCCAAAGTTCTCATTAATAAGCAGACCGCAATTCAGAAATCTGGGTCAGAATCCAAGTCGAAAAATATATAAAGGTCGAGAGAGAAAGAGAAAAATATAAAAATAAGAAAAAAAAAAAAGAAAATCAAATCAAAAAAAATCTAAATAAATTGTCAGTTACAGAGTCCCCACTAATCAAATGATATATTATGCCATTATTCTATGATCAGAACTGTTCCAAAATGTTTTAGGACCTGTAAATTTACTCTCAGCATCAAGTAGACTAGCTAACAATCAATGAATAACATCTGAAAGATTAATCTTAAACTTTTAAAACTAAAACCAATTCTTATTTGTCAAAACAAAATGTGCATTCAAATATATGGTAAAAATTATTTCAATGTAGCTGGTCCAATCACATTTTGCTTCTACACGATCAGAATAAATGAATTAGAATTTACTTCTTACTTCTAAATTAAACCATTATTTCGATCACCGCCGATATTCATTTACTTTCAATCCTTAGACCAATTCCAAATTTATCCCCAGCCTGTTTAAAAACAAACTGATGCCTTAAAGATGACTCTGTGTTTTAATGTTTTCTTTTTTTTCAAACTCAAACATTCAAATCCCACTAGTTTAGAAAATATGCTATGATAAGTATTGTTTTGCATGGTAAAAACATTCAATTTGTAACGGAATTGAAATATGCTGGGTTACTCCTTGAGCCCCAGTTGAAATTTGATAAATCCAATAAGCATTTAGTGTCCACAAAATCCTTAAGAATGTTCAATTGTGTAAATAATTTAACACCAGTCTCCTTTAGGTCATTCATTCAGAGACTAAGCTATATTTCTAAAGTCTATAGAGCCATCAGAAATAAGCCAAACATAATTTTAGCATAAATGATACTTATTTAAATCACAGACTCATTCTCTGTACCATTCAACACGGTGCTTAAAAAAATAATTTAAACCAGTTTGTTGCTTTCCAATTAACACCGTTTGCTTTTCGTTCTATTCTTATAATTACTGCTTATAGCTTTATCTTTATTTAGGCCAACTTAATCAAATCCTGCTTAGATCAATCAAAAAGCAACAAATCCACCTAATTAAAGATTCAAAAAATGCAACTTTTATTTTTACTATACACTCCCCTCTTTTTAATTTTAAAGATGAAATCAAAAATTAAAACTTCACCAAGTCAGAATCGACTCATGAATAACTCTTCTTAGTCATTTTCGTTTAATTGTAACATGCATCATTATCCCAATAAATGTACATGCTCTCCTCATGTGATAAATTGAGCCGTCTCTGGCAAAACCAGTTAACTAAATTCAGCATGTACTTCTTAATCCTTAAACTCCGTATTGTAACATTTCAGTTAAATGTGAAACACCTTAAATTGCCCTTCGTAGAAAATGCGCTAAAACATTGCCTAAGGGAGTCCAAATGAGTAGCAAACTAAATTTATCGGAACAGTTCTCCTGAGGCCGTGTTACATCCTAATTAACCAGAAAAATTTAACAAAATCCAAATTCGTTTAAGTCTTAACAAGGCAATCGTCTGCAGGAGTCTGTAATCGCTTTCTATCCAAAATCAACTCTTAGCTTACAACACACAGAACATGCAGTTATGTTTAACCACAAAACACATTGACACACAAAAGCAAAAACGCTAGCATAGCACAGCAGCCCACAGCAACGTGCTACCGTTAGCTCCCTTTGTGCAACGAAACCTAAAACAGTACAAAACGTACGGCGAAAACACTCAAGAAAATCGCAACACACACTTTAGAAAATTACTTACCGCAATACCAGGACTTAATCCGCACAATTTATACCACTTTACCAAACTTTAATTCGGCACGAACAAAACAATCTCCTGTTCGTCCAACACGGACTGAAACATATGTTTCCAAAACAGCCGTCCCGCACAGAAAACACCGAATCTACAACGTCCGTTACAGCCCAAAACCATTAACAAAAAACACAACATTATAAGCGGTGACTTTTAGACCTTATTACATTATTTTATCGCGGAGGTTTACACCAATCTGTTACAATTTTCGTAGTCTGCTTTGAGAAATTTCCCGGCGCCGGCCTCCAGAAAACCACTCAAAAGACTCGAACAGATGGCAGAAAACCGCCTATTACCACTAATTTATTTATCAAAACATATAGTCAAAGCTGTTGTATGTTAGCCGTGCTATTAAGCAGAAAACCCCACAGAAGTAGCTCCGCCATCTCACCGCCTAGCTTAGGCGTCCGCTCTGATGGCCTGTTGTAAATGTTCACAACTAATTCTTATAGATTTTTAATTTCAGTTATCCATCATATTTAGTTATATATTTATTTATCTATTTTAATTTATTTATTATACTCGAGTTCATTATTTATACTATAACATTTTAACACAAACGCAACATCTCCAGCACGTCTCGCAAAGCGCCTGCGTAAAAAACCATCTCACACACATACGCACATGCGCATCACCAGCTCGTCACCTCAAAACATCAAACACAGTACTTTTACAATATTATTAAAAACTAACACCAACAACACTAACCTCAATCGGACCACACCAAAAGTCGGACCATTTCACAATCCAATTCGCGTTGCTCAAGCGCACGTTTGGAGAGACGTCGGCTTCATCAAGGTAATCCGTCCAGATTAACAGAGGGCACCACAGGCTCTACTGCAATCTATTTTCGTTTGCCAGCCTCGAAGAATCTTCCGAAATTTCGAAATTGAGATGCCAACTCTCAAGCCCCGATCCGCACTTTGTTCCGCTCCATCCGGTCCATCTGCTCCATTGTCCCCCTGGGCGCGCAGAGTAACAAACTCCATCTCCCAGCAGGCACCGGTGTTTCTCTGCAGAGTGCAAAAAAGGTCGCAATCATGTGCAGAACAGAGACACAGACAGATGAGCAGCTTCAACCACGGGCTTGCAACAGTTAATCTGCTCAAAACAAAAAAAACATATGTAACTTGCATGACAACATTACCCAATGTTAGATTAACCAATCAACATAATTAAAAACCACGCAACTCTGCGCAAATTGTCAATAGAGCAAATACATGTCCGTTAATTAACTTAAAAAATAACTGGATCTTGGTCCAAAACTCTGCACACGGTCGAGGTCACCATTTGTAGAATTAAAATTTTATAAAAAAGATAATTCAGTGCATGTTCAAGCAGAGACAAAATGGAGCCAATTTCCAGTTCTTAGTTTTATTTTAAACAGATTAACAAATTGCAGTTTACAGAGAAACATGCCCTATTTTCTCTGGGCCAGACAAAGAGATCTGACGAAGAATGGTTTTCGTGTCATAACTTTTATAAACGTCCAAAACCTCCCAGGATTAATCTGCTCCAATCAGAACGTTTTTCAAAAGTGTCTTGACAATGATTGGTCCGTCCAGAATTAGGACGTGTCCTTCTCCTGGATCCAAGTCAAAAGTTCATTCTGAGTTTTATGGTTTTTATGATCCTTCCTAAGCAAAACTCCCAGCTTTATGGCCTCCATCCTTATCTATGAACATCCTGGTTTTATGGCCTTGGTTCCCACTCTACAGACATCCTGTTTTTACAGCCTGCAATAAAACTCTTTGTCTCAGAGATCCTCAAAGGTCACACATACTCCCCATTATCCAATGCCCAATTAAAATACTGATAAAAACAGACTTTTACCTCTGACTTCTTACTAAAGATATTAGCCCCAAAAAAATAAAGTACAACAGTTGTCTGATCTATAAAGTGGTTAGTCAGTTGGTGGAAGGCAGGATACAGCTGTTGCGAATACTCCATAATACTGTTCGTCCTTGCTCGATGAAACAAGGCCATTAAATAACCTCCATATAATGATGGGAATCTCACTCATAATTTTTATTTAAGAATGTTTCTCCAATGACACAGGAGACAGAAAACGTTCATTAACTAGGGGCACCTGTGATGCCTTGTCGGCATCCCAGCTGAACAGAATGCCAGACCATGTGTAGCTTTATTGAGAGAAAAACACAGAGAAAAAGTTAACAGTTGAAACAACACTAAATATTACAATTCAATTGGTGAGTAGTAGAAGAGAAATTGACAGAGTGCAGAAACGTGGTCAGTCTGTCCTCTGTAGTGGCCTGTAGAAGCCAATCGAACTTTAAGTTTTACAAAAAGAAAAAGGTTTTAAGTCTAGCCCTAAAAGTAGACAGAGTGTCTGCCTCACGGACTAAAACTGGGAGCTGGTTCCACAGGAGAGGAGCCTGATAACCAAAAGAGCTGCCTCCCATTCTACTGTTCGAAATCTTAGGAAACATAAGTAAACCTGCACTCTGAAAGTGAAGTGCTCTGTTAGAAACATGTGGAGCAATCTGGTGTATCTGATGTTTGATGGAGTTTGTCTATCAATGGCTTTATATGTCAGGAAAAGATCTAAAATTGATCCCCAAATTGTCACTAATTTGTCCCATGACTTGAACCAAACATTACTGGAATGCCTGTTTATAAACATGATTGCATTGCAGCCATAAGCGTTACTGCGTGTTATTGTGATTTTATGACAACTCATGCAGAGCATAATTTTTTATGCAATGAGATACATGAACTTCAAACTTTATTACAAATAAAAAATTGTAGAGTGTGGCAGTTATCAATGTTTTTCAACCCTGTTTTTTAAGACACGCTGCTCTGCATTTTTTACATTTTTCTCTGCTGTAGTACACCTTTTTTTATCTGATGGTTGCTTAACAGGCTTTTGCTGAACTGCAATCATCTGAAGCAGGCGTGTGAAAGTTGGAAAAGAACTATAACATGCAGGGCAGTGTGCCTTGGGTTGGGAACCACTGGCATACATTTGTAAATAGAGTTTATTAACCTATTACCCTAAAACAAGTGCAACCAACTGCCTTTAGAAATCCCATAACCAGCAAATAGAATCAGTAGTTCAGTAATTTAATTTAAGTATAAAATAAGTTTAAACATGTCAAAGCAGGTTTGGATCTTAAAACAGTATGCAAAGCTTGTAACATCTCACAGAGCTCTCTGTTCATATCATTATCTGAAATTGTAAAGAGAGAGGTACAAAGACACATGGCAGTACACTTAAACTGACAGGTTGGACAAAGCGAAGGTTAATCAGAGAAGCATTTAAGAGGCCCATGGGCACTTTAGAGCAGTTGTTCCCAAACTTTCTAGTCTCTGACCCATAACATAAAAATTTAAGAGGCCTGTGACCACATCTCTTGATGGAACATACGAGGATTTTTGTCACTTAAAAAGTTGTACAATGGTAACATAACCAAGATCAGCAGCCGATATACTGACTGCTATACATTGTTTCTATAAGTTCACGTCTTTTCATCTTTCATTTGATTTATAAAATGTACATGCTTGTTCATTCTGGTATTGACAATATTTTCTCAAGATAATTTCAAGACCCTACATTTACCTGTTTGTGACCCCAAATGCCTGACCCCATTTATGGGAAATGCAGTGAGAAACTGCATCAATCCACAGCTCAGATTGGTTAATGACATGTCATGCCACTTAATAAAAAATGAAATTAATGTTGTCTTGCATGCTGTGTTCAAAATAAAACAGGAAGTAATGACAAGCAAATCAACAAGCAAGCTATAAATAATGAGCTAAAAATGTACATAAAATGGGAAGTTAACATAGAGAATGTTGGTTGAAAATCTGCATATTACCCTGAACCAGGGAATGTGTTAACTGAATATTTTCAGTATAAGACCATTGTTTTTTTTGTTTTATTTTGTTATTTTAAAATGAATGCCGTCCGTCTAGTTGAAAGAATAGTATTCACACCTCTGACCACTCGATACAAATGCACAGACATTTTCCACTTTACTCACATAATACAGGTAACTAAACCGATCAACAAAGATTCCCACGAGAGCATCATCTCAGACCTGGATAAAGTTCTTTATATATCTTGCTAACCAGGGTCTGGCATCACCTTGAAGAGTTACAGAGGCTTTGGAGCACATCCCTTCCCAGAGCCTGGTGTCCTGCCAACCATAGGTACATGCTGTGAGATTTCCCCCTGCTGAAGCGATTGCTTGCATGTCAGGAAACAGCTCTTTCAGAGAGTCTTTCCAACTTCCTGTCACTTCATTTTGAGAAATGTTCCCACATTTCAAAACTTTGTTTTAAGTGGAGCTTAATTCCAGTCTCCAATGTGGCAGCAGAGTGAAGATTCAGCATCCTGAACAAAATCTAAACCCCCACGAGAAAACAGCTGTCCGAGGAAAAATCCAAAACCTCATGACAATATTCTCTGCAAAAATCCAACTAGTTGATTGTGTGCAAATGGGAGCCCATTTCAGTTTCATGCAGAGTAGGAGGAAGTTGCGAGACCATGTTTAAGTCAAAGCAGTTGAACAGTTAATACTTTAAATTCAATAATTTAATTTCATTTGTTATATGTAGTTCTGTGTTTTGGATTTAGAAGAATTCAACTATTTGGCTATGAATATTTATGAAGGATTGCTTATGGCAATCAATAAGATTAATACTTTATGGGAAATTGTTATATATGGGGCACCACCTGACAAGTCAGGAACTACATTAATAGCCAAATATTTCAGTCTCAGTGATAGTTTAACATCTTAATGCCTGATTCAGGCTGAGGTGAATAAACAAGATGAAGGAATGAGCTCTAGATATTCATTTAACAGCATGACAGCACAATAAAATGACAAACAACAATTTTCCAAAATACAAGAACTATTTACAAAAGAAGAAAAAGAAAAAACATTTTAATCACCCAATTAACCTGACAGCCATGTTTTTGGACTTGTGGGAGGAAGCCAGATTACTACACACTCCCTTAAATCTTAGTTATCCTAAACTAATCTTGCCTTTGCCCAGACAGACTTTATTAATTGATTAAAGTTCTCCAGGCTTTTCCATGGTTGATAAGGGGGGCTTAAAAGGTGTTATCCAACAGGCTAACAAAGGATTGCTAAGCTAGTTAGTAAGCTAGTAGCACCAGGAGCTTCTGACTGGGACGTCAGCTACATCATTTCTGGCTCAGCTTCGTAGCCATCGGCTCAGTGGCGGAAAATGAATGGCACTTCTATCTGGTTCAACTCTCACTGCATGCGGTGTCGGCTCCCTTTCCCCTTTCACGGAAGTCTGCTTTAAGGGTAAAACAATGGATTAATTTCATCAGTGTTGCAATTCACTTGACATTGGCAGTATTTGCATCCCTTGGGATGATTTTTTCTCATAAACTCATGTGCCTTCCTTCGCCAGCGAAGGAGAACGTCTCTCCAATCAGACTGCAGCCATGTTTGAATACAGGAGGCCGCTCTGTGAAAGAGCAGGTCCTTATATAGGTCCTGTCCCAATCCCCACACTGCACCCTACAGTCCTCCACGAATTGCACTTGGCAGAAGTGTAGACAAGGGTTCAAGTGCGTAGTGAGCAAGTGTGCAAATAACTGCACGATTGTAACAGAGAGGATTACGTCGTCAGGCTGTGCTGTATCTCCATGACAACCAAAATGGCAGTGCCGCTCTCAGTTTGGGTTATTTTGCTACCTGATATGATAAAACTGAAAAATCATCTAAGTTTGATAAATACAAAATTATATCTAGCAAATTCTATAGCATAAAGTCCAACGTTATAGAACATATTTTAATCAAAGGCACCAATTCAAACTAGATTCCGGTTTAAGGTTATTGTCCCAGGCAATTTTAAGAACAAACTGACAACCATACACTTGAAAATACATTTGTCAGAGAAGCAGCTGGAACCATTTGTTTGCTTTCTTGTTACAGAATTCCACTCACAGCAATGGATTGTGGGTAATACCCTTCGCCGAAGCCAGCATCGGTGGGAACTTCAGCGAAGTGCGGAGCGAGGGTTTAGAATAGGCAGGGCCAGGGGCCGGATTCTCTACTCTGGGGAATCGGGACACCCTGCGCACTTGCTCCCCTCAACGGGAACGCGCAATTGAAGTGCACAAGGGTGCAAGTGTGGGTCATAGACTCTGCCCCCCCTTCCCTATGGGGCTGGGTTTTTTCTTCTCCTGTGGAGCTAGAATGCAGATTAGCACCACCCAAAGGCTGTGTGAACCAACATCTGTTCAGCTTGTTATGACTGATATTATTTAAAATGAATAAGGTGCACTGTGGAGCAGTTGGTAGCACTGTTACCTTGCAGAGGGGTCAAATCCTGTCTTGGGTTCTTTCTGCACGGAGTCTGCATGTTCTCTCTCTGCATGCATGGGTTCCATCTGGGTACTCCAGGATCCTCCACTGTCCAAAAATATTATTGTGAGGGCGGCGACTGTGGCTCAGTGGTAGAGTAGTTGGGTTGCAATCAGAGGATCATAGGTTTGATTCCAGCTTCCTCCAGTCACATGTATATGTGCTCCAGGGCAAGGCACTTAACCCCAAAAGTTCTAAATTGTCCTACCGAGCCATGTTGGTTATAGGTGTATGAATGTGAGTGTGTGAATGTGGCTTCAATGTAAAGCGCTTTGAGTGGTCAGTATGACTAGAAAAACACTATATAAGTTCAGTCCATTTACCATTGAGTGATCTCTCTAAATTTCCGTTGTGTGTGCACAGGACCACCCTGCATAGACCATGGATAGACAATATACTACATATTGGGTGGATGGATGGAACAGATTAATAAAAAAAGAAATTGTCACGCTTCCAAGTTCACTAACTCTCATCATCATTCTCACCTGTCTCCCCACTCATCCACACCTGAGCCTCATTTCCTTCTGTTACTTATACTCCTCAACTTCTCTCTTTCCCTGGTCAGTTCATTGTCGTCTCCCCATGGTGTGTCTACTCCTGATGTTTCCTGTCTGCCCTGTCTGATCAACGAAGCCTTCCTCCTCCGGATCATCAGCATCATAAATCAACCTTGGTAAAAAAACTAACTGGCTCTTAAATCCTTGTTTGTGTTTGAGTCCCTGCCACATGTAGACACAAGCCCTGACAGAATAACTGTTAAGTTTGTTGTAATTTTACAAATTGATAAAAATTGGAAAAAAAATAGTTTATTTTTATATTTTTGACCCTGTCAGTCAACTTTAAAAAAAATCACGCAACTTCAGCCCTTGACACACCATCCTCACTGTAAAACTTTGTAGTAGTACCTTTTTGTGGGAAAGTTTATCTTCTACAGTGACAAGGAAGCTGAGCAGAGTTAATGGGAAGATGGTTAGAGTTAAATACACAAGCCTCGTGGAAAACAGTTGGAGGCTGCAAAGGGCTTAAAAAGTGAGGCAGAGGTTTGAAGGTAGTTTCTTTATTATTCAATCAAAAAAAATGTTTCTTTAATAAAACAAACCTCTTTTCAATCAAAAAAACCTTCACTTCAATCCACAAAAATCCTTTCAATCAAAGAAAAAAAGTGTTTGAATTAGGGCTGTCAAACGATTTAAATATTTAAATCTAATCAATCACAGGGTTGCTGTGAATTAATCACGACTTATAAAATTCCTAAATTTAACTAAAAAAATTACAACCTTCAGTCTAAATAAAGGACAAATCCACATGCCACTGCTTTTTTTATGAAATAAAGGATGCAATTAAATTTTTGGTTTGAACTCCATGATCACATTCACACGTGGCTCTTTTAACCTGTTCATCTTTCAGTTAGTTGCTACAGCAAACTAATTGGTTAACATTTTCTGTATGTAAAGTTGACTGCTTCTTACAAACATTGGACAACCCTGAGTGTCCTCTTCATGGGACTATCTTACAACAACAAAGTGTTTTCAGCCACTGATTGAAGAAACTTTTTTTTTCTGATTGAATAATAAAAAAACAAATCTGCCTTCTTAGTGGTTGTATGGTGACAGTATATTTAAAAGTTCAAAGGTCAGAAATACTTTTGCAAAGCACCATAGTAAGGATGACCCTGACCGCTGTGTGTGTGGTGTACAGAACATCTTACCCTATCACTGTAACTGTTCGTACAATGTGGGTTGATTTCTTTTATGGCATCAGTTTTTTAACTTTGTATAAACTGTATACATTAAAGTATTCCACTCCTGGGAGGAAAAACTGTAGAGATTCCAAACCCTAAAATAGGTACTGAGCTACTGTGGTATCTCAGAAACTACAGCAGTATAAATTAGCAGGAGGGTGCAGCAGGAATTAGAGAACGGGTCATTGGTTCAGCGCTCAAGACAGCCTTGACAACTTTAACACGTTCAGCACTTAACCTGAATATAAAGCTGAACTGCCGTACAAATGGAAACATTTCTAGACAGTGATGAACATAGGGGGATTTTCTGTCAGGAGAGCTAGGAAAAGTTGCATGTAAAGGAATAATGTACGGAGTTCAGGAAAGGTCAGGGTACCTGAACCAATTTGGCTGAAGTCTTTCATGACCCTGAAAGGGAAATAATTATATTCAGTTCATTTATATAGTGCGATTCAGAACATGTTATCTCAAGACACTTTACAAGAAGTCTTTTCAATTCAGCCTTGCATACATTTCAAATAATTAACAATAAAACAGTAGGCAGAGCTTTCATTTAAATAATTGTGAGTTTTCCTGCTTCCTTGGGGTATTGTCAGCCCACTCTATACAGTTCATGCACATCAGAGAGATCCAGAATTATATTATTGACTGAATCCTACAGTAGCTCCTTTAAGGAGTATTGTGCATTGACTCTTTAAAGGACAGTGCTAATTCAATAACTGTCTGAATAATAACAAAAGAGCAGCCTTTGAGTTTCAGAGAAAATATTTCTGCAGATAAGTGTGTAAAAAGGGAAATGAATAGAAGATAGTAAGGGCTTCAGTAGGCTTTCCAGTGTAAACAAAGTGGGTTTTGATCCGGTTGGATTGACCTTCATGCCAGGGAAAAAAGCTTTCACTATTTTTTTGACCCTGCTTTGAAAATGATGTCCTTGTTTTTCCAAGATAACCTCTGAACAAAGCATTATTAAGAAATCATGAATACCGCAAGTTAGGTGGTTAAAACACCAGCACTGCCTGAGTGTCTAAAGCTTCTTCAGGTTTTCTAATTTATATAAAATTCTGAAACAGACATTAGGGTATCTACATTCTGGTCAGCCCATTTAAAGTCGGTCAAACTGACAGAACAAACAGATATTTCTGAATGGTTGTGTTTTTAAATCCTCCCAAAGTATTTTTTATATTCAGATCAGTTTGAAATTTATTCTGAGCAAATGGTGTATGGGGTGCCATGTGTAAAAATACAGCTCAATATCTGTACGATTAGGTCCAAATTTGACTTAAATGACGCTGCATAGTAAGCAAATTAATCCCCATCCCTTTTTTATTTTTATTGTCATATTCATGACAAAAATATTGTACCTAGGTATAAGTATATATTTTTAATAAGGGTTCCTTGCTTTGTTTCAGTAACTTAATACAGTTTTCCTATGTTTATCTAATTCACAAACTATCCCTAGATTTAGGGATTAAAAATAACTTTTGTCAGAATAGATTTTGAAACTTTTATGACTGAAATTGTATAGGCCGCCTGGTTTTATTTAGAAATTTTGTTTTGTTATTTTTATTGTTTGTATTTTTTTTATTGCTGTATAATCTTTTTAAATGCGCAACAAGGTTGTGTCCTCCTTTCCAGAAAGACTATTATCTTTCATTTTATGTCAGCTTTCAGTAAGCTGAGTTTTGATGGGCAATAACAGATTAATGCAATGAAAAAATTCTTTTTTTATTTTATTTATTTTTTTACGTGTCCTGTCTAGCAGTTTGCCACTCAGAATTGGTGTCTGAGTACCAAGTACAAGCCCAACAGATTTACTTTCCCACGCAGAGTATTAACGCAAAGCTGTAATACTCCACTTGATGTATATGTATTAAAAAATGTTTATTAGTGATTACTGAGGGTTCAATTTCCTGAAGTCATGGACACGAAACCGAGACAAGAAGGAAGAAAGGAAGAAGGTGAAGAAAAGAAACCGCACCAGCAGAGGTGCGAACTGATGACACAAGAAGGGAGGTAAACAAAGAACACAAGAAAACATCCCAGTCCTCCGCCTCTGCCGGATGGCAGAGAAGCGGTAAAACAAAAGAAACAAAAACAACGAACTGAACAGAACCACACCAATAGTTCAGATCAAGTAAAAACTAAGAACTACACATTCAATACACACAAGCATGGATTAATGAACACAATACTAATGTTTCTGGTAAGCTCCTGGTAAAAGCTAACTAATGATGATAACCTAAGCTCAAGATATGTCCGTCCACACCAATGTCCCCACACCTATGTGTGTGTGAGAGCATGCAGGTCTGAATAAGGTTTCCCCATGCAAGTGATTGATAGCTGGTGTAAGGAAACGTCAATCCGTCCTACAGGAATCGACACAGACATGAAGGAGGCAATAGACGCATGCATCCAGAGTCCCACAGAGCGCAGGAGCCGCAGGCGGACCAGCGCAGGGCCGATCACACACCAAGAGAGGAACAGATGGAAGCCCCAGGGGAACACCAAGCAGCCACAATGCTGGAGCCCGAGAGATCGCAGGGACGAGCCCACGGGCTCCGCCGGAAACCAGCTACGCCAGGACGGGCCCGGAACAGGACCCGGAGGCCACGGGGATCAGGGTCACCCCGCCCCCCAGCAGGGCCCCGACTAGGGACCCGCCGAGAGGAAAAATTTGGATGATGTCTGAGATTCCTGATCAGGCGGCTGAGGTGCCGATGCAGATTAAAAGAGGAAAGAGGAAAAACTCCCCTTTAACAGGAAGAAACCTCCAGCAGAACCTGGCTCAGTACAAGCGGTCATCTGCTGGGTGTCTGGGGGTCTGAGAAGACAGAAGAGACAGCATGGAGGATGCTCGGTCACTTTGAGCATCATCTGGGCCAATGCTCCCCAATGAGCAGTTGGAGCTTCTATGGAAAGGAAAACACAGAAACAAGGTCAGCAATCACAACAGCTCTTTTAGGAACAATCAGATTAAATGTACATTACAGCTTGATTATTAGGGGTTTAAACTAACCTTATTCTTTATACTTTCCTTATTCTATAAAGATGGGGTGTTAAAGATAATCAGGACTGAACATAGCAGGGATTGGTTTGTAGGGGGCTGAGGTTAGAAGTAAGGCGGAATAGGTGGATTCGGATGGAAGTGCAGAGCTGGTCTGTTTTACTTCTACATAGGATGCAAATGAGGGTGCCCTATCTAAAATCAAGATGTCTGAGAGACTGGGATGAATGAAAAGGTTGTGTATGGTTGTAAAAGGGCTAAACTCAGAACAACGCAGGAAACCGAAGCAGCTGAGCAGGAGTGTGGACTGAAGAGCTAGGTCGACGAAGGGGGATTGATAGCAGGAGCGAAGCATGAGAATGCTACGGGTGAGTAGGTCAAAAGAGCGGTAAGCGATGTGTAGCTGTGGGTAGTTCTAGCTTTTAAGACCTTTCGATAACAGATATGTGGCTATGATCAAGGGCTGGACGGGGGCTACCTGTTGCCAGCTTGATGAAGAGGCTGATCCGTGACATAAAATTTGATGGTAGGTGAGCAGAATATTATTTATATAAAAAAATTTTTTGATGGAATTGTAGTGAGATGAACTGGCAGGTTGACAGGGGAATGAGAGGGAAAAGAAAGAAAATATGTTACGTGAAAGGCCTCGAAGGCGTTCCAGCCAGACAGGTAAACAGAGAGGGTACCACGTGAGAGACTGTCGAAGATCAACTTCTGAGATGCGGCGGTGAGGTTGTGACACTGAGAAGGTAATTGAAGATCGTGGCTAAAAATGTTAGGACTGGAGTTGGGTTGAGGTCTGCATTCGGAGCCGAGGATCTGAATTTCAGGGGAGAGCCTGTTGAAGATGGACTTCTGAGATACGGCGGTGAGGTCGAGCCGAGGATCTGAATTTCTGAAAAGAGAAAAGAGAGCAAATCAGCAATACAGTTTAGGTGACCAGGGACATGAGCTGCATGGAGTATGAACTGATGTTGAGCTGGTAGAGAGAGAGAGTGAGTGAGAGAGAAAGAGTCTGTGGGTGAGCTGCATGATAGTGGGTAAAAGAGATCAAACTTTATAAATAATAAAACATCTTTTGAATAAATAAGTGGATGACGATTGAGTTCTGCGACCATTTGTGTCCCCAAAGAAGGGCTGACTACGATGGGGTAAAGCCCATGGAGAGCGGAGGAAGGGAGGGCAGACTGGGAGACGAACTCCGGGTGCCAGCCTGAAGCATACCACCTCCTTTAGTAGTAGTACCCAAAACCAATGGGTGGAGCAGCATTGATATAGAGCTGAGAATCAACAGGAAGTGAGACGAAATGGTTATAAAACATTACTGATCCGAGGGGGAGAGGAAATCTCACCAGAGCTGCATCCCCGTATGACAGGGCTCGACAAGGGCAAACCAATCGTGGAGGCATGGTCCACTGGCGGCAGAGGACAGAAGAAGGCACGAAAGACCGAACCTAGGGAATTATGCTAACGACGGAGTTAACATGACCCGAGAGCAAAGGCTGGGGACTCCAGAGAAGTACTCTCTTATATCCTAAAAAGAGGGAGCCGGTGTTCTGACAAAATGGCACACCCTTTCAGAATGTATACTGTAAGATGAGTTACCCAACCTATCTTAACCCACAAGTTCTTTGCCCTGACCCCAAGGTCACAGAAGGAAAAATATACTTGCTTAATATAGTGCTCTGCATACATTTCTTTGTAAAGTAATGCCCTTTTATTGTCACCTGTCTGCTGGACATCTCTTAAATGAATCATTAGACTCACCTGTGGTTGAATGCCTGCTAATTAGAAGTTTGTAGTCTTAAGTGTGTTTTTTTTTTCCTGGGACTATAATTGGGGTGTACTCATTTTTGCAACATGGGCTTGAATGAATTTGTTAGGCAAATCACTGTTTTGTGTGTGCAAATGAACAAATCTTGTTTACAATCAATGGCCCACATTTGTGGGAGTATTTTGTAGTATAGTATCTCATACAAAATGTTGATTCTGGAAGGAAGCTAAAGGTTTTCTGACAAACGAAGTGGGCGGTACTCATTTATGCAAAGCACTCTATAAATACCTAAACTTGGATGACAAATATACATAATTTAAGTTGATTTGAACAGATTTTTAAAACACCAAAGGGATTTTTTTTTTACTGCGGCGTATGTGCATTAACCGAAAGAATGTCACTAGCTACGTTTACATGTGCAAAATATCCTTTACATCTATTGGATTAAAAAAGGCGTATACATTTGCTTCATGTCTGAACAGCATAAATTGTGTTGACGTTCACAGAACTATCTAAAACACGGAAAATGGCCATAGAAGAAGAAATAGAGTTCTGCCTTAAGCAAAGATTGCTGCGCCCATTCGAAAACTATGATGTTCTTCAGAGCATGTTTTTTTTTTTTTGGTCACAGTTTTACATCCCTAAGCCTTCATGTTTATGTACACAATCGAATTATAAACCAAATCCCTTTATTTAATTACACATTAGACGTCTATGCATGACTCAGACATCCAGAAATTACCTACATTCGGAGTAGGAGTACATGCACCACGATCAAATTAACTATTGAAATAAACCACCCCTCCCAATCAGAATAACATTTTGATCCGAATGAGTTTGATTGGGTCAGATTAATCGGAATGGCATGTTTACATGAAGCATTTTTATAAACGTAGCTACTGATGGGTTTACCGCTCCACCAGATGACAGCTTGCCTCCCGCAGGGGGCGCCGTGAGTGCCGGACTGAAGCCATAGAGAAGGGTCACCGGAAGACCCCTCAGATGAGGAAGCTTGAATGGCAGAAACGGGAAGCTCTGGACGGAACGGGGGTAGCTTGGGGTAGAGGAGCTTGCAAAGATAGACTCTGATAGCGGAGCGACTGAAGGGGACACCGTTGTGCTGTAGCACATGCTGGAGCCGCGCCACGATCCAGCCGAACGTGTCGGTGGCCCGAAGCCGCGACTGGGGAAGCCATGGGGAAGCCCTTCGCGAGTGGCGGTGGAAGAGGTCTGGTCGGCCCAAGCAGTGGCGTGGAGGCGGCGGCTCAAGTCGGAGGGGGAAGATCCGAGGTGAGGCAAGTGAAGCGGGAGAATGGGGACGTTGAAGCGAACGGCGTGGGAAACTGATCTGGCTGGGAGATCTGGGGAGAAGAGGCTGAAGCCTGGGGAGAAGAGCCGGAATTCCGCTGGCTCGAGGAGAGCCGAACACGGCGGGAAGCATGGCGGACCGTGGGCTGGGGGGAAGCCCAGACGGATATGTGGCGGGCGATGCCCAGCGTGAGGAGATCCATGCTGGGTACGATGAAAGCAGAGACGTGAAGCGAGGTAAGCGAGCGAACGGACGTGAAAGTCTGAACTGATCACGAAAACGAATGAGACAGACAAGGAATGAGAGGCAGGCAGGGTTTATATGTGTACCGCAGTGTAATTAGAGACGTGAGGGAGGCCCAAGGTGTCAGGTGAGATGAGTTTAAGACTGATTAGGACGTACAAAGTGGGTTTGAGGTATGGTCCTGCTCCTGAACCTAAGTCAACTTTGTTAACTCCATTTTTCTTCTTTCGAAAATGTGCCTAACGATAAATCTTGTAACATTTCTGACCAAACTTAACTACTTTCTTTAAAACTTTTGAGTGCTTATTCCCAGCCTACTCTGTGTCTGGACCATCGTTTCGGACACTCAAAAAAGGGAGTCAAAAATGCCTTATTATTCAGATAACTGTGCCTGATCACGTTACATTGAATGACCTAAAATCTTACACAGATTGCACAGATCCATGCACAAAGGCAGAGTCCTACATCTGATTTTATGTTTTGTCTGTCTGTCTGTCTGTTACTAACATAACTCAAAAAGTGATTGACAGATTAAACTAAACTATCCAAAAAGTCCAAAATAGGACCAGGAACAAGTGATTAGATTTTGGAGGTGATCCAGATCTCCGTATGGGTGGAGCTAGTTAGCAAAATAATTAAAAAATTCAAATTCAAAAAAGTTATGGACGGATTTTTATTAAATTTTCAGGAAATGCCAGCTATTGGTCCAGGAACAAGTGATCAGATTCTGGGGGTGATCTGAATCACCTAAATCAGTTGGGGAGGGGGGTGCTGAGCTGCCTTAGCAGAGATATGTTCACTCCAAGTGTTTTTTAATTCAAACATAATACAACATTATTCATGCAGCAAAATATCATGTAGGGCTAATTTAGCTAAAAGAGAAAGGTATAATCAGTAACTTGCAGAATGTTCAGTATTTAATCAGTGTCAACATCTAACTCGGAATCAATGTAAAAAAATAAATAAATTGACACATGATTGCCTAGAAGATTAATTATTAACAACAGGGTACATAAAATCCAAACTAAACCTTTGAGAATCGACTAATGACAAAGAACAGAGGCTTTTCTAGCTAGACGAACTAAAAAAAATGTATATAGAATTAAATAATAATGGCTACAATGATACATTAAGAAATCAGAGGGGCAGAAGCAGGTTTTGCTTGAACACTAATGAACCCCACTGGATTTATCTAACAGTCTGGCGCTCAACAAAATCGTACAGATATGAATACTCATACAACTGAGTCAGAAAACAGAACTTCTGCTCCTCCTTGTACAACACTACATTAAAATGGCCAACATAGCCAAAAATAACAGTAGCAGCAGCAGAAACTCACAAAATGCAACAGAAGCATCAATATTAACAATTTAAAAAGATACATTGTAGGAACATATATTTAGAGCAGCATTAGCATCATGCTAACCACAGCAAAAAAATATGATGAAAAAAAACCCACATCATTGTTCCCAACTGATTATGAACAGAAAAATTAAACGGCAAGCAATAAGTAAGTTAAGACTAATAAAACATAAAGAATAGCAGAAAATGGAGCAAAGCTGGAAGCTGTTAAATCCTCTGCAAAATGGAGAACTTGGTAGAAGCATCAATATTAGAGACATATTATGAAAAAATCTGTTAGATTAAGTTAGGGGTTTCTGAATTCATCCTCCCCTTCAGTCTTTGAGTGAGCTGTTCAAAATTGCCTGGCTTTCTATGTAACCTGCGAGTAAACATTGGAATATTCCCATCCCCTGAGAGCACTTTCTCCATCCACCAGGTACAGCTGTAACTTATCGGACATCCACCATTTAGTTAATGATTAGAAAGCACTGGTTCAGATAATGAAACACCATGTTGAAGCACTACACAAAATGCTCAGTTTTTGGCTGGTCAACAGAACTCTACACTTCATCGGGTCCCAGTCGAAGAGGACAGAAGAGCAGCATGGGTCGAATTTATTTTTGATAGTAAGATGGTGGCGATAAGGGAGGGAGGATGTGTCGCCGCACAGGGCGACTCAATCTCCAGGTGGAAGACGGTAGACAAGCCGCCGAACGGAGCTACTCCAACTCGGGGGAAGACTGCGGACCTGCCGCTGCACAGGGCTACTCAATCTCCGGGTGGAAGACGGGAGACGAGCCGCCACATGAAGCTACTCCAACTCTGGGATAGACTGAGGACATGCCGCCACATGGAGCTCAAAGAGCGGGGTCTCCACGGTGCTAGAGCTGAAGTCAGCTAGCTCGAGCTGGAAGGCTTTAGAGTCGGACTCACAGGAAGAGATCAGACTTTATTTGGAGGAAGATATCAGAGTGTCAGGTAAGCTGTTAAATACGTTCTTTTAACTTTGTCATTTTTTAAAAAACTATACAGAACAATCCTGCTCAATTCTTTGAGTCTTGGGTTCTTCAGGAGACTCACCTCCTACGGGAGCAGATTCTGGTTCAAACATTTATGGTTGACCTACTTTTTTTTTTTTTTTTATGGTTGAACTATAGCAACCATATCCGTAACTTTCACATGTAGTGGTAACAGTCAAAAAGCAGGGCATGAGCAAAGATTATTGAAGCTTTGGCCGTGGCCAAGTTAACAGCAGCTCATTTAATATGTAATGAGGGGCTGAAACGGAGGGCAATACGGGTTGGTAACAATTGTTTCCTAGAAGCTATTTTCAGCAAAAAACTTCAGAAACATGTTTTCTGAAACTCATAAACCTATTTTAAATACTGGAAAAATAGTCACAATATGTCTCCTTTAACAACTTAAAAAGATACATTTTAGGAACATATATTTAGAGCAGCGTTAGCAGCATCCTAACCACAGCAACAAAAACACGATGAAAAAAAAACCCACAGCATTGTTCACAGCCGACTGTCTAATGAACAGAAAAAGTAAACAGCATTAAACAGGAAGAAATAAGTAAGCCAAGACTAATAAAACATTCTTACTAACACAAAATGGAGCAAAGCTGCCAGCTATTAAATTATCTGCAAAATGGAGAACTTGCTGGAAGCATCCCCTCGACCATCACTGCTGCGACGATCAACTTTATCACTCTGCCAATCCAAAAGTTCCCGACTTTATCTGTTGCTTATCCATATTTCCCTGCGCCCCAATTTCATTAAATTCATGATTTGCTGTTGACCATGCTCTTTACCTGCTTGTCTTCTGGGGTGCCTGCAAAAGCACCCTAGAAGAGAAATTATCCGGGTATATTGGAGAATTTAAAGTGTTTAACACATAATCTTACGAGTTTGCTTGTCAGTCATTCACTTTCATTGCTTCAGTAATGGAATAGTCCATTGTAGCTGGCCAAGATGGGGCAATTGAAATACTGTCCCATATGCCGTCTAATGACATTACAGGATAATATTATTTAAATGATAGTGTTTAATAATTTTGGGAAAAAAATGTATCTTAAACATCTGTTAAGTGTTCATTATGGCCCCCCTAAAGTATTTGGTGGCCAAGGTAATTGCCTACCTTTGGTAATGGTAAGTCCACTTCTGATAAAATAATACATCTCTATACTTACTTCATGATCAGTTCTCTGAAAGTATAACTGTTCAAAATAGCTAGCTAGCACTTGTTTTTAGCAGGTAAAAGGCTAAGGTGAAGAAATTCATCCTTAACTATCGTCACCAACACAATCTATAAAATAGACAAGGAAAAGTCAGTGTGTTTGGATAATGTTCAGCAGGTGCCAGTGTTGAATGCCAATGCCCCTGGGTTCTGATTGTCACCAGCGCAGCGCTGTCAGGTCAAGTCAGTAATGATCTCCTGGAAGCTGTTCAACTACCCAAAGCCAATCAATCAAGAAAACAAAGGTCTTCCCACAGTATGGTGTCCCCCCAGAATGCAGCCATTCATGGCAAAGGAGAGCCCAGAATGGTGGTTTACACTTTCATTGACTTAAGAAAAGGATCTGTAACCAAAGTTAAGGCGGTGATTCACCAGGGGAGATAACAACTAATCAATCATCCATTCCTTGTCCTACTGCAAATAAACTTAGACTGAGTCAGCTGCCAACTCAGAAAAAGAACAGTCATGTCAAAAACTTAAAACATAAAATCAGATGAGTAGAAAAGCAGCTCTCATGAAAAAAAAGAATCCTCTGTGGATGAATGCATCAAGCTGTTTGCATGTGGTGCTTTATATATAGCATATCAACTGAGTCATAAAAGCTTCAGAACTAACTTTGTTGTTTTATGACATTTGAACAGAATTTAATACTGGTATGAAGAGTTTACAAAAGCAGTTACAGTTTCACAGGTCATTTTTAATCTGCAAAGCACTTCAAGTTACAATCTTTGTATTAAAAGCATTTTTATTTTGAACTAAACCCTTTTTAGGTTTTGCATTGAGCTGACAAGGATCATCGGGGGCAACTTATTGGAAACGCATGTATAAATTTTACCCCATTTGACCAAGGCACTGATTATGATTTTAAATTGAATTAAACTAATTTATAGTTCTGTAGAAAATGTTCTTAAGATACTCAACATATACAATGTTTCTATTTGTTTGAAAGGCTGTCCACATTAAGTTCAATGCAAGAGGTGACACAACATTCTTATTTCAGCCTATGTCAGGAGTCCTCTTGTCAGTTTTCTGTTGATTTGCTGGTGGCCAAGCTGACAGGCCAAACTTATCTAATTTTGATTTCAGAGAACCATTTAGTGATCACAATTAGATCACTTGTTAGTTAGTCTGACTGAAAAAGTTATTCTTAATACATGTCAGAAATTCAGAAGTTAGAATTGAAATGTTGTTTATATCTTTATTTATATACAAAAATTATAATTTGTCTATTTACTAATAGCTTAATTATGGATTCGGTTGGTGACTAGGTTTAATAACCATTCAGTATACAAATAAAAATGCAATATTTTGGGTCTCAAAGCAATACGTATTTTAATACACATTTATTTATATTTTTGGAAAAGTATTTAATAAGCACTCTCTCACTGAGAAAATAAAATATATCTTAAGATTGATTTTTGACTGGTGAAAAGTTGTTTTTGATAAATGCATATAATTAAGGTTACTTAACCTTGTCAGTTGGTACAGGTAGTACTTTTTTTTAAAGTCGAAACTTTTTTCACAGATGATTTGCTGTTTTTGAAGCCCACAGATTTGAAAAGTGGTTTGTTTTGAATGAATCACAAGCATTTAGTCACGTCTCAGTTCTTACCAGATGGTTAAAATATCTACCCTTCCTATCTGCCATATGAAGTAGTTTTCCAGTGAGACCGCAGAGGGTGAGCAAAGGCATCTTTTTGTGACTCATCATCCACCTTCTGTCTGCTGAATCCGACACTTTACTGAATTCTAATGAGTTTCTTTTTCTACTTCTCTCTCATAGCTTGGAAACACTATATTTTAAATGGTGGATAAGGACAGATAAAGTGTGTGCATATATGTATAGCTCTGCAGTTTTACATGTAACAAGCCACCAGCATTGTCTGGACATTTGCAGTTGTGTTGACATTTTGCCAGGTAAACAAAATGTTTTACAAGTTAATGAGCTCTACCAGCTAGGTTTAGAGAAATGCTGTTGTGGGTAATGTTAGGGTAAGGCATATACCATGAATGGTAGAGAATGTGGGTTAGACATGCCAGAATCAATTGAAGTAGAAAAAGGCATGCATGTGTGTATGTGTTTGTTAATACTACATACTGAAGACATTTTCCCATTATTCAGCTAGAAAGTGAGGAAATTAATTGCAAAGTGAGGACATTTTGCCTAGTCCTCACTGTCTTACAGAGGTAAGAGTCAAATACGTTTTAGTTAAGGTAAATGTTAGGAACAGACTACTAATGGTTCAGGTTAGGAAAAGAGCTGGGGTTAGGCAAAATGTAGATATTAAAATGAATCGCTGGGTATGCCGTAGTGTAGCTAGGTATCTCTGGACTCATCACTGTAGCCACCAGGGGTTTCTGCTTCGAAGCTGCTGGATGGTCGCTCCAGATTTTCCTCACTTCCCTCCGGGGGGGAGTGGGGGGAGTGGTTAGTCCTGTATTGGTCAGCTGGGGTCTCCTTTGTGTGGGTCCTTTGAATGTAAGTTCCTCCAAACCCCTTAATGTCTGTTTATCTGAATCTCGATTCCTATTGATTCAAAAATGTTACAGTTTTTTATTCTAAAAAATACCTTTTCTAAAAATGTAAAGACTATTTTTTTGCTGTGCGTAGTGTTTGTCAAGCAACGCCCTCCATAGTGCGTCATTCCGGCAAGGGCCGGGTTTGACGAGCTACCAACGTGTTAACTACTAGCTTAAGCTGCTATTGCTAACTAGCTTTAATTACTAGCCTGATGCTTCAGCATGGAAAACGAAAGTGTAGCTTTTCAATTCCAACATAACACAGCATTATTCATGTTGTGTTATTCATAATTAATTCACATAAATGGAATCGACACATCATAGATATGGTTATAGTTACAGGTAATGCTGCAAATATGCTGGCTGCTGTGCATCTTTGAAACATATTCCAGTTTATAGAGGAAAATTGTTGATCCTGAAATTCACAACACACAGACACACATTAAAATATGATTTACCAGAGACCTTTTGATTTGAAAGGTACACCCTTTTCTGATGATGCAAACACACACTCAAAATAAAAGAAACAAAGGTTTGATACAGTTTAACCAATTTATTAACTAATCACC
This sequence comes from Apricaphanius iberus, assembly GCA_028564705.1. Taxonomy (NCBI): domain Eukaryota; kingdom Metazoa; phylum Chordata; class Actinopteri; order Cyprinodontiformes; family Aphaniidae; genus Apricaphanius; species Apricaphanius iberus. The sequence goes on from JAPXFQ010002510.1 coordinate 854,711, forward strand.
AAACAAAACCACAACTGAAGAATAACTACCAGCTACTCGGTTCGGCTAATTGCTAAGCTAGGTGGCTACAGCTACTTGCTACATAAACCAAACTACAAAGCTACAGCCTGCTCGTTGCGGCGTACGGGTGCAAACGAGCAGGCATCCGAACGGGGGAGGGAGGGTTAATTACCATGGTAATTTACCTCGTGGTCGCTCTGAAACAAAGGGACCGCGTGGCTCTTATCACTGTACTAGCTTTGGCTAACAAAGAGCTCTGACTTAAATGGCTACGGATTATAAAAGAAAGGGTTAAAAGCTATGTTCGGCTCTGCGAGTTGCTTGGAAGCACACCGGTTCGTGACTCCCAACCAAGTCAAAGATACACACACACAATCAATCAAACACTGCTTGTCTACTAATTAAGAAACCAATAAATTCAACACAATCGTATAATCAAACTCAGCATACTCATTAAAAAAACAGCATTTCAAACACAGATCTGATTCATGAACGTTAAGAGGACATGCATGCATAACAATACAAAAAATAAAAAAATTCTAATTTGCTCCACCCAGGCTGTATGAAAATGGAAATCTCTTACTTTGAGGTGTAAATAAATAGGAGTAAATTCCTTTCAGGGCCGGAAAAACGCGACGCGAAAAAGGGGAGCGAGAGGAAAAGTGAAGTGAACGTGTGTCTGGCACCATATAAAGATTTTGGATAGAGTCTCTCTTTACAGAGTCCAGAATGAACACATCGCTTTGCGCGGCAGCGGACAGATAGGACAGGTTCATTTCCTACTGAGGCATTTCAGAAAACCCGCTCAGGTGCATGGCTCCTTCTGTTTCTTCATGCGTCCAGTCAGGCTGTAAGAGAGTTGCAGTGGGTTTGATTGAGTGATTTTTCACCCAGTCGAGATGGAGGCTTATCAGAGTCCAGCACTCCTGGGAGGGAGCAGGGTTTTTTTGATCGCCCAATTGTAGGGAGTGAGAGAGAGATGGTGCACCGGTGTGATTTGGCTGGGGGAACAGTCTCTGTTACAATAAAGTTCTGCTTCTGAATTAAACAGCAGGTGAACCAGCACAATTGGGAATGATGGGTCATTGTGTAGAAGCCGCCTTCTTTATAACATTTCATGTATTCAGGGGTCAGACCCAACAACTTTTTACGTTGTAGATTCTCACTGAAGGCATGAACACATATGGAATTATGTAGTACTTTACAAAAAAGTGTGAAATAACCTGGCCTCCAATATCACCGGACCTGAACCCAATCAAGATGATTTGAGTTGAGCTGAACCGCAGCATGAAGGCAAAAGGGCCAACAAGTACTAAGAATCTCTGGGAACTCCTTCAAGAATGTTGGAAAACCATTTTGGGTGACTACCTCTTGAAGCTCAAGAAAATGCAAAGCGGTAATCAGAGTAAAGGGTGGCTACTTTGAGGAATCTAAAATATAACACATGTATTCAGTTATTTTACTCGTTTTGTTTAAGTACATACAGTAATTCCATACATCATGTGTTCATTCATAGTTTTGATGCCCTTAATTGAGAATGTATACACACACACACACACACATTATCTATACCGCTTATCCTCAAGAGCTTGAGGGGGACTGGTTTCTTTTTCCAGCATTTAACGGGCAAGAGGTTGGGTATACCCTGAACAGGTCACCAATCCATCACAGAGACAGACAAGACAGACAACCATGCACACACACACTCACACGTAATGACAATTTTGAGAGACCAATTAACCTAGTATGCTTGTTTTTTTTACTGTGGAAAGAACCCAGAGTACCTGGAGGGAACCCACGCAAGCACAGGGAGAATATGCAAACTGCATGCAGAAATACGCTGGACCTAAAAAAAAGAATGGATCAAGGTCCTTACAAGACAAGAGTATGTGCGTGTTTCTAGGGATTTATTACCTGCTGAATGCATGGACTCAGTTAAGGAAAAGTTATAGCCTGTTTTTTCTTTTGTTTTTCTAAATTCAACAGTGTAAGAGTATGTTACTGCAAGAAACAATGATGTAAACAAACATGGCAGATCAATGTTTGTGGCTTAGCCATTAAAGTGGTAACAAGATCATGTTAACCCTTCTTGCATTATTTTTCTTTAGTTGGTGAAGGAATACACTGATATTAGGAATCTTTTTTTGATTGTTTTAGGAACATTTATTATTTTTGGAATCACCAGTTTCCCTAATTTATTAAACAAAATCTCCCCTTAACACAATAGATAGTCGATTCACACAAAGTGAAAAAAACACAAAAAAAAACAGAAACAAATGTCAAATACTGACTGAGGCCTTTGGTTTTAGAGAGAGTTCAGAACTGCTGTCAGGGTCAAGTAAGTCCCTGGGGACATTGGCTACAGTGCCTTCTATGCCGTGCTGGTTTATTGGCTCAGAGCAGGAAGTCTGTGAGGAGGAACAAGAGCCCTTTTTAAAACCAATAATCAGCTCATGCTGCTAGCTGCTCGGTGTTTCTCTGGCTCGAGGTGCAAAACACTCATTGACATGTCAGCTAATCTTCAAAAATGATAGTTCTACAGTAGCTGTCATATTTTCTCTATTCCTCTTGTGTCTATGAACAGAGAAATCTTTGGCAGCGAACAGATATCATAAGAATAAAGGAACTCAACTTAGAGTTGTTGGTGACCCACTTAGTATCATGAGGAAAAGTGCTTGACTGTATTTGTCTCCTCTATAGGATGCTTAGCAATTTGTTTGTCATCGAAAGTTAGAAATTCACTCAAATGTCCTATTAGCTAGATATTTTTGTACATTTTTTGCCATCTGCTCCATTTTTACACTGGATTCAAATGTCAGATTGCTCAAAGTAGATGCTGGCAAAAATACATAATCAAGCCCAGCAGATGGGAATAATTTGCTATGTTTTTGCATTATTCTGTAGTTATCTCTGCCTCACAATCTAATGATGAGTCTCCGCTACAACTCATTTGCAGAAATGTGCATAATTCCTCAGGATATACTCCAGCTCCAGGCAATATTGAGAGACTCCTATTACTGCCGTTTGACTTTTAAGATTACATGTCATAAAATCGAAAAAGCATTTTTTTAAAAGCACATTCAGTTAAACTTGCTGGTACAGTGATAGTTTAGGGCTAATTTGCTGCTTCCAGATTTGAAAGGCATCCCTCATGGAAGCAACCAATAATTCTAAGGTAAAAGGAAACCATGAGGGAGAAGGTTCAGTCATCAGTTTGGGACGATTCGCTCAAGTTAACTTGAGTAATGGACTCAAAACTGGTAAGTTCACCTAATAAAAAGTCCAAAGGTAGGTATTTGCAGTGATATAATCAATGTTTGGACTTAAATCGAATGGAAAAGTTTATAGGGCAATTACCTTTTCTTTTTTCCATGTCCTAAAGATTTTTTTGAGGGGGCAAAAAGTTTTTTTGGCACTATTCCTCTTCAATGTACATACCAATTTAATAAGTTTGACATTAATCTTCATTGTTGGCAAACAGCAACACCTACTGGATACACACAAACAGTCAGTCTGGGTGTTAACAAGTGGACATACACAAGGCTTTTAGTCTGGACTGCAGTGCATCTTGTAGCTTTAATTAATTAGGGTTCCAAGCCCATGCAGGTATCCCTTTTGTATTTGTAAGGATTTTTAGGAATTAGTTAATTCTAAAAGTTTATACCTGCATAACAGCTTGTCAGATTTACACCAAGCTAATATATGTTCATCAATAGTAGGGGAGTGCAAAGCAGACAGTATTTGTTGAGCGGGGAAAAATATTTGTATTTATATTCCACGAAAATTCCTAATAAAAATATTTTTCATGTTACACTTCCAATTTATGTTATATTTAATTATCTTTTAAAACAATTATGAAAATGCATTATTGATTGATGTTATTTTTTTAAATCGAGCAATGAACATGCAACAAGAAAATGCATTAAAAAGAACAATGAGCACAACAGCCATTACCAGTGTTGGGAGTAACAGTGTTTAAGTATAACGGCGTTACTAATGGCATTCATTTTTAGTTAACAGAGTAATCTAATCAATTACTTTTCCTATCGTTACACCGTTTCTGTTACTCAGGATGTGAAATGGTGCGTTACTACAATGTGGTTGAATGACGTGCAGCAGTGTCAGTCTTTCTAACAATCACACTTCAGCTGCGAGGAGAGAGAGCATAGGTATTGGTGATGATGACACCGCTGCAAATATAATGATGATGATTTGGTGCGTGGCCAGATACTCTGAGTGCTCTTGCTGTCTGCAGGCTGTAAGAAACTTAGTTGTGAACTTAGTTTAAGTTGGACATTAATTTAATTAAAGTGGACACACCCTCCAACGCCTCACCCAGGACTGTGCAAGTAAAGTGGCTGCAACGCCGTTCGATCCTGAAGGTGGTGGGTTTGGTTTTAAATAAATCTCCATACATCCCAAAAAATACCAGTGAGATCTACCAACAAAGTAACCTAACACCAAAATATTAATAAATTGTTGCTCAACACCCGAAGAACATGACACACCTATTTCTTAATAATATGTTACTGCAAAATATGTGATATTTTTCTTCAATATAGCTTCCAGTTCATGTGACCACAGGTGACACCAAGTCAATCTTGAAATGTCATCTACATCTAAAGAACCAGAGTTTGGTTGCATACAATATTTTATATTAATATTTTTACTGTAATATTTCAGCTTTTCCTTAAATAGCTTCCAGATCATGTAACCAAGTGATATGAAATTAATCTTAAAAAGTCTTACTACAACCAACTGGATAGTGCTTTGTTTACTGTACAATATTACAGATATATATATTTGCACAACTTAATGGACAGATTTTCTTTTGTTTCTTTGTACCCACAGCTGTCTGTCTTATTTTTGCACTTTAATGAAAATGTGTGATTATATATTTCTAATATTTACTTTTTGTATGTTTATTTAATTTTTCTGCAAACAGCTTAAATCTTGAGTCAAGTTAAAATACCAAATGTTCTAAAATACTTTCTATATAGCATTTTATTATTTGTCATTCAGTTATAAAAAAATTTCACCTTATAGATATTATAGACAGTTGTGGCAGAGGATGCTTTAGGTGCACGTGATTATGCACCGGATGTTGACAGATGTTTGACCTCTCTGCCTTTGCTGTCTGCAAAAGAAAGTGTCTGAAACATAGCAAAATACACAAGTCCACACAATTTGACACAAAAACGCAATGCTTGTTTTAACCTTTTTAACTCATCATCACCTCTGTCAACAGCTTATTGTCTAAATTATCAACAGAACTACGTAAACAACGCACAGAGAGAACATGAGAGCATTGGACTGCAAAGTTAACAGTAATGATGTGTGATGGAATAATCTCCCAATCAAACTCCGCTTTCTGAAAGTTATGAACTGACTCCGGAGCCCAGTTAAGGTACAAAAATCTATTCAACACAAATAGTCCTGCAGTTAAATATTTTATTTTTAGCTCAGCCGAGTTCTTCTGTTGCTGCGTAGAGCAGCTGTGTCAGACAACAATTTTACCTCCACCCCCTCCCCAACTCCTAAATGTCACTCACTTTTCATCCAGGGCACATGCATTGCGGTCTCATGACGAAATGCAGCTTTTTGATATAAAAGTTTTTCTTGCTCCCAAATACAAATATTTTTAAAACTATTTGTTCAAAATAAGTAACCGAATAAACACATTATTTACGCCTTTCTGAACACCGTATTTGGGTTTGGCTCCACCCCAATCACTAGACTCTGATGTCATACTTTGAATACCATGATTCATCATGGTATTCATGGTAGGCGTGACTTATAATTTATTTCACACAACAAATAGCAAAAAGTAGTTAACATTTTATTACTGAAAAAGTACATGATCTAGGTATATGTAAATAAGCTGACATGATTTCATATGTAATTATAACTATCTGAAAATATTTTGGGAATTTTGTGTCAACATTTATTCATAATTAATTTATTCATTTTGTTGTTAATGTTTAAAAACGTAACTATTTTTTATTGAAAACCATTTGATCTTGAGACATGGAAATAAATATATAATTTCATTTTTTTAAATGAGTATGTGAAAATATTTTTGTAATTTCTTGGTGAATTGTACTCGTTTAATTTATTTTTATAATATATCATTGTTGCATGTTACAGTATTTAACAGTTTAATCTTAAATTATTTTTTTTACTATTTTATTAAGGTATAAGGAAATAAGATAACATGATCCCATATGTAATAATGACATCTAAAATATTTTGGGAATTTATTGATATATGGAATTTTTATGATTTTAAGAAATGTAGTTGTTAATTTATAAAACATTTTTCCCTGAAGTCTAACAGCAGCAGGGCGGAAGGATATGTGAAAATGTTCCTTCATGCATCTAGGATGCAGCATTCTGTAAATGAAGGAGCTCTGCAACTTAGCAGCATCTTCATGCATGGGGTGAGTGACACTGTCCAGCAGCGATGTTATGTTGGCCAATGTACTTCTTTCTCCCACCACCTGTACTGGATCCAGGAGGCATCCTAAAACAGAGCTGGCCTTCCTTATGAGGTTATCCAACCTCTTCCTCCCTGCTGTATACAAACTGCAGCTCCAACATAAAACTCATCATAAAAGATGTCTAATGCCACCACAGAATCAAATAAGGTGTTCAGGAGCACTACCTGTACTCCAAAAGGCCTTTGCCTCCTCAGCAGGTAGAGTTTTCTCTGACCCTACCTGTAAAGAACATTAATTTTGTGACTCTAGTCCAGTTTATTGATCAGGTCAAGACCCAGGTACCCTGCAAATTGTTAAATCGAATGGCATGTGAAGAGACCTGGTCATCCCGTGGTAGAGTGGCACAGGGAAGACGTTTTTGGGGAGGGCAGGGCTATAAGAATAAAAGCTTTCCATTTCAAGTGCAATGAAAGTCAGTTTACAATACTCTGCATGTTTATAACAGGAAGTTATAAATAGCCTAATTGGATATAGGTTCAAAACAGCTAAACTTATTTTTAAATGGCAAAATATAAAATCTAATAAAATGTCAAGAGATGTTAATGCTAAAAAACAGTTTGTTTTTTGGTCACTGAGAGGTAGCAGTGCTGTACCAAAATGATTATTAAATAGTTGTATTTTGTTTTATTCCCAGTCAGTAAATAATGTTTAGCATTAATATGCCCCATGTTTTCCTGTGGGAGTAGCTATGAGGGAATTCTGTGACATTTAATAGACTTAAATGCTATATTTCAGGGGAAGTATTCCAAGTATCTAGAATACAGTACGAGGATCCAGCAAAGTAACAGAATATTTTACAAAATACATTTTGAAGTAGGTATTCAGTATCCTAACTAAATACATTTTCAAAGTATTCTCCCCAACACTGCCTTTGATTCGGTTTGGAATGTAATTACAGGGCCAGGTTGGTTTTGGGATGATTTTATCCCCATAATAAATTATAACCTTATTTGATAACTACTTTTTGTCTTGACTCTGTTGTCTTCGTCTGATGTGAAATGGTCTGAAAAGATTTAATTGGGACAAAAAAGTAAAATAGAAGACATTTGTAACATAACCAATACTTTATTTTTCACAGCACCGTGTGTTTCAAACACTGAAAGATGTCTAACGTCATAACACTGTGCCAATCAATATTTTTTAATCATTTTTTATTGTGAGAATTTTAATGTGAGATTCAAGATTCTTTTCATGTAACTTCACAATCAGTACGTGTATTTTCTGAAAAGAGTTGGCCCCATGTTCCTCCTGCTGATAGAAACACCCACACTAACAAGTTGACTGTGCACCTGGGGACCAATTGCCACTGAGGCTGATAAATCCTGCTAACCCCTAGAGCCATTAGATACAAGACTGAATGCTAGTTGAAATCTATCCAATTGCACTGAAACACCAGCTTGTTAAATAAAACAAATTATTTTTGTATGCATTTTTGTTACCTTGGTTATATTCTTGTTAAGTGGCCTTTTGGTGTTTTGGGTGGGGTTCGGTTCACTGTCAGCTTCATCACAGAGCACAATTCCATTATACATTCATCAACCATTTGAACAAAACAATATATGAATAAGGCAATAGTATGTCAAAAAATTTTATTTCAATGCAATCCTGACTGTATGAACCCAGACCCACCTTTCATTTTGTTAGGTGGTCTAAACCATTTTATTCACTGTCAACACAAATACCCAATCACATGACAGCAACTCAACACATTAAGATATAGACATGGTGGACATGACTTTCTAAAATCCAAACAAAGTGTTAGATTGGGAAAATAAGACTTTACAGTAGTATTAGTATTTATATACCACTAATTCATAACAAATGTAATCTCATAGCATTTCTCAAAAAGCAAAAACTATTTATTCTGAAAAATATCTATTTCATTTAATCCAATCTAATAGACATGCAGTAAAGTTCAGACTGTTATTATGAGGGATATTTTTTTATACCTGTACTACAACAGAGCATTAATTGGTGCTGTCTAGCATCTATGAAACAGTTCTCGATGTGGGTCAAGAACAGACTGACACATCGCAATAGGACAGTCCGTAAATAGCTTTATATTTAAACAGGTAATGTTAGTGTCATCCTGCAGGTTTACTACTTCACTACTGCAGATACTTTCATGGTGTGTCTGTCTCCCTGTCTGCGTCACCTCCTTGTTTCCCTGTGTTTTGTCGAATTGAAGTAGTTTGTTCCTGGTCTCTGTCTCCAGCTGTTCCTTGTCTTTTAATTACTCTTCCTAGTATATATGTTCCCATTTTCCTTAATGTCTCTGCTGGTTCATTGTCGTTGGATGTCATCTGAGCACCTCTCCTATCCACGTCTACCCACGTCTTGTCCGAGTCCTGTCCGTGTCCTGTCCTATCCATTTTGAATTAATTTATAAAATGGGCCAAAAAAGCTCTAAATGCCGCTCTGCAGTTGGATCCTTCTTTAACCTTAACCTAGCAGAACAAACCAGCCAACTTGACCCAACAGAGCTAAATGAGAAGCCACAAATGATTACCCTTTTTCAATGGTTTGGCTGGCAGGTAGCCGATAACTCTTCCCCAGTGGTTGACTCACGTCATGTGGGCACCAGCTCGACCTGGTGTCCTCCCAGCGTTGGCCTCATGGAAATGAGGCAATCCGCTCTTTCACTCGACAACCCTCTAGTTGCTGTCCATGGGCTGCTGTTAAGAGGTCCATCGCTCTCGAGCTGCTCCTAAATCTTTACAGGAGGGCTGAGTCAGTGACAATACACTCCTTGAGACACCTGCCCAACATCATGACTTCCAAGTCATCCAAGTTGCTGTCCTGGATCCTCCTAGTGGCAAGCCAGCTGCAGATAGTAATACTACCTGCATGCAACCGCCCTTGCGGACTCTGCTCCTGTCGCCTAGCTGACATGACCAAGCTCCATTCTCAGTGTCCCGAAGATCTCAAATTCCAGCCCCAGCGTCCCCAGTATGCTAGCATATATATTTGAATTTATTATGAGTCACTAAGGAGATAGCTACACCCCACTGATAGTCCCTATAAGGATGTTTCTTAGTCGTCAGGGTTTGTTTCTGAGACAGAGTCTATAGTGACTTTTTATGAGCTTGAGCCTGAGTCTCCAATCTGCCTTCCCGAGCCTGAGTCTCCAGTCTCCTCAGATAGCCGTATCTGAGACCCCTCAACACCACGTTGCGGGACTTCTGTGCCTCTTAGAGGATCCTCTACGCCTCGTAATGGTTCCCCCACTCGTCTTCAGCCCCTAAGGTCCAAGATTAAAGCCTGCTGGCTTCCAATGTTCAACATTACGGCCAGCTGGCCTCTGCCTCAACATAGACCTCAGCTCTGCTGGCCACCACCTCACTTCAAAGTTCAGCTCTGCCGGCTGCCTCCTCAGAGTTCAATCTGGCCGACCTCACCACAAGGTTCAGACAAACCGGCCTCCGCTTCACAGCAAGGTTCAGTTCAGCTGTCCTCAATGCAAGCTTCAGTTTCGGCCCAGCCATCCTTCGCCTCAGTTTAGGCTTCAGCACTGCTGGTATTGTAACAAGGTTCAGCTCTGCCAGTCTCTGCCTAATCAAATGGTTCAGCTTTGCTGGTCTTCGCCTCACCACAAGGTTTAGCTCTGCTAGCTCCAACTCTATGGGCTTAAATTAAGGCCATTAATATTTTGCAGCTGTACATGAATGCTTGCACATAATATCAAACTTCAGCTTCAGATATCAAGTTTTCCAATCTCACCGACTCTGACTCAGGTGGGTAATTTCTGATTGATTCTGTGGGATTTAATGTTTATATTTAATGTCATGAGTTAGCGGAAGCATTCACTTGATTTAATATCACCGCAAAAAGGTGTTTATTGTACCTAAAGGTCTATGAAAAGCTGCTTTTAATGGACTCAGTAAAATGTGTGACACTTTCTCCCTCTTGAAACTTAAACAGAAACGGCAACGTTAGTCAGCTTTTAGTGGTTTTAGGATCACTCTGCTGTCTTTAGCCAGTTCATTAGACAAATATTTGACAGCAACGAGCTCAGCATGAAGAGAAAACGAGGCAGAGGACCACAGAGAATATTAATTTCCCACCAAGCAGCTTTGTAAGAAGCGGTGATTTCTCATGATATTATCTCGTTCAGACTTCTGCCATCTACATAGCTACTTCTGTTTCATAAAATAAATACATTAGTACACCAGAGTTTAAAAGTAAAAGTTCTCCTTTCATTACAGTGCAGTTTTTATAATAATTTTTTTTTTTATTTGGGTCTAATTTGTGATGTCTTTAATGATAAAGTAATAAGACTGCTACCCTGGACTCATTACCATTTTACTGTAAATATGTTTCTGACATAGTTTTGATTGTGCAAGCAGATAGACTGGTGTAAGCATCACTTAGATAAGGGTATTTGTATTGCTGAGGATTTATCAATAAAAAAATTGATAAAGAAAAGGTACGGTCTATCTTGTTAGTTGTTGAATTAAATAATTATCATAAGTAATTCAATGCATGTTCAAGCAGAGACAAAATGGAGCCAATTTCCAGTTTAACATTTATTTTGAACAGATTAACAAATTGCAGTTTTACAGAGGAATTTTGCCCCCGTCGTTCCTCTGTGGTCCAGATTTAAAGAAATCTGAACATTAACTGATCTTCATTTCACAGCTTTATAGACAACCGGGCCTCTAGGCGTTTCTAATCTCTCCAATCAGAACATTTTCATACAGTGTCTTAGCCATGATTTGCTGTCAGAGAATCCTGGAGTCAGAAGATGGGTCGTCTCTGTTCTGGGTCAAAGGTTCATTATAAAGATTTATGGTTAAATGGCTATCTGCTTCTCTAAAACTTTTCTCCCAGTTTCTTATCTAAACATCCTGCTTTTACAACATGCCATAAACTTTAGCCAAAAGTTTTACGACTTAAAAGCCTAGCCCCATAAACAATACTGACAAACAGATCTTTACCATCATGCAAGCTAATTAAAACAGACTTTTACTTTCTGAATACTAACTAAAGATTATATAAACATATTTAATACAAGACTGTTATATAAAGTAGCCCCAAAAAATATGAGTCACGACAATTCCCTCTTTCAATCTTTTTTAAAAATAGATTGATATCTCCTCTATACGTACGTGTTTAGAACTTAAGATCAAAACCTGTAACGCATTTTGAAAATGCAAGAAATCAAATCCAAGAAATTTCATCAGTTTACTAAAATTCAAAACACAAACTATTAAAGTACCTTTTTTAACCTTAACTCCCATTAAAAAATGTAAATCTGTTAATCATAGATTCACCCTCTTTTGGCATTAACCAAAAAATTTACTTTAACAATTCCCACAAACTAAATTCAAAAACCCACAATGTATAAGAATGTCTTACATGTGAAGAGATAATTAAATCTGACTTGATACATGTTAATACTGTGGAAGAAGCTCAGAAAATCCATGAACATAGACATTATTACTATGTTATATTCTGAAATAAATCAAACTTAAAGTGTTAAGAAACCTGTGAAATAGAAGGTATTAAGAACCCTTTAAAATGTAATCCTCGAGTCTATTTAGTCTTTCCTCTAGTAGACCCTGTTGTTTATTAATGCAAACCTTAATTCAACCTTTAAAACAACTGGAAATTAAGAAATCCTGAAAATTAACTGATTAAAAATTCTTTAAGAAACCCTCCTAGGCAGTGTTACCACTCTTCACTTGTGAATAAAAATAGTTAAACAACCTGTAAAATGCAAGAAAATGATTAATAAATGTTCAGTCTTTATATTTGTATTCTGATCCTCTTTCTTCACTCTCATTTTATCCCCCTCAGTGGCTCCTGGCAGCTGGAGAGCGATATACAGAGCTGAACAGTGTGGAGGGCTCCTATTTTTTTAGTGTTCCAGTTTTTACTCCCATATATGCAGATAACCACTCTCTGAAATGCCAATTACTTCATTAATTGAGCATTTCCCCCAATATACACAAATGCACAGACAGGCCCCGCTTCCCATAGCTTAGCCCACCGATGTGGGGTGGTCAAAACCTGCTGTGCAGCTGATTGGTGAGTTGTGATCTTCTTCTGTAGATCCCTCTTTTGAGATGGCAATTTCAAATTGCCCATCTCATTCATTGGCACATAGATCACACTGGATGAGTAATATCACCACCCAAACAACCTTCTGGGTGAGCTAGGCCCCGCCGCCTGTGGCCCCAGCTTCCGATTCAGCTTGGTCAAACCCTTCTCAACCCTCCTTAGGCAGAATCCTGCCGATCCTCGACCAGGCTCGTCGTTTCCGTGAAGCTGCATTCAGTCCATGTCTATAAAAGAATTGTCTTTTCCAAATCAAATCACAATCAGATGATTACAATAATAATCCCTCTTTAATGGTAAATTACTCCCGTAATTGACCATTCCCAAACACAGCCAATCCATTCAGGTGCAGGAAGATGCGATCTGATGCCATTAAGAAGACCTGGTATGGAATCAAATGATTAATTAAACATTTACTCATTATTTCTAAATTCTTCCTTACAGCTTAACAAAACCCATAGCATGTGTCATAATAGCCAGAAATATATCCCATAAGTACGCAAAACTAACTTAGTTAGCCTGAGTTTTTCACACTTCAGCTGTCAGACCCTGTAAATTTTCCAAGTATACATTAATAAAAACTAAACCTATAAATTTAAAGTGTCCAATTTATCTTCTTTCTCCAAACCTGAGCATGGGACCAGAGCCAGGTTTTCCCATCCAGCACCCGCCAGGCCTGTCCTACTGGGGCAGCAGCTCTGTGCTCTCCCCATTCTCCTCAGTGCCTGCTGTGGATAAAGCCAAGAACGTTTGTTAATCTCAGCAAATTGTCTCCTGCATTGTTGTGAAAGGCAGTTATGACAAGTTTCCACAGATAAGCAGACCAAACATTTCATCCAGTCCACACAAGCCTTTGGAGTGCGTCAACAATGGAGAAACAGCCATTCACGTCCCATACCCTAATTTGGCAAATCAATATAATGTTATTTAGTTTTAGCAAACATGCCCAGACTTGGTAGATCTATGGTCTGATCACAAATACAATCAAAAGTATAGAAAAACGCAGGCTAACCTCTATCAGTCAGTCTTACCCACTCTGCAAATTCTTCCATCACCCCCACAACGTCCTTCCTGGGCAATACATTTCAGTGTCAGCAGTCTCCAATTCCTTGAGGTGAGAAAAATATCTGAAAATTAATCAGTAAGATCAGTAGGCTCTATGTTGATGTCCTGCAAAATATGGTGTCTTAAAGCAAACATAACTCTTATGTCATAATGTCGATTCCTCAGATATAAACTGCATTGACACCATTCACTAATTCTTTTCTTCAAAGTTTAGTGGTCTGTTCCCAAAGTAAATAGATAACTAAAATAAAATTGAAAAACAAAAAAGGCTGGATTTTTCTGTTAGATATTGCTAAAACACCAGTAAAACATTGCAATAACAAAAATAAAGGCAATAACCATCTGCAAAGGTTCTATCCCCTTTTTTTCTGTCCCTCTTACAAAAAGTCGCTATGGAAAAGTGGCTCTCCTGGTTTCGCTTCACTGAGGTTGAGACGAATAGCTCATATTGAACTAAACCCCTTTGTAATCAGACTTAACACCACTTTTCCCCGACTCTGTCCCTTTAATCAATTAATAATTTCTGCTAATATAAGTATGCTACTTACATTGAGATTACTGTTGTTGATGTTGAAAAAGGTTACCTGTGAAGCTTCTCCCATCTGAGCAATTACCAATAACGATCCAGTCCCCATCACTTAGTGTACTGGATCTCTATCAAGCTGGCTCAGACAAAAATTAAAATTAAAAACATCAAATGTTTAAAACAAAACCAGAGAACAGTACTGACTGATAACACAACATAGTTTACAAAAACAGTCTTCAGTTTGCTATACTTCAAATTCTATCCATATTTTTAAAGAAAAATCCAAGATTTAAATCACTGACAAAACAACTTCCTTATAAATATTGCCAAACCTAAATTATATTTTTTTTTAACACAATCCAATATCAATTCAAAGTACTTTTGCTTATATGATTCCTCTTTAAACAAACCCAAATGTGCTCACTTGCCCAAATATTCTTGATTGTAAATAATGAAAACATTTCATACTTCAAAAACATCTGTCCGATTCTGTGAAGGGAATTGAACATAGTCAAAGTGATTTTTGCAACTAAAACTCCTCTTAAATTTTTGTAGGATACATAGTAGTCTAATTCCCCTCAGCAGTCAAACAAAACAAAACAAAAAAATTCAATAAAAGAGGTTCAAGAGATGAGATTTCTCTAAACAAAAACTAGTCGCAATAAAATAAAAAATAAAAAATAAAAACCAGCATTTTTCTTTTCAGTATCCCCCTTTTCCTCTCAGGCTTCTTTTTTATTTTATTTTCTCCAATGATAAACACCAAATTAAATTGAAGCTTCTAGAGATGTCAAATACATTACCACTGAATCATGTTTTTCTTTAATCCAGCTTCTCAAATCAACATTTTCCAAAGTTCTCATTAATAAGCAGACCGCAATTCAGAAATCTGGGTCAGAATCCAAATCGAACCAAATATATAAATTTTGAGAGAGAAAGAGGAAAAAAATAAATAAATAAAGAAAAAATAAAGAAAAAAAAAAATAAAATCTAAATAAATTGTCAGTTACAGAGTCCCCACTCATCAAATGATATATTATGCCATTATTCTAGGATCAGATCTGTTCCAAAATGTTTAGGACCTGTAAATTTACTCTCAGCATCAAATAAACTAGCTAACAATCAATAAAGAACATCTGAAAGATTAATCTTAAATTTCAAAACCAAAACCGATTCTTATTTGTTAAAACAAAATGTGCATTCAAATATATGGTAAAAATTATTTCAATGTAGCTGGTCCAATCACATTTTGCCTCTACACGATCAGAATAAATGAATTTAGAATTTAGTTCTTACTTCCAAATTAAACCATCATTTTCGATCACCGTGATATTCCTTATTTGTTCTTAAATAAATCTACCAAAGACTTTAATTGTTACTTTCAATCCTTAGACCAATTCCAAATTTATCCCCAGTCTGTTAAAAAACAAACTGATGCCTTAAAGATGACTCTGTGTTTTAATGTATTCTTTTTTTTTCAAACTCAAACATTCAAATCCCACTAGTTTAGAAAATATCACTATGATAAGTGTTGTTTTGTATGGTAAAAACATTCAATTTATAACGGAATTGAAATGTGCTGGGTTATTTCTTGAGCCCCAGTTGAAGTTTGATAACTCCACTAAGCATTTTTGTCCAGAAAATCCTTAAGAATGTTTAATTGTGTAAATAATTTTACACCCATCTCCTTTAGGTCATTCATTCCGAGATTAAGCTAAATTTCTAAAGTCTATAGAGCCATCAGGAATAAGCCAAACATAATTTTAGCATAAATGATACTTATTTAAATCACAGACTCATTTTCTGTACCATTCAACACGGTGCTTATTAAAATAATTTAAACCAGTTTGTTGCTTTCCAATTAACACCGTTTGTTTTTCGTTAAATTCTTATAATTACTACTTATAGCTTTATCTTTATTTAGGCCAACTTAACAACTCCTGCTTAGATCAATAAAAAAAGCAAAAAATCCACCTATTTAAAGATTCAAAAAATGCATCTTTTATTTTGACTATAAACTCCCTTCTTTTTAATTTTAAAGATGAAATCAAAATTAAAACTACACCAAGTCAGAATCGACTCATGAGTAACTGTTGTTAGTCATTTGCGTTTAATTATAACATGCATAATTGTTCTCCTCATGTAATCAATCGAGCCTTCTCAGGCTAAAGCAGTTAACCAAATACAGCATGTACTTCTTAATCTTTAATCTCCGTACCGTAACAGTTCAGTTAAACATGAAACACCTTAAATTGCCCTTCGTAGAAAATGTGCTAAAACATTGCCGAAAAAGAGTTGCAATCAAAATTTATCTGACCAGTTATGTTAAGGCCGTTTTACCTCTTACTCAACCAGAAAAAGTTAACAAAAATCCAAATAAGTCTAAGTCTTAACCAGGCAATCGTCTGCAGGAGTCTGTAATCACTTTCTATCCAAAATCAACTTTTAGCTTGCAACACATAGAACATGCAGTTAGCCACCACCGCTAACTTAGCATAGCAGCCTAGCTCCACGTGCTACCGTTAGCTTTCTTTGTGAAACGAAAGCTAAAACAGCACAAAACGTACGGCGAAAACACTCCAGAAAATCGCAACACACACTTTAAAACATGACTTACCGCAATACCAGGACTTAATCCGCACAATTTATACCACTTTACCAAACTTTAATTCGGCACGAACAAAAACAATCTCCTGTTCGTCCCCGCGGACTGAAACATATGTCCCCAATTTCAGCCGTCCCGCACAGCAAACACCGATTCAACTACGTCCGTTACAGCCCAAAACCATTAACAAAAAACACAACATTATAAGCGGTGAGTTTTAGACCTTATTACATTATTTTATCGCGGAGGTTTAGACCAGTCTGTTACAAGTTTCGTAGTCCGCTTTGAGAAATTTCCTGGCGCCGGCCTCCAGAAAACCACTCAAAAGACTCGAACAGATGGCAGAAAACCGCCTACTACCACTAATTTATTTATCAAAACATATAGTCAAAACTGTCGTATGTTAGCCATACTATCAAGCAAAAACTCACACAGTATTAGCTCCGCCATAGCACCTAGCTTAGGGCGGCCACCCAGATGGCCTGTCGTAAATGTTCACAACTAATTCTTATAGATATTTAATTACCGTTATCCATCATACACAGTTAGATATTCATTTATCTATTTTAATTTATTTATTATACTCGAGTTCATTATTTATACAATAACATTTTAACACAAAACGCAACATCACCAGCACTTCTCGCAAAGCGCCTGCGTAAAAAACATCTCACACACACATACAGACACAATTTTTTTACGAGCAGAAATCAAAACACTAACCTCATCGGACCTCACCAAAAATGCCGGACCATTTCTCACAACCCAATTTGCGGTGCTCACGCGCGCGTTTGGGGAACGCCGGCTTCATCAAGGTAATCCGTTTAGATTTAACAGAGGGCTCCCCAGGCTCTTCTGTAATCTTTTTCGTTTGCCAGCCTCGAAGAATCTTACGAAAGCGTCCTTTCGTAATTGAGATTGCCACTTCTCAAGCCCCGATCCGCACTTTGGTTCCGACTTTGAGTCGTTGAAGGGACATTCACCCATGTCCGTCTGCTCCATTGTCCCCCTGGGCGCGCAGAGTAACAAACTCCATCTCCCAGCAGGCACCGGTGTTTCTCTGCGGAGCGCAAAGCAGGTCGCAATCATGCTCAGAACAGAGACACAGACAATGGAGCCGCTTCAACCACGGGCTTGCAACAGTGAATCTGCTCAAAACAAAAAACAAAAAACATATTTAACTTGCATGACAACATTACCCAATGTTAGATTAACCAATCAATAGAATTAAAAAACTACGCAACTCTGCGCAAATTGTCAATAGAGCAAATACATGTCCGTTAATTAACTTAAAAAAATAACTGGATTTTGGTCCAAAACTCTGCACACAGTCGAGGTCACCATTTGTTGAATTAAATAATTATCATAAGTAATTCAATGCATGTTCAAGCAGAGACAAAATGGAGCCAATTTCCAGTTTAACATTTATTTTGAACAGATTAACAAATTGCAGTTTTACAGAGGAATTTTGCCCCCGTCGTTCCTCTGTGGTCCAGATTTAAAGAAATCTGAACCTTGAATGATTTTCATGTCAAAACTTTATTAGAGCCCCGGCTGCTCTGTAGGCGTTTCTAATCTCTCAAACGAACATTGTGCATAAGTGTAGCCATGATTTGCTGTCAGAGAATCCTGGAGTCAGAAGATGGGTCGTCTCTGTTTTGGGTCAAAGGTTCATTATAAAGAATTATGGTTTTATGGCTATCTGCTTCTCTAAAACTTTTCTCCCAGTTTCTTATCTAAACATCCTGCTTTTACAACATGCCATAAACTTTAGCCAAAAGTTTTACGACTTAAAAGCTTAGCCCCATAAACAATACTGACAAACATATCTTCACCATCATGCAAGCTAATTAAAACAGACTTTTACTTTCTGAATACTAACTAAAGATTATATAAACATATTTAATACGAGACTGTTATATAAAGTAGCCCCAAAAAATATGAGTCACAACATAGTCTAAGGATATTAAATTAATAATTCATAAATTATTAATTTAATTATCTCTTATCAGCTTGCCAAATGGGGTTTTTATAAGTTTTTATTACTAGATGAGGTACCACGTGGTCTTTTGTTTAACAAAGAGACCTTGTGGCTTTATCAATGATCTAGCTTTCTCTTGCAAGGCTCTGGTTTGAGATCACGGGTAGAGATAGAATTAATGACTACATTTGGCGCTGCACGTCTCTGAGAACGCTCCGTGCGGCCCAACGCTAAACACCCACCAGCGGAGTAAGGAAGAAAAGAAAAATTATAACCTACAGTCAGATCCACTACTTAATAAAGTACGAGCACTACCATAAACACAAACGTTCACAATCCAATACAAGGCTCACATATTACTCGTAAAAGCACAACACAGTAAGTTCAAATCAAATATATTTAAACAGAGATCTGATTCATTCAAAATTAAGAAACATCCATTCTTTCATTTTCTGAACCGCCTAGTCCTCCAGGGGTCGCGGGGGGCTGGTGCCTATCTCCAGGTGTAAACGGGCAAGAGGCGGGGTACTCCCTGGACAGGTCTCCAGTCCATCATAGACATTAAGAAACATGCATACATAAAATAAAATTTAAAGTATCTTATCTGGCTCCACCCAGGAAATTGGAAAATTCTTACTTTGTGATGTGAATGGTCGAATTGCAGGTGCAGAAGAATAAGTCCTTTTGATTGCGGCGGAAAAACGCGAGGGGAGAAAGGAGTTTGCTCCTTAGACACGCAAAAGGGGAGGAGGGGAAGAATAGAAAAATCTGATAAAATAAAGGCAGAACAGCTTCGATGGCCGGTCAAAGCTGGAAGAGAACTTGGTTGCGAAAAAGGAAAATTCAAACACGTGTTAGGATGAAAGGAGTCTCTTCTCGAAGTTCTGGAAGAACCTGTCCACTTGTAGAAGCGAACTGAAAGAGGCAGCGTTTGGCTGTGTTTGGGAATTTAAGCAAATAATTAATTTCCTTCAAATAAGGTCTTTTGGTAAAATCAACTGTAATTAATTATTAATTAGATATATAGGTTTTTGCCAGGTTTTTTATAGAAAACTGGATGGTGCCTCGTTAATAATTTGAAGAGATAATTAAATTAATAATTTATGAATTAATGATTTAATATCCTTAGACTAACCAGATAGGCCGTAATTTTTCATATTTTTTTTATAAATCCCCAACATTATTGGTGCACCGTGTGAGGCATATTTTCAGATGCACACTTATCTTAAAAGAAACATAATAATTTTGGTGATTGTCTGACATCGCTCAGAGCTGCTGGTTGATGCTGCAACTTAGTTTTACATTGAATTAAGTTGAACTGCTATTTGCTGTGCTGTGCTGACTGTTGCTAAACGCTGCTTTGATATTTGATACTGTTGAATGTTTTGATGTTGTCTCTGCTGCTGCTATATCAATGCTGATTTGAAATATTAATGCTGGTTAAACGCTAAATGTTTACTCTGTGTAATTTCAAAATACATGGGTGTGCTATCTTAGCCTAGCTTGGCACCAACTAGCCTAGCCCAGGAGCTACCTAGCTTAGCTCTGCGCCATAGCTGCAGAACTGTCTGACAGCTGAGACACTGAGCTAACGCCCAGCTAACAGCAAGCCTTGTGCTAACAGCTAAAAAAAAAATTGTCTGCATTTTAATCCCTATTTCTGCAATTCAAATTGCCCAAGTCGTTCCCCAACTTGCAATAAACTAAATTCACATTCTGCGTGCTGTTTAAAACCCAGCACCACAACAAATCAAATTACTAAAATTTTACTGTTTATCATAAGTCCATCAATTAATGATTAATCATCAACATATCAATAAATAAATTATAAATCTGTTAATAAATTAATTACTCATTTTGGGATTTCCATTTTGATCAATTTGATGTTCAAAACATTGGATTGACAAATTTGGAATCCACACTGATAATACATTTATTTAACCCCCCCAAAACAACTGCAAACAATCAACTTAAAGGTCCCTTATTAGTTGTGTTAAATCAAAACAGTCCACATTTGCATATTGAATTAAATTCACCATAGTAGCAGACACAAAATAAACTCATTTTCATTCACCATTTAATCCTGTTTCCTTTCTACAAAATAGTTTAAACTGAATATTTTTTGTTCAAGGAACATTTTTGTTTTAGCCTGGTGACAACCTGCATTTATTTCTCCTCTGCTTTAATAGCATTTTTGAAATAATTAAGCTAAAACTAAATTGAATAATTCAGCTTACCCGTTAATAATAATAATACATTTTATTTGTAATGCACTTTATATTTAAAACAATCTCAAAGTGCTACAAAGTCGAGAGTAAAAATTAAGTTAAAAATAAAAAATAAAAAAAGTTAAACGTGTCAATTGTATGCTTTCTTAAAAAGGTATGTTTTTAAGTCTTTTTAAAAAACATCTGTGGTCTGTGGGGCCCTCAGGTGGTAAGGGAAGGCCTTCCACAGCCTGGGGGCAGCAGAAGCAAAGGCCCTATCACCCATGCTGCAGAGCTTGGTTCTGGGGGTTTGGAGGGTGTGTGAGGTTGCAGATCGGGTGCGTGAGGAGGTCTTGGGGGCTGAGGAGTTCCTGTAGGTAAAGGGGGGCTTGTCCATAAATGCACTGGTGAGTGAGAAGGGAAATCTTGTACTCAATTCTGAGTTGGACAGGGAGCCAGTGTAGAGATTTCAGAATGGGGGTGATGTGATCATGCTTGCGCACCCTCATCAGGATCCTGGCAGCGCTGTTCTGTGTGTACTAGAGTCTCTGGATGCTACTGCCAGAGATGCCGATGAGGAGTGCGTTACAGTAGTCCAGCCTGGAGGAGACAAAGGCATGGACGAGCTTCTCTGCATCTGGTAGGGTGAGTGTCAGACGGAGTTTGGCAATGTTCTTGAGGTGGTAAAATGATGTCTTACAGAGGTGTTTTATTTGGG
Source organism: Apricaphanius iberus (assembly GCA_028564705.1). NCBI lineage: Eukaryota > Metazoa > Chordata > Actinopteri > Cyprinodontiformes > Aphaniidae > Apricaphanius > Apricaphanius iberus. Next base: position 876,372 of record JAPXFQ010002510.1, read on the forward strand.
TGTCAAAAACGAGTTGGGGGTCCATTTTAACACCCAGGTTGGTGACAGATGTGGAGAGGGAGATGGTTTGGCCAGAGAAAGTAATATTGGTGATGGTGGAAGAGCGGAGCTGATGTGGTGTGCCAATTTGGATGGCTTCCGTTTTGGAACTGTTGAGCTGAAGAAAGTGTAGCTTCATCCACACCTCTATCTCCTCCAGGATGGTGGTCAGTGTGGGAGTTGGCAGGGGAGCAGAAGAAGTGGGGGTTGTCTTGAGGTAGAGCTGTGTGTCATCCGCATAGCAGTGAAATGCTATGCCATGTCTGCTAATGATATTGCCAAGGGGCAGCATGTAGAGGGAAAAGAGGGTGGGGCCCAGCACAGAGCCCTGAGGAACACCACAGGTGACGTTGCGGGTGTGTGATTTGGGCACAGGTGGACGGCCACAGTTCTCTTTATGATGCGCTCTACTTCCTCTTGTGTGGCAACGGAGAAGTTGCAGAGCGGCTGGACAATCTCAAGTGGTGGGTCAGCAGTTGGGAGGGGCAGGACCACAGTGGTGGAGAGGTGAGAGCGGATGGTGTTAACTTTTTGCTTAAATAATTTAATTCTTAGACTTTGCAGCCCCATTTCACCTGCATCTAATCAGCCATTTCATGTTTATGAGAGTTTTCTTCCAGATTAAATCATATTTGTTTGTCTTGTCTGTGTTCTGTTTTTGTACACAATTTAAACTGACTCAGAGCTAACCTAGTTAGAATTGTTACTCTCGCTAAGATCGCCGTCTGAAAGACGTTATTGGGTCTGACCCATGAATGTTGGAAATCAGACAAATTATTTTTCCCCTCCGGCGGCACGCCCCTTTCCCTCAGGCCACGCCTTTCTGACCAATGGCTTCCCCTTTTCGAATCCACTGAGCGCTTGATGATTTTGCTGCGCCAGTTGGCTGGGATAGCAATCCCTCAAAACTGTCCTTGCTGCCCGCAGCCTGATCGGAGACAGATACGGGGAAAGGGGGGCGAAGCGCCCACACTCAACATAAAAGTGCAAAAGCCATTGTTCTTCCTCTTAAAAACTCGCTTTAGTGGGGTTTAGTTCTGTCCACGGAACTGAGAGAAGAGATCTTCCTTCACAACACGTGTGTTCTGGATTTTTGCCTTCCATCTCTGCAACCAAGTTTTCCCAATAGTTTGGCTGGCCCGAACTATCTCTTTTTGATCCGCTTAACTCCTCCTTTTGTTTTTCCTCCGCACGGCTGACGAGCCGAACATCTCGCTTTCCCAACTTTTTCTACCACAACTGGGAGCTCCCTCTCCTTTCGAAAGAAGTAAGAGTGTTCCTTTTTATCTTTATCTTCTGTGACCTGGGTGGAGAGTGTTTAGAAAGTTTTCTTTATAAATGTATGCATGCATGATGGGGAGCCTAAGTCTCCTCCTCTTCCGGTCCGCCCATGGGTCCCCAAACCGAAACAATAATGAATGGAAGTCAATGGAGGGATAAAGGTTATTTTCTGGTCCGCTTTGTCTTACGTCCTGAATCGCACATATGTTGTAATTCGATTTAAATGATAACTAACGATGCATGTTTCGACTGTGTTTGTCCAGTGATTTAGGATTTATTTGATTGTAAAAATTTGCATTTAAAATGCCTACAAATCTGAAGTCGCATATATGTGGTAATTTTGCTAACGGGAGTTAGCATTAGCAATAGCACGTAAAACACTCACCTAGAGCTTGTAGAGCTTCTCCTCCATGCTGGCTCTCACTCCACCGACTCCTTTACCCCCGACATAGCTGCTACTATCCTCATGGTCAGATTTATAGAGGTTTTCTCCATGTTTAATGCTCCTCCCTTGTTTAATGCGCCAAGCGTTTTTACCCAAAACCTAAAGTAACTTTTACCTCTGGTCGAAAATCGGCATTTTCTCTGCATCAAAATTAGTTTTTAAAATTCACGGACATCATATGTTCGATCCACGGCGCATTTCAAACTGGATCGGAAAATAACTTTTATTGCTGCATTGACTCTCATTCATTTTTTTGTCAGTAGGGGACCCATTGACCAGAAGTAGAAGGGCGTGACTTAGGCTCCCCATTATTGATGGGAAGTGAGTTGCCTTGCTTGAGCGCTCTGTGATTCCTCTGTGCTGTGTTTCTACTTACGGGTAAGTTTGTGAGTTTTGTGCGTGTTGATTGTAAGTTTCCTTTATGTTTTGTCTTTCATCAGTGAGCAGAATTGTTAGTCTGTAGAAGTTTTGGTTCCTCTCCGTTAGTTTGATAGTAAGTGTTGGTGTCATAGGCATTTGAGTGCCTATGACACCCACACTTGCGGAGCGCCTGTCCGGAACGCGAGGCACTTAAAGGACATTTGAATCCCTTTTCCTCCATATTTCCCAACCAGAGTCTTTATTAGTAAAAGCTAACTCACTGTTAAGAGCCACGAGATGTCTTTGTTAGAAAGGAACCACCGGCCTCTTGCTCAATTAAACAATAGGTCATAAAACTTCCCCCCGTTCTTTTCGACGAGCTGCGCGTTCACGTCGTACAACGCCTCCACGCATGCACGCGAGGGGCTGCGTACGACATCAGTAGGAGGCACCCCGTGATGTGCCTAAGTGATGTCATTGCTGGTCGCCTTACTGCTCACGTCCCGGTAGTCATAGTGTTTTTATTTTTAGTTGTGTTTTTTTTAAATAAATTGGTTAAATTGAATCATATCTCTGGTTTCTTTTATTCTGAGTGAGTGGGTGTGAATTATTGCAAAGAATTAATTTCTTCAGATAGGATCTTTCTGGTGCAATCACTAATAATTAATCATTATAACTGAGATTATTTGTCGATAATCCCCCTTTTGATTATATTTAATATTTTGTTTCTAGCCCAGAGGCTAATTTACAATTATTAGTTAATATTCTTAACATAATCAGAGATAGTTCATAACAATTATCACTTAATTAATTATTTAATTGATAAATTCCCCTACAACATCATTCATAATCTTACCATTCTTCGTTCCTTTCAAACACTGTAAAGGCTCAGATTAAACTTTGAGAGTCGATTTTCCTCTCAAAGGAATAACTCAACATGTTAAATATTGTCGAGGTTCAACAATAGAGGTTGATCAACTCTGTCTGAACATAGCTTGCGTTAAGCGTTATCTATTGTGAAATAGTCATTTTAAACCGGTCTATCAAACTTTTGGCCAGAATAATTTAAAACTGAAGGCTATTTAACTAGCTTAGTGTTGTAAGCCACAATTCCTTTCGTGCAACTTCAGGAATGTAAAGACAGCCCCTGTAAGACGCTCAGAAGCATTTTTGACATGTCTTACTAATTTAATTAACAATAAGGCCTTCCCCTAATTGTTTTGTGTAGTTGTTAGCATTGTTATTTGTTAGAGTTTGTCAACCCATCATCCCCTTTGTGTGTTGCATCTCTGAGGAGATGGACTATTCCAATCTGGAATCTGGAGCTCAGGCTTATTCAGCCGCGGGCCAGTTTCAGGAACTGCTTGGTGACCTTCGTAATTTAAATTCACGTCAGCGTTCAGCGATAGACCAGCATGACACTAAGTCATGTGACAGGCAGGTTCAAAGCCTGACAGAGTTCATGCTGGATCCACAGGGTGAGCAGAGAACTACCTGCTATGTGAACTAGCCATGCTGCTTCAGAGACGACTCCAATTGGACACACAGAAAGCAGCCCAGCTGGAGGCCGAGCTTAACTCAGTGAAAGCTGAACTCTTTGAAACCCAAGCAGAAACAGACCAGTATTCTGAAGAGACTGCTGGACCTCTAGAACAGACCCTAGGTCTGTAACAGCTTTCTGAGCATAATTTAATTATCAAATCACAGTGGGCGGTTGGGGATGCCTCTTCCCCAGCTAACACACAGCAGGTGTCGACTCCAGCCAACTTGACGCGGACGGAGCCGGACCACATCAGCCTTCCACCAGGTGGAACAGCCGCAGCTCCTCCGTCGGCCTGTGCACCAAACACCCAGGCAGGTAGCAGCTCATCCATCTATCCTCCTCCACGGGAACTCAGAACTGCCAGGTTGACTATACCAGCTGTTTACGCTAAACTAGGGCTGGACGATAATTCGATAACAATATATATTGATCGATAGACGTGTGGTGCGATAGAAAACAAAGGGGTCAATAAAAAGTTCGATAGAAAAAAAAAAGTATCCCCTAATTTTTTTCATTATTGCCTATCAGGCAGCTTAATACAACAATCATTACTTACTTACAAACGAATCATTAACAATGACCCACGCAGCTCTGTCAGCCACCCTCTCTCCTTTCAAACCACTAAAAGGATTAAATGATTTGAGCTGAAACAGAATTTTTTAATAGTCCCTAAGCAAACCATCACCGTAACTTGGCCGCGCTCAGATGCCACAACAAGGCAGCAGCGGAGGACGTTTTTCCAAATAAATTTTTCAGTGGATTGGGCTAAAGGTTACGTCCCGTTTTGAACCGATCCTCGACACACTAAAACACTAAATGTAGCAATAATGAACGAAGTATAAAACTACAATCAGCTGTTTTAAGCAGGACTCCCAGCTCGCTACGAATCTCTTAAAGAGAGACACAGGAAACTTGCCCTTGGTTCTGCTCCTGGTCCTCAGAAGCAAAAAAACGGTTTAAAAAACACAACAGGGTTGGATAGACCTGCTGGCTTCTCCTCAGTGACTGCGCTGCAGTGTTGAAGCCCATCAACACTGGTGAGTAGCTAGTTATCTTTAGCTTTAGCCTACAGCTGAAGAGCTGAAGTGAATTTGAATAAGCTTTATTATTTACAACTAAACCAAGGGTTTCAGCGTTTAATATTATAACATGTCATAAAATGTTTAAAGATTACAAAGAAAGGTATATTGTAAATCAGAAAAATCTGCAGCATGATCCACAGTTTGTGATGGGAATTATTATGACATCATCAGCCATTGGCAATTATGGTTTGCAATCATTTTACAGGCCTTTATCTTTTTTAGATGGTTTAAAATTTACTTTATTTTGAATGTTATTTTAATTTTCTACATAGGCCTATTTATTTTCTACACATGTATTTTGAGTATTTATTGCCATTTTTTTCAAGAATAGGTGGACATATCTGTTTATTTCCTTTGTTATGAGCCTCCTTTTGTCTATTCACTACATAAAACAGAAGAGAAATTATTGGGCTCAGAATTTTACAGAGCCATCTCCAAAATAACCAACAGGCTCATCAAATTCTCTGATCCACTATTGATGATTCAATTCAGTTTCAATTCAGTTTATTTATATAGCGCCATTTCATAACAGATGTCATCTCAAGGCACTTTACAAGAAGAGTTATTACAATACAATGTTTAATTTAGGAATTAGAGAACCACAGAAGATTGTGTCGTGTAATTCTCAGCAATCCCTCACACTGAGCAAGCATGAAGCGACTGTGGAAAGGAAAAACTCCCTTTTAACAGGAAGAAACCTCCGGCAGAACCAGGCTCAGCACAAGCGGTCATCTGCCGAGACCGTCTGTTGTTTGGAGAATACAGAACAGAGATACAGAACAGAGACACGGAAAGAGCAACAGAACTGATGCAGAAGTTTGTTGCAGGACGTGGAGAACTTTCCGTCACTGCAATGCATCTTAGTCAGGGTCGTCAAGCAGGGCGGGTCAGGAGCACCTACTATAAGAAGAGACTAAGAGAAAACCGGTTAGCGCTTGAGCTGACAGCACATCATGCAGTTGGGGAGAAGTAGGAGAGAAAGTAGGAACTGACTCTAATAATGTCCTCCAACAGCCTAGCCTAAAGCAGCATAGCTACTAACATTAACCTGTCTCCTAGCTACTAGGAGCTACTAACACTCTCTACCTGGCTTATATTAATCTATCTCTATCTAGCTACTCTACCTCTTCCTATCTCTTCCTAGCTTTTGACACTCTACCTGACTACTAACATTAACCTGTCTACCTAGCTACCTGTTAACCTGTCTCTAACTACCTATTAACATATCTCTAACTTTAAGCTTTGTCAAAGAGGAAAGTTTTAAGCCTAGTTTTAAAGATAGACAAATTGTCTGCTTCACGAACCAACCCTGGGAGCTGGTTCCATAGGAGGGGACCCTGATAGCTGAAAGATCTGCAACCCATTCTACTTTTAGAAATCCTAGGAACTACCAGTAAACCTGCAGTCTGAGAGCGAAGGGCTCTGTTAGGAACATATGGAACAATCAGGTCTCTTATATATGATGGAGCTTGATTATTAAGAGCTTTATATGTCAGAAGGAGGATCTTGAATTCTATTCTAGATCTCATTGGGAGCCAGTGAAGAGAAGCTAAAACGGGGGAAATGTGATCCCTTCTTCTTTTATTCATTAGAAACCTGGCAGCAGCATTTTGGACTAACTGAAGACTTTTAATTGTATTCTGTGGACTACCTGATAATAAAGAGTTAAAATAATCCAGCCTTGAAGTAACAAAGGCATGGACTAGTTTTTCAGCATCACTCCTGGACAGGATGGTTCTAATTTTTGCAATATTCCTAAGGTGAAAAAAGGAAATCTTAGAGACTTCTTTAATGTGAGATCTAAATGACATATCTTGTTCAAAAATAACACAGAGGTTCTTTGCTTTATTACTGGAGGCTAATATAATGCCGTCCAGGTGAAGAGGTTGACTAAGTAGTTTCTTTTTCGGAGCTTCTGGTCCAAAGACGACAACTTCTGTTTTATCAGAATTCAGAAGCAAGAAGTTTAGAGTCATCTAGCAGGACCAGAATGGTCACCAGTCCATTGTCTGAGGCTATGAGAATATCATTAGTAACCTTCACCAGAGCTGTTTCAGTGCTATGATGAGCTCTAAAGCCTGACTGAAACTTCTCAAGCAGCTCATTATTGTTTAAATGCTCACATATCTGGTGTGCCACTATTTTCTCAAGAACTTTAGACAAGAAGGGAAGATTAGATATCGGTCTATAGTTAATTAAGTCGTTTTGATCAAGAGATGGTTTCTTAAATAGAGGTTTAATTACAGCAATCTTAAACTCCTGTGGTACACATCCATTGACTAAGGATAGATTAATTATATCTAAAATTGGAGCAGCGATCAGAGGGAAAACTTCTTTTAAGAGTTTGGTTGGGATTGGGTCTAAAACACAAGTTGAAGGAACAGGAGACAAAGCTGCCGAAGCCATGCTAGCCGTGAGGCTAAGCTAACCTAGCGGTACCTTACCGAGCCCAGAAAACCAGTGTAACGCTTAACAAGTCCCAAAACGTAAAGAACACCAACAGAAAAGAAATGTTTTAATGTGTTTGTGTGTTAAAGTAACTCAGAAAAACTTCTGGACAGAGAAAATTAGATCAGTTCAACAGAGAGAAAAACACCGACTCGCTTCAACCGAGTGAGTCACCAAACAGGATATGACGCGATACGTCTTACCAACGCAGTCTCAGCAACCAACCACCAAGGTAAAATGCAAGTTTGTTTATTGGTATTGATGACGGCTGGAGTGATGAGACAGGAACGAGGAGGGTTAGGCACACCACGGGGAGACAATAACACACAAATGTCCGGCAGGGAAAGAGGACATGAGTAGAAGTAACACAAGGAGGGAATGAGGATGAGGTGAAACGGATAAGAGTCAGCTGCAGACAATGATTAGACACACAGGTGGAGACAGTCAGGCAGGGACAGCAGCAGGGAGTGCTAATGGTTCTGACAGTCTTTGTCAGAATCCTGTTTAAGGTCCGTTTGTTTGTGCTTCTGAGACACTTTCCTGCAACCAGTTTAGGGGAACTAATGAGCTGCTGGATTGTCTCTACCTATGGTAGAGTCAAAGTTAGACTTTACTAGAGTCATTAGCCTCAAGCTGTTCTGTTCCTCAAGCTAAATCTTAGTAGCCTGGGTGCCAGCCAAAGTCCCGCCCACAACATGGTCTGGAAGTTCGGTCTTCGTTGAGGAGCAATTATGCCCGAACATGATCTGTTCGGACCAATCAAATCGGGCAGATTCTGCCATTGAGTCTGTTCTAGAAGATATCGACAGCGCATGGTTGGGTATGAACCATGAATATTGAAATTAAGAGGGTTCTATTTATAAATACCGCCAGCATTCCATTGATGCGGGATCCCTGCTGTCCAGAACGGAACTTAAATTCTGCCCACAGCCATTTCTCCCGGCCTAATAATGCTGGTGCACCGTCTCTCTTTCTCTCTGAATACACACGGATGAGAACTCACCGAGCAAGGAGCAACACTGTGTGGCGCTGGTTATGGCGACGCGCAGCAGCAGTGTGTGAGAGACGTGTGTGTTTGGTTCTGTTTTAAACATTCTTATCACCTTTTTAACTACTTTAACCACGTGTGGAAGACAATGGCAGCAGGGAATCTTCCTAGTTTGGGAGGCAGTCTTTTCGTTTTAATGCTCCATGCCACTTTGCACTTGGACTATGTGAGAATGGAAAAACTCACCAGTACAGTCGCAAATTTTTACTCCTGCTCCGTGACTCCGGGAGGGGCATCGTGGATCCCTCGATGACTGTTCCCCTAGAGATCCACCGGCGGAATCCTTACACGGAGCACTGGAGGTCGTCCAGACCGAGGCGTCCGAGGAAAAGGGGGAGACGCGCCGGACTGCGGCAGCGGCTCAAGCGGCAGGGCCATCGTCGGATACCTCTACCCACTGTCATCCTGGCTAATGTTCAGTCGCTCCGAAATAAAGTGGATGAGCACCAGGGTAACGTAAAGTTTCTGGCAGAGTACAGAGACGCATGTATCCTGGCCTTCACTGAGACCTGGCTTAAGGAGCAGGATCTTCAGTCAGAGTTGGAGATCGATGGCTTCGGAGCTCCATTTCGGCTTGACAGAGACCCTGCAGTGACCGGCAAGTCACTCGGTGGGGGTGTGTGTCTTTACGTCAATAGGAATTGGTGTAAAACAGTGATTGTCAGGGAGACAGTGTGCACCAAAGACATCGAACTTCTGTCCGTATCCCTGCGACCTTGCTATCTTCCCAGAGAATTCCCTCAGCTATTTATTACAGTTGTCTATGTTCACCCGAAGGCTAATGCTGATGTAGCCACACAGGTCCTTCTTAAAACAGTGCAGCGGCTGCAGGGTTTGGCGCCGGATGCACCGCACCTTATTTTGGGTGATTTTAATCACTGCAAACCGACAAAGTCCTTGGGTAACTTTTACCAATATGTAACGTGTCCCACTCGACATGCGAAGTGCCTGGATCTTTGCTTTGGATCCGTAAAAGGGGCTTACAAGTCATTTAGCAGAGCTCCACTCGGCATGTCTGACCATAACATGGTTTATTTGGTTCCGTCCTACAAATCCGTCCTGAAGAGGAACAAAGCTGAGAGAACAATGGTTCCGGTTTGGTCGGAGGAATCAATTCAGGGTCTCCAGGACTGTTTTTATTTCACAGATTGGGAGGTGTTTACCAATGCCTGCGAAGATATTGATGAACTTACTGTTGTTGTCTCATCATATATTTCCTTTTGTGAGGCTTCCATCATTCCACGGAAAGAAAATTTTCTTTATCATAACAACAAGCCATGGGTGACAAAAAGTATTAAAGCTGTGATTAACCAAAGGAACATTTGCTACATTCAGGGGGATACTGCTAGATGCAAAGAGCTTCAAAAACAGCTAAGGAAGGAGCTGAAACTTGCTAAATGCAGGTATAAGGACAAGGTTGAGAACATGCTTAAGGCAGGCAGCTCTCGTCCTGCATGGGAGGGGGTTAAATCCATGTTGGGGATGCGACCCAAGAAGACCCATGTCTCCCTTAACAGAATGTCTGATTTAGTGCTCTCAAACGAACTGAACATATTTTATAATCGTTTTAATAACCATAATTTTAGTGAAGAATTGTCCGTTTTTAAAAATGTTTCTTCACAGAATACTGTTGTTGACAGGAGCAAGGTGTGTAAACTTTTCCGTGGAGTCAATGAAAGGAAAAGCCCTGGTCCGGATGGCATTGGAGGGCGTGTTCTCAAGAACTGTGCTGACCAGTTGGCAGACATTTTTACTTTCATCTTTTCAATGTCCCTCCAGTTTCACAAGGTCCCCGCACTCTGGAAGGATTCCATTATTGTTCCAATTCCCAAGTTTGCTTCCCCTAAACTATTAAATGATTTTAGACCCGTGGCATTAACTTCCCTAGTTATGAAGTCCTTTGAGAGAATTGTCAAGGAAACACTACTGACCTGTGTTGAAGATAACCTGGACCCACTACAGTTTGCTTACAGGTCAGGCAGAGGTGTTGATGATGCTTTAGACACCATTTTAAATATAGTTTTGAATAATCTTGAGGGAGCCAAGTCTTTTGCCCATCTCTTATTCATTGACTTTTCATCTGCTTTTAACTGCATCCAGCCACATATTTTAGCAGGAAGATTAAGGGACTTCCACAACGTAGACCCTGGTCTAATAGCCTGGCTAATGGACTTTTTAACAGAAAGACCACAACGTGTGAGGGTCAACGGTGTTCTGTCAGACACCCTGGTCTCCTTCACGGGATCACCTGGGCTGCGTCCTTTCCCCCTTGCTGTTTGTTCTGTACACGAACGAATGCCGTAGTCAGCATGCGGGACGTCACATTTTAAAATTCGCAGACGATTCCGTAATTGTGTCCTTGCTGACCAGTAACGACCCTGACCATGGCCCTGTAGTGAGGGAATTTACTGACTGGTGTTCCTCATCCTTTATGAGTATCAATGTGGCCAAAACAAAAGAAATGTTAATAGATTTTAGGAAAGTTGTCCCAGGCACACCTTCTCTGGTCATCGAGGATCAAGTTATCGGAAGGGTCCATAATTACAAATACTTGGGAACAAATGTTGACGACAAACTGACTTTTAATGACCATGTTGATGCTATCTGCAGCAAGGCTCATCAACGGATGTACTTTTTAAGGAAATTGAGGAATTTTAATGTCGACAGCACTTTTATGAAAATGTTTTATTCTTGTTTTATTGAGTCTATTCTTACCTTTTCTTTTATCTGTTGGTATGGTTCTCTTTCCCTTAAGAACAAGAACAGATTGCAGGGCATAGCGAAAGTGTGCAGCAAAATTGCAGGCATTAGTTTTAATGACCTGTCTGACCTTTACAGGTACAGAACCTCAAGTAAGGCCCGCTCACTCCTCACCGACTTAAGCCATCCCCTGGTTGGTGAGTTTGTACTGCTCCCGTCGGGCCGCAGGTATATCATGCCAAGGTGTAGAACAAACAGACTCAAGAAATCTTTTATCCCTGCTGCCATAGCTTTTCTTAACAAGTGACTTTTTATCTTTCTTTTGTACTTCATGTTTGTTGTTCTTTTTTTTTTTTTTTTTTCTCTCCCTTTGTATTGTTAATGATATCGACTGTCGACTTTGTCTGTTACTGCTGGCTGCAGAACAAATTGCCCCTCGGGGACAATAAAGACTCCTTGATCCTTGATCCCTTCCCAAACTGGCAGAGCTCCGACACACCTGTCATGCTAATTGGCAGGAGTGCCAATCCATCAACCCTGCTGCAGCTCTCTGGCAGTGTGAGTGGACCTCTGTACAAAATAGGAGGGAACAAAGCACCGGCAGGGTGTTTAAATATCCAAAACTGCTGAGTTTCTCTCTTTTCAGTTCGCTTCTACAAGTGGACAGATTCTTCCAGAACTTCAAGAAGAGACTCCTTTCATTCTAACACGTTTTTGAATTTTCCTTTTTCGCAACTAAGTTCTCCTTCTACTTTGACCGGCCATCGAAGATGTTCTGCCTTTATTTTTTCTCCACGTTTTTTTCCGCTGCAATCAAATGGACTTTTTCTTCTGCACCTGCAGTTCAACCATCCACATCGCAAAAGAAGAATTTTCCAATTTCCTGGATGGAGCCAGATAAGATACTTTAAAAATTATTAAATGTATGTTTCTTAATTTTTAATGAATCAGATCTGTGTTGAAATGTATTTGAACTTACTGTGTTGTGCTTTTACGAGTAATCTGTTAGCCTTGTGTTGGATTGTGAAGGTTTGTGTATATGGTACTGCTCATACTTTATTAAGTAGAGGATCTGATCATAGGAAATTATTTTGCCTCTCTTCCTTTCTCCGCTGGTCGGTGTTTAGCGTTGGGCCGCACGGAGCGCTTCTCAGAGACGTGCAGCGCCAAATGTAGTCATTAATTGTCTTTCTACCCGTGATCTCAAACCAGAGCTTTTGCTAGCAGAAAGCTAGATCATTGATAAAAGCCACGAGGTCTATTTGTTAAACAAAAGACCACGCGGTACCTCGCTTAGTAATAAAAGTCATAAACCCCCCCCATTCGGCAAGCTGTGCGTTCACGTCCATGCACCGCTTCCAAGCGTACATGTGAGTAGCTGCATACTGACGTCAGTAAGAAGCGCCCTGTGACGTACCTAAGTGACGTCACCACTGCTCGTCATCTTGTTTATGTAGCATTTAGCCTGTAGGATAGCCTTTAGCGTAGCCTGTAGTTGAATCGTTTTGTGTGTGTTTAGTATTTTCTTTGTTTTGGTGTGGTTTTAGAATAAATTAGTTAAATTTAATCAAACATCTGGTTTATTTTATTCTCAGTGAGTGTGTTATTGCAAATAATTAATTTCCTTCAGATAAGGTCTTTTGGTACAATCACTAATAATCAGTCTAATTATTATTAATAAGACCATTGGTCGATAGCCTTCTTTTAAATCAGATATATATGTTTTGGCAGTTTGAGAAGTTGGATGGTGCCCCTCTAATAATTTGAAAAGATAATTAAATTAATAATCCCTAAATTATTAATTTAATATTATTGGAATAACCAGAATAGACCATAACTTTTCTTTATCAATTTTTAAATGATAAATCCCCAACAGCATTCATTTTAAAAGAGGAATTTTAAGAGAGGAACAGATAACGTCAGTTGCTCTGTAGAGCAACGTCACACCTCATTTATATATTGTCACCGATATGTGAGGAGCTTTTCAAGCAATATTGCAAAACGTGTTTCATTAAAAAAAAAAAGACCTACCCTACCTTTAAGGATTTTTTTAAACTTTGAATTGCGAAGCTCTAATGCTGTTCCAAAGGTAGACTTCTTGACTTCTGAGTAAATAAATTCAATTCAGTTTATATAGCGCCAATTCACAACAGCTGTCATCTCAAGGCACTTTACAAGAAGAGTCATTGCAATTCAGTTGAAAATTCATTCCAATTAGTTTAAGTTTCTACTTACGGAAACCAAGCAGATTGCCTCGAGTCATTGACTTTGCCCCATTGACGCAGACTCCCATCGACAGTAATCCCTCAACGATCCCTCATACTGACCCAGCTTGTAGCAAAAGTGGGGAGGAAAAACACAATTTTAACAGAAACCTCCAGAACCTGGCTGAGTAGGAGCAGCCATCTTCCACGACTGTGTGGGGGCTTGAGAAGAAAGAGCAGATACATATAAAGAACAAAAAAACTGATGTAAGAGTACTTTATATATTAAAGAAAGTAAAAAGTTGCTTACAGGACATTTAGGACAATCACTGGGAGCTTCATCCCATTCGAAGCCCCCAACAAGGCATTCCAGCTTTAGCCTCTAGGTCTAGCTTCTACTAAAAGAAACTTCATGAGATCAAAAATTAGTTCAGCGTAAATAAACATGGCACCTGAGGAGAAAGGCAGACTTGAGGCTTTCAAGGCATATTGCTGCCCATCACTTCTCTTTCTGATTGGCTACACATCACATTATAAAAGGCTTCATTTTGGTTTGTCTTCAGAACCCAGCACAAGCAGCAAGAACAGCCCAAGACAATCAAACATGTTTAATATACCTAATTTGTAATCCCAATATCCTTTCAAGCAGACCAGAAACAGGCCCTGGCCATTGAATTACTGTGCTTCACTGACTAAGAAACTTGCCTGAATTTAACCCCATATAAAATCTATGGGGCATAGCTAAGAGAAAGAACCGAGACAGGCCAAACAATCCAGAAGAGTTTAAGGCCACTGCTGATGCATCCAAGTCTACTATTACACCTCAGGCTGATGGCATCTATGCATTGAGGCACACCGCATTGTGGCAGTAATTGATGCAAAAGAGGCCCCAAACAAGCACGTAGTACATATGCATGATTATACTTTTCAGAGTTCCAACATCTCTCTATTTAAAATCTTTGTTTTACAGATTTAATGTAATTGTCTAAATTTATGAGATTTTGAATTTGGGGTCCTCATAAACTGTAAGCCATAATAATCAAATTTATAACAAACAAAGACTTAAAACATCTTGCTTTCCATGTGAAGTCTGAGTCTATCACATCACTTTTACCATTTAAGTTGAATTACTTAAATAAATAAACTTCGGCATGATATATATATTTTTCCAAGTTTGTTCTGTAAAACTCCACTAAAGTTAAACGTTATATGTGGTTAATTGCAGGATTTCGATATTTTTTGAGGCAATGTACAAAGATAGTTACATTCAAAAATAAACAAAAAAAGCTATGAATTATTATTTTGTTATAAGATTTATAAAATATAATATATATATATATATATATATATATATATATATATATATATATATATATAAGTGCCAAAAACCAGATCTTGCCTTGTTTTTTGCAAACATAAGTCTACAGTGCAACTCTATGGAATGTAAATGACTAGGTTGACACTGGCATGGTGTAGTTAATGATTTGCAGCATGAGGTCATGTACTGTGCTTGCACTTTGTACCGAATATTTATATAATCTTGCCTGCTTCCAACACTTTCAATTCAGAAGACGCACGTAGTGTAAGTTTAATTTTCTACAGGGTTGTCTGTGTCCTCACCTGAATGGTTTAACGGCAGAGACATGGCTCCAACACTGGTGAGTCCCATAATCTCTAAATGCTTATAAGAATTGTTTCACATTGTTTAATTTTTTCTAATTTATTTCTAAAAACTCTTAGCTGACGCAACAATGACAGGTTCCAAAATGTCTTTGCCTGTTTTATTATGCAAAGATCATAAACACCAACGTCACCCTTAATATTTACATTCACAGCAATGTTTAACACATGTATTGATCTCTTCATTTTATCCCAACAATCATATATTTTTTCTTTTGTTTAAGTTTGACATCGATGCAAAGCCAGGGGATCTGATTGAAATCTTTAGTGGAATTTATCACCACTGGGGAATATACATTGGAGGAAATGAAGTTGTTCATTTAACTCCTTCAAGTAAGTGTCCTAATTATGATGTAGCAGTTTGATTTGCGAACCAGATTATGCCTGAATCTACAGAGCAGCTATGTGGAGTTCCTCAGGGCTCTGTGCTGAGAATTATTTTGTTTTTATAATATAAACTTATTACAGGACAGATAAGTCAATAATTTATTTATTTTTTTTTTTTTTTGCTGATATTAATTTGTGCTGCTCATTTGATCGTCCTGTGGTTTACAAAGTGTTCTTTGATTTACAAACTTTCTTCTTTGATTAACTGCATAACATTCACCAGTCGATGAATAACAGCTACTTACAGCTAAACCAAAACCGTAGAGGAGCATGGGGTAGGATTTCTATAAAAATAAACATGAGTGTCGAGTTTTTCATTGCTATTGGGTGATGAAGCATTATAAACCAGAAAGGGCTGTATTTCGTGCACTATCCTACTGATGTGATGTCAATCGACACTGCTTGTGTCATGACTCGTCACTCAGCTCCATTCACATCATCATCATCCTCATCATCCACACCTGTCTCCAATCTCTATCCACTCATCCTTAAAGCCAGCTCCCATTCCCTCAGTCAGCGCCGGATCATTATTGAAGTCTACCCTGTGTGGTCCCTGCTCCAGCTGCATCCATAATCTCCAACACCAGCTGCACTTTTAATAAAGATCCCTTCACTCCTGGTTCTGCGTCTGGTACCAACCTTCCAGCACACACACCCTGACAGAATGATCCGGCCCGAAAAGATGGACCCAGCGGAAGCTCCAGACTCCGACCTCCTGCTGTCTCTCTGGTGTAGGCTGGAAAAAAATATCCAGCTTCGCCAGTCCCTCTGCTCACCTCACTGCCCTGGAGGATTACATTTTGGACATTCTTCCCCAATTCTGTTCCAGCCTGGACCTGCTCGATGCAGAGGAACTGGCAGTCGATAACGCCCTCCCTGCAGCCAAGGAACATATTTCTCCAGCTGAGTGGCGACCCGCTTCCACCAACGTTGGCTCAGTCTCCAAACTCCACGCACCACCGATCCTCTCCCGTGCAGGCTTCGCTCCTTTTCCGGCTGCTTCACCAAGGGTTCCTCTCTCTCCCCCTGTTTCAGCCAGCCGTCCAGCTGCGGCTACAATGTCGGCGTCTTCTGCCTCCTTCAGGCAGCCTCTCCTTAAATCAGCTATAACGAGCTGTTGAAGTTTTTCTATGGTTACAGGCATAGGCATTTTTAGGCAATTTTGGGGGTGCTGAAGCACCTCCAAACTTAGTCAAAGCACCCCCTAAAGTGGGAGAATCGTTGTAATTTTTTTCCTGAATGTGGATTCACACCCCTTAACTTCTGATCCTAGAATTGCCCCTGGTTACCGGATCGACTACCTCTGCTTCAGAGGGGATCCAGCTCTGCTCCACAAGCTCCTCCACCCTCTCACCGCAGACAGCGGTGCTGACATGGAAGTGCGGCTTCCAGATTGGAGAAGTCTGCCTCTGCTTCAGTCTGCTCAGCCCCAAAGTCAGCATCTGCCTGTTCGTTTTTCCATATGGAACTCTCCTTTTCATTTTTTTATATCTGACAGCATCACATATCATGTACACTCCGTGTTTCTTATGTGAGAGGGGTGGAGAATAACATGTTACATTTGCATTTTACCTGGTAAGATGCTATCTGGTACAGCTTCCTCATCCCAGACATGAAAATCTGTCACCTATTAGTAACATTTGCGGTTTTGAATCAAAAATAGGTCACCTACGTGATTTGTATATCTTCAATGAGAAAACAATCAGCTGTAAACAATGACGAACAGACAGCAGCAGCGAGAGGCAAGTTTTCAGGAGAACGGACTTCTTCGTGTGAATGACAAGACATCTAGTTTCAATTACTTTTTTACATCAGCAGGGGTTATTTAGGATTAAAAACTGTTGCGACCAACCAATTCTAGTTTCCTTTTATTTCGGCTGCGCTCTTTGAGCCTGCGACCAAAGTCCTGACAGAGATTCCTATGAGTTTTTAGAAGGATTGAGTGACTATTTCTAAATGTTTAGAACTGCTAAGCAGGGATGTATCCAGGAGGTTAATACAGAGGGGGGTAAAAGTGCCCAGGGTGGGTCTTGGACTGTAGCACCAAAATAAAAGCAGATATGTTCTTCTAGTAGAAACACAACCATTCATGTGTTCATTTTATTTTGCTAAGATGTGAGTGGTAACAAAGACTCCTAACTCTGCTACTAATGTTACAAATTAATAATGATATGTACAGAAAATTTCGATAATTCCTCTCCTGCCCTCTGCAGGCGGAATTGTATCCATTCCAAGCTTGGGTCCTCTACCAGAGGCCGGGGAGCTTGAGGGTCTTGTATAACTTTGCTGTTTCAAATACTGCACTTTTCTGGACTGAAATGTCTGAGGTTCTTCCAGGGATCTGCTGAAGTCATTCCTCCAGTTTGAGGGTTACTGCCCAGAGTGCTGCCATTACCACGGGTAAATGGACTGATGGACTGAACTTATATAGCGCTTTTCTAGTCTTACTGACCACTCAAAGCGCTTTACATTGAAGCCGCATTCACCCAATCACACTCGCATTCATACACCGACACCCAACATGGCTCGGTAGGGTTAAGTGCCTTGCCCAGGGGCACATCGACATGTGACTGGAGGAGGCTGGAATCGAACCTACGACCCTCCGATTGCAAGCCAACTACTCTACCACTGAGCCACAGTCGCCCACTGTGAAGGTACTACTGTGACCTTCAGGTTCCAAGCCTTCTCTAACTCCTCTCTGAGCTCTTGGTATATTTCAAATTTCTCATGTTCCTCCTTCTTGATGTTACCATCCATCATCTTCCGTTTATCCGGGGTCGGGTCGCGGGGGCAGTAGCCTAAGCAAAGAGACCCAGACTTCCCTCTCCCCGGCTACTAGGGCCAGCTACTCGGGAGGAATCCCAAGGCGTTCCCAGGCCAGCTGGGAGACATAATCCCTCCAGCGAGTCCTGGGTCTTCCCCTGGGTCTCCTCCCGGTGGGACGTGCCCAGAACACCTCACCAGGGAGGCGTCCAGGAGGCATCCTGACCAGATGACCGAGCCACCTCAACTGGCTCCTCTCGATGTGGAGGAGCAGCGGCTCTACTCTGAGCCCCCTCCGGATGACCGAGCTTCTCACAACTGCAGACGCCTTACCAATCCGTCCATCGATCTCCCGCTCCATTTTCCCCTCATTTGTGAACAAGACCCCCAGATACCTAAACTCCTCCATTTGAGGAAGGACCTCATCCCCGACCCGGAGAAGGCACTCTACCCTTTTCCGGCTCAAGACCATGGTCTCGGATTTGGAGGTGCTGATCCTCATCCCAGCCGCTTCACACTCTGCTGCGAACCACTCCAACGAGAGCTGTAGATCACATTCAGATGAAGCCAACAAGACCACATCATCTGCGATAAGCAGAGACCCGATCCTGGGGTCACCAAAACGGATCCCCTCCACGCCTTGGCTGCACCTAGAAATCCTGTCCATAAACGTTATGAACAGGACCGGTGACAAAGGGCAACCTTGGCGGAGTCCAGCTCTCACTGGAAACGAGTCCGACTTCCTGCCGGTCTTGATGTTACCATCACTTGGTATTGCGACGGCTTTCCGCTGCTCTTTATCAACCAACAACAATGATTTGCGGTTGGTTTGACATTACCATCCTGTCTGTCTGGATCTGGAAGTTCCACAGGATCTTTGCTTGTTCATTCTCCACCGCTGTTGGACCTAGGGGTTTCCAGCCCATACTCCACACAGATATTTCTGTATACTATGCCAGACCCTTGGTTATGACGTTTTTTTATGCTTTCCTGGCCAGCATTTACACCCTGCTGTTATGTGCTGGATTGTCTCAGATGACTCTTTGCACAGCCTACACCTTGGGTCTGGTGTGGTAGATCTGAGCCTCTATCACTTATTTGCTCAGAGCCTGCACCTGTGCATCCAGGATGAGTGCCTCTGTGGTGTCCTGTAGGCTAGCCATTGGTGGGATTTCTTGAGATCAGCCACTTCAGTTATGTTCCGGTGGTACATCCCATGTAGAGGCTTGTCCTCTCATGATGGTTCCTCCACCAGCACGTCCTTATCTTGCCATTGTCTCAGGCATTCACTGAGGCCCCGTCCACACTACTGTTTTTTTGTTAGAAACGGAGAGTTAAAACGAAAACTATCTCCGTCCACACTAGCGTTTTCCATGTGTATTAGAATTGATCTCCATCCACATTAAAACGACTGAAAACGCGGATCACATGACCATTCTCCAACACTGGGCATGCGCGCGCCGGTATAAACAGGCAACCGATTGACCATTCCTCAGCTGCTAGCAAAAACATCAAAGCCAGTAACGCTTGTAATTCGTTATCCATGTTGCAGTTTCTAACGTAATGTACTCCAGGCTGTTTTTGTATGTTATCTTCCGGGGACAGGTCATGTGATGGTGGCTGACGAATCAGGGAAGGATATGCCATGACCGATGACACCCAATCATAGAGCCGAGTGTCATCTGCTGCATCATCGTTTCTCAAGTCCTCCGTTTCGAACGTCCACACCAAAACACCCTCCGGAGTTTCAAAACGAAAAACGGGGTCGGGAGCGTTTCTAAACTTCTGCGTTTTGGGTCTCCGATTTTGCCGTTTTAGTGTTGATTGGAGGTGCAAACGTAGCAAAAGGTCTAATTTTGTAATTGAAAACGCAGTAGTGTGGACGGGGCCTGAGTATGTCATCCTTTGAAGCCTTGTCCTTGATGTACTCAAGCACTGTAAAATCTGATTAGTTCACCTTACTTGAAAAAAGCACGGAAACTGATTGCACTTAAAATGATAAGTGACAATGATAAGTGAAAATGATAAGGACTAGGTAAATATGTGTTGGAGCCACTAATGTATGGAAAGTAAAATGACCTTAAATGCAAGTTATTATAACTAAGACAAACCAGTATGACATATTTAAACTACCAGTAAAAGTTTTTTTTTTTTACTGACTATTAATATAGGCTTTTAGTTATATTCATCTTGATTAATAAGTGAACAGAAATTTACAAAGTTAGTTCAGAACCCCAATTTTCTGTTAATAAAACGAATGGTTCTTATTTCCTATTGGTGCTGCTCCAAGAAACAGAAAACGTACTGCATTTGAGGCAATTTGCATAAAACTGCGAACACTGTGGAACATTTTTTCGAATCAAGATCAACCCTTATGTTTGAACAGTTAAATGATCTATATTTAAAACATGCAAAGGTACCTCAATACAATAAACTTCCAAGTCACTCATTGCTTCAAAAATATGCCCCTACGCACCCTGGGAAATATGATAATTATGTCACTCTGATCATTTTCAGGTACCTACTTTTACCACTTAACTAACTTTAACATTGATTAACAATTACTTAAGACATTGGCAAGATGCATTCAAATAAAATTTGCTCATAGTGGTAACTTAAGCCATGCAAAGGTCACTCAGAATAGGAAGTAAGATGTACATTTCTTATATCCGATTACATTTTTATTTTTAAAATCTATTTAGTAGCTCTTATTAGTACTGGTCACTTATCTAGAGCACGTCATGGTAACTATTCGATTTTACAGTGTGGAGCTTGGATGTTTAATCCTGGATAGTGGCTCTCACGCTCATCAGTCTTCGGCCTCCTTTCTTCCGCTGTGCGTACAGTCTCAGAGTGCTGGATTCGAAATGGAACCCTCCATCCATGGTGAGGAGCTTTTGTGTCTTAACATCTGTGGTCTGTATCTCATCCTTTGGCCAACTTATTATTCCTGCAGGGTATCTGATCACTGGCAGGTTGTAGATATTTATTGCCTTGGACTTGTTTTTTCCATTGAGCTGGCTTCTTGGGACTTCCCTCACTTTTTGAAGGTATTTGGCTGTTGCTGCTTCTCTCTTTTCCTGTTTGAGGTTGCCATTATCCTGTGGTATTACCATGTATTTGTGACTGCCCTCAATTGGGCTGATTTATCAATGGTTTGTCCTTGTTACAACCGCACAAACCGAACAGCATTGCAAAAGCAGGCTCTAGCTGAGCTATCAACGTGTTGCAGAGTGCATTGCACCACTTAAACCCACAGCAAGACGCATGCAATCCATTTAGCGCTTTTGCCCTTGATGAATATGCAATCTGGGTGTTTCTCTAAGAAGACACAACATATTGGGAGCAGAATAGGAAAAGAAGTAGGCGTTCCAGGCATACTGTGATTTACTAAGCATAAAGTTTGTGCCGGCTATTTTACCGTCTATTTTGGGCACTTCTGAAAAGGATGTTTTAATTTTGCGCTACAACATTCAACATATTATTGATAAACAAAATGTCATTCAAATACATTATAAACGAAGAGTAATCAACACTCTAATGGTCATAAAACTGAGAGTTATGTAAATGTATGTATTATGTATTTACCTGTTTTTCCCCCAAAGTAACTCACTGCGCGCTCATCACTTCTGCACCTGGTAAAGATGGGCTTAGTGCACATGATCCTCGTGGATCCTAATTAGTTTCTCACTCAGTGGTTAACCTTCCTGGAGTCCAATTAATACAATATGGTAATCATATACAGTACCACAATGATAACTGGCATTATATATGACACTTTAAAAACAAAATTCAGACATGGTGTTGTTTTAATAGGTCTAACCCTGCAATAGGATGTGTGCATGCAGCAGAGAGCAGCGCATGTTCACTGCATGAATATTTATTACAGACAAATGCCAGCAGGATTTGGACTTGGCGCGGATTGGTTGCTGCAATTTCGGGTGGGAAGGTGAGCCTCTGGCTGAGGTCTACCCACATTTCCCAATCCCGGGCTGCGTTCAATGAGCCAGAGTCTTGAAGTGATGGTTTGGTCTGCTGTTTCTCCCCTTCCCACAAGAGGGTCGTTCTCAGTGGGATGGTAATCTGGGCATTTAGAAGCATGGCGTTCTGCAGCCAAAGCACTTCAGCACTTAGTTGTGGTGCCAGATGTATCTTCCTTGAGTTAGGCTGTTCTTGGAACCCACCAGGATGTGTTTGAGGGTTGCTGGGGCTGCACACAGGGGACAGGTTGGGTCCTGTCCATGCCAGAGATGAAGTTTGGTTGGGGAGGGCAGGACATCATATGTAGCTCTGATTAGGAAACTAGCCTATTAGCCTCCATGCTCCACATCTCGCTCTATGTGATTTTTTTCCTCCACTCCACGTCATGGCACTTCATCCAGGGGCCTTGCTGGGCTTATGAGACAGCCTTGGGACACCTTTCTGCTTCCTCCTGATGGCGCAGCTCCTCCACCACCATGTGCCGGCGTTCGGTTAGAGTAGCCTCTTGCCATGTGGGTGTTGCTGCTTACGGTCCAAGGCCTGGGATTCTGTGAGAGTCATTTCCAGCCTTTATTTGGTATATTTGTACTCCTCCACCAGGCTTAAGATTGGCACAGAGAGGGCTCTGTTACCATACAGGCCAACGCTGGTAAGGCATCTTGGCAGTCCAAGCCACTTCCTCACTTCTGCATTCACTAATCTCTCCAGTCGATTGGCATGGGATAGCGTGACCTCATAGAGATTGGTGACATGAGACGGGGCAGCAACCCAAACTGAAAACACCACAGCTTCAGCTTCCTGGGGAGAGCAGGGTTGTTAATCTTCTTGAGGCCGCTGATTGTAGCTTGCCTGAGTAGTTCCACCTGCTTTGAGTCTTTGAGTTGTGAGCTATATTTAGCGTCCAAGGCTTTTGATAGGTTTCTCCACAACTGTTGGTATTGGCTTGTTCTTGACCTGGACTCTCTAAATGGTTAGCTGGCCTTTGACAATCGATATACTGTGGGATTTGCTGGGTTTAATTGCCATTCGTGCCCATTTAATATTTCCCTGGAGTTTATCCAGCAGGCGTTTGGTACATGCATTTGTTGTTGCTCTTGTCGTCATGTTGTCCATGTATGCTCTGATTTGAAGAAGACGCAACCTGCTCTTCAACCGTTCCCTTCCAATTACTCATCGGGATGTTCGAATAATGACCTCCATTGCCATGGTAAACATCAGTGCAGCGATTGTTGCAGCCCGCCATTATGCCTTTTTCAAGGTGCTGCCAGGCAGTTGTACTGGCCTGTGCTGTCACACAGAATTGCAGGTCCTGGAAATAGGCTTTTGCCAGCCTTGTGATACCCCCTGGGACTTGGAAGAAATTGAAAGCCGTCCACAAAATCTCATATGGCACTGACCCTAAGGCATTGGCAAGATTTAAGAAACTCAC
Organism: Apricaphanius iberus; assembly: GCA_028564705.1. Lineage (NCBI taxonomy): Eukaryota > Metazoa > Chordata > Actinopteri > Cyprinodontiformes > Aphaniidae > Apricaphanius > Apricaphanius iberus. Next base: position 899,762 of record JAPXFQ010002510.1, read on the forward strand.
ATGCAGGTCTTTCCCCTCCTTCTTGGCTGTCCTTATCTGGTGCCAGAACATTTGTGTGTTTCAGGGATCCTGAGAAACCACTTATCCCTGCCTTCTGAACTGAGGTGTTGACAAAGTTGTTCTTCTGGAAGAACACAGAGCCTTTGGGCCACAACACTGAAAAATATCTTTCCCTCCTGGAGGCTGATTTGGCAGAACTGATCGATTTGTCCATATTTGACCCCCGGTTTGTCACGAAGCATCTTCCTCACAGCAGTAAACGTAGCTCGCCGTTTGGGCACTGCCAGTGGCAGGTCAAGGAAACTCTGGATCCTCTGTCCGCAGAACATTATATCCTTGGTGTTGAAGATCTTCTTCATAATATCCTCGTAGGTATGGCAATAGTGCACTCTCACTATCTGGGAACAAAGGGGCTCCTTATAACCAGGTTTACTTCTCAAGGCTCTGTGGGCTCTGTCTATCACCGGGGCTTCATCCAGGGTCTGTCATTTCAAGCGTCCTTCAAGGTCTAGGCATCTTTCAGTCAGTGATACAACCTGCCAACGGAGTGTTTGAATGTTGTTCTCCTGCTCCTGTATTGAGTCAGATGAGCCATTAGCCGCCTCATCTAGCTCTTGCAGAATATGGCTATGGGCCACCATTTCACTTCTCAGGACACTTATTACTATATCATTTTCTGCTTTTTATATTGCAATTGGCAGGAGCTACCTGCATGTGCGTCCTACCCTCTTATCACCAACCAGGAAGTTCTACCGAACATTGTATTTAAAAAAATTATATCAAAAAAGATTCTTAATTTAGAGTGACCATATTTTGATTTTTAAAGGACACTTGGCTCTTTCAAAGGCCAGTTTACCCAGCATAAACCTTTGATTTTTTAATTGTAAAGTCTGCAATCTCTGTGGTTAGAAAGAATAGTATAACGGCAAACTTCCATTAGGCTTTCTTGAGTACAAAAATGACTATAAATGATAATGAATTAAATAATTACTCTCCTGAATTAGAAAATTTTATCAGAACCAATGATGGTTTACGTTTTAATTTTACAAAAATAAACAAAAATCTCAAATAATATAATGAGAATTTTTTTATATTCAGTATAATAAAATTAAAAAGCAGCAGTCTTTAAAAGAGGATCAAAATAGTGTAAACTCACTGTTTCATTTTAAAATTAATCTTCCTCAGTCAATTTATAAATTAACTCTCACTTTGCACAGTATTTTATAAGTTTCTGTGTCTATGTAACCTGCGGGATCTTTGCAAGTTTTTGTCATACACAGAAACACACACGCCAGCTATGGGAATGATGGCCTCCGCCACTCATTTGTTGGAGCAATACGGTTTATCTTATGTGGTTCATATGTAAAGCTTGTGCCTTGACTTCATGTAAATAGCAACAACATGGCAGAGCGCAACTCTGCACACAACCGGCTTTCTGTTCTATCTGAACAAATCAGAACCAGTCACTTGTTGACAATGGATCACGGAGGGCTGTCGTTATGCAAACATCGCACCAGTCAGTTTAAATATGGTCTCCTGATAAACGATGAAAATCTCTCGGAAGCCCTTGAAAAGTGGATGGTCACCCCACCTGCCTAGCTCTCACGTGGGCATCATTGTAATCCACGTACCAGGAACTCATGCTCAAACCAATGTTCTGCATTGATTGTAGTGCAAACTCTGTTTAAATGCATTAACCTTTTTTGCCACGCTAATTCCTCTGTAATTAATCCCAATAACTGAGTTGAAATGTCCTCACCTTATTTATTTATTTATATATATATATATTCAAATTTAAGTGATTGGCAAAAAAGAGAAAATCACACATTAAAACACTGCAACTGTTGAAAAATGCTGCCACAACATCAGGGATTTTAGGCCGCAACAATCACAAAAAACTGCAGCAAGTGCTGGAGCGACTGATTAGCTGTAACGATGCAATAGTTGCTTCTTATGATGTCAAAGAGTGAACTTGAGATGGTACTCCATTTTTTACCTTTACATAAACAGACTACTTTATTTGTTTCTACTTGATTTGATTTGTCTTTAGGTCTCAAAAACTCTGCTGCAAGCCTACTGATTCAAACAGAGGAGTTCTTATAAACCCTGAATTAAAGTCACTACACAGTCTGCTAATGACCCCTAGTTTTCGTTTGAAGATTTTAGTCTTAACCTTAAAAGCTAGTTCCACTTTTTCTGATTTTAAAGAAGCTTTAGTTTTGAGTTTTTTATTATATAGATTTAAGTTTGTATTGTGTTTTGTTTTCTGTAATGTATATTGTTTGTATTTTCTTGGGTTATTCTTCTTGTGAATTGCTTTGTGACATCTGTCTGTGAAAATGTGCTATATAATTATTCTTTCATTTACCTATGTTCCATAAAGCATACAGTGGAAGTGATTTGGAAGAGCGGTTCACCTTCTTTGACAGCAGCAAAGCTATGGTAAGGCGTCAGAAGATCTGGGAAGTGGTTGGGTCCAACCGTTTCCATGTCAACAATCTACTGGATGATAAGTATCAGCCTCGTGATCCCAGCATCATTGTCAGCAATGCTGTGAGAATGGTTGGTCAGGAGCATCCGTACAATGTTGCTACTCATAACAGTGAACACTTTGTCACAGAGCTTCGGTATGGGAAACGAGAATCACGTCAGGTGAGTGAATCTGTGTAAAATCTCTTAAAAAGGATGAAATGTTTTAAAACCGATTTGAACAAGAACTGTAAAATTAAATGATTCCATCTCATGCAGAGCCCTTTCAGTACAGCCTGATCATTTTGAATGATGCAAAAGACTGGTTCAGTGCTACAATAATAATAGCAAAGATATATATAGTTAAAACCAGAGATTTATATATCTAAAAATATAGTATTTTCAGACTAAGGTTAAAACCAACTAAACTTGTCATGTTTTAGGTCCTTTAGAATAATCAAAACTGTCTATTTATTAAATGTCACAATGATACGAGAAATAAGATGCCAAAGATTTTTTAATTAATGCCTTGAAAATAAGAAGTTTAGAAACGCATCTTCAGTATTTGTTGGCATTATGTTTGAACTTTAAGACTTTAAGACTCAGAAAATCTTTAGTTTCCTTTTAGAATCAACATTTTCTATGAGATACTATACTACAAAATACTCCCACAAATGTGGGCCGTTGCAAACAAGATTTGTTAATTTGCACACACGAAGAAGTGACTTTCCTAACAAATTCATTCAAGCTCATGTTGCAAAAATGAGTATACCCCAATTATAGTCTTAGGAGAAAAGTCACACTAAAAACTACATTCTAATTAACAGCCATTCAACCACAGGTGAGTAATGATTCATTTAAAGGAGACATATTATGATTATTTTTCCACAATTTAAAATAGGTCTAAGAGTTCCAGAAAACATGTTTCTGAAGTTGTTTCCTGGAAACAACTTGTAGGAAACAATAGTTACCAACCTGTACTACTCTCTGTTTCAGTCCCTTGCAGATTGTGCTGTTTTCTGCCGATCAACACATTTTTATGAGCTGCTGTTAACTTGGCCACGCCCAACGCTTCTACAATCTTAGCTAACGCCCACCACTGACATAATGACTGTTACCACTATGTGTGAAAGTTATGGACATGGCTGCTATAGTAGTTCAACCATACACACAAAAAAGGGAATTAAACCATACAAGAAAAAAATGAGTTCAACCAAACATGTTTGAACCAGAATCTGCTCCTCCGTAGGAGGGGAGTCTGCTGCACAGCAAATTTAAAAGTGCAGATTTAACACTATCATAGTTGAAATCAGCACCCATGCAGAGTTTATATGGTGACCACTGTGGTCAACTCAGATAAATAACTAAAGACATGATACAACATTTTACACCATGAAGGTTGCAATTACTCTGTCGGTGTTAATAATAATAATAATACAGATGGGAGCACTGGTTGTACTGTAAACTACTGAATTTCCCCTCGTGGGATCAATAAAGTATTTTTGATTTAATTGAAAATTAAAAATAATTAAATTAAAAATATTTTTATTCTGATAATTCCACTCCCCAATGTTTCTGTGTGAGAACCTGATACTCAGATAATTCAGCAAAAATACTTCTGAATGGTTATTTAAGAAATGACTTCAAGTTAAAAGAATAGATTTAACTGCTTATCTGGCACTCTGATATCTTCCTGAGACGCTGACTCTAAAGCCTTCCAGCTCCATCTGCTGACTCCAGCTCTCTAGCACCGCAAAGACCCCGCTCTTTGAGCTCCGTGCGGCGGCAGGTCTTCAGCCTTACCCGCCCTTACCGCCAGATTCTTACCATCACGGAGTATTTTGCGTGGAGCTGCAACATGGTGTTTCCTAATCTGAACAAGTGCTTTCCAATCGGAAACTGTTGTTTACTGCTGTACCTGGTGGGTGGAGACAGTAATCAACTGGTGGGTGGAGGCAGCTCTGAGGTGGTGTGGATATTCCAATATTCTGGCTTTTGACATAGAAAGCTGGACAGATTTTGAACAACTCAATCAGAGACTGAATGCAGGATCAATTAAGAAAATCATATCTCACTCAAAACAGCATGGATGTTTTTTTCCCCAAATTTACTTGCATGTATATGTACCAGAGACACACAATAACAACCCAAATCCCAGGAAAACGGATTTTTTCATAATATGTCTCCTTTAATAGGTGTCCAGCAGGGAGGTGACTATAAAAGGGCATTGCTTAACAAAGAAAACCCCTTCCCATTTCATGTTGTCAACAATGACCCCCCATGGAAGAGAAATGTCACAAAATGTGAGAAAGGAAATAATTTGTTTACACAAAAAAAAGGTGAGGGCTACAAGTAGGTCGGCAAAGCTTTAATATCAGTCAAAATGCTGTAGCAAAAGTGATCCACACATTTAAGAAAGATGAAAGTGCAACCATCTTACAGAGACATCTAGGCCGTCCATGGAAGTTAACATCAGTTAACAGAAGCATCTTCTGATGAGAAAGTTTGAAAGAAATCGCAATGCAAGTTCACTGCAGTTAGCTAAAGCAGTAGAATGCAAAACTCGAAATGACTGTTTCCCGTGACACCATATGACAAAATAGAGATTTTTTTTCTCAAGTTTCTCATGTTCCTTGTTTTTGATGATACCATCACCACAACGGCTCTCCTATGCTCTTTATCAACCACTACAATGTCTGGTTGGTTTGCCATTGCCATTCTGTCCGTCCGTATCTGGAAGTCCCACAGGATCTTTGCTTGGTCATTCTCCACCACCTTTGAAGGTGTTTTCCTACCTTGGGGTTTCCAGCCCATTCTCTGCACAGATGTTTCTGTATACTATGCCAGCCCCTTGGTTATGACGTTCCATGTATGCTTTCCCGGCCAGCATCTTACACCCTGCTGTTATGTGCTGGATTGTCTGAGATGACTCTCAGCCTACACCTTGGGCCTTGTCTGGTGTGGTAGATATGAGCTTCTATCGCTCTGGTGCTCAGAGCATGCTCCTGTGCTGCCAAAATGAGTGCCTCTGCGCTGTCCTGTAGGCCAGCCCTCTCTAGCCATTGGTTGGATTTCTTGAGATCAGCCACTTCAGTCATGTTCAGGTGGTACATCAAATTGTAGGGGGTTGTCTTCCCATAATGGTTCCTCTTTCACCACCTCCTCATTTCGCCAGTGTCTCACATTAACTGAGTATGTTATCCGTTAAAGAGCTAAACCTTGTCCTTGATGTACTCATGAAGCTTGGATGTTTAATCCTGGATAGTGGCTCTCACAATCATCAGTCATCAGCCTCGTTCCTTACGCCATGCAAATAGTCTCAGGGTGCTGGATTTGAAATGGAACCCTCCATCCATGGTGAGGAGCTTTTGTGTCTTAACATCTGTGGTCTTCGTATCTCATCCTTTGGCCACCTTATTATTCGTGCAAGGTATCTGATCACCGGCAGGGCATAGCTGTTTATTGTCTTGGACTTGTTCTTTCCACTAAGCTGGCTTCTTAAGACTTACTTTACTTGTTGGAGATATTTGGCTGTTGCTGCTTCCCTCGTTGCCTGTTCAAGGTAGCCGTTTGCCAGGTACTTGGAACTGTCCTCAGAGTCTTATTGTTCCCTCTGGGAGTGACACCCATTCAGTATGGCAGTTATGTTTTTCTCATGTTTCCAGCCTTGGTGGGTCTACTCTGCCGCTATTGCCCTGCCACTGAGTGGGTTGGGTTGCAGACAGCCTGTTTATTCTTCTGGCTTTTTTGTCTTTTATGTACCTCTGTAGTCCGCTGGTCAAGGGTTGGAGTATTTGCATGGCAGTTTTGAGTGCTTCGGATATGGGCATCTGGCTGTATCTCTTGGGTATTGATAATATTGGTAGTATCATTGTACCTCTCTGGGCCTCTGTCACCATCTTTTCCATGGTGGTTATTGTTTCTCATGGCTCCCATGGTTGCTGTTATTGCCAAGCATTTCTAGGATCATTGCAGCTGAAGTGTATATCTGCTCATTGGTTTTAGTGATAATCGCTCTGAATGCTGCATTCAAAGTTTCCAGGAGACTTTCCGAGAGTACTTCACTTAGCTTATGTAATTGGTGTCGGGGTTGTGTTGCACTCATCCTTGCCATGATCTTATCTTCAGTCAGCCGCTTCCTCACTCAGCACAATTGTTTCACTTATTGACGGTCCATTCCCCATCTCTGTTTGGGGAGTTGGTATAATCTCCCCTCTGACTTTCCGTCCTGACTCCTTCTTGCCATAGCATTTGTGTTGTATCTCGGCAATCTCAAGTTGTGATAGCAGTTTCCATTTGTGGATGTTGTAGATGTTTGTGGAACACTTAGCTATTAGTTGCTTTGCCGTCAGCCATGACTGTGGGTTTTGAAGTAACCATTTAGCTTACATTCTTTTTGTGTAACCCCTTGGACTAGAGTTACTTAAGTAGTAGCCAGGTTATTTGCCGCACCAATTTTTGCCAGGTTATTTCACACTTTTTTCAGACAGAAAAAAATGGGTTTTTTTATCAGTAGGTATATGTAAATATCTGGTTTCAACTGTATTGCCCTAACAATTTGGTCACAATGTAATTTATGGTGCAATGCTAACACTGGTATTTTGTTGAATATAGGGTACAAAAGTGTTTGCAGTGTTTTAGAAACAGCAACATAATATTTGGTTTGTTTTTACAGGTTCAAAATGCAGCCCTGATTGGAGGTATTGCCACAGCCGGTGTAGCGATTGCAGTTGTGGGTTCCGTTTTGTTTTCAGCCCTCAGCAAAAAAAAGGACAAAAAATAATTGTATGAAGCGTTAACATGTGTGTGCTTAATAAAAGGTATTATTAAATGCATGTTATTTGATGGAAATGCTTAATTTGTATTATTTTATTATGTGTTTCAATAAAGATAAAAGTTAATATGAAAGGTAATATGAACTATCAAAACTAAACCTTGGAAATTATTTTTTTTTTTTTACATCATATAGTGAAAATTAAGTGAGATAAGCGCTGGGCTTTAATTCTCAAATTCCAGATCCCAGATATTTAATGTAATATTTAGTTGACAAAAATGGGGAAGTTGTTATGATCCTTGCGTGTTTGACTTTTGGGTTTCATTTGTGTTTCCGTTTTGATTATTTCCTTGTTTTTAATTTACATTTTTTTGATATTTCCTTGCTGGGTCAAATCAAGATAGGATTTTAGAAGTCTTCACCTAAATCAGGTCTGTTTCTTTTTTGTAATTTAATCCTTTAGAGAACTTTTTTCTTTTCTTACTTTTAAGGTTAAAGTTAAACACAAGGTACAGAGCTGTATTTTGCTCTCTGCATATGAGTCAAAATTAAACATTTAGAATCTTTTTTCCCAGCAATTAGCATTTTAAGATGGTTTGAACTTTGTCTGAAAAAGATGAGCAGTGCATATTTTTTATCACTAAAGCAGGTAAATTAAGGTTTAAGATTGTTGACATTACTTGCAAAAACTGTATTTTGTGAATCACTACAAAACTAGGCACATTTTAAACAAAAACTTTCAATTCTATTTTTCAAATCATGATCCGTCAAGAAGTTTCAATTGATTCTGTACTAATGTGAATGATGGAATTTAGATTTCTTTTGCTTCAAAATTCTAAACTTTCATTTGTTTTTAATTTGTTTGATAACAAAAATTCTGAATCTACAACAGGTCACATGTCATGGGGACATTTTAAAGGGTCTAACAACAAAAACCTTGACTGGTCAGTGGGTTACCTTGACTCAAACTAATTCTTTAAAAATACTCCACAAAAATGATTAGGTTACAATATGTTATTCAATTGTTAAAATGTAGGAACATTATTAGAAGTGTCATATAACCAGATATCATTAGAATGAAAATATTTTAAAAGTGTAAAAGCCTCAGTGATCGAAAGCAACAGATTAAAGCTGCTTGCAAGTGGGGGCATCTAGGGTTCCCTGGTCCTGATAACCTATAGACCATCCTCAACTTCCTTCTGTCTCTGAGTGCTGTAAAATCAAGGGTGGGCTGTGAAGGCTGTAAAATAGACCTCGGAAATATTAAAACATTTTGTTATTGGGACACAGAACAAAAATGTTTACATGGGCTGGTCATCACAACAAACTCAGCTCAAAAATAACATGTGCCAAAAAGTAGAAGCATTGGACCTGATAGACACACATCCTACAATTTACTGGACATACATGACAAGAATCAAATGAATACTTTAGTTTTAATCACAGACGCGAAACAACTTTTTACATTAACATAAACATTTTACCACTTTTATTCCAACCTCCACTGTTCAGTGGTTACTGCTGAATTCAATCATTTGATGATAACATTTATTTCAACCTGCTGTGAAATACAAGTTTTCTCACCGTTGGAGCTCCAATGAGGGAACAGTAAAATAAATAAAATATCATCTGAAGAACGTTTTTAGTATATTCTCTAAGTCCCCCCACACACACACCCTCCCCCCACACGTTCAACTATGAGCTGGCTCAGCTCTCCAAGGACGCAAATTACATCATAGGCGAACAGACTGTGGGATTGAGCTGTGTGGAGTTCATGGGCTGCTGACTACTGATGCACACACATGCACACACAAACTCACACCCTTACAGATGCACACACTTTCCTTGTCATCACTGCTCTAGCTGTACCCCCAATCTCTCCTGCCCACTCCAGGAAGCAGTTAGATGGTGCACATCTGTTGCAGCACGTCCCCCTATCCCCCCTGTTGTGTCATTGTTAATGTCTGAATATGTGCTTAAATGTTTAGGTGTGGTTTTTTTTCTATTAGCTGTATTCTGACTCTGGATTAAGGATTAAAACACATTTTTTTTCCCCCCACCTTGGACCCCTCCCTCCCTGATGTTTATCTGTTTTTGTCTGCATACATGGGAGCGCTGCTCTGGCGGCTGCAAGCCCTTCAGTGACCTCGATCTGTTTTTGTTTGTTGTTGTTTGTAATGATCTTGGACAGGTTGGACTGTAAATTGAAATTTCCCCTCGGGGTTCAATAAAGTATCTTTGAATTGAATTTGAATTTGTCATTGTTATTAGATTATGAAACTTTGGCTGAATAACTCATAATAAAGCTGTTTTAAAGAGGACATGGAGAATTGCTTGAAGTGTAATATTACTAAACGAGCATTAAACAGCAATATCCCCTGTGGACATAATCAGTTTTTTTTTTTTTTACGTGTCCTGTCTAGCAGTATGCTACTCAGAATTGGTGTCTGAGTACCAAGTACAAGCCCAACAGTTTTACTTTCCCAAGCAGAGTATTACAGCTTCGCTGTAGTACGCCACTTGATGTATATGTATGAAAAATCTTTATTAGTGATTACTGTGGGTTCAATTTCCTGACGTCATGGACATTAAACTGAGACAAGAAGGAAGAAAGGAAGAAGGTGAAGAAAAGAAACCGGACCAGCAGAGGTGCGAACCGACGACACAAGACAGGGAGGCAAACAAAGAACACAAGAAAACATCCCAGTCCTCCACCTCTGCCGGACGGCAGAGAAACAGTAATACAAAACAAAAACGACAAACTGTACAGAACCAAACCAATAGTTCGGATCTAGTAGAATAAACTAAGAATTACACATTCACTACACACAAGCATTGATTAATGAACATAATATAAATGTTTCTGGTAAGCTCCTGTGAACAACTAACTAATGATGATAACCTCAGCTTAAGATATGTCCGTCCTCACCAATGTCCCCACACCCATGTGTGTGCGAGCATGCAGGTCGGAATAAGGTTTCCCCACGCAAGTGATTGATAGCTGGTGTAAGGAACCGTCAATCCGTCCTACAGGAATCGGCACAGACATGGAGGAGGCAAGAGATGTATGCATCCAGGGTCCCATAGAGTACAGAGGCCACAGGCGGATCAGCGCAGGGTCGATCACCCGCCAAGAGGGGAACAGATGGAAGCCCCAGGGGAACACCCACCAGCCGCAATGCTGGGGCCCGAGAGATCGCAGTGACGAGCCCACGGGCTCCGCCGGTAACCGGCTACGCCAGGGCGGGCCCGGATCAGGAACCGGAGGCCACGGGGACCAGGGGCACCCCGCCCCCCAGCGGGGCCCCAACCAGGGACCAGCCGACAAGGGCCCCCCGCCGCCGCCGCAGGCAAGGAGGATCCGCAGCCAACCGACGGACAACACACGCCGCCGCCACCCCGGACCAATACCCACCGCCAACAACCCGGCCCGCCTCCACACACCCACACGCCAGGGAGCCACAGCAAGAGCCACAGCGGATGTACGCCCTCCCCAGGCCGCGCCTGGGGAGGGTGTCCCAGGCGCTGGACGCCCTATGCTATCTGGATGTCCAGGTGCCGAGCCGGCACCTGGACATCCAGATCTTCCAGCTCCCGGGTCCAGATCCTGCCCCACGTAGGGCGCCAAGATCAGGGGCCCAGCCAATGCCGGACAGCCCCACCAGGCGAACAGACCAGCCAGCAGAAGTCCTGGAACCGGCAGGAGGACTGGGCGCCAGGCACGGTCCCCACCGATCCACCGGACGGCACCAACCTGTTCTACAACCTCGGCACCCCCAGAAGAGGTGCCCCAGTCAATCCAAGGAGGACGTCGGCCCGAAACAGCGGCCGCCCGACACACCGGACCACCCAGGACCCGCCCGACATGCACCAGGACCGAGCCGGGCCGCAACCGGGACCCCCGGCCCCAGGCATCGAGAGCCATCATCAACCAGCGGGCAGGAGCAACCATCACCGACGGGGAGTGACGGGGAGGGAAGAAGATGCCTCAGGCCAGAGAGCAGCCAAACACCCAACCTGACAGGTAGACATAGACAGACAGAGACACTCATACGTACCCTCCTTCTCATGCGTACACATTCTTACAAATGCAGGACATACGAAAAAAGGACGCTATACACTCATTCATCCCCCCCATACGTACACTATACTCCATACTCCCAGGCCCAGGGACAGACGCCCCAATAGAGAACCCTGCCCCTGCACCCAGGAGACAGACCCCTTTGCCCACCAGGACGGGGACAAGCAGACCGCCAAGGCCCCCACACCGGCAAGAGCAGTCCACCAGCCCAGGACCCCGACCAGACGGCGTGATGTTCTATCCGGGCTCCGACCCCTGATGGTCCAACGAACAGGGGTGTGGAAAGACCCCCCAGCCTCTCTCCCCCAGCTCAATGTGGTGTTGTTGCGTGTTGTTCTAATGTGCACTTAAAACAGAGGGGGGGGACATGGGAATACTGCCGGGTACCCCCATCTCCCCCCCCGGGCCCTCAGTGTCTAGATGCGTTTAACCAGTGGGTGCCGGCACCACAGGCGAGGCCCCCACAACGGGCCCCTATAGGGGGCCCCCCATGAGGGGTCCCGCCCCCAGCGCCAATGCGCCACACCGCCAGGTCCCTACATGTGCGTTCCATGTAAATGTTGCAAGTGTAAGTGTCTAAGTTGCTCAATAAAATCGGGACCCAGGCCGCCACCGGGTAGCGAAGACGGAAGCTCCATCCCGCACCCCAGTGACGTGCCCACGTCCCAAGGCCTTGTGAATGGTAGAATGAAGGAGCAGGTGGACAGAGGCATGGGGATGGGGAGAAAATAACTGGGGTGGCCATTGCCAACCCCAGGGAGCCAGCTCCCCTGCTGACTCCAATAGGTACCCCCTTTCGGCCGATCCACCAGGGGTGGGAGGCCCCAGCACGTCAAGTCGGGGCCCACGGCAGCGGCACCCCCGAGCCCCATGGGGGCCCCGGCAATCCACCAGCCCCCATGCCAGGGGCATACCATAATCAGTTTTTAAAAGAAGACATATAGCATCTACATAGGAACCAGAAATTAGTTGCAAAGTGTTCAATCATGTTTATATTGCACATATTGAGGACAACATCTCCTTATTATGATAAACTAGCCTGTAACCACTTCCTATCACATCTGATAACTGATGCCAGCATCCACCTTATCTGAAGGAAATATATATTTTATAAAGCATGTTTATAGCAACATAAGCATGCTTTGAATATTGTTTCTAAGTACTTTACTTAATTAGCATTCAGAATAGTCCTTTATTGTCCCATGAGGGAAACTCATTTCAGTACAGCCAACAGGCCAACTATGATATTGCAGCCTGCATTAAGCGGCTCACCATATATGTCTCTGAGACTGAAATAGATATTTTTAGATGTGCACATGACCTCCAATAATATTGCATGACATAGGGTTTAAAACCTGTATTGATTTAACACACTTAGCCTGGCATATCTTTTGTACATGTTCACTACGACTTGTTTAGAGAAAAAGACTACCAGCAAATCTGGTGACTTCTTTCTGGTCATACTGGAACATTTTTTAGAAACTCTGGCATGAAGCGTGTAGAATTAGATAACATAGTGACGGGATGAATTAGTGGCCCTGGTGCAGGTCTGCACTCTCTTAGGGCTTTTCTAGTTTTAAAAGTGATAGTCTCATGATTTATAGTTGATGGAGCCAGATGCTAAGAGCTTATGGTAGGAAATTTTAATAATGTGATGCTGACTATCACAGGTCAGGACAAGGGCGTCATGATGTGAATATGACAACTAAATACACAAAGTTCCAACATAGACATGGAAACAGAGAAGGGTATAAATACAAAGGGAAAACAATCAGGGAAACTCAGGATAGCTGTGAACAATCAGAGACGCAGACATGGGGAAAAACACCACTCTATGATAGATAGCTTCTTCACTTTTGTCATTGAAACTGACGAAAACTCCTCGTTGTCCAACTCTGTCATCACTTCCATTCTTACTTCAAGATAAAAGTTTCAAAATATTTTTGAAGCAAAACTGCTAAAAACGGAAATGATTTCAGTTGTTGACTGCCAAAAGGTCTGGAACACGAAATCATAAACCACTGAAAAAAAGATAATTTTTTTTGTATTTCCCTCTTCCAGCTGTTGCCAAAATTAAAACTTTTCACTTCCTGTTTTGTTTTTTTCTTTTGCAAAACATTATGGGCAATGTATTTTAGGGACATGATGTGTCAACTTAAATATACTCTTAAATAGAAAATGAATTGTGTGATGAACAGCTGGAAATAAAACTATTACTTACACATGTGCATTATGGTTTGGCAGCATTGAGAAGGCAAGGAAATTTGGGGCACAAAAAAAGGTAATGGTACTTTTAGAAACTCATACATTTTTTGCACCCCTGATCAAAGGGGCAAATAAAGAGATTGGTGCTGCATGGTAAAGGCTTCACAGTGGACAAAATGAAAATTAGCACTGCACCTCCGAAAATAAGTTCTTGCCGAAAACAGATCTCCTTCACAAGTACGACATTGCCCTTTAGATCATTGTGTCTCATCATAAATGTCTATCACATTTGTTGTCACCTTATAGAAAGATTTTAGCAAAAGACAAATATTAGCTTATTTTGAAAACAATCTTTTTGGCTCTACACAATAATATTCCTAACAAGACCCATTTACTACAATTCCCATGCATGTTATTGATTCTGGAAACAGTCTCGTGATTCAGCATTGGCTGTGTTTTGAAATGTGAGAAAACTTCATCTGTGGATTTGAATCTTACGGGCACTTTTGAGTTGTAGGTCCATTATGGGGCCAGGTAAGGCAAGATCTAAATATAATGAAGTGGCCAGTATAAAAGAAAATACCTTTCCTTATCAAAATACTCTTTATACTCATGCCTGGAGTGATTTATCCTTTTCAGAGGCAAATTTTTTTCTTCCTGGTGATTAATTCAATTTAGTTTATAGAGTGCCAATGCACATGTCATTTGGATGCACTTTACAACAAAAGTAATTTCATACATATATTCCATTTAGTCCTTCAATTCACTACTCCAATCAGTTTAATAGTTTTCTATCTAAGGCAACCCAGCAGATTGCATTAAGTCACTGACTTGCTGCCTTCACTTCTCCTTGACAAACATGTAGCTATACTAGATATATGTCGCCTGCATTTTGTTGTTTACTTCACAGCAACACCTCATGCTCAGTACTGCTTGTAGCAACTGTAGAAAAGAAAAAACCCTCTTCAACAGGAAGAAACCTCTAGCAGAACCAGAACTGGGCTCAGTACAAGCAGCCATCTGTCATGACAGACTAGGGTTCTGACAAGACAGAGCAGGAACAAAAAATTAACAGAAGAATTGATTTAAGAGTACTTTCTATGTTAAAAAAGTAAAAAGTTGATAAAATGATAAGGATAACGTTTCCTGAGAGCATCATCTCAGCTGATGCCCCTTCCAACAAGGCATCACAGCTGAACAGAATGCCAGACCTGATGTAGCTTCTATGGAGGGAAATCACAGAGGAAAAAAAGTGAACAGTTGAAATAACGGCAAATAATGCAATTGACAGTAGTAGAAGAGAAAAGTAGCAGAGGGAATAAAAGTGGTCACTCTTTCCTCCAACAGTCTAAGCCTATAGCAGCATAATTACAAAAATAGCTCAGAAATACCCAGGTCATTGGAAATTAGACATGAGAGAGGCAGAGCCGAGGAGAACCGTCTGTTTCGACTGCCTTTCACCACAACAGGCTTCTGCTACTACCTCTCCCTCCCTCCGCCACTCATCCAACGAATGGCTAACATCATTCTGTTTTGAACTATAAGCTTTGTCAAATGGGAACGTTTTAAGCCCGGTCTTCAAAGTAGACAGGGGATCTGCCTCATGAATTGAAGTTGCGAGCTGGTTCCATAGGTGAGGAGCATGACAACTAAAAGATCTGCCTCCCATTCTGCTTTTGGAAATCATTGGAACCACCAGAAAACCTGCAGTCTGATGCTTGATTCACACAATTGTGGAACACATCTGTTCCAGACTCTGTAAAGGTTCCATATAGATAAAAAAATGTTTAATCCAATCAGAGCATTCTTGTGATGCAGATCTGCGTGTGCAGAGCTTGTAGTCTACTTTTTTCCACATGATGCATGCAGATTTCCATTAAGTTCTATAAATGACATAAGCCAGAAAGGAGGAAAGACGTGATGCTGCAAGGGTAACTCGGTATATTTCAAAATAAAATCTGTGTTGCATTTTCTACTGTTAATAATGACAGGGAAATAAGTTCACAGTCTATGATAGACGATGATGATTATGTGGAGGAGCAGGAGTGAATGAAGTGAGAGTCATGTCAATGTTTTATTAACAAATATATTTTTAAGGGGACTTTGTGACGTTTGAAAGTTTCTTGGTTGCAATTGCCCCCTCAGGCCAAACGAGTTACTGCAGCCTGAATGGTAAACTCGTGCATGAGGCCGACATGTGTGAATGACGTCGTGTGAATGCTAACTCACGAATGAACAGAAACAACAGCAGAGTCAGTCCCGTCCTGGACAACTTACAGATTTGCAGGCATGACTTCAACTGAGGTAAGAAATGTTACTGTTGTGTAAGTTTAGTTGGGGTCTGGGCTGGAGTTTTGCCAGTGCTTGAAGATAGTCTCTTCTTATGCTCTGCTGAATCCATCCTTTAGTTACCCCTCACTCCACGGTTGTTTATAGCTAATGCTACACCTCTGTGAACACACTTGATGCCATTATGCATTACACTGCCCCCGGAAAGCACTCTGTTTGACCCGAACGCTTGCTTTTTAAGGGAATTCACACGCATATAGAGAAAACTGCGGTGAAAAGGCCAGGGCTCATTTTACTGACCAGAGAATTGCTGCAGCATGTATGAGGAAGAAATTTTAAATGTTTTATATATTTGTTGTTAAACTTATAGCTATTGTGAAGGGTCTTATTCTTCTCATTTTATACGCGAGTATAAAATTATGAGTATTTTAAAGTATTTTCTCTGTACTACAGCTTATTCTTCTTTAGTAGTGGTTTGATAACTGCAGTTTTTAAGGCCTGGGGGAAGGCACCTGATAAGAGTGATTTGTTCACTATTTGAATCAAATAAGACTTATAGATATGGGTAAGATATCGAGGCAGCAAGAGAAGGAGATTAATTGTTTAATGATTTAATCAAGGTGTGATTAGTTTAGTTTATTGAATTCAGACATTTTTCTCTAAATTTTTTCTACATGGGGTGACACTGGTGATTGGTTTGGTGCTGCTGTACAGATTGACCTAACTGTCAGAATATTTTCAGTAAGAAAGCTGGCAAATTCACTTCAAGCTCTGATGGAATTTAGTTCAGGAGCAACTTTTAATGGGGATTAGTAAGACTCTAAATTATTGTGATCAAAGTCCACGCATTTTTAGTGTTTATGTTAATAATTTCAGAAAAGAAAGATTTATTTGAATCTGTGCTGTCTTTCTTTGTAGATCTCAGTGAACCTTGACTCGGCTACATGGATAGTCCATGGAGACTTCTTTCTACCCAAGACTACTTTAACTTTATTTGGAGCAACGGTATCAATGATGTCTGAAACGTTAGAGAGAAAGTTATCTCCTAGTTTGTTTACAGAGTTTCTGTTGGAAGATGAAGGTGATAATTGTGAGGAAGAGCAGTAAATTTCTTATAAGGTTTCAACTGAGCTGTATCCAAGAACACACTTTTACAGTGGTCTCACTTTGGTTAGTCAGTTTGGCAGGGATCGTGCTTTCAAAGAAAATGCAAAAACTGTCAGAAAACTCAATATCGACTATAGAGCTGTTAGAGATATTAAGGCTTTGCTAATAATTAAATTTAGAGTGTGTCCTTGATTGTGTGTTTGTTGTTTGACATGTTGGGTCAGGCCGAAGGTATAGAGAGTATCAATGAATGTTGTTGCTGGTCTATCTTGAGGGTTGTCAGTGTGGATATTGAAGTCTCCCACAATAATTAGTTTGTCATAGTCAATATATATTTCAGAAAGAAGGTCAATGAAATCATTAGAGAATGAGTTTTGAAGGTTTGTAAGAATGTATAAATACAACCTTATTTGGCTCTTTGATCTGTGTAGTCAGATATTCAAAAGAGTCTGTCATGTTTGCGTTGGGTTGCAAGTTGACTCAGCAGGCAGCAGGATGAATTAAGATCCACTTTATTTACTGGCAGGACTCAGGAAGCACAGAGCAAGGAGCACAGACGAGAGACTGACCATGAACTAACTACGACTGACAAAGGAACCATGAAGAAACCTTGAAGGACCCATAAACAGCCATGAAGACGACAACGCAAAGACACTAGGGAAGCTGGGAACATGAATACACTGGGGAGTAATTAAGGGAACGAGATACACTGGGGAACAATTAGACACAAACAGGGGAAACAAGAACGGATCCGGACAGAGTCAAGGTGCCCAGAAATAACTTTTTAAAATGCAATGGGTTATGAAAATTGTGCCTAACCTGCCCCCTCATCTTATCTTCCTGCACTTGCCTAAAAAGTTGTAGTTCAGAGGAGTAAATTCTAGCATTGCGGCTGTTTTAGTATTTACGTCTAACAAAGTTTCAGATAAAAACCGAGTGTGTATATTACATTCAATAATAAAAATCTTTGATTAGAAAATGCTTTCTTGACAAAGATCTGATGTTTAATTATGCTAGTTTAAGAGATTTGTTTTTTATTGGCCAATTCTTCTGACAGGTGATAATTTTGAGGTTTGGTTGATTACTGCATTGCTTGATTTTATGATTTCTACCGTTTATAATCACAGGAATGCTACCTTCCTGGTAACCAGACAAGTCCTGGTGGGGAAGGGGTTTGGAGTTGATGTCATCTCCACACCTAGAGTCACTCTTTACAAGTGGTGAAAAGGGAGAGCTACATCTATCAGAGCTTTTGTGTGATGCAGATTTTGGCTTTAACTGAGTTTCTCTCATGATTTGATTGTTGAGTTTGTTGGAAAAGCTTAATGGTGACTCCATTGTTAATGACTGTGTAGATGATGCTGAAGAATGACATGGAGGTTTTTGCTTCACAGCTCATAATACTTGGAGCCGTTCATTCTCTTCTTATAAGCTATATAAGAAAAGCACCCCCAAAGCATGATGTTTCCACCCCCATGCTTCACAATAGGGATGGTGTTATTGGGATGTAACCAAGACCAATTTTTTTTATTATGGTCTCATTTGACCACATTACTTTTTCCCATGCCTCCTCTGAATCATCCCGATGGTCACTAGCAAACTTCAGACAGGCCTAGACATGTAGTGACTTGAGCAGGGGAACCTTCCCTACAATGTACGATTTTAAACCATGATGGACATGCGTTTGTGGAATAAATGGACAAACAGAGAGGAGATGAGCTAAGCTGAGATCTTGCGAGAGCTGTGCATAAGTAAACATGGTGGCATACTGGTAAAACAAACAATGTCATGTAAAACAAGCCAAATTCTGGACTCAATAGATAAGAAGTTAACCAGCCTAGAAGCCCGTCTTGAGTCGGTTGAAGTTTTACACAAAGAATTTCACGCTCTGAGAGTATCTTTAGAATTCAGCCAACAACAGGTGTTTTAGCTCGTTGCAGAAAATCAATCATTGAAAGAAGACGTTAAAAGACTGACCGAGGGGATGACACAGCTGTCTGGAGAAAAAAAAAGGGTCAGAAATCCAGGCCCAATCCATGAGAGACAATCTAGTTTTTTCTGGGATACCAGAGCAGGCAGAGGAAGATGCGGAAACCAATGTCTGAGAGTTCATCTGGGCTGCCAAGCGACACTGTTAAAAACATTTGATCAATGTTTCTGGTCTCCCTTAATCAGCTCCATCACCTAGTGGGGGCGGAGCCCTCAATTTTATTCTGTGGGACGCGGGCGCTGATGTGGAACTTTAGGGTTGGTAGAATCTACAGGGGGGGGGGGCTTGGGGGTGGGTTCGCTTGTGGTTGGGGCACTAGGTGCAATGACCCTCACCTAGGGTTTGACTTTGGGGGCTTCTGGTGGTGGTGACTCCTAGTGGCTGCATGCGGCGCCTTAGGGCGCTGGCAGACATGGGTTACTGGCCTGGTACTGTGCTGCTCTGGGGTACTTCTGGGCTGGACCTGGTGCTTGTGCTCTGGGGATTTTGGTGGTGACTCCTAGTGGCTGCATGCGGCGCCTTAGGGCGCTGGCAGACACGGGTTACTGGCCTGGAAATGTGCTGCTCTGGGGTGCTTCTGGGCTGGACCTGGTGCTTGTGCTCCCCCCTGGCTGGGGTGCTGACCAGGGCTTGGCCGGTGTGGGGGCCTCTGCTGCCGGTTCTGGCTGGGGGATCTGTGGTCGGCCGGTGTTGCTGCCTTTTCCATCTCCCTGTAAGCCATGTATACAATATCAAAGGGCCCTAGAAATATGACGCCAGCATTCCAATGCACAAATCCATCAGACCTGCTGCAATTCCGTGCAGTGTGAGTGGACCAGCTGCACAAAGTAGGAGGGAACAGCACGGGTGCCTTGTTTAAAGCTCTGAATATGGAATTTCGCGTCCTCTCTGGTTTGACTCCTAGACTAAAAGGAGACCCCCTCTCTTCACACTTTCGTCTCCGGTGGACGCGGTGCCTTTCTCCTACATCTGGGACTTCTATGAAGTAAGACTGTTCGATTTTATTTCTTGATCTGGGTGGAGTTATTCAGGAATCCTGTGTTTTCTGATGCATGCATGTTCTCATTTCTAATGAGCTCTCTTGAAGTTTCTGTGCTGTGTTTTGTTCGTATTTACGGGTAGACTGTGAGCTTAATTGTTATGTAAGTTTCATGTCTGCAGTACCTTTCGTCCTTTAGTAATAAGCAAAGTTATCTGATTGTAGGAAATCCCTTTGTTTCATTTCATGTACCATAGCGAGTGTTTAACGACACAGGCGTTCTGTTGCGCATACACGGAGCACCCCCAGAAACGCGCAATCCTTATTTGTCCCGTGTTTCTGAACCAGAGCCTTTGCTAACAAAAAGTTGCCCAGTGATAAGGACCACGAGGTCTTTCTTTGTTAAAGAAAGCCGCGCGCCTTGTCTGCAAAACAACAATTACTCCCTAACGCCCCCCCCACACACACACACACCTTTCGGCAAGATGCGCGTTCACGTCCGTACACCACCTCTACACGTGCATGCCAGGGGCCACATACGAACGTCAGCAGGAAGCGCTCCATCACGTCACTACTGGTCGCCATGTTGTTCAGGTATACTGTTAGCTTTGACAGAACCGTTTTGATATGAGTAGCCTTTTCTATTTTAGTTGTGTTTTTAGAATTAATTAGTTCAATTGAATCAAATCTCTGGTTTCTTTTAATCTGAATTTGTGTGTGAATTATTGTAAAGAATTAATTTCCTTCAGATAAGGTATTTCTGGTAATCACTAATAATTATAAGTGAGATTATTGGCTGATAATCTTCTTTGAATAGATATAAGATCTTGTTTCTAGCCCAGAGGCTGGTGGTGCCCCAATTAAATGATTTAAAGAATAATTAATCTATTAATTTACAATAATTTGTTAATATTTCTTAACTCAAATTTATCAATTTTTAATCGATAAATACCCAACACCGGGGTATCAGAGTTAGTGTTGCGCTGGGTACTTACGACAGCGCGGTGGCCCTTGGTGCATTGGCGGTGCTGTGGGCCTCTCTTGTTGGCGGGGAGGTGTTTTACCATCCAACACAGGTGCTCTCCCTAATAGGGTGTGCTTGGACGGGGGGATGTGCGGGGGGAGGGTGGTAAAATCCGTCCCAACATGAACGCTGGGATGGATTTAAGTCTCCCCCTGTGTGGTGGGTTTGGGGATGGCCTTGGCCCCCATGGGGCTTGGTGGTGCCACGGCCGTTGGCCCCGACTTTGCTGGGGCATCCCACCCCTGGTGCATCCTGCTGAACGGGGGTGTCTGTTGAAGTCAGCAGGGGAGCTGGCTCCCTGGGGATGGCATTGTGTCAACCCAGTAGTTTCCTCTCCATCTCCAGACACCTCTGTCCACCTGGTCCTTGATTATACCATTCACATAGGGCCTTGGGGTGTGGGCTCCGCTGCGTGGTCAGTTCATTTGGCCCCTATGCTCTGGGGGGCTCTGGACATCTACGTCTCCGACCTCCTTCATGTCCTCGTCGATTCCTGTAGGACAGATTGACGGCTCCTTACACCAGCTATCAATCACTTGCATGGGGAAACCTTATTTTCACCTGCATGCTGGCACACACACAAAGGTGTGGGGCCATAGGTGTGTACGGACATAATCTTGAGCTGAGGTTATCGTGAATAGGTAGTTGGTACCAGGACCTTACCAGAAAAATTAGTGTTGTGTTCATTAATCCATTTTTGTGGGTAGTGAATGTATAGTTGTTAGTTCATATTACTAGATTTGTTTTGTTATTGTTGTTCTGTTCTATTGGTTGTTTTTTTTTGTTTTGTTTTTCCCATTTCTCTGCCGTCCAACAGAGGTGGAGGACTGGCATGTTTTCTTGTGTTCTTTGTTTACCTCCCTATCTTGTATCGTCAGTTCACACTTCTACCGGGCCTGTTCTCTTCTTTATCTTCTTTCTTTCTTCAATTTCGTGTCCATTCCTTTAAGAAATGAAACCCACAGTAATCACCAATAAAGATTTTTCATACATATATATCAAGTGGAGTACTATAGCAAAGCTGTAAACCTCTGCTTGGGAAAGTAAATCTGTTGGGTTGTACTTGGTACTCAGACACTAATTCTGAGTAGTAAACTGCTAGACAGGACATGTAAATTAAATAAATAAAATAAATAAAAAATAAACCATGACGGTGTAGTGTTCTACCAACAGTAACCTTAGAACCTAAGGTCCCCGCTCTCCTCATGTCATTCACCAGCTGTTCCCATGTAGTTCTGGGTTGATTCCTTATCTTTCCTATCATTAGTGATACCCCACGAAGTAACATCTTGCATGGAGCTTGAGTCTGAGGGAGACTGATCTCATCTTTAGCCTCAGTTTATCAATATTAACAGTTTATCTGTTTTCACCAAGCTTCTTGGCAAATGCCCTGTACCCCTTTCCAGCCTTGTGGAAGTCTACAATGTTGTACCTGGTGTCTTTTCACAGCCTTTTGGTCTTTCCAATGGTAATGTTAGGAGTCTGACTGAATGTTTGGTGGACAGGTGTCTTTAACAAGCTTAGACAGGTGCTGCTAATTAAGATTGATTCAAGTAGAGTAGAGTTGGACTTTTTAAATGCAGAGCAGGGGCGGAGTAAGGGGGTGGCTACTTGGGCTTGAGCCCCGGATGTTTTCTGAGAAGCCCCGAATCTGGATTTCAATTTTTGAAGGAGGAAAAAAGCTTCTCTGAAATAGTTGCAGTACCAGAGCTCACCAGAGGGGCAGCAGCTACGTAAAGTAGTCTTTGTAGAGCCTCCCTGAGCCCCCAGAAGATGAAAGCAGCTGCTTCGGCAGCTTCAGCCAGACCCTGCATCTGAATTCTATTGTATGTATTACATATTACTAGTAGCTACTTATTGCCTGTTGATCTAGTAAATACTGCGTAGCAAACGAGTGGGTAGTAGAAATGAAATCGGACGTACTGGTCCACCATGTTATCGGGATGTTTACGTTAAGTCACCTGTGGGCCCGTCCTCGGCATAGCCGACGTCACTCTTCTACGATTTTGGTGCTTCTGCTGCATTGTGGGATAGTGTAGCATACAGCGGATTTTACTGTGGCGGTAGTACACATCCGGGAACTTTATGCCTACTTTGCCAATCCATACTAGAGATTCGGATGTACTACATCGCTCGCTTACTTATTTTCGCCTACTACGTAGTACATGTCGCAGGTGTATTCAGATGCAGCCATAGACATCAGCAGCCTGCCTGTTAATAAATATAGTAAAATGTTGAGAATGAGCTATAAAATTTAAGTATAACATTGTCTATATCACTTTTTCATCAGTTTGGCCAACGGGGTGAGAAAATCACGTCATAAAAATGTTATACTCTTTAGTCTTAAACTTCTAAAAAGAGAATAGTCTATAGCATCTATTTAATTTTTTATTTAACTTTTTTTTTATCTCTTGAGATCACCCACCAAGCAGATGAATACGTAACATAACCGAGCCTCCCCCATGTTTCACAGTAGGGACCGTGTTCTTTTCTAGATATGCTTCATTTTTCCGTCTGTGAACATAGAGCTGATGTGCCTTGGCAAAAAGTTACATTTTTGTCTCATCTGTCCACAGGACATTCTCCCAGAAGCTTTGTGGCTCGTCAGCATGTAGTTTGGCATACTCCAGTCTGTTTTTTTTAATGATTTGTCCTCTGGCTCAAACAGCGAAGGATGTTCCGATCTGACACTGATGTTCCTTGAGCATAAAGTTCAGCTTGGATCTATTTTGAAGTCTTTCTAGGCTCTTTTGTTACCATTTGGATTATCCATCTCTTTGATCTGTCATCAATTTTCCTCCTTCAGCCACGTCCAGGGAGGTTGGCTACAGTCCCATGGATCGTACATTACTGAATGACATGTGCAGCTGTAGTCACAGAAACATCTACCTGCTTGGAGATGGTCTTATAGCCTTTACAGTTAACATGCTTGTCTATGATTTTCTTTCTCATCTCCTGAGACAACTCTTTCCTTTGCTTCCTGGTTTATATTGAGTGTGGTACACACCACGTCACCAAACAACACAGTGACTACCTGGAGTCCTATATATAGGCCCACTGAGTGATTACAGGATTGTAGACACCTAGGATGCTGATTAGTGGACATACCTTGGATTAACATGTCCCTTTGGTCACATTATTTTCATTCTTTTCTAGGGGTACCATCATTTTTGTCCAGGCCTGTTTCATGCATTTATTTTTTAAATAATTCTGTTGAAGCATGGATGAAAAGCAATCTCTGACTTTCATTGGTCAACATTTATATAATTTTTATTTATTATTACTTTTGTCAGATTAAAGTTATTTCTGTGACCATTATGAGTTTTTCTTTTATTTAATGAAGGGTACCAACAATTTTGTCCACGTCTGTATTCTGAAGACTAAATCTGTGCTCTGCTGCCACTCGAAAAAGGGATTAAAGCCTCACTCCAGCCACAGTTTTGAAATCGGGGAACATTTCTGAAATTAAAAGTTATCAGAAGTCGTAAACATGGTCTGAAGCAGCCATTCCCTGACTCACAAGCTTCAACGGGAGAATACAGCATATGAGTGTTTTCTGCACCGGTGGTTGCTTCAGTAACTCTTTAGCCTGCTGTCAGCTCCCAGAAAGGGTTACATTAAATACCTTATTCACGATGGGGATTATGCTCAGATGCTGTCATGGGAATCTTTTTTTTATTGATGTAGTTTCCTGTACTGTGTGTAAAGTTGAAAATATTAGTGACTCTGCAACAAGTGGTCAGGGTTGTGGAGTTTTTAATAATACTTTGTTATAATAAAAAGCATTTTTATGTATGTATGTATGTATGTATGTATGTATGTATGTATAAATACTTGCGCAGAAAGAAAAGAAACACTAAAAACCA
Source organism: Apricaphanius iberus (assembly GCA_028564705.1). Classification (NCBI taxonomy): domain Eukaryota; kingdom Metazoa; phylum Chordata; class Actinopteri; order Cyprinodontiformes; family Aphaniidae; genus Apricaphanius; species Apricaphanius iberus. Next base: position 924,546 of record JAPXFQ010002510.1, read on the forward strand.
GTGTATGAAACAAACAGAGCAGGAAAACCAGCAGAGACCAGATTTATATCTAAGACAATAAGAACTTAGTGGCCCATTTGCTCTGGACTTTTTCGTCTTGTACTGAAAATTTTTCATTTCTTATCCTAGAGGCTTTGTCCAATCCAGTCTTTCGGAACCGAAGAAGCCTCTGGGATGAGAGATGACACGTTTTCAAGACAATAAGAAAAAGTCCAGTTGCCTTTATTTAAACTCTCAAGACTATCATGTCCTGGATGGCTGAGAATCTACATCAATGAAGCCCTTTTCCTTTATATTATTTGCTCTTAATGGATGTAAGCAGTATTCCCTGAAACAGTGATCTGAGGTGACTTCCATCAACAGCTGACTATGATGTTGTAAATAGTTAAAATTGCTGATCGAATGTTGTTTTGCTTATTTAAAACATACTTATCCATTATATGTCTTTCATATATACATGTGTGTGTGTGTGTGTCTATAGTTCTTTGAAAATCAGCCATCTTGCCTAAGCCCCTGATCTCCTTCAGGCCTGAATCCACCCCTGATGCAGAGTAACAGGTCTCTGAGAGCCAGAATAGTAATAAAAAAACTGAGCAGCAATAAAATACAAACTATTTAAAAATATTCAATGTGATTTTTCTGATATTTTTTAAATGCTGTCTCTCACAGTGGTAATGCACCTACAATGTGAATTTCAGACCTCTCCATTATTTCTAAGAACTTGCAAAATTGCACGGTGTTCAAATACTTATGTTCCTTTGTGTACCTATAGGTACAGCTGTGAACAATGCTAGATATTCAAATAATGATGCTGATTAATGAAACAGTAGTTAATATGATGTTATGACACATCTTCCTTTAACGTGTTTGTTGATGAAATCTCTTGATAGGTGTTGTTTTTAAATTTTGTTAAAAATATAATTGAATAGGCAATGCTCAGTGAATGTGGCAAAAGTACCTGCCTTTTAACATGATGTGAACTTCATATTGGTTCAGTCAGACCATGACTAATAGATGACTGATAGAAGATCTGACTATCATTGATAGCAGGGCATTACTGTCACGGCGTGACTTCCTCCTTCCTTTTGTCACTCCCTGTCTCCCTGTGTTTGGTTTTTAATGATCAAAAGTTGTTTCCTGTTTACTTGGCTAGAATTCCCATTGTTGCCTTAACCTTTAAATACCCCAGTGTCTCTCATGTCCTCTGCCAGTTCCTCGTCAATCTTTTGCCCTGCGTATTCTCGTCCAGTCTATCTACCTGAGCTTTGGAGACTTTTACATGGGAAACAATCAGTCCAAACCAGTCTCTGCACCAGAGTCCAACCTTCGAAACCTGACAATTAGGTTTGTACAGGTTTACACAAAGTGATTATTGAAAAAGTGACTAAGAGTGAGAACGGCAGTCCTTTCAATTTTCTCCTGTCCAAAATACTACACTGACTTGATGTTTGCTTAAAATTACCCAGCCTCTGTCCCAACAACACAATGTCAGTATTTGAGTTAAAGAAATGTCCTAGCTGTTTTCAAAGTGAGATATATAGTAAACTGACATTAGTACAGAGTAAAATTAACAGCTAAACAAAAAGAGCCATCTGTAAGAAAAGATAAAGAAAACTAAAGGCAGTTGCAGGTAATGGTGGAGGCCAACCCACCTAGGTATTTTCAGTGTCTGTCAGTCAAGAATATATGCTTTCCCATTGAACAGTGTGTCACCATTTACCTTTTATGGTTACATTTTCCAAAGGCAGACAGGAGAGAGCTGGTACCAGACCCAAACTTCTTCCATTGGACACAAAGATTGCATTGTCTGCTGACTTTGCACCTGCTCAGTTAGAGAGGAGATGGCACAGGCTCTTCCTGTGTATCTGAGAAGCCAGCAACAGTACAGTCCATTACCTCCCCGCTGCAACAAGCTCTGCAAACTGTGCTTAATTACTCTTCTTTTTAATTGAAAAAGAAAACTCCTGGCCTGCCAGATAAGTCAACAAACGAGGGGCAGGGAAAATGTCTTTGTGTGAGGACCTTTTTTGTGTGGTAGATTGTGCAAAAAGAGGGGGGAAATGTTGGCGGAAGGTATAGATTGGGAAGTGGATACAGGACCACATAAAGTTGAGCCAGTGGGACGTGGTTTGAGGATGGAGGACAAGACCACCCTCAATGTAAGGAGTTTTTGGGTCATGATAGACAGCACCTCCACTGAGCTCCAAATGAGAAAACTGTTTCTGCAACACAAGGTATCAGTTTCCGGCAGCTGACTGGGAGAGATTAGAATAATAAAAGCCTGGGTTAATGCTGTTTTTCCCGTCAAAGACACAGTCATTACTAAAAAAGCCATTAGACCTTTAAGTCAAAGGGAATGAAACGGGCTACCTCTTTTTAACAGATTAATTGGGGTGAATTTTAAACACAACCCCAGTAGTTCTGTTGTCTGAAGTGATGACCAGTTTTCAGAAATTCTGTTTCAGCACCACTATATCTTATAAAGTTGGTTAATTTTTTTTCATGTAGTAGCGTTAGTTGAAGTAAGTGCTATAAAAAGCTGTATTTTTATGTTGCCTTACACCACAGACACTACAATATCTAGATGTTTGCCTTTTGAACAGCTATAAATTGATCTAAAATGTTTGGACACCTCATAAAAGCCTACCACATTGAAAACAATGCAATTTTTGGTGGGGAATAATATAGGACACTAAAACAATTATCTGCTTTTAAAATGGCCGGAATCTCATACAGGCGTATCACATCACTGCAGATGATGAGACCATTTCCTTTCTCTATTTAAACCTTATTGTTCTTAGTTGGGGGGTGGGGGTTCTACCTGGATTTGGTATCTGTTAGGAGTTTGGGGTGTCTGTCTTGTCATTTCTGTCTGTTTTGCTTCCGGTTTTGGGAAAGTTCCACCAGAGGCTTGAGCTTTGGAGCTATCCATCAAGTTCGGGACGGAGACTGCCTACTAACTGTTGCCTCATCAGCTGGAGTGGTATATCTGCAGCTGTCAGCTAGACCTTCTTCACATAAAGATATTTTGGTAGTACCTCAAGTCCTCTGCATTTCTCCTGAGTTTTTGCTGTGACTCCAAGCTACTTACCTTTCTGTATTCCTGTCAAGGTTCCATCCTGTCAATTCTCCTCAGTGATCCGTTCCTCTGCTCATCAAAGCTCTGGTTACTCTCCAAATCTGGCTGTTTCCTGCTCCACGATCTCCTGAGCTCTTCCATCGTCCCTTGACTCCTAGCTAAGTCTAACCATCCATCAAATAAGCCTCCCCTGAATTTACACAATATACCTCTCAATACCCAAATGAACCCCGTTTCACCATCATCCTGTCTCTCTCTGCAGTACTACTTTGTCATTTCAGAATTGTGTCATTTCAGTCCTCCCATTTCAGTGCCAATCATCCATACTCTGTTCTGTTCTGTTCAATAAACTTTTTAAACTGTTCAACTGGTCTCCTAGTGGTGTTCTGCTTGTGGGTCAAAATAATTAATTCATACATGACAAAAAACTCAGGCCCACAGTCTGACCCAGCATGTACCAAGCCAGGTTCTGCTGGAGGTTTCGTTCTGTTTAAAGGGAGATTTTCCTTTCCAGTGTTGTTACAACTTGCTCAGTATTAGGAATTGCTAAGAGCAGGGGTGCCTAAAGTAGGGACCCCCAAGCCTTTTAAATTGGCCTGCCAGGGGATGCCCAAGATCTTATGTTAAAATCTACTTAAATTAGAGGGTCAATATCATGCATCTGGTCAGGATGCCTCCGGGACGCCTCCCTGGTGAGGTGTTCAGGGCACGTCCCACCGGGAGGAGGCGCAGTGGAAGACCCAGGACTCACTGGAGGGACTATATCTCCCGGCTGGCCTGGGAACGCATCGGGATTCCTCCCGAGGAGCTGGCCCAAGTGGCTGGGGAGAGGGAAGTCTGGGTCTCTCTGCTTAAGCTACTGCCCCCGCGACCCGACCCCAGATAAGTGTAAGAAGATGGATGGATGGATAGTCAATATCATGTACATCATTATACTTAATGCAGTACTAATACCACAAATGATAACTGGATCCAACAGATATATATTGGGCTCATACAGTACTCACTCATGGTGCCTATGAATATCACAAATTAGGTTTAAAATTAAAACACAAACAATATAGGACCACAAACTGTCAACAATGTTCCATGCTCAAACTACCTCCAAGTTCATGGGTCAACATGCTGTCTGCTAGCTAAACTAACTGAACCCCATGATAAAGCATCATCCCACCCCAAGGCAACATTTGAAAAACTCTACCAAAGTGGGCAGGGCCAGGAGCCGCCGAGGTTCGTAAAGCCTCTATTTACCTAGGGTAAAGGGAGAAATGAGGTCTCCTCTCCGCCATCTACCATAGTTAAAGAGAGGTTTTATAGAGCACAGCGGCCAAATAACGTATCAGTTCGAGCCTTTGGCTCAGGGTGCTGAGTCAGCTCTGCCTAAAGCTGGCAGCATGTATAGCAAACAAGCACAGAGAGGCTAGCGCTAACATCAATGCTAAGTAGCTTCGGAGGGAACTACCTCAGCTTTTGCTTCCTTATTCATGGTGTGTTTTAAACACAAAGTGCGATATATGGATTTCGGCTTCCTCTGTTTCTCTCAGTATGCTTCTGTGTGCAAACGTACCACCCAAGATACGCAGTTTCAACTCGTCACGGGGCGGGGCGAGTGTATCTGAAAGAGGGAGGGCGTCTCCGTGAGACCGTGCCTATGACGTAGACAATGGATAAGATGTACCACTATAAGCCAATCATAAAATTCAAATGCAGAACCTCACGATTACCATGACCGGCAGCACTAAGATGTGTTTAGACCAAAACATTTAGAATTTAACAAGTTAACATAAAAATGTAAAAAAAAATCCTGAAACTGAAAGATTGCATTATTAAAGAGCCATTTATGCAGTTTATAAACAAAAAAAGTTGTTTTGGGGTTACACTTTAAGCAGGTATTATCAACATGTAGTGGCTATTATCAGTGGTAAATAGACAACAGACTTTTTTTAAATGCTGGAAGGAAGATATGTTTTTCTCTAACATCAATACTAAATCAGTCAAATACTGAAGTTTAGCTAATATTGAAGTTTAGATTATGGGTGCACCAATTCGACTTTTTAAGTCCCGATACCGATGCCTATGTTTTGTGTATCTGTTGATAACCGATACCAATCTGATACTATTGTTCAATTAATAAACTGTATAACATCCACCTTATACCTTAAGACTTAAGACACCAGACTTTACTAACCAAACATAACTAGACAAAATAACAGATGTAAAATATGAAATTACCACAAAAATAAAATTTAAAGTGAATAATGTATATATTTTCTTTAATTTATTGCAGATTTTCCACATTTTGAGTAGCGGTTCATGGTATCTGTTAAGTTTAACCAATATCGATACATTAGATGGTATCCGGGCCTATACCCGATACCAGTATTGGTGCATCCCTTGTTTAGATATGTGTTTAAATGGCTATAAATGACTTGTTGACATATTCTGTTTAATGTTACTTACACATAAATAAAGGCTAATTGACTGTATAATAAATAAATCTATTTTGCTAAACTTCAAACGGGCTGTATCATGCTATTTTACATCTTTCAACTTCTGGGATATACATATAAATGACAAAATGTTACCGTTGGTGTTATACATTATTAAGTTGTGCTGAAATTTAACTTGAATCCTGTAGTTAATGTTGGACCACAAAAAGAAACGGCTTGTTTCTCTATAAACCCACCTCCTCCACCCGAAACGCTATGCTCCACTCCCCAGATCTGCTGTGCTTCAGAACTGGGAGGAGATCACACTGTAACAAATGGTGCTAATCTTAATCACAAACAGTATTCTCACAAGAATTTGAAAATCACGAAGCACCACAATGAAACTATGTTATATTAAGCGCTCAGACTTTTATTTTATTTTTTGGTAAAATACGGAGTCAATAAAGCCTATCTCAGCTGCTAAAATTCCAGGCTGCATCCACTAAGCAAATCTTTACAGCCCAGTATATAAAAAAGCCGTGGCTGTTGTTTGCATTGGTTTACTGAACATTCTGAGATGCTACAGATCAATTAATTAACCACACAATGCTGTTATAAGACCACTTAAACAGCTTGATAAATGGTTAATCCACATTAGCATTAGCAAGTAGCTACTTACTTCTCTGTCCATCAGGTATCTGTTATTTGATCCAGCAGCTGTTCTTGAGGAATGTAGAATAAAATCGTATGCTGCATTCACACCATCTCCATGCGTCAGCGTCAGTTGCAGCAAGATTACATGTAAAGTCTATGGTAGAGTACGTCGGAGGTCCGTCAAAGTCTCTGCGGTGCGATGTGTACGTTGGCTCAGTCATCTTCACTTGCGTTACATACGGCAACGCAAGCAACGCAGAAGTTCAGCTAGCTGAACTTTTGACGGACCTAACGCAGTCAACACAGTGCGGCAACCAATCAGGGCGTCTCACTGTAGTTATGTCATTATACACATGTCTTGAATGAAGCGCGGGTCCAGTGAAAACATTTTCAACAAACACAGATTTCAAAACTCAGAAATAACACTTAGCGATGGATGAATCAGATGGACAGGCGCTCCTAAGAAGAAACAGAGCAGCTGTAGTTGGTGTCCTGGTAGGAGATTTGAGCTCTGATGCGGCCCAGGAGGTCGTATAATTAGAAGTAGCACTGAAAGCGAAACTCATCCATATGTAGCTCCTGGAACAAATGGCTAAACTCCCCAAACTCAGAACGCATCTGAATAATGAGCGCTGAAGCACCCGATGTCAGCGTTGTCTAGCTTTATCTAGCAAATTAAGCCAAGCCACTTCTAGTTACGATCCACCGTAGTTCAGAACGTACGGCAACAGAGGAAGCCGCGCCCACGCGTTTTTCCCTCAGAAGCAGGCTTTGGAAGTGAAGAATATTAATAATTTTATATGCTTTACATATATTTGGGTAAACATTTTTGTGTGTAGTGAAGTAGTAAGAACATATACATATGTAAGGGTCATATACACAATTACAATTATGTGAATCTGTGATTGTGGGAAAACTCAGTGTCTATGGCAGGTGGTTATCTAGGAGAACAAAGCTGAGTCTAAGCAGAACCAAGGAGTAAAAAGGGAGTTACGAACGCTGTGCTGGGATAATGAGAAACATAACTCACACATGAACTATTCAAGGTCTCGGGGAAGCAAAAGGTATGGGAAAACTATGATTCGTCTGCTGACCATTCATGTGTTTGTGGAACTACAGGTCACTGAGTTGTGAAACTGTTAGTGGAAAAGTACTGAGCTTTGAAACCGTAGAGCTCTTTGCTTGTACGCAAGGAGGAGTGTCGTACTGCTGTGTGTTTTCAATAAAACAAGCCTGTTGCGGAGAGAGCACCAGAACACATTCTGACAGCTGCTGGAAACAGACGCGGGTCTGTGAGAGCTGTGGTGTTCTCCGCTTTGCAAAGGTGAATTGAAGCTGAGTCTCTGAGTGTCTTCTGTGAACAACTCTTTTTCTCTACGAGCCATATCTCCAATAATCCTGAATCTGGGGTGGTTGATTTATACCACAACATAAGCCAAAAAGTACATACGTCAAACTTCAACGTTGAATGCGTTACCTGACGCAGACCAACTGTGTGGTGTGAATGCAGCATTATAATCCATGCAGCCAAACAGGGGTTTTCACAGACAAAGTAAAAAAAAAAAGTGTTTTAAGCTGCCTAAAACCGAAGCTGCCATGAACTGTGAGAAGGAGGAGGGTGTGTTTGAAAACTACCAGGGGTAAGCTGCTCTGCCTGCAGGGGCGGTGCAGACACCTCTAGCACTCAACTTTCAACCAGTCACTAGTTGAAGACTCAGTCTATTTCTAGGAGAGGGAGGGGCAGCTGCTCAGAGGGCAGAATTCAGGAGGATTACTCAGACATGCGTGAATTAAGCCAAAAACCACTCCCTTCTCTATTCCACATCTAAAGCAGGGATCACTGTGCGATTACAGCGATCCATTCTTTTCTATAGTCATGAAAAGATATGATTCACAGCTCAGTGACAGTGCAGTGTGATGAGCTCGTAAGATACAAAACCAACCAGTCTTTAGGGATTGTAAGAAATTCTATGACTATTATCTATCTATCTATCTATCTATCTATCTATCTATCTATCTATCTATCTGGCATATTCTGTTTTAATATTTTAATTAAATTCTAATTTTAAGTAATTTACACATCGACTACAAAAAACGTCTCTTGTATTGAGTTTTCTTTTCTTGGACATCCTTCAAATCCTATACAGCACACACACACTCACACGTATACACATACGCGCATGCACACAAACAGACACAAACACAAAATGTAAATGACACCAGTAAAACCCATCTAGCTGATATGAACCGGACAAGACAAATACCAAACGTGTTGACAACTTACACTCGCATATGCCTCTCATCCAGCTTATCTAGCAGTTGTAGCTTGAGATGTTAACAGTCAGAGGTTCGACAAGCTGATTTTACCATTCTGGCTTTTAAGACCAGATGAAATGACAGCGGGGACGGCCAATCACATGTAAGTTAGTGAGAACCAGGCAGCCAATCGGTAAGCAATATTTAGGTTAGAGGCCGGATTTCTAGCAGTGACTTACATTTAACTATTTGTGTGCCATGATCATTCACTAAACACTACAGCAAGCGGTTGTATTGATAGTGACGACACAGTAGCGGCTGAATATTGGTAGGGAAAAAATGTATGAAAAATTATAAATTTTCGAGGCACCAGGAACTATTTTAATAGCATATATATATATATATATATATATATATATATATATATATATATATAAACGGCGACTTTCCTCCTGGATTGGTAAGCTAGTTTACTTGCTAACTTTGCTAGCATTAGCTGTCGGGTAAACTTCTCAAAAATAAATTCTTCACCGAAAACGGTTCAGGTTGGTCACTGAGCGTATCAGCAGGGAGCCAGGCAGCTGGAATTATGTTTTTGTTGTTGTTACTACAACCTAGATAAACTAGATTTCGCTATGTATATGTTCCATATACAACCTTTAATTCTTAGACTACTGCAGTTTCTGTGTTGTTATGAGAGAAAGTTGCTTTGTTTTGGGAATTGATCTTTTGTTTTTTCTTCAGCAAAGCACTAAGATTGTTCACAGTGCTCTTTTCATTTCTTTGAATAACTTATTTACCTCTCATAAAGTCATAAGCATCTATATTTGTAAATATCTGCACCAGCTTGAATATTAGATATTCAGAAGCTTATTAAATATTCTACTCTCTTTTCCAACGTTATGGCAAACATGACACTTGACAAAAATCATCTTTAAAATCCTCTCAGATTAATATGGTAATTTCTCATTCTGCCCAAGCAAGCACTGAAACCACATTAAGAAATTTAATAACAGCTCCTCTTTTCATTTTTAAACAGCTTGGATATAATTAATAAATTCTGCTACTCTCGTTATTATAGAATTGTTTTTATTTTTCTAACCCTTGAGAATGTATTGTAGTCTACAATATTGTTATAGTTGTTAAATTGAAGGTCCAAGGCCATTGCATTCCCTTGTTATTGGCACTGAAAGCCAGACTGACATGTTTTCTGATATCTAAGGCCGGCTGATACTTCCACCAAGTCTCGTGCAGACACCTTTGTCTAAAAAAAAAACAAAACTCACTCTTCAGTTATGCTGCGTTCAGCCCAAGGGCTTTGTCAGCGTCAGGCCAAGCTCACAAGGCATCTAGTTTGACGCTTCTATGTTGAAGCTTACAAAGTCTGCCACTTCTGAGCAAAAAAGAGTGCATGGGAGGGGCTTCTTCTGTTGCCGGACATTCTGAACTATGGCGGGTAGTATTGAGAGAGTGCTTTGGCATTATTTGCTAATTAAAGCTAGACAACGTTGACTTTGGCAACATCAGCGCCGTTTGTGAATACATCCTATTCTACGGATGCGTTGTGAGTTTGGGGAGTTTAATCATTTGCTCCAGGAGCTACTTATGGATGAGGTTCACTTTCAGCGGTACTTCCGTCTGTCCCGTGCCCAGTTTGACAACCTCCTGGGCCGCATCGGAGCTCGAATCGCCTACCAGGACACCAACTAAGGGCGCTCTATCCCTCCCGAAGAGCGCCTGTCCATCTGTCTTCAGTAAGTGTTATTTATGATTTTTTTAAATCTGCGTTTTCTAGACTTAAATGTAGGTTTTTCAAGCTCCCGCTACATTCAAAATACGTGTAGTGACATCACTACAATTATAAGCTCTGATTGGTTAACGCGCCGCTTCAGGGCCGTCAGCACCGTCAAAAGTTCAACTAGCTGAACTTCTGGGTTGCTGGCTTTATGAGCTTTGAAGCATGAAAAGCAGGAAAAGATTGAAAAGTTGACGGAGCCAAAGCTCACAAAGCGCCGCAGAGACCGTAACGCTCCTCCAACGGCCTCTGCCATAGACTTAACATGTAATCTTGACGTTGCTGATCCTGACAAAGCCCTTGGTCTGAATACACCATTAGTATATACATTATTAAGACACATCAAAATAACAACATGATTCTTCCATTATTACAGGCCTCTGGAAACAATTCAAATTCACATTGAGAACACTCAAGACACAGAAATAACACAGACATATACAGCACACAAGACAAACAATTAAAAAGTCAGTCAACAACCCCTTTAGTCGGTCATTGTCTAACACCCCATCATTTCAAAAACACCAACCAAATATAATTAACCTTTTTTTAAGCTTCATAGTTAGATTATTCCCATGAATGTAGGTGAAAGTGTCCCTCAGACAAGATGTTTTATAAATAGCTGCCCTTCTCTCGCCTCCCTAAATTTAAAAAAAGTTTGAACAATTCTAGCAATATTTTCACTATCTCACTTCCCACCCATAGAATTGTGCACAATGAAAACTTATATCTTTGCATATTCTCATCTTCAACCCCATTAAATGGAAACTTCTATGCCCCCTGCTCTAAGGGGAACCCCCCAGCATAATTGCAAAACAATGTAACATTATTCCTCACAGCCCTTATCTGCATAATTGCTTCAAAAACAATAATCTATTCTAATTCTAAGTATGTATGGACCTCTGAGGAAAATATCTTAAATGTGAATCTGTGAAAAAGTGATCACTTCATTGCGTGAGCATGCGTGTTTATCAATTTAATGCTTTAAACTTCCAAAAACGTGTTTTAAATTAACTTTTATCTCCAAAAATTGAAAGAACATTCCTTATCTATGGTGATTTTTGCAAGTTACTCCACCATCGAGAACTGCTCATGTTCTCTGCAGGGGCGTGGCTGATTGGTGGCAGGTGCCATTCAGGCTCATCAACCCCAGCTTCAAAAGAAGGACGGGAGCTTCAAGCTGATGCCAGATTGTCTTCGCTGCAAGTGTGGTAACACGGCCAACTTAGCTCCAAGGAGTTGCTTTCTGAAGCAAACTTTGAGTGTTTCTTTACTCACCTGGTTTTCCTTGCAGTATCAGATCCATTACCCTTTGTCCTCCTGGGTTTCCTCCTTTCTGTCTCCGTTCCGTTGAAAAGTTCCCCTGGAAACCACTTACCTCTGGTCCTGGCTCTCCTCTTGGTCGGCTTCTGTACTGTTGCCTCCGCTGGTCAGTCTGTCCTCGTCCGCTTGCCCATCTCCCCGCTCAACCTGTGCGCACACAGTCAAGGTTCTTCTGTCAGTCAAAACCAACCTCCGGGACTGGATCCTAACTACCAACCCCCAATGTTCAATAACTTTGTTATCTAGGGAGTACCTGCCAGAACTGAGAGATTACTCACCATCCTCTCTACACCTACTAACCTCTCTATTCTCTGCTCCAGTGCTCCTCCACTTCCTGACCCCGTTCCTGGTGATCTATTAGACTGTTTACATTCAAACTTCCTGTAATATACATCTTTTATTAAAAACCAACTTACTGTCGTCGTTCTGATTTTGTTGTGGCCTTTTGAGTCTAGACCAAACATGACAGAACAATCTGGCCCACCAGACTCAGCAGCCCAACTTCAGAACGCTGTCCTCCAACAGGGAACGCTCCTAGGACGCCATGAAAATTTTATCCAAGATCTATCACGACAGTTATCTCTTCAAAACTCAAAAATTAGCCATCTTAACCAACAGGTTTTTGATTTATCAACAAACGTAAACAACTCACAAGCCCAGCAGTCCTCACCTACTTCCTGCTTCCGGAATGTGGCGTCACCGCCCCCGGAACCATTTTCTTGGAAAAAAAGAAAAGACTAAAGGGTTTTTATTGCTAGCTTTCTCCCATTCTCCACGTATGTTTCTCTCCGACTCTCAGAAAATAAGCTACATTTCACCTCACCTTCTTCCCTACTAAAAACGAAGAAGAATCAGCCTGAAAACTTTGGACTATCAAACAGGGGAATCGACCGGTCGCTGAATTTGCCATTGATTTCAGGACTCTGGCGTAGGAATCAGGGTGGAATATACGCTCTAGAGAGAGATTTAAAACCAGATTATCAAACTCTGCTCGCAATAGACCAGAACCTGATCCTCCAACCCCACAACGGTCCTCCACTCCAAAGGAAGTCTCTGCAGAGCCCATGCAAATTGGTAGAGCTCGTCTCAGCCCCCGTGAGAGGCAAAGATAATTAGCGAACAACTGTTGTCTATACTGTGGTTCATCACAACATATCATTTTTCATTGCCCGGTTCGTCCAAAATATTCTCCACTAAGCCAATTTTTACAGCCCAGTATATAAAAAAACCGTGGCTGTTTGCATTGGTTTACTGAACATTCTGAAATGCTACAGATCAATTAATTAACCACACAATGCTGTTATAAGACCACTTAAACATCTTGATAAATGGTTAATCCACATTAGCATTAGCAAGTAGCTACTTACTTCTTTGTCCATCAGGTATCTGTTATTTGATCCAGCAGCAGTTCTTTAGGAATGTAGAATAAAATAGTATGCTGCATTCACACCAACTCCTTGCGTCAGCGGAAGTTGCGGCAAGATTACATGTAAGGTCTATGGTAGAGTACGTCGGAGGTCCGTCAAAGTCTCTGCGGTGCGATGTGTACGTTGGCTCAGTCATCTTCACTTGCATGAAAGTAGGGGTCCTGGTGAAGCATCAACGTTCCAATAGATTTTCTGTTTCCACCACCCTCTTTGTTAAAGGAAATAAAAAACCCTCAATGTACTGCGCTCATTGACTCCGGGGCTGAACAAAATTGAATTCATCCAGATCTAGTCTCACAAAACAACATCCCAGCATTTGAACTAACTCACCTACTCTCTGTTACAGCTTTAGACAGCATTGAGATGACGCAAATTACTCACCAGACTCAACCTGCTCCTCATCTCCGGCAACCACCAAGAGGAAATTCAGTTCTTCGTTTACCCAAATAGTGAAAACCCCATAGTTCTGGGTTACCCATGGCTAGCAACCCACAACCCTCACATTAACTGGACCCATCAACGAATCGACTCCTGGAGTTCTTCCTGCCTCAAGACCTGTTTGAAATCAGCCATTCCAACTATAGAAAAAAAACACAAAACTCCAGAATCCAGCCCAGACCTGTCCAACGTCCCTACCGAGTACCGCGACCTTAGTCAGGTTTTTAGCATAGATCTGGCTCTTTCTCTCCCTGCTCACAAGCCATATGATGGTGCCATCGACCTCCTACTTGGTGCTCCACTCCCTTCACGTCGTCTCTACAATCTTTCTAGCAAGGAGAGGGAGGCCATGGAAAAATATATGCAAGACTCTCTGGACTCCGGCATCATCCGGCGTTCATCTTCCCCTCTCGGAGCCGGATTCTACTTTGTGGCCAAAAAGGACTGTTCAGTCCGTCCCTGCATAGATTACATAGGTTTAAATCAGATTACAATCAAATACAAAAATTCACTCCCACTATGTTTTTCTCTCCTGGAACCCGCTAGCCAAGCGTCTATATTCTCCAAACTAGACCTCAGAAATGCCTACCACTTAGTCCGATCCGAGAGGGGGACAAATGAAAGATGGCTTTCAAGACTCCAATAGGCCATTTTGAATATTTGGTCATGCCATTTGGGTTGTCCAGTGCACCAGCCGTCTTTCAGAACTTGGTTAACAACGTATTACGTGATTTCTTCAATAAGTTTGTTTTCATATAACTAGATGACATCCTCATCTTTTCACAGTCCCTCCACCAACACAAGTTGCACGTCCGGCAGGTTCTCCAAAGGCTTCTCGAAAATCGTCTTTACATCAAAGCGGAAAAATGTGAGTTTCACATTTTTACCGTAACCTTCCTTGGTTTCATCCTTGGAGACGGGCAGGTGAGGGCAGACTCAGCAAAACGTAAGATCATTAAGGACTGGCCCGTCCCAGAGTTTCGCAAACAATTACATTTCCTAGGATTCCTGGAGCACAGAGACTAATCGTGCCTTCCAACGCTTAAAAGAATCATTCACCCAAGCTCCAATTCTCACCCAGCCAGACCCAAAACAACAATTTATCCTGGAAGTCGATGTCTCAGACACAGCAGTAGGCGCCATTCTCTCCCAAAGACCTTCTTCTGACCACCAGATTCACCCCTGTGCTTTTTTTTCCAGGAGATTCTCGCCGGCGGAGAGAAATTATGACATTGGAGACCACAGTTCCCACAATTGTTCCTCCAATTAATTCAGATGTTGAGAACTGTCCACTCAGAAGCTTATTGTATTATGACCTCAGCCTCTGGACACCCTTAAATTGTTTAAGGGCATAGTAATCTTAGTGTTTATGAGCTTATGAATATGGGGAAAGTAATAAAAGAGATGATCTATATTATTACTTTGGCATTTATCAGATAGAAATAAACTTTCTAATCTCAACTGACCCAATATAAGAAAAATATAATCTGAGTTAAAGTCAAGCAGTGAGGAACAATGGTTGAATTTGGTTTCATCTCTATCTGCTACTATATTTTTGGTTATAACATAAAATCCCAATATAGTACACTGAAGTTTGTGTTTGCAACTTGACAAAATGAGAAAATGTTCAAGGGCCATCCATATTTTAGCAAGGTATTGAACAGTAACTGATTTGTTTTTTCTGTTTGAACTCTGAATTGTGAAACTTTAGATGGCAACTGTACTTTCCAGTTTCAACACAAAATATTAAAACCATGAAACCACCAGGCTCCAACATGACAGATGATTCAAACAATAGATGGAGAAAAAAAAAGCCTTTTCAGGTCTTGTTACTACGGAAATCACAGGGGGACTCTTCAGACAGCTAAAGTAACAAATACTGTATCAATCAAAGGAATCTGGATATGATTGGTGAAGGGAGTTTGTGTCTTTAAAAGTTACAAAGGAGAAAGAGACAAAAAGCATGCCGCGTCCAACAAAGAAGAGTATTATGCTCTCAGTCATGATCTAAATACTCCCTCCCTTTGTACTACACAGACTTGGGGAGGTTACTGAGGAGAGACAAATCGAGGAAATGCCTGTGGCTGGGTCTTTTATTTTTTGAATCGCAGCTTTATAAACATATAGAGCAATATTATCCCTTGCCTGTAACTCATTCAGCCCACAGTACTGTGGCTTGTGTCTATAAAGCAGCCCTATGTTATTACCTTCTGCTATGATGGCCTTCTGATGTTTTATCTGCCCCCTGTTGCTCCTACCTGCATGTCTTCTCATGTGTTTGTTCCTCAGAGGAATTAGGCAAATACAAATTTGTGCATATGTTTATTTTCAAACGTTTCCTGTGTAAATCATCGTGCTTGGCCGAACACAGGTAGATTTACAGGGCCTGATACACAGGCAAACTGACATGTCAGAAATAGACTGCTGGTAAATGGTGGGGATTGTGCATCTGATGAATAACCCCATCTGTGTAAAAAAGAAATAAATAGATCTTTGCTTCTGCAGAAATAACCTACCCCATTCCCTTCCAACTGATGGTAACCCAACAAAGCCTGACCGGCGACTTGTTTTTATGTATGTATTTTTGGATTTAATACAGTGTGAGCATTATGGGAGAATCCTTTCCTATGAGATTGTTTACACGTTTGGGCTGTAATATGTAAACGCTGCATGTCTTGAAAGCAGATAAGAGTTTTACTTAATTCAATAATGTGGTTCTCTGTTTCATAGCAACTTTGAAATCTTTGGGAAAGATGGCAAAATAATATAAACCAGTGCAAATACAATTTATTTCAAAATGAAGAACCATGACATACCTTTGCTTTTATGTTAACTTCAACACTCACCACCAACAACATATCCAGCATAGTGGTTCGGATCCTGATTCCCACATTTCAGCATTTTTTTAAGATACCACATTTATGTGACCATTATCCTGTTAACAATCCACATGTTCTGTTCCAAGAAGGCAAGCATTTTCTCCTTTAAATAAGTCACTGTCTCAGTGATTCCTCCCTTTTCCACAACTTCACATTCCCATATAAATATATTTTTGGTTGGGAAACAGTTTTGGCGATTCACGACGAGCCCTCGGATTATTGTCATAGCCAACCCCGATATTATAAAATTACAGTCAGACAGAGCGACTCCTGCTGCTCAGTAGACAATTACCCTGTGGCTTGCGTCTCAATGGGAAAGTTGCATTAGAGGAAAACCTCAGTCTTTTTAGTCTTTTTACTGAAGATAATGTGTCAATATCAACCAAAGTAATCAGAGTGGGGGTCACAGGGGATTGACTCCCCTTTAATAGGAAATTAACTGCTGACTAGTTCAGGCAAAATACAGACAGTCTCTGCAGTAGACTGGAATAACCTTGATGCCAAAAGTATATTGTGGCTCTCCATATACTTCCCAAAAAGTTGGATTCTTCTAGGTGAAAAAAACCCAATGAAAAGATTTCACAACTTCCAGGAGCTCATGAGAATCTCCAACAATCTGCTACCCTGTTATTTTGTAGTCTCTGCTCTTACAGCTTCATATCATGCAGGGAGTTACTTCCATCTTGTGGTGAGAATGAGTTTTAGCTCATAACTGACACTGTTGGGATGGACACAGAGGACCTGGCATCTCAAGATGGCAGTATAACTCCATCAGTGATTCGTCTGGAAGAAGGACCTCTGTCTAAACGAGAGAGAGAGAGAGAGAGAGAGAGAGAGAGAGAGATTATTATTGTTACTGGTATAAGATATCATATCTCATACCCACCTCTCTGACTATAGAGAAGTTTGCAAACAACCTTTTTGATAATTTCATTAGCTGCAGTTCATTAGCAACCTGAAAGATTTTTTTTGTTAACGTTCTAAGAAATCTGAAGTAATGGTGAAATATAAATGAAATTTAAAAAATATCTTAAATACAATGTTTTGCGTTGACTCTCCCAAATTCCTGTTTTCATTTTGCAGGTTTCCCAGAGAAAATGTAAGAAAGAAGTTTTCACTGCAACTTAACAAAATAATGCTAAAGAGAAGATATCAGAAAGACCAGGCTAAATCTGAATGTGTACCAGTCATGCTGAGTACCATGGCCATCAGACAACATTTGCTCAAGTCTACATTCCAGTCAATGTCTGTCTCTGTAGAGCTGGTTGTTGGAAACAACTGAGACTGATGTTGCCACTCTCTCACTCTCTCTCTGAATTATATTAATGTTGTATATATTATAGGGACAAACATTTCTACGTATCAGTTTGTCTGTCTATAGCATAGGGCTGGGAAATTAATCAAATTTTAATCAAAATCACGATATCAAAAGCTTCATCGCCATAATTGCGTGGTGTGTTTTGATCCTAATGCCAACTGACCAATACAGTTGAAGCACTGCATGGTTGTCAAGATGACGGGCCAATCAAGTCACAGAAAAGACATGGTAGTTAAAAGCATGAGGTCCATGCTGTTAGGTAAAACGAAAGTGTAGCGTCAAGAGTGTATACAGCTGGTAAAGAATTTTGAAGGAAAATCGACAACAGGGAAGATGATAAAGATGTACAAATTCTTAACACTTACCACAAAAGAGAACACAACAATGACATTGTGGAAAGAAGTGTCATCGTGAGCTCAGTAGTTTGGATATTTCAGAGAGGACAGCAGACACAAAAAAACGATCTGTAAAATCTGCCTATGGACCGTTTCAACAAAGCTAGGTAATACAACCAATCTATTTAAGCTGAAGTCCTATCATTCTCCAAGTATCTCCTAGTTGCATTTGACAGTAATACAAACGTCCGTAGCAGTGCAAAACAAGGAGTCTTAATTACAACAAATCAGCATATATGATTAAACACAGCTGTAATATAAGTACATTTCAACAAATATGCTTCACTGTACTTTAAACTATATAATAAAGGCAGAGAAACTCACCTTCCAGCACTTACACAAGGGCTGCCACGATTCGTCGATTCATGACGTTTTCTCTTAAAATGGTTGCTGTCGCTTTCAGTGTTGCCAACCTAGCGACTTTGTTGCTATTTCTAACAACTTTTCTGAACCCTTTAATGACATTTTTCCAAAAAGCGCCAAGCGACAAATCTAGCAAAATTTCTGGCCACCCTCAGCTACTTTCTGTGACAGTTTGTCACTGATATTCCATGCACATTAAAGACCTGACTTGTTCTGCTCTGAACCGTTTTTCAGCAAGCTCAGACAGCATGATCACACGTTATAAACCTCTCTCAGTTCATTTTACCCAGCGTCAAAGAGATGGAGCTGATTTCACCCAGTCACAAAAGAAGTTGTTTTATTTTCAACATGAATTGAAAAGTGAACAAGAAACGTGCATGGATATAATACTGTTTTTTTTTTTGTTTGGTTTCTTTTTAGCCACACAAACTTAATTCTTTACCTTCATCTTTCAAACCTCTCCTGACAAAGCTGGTGAAACACAGAAATTGTCTGTACACTGTATTTGCACCTGTGGTGCCTTCAAGAACCTTCGAAATTTACAGTTAATTCAATTAGTGTTGGCAAGGAATGCTTGGTGCTTACTAAATATGCCCAAGTTTTTTTACATATATATGCATCCATCCATCCTTTTTCTGAATCGCTTGTTCCACAAGGGGTCACGGGGGGGCTGGTGCCTATCTCCAGCTGTCAACAGGTACACCCTGGACAGGTCACCAGTCCATCACAGGTAAATATATATCTATCTACCTATATAATATCTACCTATCATCTATCCATCTATATATATATATATATATATATATATATATATATATATACACACACACACAAACATACACATTGTACACATAGTACTTTTCCAAAAATTGTGAAATAACCAGGCCTCCAAATTCACTAGACCTGAACCCAATAGAGATGATTTGGGGTGAGCTGAACCGCAAAGTGAAGGCAAAGGCCAACAACTACTAAGCATCTCTGGGAACTCCTTCAAAACTGTTGGAAAACCATTTCGGGTGACTACCTCTTGAAGCTCAAGAGAATGCAAAGCACTAATCAGAGCAAAAGGTGGCTAATTTGAGGAATCTAAAATATAACACATGTATTCAGTTATTTCACTCTTTTTGTTTAAGTACATACAGTAATTCCACACATAATAAACACGTGTTCATGTTCATTCATAGTTTTGATGCCCTTTAATTGAGAATCTACAATGCAGTCATGAAAAGAAAGAAAATGCATTGATATATTATTAGACAAACCCTCGTTGACATCACCCATAGGTTTCTGAAGAGCAAAAATGAAGCCAACTGGGCGATTCCCACCGCCGCCATCTTGTTCGCGTCACTCACCTCATCACTCTCAGAAACTCCAAAAATGGGCAAAGAGGTGGAGTTGAGAGTGGCGCTGTGAGGCTGGGGGCCGAGGGTTAATGCTCCAAGCCGACATAGCTACAAGCTAGTCAGGAGCTAACTGAAGCTAACGTAGGCTGCAGCCAGAAGACCGCGGTTCAGAGACTTTTACCCTGTTTTTCAACAACGATCACTTTAGACCCAGAAACATCTCGAGTAGAGAAAACATATCCATATAATAAGACCCAAATGGGTCACATACTGCTTAACATGGTGTGATTTCCATTACCATCGGTGGAGGGTGAGGATTGAGGGTGACAATTTTTCGGGATTCCCACTGGTCTCGAGATTCCTGCAAGATTCCAGCGGGACAGGAGTCAATTTCACGTTTGTAACGTGATCAGGACGGGACAGGAAATAATCCACGGGAAACCGGAAATTATATATAATTTATATATTTATATATATAAATTATATATATCTGGAATCCTGCAGGAGTGACAATTGATTCCAGTGTCACCCTCTAGTGAGGACATAGACAGGCTCACCTTAACAACACATCCTGCAAAAAAGTCATCATGAAAACTTAGATCCTCTAAAAAAAAATAAAAAGGCTTTTGACTCACCTCACATCTCAGACATCCATTAATTCATGCCTCCAGCTGTGTTCCTCACACCAGTACTGATCTAACCAGCGATCATCCAGTCTGTCTAGAGTCCAACTCTGTAGTCTTCCAGCCTGATCTAGCCGTCTCCCGCTCTGACCAGGTCTGCCGCAGCGTCCCAGTCCTGCCGACTTTGCTGCTCTGCTGCTACCCGACCGATCGCCTGCTCCAACTCGCGTGTAGAAAGAGATAAAAGCTCCGACCAGAACAGCATTCCTCTCGGCCACCTGACAGAGACCCCCAAGCTGGTGAAGCATCAGCCAGTATGAAGCCTCCCCCCAAAGCATAAACTTCTTGGACGGTCTGTTACTGTAATCAACACCACAGCAAGCCGTCTTTGCCCAATAATTGCACATTACATCCAAAACCAAATAAAAACTGCAGAGGCAACTGATAGTGGAGTTTAGAAACACCAAATAACTGAAATCTTTACGTTAGTCCCAGGTCCCATGCTGTGAAGAGCTTCCCCGCAAGCAGAGGGGGACAGCAGACTACAGAGTAAGCTATTAGCTACAGTTAGCCACCAGCGTTAGCCTACACAGACCTGTCAAATCGCCCCTAATTATTCATAATTTCAAAATTAAATTGCAAATAAACGGAGAAGTTAGAAAAAAATTAACCCCCCTCAGAGTTGTCATGATGGTTAACCTGAACTATCTAACCTAAAATGTTTTTGAACCAGGCTGTAAACATGTTTATTTTACATGTAAAGTTGGCCTTTTTAACATGGGAGTCAATGGGAATTTGCTCCTTTTTGGAGCCAGTCCCCAGCGGATGTGGGCTGAACTGCAATTTTTGTCAATTCCGGGTTGGCTTCACATATTTTAAGCGGAGTTTGCCACTTGGTCCAATATATATATAAGGTGTTGGAGCTGTACGTCCAATTTCATGCCTACTACTTGCTCGTTTGCTACGCAGTATTCACTGCATCAACGGGCAATTAGTAGCCACTATGTACCATGTAGTAAATACTAAGGATTCAGATGCAGGATTGATCTGCTCCCTTTCTGCCCCTCACGCACATGTGCAGTTGTGGCAATCAGGCTCTACTGCAGCTTAGAAAAGTTTTAACAGCAGTGAGCTGACAACGTAGCTCTAACGTTCTAGAGTTTTATCAAATAAAAAGAGAAGGATGTGTAATGCAAAATTCGCATAGAAGCTGCTTTCCACGGCTGTACAGCAGTGTTGTTTTTGACCTTATTAAAGGGAAGCCAGTAGCCTCTCTGAGCTAGTTAGCTGCTAACGTTAGCATCAACTGTAGAGCGATTTTCTCTTTTCCCCTGACATTTTGGCTTTTTATCTTCTCTCCTAGGTATCCAGGGGTATTCTAAGATTGATGAAAATGTCCAGAGTCTCTCATATGATGTCCTCAACGGCCCGAGCTGCTGCTTAGAGGCTGATTCTGATCCTTTTATACACAGATCAGCAGCTGGTGCAGCTGTCGCAGCAAAAAATTGCTGTTCTTATTAATACAATAAAATACCTTTTTAATCAGAATGTGATGTTTACTCTGACTTTAGATGTTAAATGGTTGTGGGCAGGAAGGATCTTTCTGTAAGGATCATTCAGTAGTAGTTTTGATTAAGCTCCTTACTGAAGAGGCTGTTGTATTAGCCTACTTGATAGCTGCAACATTAATAGCAATGGTAATTTCACTACGCTTAGCACACATCATGTGTCTGCTGTATCACTAATGTTTTATTTTTAATATAGTTCATAACTGTTCAATGAGTTATCTCCTTAAAAATCACTATTTTATGTACTACATTACACTTCGATGTAACACGCAAATATTAGGCTACAGCAGGTGCTTGCTGCTGAAATAACATGCTTTTTACATGTGATCGGATTAGTCGAATAATCAGCAAAATAATAAATGATAGTGAATAGTCGATTATCAAAATAATAGTTTGTGGCAGCCCTTTTTTACAAGCAACAACAAATTGAAACTAGAACGGCAAGGAGTTATAAAAGTGTTCCTCGCCCATTGGAGCAAGTTGACCTCTTGCCCCGCCCCTCCTAATGCATGGGGAGCCTAAGTCACGCCTTTCTACTTCCGGTCCATGGGTCCCCGACTGCCAAAAAAACTGAATGAGAGTCAATGGAGCGATAAAAGTTATTTTCTGATCCAGTTTGAAATGTGCCGTGGATCGAACATATGATATCAGTGAATTTTAAAAACAAATTTTGATGCAGAGAAAACGCCGTCGAAATGTACATCATTAGTTAACATTTAGACCGAAGTACAACATATGTGTGATTCAGGACGTAAGACAAAGCGGATCAGAAAATAACTTTTAGCGCTTCATTGACTTCCATTCATTATTTTTTCGGTTTGGGGACCCACTGGCCGACCGGAAGGGGAGGAGACTTAGGCTCCCCATTCCTGCTTCAGGTCAGTTGCACATCACTGGGTGTCTTCGTACATCAAAGTGTTGTTAATTTGCCAGACAGTCTTGAGTTCTAAAAGGTTATGCCTATGAGTGTAACAAAAATCCTATTTCCGTCAATTCCATTTCCACTAAGCCCCTCGCAGCTCCCTATCAGAAGAGAAATCATCATTATGTAAAGATATTAGATGAAAAGCTGTGATTCTATCTTCATGCTTGTTAGACAATATTTTCCACCAGGGACATGTAACAACATCCAACATAAATACTGCTGTTATGGCCAGTAAACATATTTTCCTACATTTTAATCACTGTAAAAGCAACAATACCTACATTCAGACTTTAACCTTATTAGGAGCTGCTGTAATACAGACTGCTACAGATGATTCCTGCCCCCAGCCATGAGGATTTGCAACACCTATGAAGAAACTTGAATAACATTTACGGCATCTTTTTTACCTCAAGAATGAATAAAGTATTTTGGAATTTAATTTTAACAGAATTCATTGTGTGCTTCATTTCAACACCCCAAAGTCATTTGCTTCATTATGGAACACCAAAGTGCTCAAAATTAATCAAATAAATAAAACCTTATGATATAAATGTCTACACAATAAATAATAGACAATTGTGTGACAATTAAATAGTGAAAAAACTCAATTTATATACATCTATTCTCTATTATCATTTTTTTTTCTTTAAAAATGTATCCAATAATCTAATTTACTAATCTAATCAGTTTAATCAATTTAGCTATAATTAGTGAGTTTTTAGACCCCCTCTAGCAATTCTCTTTCAAGAATAAAAGCAAATAGCGACAAATCTACCAACTTGTTATGGTGTTATTGGAGACTTTTGCGTGAACCATGTAACATTGTTACTTCTCACTGATGCTCTCCCGTCTCAGACCGTGAAGGCATCCAGTCTGCACTGTAAAGCTGAAGCTCTACCTAGCCGCCCAAGTCCAGCTGTATGGCAAGCCATTGTTTTAAAAAATAAGGCGTATATTACATTTTAACCCGTAATACACCTGGACTCAGGGCAGATTTTTAGCCCACTGACTCCAGAACGCTTATGAAATGGGCATGCTTGAAGCAGAAGGTTGCAGTCCACACTTGGGACTAGTCACAAAAACAAGAGAATGTAAATTCTGCCACTGCATATGATTCAAGTCTGTTAAATACAATAAATTATTGCAAAAACCACTTTTTAAAATTATATATATCATACATTTGTTCAACCATTATACTGTGATTAATTTAAATGAAATATACCTCAGGATTAGGGTTTTTCTCAGTAATTATTAGGAGAGATTAGAATGGGATTAATTAGATTAATTCAATATGGATCCTAATTAATTCATCTCAAAGTTATTTTAATCGTATAACAGCCCTTATTAAGGATACTGTTTTCTTGATTTTTACTCAGTAAGAGAAGTGAGTTAATTCATGTCCTGCCTGAAATGTAAAATCTGGGCTTCAATGGAGACAGAAGCATTCTAATGTATATGATGAGGCGCTCATTGTTGATGCTGGAATATTTTGTTTTAATTATATCCATTGTGGAGAAAGCTGCCTTACAGCTTTGTGTGGATCCAAACATGGTAAAGAATAGCAGGGCTACTTTCTTCAGTCCCGATAAAGATGTCTCTTGAACCATTTGGAGACCAGAGCCAGAAAATTCAAGTCTCTCCTGACAGACTGAAGCATGCATTTATTGACAACCTCTATCTGCAAATGTTTTTTTTGTCATGAGCAAAAATCCAAACAATTCTAAGAGAACTCTAATGATCTTTTTGCTGAGCAGCGAGTGTGTGGCTCAGGATTCTGGTGGACTGTTGATATTGGGCTATGAGGTACATATTTTCTCCAATCTTACTTCTGATTAGAGTGGGAATAACCTTTGTATTGTTTCATAAATGTGTTTCACATTGCCATTTTTGATAAGTGCCACAAATGGCCTTATTGCTATTAGTGGGAAGAACAAAGATAAATAACTGTCCATTCCAGATTAAATGCTCTAGTTTCGCTGTCCACTTTTAGTTTTTTAGACAAAGGCATTTAATATTTTTCTACTGGTCTATATTTCACTAACAAAATAGCAAGTCCACAACTAGTCTTACGTCCACATTCCCACATAATCTGTCGCTCAAAAACGTTGAAAAAGTCTAAAAATACAAGTATTTATCATTAGGTTTTTTATGTAACTTCTGTTAGCATCTTTTTTAAATTGTTTAATTACAAATTACACAAAGACATAATGATAACATAATGATAACTCAAATGTATGTGAACATATGTTACATTTTATTGTTTAAATAACTAGGTTGACTAGTTCAGAGATTATCCCAAGAACTCCCTCTTTGTGTTTTTGAAACATGGTAGAAATTAGAAAATTGATATGATGTCAATCTGGCCTGTTCCTACTTCTGCAATGCAACCCCAAACATGTAGGAGGCAAGTATGGGGTAAACTTTACATATGGTTAATTACCTGGGATGCTTTTTGGTTTATACCACCAATGTCATATTTTCTTGTGCCCAAACAATCGAGTTTTACTCTCATCTGTCCAAAGAACATACAGGGTTTTCCCTGTGTTCTTCATGAAAAACTTAAGTCCAGTCCTTGTGTGTTTTTTTACTGTAGAGATCATTTTCTTTCCTTTTCACACTTCTCATAGGAGTCCAATTTATTCACTCTCTTTTTGACTGTACAGGCATTGACCTTTGTATCAGCAGAGACAAGACACTGCTGTAGCTACCCTGATGCCTATTTAGGGTTTTGGAGACTTCTTTTAGCACCTTGCAGTCTGGCATAGGCCTGAGCATGCTGGCAGGAGTTTTAAAAGTCCTTCACTTCATCTTCTACACAGTCAATTGGTTTATTTCAGACCTCTTATATACCTTAGGAGGCTCATACACCGTTTTAATTTTCTTCTGTTCACTCCTACTTCAGTAGTCAAGTGCAAATATATTTAAATGTCAGAGACTTACATGTAAAAAGTATAATTCTAAAAACTGCAAAACAATGTTCTAATAATGTAGACATCATGTGTTCTATTAGAGTGGACCTGGTATGAAATTTGCATGTTTTTGAGGTTTTTAATCATATCTTTTAGTTCCCCTAGCCTGCCTACGGCCCCCTAAGGGGTTAAAATGACTGATTAGTCTTTTATTTGTTGCAGGGTATGTCTGCCTACATAGTGAAATTAGCACTCAGAAACGGCTGTTTGGCAGTTCGGCATACAACGACACGTTTTGGCATATTACGTGTTGAGTTCCAGCCAATCACCCCCTTCCCCGAACTACACCCTGCAAGTCCCTCCCTCCGCGGCACGGAGAGCTACGTAACAGGCAAACAACAAACCAACAGCACGGAGTCCAGACCACATCCAAACTGCACTGTACGTGGGTGTAAAAAACAGAACAG
This sequence comes from Apricaphanius iberus, assembly GCA_028564705.1. Lineage (NCBI taxonomy): Eukaryota > Metazoa > Chordata > Actinopteri > Cyprinodontiformes > Aphaniidae > Apricaphanius > Apricaphanius iberus. The sequence continues at coordinate 950,737 of JAPXFQ010002510.1, forward strand.
AATTTTTTTGTCCTCCCCACTTCTGAGCCACTTGGGGATAGATTTTATGTATGCAGGGAATATGCCGGACCGACTGCCAAAGCCTGTCGGTAGTTTGTGGCAAACATTTTTAGGACGACTGTTTTTCCATCTTGGGACAATACAGCAGTGGATTCGCAGGTCATCTTAAACTTCAGTCAGGATTAATACCAACTCTCTATAAACCAGCAAATATCTCTGTATAAGTAAGCATATTTCGTCAATAATGTCCTTCAGCTGTTCGTAGACATTGTGTCATTGTTTGAGTTGTTCGCTTTTCAATTAGCTTCATAGCTAACATTCAGAATTAGCTTCACAGCTAATACCCCAGTTTGTTTATGTAGCATTGGTTTTAGTATGCTTTTATTTGGGGGAAAAAAGATTATTTATTGTAGTTGAACATTCCAAATATCGTTAGAGACTCATTGACCACAGAAGCACATAGCCTATGCCCTGCCCTCCGAAACCCGGTCGTTCTGTGCTAATGCTCACAGAAGGGCTACCTCGTCACACCTGCAATTCTACAACAAGGCTGAATTATGGCAAGCAATCCTTTGATATAGTATTAAGGTACTTAGAGTGTGGCTAAAAAGAGCCCAATCGTTGCGGGGAATTTCATGACAGTTCTACCTTAATGTAATTTTAGCCATTGTAGTTGTTTCTTCTATAGGTATCCCAGCCTTTTAGCATAACAGTATGGCTGTGAAATTTTGTTTTTATTAATATAGAATTATTTTTCAATGAATTATTAATTAAATAAATTATTATAATCAAACTACACAGAATGCTTGAAAATATTCTCCTTATATTAGATTAAAATTATACTCAAAGGAATGTTTGAGTTGTCAGAAGTAAATGCTGAGTTTACTTAATATGGAACGGAGCAAATATGCCAATTAAGCATTAAATAACTAAATATTTGTTTCAATAAGGACTGTTATTACTTTGTTTAGCCAACCCTGCATTTCAAAAGTATTTATTCCACTTGGATTTGTTCACATATGACTTAATCAATATATTTTATTGGGATTTTATGTGATAGACATAAAGTAGTGCATGATTGTGATAAAGGGAAGGAAACAAATACAGATCTTACAACTAAATACCCTTGTGGGTCTTGAGTGTGATGTGCGTGTATATTGAGCCCCAAGGCAACAGGAACTATTTGGTACAGTTACAGATGTAAATTCTTTGGAGTATGACTCTACCAGCTTCAACACCTGGAGGCTGAAAATGTTAGAAATCATTGGCTGAGAGCTGGGGGAGTGGGCTTGTTGGTTTGTGGGACATTCTACCAGAAACGTACATTTTCCCTCCAAAAAAAAAAAAAAAAAAAAAAACTTGTATTAACCTTAAATTTTAACACTGACTTTAACAAAGGAGATAATGAATAATTGTAAATTATATAAATCCCACCTTGGCACATAATGATTTTTGAAAAACAAGCATTTTAATATTCAGTTACTCTTTAAAATGACAGGCCCTGTCACAGACATGGCTGATAATGTAAGTGTGTTAAAGAATATGCTCTCTTCTGCACAAACATCATCATCATAATGAGGATGTGTCCCTTATTGTAGCAAACATATAATTAATTTAAAAAAACACAGCTTTTTACGATTTTTTTGTATCAGCACTAACAAGAAAAAGACATTTAAAAAAGTCCCTAAAACAGCTAAACATGTATTTTTACAAACATTAATGATTAAATCCTTACATGTAGGTAATATAACTGATTCAGGTAGGTATGCGTTTTTATAACAAATTGATGTATTTGTATTTAGTTTGTTCCAGGACTAACTTTTCAAATTAATGCCCTTGAGTCTTACTGTAAGTAACATGCTACCCTACCCCTCAGTAATGTGGGCAATAAGTTTTGCCCACACATCTCTTTCAATTTCATGGTGTCGAGCAGTTACTGGTCGGGCAGGAGGTATGAAACTAATTACGTGATCAAACACATACCAAATCATGTCCTCTCGCGCGGGCCAGAAAAACCTGTTCACCCCTACACGATGCATGCATTTGACCTGCGCCTGCACCTCATCAAAGGCTTTGATAATTCCTGGGTACAGGTCTCCATCATATTTAACCACACACCACCTATCCACAACATCAGGACCCCATACAATCTCCTGCAATGGAGGACATTTCTTATTTTCTGTCTTAAATGAGAAGGATTTGGCGCCAAAACATGTGCATGTAAGTACCTTCTGTACAGCACACATGCAGCTCACATCACGGTACACCATCTCACCGGCTGTGGTTGTGACAACCTGGTGGATCTTCATGGTTGTTGGTACCTGGGGAATGCTCTCTGGCATCTCTCTTATTGCTTTGTCAATTGACTCCTCGCTGACATAAAACAGCACAATAGTTGTGCTTGTATTGACCAAAGCGTCAAAGAGATCAGTTGCATTTTTTAAATCGCAACCGTGGCTCACCAAACGATCAGCTGTCCTTTTCAGGGTACCTCCAACACCATCCGGCGCCCCTTTGCCATGACTGGCTTCAAAGAAATTCCAAGTCCCAGCTTTAAACCCAGTTTTGTACAGAAGAGAAGTGAAGAGAAAGAAGTTCCCCTTCTGTCTGTACTGGGAGCATGGACCGTCACTGAGGAAATGAACTACTGAAACCAGAGGGAAGCGGTTCTTCATGTATGACAACACAGGTTGTAGATGTTCCCATATGGCAGGGGGGCCTTTCTGTCGGGATGGAGAGATAGAACTAAAACAAACTTTCTCCGCATTGGCTCCTGCATACAGTATCCCTGTGTGTAATGTGGCTTGCTCGTGGGATGCACCAAAGTGCACAGCCTGGATCTCAGAGGCATACTTGCATACATAATTTTCTGAAAAGTCCACATGGATAATGCATTCATTCTCATCCAGGTTCTGTTTGAGTTCCCGGCAGTATCTGTATTGTTGGCGGATGTTAAAGAGATGGCGTTTAAATTTATACATCATGTCACTAAAAAGTTTAATTAGAGCCTCTAGAGATGTCTCAATGGTCTTTTTCACAGTCTTCTTGAAGACTGTCTGCTCTTTTGAGTGTTCTGCCTCTTCAGTCACCCATTGCCAATACTCAACTTGGGTGGAGCCCTCATACTCCTTCAGCATGGGGAAGTCTTGATTATAAAACACAACTTAAAATGCAACTCATCTTGGTCGCATACAAAAGAGAGATTTGTATTTATCATTTATGAGCGTTAGCAGCATCAAAATTGAATTGAATTTAAATAGAAATTAGGCATTTATTCAAAATAAACAAATGTTAACAGTAATCAACATATTCATCTGCAATGAAATAAGAAGACTAACCTATGGTATTCACTACAAACAATGTATCAGGCCCCGTCACAGAATGTCAGGCCCTGTCACAGTGAAATGTGACAGGGCCTGACGTGAGAGGGCCTGACAGTCAGACATTTTAACAGCTATGACTCAGCTATTTAGCATGCTAGCAGAAAAACTGAGAACATTTCAGAGAGTATTTACACAAAAGATTTAATTTGTTCCAAATCTAAACAAATTGATTTACATTGTCTAGGACATTATAGCGTGACAGGAACTGACGTAGTAGCTCGACCGCAGGTAAAAACATACAGAAAGGCTAAAAGTCACAAATTTCAAGGAGAGAACTTACCTCTGGCTGGTGTCAGTGTGTGATGAGAGGCAAATGAGGTCACTTCCTGTGATTTGGAACCTTAAATACTTATCACACACTTTTCTTGGAATTTTCAATACAAGTGTGACAGGGCATGACAGAAACCCGGGGACACTTCTAAAACATAAACTTATTTATTATTAATTCATTTTACTAAAGATTTTAATCAAATAATACAAATTATAACATCTTAGATATGCTATGGTATTGTTTTTTTTATGAATTTCAAATGTATCATTTGTATTTATAGGACGTACAGAATTGAGATTTGACCTGGGACAGTACATTTTAGGGGTTCTTAATTTTTTAACCTCTTTTTGAACAAATATAAAAAACAATTTAATCAAATACATAACATATTATGATGTAAAACCCTCTAAATTAATTCACTGTATGACAGTTTTGGGAAATATGTGGATTACACCAGTTTTATAAACAATAGTAGTGGCAGGACAGCAAATGTACATTTCTGGTAGAATGTCCGTTGTACCTATCTGCAGGTTGAGATTGGCAGGAGCTGCATCAGTCCCCCACCAGGACTCACCAACACAGCTGCATGAAAGAGGAGCGGCTTTCTGAGGCTCACTCTTGACAGTTCAATCTGTTAGAGTAATGGACCACCTTAATTATTTTGCTCGATCCTTCCTTGAGAGTTTACTTTTAATTAACATGAAGAAAGTAATCCCATCCCTTGTCCTCTCTGTAAATTCCAACTCTGAAAATTCCTTCCTGGTTCCAAGGCCTAGCTCAAGTTTGAAAATCCTTGGTGTTTCTGCTCACTATCTGATTCTGTGGTTCCTCTCTTGGATGATCCTTTCAAGTCCTAGCTCCTCCATTTCAAGTCAAGTTCTCAGTGCTCAGCTGCTTCGTCAGATTTTTTGTCAGCCTCCACTCAGCCTTCCCCAGATCCTCCAGTAAAACTCACCTGTGAAACGCTCAGCTGATCTCCTGCAGGGTCCATCTTCCACCAACAGAAAAAGACTTGGATCACGCACAAACAATTCCCCCTACTCTTTTCCATCTTCCAGAAACTGTTAAAGAAATAAAATTAACTGCACAGTATTAACTAGGCTGCTTGCCTGTCCTTTCTTAGTCCTGCTCTCTCAGATTCCCCTCCTGACGCCATAACCATTCCATTCCAGAATCATTTCAATAAGACAATAAAACCTTTATCTTTCTGTCTGTGCTTGTTGTCTGCTTCAGTCTTTAAAATGTTTTTATGATAGTTCAGCAGTATAAAATCTTCATTCAAACCCTAGATCCTTCCATCCGTGTTACTCCTCTGGATAGCAGCTCCATAAATACCATTATTCATTAAACCCAGTCAGTCTCATTTATTGTCTACAGTAACCACCACAAATCAATTCAGTTTTTTATTTTATTTACAGAATAAAGTCCGATAGTCCTAGATTACCAATGGCTTTCTACCCAAAACCTTCAAATAGACTGGTTGAACAAAGAATTGAATTATGGGGCAAATTCTGCTTACAACATTACCCATAGTCAGCCCTTCCCCAGAACAATCAGGCCCAGGCTCATGCTAACCTTCAACCTTAAACTCCCCCTATCTAATGTTCCCCAAGAATATCATGACCTACAACAAGTCTTCTGTAAGGATCTCACTCTATCAATACCCTTGCCTACCGTCCCTGTGACCGTTGCATTGATCAACTCCCAGGAGCTCTATTGCTGTCAGGCATAGTATTCAATATCTCTGGAAAGAATGAGAAGCCATGGAAAACTACATCAACAATTCTCTCAAAGCAGGCATAATCCATCCATCTACTTCAGCTCTTGAGGATGGGTTTTCTTTCATTGAAAAAAAAGATAAAACACTCAGACCTTGCATCGATTACAGAAGGCTCAACAAAATCATAATCAAAAACAAATATTCACTTCCATTTATTTCTCAGCTTTCAGTAGTGTCCAAAAGCCACCATATTTTCCAAGCTTGATTTAAAAAACGCCTACCAAGTCATCCATATCCGTGAAAGACAATGAAAAACAGCATTTACAACTTGCATCGGTCACTAAAAGGACTTTCTTCGTTTCTCTCAGCTTTTCCCTTCAGGGGTCGCCACAGCAACTCATCTGTCTCCATTTAGTCCAACAGTTGCTATTAATACATAGAAAGGCTTCTTAAAATGGAACTAACCATCTGTCAGAGCCAGAATTCCTGCTGGGGTGGAACTTGGTGATCAAATACCCATTTCATGCAATAAAATGCTAATTAGCTATTATAAAATTATTACATTTAATTTTCTGGATTTTCTGTCTCAGTTGAAGTAGGAAACTTGAAAAGTCAGCAGTGTGTTTCCCCCACAGTGAATAATTTTGGTTTGGCAACGAAACATATTTAATTAAAAGTGCTAAAGGCCACATTGTCCTGTGTTGTTTGTTAGCTGGGGTTAAATGGTCACAGCATCCTGCTCTGTGAAAAAGTTTCTTTCAAGGAAATTTATTAAATGAAGCCCCTGACCTACTCTCTGCTGAATGAGTGTAAAACCACACCCTCTCTGCTTTCTATTGGTTGTTAAGAGTAACTGGGAGTTATCCAGTGTGGATGTGGCTGCTCTCCAAGATTTTTTTTTCTTTTAAAGCACCTAAAACTGTTTCATTCTTTCTGACACTTGTTGCAGCTGCTTGTGCATCACAGAGAGAATCCATCCAAACCTCCACAGCTTCTCCATTGGGATTTCCCGCGGGGAGTGATGAACTCCATCGACCCTCAGTCCCATCACCAGCACCACACTTCCCCTACCGTCGGCTCTCTTCCACATAAAGGTGCCCAGGAGTCCCCGGACATGGCAGCCGCTGTCTACTGCGACAACTTCAGCAGCGTGTACCACCAGCAGAGCCTACAGGGCGCACAGAGACCCGCGAGCTACGGCCTGGGGGACTACGCCTCCTCTCCGAACCCGTACCTGTGGCTCAACGGGCCGGGTGTGAACTCCTCCGCGTCTTACCTGCATGGCAACAACCCTGCGCCGTTCATCCCACCCTCCTACGGCTCGCAGCGACAGTTCCTCGCCAACTCACCTGGGTTCGGAGGACCCGACCTGGGCTGGCTTTCCATCGCGAGCCAGGAGGAGCTGCTGAAGCTGGTCCGTCCACCCTACTCCTACTCAGCTCTCATCGCTATGGCCATTCAGAATGCACATGAAAAGAAGCTGACCCTGAGTCAGATTTACCAGTACGTGGCTGACAATTTCCCCTTTTATAAAAAGAGCAAAGCTGGCTGGCAGAACTCCATCAGACACAATCTGTCTCTGAACGACTGCTTCAAAAAAGTCCCGAGGGACGAGGATGACCCAGGTAACCTAACCAAAGTTAAGTCCTCAGGTGACACCTTAGGTGTATGGAAGGTGAAACATGCCACAATTCAATAGATAAACTATTCAACTTTTGTTTGGCTATACATTTAATAATTAAGTTACAATTTTAAATAATCTATTATTATTATTAAAATAGAAATGATTGTAACAATGAGTTGTTTCTTAAGTTTATGCTAAAAAATATAATATGCTTATTTTTTACTTAATAATTTCATGGTTCCTGCTATTCAGCATTGCACTGGAAAATAACATTTGATTACACTGTGGCGTGTTCAAGATCCCACCATCGAAAAGGTTAACCAACAAGCTCACTACAGGCCTGTTGTTCTGACAAGAACAAACTTTCTGAAAAAGAAAAAAAGGAATGATAATAGTTTGATCCTGCATACAGCCCTTGCATTCAGTTCATCTTTCTAGTATTGTTATCATCTGTTATCTTACCTGACGCTTCTCTTGCTAAAAGAAAAAGGAAAATTATTTTTTCATAAAGACAAAATTAACTTAATCAGTAATCTATTAAATAGCTTTCTATAGTGTTCTAATGCCAACAAAGCTTTGGATTTATCCTGCTTTTTTGTGATCTTCTATTTTTTCTATTTTGATTTTTATGTTAATGTTTCCATCACAGTTAAAAGAAACACAATATCTCTTTAAAACAAGCTTTAAATTGCAAATACTTTCTGTTTGTGATTTATTACTTTGTACAAGATTTCTTTCAAATTCAAAATATTGCACAAGTGGCATTAAAGGCCTTAGTTACTGTGTTATTGTGTTTTTTCTCACTTTTAATTTCTGTTCATGCTTTAACCTAAAATATTTATAGTCAAATAATCTGTATTTATGAAAACGGAAAATGTTCAGTTGATTTCCAAACCTTTATTTTTTTTTTATGAGTTACATCTAAACATAAAAAACAGGATAACAAAAGTTTATTTTACTTGAAAACAAGAAGATTAGTATCAAGCAACTTTATTTAAAAAACAACCTATTTTCTAAATTTTATAAAAGTACATATTACATAAAGTGAGAAATTGTCCCAATCATTTTCTTTGATACGTATCCAATGCTAGAAAGTTGATTCTAATCACTTAAGTAAGGAACACCTACAGACACAGTTCCAAAAACATATTAAGACATTTCAACATTATTTTCCCTTTTTTATTTTAATACATGTATATAATTAAGATGATTGAATGTTTTATTTTATATAAATAGCTACTGTTGCAGGTGAACGTTAACAAACTTAACCACCAACTTGTGTTTTTTTTCTATTTTTATTTACAGGAAAGGGAAATTATTGGACATTGGATCCAAACTGTGAAAAGATGTTTGACAACGGAAACTTCCGGCGAAAAAGGAAACGACGGTCAGATCCAAGCATTTCTGGAGGAGCCCCAGCCACAAAGCTTGAAGACGGCAGACCAACGGTGCCAGGCTCAATGAAGCCCTCAGACAGTCCCCAGCTACTGGGGCCTTCTTCTCCAGAGATGGAAGCTATGAATGAGAACCACAAAAGCTCATCCTCGTCGCCGAATGGGCTGGCTTCGGCTGCTCCGTGTTTTAATAACTTTTATAGCAACATGTCCACACTCAGCTCGGGGGCCCCCGGCCGACAGGGGTCCCTTGGACTGGTGAACGAACTGTCGAATAGGAACATAACGGCCCTGAGCCCGTACCATCCCAGCAGCAGTGGCCAGGAGGCGGGGGCTCCTGATCACGGCGAGGGCTTGCATTTTAACCGAGGAGTGTACTACAACACGTTCGGCAGCGGGCAGAGCGGACAGTTTAACCCTCCCTTCTACAACAGCTTCAGTGTGAACAGCTTGATTTTTCCCAGGGATGGGACTGAGCTCTAGGAAACAATGCTACACCTGTTTAAAAACTTTCTCTGAGAATCCCTCTCAGAATATACACATATACTTAAAAGTGTAATATTTTCTACAGAAAAGTCACAGTATAGACCTAGCGGATGTGATATTGATAATCATCAAAGAGATTAAAAAGACAGACGAAAAATCAAAACTAAGTACTTGTCCTTTTTTATTTAAAGTTACTTCAATTCTGTAACTTGAAAAAGTATAATATTCTACCAGTTTAAACAGATCTTTTAACTCTAAATACAAACTTTTATTTGATTTTTCTCATGCTGAACCCAAACCTTGACAGTTATATGAGTTTTACAAAATAAAAGAGCTTGTTCATTCTTAACACAAAGCTGCCAAAGTTGCCTATATGACACAAGCGATACCTCAAAACAACAATCATGTTATTAGTGGCCATTGTTTTGTATTATTTGTTAGACAAATGCAGTTGTATTTAGGCCTACAGTTATGAGTGCTTATAAACCAGGGCTAGTTATCAGTATCAAGCTGTGCTGAGATTTACTGAGATTTTAAAAAGTTATGGTTTCAACATTGCTTATATTTCGTTGTATCATTCCTGCAGTTTATTGTTGCCAGAGTTTCCTCTGGCTCTACAGAAGATAAAGCATGCATATATGCCCCTCTCCAATATGTTGCTGCACACCCCTCATAAGCAGGCTGAAAGGAAAATAGTACACTTTCTCCAGCTTTTAAAGAAGGACAGTGTTGGGAACAATTTCTAGATGCAAAAAAAAACAAACAGTGGAACTAAAGGAGCGTTGCCTATTGCTCTTCTGCTGTTTTCAGACAGTAAGGAAGCTAAAATGGGCATGTCTTGCTAATCAGTAAACTGTAGACGCAACACCCAAGCAGATAATCTTACTAATCACCAGGCTAATATCATCTTGCTGCTGATTTGTTACTTTATAATGAGCAGAAAACCTAAAACGTAGAATATTCTGCCCAATAAGCTCTTGAAATGTTTTGCTTAATTAATCAGGAGTTTCTTCTGTCTTTCTGTCTCTGTCTTTCATCTAAGATTGTGTACCTGGATTAAAGTAAATGTCACAGTTGGCATCATTTGAACAGTTATAATCAATATTTTTTTTTAACGACCAGTATGACTGTTGCCTTTCTGATTTATATAATAAGGAATTAGATCATGTTTTACATATATTGTTTTAAGATCTTGTGTACAGACTGTGAAACTCCTACTAAAGGTTATCTGACCGGCTTGTGCCTGTTGCCTTATATTTTGATGTCCTCCCTGTTGACGGAAAGTTCAGCGCTGTGACATATGTAAATAGACGTGGAGTTGATGGATATGCATTTTTGTACATTTTAAAAGTACTTTTGTAAATATTTATGTTATTTATGTTCATAGGCATTTTTTTACTGTTTTGTCCAAAACACTGTCTGATTAAAGAAGCCAATATTAGCTTACAAAATGCAACAAGAAACAGGTACGACTAAAATAGAGATTTTTTTTAAATATACTGTATCTGTAAGCATATATTCACAGTTCTATCATTTTTGTTTTCCTCAGGATCAACTAGGACAATCATTAAATGGCGTTTATATCAATTATTGACAATTTTTCTTTCTTTTTTACTATTTAGAAAAAAATGTTCCAATCCAGTTTACTTTTAGATAAAATTGATTTTGTTTCTAAAATATTTTTTAGCAATTTTTTTTACATAAAGCCCTAATATTGTGTTCCTCGTAATGTTATGAGCTCAATTTCTGAGCAATTCACACACAGAATACAAAAAAAATTAAAGAAAAGCACATGTTATGGTTGGTCATATTGTTATTTAAGCTTTACCTGATATTTTCAGCTCAGTATGTTTGTTAAACAGTAGAATAAAAAAATCTAAACCTGGAGGTTATGAATTAAAAAAAAAATCTTCTATTTTTTTCTATCATTTTATTTTAGTGTTTTTTTATGTAACATGATCTCTGGTTAAAAACCAGAGATCATGTTTTAAGGATGATAAAAAAATGAAATTTGACTAGTCTGACTACATAAAGAATAATTTTGCTGGTTGCAAACATTTGAAGTAAGTGTTTCTTTTCTGTTTTTTTGTTTGAATTCTGAAATTGTATAAAAAACAAATTTCCATAATGTAGCCTTTGGACTCTTTAACATCAATTGGTTGGTTGAAATGTAAAGAGCTGACATGCTTATTTTATAACTTCAGTTGCTAGTTTAATTTTCTTCACAAATTCCTGTAACTGCTCTTACAAAAAATAACCTTAAACTTAATATTTGACTGAGATTAAACATTTAATGTGACATAACCTATTCCAGAAAAATAAAACAGCTATAAGTAAAACGTCTCTCCGGTAAAGAGCATAAATTACAGTTGTCTAAAAGGAAAGCTCTTATTCTGTTTGGTTATACTTTGTATGGAGGGCCTAATATGCCTTAAAGCTTTATATAAATAAACTATTAAATATTGCTTTCTACATGTTGCAACTTAAATAAAATTGGAAATAAATAAATGTTTCCATGATTATATGGATATGGATTTGATGTAGTATTATTTATAAAAATTTTTTATGGAAATTTCAATTTATTTAATGATAAAAACAATATATATAACAACTGCAGGGCTTCATGTTGGCTGTGCATAATGAAAAAATTGCATCTGTTGTGGTGACTCAATAAAATGAAATCTAATTGGTCAGACTTTTGTCGGTGAGGCTGACTGACAAAATAAATTCATAATGATCTGGTAGACTGTCAAACAATAAATAATTGAAGTAATTATTTATTTGTAAAATTATCATTGTATGTGTTTTACATGCTATATAATTAATGCAGTTCACTTTTGGTCTATAAGGCTCTCATTTTTTTCTGTTCTGTTTTGTTTTTGATGAATTTTAAAATTGCAACCCAAAAACATAGAAGGTCGAAAGCTTTTTTTTTTCTGTGACATTCCGTCGTGCATGTTACTAAACACTCAAACTCATCCTGAGCCATTATTATAATGTGACCTTCATCAACAGCAAATATAAAAGAATCAGGGTTAATTTCCTCCAATACAAGCTTTATAGCCAGGGGCAGAAGTGAGGCACGCTGAGAAGAAATAAAAAAGTTCTCATTTGGGGCAAAGCCAAGCACTATGCAATGACACAGCAGCTGACAGATGTCTTGGGACAGAAAACTCTGAAACAATGGACCTATTGTCCTCTGTCCTGTAGGCCAATCCGCATGTATCAATTATGTATTTTCTAAGGAGAGGTGAAGATATCCCTGTTAGGCCAATGGGATTCAAGCAACCCTTTATCTCCAGCACTTTGTCCCAAATAGAGACAGAGCCATGTTACTTTGTTTATGCAAAGAATCAGCACATCATGAAATATCTCTAAATATTTACCACCCATGGTGAGGATACAGGAAAACAGCTAGGTGATTTTGTGAATCTTGAATTCTTTTACATGAACATAGGTGTCAAGGCTTTAATAAGTGTGCAAAACTGATATAAGGTCTGCTCTGTTACCCAAATCTCTGACCAGCGTTTGACAAAGAAGATTATATCAATTTTTTTCTGAGTAAAGAAATACCAAATAACATCAATACAGCCATTCTTACACAACCAATTAGATGATTGCCCTAATAAAATAAATCTTCAATGTTTCAATTAGTTTTAGGCCTCAATACAGCCTGGAGATAGTGCCACCAAAATTACAAAATGATTTAAGGTTAAATTGAGATTAATTCATCTGAATCTCTTGTCAAATAAAATGATCTCAAATTCACCATAGTGGGTGATTAGGAGAGTGGAGAATATCGTCTGCCTTTTTGTGACTGTTTTAAAAAAATCATGTTAAATCAAAAAATGTAACAAAACAAAAAAAATTCACAGTCAAAATGTATTTCATTTGCAGAGGAAGTGCACACTTTGATTATCTTATGTCGGAATGTTAAGTGATATTTTCAATGACACAAGCCAGGCATTTATAAAACTGAACAGGACAGAAGATATTTCTAAAGTCTATAGAAAAATCTTTGGTTTTGGTGACATTCAATTTTAAGTAGGTGTTGTCACACGACACAATAAAATCCTCCACTACCTGAGCAGGTGAGTGATCCTCTCCCGATAACTGGTTGGCAATAACTGTGTCATCTGCAAGCTTCAAAATGTGTTGCCCTGTGTGCTGACTCCTGCAATTGCCCGTGTACAGGATATACAGCAAGGGAGAGAGGATACTGCCCTGAGGAGAACCATAGGAGGAAAATGCCTCATATGACACTGAACCATTTAACTGGAACTGGAAAGACAACCTAAACCGATCCAAAATCACTGGGACACAGGTTAAAATCAGTCAATAATTTACAAACAAAAATCTGAGGCTGGATTGTATTAAAAGCAGAAGAAAAAAATGAGTGCTGCAGCTTTTGGTCTGCTAAAAGATATGTTAAAAAGAGTTCAGACTGCATCTTCAGTCCCTCTATGACAACGATAGGCAAATTGTAAAGGGTCATGTTTGTTATAGATCATATCAGCTTCTGCTTGCATGACCGAGGAAGTGAGAGCCGCCAGTCTAAAATCACTTATGACCTCGGAGGCATTTCTTCTTCGACACAGCAAAGATCGTAGATTTTTTTTTCCAGAAAGAAGAAAAACCTTATCGCTCTAATGACTGCCTAAAATCTAATACAAAAAACACCAATTCAATTTCAGTTTATTTATAAAACTCCAATTCACAACAGATGTCATCTCAAGGCACTTTACAAGAGAAGTCATTTCAATACAACCATATAAACATTTCAGTCTGTTAAAAAAGTTTCTTATTAAAGGAATCCCAGCAGATTGCATCAAGTAATTGACAAGATGATGTGAACACAAAACACAAAAACCAAAACACAAGGAGTCCCTCAGTTTGATTAGATTAGGTGAAAGTCTATAAGTCTTTTTAAACTTTAGTTTCTTCACTGTCTCCCAAAAATTATGCCATATTTCCGAATGCCTTTACAAATAATTACGAATCACTACAAAGAAATAATATTTAATCATTCTGCACAATATTTTACATTCTACACAGTAGTTGAGGAGATACTGAGATATAGTCTCCGAGATACAGTCCTATCCCTTGCCTCTTTTGAAATATATGCGTTTCTTTATTATAGATTTCTACATAGTATAATATAGGGATGCACGGATAATGATACTGGTATCAGATATCGGGGCCGATACCATTCTAATGTACTCGTATCAGTATCGGTTAGTTTACTGATACCAAGGCCTGATACTAAAAATGTGGAAACTCTACAATAATTTCAGAGAAAATGTTCCTTTTTCACTTGAAATTTAAATTTTGTGGTCATTTTTATTCATAATTTGTGGGGTTTTTTAATCTAATTCATCGTTGTTTGCTATAACGAGCAGAGAAGAAAATAAAACCTATCTTCCAATTCATTGTATTTTTAATGTGATAGCAGTATTAGCGTTGGTATTCGGTATCAGCAAGTATTCAGATCCAATTATCAGTATGGTATCGGTTTGAAAAAGTTATGTCTTTGCATCCCTAGTATAATACAATGTGGGTTAGAGAACAGGTTGCTTGCTAAAATGTAAAGAACAAAACATTTACTAATATTGCCAATTGCACTTAGCTTTTCACTCCGCAGAGTGGTCTGTATATTAGTACATTAGTTTTCTGACAGCATGGTTAAGTTGGGTATTGTTTGGTGTCTTTCCTGACTTCGTAGGTGTATATTGATCCACCTACACCAGTTTTCAGTTCATTGTTGTCAGGCAGTTTATATTGAGTTCTCAGAATATTCTGCACTGCACTTAACTTTTCTCTATTTCATATAATCACTGCATTCGAACAACTTATGCTTTATTTTCTTTAGTTTTGTATTTCTCTAAAAATTGTACAACTTAAGGTTTCCCACAAGCCATCAGTGGTAGTTGTACAACATTTTGAAAACCTTACTTGTAAAAGCTAACAAGTTACGGTGATCTAATGGTAATCTACTGCTGATGCTTAGAACTCAAATTAAGAAAGAAGCTGCTTCTAGCGCTAAATATATTTTAAAATTTACACAGTGCCTAAAGAAATCTATATTGAAAGATCACTCAAATTACAGAATTTGGTTCAATATAGTTAATTTACATTCTGACAATTTTATCATACAGTAGATCTCTACTTTTGTGCCCCAGTGACTTCTGAACAACCAGATGACCCAGGGCAGATAGAAAACGTTTCCACTTTGGCAGACAGCAGCAGCACTGTCTGCTGAATGAGTACACTCGCTGCCAAGTGTGAACGTCTCAATTAGAGAGGATCCATTGACCCAAGCTCTGTTTGATCACCTTCTTTTGCGCCTAGAACATCAGGCATCCCGTCCTAATTTGGCAATCGTGCAGCTTTATCGGCTTGACATGTGAAAAGCGGCATTGTTGGAGCAGATGGGAAGCGGGTTAAGCAAGGGTCTCCTGGTGCTGTTTCGCTGGATGACTATATACTGTAGGTTCATGACCTAAGCCCACCCAACATGAGCCCCAGCCCAAATTGTTCCTCTGATAATGGAGCGGGATAGAGGTGCACCTCATTAATGAGAGACATCTTAGAAAGAGGACAGAAAGCAACTGTTCAGCCAAGTCACCATGTTTCACACGGTGGACTAGGGATCAGCTTCATCAAGGATTCCTGACTGTGAGGTTAAGTAAGGACAGGGAGTGATAATGGTGTCAGTGCACAACAATACTCGTTTTCCTGGAATGAGCTAGAACAGGGGTCTGCAACTCCAGTCCTCGAGGTCCGGTGTCCTGCAGCTTTTAGGTGTGTCTCTGCTTCAACACACCTAAGTCAAATAATTAGGTCATTAGCAGGACACTGGAGAACTGACTGCATACTGAGGAGGTGAATAAGCAATTTGATTCAAGTGAGTTGGACCTGGGACACTTCTAAAAGTTCCAGGACACCGGACCTAGAGGACTGAGGTTGAAGACCCCTGACCTAGAATAATAGATTTCATGGTTTAGAGTTTCCTAAACATCATGTACTTGACCAGAACAAAGCACTCTAGTAGTCCCTGAAGAAAAGCATCCCTAATGATGCCATCACTATGTTTAACCATGAGATAAAAGAGCAACTCACCCCCTTTAGAGTATTCTGCCAGCTACGTTTCCATTTAAAAAAATACAGCAAAAGGAGGTGTTGCCTGGCGGACCATGGAACACATAAAGGGGATTGGGATCTGGGCGCAGTCAACACTTCCTTGCTAACACCAACTTCGTCTGGCTGAGACTGGGCTTCCTTTATACTCAACAACGACAGGGTGGCATTTGTCAGCAATAAAGGCTGAGCCAGTAGTAATGCCCAAATCAAATTCAAGTTTAGTGTAATGTTTTAAACAAAGAGGGCACTCCACTGATGGTTTTTGGGAGAAAATGTTTTTTTTTTTTACTAAAATGTACTAAAATACAAAAAAATAATGACCAGACAGGTAGATAGCACTATCAGACACTCATTTATACAGTTTATCAACAAGAACATTTATTTGGGGATGAATTGCTCTTTAATTTGCACACGACTGCTGCTTAGAATTTAGTAGAATAACCTTCTTAACTACATGAATTTGGTCAGACATTTTGGTTATTTTCCACAAGCTTCTATACAAGGTTTGCTGAAATTTAAGTCCATTCCTCCTGACAGAACTATTGTAACTTTTTCAGGTTTGCAGACTTGTGTGCACACACATTTTTGTCCACGTGTGTCCAATGTGTAAAGTGAAGTAGAGAGCCACAACAAAATTTTGGAACTAGTTTTTAATATAAGTAAAATTAATATCATTTGGAAGATCCCAAGGTTTAACTTCCAGTTGATTTCTTGAGATGTTTCCCCAGTAGTTCCACATAATGTTCTTTCCTCAGGGTCTAGTTTGTGAACTAAATTGGTCCTTCTGCCAATAAAACACTCATAATACCTGATGCTGCCACCCCGGTACAGTACAGTTTGGAAGGTGTTATCAGGCATACAAGCTTTCCCATTTTTGATTCAAATTTAACCCCATTGGGCCTAAATGACATGTCCCCCAAAATTACGATCTTTGTTCCAAAAAGAATTTCCAAACTACTTTTTGGCTTTTTCTGTTGCTTTTGACGTAATTGCTTCTTCTTGTCTGACTGCCCTTTTAGGCTTTCAAGATAAAATTCACTGAGGATAATGACACTCCTACTAGTTGTAGGTGTTTTGATTTAAATATGAGGTTGACATGCTCAAGCTTGACCAATACAAATTAATCACTTGGACACAGAACCTAACTCCTTCCTTAACAGCATGATCACTGGACATTTCCAGGATCTTTATACTTTTATATAACAGTTTTAAGAGATTAAGGTGGCACCTTCAGGCCTCTGGATATTATATCCAAAGATGTTGCAGACTTGTGGAGATCCACAATTATCTCCCTGGTGTTCAGCTAATTTGTTTAGACTTTTTTGATAATGTCAAAATTTTTTGTTTGGTTTGAGGTTGTACCTTGAAGTACATCCATAGGAGTGCATGTTTGGCTCAGATTTTGTGAATGAAGAAATTGTAATCTTAATGTGTAAACTGTATAAACTCTCGATATTGAAGAAAAATAATAAAACATTCTCTCACTCTTTCTCTCATTATACTGTTATTTACAAAAAACAGAAGTAATTTTGATAGCCCTGTCTGACCATAGCCTTAATTAGGATAGGTAAATATCTGTTTACTGGTATAAATATACAGGTTCATATCATAAGTAGACCTTGTAGGAGTGGCTTGGTTTGGGTGCCACAACAAGTCCAGAAATAGAAGAATTTAATGTGAGAGTGTTTGTTTATGTACAAAAAAACATTTTGATTGTTTGGAAGGTTAAACGTGGGAGTGTGTTAAGGGTTGATAGTGGGGTAACACTGGGAAGTTGGGTTGGGGACAGGTGGGGAGGGGGTTGTCCTGAGTATGATTTGATCTTGGACAGCTCACTTAAGTGGTTCGTTTACTCCTCGTGTGGAGCTGGTGAATTGGAGCCAGGTCAGCTACGGGTTGAGGTGTTGTTCATTATTTTTCCGCCTGTCGGATCCCATGAGCGGCCGCTGGAGATGGTGGCTGCTCGGCGGCCGAGGAGCAAAGGGTCTGCCGGTGGGGTACGTCAAACACACTCAAAGCTTCTCCGCTTGCCAGGGGGATTATGATCAACAAACCATGTCCCACACCTGCACCAGCGAGCACAATGGAAACTGTACGGGCCAATGACGACAGAGAGAGAGAGACAGAGAAACACAGAGAGAGAGAGACAGAGAGAGAGACTAGTTATTAGAGGCCTCCACCAATGGAGTGGATTATTTTAACCCCTTCTGTTGTTTCTCCTCCTTAGGCTTAAAGATTAAACTGGCAGATTGCGGGAAAAAAGCAAATGACGATGGAAGTACCAATAGACAAAAGAGTCTAAACAGAGAAAAACAATCAGAATTAAGATTTTCCAGATAAAGCAGTGGGTATTGAATACTGTGAGAGCATTAACAATCATATTTACTTCCACACTGGTAACCAAAAAGCTTCAGTTGATTAGGTCCTCTCATTTGATGATATTAGTAACCAATTTTGTGTTTTTCCTCATTAAAAAAAAATTTAGATTATTATTTGTGTGTGTCCAATATTTAAATATTTTAGAAAAATCAGAAAGACTATCAGTCAACTATTCTATTTTCTTTATTATTTTGATTTTCCCCCCTCATAAATATATTATTCTACAATTTTCTCTGTGTCCAGCCTAGTTAATGCTTCTGCGTTTTGAGACGGATTGACGCAATGCCAATATCCATCAACGCAAGGGCTCTCCGTCACCTACGCAAGGACGCACAGAGTAGAGGCCCAAATTTTAACTATCCGTCTCCGCCGATTGGTCAGTTTCAGTAACAGCCAGAGATCGCATCACCAGAATGGGGCTCTATAGTCGCTGTAATCTTTAGCTAATGCAGCGTTGGCCACTCTATGCCTTATATTGAAAGGATAACTTATCTAATCTGTAATCTGTTCCTTTGGCGATTTTGAACACAAGGAGGTGTAGGAAAACAAAAAAAAAGGCTGCTGTGTTTTGTTTACATGTCTTTCTAGCGTATTCTATGAGCTGCACTTCTAGTAAAAAGCTTTAACAGCTTAATCAAAACTTAATCTCTGTCGTACATTGCTCCTTGAGGAAGAAATACATTCACAAGCCTAGAAAAAAAACAGAACCGGCACTATGTGATAGTAGGCCATGAAAACTTAGCACCCCCTGCTTTCCTGGTCGAGAATGGAGTGGAAGCGCGGAGTACTATGAACAGAAAACGTCTCCTTCAATACGTCTGCGTCTGAGTGCAGAGTTGCGGTCGGAGAAGCATAAACTAGGCTGACTTACTGTCCAGTTCTCAATGTAAAGAATGAGAGATGGCACCAAAATCTATCTATCCACAGTTCTTAAGTAAAATATGAAGTTCCTATTCCTTCCTCTCACAGTCCAAAAACATGACTGTCAGGTTAATTGATCAATCTAAATTGTCCTTAGGTGTGAGTGTTTGCAAGCATGTCTGTTTTTCTTGTCTGTCTCTGTTTTGTCCTGCGATGGACTGGTGCCGAAAAATGGATAATAACATTCAAGACTGACGAAAAAAGGATTTTATCTATTTTTTTTTGTTTTGTCAGTTTAAAGGTTCCTAAAATGTATTTAATTGTACTAATGTCATAAAATAAATAGAATTTTGCATGCATAATGTTTCTTCAAAGGATTGATGTATTTTACTTTGTTGCATCTCTAAATGGTTTATAAAAACGGTGAAACATGTTTCTATAATGTATTCACCGACTTCATAAAAATCATTGGAGAGTGAGTTTAAGGAATTATCTGTACTTTTTCTTTATTTGGTGCCTGCGCTTGTATAGCACTTTTATTTGGTCCATATGAACCCCAAACCGCATCACACTACATTTAGTAATTCACCAATTTACACACTGGTGACTGCAAGATATGATGTAGCCACAGCTGCCCTGGGGCACACTTACAGACACTACAGGACACTGGCCCTCTGACCAACACCAGCAGGGTGAGATGTCTTGCCCAAGACAATATTTATCAACATTTCCAGTTGGAATAAAAGGAAATTAAAATGCTTTATTGGTCCTTATGATATAAAGACTTTTGCGTGGAACATGTTATACTCCTTGATCTAATCATAGATGATATATATTATCACAGATGAAATATATGAAGCTCTAAATCACTACTGTGAATCTAAATGAGGTCTATAGTTTTTGTCTATTTCTCACTATGTAGAGTTAAAGGATTAATTGCAAGAGATTTCAAATGCTTGATGGCAGTTGTTTCTGGTGGGTATTAATTGAGCCGTGCTGTGGGAGATGTTCAAAGCTTCTCTTATGTCTACCCAGAACAGCTGGATTTATATAAAGATTAAATCATGGACCAATAGGGACAGGTTTACTATTTCCATTACTTATGAATGCACTTAGTTTCATTGGATTTTATATCAGGGTATCAGAGTAAAATGGGGCTGAAAATATATGCAAACAACACTTCTAATTATTCATTTTTTAAATTTAATTAAATGTAAATTTAAAAACCATGTATTTTTTTCTGGGGGAGCACAGTGAAGCAGTTCTTTACACTGTTGCATTGGAGCCAGTAGGTCCTAAATTCAAACCCCATCTCAGGGTATTTGAGTTTTCATGTGCTCCCTAAGCATGTGTGAATTCTCATTAGGTACTCCAGCTTACTGCAGCAGTCTAAAAACATGCATGTTAGGGTAACTGGATTATTGTCCCTAGAAAAGAGTGTCTGCAAACATGAAAGTTTGTGCCGCGCCTCCAAATGAGTGCTGGGGATGGGCCCCTCTTCCACCCTCAAAGGCCATGCAAGGATAAGTGGGTGTAGACCAGGGAATGTACAATTTTAAGCCCATTTCACAATTAGGCTCTGATTTGTGTTAGTCTGTCACACAAAATTCTAACAAAATACATACCATTGTCTGGTTATAATGTGACAAGATTTAAGTTCATATTTCAAAGTGTATATTTTCATATTTCTCTTTGCTCCAATTCAGATTCTGTATGAACCAGTAAACAGCCTTTATTTATCAGTAACCATGTAGAGACATGGTCTTAGAGACTGTTTGAGGTTTATTCCAGATTTGTTGGGGCACAACAAAACAGAAAGACATTCAAACATTTCTAGACATGGAGGGTGTCAGTCCCCAGGAAACCTCTCAGTAATAAATCAAGCCAAAGCCCAGAGGAACCCACATTGTTGAACTTGTCCTAACCTCCTGATACTCTCACCACTGTCTCTTCTACAGACACACACATACACACGCACACACGCACGCACGCACACACACACACACACACACACACACATGTTGGGTTTCTATGTCTTGTGGGGACTTCTCATTGACATAATGTTTTCCGTAGCGCCTTACCCTAACCTTAACCATCAAAAATTAATGCCTAACCCTGACCCTTACCCCAACCTAGCCATTACCTAAGTGTAACCCTGACACTAAAACCAAATTTTAAGCCTCAAAAATTGCTTCAAACTTGTGGGGACCGGGATTTTGGTCCCCACAAGGGAGGTCGGTCCCCACTTGGATAGTAAACTTCCAATTTTTGGTCCCCACAAAGATAGTAATACCAGGTCCACACATACACACACACACACACACAAATCCTCTCCCCTCTTTTCTCCTTTAATTGGACTCATTCTACTGGAACTTCTCTAGATCGCACTGTAATTTTACACTGCGTAATAAGCTATTAGCCTCGGCCAAACCAGCCACCACTGCCACCATACATTAATCGACATGGACATGGTCATTGTGTGGGACTGGGACTCAGGACATCACAGTCCAGCTATTGTTATTGCCTAGATCCCAGTGCCCAGGACAGCTTTCCCCTAGCTCATAGAAGGAGGGGAAAATATGTAGGGGTCGATGATAAACACAGGAGGAGATCACGTAGCAGTGAACTTATTCTCAGTGCCCCCTAGGAAACAACTAAACAAACTGTAACACCTTTGATTCAGCAATCTTGCTTTGATAAAAATATGACTTTCTGCCTCAGTGGAAAACAATGATGCACCTGTGAAACGAGAACCCCATCAGATGATAAAACACCAGCATCACTAACATATCTCATCTCCTCAACTCTGGTTACATACAGACACAGTTCAAAGTTTATTTACTTATTTTTCAAATAATCTTGTATTTTCCAGTTGTCCATTTGCAAGTTACACTGTTTTCCCCCTTAAACCTTTTCACATTTTGTCACAATGCAACCACATATTTATTTTTCATTTTTTGCACAAAGTAATTTATTTTCTTTTTTTTCCCTTTTTTTAATCCCACATTTTTTTTCCCATTATCCCCCAGTGTCCGTCCCTAAGTCTAGTCCTGGGCATTGCTCTCCCTCCGCCAACCCCAGGAGGGCCCTACACAGGGCTCAAGCCTCCTTCATGCTTTGAAGAGTGACCCTTCTTGGACGTAGCGCGTGGAAGGATCACGTTATTCGTCCCCAATCCCTCAGGCGCCCCGGTCAGCCAGGAGGGGGCAGTGTACAGCCCTAGTGCATGTTTTTGTGGGAGTAGCTCACATTAGCTACTCAAGGGAACACGGGGAGAACATGCAAACTCCACACAGAAAGGCCCTTTCACCAACCCCACCCAGGGTGTGGGTGCTGATGATATGGAGGAACAGACACACCCTCAGCACCCACAGCATCCCCAGTGGGAATCGAATCCAGGACCTTCTAGCTGTGAGGTGAGCTGCGCTACCAGCTGCGCCACCGTGCTCTCCACAAAGTAATTTCTAACAGTGAAGTGGAAAATTACACAAAAAAATTAAGTGTGGCATACATGTGTTGTAAAACGTCTTCACTCTGACTGTGTGGAGACTGAGGCTCAGGAGGTAGAGTAGTTGTCTTGCAACTGGAGGTTTGTAGGTTCAGTCCCAGCTGTCCTGTTACATATTGATATCCCCCTAGCAAGGCACTTAATTGCCTACCAAGCTCTGTGTCAGTGAATGAATGTTTGTGCATTTAAGCGAATGAATGAATGTGGCTTCAGAGTAAAGTGCTTTGAGTGGTCAGTAGGACAAGAAGTCCAATTCATTTGATAAAGCTAAAACAAAAAATGTGCATATCTAAAAGCACTTAGAAGTAACCTGAATAGTAAGTAGGGTTCAAATGTGAGTCATTTCATGTCAGTGCAAATATTGATGTCCTGTGAAGCGCTTTGGCCCTGTGGCGCTTTGGGTGATTATGGAAAAAATGGCGCAGAAATAAAACAACAATAAACAAAAATGCTAGCAGCTTAATTCATTTGTTCAGTAGTTATTCAAGAAAAACAGTTTTGATTTTTCAAGTACCCCCCAACTTCTGATCACTCGTTGCTGGTCCTAGCAAACATTTCCTGAGAATTTCATTTAAAAAAATCCAGCTATACTTTTTTGCAGAGCTGTGTAGAGATATTTAGAAGGACAGGTCATCAAAGTGAAAAAGGGGCAAACAAGATGTTAAAATGGCTTACAACAACATAAGTTACAGTATACCATCCTTATTAACAAAAATCAATATGGATCAAGAATCTAATAGGGAATCGCAATTTAATATAATCAATGTTTTCATATGGGGACCATGCATAGCAAAAGTAGCCTGTTTTTTATCTAATGGGGAACAATGTTGCTGCTGAGATGCTGCTGCTGGGCTGTGTTGATAAAGAACCAAAACCACAAAAAATAGCATAGGAGAGCTGATAGCTGAAAAGGAAATTGATACAAAGTACTTTATTGAATAATTTAACTTTCTGCTATGTCTTTCTGAATAAAGCCTGATATATAACCGGTTAACCTCCACAGCAAGTCAACTACAGACTGCTTTAAAGATAAATTCACAAAATCTTTAGCACACATCAATGAGGTAAACATAAATATAAATTTTGGGACATTTGAAATTGGGACACGTCTGGCTTTCTATACCTGCTGCAGTCCAAATTTTTGATACAGTTGGCTATTTTCGGCTACTATTTATGTGACATTTATTTAGATTTGAGCAGCAAGGCTATGGGCCGAACCTTTCTGGTTTGGGGCCTAGAGCCGAAACTACATTCAGTTTATGGGCGCTCACCTCCAGCCTAGATCCATTCTGCAGTCTAGTAAAGTTCGGTTAGAGAAAGGCAGGCTGTACATGCACTTTGAGGCATGTTCCTCAGGTGAAAATCGCGGTGCTGTTTCTTGATATGAAACTGATGGAGACTGCTTGAGTCGCAGTGGAGGGACTGACTGAAGCTCCATTATTTTTTTTCTGCCAGCCTGTAGTGGTTTGTGTATTTTGTTCAGAATTGGAGCAGCATATTAAACTAAAATTCTGCAGATTTCTCTGTGGGCGAATTCCTTCTGTGTTTTGGAAATTTGGGGGGCAAGGGATATCTCTAACCATTACTGTAATTAATGCCTGACTTTTGAGTTAAGTCATTAACAGACAGACAGACAAACAAACCTTGGCAAATACATAACCTCTTTCACAGAGGTAAACAGAAAGCACAACATGAGTAGCATAAGGGACATCAAAACATACTGCTGTTATGACATTTCAGGTATTATTAATCAATTAATAAAAGGCAGCTCTAAACAGATGGGTTTTTAGATTAGATTTAAAGGAAATGATTGTATTAGCAGCTTTGCAGTGGTCTGCAAGTTTGTTCCAGATAATAGGACCACAGAAACTGAAAGCCTCTTCTTTATGTTTGTTTTTGATTCTAATGATTTACACCGGCCAGCGCATCTAGGCAGCATGGCAGCTAGATTACATGCAAAGTCTATGGCACCTACAAGCAAGTGGGTGTCAAGCTGCTGCTCGTAAGGTCCATCAATGCGTCCATGCAGCTGCTCCATGAAGTTGATAAAAGTGAACTTTGGGGCAGCAAACGTAGGGCGTCAGCCAATCAGCGATGAGATGCCGGCAGTAAGGGCGGGGAGGACAGAGGACGAGATGCTAGCTGGAGCGACTCAAACAGCAGGCTCTCCAGGGTGTAAAAAAAAGTTTTTGTTTTTAAACGTGTCCTGTCTGGCAGTGTGGTAGTCAGAATTGGTAGCTGAGTACTAAGTATAAGCCCAACGGATTTACTTTCACAAGCAGAGCATTACAGCTTTTGCTATAGTTCTCCACCTGATAAATATGTAAGAATTTTTTATTAGTGATTGCTGTGGGTTTATCAACTGTCATGTGGCCCCAACACAGAGAAAGGCAGAGCTGCGTGGTTTAAGCTGGGGATGCACAGAATTCTACCTCATGGCTGAGCATCAACATTAGTCACAAATTCTAAAAACGCTGCTGCAGAATGGATGCAATTCTATATTAGAGTGGTCTTCAGACAGGGTGAGTGCTTAGTTTATCCTGACTGAAATGTACCAAAGTCATGATGTAAAAGTTTTTACATATGTGTGCAGGGGACTGTGTTGCTGCAGGACATGCTGGGACAACACAGGGCACAGGTGTGTGTTGAGGTAAGGGGTGTTGGGGTGGTCTCCAGACAGGAGCCCCTTCACAGGAACACCTTCAGCTGTACTGGTGTCCAGGGACTTAACAACAGGTGCACTACAGTGGCAACAATTGGAAGACCCTCAAAACAGCACTGGTTTTACATGTGGAGGTAATTTCAAGTTTCTGCCGCTTGATCTTTTTTGACTGGTTTTGGCTTGAGTAATTATCTCTACTGGCAGTATGAGGCGATTCCTTAACCCTACAGAAGTTTCACAGGTTGTCCAACTTCTCCAGGATGGCACATCCACACGTTCTGCAGCAAGAAGGTTTAATGTGTCTCCCAGCACAATCTCCAGAACATGGAGGAGATTTCAGGAGACTGGTTGTTATTCTCGGAGAGCTGGACAGGGCCGTAGAAGGTCCTCAACCCATCAGCAAGACCGATAGCTACTCCTTTGTGCAAGGTGGAACAGGCTGAGCTCTGCTCGTGCCCTACAGAATGACCTCTAGAGGGCCACTGGTGTTAATGTCAATCAGGAACAGACTTCATGAAGATGGCCTGAGGGACCGACGTCCTGTAGTGGGCCCTGTGCTCACTGCCCAGCACCGTGGAGCTCGACTGACATTTGCTCAAGAACACCAGAATTGGCAAGTCCGCCACTGGCGTCCTTTACTTTTTACAGATGAGAGCAGGTTCACCCTGTGCACCTGTGATAGACGTGAAAGAGTCTGGAGAAGGCGCGGAGAAAGTTATGCTGCCTGCAAAGTAGTTCAACATGACAGGTTTGGTGTTGGGTCAGTGATGGTCTGGGGAGGCATATCCATGGAGGGACGCACAGACCTCTACTGCCTAGGAAATGGTGCTGTGACTGCCATAAGGTATCGCGATGAAATCCTTGAACCCATTGTCAGACCCTACGCTGGTGCAGTAGGTCCTGGTTTCCTCCTAATGCAGGACAATGCCCGGCCTCATGTGGCAAGAGTATGAAGGCAGTACCTGGAGGATGAAGGAATTGAAACAATTGAATGGCCTTCACAATCCCCTGACTTAAACCAAATACAACATATGAGGGACATTATGTTTTGGTCCATTAGGCGCAGCCAGGTTGCTCCTCAGACTCTACAACAGCTCAGGGATGCCATCACACAGATCTGGGAGGAAATGCCACAAGACACAATCCGCCGTCTCATTGGGAGCATGCCCTGACGTTGTCAAGCATGCATACAAGCTCATGGGGGCCACACAAGATACTGAAAAGCATTTTGAGTTGCAGAAATTAAGTTTTTGAAAAAATGGACTAGCCTGCCACATCTTCATTTCACTCTGATTTTAGGGTGTCTACACAATTGAGTCCTCTGTAGGCTGAAAACTTTTATTTCTATTAAAAGACTTGGCATCCTTTTGTTCCTAAGACATTGCCCTGTCGTTATTAGTATAGATATCTAACTTCATATTGAGATCTGATGTATCTAATGTGTTTCTTTGAAGTGCTCCTTTAATTTTTTTTGAGCAGTGTATATATATATATATATATATATATATATATATATATAATTTCATAGAAGGTAGAAGCCAGAGTATTACTGGATACAGTTACGGGCCATCATAACGCTAGTCCATTGCAACTCGTCGATACCGTGTTGATAAATGGTGTAACACCGCCATCATCTTCTCTTCTCCTCAGACCTTAAGTGGGGGGATGAAGCAGAGGATGAGTTTTGTAGCCCACCCAGTGCAGTTGCTATGTAACAAATACAGTCTGATTTAGATGGTGTTTTTCGTCAGCTACTGGTTTGAATGCAGAAGTACTCAGGAATGCAATTTTAAGCTTAACTGTCTTAAGATATGTCCTCTAGCATCAGAAAAAATCCTACAAGAACATGTTAGCAAGACATAAACAAGGTTGTCATCGGAGTGGGTCTTTAACGAGTCTCTCAAGAAAACAGAGCAAAACTGGCTCAAATTGATAAAACAAAACCAGGACAAGGGACCACAATAGATGGGATGTGAAAGAAGGAAGAAATACCTGCCCAAATGTTAGAGATTTTGTGCAGGAAAAAGTTAAGAAAACTGTTACATCATTCTCCAGATTATTCCAGAGGAGTATGTTCATAAGCATTTAAAGCCATATAAATTTTGTCGTAGAGAACATAGGTATTATGAGAGTTTTGATACAGTAATGTCAGAGAAATATATTATTATTATCATTATCTCAAAGGCAATCGGCAGTTTGTCTTTCTTCCACTTACGCTCATTTCTCCTGCACATTAATCTAATGTCATGGGTGTGACCATTTAACCAAGGATCTGATCTGGTTTTGGTAGATCTGGTTTTAAAAGGAGCTACAGAGGTTAAAATAGAATCATACAAATAATAAAAATTCTGAAAAAGCCCTCAGTGCTGGAAGGAACCTAGGAGAACTGCAGATATACATTATTAAAAGCAGCAGTGAAATTAGCAGAAGTGAAGGGGTTAAAGACACAACAAGGGCACGGGATTCAGTAGTAGCCATTAAAAGGAATAAAATCAAATAAAACAGGCCGCCCAGGTGCTCAGACAAAAAAGTGTCTCTAATACCAAATTAAACATGGATACACCATAAAACAAAACAAGATCCAGGGTGTGCATGTGTCGATGGGTTGGTCTGTTCACAACTGATTGAGGCCAAAAGCATCCAACAAATCCATAAAATCCTACACCAGCGACCTCTCAGGGCAACATACATGAATATTGAAGTCCCCTACAGTTAAAACACGCTCATATCTGGTTGATATCTTCTCACGGAAATCTGAAAAGTCCTGTATAAAGTCTTTATTATACTTTGTAGGATGATAGATTACAGTGCACAGCAGTGGAGATGAGCGGCGAAGCTCGAAGGCGCACAGTTCAAAGCTGGAGAAAACACTCGGGAAAGACAGCTGCTTTCAGTCAAAGCTTTATTTAAAAACAGTCATCAGTCCTCCTCTGTGTCCTGAAGGCCTTGGCGTATTAAAATATAAGCAGTAAGGGGTTGTACTGTAGAACAAGGAGCAAAATCACCCTGTGAGATCCAGGATTTGGATATGCAAAGGATATCCAGTTCTTGAGCCATAAAAAATCTCCTTGAGAATAAAAGTTTTATTTGCAACAGATCTGGCATTTACCAGACCTATCCTGATAGGGTTCCCAAGAGCAGTAGGAGACATAGAAGAACTAGGTACCTTTCGAGCAGGATAGTGTGGCTTCATATATAGGATAGTGTGGAAGAGTAGCACTGCGCCACCACAGGTGTGGAGAGTTAGGATGCAGAGGGAGGCACATCCGATCTGAGGGAACAACAGATATCAGGCTGGATTCAACAGGGTCCAGGAAAGATAGGATAAGATAGACAGCTCCAGGATGAATAGAGGAGATGAGGCACTCTGGGTTCCAATGGAACACATCTAGGTGGTCGAGCAAAAGACGCTTTCAGCCTCGCTGGCCGCAGTACCTTCCATGTCGCCTGCTTCACTTTCTTGGGCAAATTGGTAGTGGTAACTGGCAAAGGTAAGCTGGCACTGGCCAAGAGTGGGGGGTAAGTTATTGTGACTTTTTTGTTGAAATCGATCAACACTTTCTGTGGTCAAATGAAGCCCATAATGAGTTGACTTTGTGGCAAACAAATAATAATAGCCGCAAAAGAAGAAAAATAACAGAGACAGGTTGCTGCCGCTATCTTTGTCTCCACTGTTTATTTTCCCTCAGTATACTTGTTTGCTTTCTCTCACCGTCTCTAACCAGTAATCAAGCCTTCCTCGGATTGCCTATGTCTCTGCCGATGTTCTATGCTGGGGGTCTCCAAATCCTAGATTTGGGGATCCCTTCTCTATACCCTGTTCTACTCATGTGGAATAGAAGTTTTGGTTATATTTATTTCTCATTAAAATTCACAGTTTGGCTTCAACCTGTTTCTCCGCACCACAAACATGACACAATTTATTCTTTCATTCTCATCAAATGGTAAATGGCCTGTACTTTTACACTTTATTTAGTCCTTATGGACCTCAAAGCATTTCACATTCACTCATTCACACACTGGTGATGGCAAGCAACATTGTAGCCACAACTGCCCTGAGGCATTGAGAGAGGCAAGGCTGCTGACACTGCCACTGCAACCACCGGGCCCTCTGAACACTACCAGTAAGAAACAGGTAAAGTTGCTTACCCAAGCACACAATGACCGAGACTGTCAGAGCAGCAACCCTCGGATTACAAGACAAGCTCCTAACTCCTGAGACATGGTCACCCATCAGTGGTAATCCAAGTAATGGATTGTTTGTTTTATGTTGTTGATACTGTATTAGTTCAGTTTATTACATATATGTATATTCAGTAAATGTGTGAAACATTTATCAGTTTAATAAATAAGATATTTACATTTTAATTCACTTCGAAGGTCATTGTGATTTTTTTTGCATGCTTTTAGAAATCACTGCACCAAAATTAAACTACTCCTTTTAAATGCTTAACTGATCGCTATAAGGGAAATGGGAAAAAAATCTGCCATTTAAAAACAGAGGATTTAGGAGTTTGCATAAAATGTAAGACATACCTATCTCTCTGCCTTTCTGTCTGTCTTACACTAAGACCCACAAATCTTACCATAATTCAGCTCCCTCTGAGCCTTAGGTCCAAGGGAAAGGTTCATCCAAAGGCCAGAATCAGCCTCCATGGCGAAAAGCATGAGCTGCAGAAGCATTTGCTTAAGTGGGGGCTAGTGGTGTGTGTGGGTGTGTGTGTGTTGTGAGCTTCTGTGCATGCATGTCTGTGAGTTGGGAGTTCACTGGTTCTGAGGTTCCTTGCTCACATTTGTCTGGGTTCGCTGCCCCAACGCCTCCTTATGGGTCATAGCCGAGCCAATGGTCAGCCCTCAAAGATGGCAGCAGACTGAAACTAAATGTTATGAAAGGATGGCTGACAAGTGGCTTCCATGGATTAGTTTTAATGGACAATTTTAGGGGGTGTCATGGAAGGATAACTTCACATTAAGCTCTTTTAATCATCCTTAAAGCAATCGAGGCTAAACAATGAAATGTAAAGTGTCTTATAAGTGTCTTAAAACATTTTTACTTTTAGTTTTATTTTGATTTAATAGTAGTGCATAATTGTTCCAATTTAGTTTTCTAAATAGAATTTATGTATTCAGCCCCCTTTACTTTAAAATCACGGTTTAAAACCAGAGGCAACCAATTGCCTATAGAAGTCAACCAACTATCCTCTGAGGAGACAGACCAAGAGCATTAGTCAGCAAAGCGGTGCCCTGTTAACTTCGGATGTGCTGCACAGCTCCACAGCTCAGGTGGGACAATTTGTTTCCAGGAGTCTTCCAGTGTTCTTGTCTGACCTGTATAAATCCAATTTTATAGCAACTAGACAAGATAGACATTAATGATTGTTAAAAGAAAAACCATAAGAAGTATTGTTTAATTTTACTACTATTCGTGTAGGAGAAAAATCACACATGTGGAATAAGGTCTGACTATTGGCTGTTAGATAAGTGTACCTCACAGAAAGGAGGTAGGAGAAGAGGAAGAAATGAGGAAGCAAATACCCAGGGGCTTGGTGTCAAACCCTGGACAGCCATGTCAAGAACTATAGTCTTAGTTGTTGCATGTTGGTCTTTATTGTCTAAGCAAACACAATGTGTGGCGGAAAGCTAAAACAACATACCAATCCATGGTGGTGGCAGCATCATGTAATATGAAGTCTTTTATTCACCAGAGGGTAGATTTTGAGAGAGTTTATATAAATACGAATGGAGGTAAATACAGAATATTTTAAGGAAAAACCTGTGTGGGCCACTGTGGAATTTAAAGTTCACAGGAATTAAACTAAAAAGATTTTAAAAAATGTATTCATCTTCTTTTCTTCTAAATACAGTTTACTATAAACTAAAAGAACAAAAAAAATCTATATGAAACCAGTTATGTACTTGAATTTGCCAAGTACTATGTCACTTGGCAGATCCACTAGAATAACTGGAGGTTCCATGCCAGGTCTAGGAGCACCACATTGCAGTGATGACAAGGAGGCATGACGTCTATGTTTCTCTAATTTCCCTTGAATGGTTACAAACAGTAACAGGTGACTTTGAATGTATCTGAGTTTGTGTGTGTTCTGTTTACAGCTTGCACAGTGTCACAGTGGCAGAGCATCAAAACCGTGTTGCGCTTTGTTATGAGGTAAACACAACCCCCAACCCTGAGGCAAGGCCGCGACAAGCAGTGCAGCCCCAGCATGCTGCCAGTCATGCACGACACCCGCAAGGCTCCAAACAGTCACGGAAACACTTGTTTGCTCTGGAACAGAATCCTCTATGTGTTATTTCTTACTTTGCAACTTTAATGAGGGTGAAAACAATTAGTCACAGATGACTAACATGTATTTTACTTCCGCTTATTAATCAGCATCTTTTTTGTTTCACCTGAGTGGACACATTACACTGAGCAGCCTTATTGTCCCCTTCGTGGTAGATTGAATGAGAATCAGCAATGTTAGGTACTGGTCTATTGAAATAGCATATTGTATGTAGTAATGCAAAGGGAGAACCCGTTTAATGAAAATCTATTTAAAGGATTTCTATCTTCCTCTTAAAGAAAGCCAATACCTAACTTCTTATGAATTGAAATTAAGAGAATGTTGATTTCAGAACCACAGACTAAAAGGCACGAAGAGGCAGAGACTGTACTGTGGGATTTGTGTATATGTGTGGGTGTGAACCAAAGAGGGGAGAGAAACTGGAAAGCCCCCGGTGCAGGTGCAATCTGGGGCCATCCGAGACGCTCTGTCAGCTTCGCATTGGGCCTGCAAGGGGATCAGACAGAGGGGGGTGGAGGGTGAGATCTTCTCACCCCGCTGGCCTTCTCCTGCGAAGCAGAGCTGGTAATTTAGATGGAAAACTGGATCTTTGCCGAGCACCGCTGTGGAGCTTGGGCAGCGAGGCAGTCAAGCAGCCTGAATCCCAGATAGTTAGTGGGGAAGTGGGGTTGAACGCATGATGATTAATATATTTTTATCTGTTCATTCCCTCTGCCTCTCTCAAATTGCATCCGAGCCCCTCCCTCTGTGTCCCGTTCTCTTACTGTACTGATCTATTGCACTGAAGCCAGTGCAGTCTCTTTTCAGTAATCACTAATCAAATCTATTGTTAATTCATTTCAATTCATTTTAATTTAAAACTATTAATTGCAGAGGGTAATTAAGTGTAGCTCATTCTAATTAATCCTTCAAGGAGTTGTTGTAGATCATGATGGCTGTAAACAGGAAGATTTCCTGTAGTGATCTGTGTTGCTGCATCGAAATTGAGAAGCTTCAGACTCAAGACACTGTTATAAAATAGACTTATGGAGAGGACGTTCAGGGTGGTCCATAATTTTCTTGATTTTATTAAGAATCTTCTTTTACACCCTCAGCCCCAGTGACCCGATAGTCGTCCCCAAAACAGAACCAACCTTCTTGATAACACATTCCTGCAGAAAATAAGTTTACCCTTAGATAGAGCAGTAAATGAAGACATAAATATATACTCCTTATACATTTCTTGTAATTCATTTTATTTAAAAATGTAGAAGAATTAAAAAAAATTACAAAAGGAATTAAAATTGAAAGTTGCTACTCAAATCTGATCTCTTTTCTGTTCACCAAAACCTTTTCCTTTTCATGCAAAGCGCTATGTGTGTTATTAAGTTAAAACTGCACATCAATCTACAATCAACCATATTATCTCACATGATACTGGCAGCCTCATGCTGTGACGGGGCTTTTCTTTTTCAATGACAAGAAAGCTGGTGAGTAAGTCTGGGTATTGTGGCCAATTTCCTAAATCAATTTGGCTTTGATAAATAAGGTTCTGAATTGAGTAATCACGATTTGATTTGATTGAATTCACAATGGTCTAAAGTAATTAAAATGGCTCAACTGTGTTTCAAAATACAGATCTACTTTATGTTTCTTTTCACCATAAACAAGTGAAAAACATAAGTGCAAACTTGAAACTTTATAAAAAAAACTGTCTCAAGTCTCCCTCGCTGCTCACTAAATGTGAGTTTCTTGTGCAGGACAGGGAGCTCATTAACAAGATCTAGGGTTAGGCAGCTCCTTTTAGCAGTGACAATATCGTCCGCAGTTGTACACACCCTCTCAGACGCAATACTGGTCCTTGGGACACAAAGGTATTGCTGCAGTTGAATTTTGCTGCTGAATAAGACAGGAGTGGGGGCCTTAATGCAAGGATCCAGTGCGGATTCTGCGTACAATATGTCCTTTTGTGCATCATTGTCATGAAGCGTGGTGGAAGGTATGGACCCAAACACAGAAGCTGAGGAAGTGCAAGGTGGTATTGCTGATGATGATTTTGATATTGCTGGCAGCAGGAGTAGGATGACAGACAAGTGAAGGGAGAATGGCAGGGAAACACACACCATAGAGACATCAGTAGTATGATTCGGTGCTGAGTGAAGGGAGGTGACGGGTTATAAGGACATCAGGTAAAGAGGATCTGGTGGGGATGATTGGGGACAGGTGAGGATGATTATGATGATGAGGAGTGTGAGTGAATGAAGCAGGCTGACGAGGGTCATAACAGAACCCCCCACTAAAGGCAGATCCCAGATGCTGTAGAAGATAAAAGAAACAAAAGGAAGAACCCTTCCCAGGGTGGGCAGAGGGCCCGAGTGTCTTTCTTGATGGCCCAGATGGCACAGTCTTACCGGAGCGGAACCTTTTGAGGCTCTGAAGATCAAGCGGACAGCTGGATGGATGTCCCTTGGTGGGACTAGTGTCGGGCAGACGGCCCATTGGTCCTCTTCCAAGGACGAGGCAGTGGCTGAGGAACTTGGTTGGACGGCGAAGTTACTAGTTACGTCTGGCAGTGTTGTGCAATAATTCAAACCTCCGTAACAATGCAAACAAGGACTCTTACTTACCACAAATCAGCATAGCAGATTACACACAAATCTAATATGGGTAAACTTAAAAAAATATATATAATACAGGCATAGAAACTGGCATTTACATGCAACAATAAACCGAAGTAAACAAAGAAAAACTGCTTTTTAGCTCCTGCAGTGGGAAAGAAAAAAGGCAGGCTAAACTGCATCTGTGGTGCATTCAAATGTTGGAAATCTATTGCGAGTTCAGGAGCATAGGATATTTCAACTAGTGAAAACACCAGTAGTAATATTGCAACTTAAAAACATTCAGACTTCAGAACAATGTGGGGTCTCTAACTGGTATTTACCCAAAAATATAGAGTGAATGCTATCCAGTGACAGTGGAAGTTACTATCTGACTATGAAAAGTTACATTGAGTTGCTTGCTAAAAATATATTTCAGTTTTATACATTTCAAAACTAAAGGCAAAATATTGGATCAGGACTTGAAATCGGATCAGAGTTGAGGTTAAATGATTGCATTGGGATTGGATGCCTACAATGCTGATCGGGACGTCCCTAGTAGTGACAGTGCAGCTGAACAAGGAGAGGATTTGTCACCTCGAGCTCAAGAAGGACTGGTAAACCATCAAATGTCTCAAAGAGCAAAAAAAAAAAAACCTGTTTCTGTAGGGGAGCCTTTTTTTTTCTTTTTTGTCCTTTATTTCTGCTCACAGATTTTTGTAGTTACACTTGTATATTATTTAGTTCATAGATTACTCATTTTCTTTTTTAGAGCAGTGAAAAGTATTATTGCTGTTTTTTACTCAAAACATTTATATTTAAAATACGAACAGAGGAGTCAGAACAGTTTTGACATTAAGCTGAATGAGTGAGGGGGGAGACAAGAATGTAGAGAGGCCCACAAATTCTAAACACATGCTGTCACCTGACTGAGCATGTTAGAAAATATTTGAAAACTGTGTGCATAAAAATTATGAATAAATGTTATAATTTCTTGAGTTGGTGCTATATAAATAAAAGGGAATTTAATTGAATTAAAGATTTATGAAATTAAAAAACATGTACATACGAGTAGGGGTATTAAGCAAATAATTGAAGATTTTCAGACCCAGTGTTAGACAACAACATAATTATTTTTTATAGATGCTAAATACTTTTATACATCCACCCCCTTGTTGATTAGCAAATGTACAGTACAGCCTCAAGCAGATTGAAAACTACTTTTAAACTATAACTTTATGATGTGGTCTTTTTATGTTCTAGCAATAAAACAGTCACACATTACGTAATTCTACTTGACATGCTCTTTTTTGTTTTTGGTCCTCGACTGTTACCCTCAAACAGACAAGTCCTACAGATTCACCTGCCAAGTTTTTTTAGTCAGTGTGAGGTCTACATCTGCCACACCAGGCATGGCAAAGAGATAGAAGGTAATAAAGTACCCCGTAATAGAGCAACGCAGAGGAGGTAATTATAGTGAAGGGAGCCTTTTAAAGGGTTGTTTGTAATGATTCATGGTTGCACAAATGCAATTTTCCTGTCACTCCCTTCTCATCACTCATTGCTGCCCGCCTGCATCTGCAGGAATAGTTTTCCTCCTAATTCTGAGTGGAGTGTCTCAGTTTGGCTTTGCAGATATTTTACAGAAAAAATCCCAGAAAAGACACAGAAAAGAAATCGAATAAATAAGAGGTTGCCCTCTCCGTCTTTCAAATGTTTCAACTGCAGAAGTATTTGCTGGCTTACATACTTACTTTTAAAACTTGCCAGTTTGAAGACAGCCCTGAGACCTTCCTGCTTTCTCGGTGTGATTAATGGAGTGCTGACATGTGACATATACAATACTTTTTATATTTCCTTCATAGATCACTGTTTCATTTCTTATTAAATCTGAATCCACCAAAATTAAAAATGATGTTTGGCTTAACCGTTTAGTTTGTTTTTCTTCTCTTCATTGTTATGGATATGTTGGCAAGTAGGGGTGAAGCGGGTGGGTGAACTATTCTATAAATCAAACTTTCTCTGAATGTAGGGTTAGAACAACATACAATCAATACTACTATTTGGTTTGTTATTCAGTTCTAAATTATTTAATTTTACTGAAAATTCAAATGTCTTCCCTCACCCAGTGTGTTCCTTCCTGGTTTCTGAATAGTTCCTGATCATTTTATTTAATCTGAGGTTGACAATTTAGATCAGATGGTTGAAAATAGGAAACAGTTGGGTGTTCCAACAGGTACATCGATGTCAAGCGTGCATCAAAACTGGTTTTTAAATTTATTAAGCAGGATTTCAATTAATACGATTTCAGATTTTAATCTTTTTTTCTTCATGTGTTTTCTTAAAAAGAAATTGCATGCAAAGCTGCGCTAAACTGCGCTAAGCTGCGGTCCTCGCATCTTAGCGCCGCTCTGGCCTGTGCTGCCACCGCAAGACTCATGCATTACTACTAGTAGGCCATTTCAACAGTTACACCACACCTGATGATAAAATCAGCATGACAAAGTGTTTAAAATGTTAGAATGGCAGCTTTTAACCAAAATGGCTGACCTCATGAGGAAATAAAACTCCAACATTGTTTTGAGGAGTTTACCGAAACAACATAAATTCTGAATTTCACAATTCTACTTGAAAGCATTGCTGGATGAGAATTGTTTTAATAATTCTAGAGGGTGATGTGCAGGTATTAGGTCAATACCACCAAATATGTCCATATATAAAGTATGTGTTTAGGGCCAGATAAATATCCAAGTTGTTGAATTTGGAGCAGATCGGATGGTGTGTGTGGAAATCAGAGCCAAACTTATCTCCATGGCGTGATATGAGGATCCGCCAAGCTGCTACAGCCACACCCTGGTTCTAAAACTATTAGCTCTGGACAAAAAAATTAAAGCAGCCTCTCTTCAATCACTGATGTTGATTAGGTAAAAAGAGCTAAATACTGACCTTACTGAAACATTGCACTTCCTCGTATAAAGGGGCAGGGCTTAGATGACTTGAGTAAATTACTTCAAAACAGTGTTTAATTTTGGTATATGATGATGACAGCGCTGAAGTATGGTGGAGCTGTGAGGTTTAATGTGGAAGATAATATACCTTCTAAAAATGTGGTGAAAAGGTAAAACTGTAGACTTGGCTTTGCCCACATACTATGATGGAGCAAAATCCTTCTAAAAATGATTGTTCCCCCATGCTTGAGACAATGCTCAGTCATTTCTAAGTGTGTAAGTCATGAGCTGAAAGACGAGTTTGTTCTTATGTAACGTACAAAGCACAAAATGGCAGCTTTTATCCAAATGGCGGACTTTCTGTGAGGGTTGGACCAGGGTTCAAAATAGCTTTTGCCCAAGGTCATAAAGAACTAAATATATATAATGAATTTGACAATTTAATATGCAAGAAATGCTTAATGATGATTATTTTAATGATCCAAGGGGGTCACTGTGAATTAGGCCCCACCCACCAAATATGTTAGGGGTTGGACCAATATCCATGTTTTTGAATTTGGTGCAGATCAGATAATGCATGTGAAAAATTGGTGTCAAACGTATTTTCATTGTGTAATACCAAGCTTCGCCATGCCACCAGAGCCCCACCATATTCCCAAAATTGTCAGCTTTGGATAACAACCTACCACAACTTGTTATGAGTCACTGACCACAGCAAAAATATTGATTAAAGGGAAGCATATATGGACCTTTCACTGTGAAACACTGCACTTCCTGTTCAAAGGGGGTGGGGCTTATGTAACATTACCAAATGAGCCAATTGATCACAGCCATGAAGTTTGACACAGTGTTGACCTTTGATGTTGAGGTTAATAAATGTTGTACATTTATGTTAAGAAGTCAAAGTTTGAGGCCTAGCCTTGCCCACCTGATTTAATGTAGCAAAATTCATTTAATACATTTTGATCCCCAATGCCTTAAGTCTGTCGTTGCTCGTTTTGAAGTCTGTAAGTCAAGAGGTCAAGCAGGAGTTTCATCAAATACGTCTATGTACGGCACAAAATTGTGCGTTTGATTCAAAATGTCCGACTTCCTGTTGAGTTTGGAACATGGCTCCAGAAAGGTTTTTTGTAGGTATGGATGCACTACATATGTGTCTTGACTGATATTGTGCTCAGATAAAGTATGGTTTGGGGCTGGTGTTTTTAATTCTTCTAGGGGAGTAATTGGAAAATGGGGCCAGATTGAATGAGTTTTGTACCCTGGAAATCCAGAGGTCTCGCTGGAGCACAATTTGAATCATCTCTGCAAGACGCTGTGGCTTCGAGCAATGATGCACGTTACTGCATTACGTGGGCAGCTCAAAGAACCAATCAGATCGGTTTATCTGATGTAAGTGGGCCAGAGACGAGTTTAACTGATTGCGACAGTGCTCCTACATTCGGAATCATTTAGTAAACACTGAAAGATGTCTACAGATGAAAACCAGTTGTTTCAAACGGCTTTGGCTGCTACAATGAACGAGGTAGACTTTGCTTTTCATCTAAAAGACGAACAGAAAACCGTGCTCGAATCGTTCCTTTGCAAGAAGGAAGTTTTTGCTGTTTTGCCGACTGGATACGGCAAGAGTTTAATCTACCAGTTAGGTCTGCTGGTAAGCTAAGCGTACGTCACACCGTATATTGTTGTGATTGATCGTGGTGTTGTCTAATTGCGTGCAGTGAGAGTTTAAAATGCATGCTTGGTTCCGCCACTCAATTTAGGTCCTTTTCATTACTCATTGCCAGACCCTTAATCTTAATAGATTAGGGTCTGGATTTTTCCAGGCTATGAGTTTTCTGGAAATTACAGCCAAACATATGGCCATGGCATGACGCCACACTTCTCCATGCTGCAACAGCCACACCCTTTTTTGAAAACCCTCAGTACTGGACACAGAGTTACCGTAACTGGTTTCTAGCCGCTGCGCAGCACAATTATGCTAAAATGCTGAACTGAGCAAATTCTGGACCTTTCATGGCAAAACATTAAACTTCCTGTTCTAAGGGCGTCGGACTTAAGTGATTTCAGCATTTAACCATCTACGATGGTCACCTAATGAACATCCACCTCAGAAAGGTTTCACCCATCATTGACTTTCTGAAGAGGAGTTATAACTGTTTTAAAATCGTTGGCGTTTTCGCCAACTTTGAGGCCTGGTCCT
Organism: Apricaphanius iberus; assembly: GCA_028564705.1. Lineage (NCBI taxonomy): Eukaryota > Metazoa > Chordata > Actinopteri > Cyprinodontiformes > Aphaniidae > Apricaphanius > Apricaphanius iberus. The sequence goes on from JAPXFQ010002510.1 coordinate 990,194, forward strand.
GCCCCTTCAACATACCCGAAAAGTCTGTTTTTTAATAACTTTTGATACGCCACTTAAATCAAGTTTACTTATATTCCCAAGAACAGTGGTCAAACATTCATTTAGAACTATGGCAGAAGCTTGCTGATGTTTTAAAAGTGTGACCTCCCCGCATCTTGCTAAATAACACTCAACTAAACATGACTGGAGCTGTATGAGTCTGTATACTTTTGAACTTTTGAGTTTTGTGTATTCAGTTCTGTTTTTAGTTAAACATTGAAAAGTGAACAGTTAAAATATATCTCTAAAGGTCAAAATTTATATTATATTCATGCCATGATGAATGTATGTTAGCTTTGGACCAGCACAGTAATTTTCTTTCAAACCCACCCATCTACCATCCCTTCCTGAATTTTTTGATAACCAGAGTTTCATGGCATATCATTCATGCTCTAAAACACACTCAGGCCAACTTGAAGAGGCTCGTGGTGGAACATGCAGCAGCAAAAGACATCACCTCTTCCTTTCCTATCCCAACCTCAACCAAGACCCAGACATCAAAGGCAGGTGGAGTGAAACCATAAAATTACAGGTAAGGTGTCAATTACCCTTTGAAACCAAGCACTCTCCAAATCCAGGCAAGACTGAGCCGGTCCTTGGAATTAGAACAAATAAAGTGGAGCTGAGGGAAGAATGGCAGGGAAGGGGAGGGAAGAGCAGTGAAGGAGGTTTTACAGGCCATGTTGACAATATGGCATAAGCATAAAAGGCCCTAATTCATCTTTAAATTATCCCCCTGTTTCTGTCCTTTTTTAACACAACTATACCCACTGCCCGTTTTGGTAAACAATAGTCTCTTCTATGGGGAGAATGGACAGAAAAGACTAGTTGCAGATAAAATTCACCTCAACATCATTGTTTTACATATATGAGCTACAGTGTATGTGACTAAGTGCAATCCTGTTGTACACAGCCATCTTGTTTCTCTAAGATCAAAGAAGTTTTTAATGTAATGAGCATTTAAACCACATGCACACCTTCTAATTTAGCTATAAACCTTTCCATGACTGACATAAAATAATTATTGAGGTTATTAGACAAAATATAATCGGTCTGATGCCGAGTCTTATTCAATTTTGAAGTCTTTTAAAGGACTGAAATGAGAGAATAATATTTTTTTTAAACAAAAAAGACGTATACGGTTATTAAGGGCTACAGCTAGGAGCTGAGCAGACATCAGCACTGCTGCCCGATGTTTTGTGGTGTTTAATTATAAACATTTCAGATTTTAAACTAATATGATAAAATGCATTCCACATTAATTGAAACCTCATGTAAAAATTTACTTTTAGCTTAGTGCGGCCATAAATCTAGTAAACAGATGTAACTTTAGCATTATTAGAAGGTAACAAAACTGTCACTGTGTTTTCAAAGAGCTTACAAATCATTCTCATCTTGTCTGTCACTTTGTCACTGTTTTTCTTGTATTGAGTACATAAAATGCTGCCAGATAAATTAGTTAAAACTGCTGAGGGCTGCTTCAATGCTTTGCTAAATGAGTGCTATCAGCTACCCTGATAAGCAGTCTTTAGCAACTACCCCATTTAATTTTCAATCTGTGTATGTATTAAAGTGCCAATTCACAACAATTGTAATCTCAAGGCACTTTACACGTCATTTCAGTTCAATCAAATCATATTTTTCTGTCCAAGGAAACCCACCAGATTGCACCAATTTGCAGGATTCACTCTACCTGGATGAACATGTAGCAAAAGTAGACAGTTGAGTCATTGACTTCCCAGCTTTTACGCATACTGAGCAAGCATGTAGCAACTGTGGAGAGGAAAAATCTCCCCTTTAATAGGAGCAAACCTCCAGCATAATTGGAACTTGGTCAGAAAAAGCAAAGTAGTCTATATATGTAACAGAAAGACTACAGAGATAGCTCAGGATAACTCAGCCCATATAGTATGAGAGTGGAAGAGCCAGGGAGAATAGAATCAGAATCAGAATCAGAATAGGTTTTATTGCCATTGTTTGAGAACAAGTTCACAAACTAGGAATTTTTTTCGGTACAGTTGTGCACATAAAACATTTAACATAAGTAAAAATAAAATAAAATAAAAAAATAAAATAAAAAATAAAATAAAAAGAATGAGCCATAAGGCTAAAGTCTTTATAAATATTATAATCTGTATGTATATAAAATAACTATGAAAAGATAAACATCCTTTTTTAGTATGTACTGCTACCCCCCAAACCGGCTTAGACTGTTGGCTACTACCCCTCCCCCACTCTACAATTTTTACCACTATTACAGTAGTTTAGCCTATAAGCAACATATGCATAAATCAAAGATTTTCACGGCTGTGCATACAATGAAAAAATAAAGAAGCATCTGAGTGAAGACCGTGTTGTTGAATAATAGTTTCACAGATGCTGAGGGTTTTATATTATAACACATCTCTGGGGGGTTTTGTACAGCTTTTTACAGACATGCATATTCTGTAAATATTGTTAAATGATTCTGCTCAGTTGCACATTTCTTTATCCAGGTAATGCTATTTTTAAGAGCTTCATAGTATTTAGTGATGCATTTTTGCCCTTATCCTATTGTTCTGAATTCTGTTATGTATATTTTATGCCTTTATCTTTGTGTAAATCTTTCACTTTTTTGCTATTACGCTTGAATTCCCGAATTGTGGAACAATTAATAATTTCTATTCTATGTCTGGCTTTATGAGCTAAATTGCTCACATTCTTCAATGTATATATACACACTTAAGTATTAAATACATCCACACTAATATAATTTTTATTTGAGCAATATTTCTAATTTTAGCAAGGTTAAACAAGGAAATCCTAGAAACATGATTAATGTAGGATTTGAATATCATGTTTTGGTCCAAAACAACAGAGGTAACATTATATATACAGGACAATTTTATGCCATCCAGAAAAAGTGACTTACTGAGCAGTTTCTTTTTCAAAGCCTCAAGTCTGAAGATGACAACTTCTGTCTATTCAGAATTTAAAAGCAGAAAGTTTAGAGTCATCCATATTTTTATGGCTGTAATCTACCTAACTTGATTGGATTCATCAGGATTTATGGATAAATATTGTTGTGTATCACGGGCACAGCTGTGGAAATTGATATCATGCTGTATGATGATTTTACCAATTGGTAAAGTTAAATCATGGAATGCACCAATACTTCACAGGCATGCTGACAGTGATAGTGCTTTGTGAGAAAAACCTAAAATCCCATTACATGCCAACACTACACCATTATTCATATTGAAAAAAAAACGTGTCCGTGTTGAACTACACATTGTCATTTTAATTAAGTGTTTTAATCATTGTTCTCATCCTTATCTCTTGTACTTTTTATCTGCACCTTAAAGTCAGCCAGAAAAGTTTATATTAAAAGATCAACTTGTCAGAACATGGAGTTAGACAACACACACCAGCTCTCTGAGCTATAGGATAATACAAAGATAGTCTAGCTAAGACCGTGCAGAGCAACCACATGCATATGAATTTAAAGAAAAGTTATATTGCTAAATATTGATAATTATCCATAACTATAAAAAAAGTAACCCTGGTCATTTTGTGTTATTCTTTAATTAACTAATTTTAACAAAGAAACACCAAAATTGAGCCCCTTTTCTTACTATAACTTAAAGTTTGTAATAAAAAAGAAAAATCACGTTAAGAGACCTGAGTGACATCAGTAAATACTGACAAACATAATGAAAAGATTAATGCTAATCACCATTATGTTATTGATTAAAAATATCTTAAAATGACATTGTGTAGTTGTTACCATTAATCTCTGGAAATGTCCATCAAAATTTTGTTGAACATGAATAAAATGATGCCCAATCATTGGATGCTTCATAACATATAACAATTAAAATGTAATCTAATCTAAAATATGTGGCCGCGGGTCCTAGTGTATGGACGCTGCATTTCCTTTTACATGAGCCAATGTTGACAAAATGCCTCTACTGATTTTTGAATATGCAGTTACATCCCTATCCCCTCGTCCTCATTAGAAATTTAAATGAAGAGCTCTATAAACAGACTTAAAATAATTAAAAAAACTTTCTCCAACCCTGACCGACCGACCAACCCATTTTGAGATGCACCCAGCCCAGGTCGCTGTCCCTTCTCAGGGAGACGTGCCCAATCAGCTATTGTGTCTGAGGCGTCATGTGACACAGACCCTGTCCACGTCAGAGGCAGAAGCCCACAGAGATGATCGGCACCACCATAAAATTATAGTAAACATCGGCATCTCCTTCCATTAACGGAAATAACTAAAGAAGATTAAGCAAAATCCAAGAAAACATGCTGAGGTCGCATGCTTTCTGCTGGACAAGTAAAAACTTTGACCGTAATATTCTTTGTTGTGTTTTCAAACTAGCGCCAGTCAAGGTAAAACTACACTGAAATGTATCCTTTTTTTCCACTACGGTCATTCCATCTAACATCACAGTTTATCAATTTACAAAAATATCTGAATAATATTACTAACCTACAAAATGCTGGAAACATTTGACTTTCACAAATGTTATTTTACTCATTTACCTCTTCACTCTGTGCCTGTGGTGAAAGAGAGTCTGATGTGCTTCTTATTTTGCAGCATCTATTTCTCTGGAGGTTGAACTATCTGCCATGTTGTCATAGAAATTGCGATTTTTGGCCTGCATGGCCATCCTTCGTCAGTTGAATACAAAAGTACCGCTTCCTTGCAATGATTTAGGTATGTACTGCCCCCATCATCAGGAAACTACACATTGTCATTTTAATCATGGTACTTTAAATTGTAGGCTGATCTTAATGCTTTTCATTCCTTTTTAAAAGTTTTATAATTCTTTATTGTATTAATGACTCAGACCTTCGGTTTAGTTTGTGTGCAAAAAACAGGCCAATAAAAGACTCTTGTCTAGATCAAGGAATCTAGCCCTGTTAAGGGTGAACCACAGCACCGAAACGGCCCTTCTGAAGATTTTAAATGATTTTAGACTAAATTATTATGCACAGAAGATAACAGTGTTGGTTCTAATGGATCTAAGTGCTGCCTTTGATACAGTAGACTACACTATTCTTCGAACCCGTTTAAAACATATTGGATTCCCTGGTACTGTTGGTTCAAATCATATCTCACAGACAAGACTGTTTGGCTACATGCTCATCTAAGGTCCACCAGATCACATGTGGTGTGCCCCAGGGTTCAATTTTTGGCTCAGTTCTTTTCAACCTGTATATACTCCCTCTTGGCAGTGTCATCAGAAGACATGGAGTTAACTTCCACAGTTATGCTGATGATACACAGTTGTAAATCTCCATGTCTCCTGATGACAGACAGCCAATGGATGCACTTTTTAACAGCATTTTAGACATGGCAGAAAACTTTATCCAGCTCAACCAGAAAAAAGAGAAAGTTTTGAAAAGCAGTCCTTAGGCTCAAAGAGAGTATTTACCAAAACTACAGTCACTGTCTTTCAATCTTTTACAAGTGAAAAACCTAGGCGTGATTTTTGACTCTGAGCTGACTTTTATCCCACACATTAAAACATTGCCAAAATAGGTTTTTATCACCTAAAGAATATTGCCAATGTCCGCCACATTCTCTTTCAGGCCAATACGGAATCACTATTGCATGCTTTTATCACAAATAGAATTGATTACTGTAATGCCCCCCTTTCTGCACATGTCTTGATGAAGACCAGGCGGAGATTACACTTGTGTTTTAGGATCAATTTTGAGCTTCTTTTAATGGTTTTTAGGTGACTTAATGGTCTTGGGCCTTCTTATCTGTCAGAATTGCTTTTAACATATGAACTTGAGCGATGACTGCGCTCCTCTAGCAGCAGTTTACTTGTCATCCCTAAAGTCAGGACACACATTCATGGTGAGGATTCTTTCCAGTAATATGGCCCTCACTTTTGGAACAGGCTGCGAGAGACTTCAGGGCAGCAGAGCTTGCTCACGTTTTTAAGAGTGGGCTCAAGACTCACCTTTTTAGCCTAGCTTTTAACTGATTATTATTTAATGCCACCGCATTTGCTTTTCATGTTTTATCTGCTTTTATTGTTCTGTGCTCTATTACTTTGTCTTAGTCTTATATTTATCCTGTTATTTTTTTTATATATTTGTTTTATATTTTACCATGTCATCCTGTTATTTCATATAAAGAACAGATATATAGACACATTGGTCCAGTGTTTCCTCTGTGGGAGCCCTCTGCCTCTGGTGCGGTCGTCAGCTGTGGCTGCACCGCCAGGGTGTTTTCAAGGTATCGCTTGACCCAGGGCGTCTGGTTCAAGCCCACCCCTCTGTGGGGTAATTTTTATTATTAGTATGAAAAGCACTTTATTAATCAAGTTTGCTTGCTTGATTGATTAATTGATTCCTTATGTTTATTTAGGCCTTCACTTCCTCTCACTTTTGTCGGTTCCTACTATTTCCTTCCGGCTTATTTAATATCAGTCAAATGTCATATCTACCATCTTGCCATTCTCATCCACTCAGCATTCTGCAATAAACACAGTAATTACTCATCTGCATTGGGTCTATACTGCATATCGCACACCAGACAAATTCTAATTTAGTATAGCTACTGAAGCTATAGTGAACGAGGTACTTACCAATAGCTAAGGGTAGATTGTACCCTAAACCCTACAACCAAATCCAGTGATTGAGTGCCTAAGCCAACAGGTCTTTCTTTCCTCCCTCTTGTATTTTTGAAAGCAACTTCTCCTCTATGGATGTTATGGACATTTTGAAAGCTGCCAGTTTTGTTAACAATGCGGCCCACATGTGCTGTGCCTGTCGGGGGGGGGGGGGGGTTGGGTCGGTTGGCCTGCGTAGATCCAGGCATTACAGCATACTTACAGAGTAATTCCTGTGTTTTACTTTATTTGTTGTTGTCACATTAGGTTATGACGTGAGTCCCGATGATGAAGAAGATAAACTTTTTTGTTACCTTTTTATTTACCTTTTATTTTTTCAATCACACCACATTGTTCTTGAATTCTTTTTCAGCCCTATTCTGTAGTAAATGGAGAATGAGAATGATTTATGTGGATGAAAGCCTTTTGCATTTCCAATTTATGTTAATGCACTTTAAGCTTGCCATGACTTTGTTAATGGCATCAAGAGACGGGTAAGGTTTTAAAAAGTTACATTTAGAACTTCAAAAATATCCCATCATGAAGTCCCTTTGAGGATATGACAGAAAAGGTACCTGCGTGTCCAGTTGTCAGCCCTTCCTCAACCCTACCTGTTCCTGTAGATAGTCAATCACTTGGCTGAAAAACCTTTTCCATTGCGAATAAAAAAACCCATTTTAAATTGTTTGGGAATATTTCAGGTCAAAAAATACATACAGATCTGGCATGTACGCAAAAGGAGAGACAGCCATCCGTTTAAAATAACTTTGAAACTCATGCACTGAAGGTCTGACAGCCAGCTGCTTATATCCAGAGTATGTGATGTACTTCAGTGAGATGCACCTAGGCAGATGCAGCAAGGTGGTTCCTCCCCTGACTTGATTGAAAGGCTCTCAGCTTAGGTAGGATATCTGGTCGAACTCTCCACAAGACTAGAAAAAATGTGCAGGAAACAGACACAGGAAAAAAATGACAAACACCCCAGATTCCTGACACATTAGTGTGATTACATCTCCACCGAATATTATCAACAATGTTATCTAAATTCTTATTGTATATACAGATTAAAATTATGTAAATATTTCATGAAGCTTAAATCACTTGAACTAACAGAAAAGGAGATCGAAACACAGCAGACAGCTAATCTGTAAAAAGCTTGACAAAAACAACAAAAACTTCCTTTACCTTTTCAGGCTCATGAAAAGCTTCCCAATAATAACAAGTGTGAGTCATTGTGGACTAAGGTCTACACACCATCAGATTTTTATCTATGAGTAGAGAAGTTGATGTGTGGCATAGTTTCCAGTAGCCGAAGCCAAGCATCTGTCAGTTCACTTTACACTTCATAATTAACTCTTTCTGTTTTTGTTTCTGCAGATGCTAAAACCTCTTAAAAATAGTTTTAGTCTCACAGTTTTCATCGTTATCCTTTGTCCAGCTTCATTTTGACACATTTGAAAAGATCTCGTCCTTGAACAAAACACAACTTCTCATGTTTTTACATGTGATCATTAGCGAATAGCTGTAGCAAAATATACATATAAACATTGGAATCATTTCACACGTAGTAAAATATATTTGAAATGTATAATATGTAACAAAAAACAAGATCGGAAAACATGTTGTGATATTTCCCGATCGGAATCACATCGGAACATTTCTACATGCAATATATATAATATGAAGGGAATGTGTAAATGTTTATAAATCTATATTTTTTGGAGTAACAAAAAATCACTCCAAGTTATTCACTGAAAATATTATTCTGGACTTTTTTCAGTACATATATATATATATACAGAGACCTTCGCTCTCAGACTGCAGGTTTACTGGTAGTTCCTAGGATTTCTAAAAGTAGAATGGGTGGCAGATCTTTCAGCTATCAGGCTCCCCTCCTATGGAACCGGCTCCCAGGGTTGGTTCGTGAAGCAGACAATTTGTCTATCTTTAAAACTAGGCTAAAAACTTTCCTCTTTGACAAAGCTTACAGTTAGAGATATGTTTATAGGTAGTTAGAGTCAGGTAGATAGGAAGAGACAGGTTAATGTTAGTAGTCAGGCAGAGTGTCAAAAGTTAGGAAGAGATAGGAAGAGGTAGAGTAGCTAGGTAGAGATAGATTAATGTAAGCCAGGTAAAGATCCGGAGCCGGTCGCGGCTTACCGCCGCGGAAGAAATGTGCCCCACAGGGGCCAGCCAGCGCCGGAGAGAGGTCCCTCAAGGGGATCCTCCCGCACAGTGCGGCCGCCCATTACCTGCCGGGTTGAATCCCCCGGGCAGACTGTGCGGACCCCACCCGTTTATCTCTTAAACGTTTCTCGCCCTCTTCAACTCTGTCCTCTCAGTTCTGTCTATTTTTCCTTAAGATAGTTGTCGACTATCGGTCTCGTGCCGGTATTTAGCCTTAGATGGAGTTTACCACCCACTTTGGGCTGCATTCTCAAACAACCCGACTCCGAGAAGACCCCGGCATGACGGGGGCCGTTACCGGCCCTACACCGTCCACGGGTCAGGAGGACTCAGACAGAGTGTTGGTAGCCAGGTCTCCTAGTAGCTAGGAGACAGGTTAATGTTAGTAGCTATGCTGCTTTAGGCTAGGCTGTTGGAGGACATTATTAGGGTCTGTTCCTACTTTCTCTCCTACTTCTCCCCAACTGCATGATGTGCTGTCAATTCAAGCACTAACCTGTTTTCTATTATAGTAGGTGCTCCGGATTAGCCCTGCTTGACGACCCTGACTAAGATGGCATTGCAGTGACGGAAAATTCTCCACGTCCTGCAACAAACTTCTGCATCACTTCTATTGCTCTTTCTGTGTCTCTGTTATGTATTCTCCAAGCCACAGACGGTCGCGGCAGATAACCGCTTGTGCTGAGCCTGGTTCTGCCGGAGGTTTCTTCCTGTTAAAAGGGAGTTTTTCCTTCCCACTGTCGCTGCATGCTTGCTCAGTATGAGGGATTGCTGAGAATTCCACGACGCAATCTTCTGTGGTTCTGTAATTTCTACACTAAACATTGTATTGTAATAACTCTTTTTGTAAAGTGCCTTGATATGACATCTGTTGTGAAATGGCGCTATATAAATAAACTGAATTGAATTGAATTGTTACACTGGCATGTTACTTGGGACTCTATTGGCTGGCATTGTTTTCCTTTGCACTGATTGGCTTTAACCCTAAGACAATTCTGTGGAGTTATTTCCATTTTCTAAACTTCTCTGAATTTTTGTAAGCATTACAAACAATAAACTTTGATTCATCAGTGCAATATGTTTTTTCTTGTGGGATGCATTGCAAAAGCAAACAAAAAATATGGGGTATGGAAAGAGGGGAATTCGAAAATTTTCTAACACACTGTCCAAACGTTGTAATTTCAACATATTTAAAACATGTTGCACAAGAATTATACATGTACAAATGTTCTAGACATTTTAATGACCACCCTAATAATTTTAAATTACATTTCCCTTATTTTTATTAACCTGGTACAGTGATTCACAGGGATGTGCGCTCTGCTGATAAGGTGTATGGCTGCAGATTCGCATCTCTACAGGACCTGTACAACTCCAGGACACTGGGGCATGCAGGTTGTATCATAGCTAACCCTTCTAACTCTGGACACAGAGTTTTTGACCTGCTTCCCTCTGGCAGGCGGCTCCAGTCCATTCAGATCAGAAAGTCTTGCCAAGAACTAGGGATGTCCGATATTATCGGCCTAAAGTCATTATCGGCCGATATTGGCATTAAAATGTAATATTGAGATTTTCGGTATCGGTTTTTATTTTTTTAATAAGATGAGTTTTTCACACCATACACATATTATATATCAAAGTCTTCAGCTACTTCTTTTCTCTTTCAGAATGTAAAAATATGACAGATTTGAGGTTTAGTTTTTGAGATATTATTTGTTTGAGACAACTTTCAATATATCAAAAGGCCTCTTCTGGGCCAACCTTGACCGTCTATCAGGCGCACTTGGTGACGTCATCAAACGTTGACGCTTCTTCACCTGCAGCATTAGAGCTCAAGTATGCATGATACAAGATATTTCATTGTAGTTACCTAAAAGGGTTTAGTAGTTTTTGTTTTTTATGAGGGATGTTCCCCACATATCGGCAATGGTTTATATCGGTATCGGAAATTATGAGTTAGGCTATATCGATATATCGAATATTGATAAAAAAGCCAACATCGAACATCCCTACCAAGAACTGCTTCTTCCCTTCTGCTGTTGGACTGATGAACAATAACCCTAAGATTGTTTACACCAGCTGTTCTATTTTAGTCACATGACCTTGTGTTGTGTTTGTTGCACCTGTCTGTTTTGAACTAATCATTGTCAAAACTGTAATTTAAAGATCAATCTTTATAATTCATTACATATAATACAATTTATGTGTCACTATTCACTTAACTGTCACTTTAGCACAGAGGTTATGTGCTGCATTAACATGGTGATAACACGTCAGTCCTTTCCAATTTGTTTATTCGAGTAATTTTGTGTTGTATTGTAGTTTGCCTATTCTATTTTTATTCTATTTATAGCATGCTAAGAAGTGTTTGTTTTTGTTTGCAACAAGTACCACAGCAATTTCCTAATGTTGTGAAACTGTTCACTCATATGGGAATAAAACCTTATTGAGTTTGATTCGTAGAGTTTTTGGTCAGCAGAGGATTTTTAAGTTGAGGTATTTTGTGACCCTGTGGGGGAAGCTGAATGAAAAATGTATCCATCCATCCATCCATTTTCTGAACCGCTTATTCCACCTGAAAAAATTATATTAGGTGTCATTCAGTTTGTAATTTGAGCAAAGTAAACATTTGTACTTTTTTGTTTGAGATTAAGACGTTATAATATTACAACACAGAGTCTTTACAAGGTTAAAAGATGTCTTTGAGTTACACTTTTGTCTTCCTTTGAGTGGAAGTGATGCAACATTAAGCTAGAAGAGTCAAAAACAACCTTGAGCTGACAATCAAAGAGCCAAACTGTTCAGTCCTGTGCCCTGCCGACAGACGAGGTTCTTCAGCAGAGTGCCTTACTGAAAAAAAACCCTCTCAGTTTGCTGCCACATCTTTTCGATTACCGCCACACACTAGCTCATATGCAAACGTATTACTGAATTGCTAAGGTGTTGATATATTTGCGTGCTGAGGCCAAATGTTCTGGGCAAACATTAACATGTTTCCAGCTGCTTGCCTGCGTAAGTGTCTGTGTGGGGTGGATTTCCATTTAATGACTCAAACATAAATTATACATGAAGATGACAAAACAGCACTTCATTCAGAAAAACCAAGCTAAAAAGGTGTTGCCACAGACAAACACAAAATGTCAAGTGTTCGAACAAAAGCACATGAATATTGTAACACAGCAGAGACCTGTTGTTGTCCCCCAGCTGGGAGAAGGCAGCTGGGCCCCTTGCTCTGCCATTACATCGGATCCCCTTATTACAGAGAATCCCAGCAGTAATGGAAATAACCTGTTGTTGTGAGCCAGGTAGCTCGACAAGCCCATTAATCAAACCCGTGCTGGGAAGGCGAAGGGCAGGGGTGGGGGAAGGGAAGAGAAGGAGGCCGTTTTAGTGGATCGAAGAGAAAAAGTACAGTGAGGACAGGATGGGAGGGGGTTCCTGTTCTTGTTGACAACCTCAAACCAAGCTTGAGCAAACAGGCTCCTCAGGTGTGAGTAAGCTATCTGAGACAGTATATCGGCATGTAAACAACCAGGTAATTGCCCTGCTGTGAAACATTAGCTGTTTATGTGCAGCTAGTGAGAACTTATTATTGGGGGACGTTGCTGCTAGTGCCATGATTGATACAAATAGGCAAAAGTACACAATAAGCCAAGCAAAAAAAATAAATAAAAAATACATACAAATAAATAAATTAATAAGAAAATTATATATATATATATATATATCTGGACAGGTAAGGCGTCTGCAGTTATGGGGGCGCTGTACCGGTCTGTCGTGGTGAAGAGAGAGCTGAGCCGAAAGGCAAAGCTCTCAATTTACCAGTCGATCTACGTTCCTACCCTCATCTATAGTAACGAACGCTCGGTGGTGACCGAAAGCACGAGATCGCGGATACTGGCGGCTGAAATTAGTTTCCTCCGTAGGGTGGCTGGGCTCTCCCTTAGAGACAGGGTGAGAAGCTCGGTCATCCGGAGGGGGCTCAGAGTAGAGCCGCTGCTCCACCACATCGAGAGGAGCCATTTGAGGTGGCTCGGGCCTCTGGTCAGGATGACTCCTGGACGCCTCCCTGGTGAGGTGTTCTGGGCACGTCCCACCGGGAGGAGGCCCAGGGGAAGACCCAGGACTCGCTGGAGGGATTATGTCTCCCAGCTGGCCTGGGAACGCCTCGGGATTTTACACGAGGAGCTGGCCCAAGTGGCCAGGGAGAGTGAGGTCTGGGTCTCTTTTCTTAGGCTACTGACCCCGCAACTCGACCCCGTATATGCGGAAGAAGATGGATGGATGGATGGATATATATATATATATGTATGTATACGGAAGGATAGGAAGGATAACCCCAGATATAATGGAAGCTTCCATTGTTGTCCCTTGCAATCACACCTATTTTTTCCAGTTTAAGAATTGATAACATCTAGAAACCAAGACGACACTGCGGGTGGCTTTAGAGATTTCCAGAGGAGTAAAATAGCAGGTTTGGCTTAAAGCGATGTAAAAGCTAATATGTTGCAGTGAGTAGAGTCAGTTATTAACATATAATAACATAATATTAACAGGGAAAACAAAAATAGCTAAAAAAGGGTTTATGCAAATTCCAAGAACATTTTGAAAAGAGTAGCTGAAAACTGATTCCAGAAGCTATTGAGTTTTGGGCAAAAATAGAACATGTGACTCAGATGACATGGGCTGGCAGGACATCTATCGCAATGATTCACTACTTGTGGGAAGATATGGAACAAACGTGACTTTGAATGGTGAAGTTTATACAGTACTTTGAACTGAATAATCTGGAATCTAGCACAAGACATGCTATAACGAACATTAGCCACTGCTTCATTCCATTTTGACAAAAACAACAAAAACTTCCTTTACCTTTTCAGGCTCATGAAAAGCTTCCCAATAATAACAAGTGTGAGTCATTGTGGACTAAGGTCTACACACCATCAGATTTTTATCTATGAGTAGAGAAGTTGATGTGTGGCATAGTTTCCAGTAGCCGAAGCCAAGCATCTGTCAGTTCACTTTACACTTCATAATTAACTCTTTCTGTTTTTGTTTCTGCAGATGCTAAAACCTCTTAAAAATAGTTTTAGTCTCACAGTTTTCATCGTTATCCTTTGTCCAGCTTCATTTTGACACATTTGAAAAGATCTCGTCCTTGAACAAAACACAACTTCTCATGTTTTTACATGTGATCATTAGCGAATAGCTGTAGCAAAATATACATATAAACATTGGAATCATTTCACACGTAGTAAAATATATTTGAAATGTATAATATGTAACAAAAAACAAGATCGGAAAACATGTTGTGATATTTCCCGATCGGAATCACATCGGAACATTTCTACATGCAATATATATAATATGAAGGGAATGTGTAAATGTTTATAAATCTATATTTTTTGGAGTAACAAAAAATCACTCCAAGTTATTCACTGAAAATATTATTCTGGACTTTTTTCAGTACATATATATATATAACAGAGACCTTCGCTCTCAGACTGCAGGTTTACTGGTAGTTCCTAGGATTTCTAAAAGTAGAATGGGTGGCAGATCTTTCAGCTATCAGGCTCCCCTCCTATGGAACCGGCTCCCAGGGTTGGTTCGTGAAGCAGACAATTTGTCTATCTTTAAAACTAGGCTAAAAACTTTCCTCTTTGACAAAGCTTACAGTTAGAGATATGTTTATAGGTAGTTAGAGTCAGGTCAGACAGGTAGATAGGAAGAGACAGGTTAATGTTAGTAGTCAGGCAGAGTGTCAAAAGTTAGGAAGAGATAGGAAGAGGTAGAGTAGCTAGGTAGAGATAGATTAATGTAAGCCAGGTAAAGATCCGGAGCCGGTCGCGGCTTACCGCCGCGGAAGAAATGCGCCCCACAGGGGCCAGCCAGCGCCGGAGAGAGGTCCCTCAAGGGGATCCTCCCGCACAGTGCGGCCGCCCATTACCTGCCGGGTTGAATCCCCCGGGCAGACTGTGCGGACCCCACCCGTTTATCTCTTAAACGTTTCTCGCCCTCTTCAACTCTGTCCTCTCAGTTCTGTCTATTTTTCCTTAAGATAGTTGTCGACTATCGGTCTCGTGCCGGTATTTAGCCTTAGATGGAGTTTACCACCCACTTTGGGCTGCATTCTCAAACAACCCGACTCCGAGAAGACCCCGGCATGACGGGGGCCGTTACCGGCCCTACACCGTCCACGGGTCAGGAGGACTCAGACAGAGTGTTGGTAGCCAGGTCTCCTAGTAGCTAGGAGACAGGTTAATGTTAGTAGCTATGCTGCTTTAGGCTAGGCTGTTGGAGGACATTATTAGGGTCTGTTCCTACTTTCTCTCCTACTTCTCCCCAACTGCATGATGTGCTGTCAATTCAAGCACTAACCTGTTTTCTATTATAGTAGGTGCTCCGGATTAGCCCTGCTTGACGACCCTGACTAAGATGGCATTGCAGTGACGGAAAATTCTCCACGTCCTGCAACAAACTTCTGCATCAGTTCTATTGCTCTTTCTGTGTCTCTGTTATGTATTCTCCAAGCCACAGACGGTCGCGGCAGATAACCGCTTGTGCTGAGCCTGGTTCTGCCGGAGGTTTCTTCCTGTTAAAAGGGAGTTTTTCCTTCCCACTGTCGCTGCATGCTTGCTCAGTATGAGGGATTGCTGAGAATTCCACGACGCAATCTTCTGTGGTTCTGTAATTTCTACACTAAACATTGTATTGTAATAACTCTTTTTGTAAAGTGCCTTGAGATGACATCTGTTGTGAAATGGCGCTATATAAATAAACTGAATTGAATTGAATTGAATTTATCTATGAATGTTTTATTCGGCTGAAAATTCGGCTGAAAACCCATCCTTGCGGCTTACAACCGTGCATGGTCTTAAGTTCACGATCAATTTCATCCAGCCTAAAAGGTGCATCGAATTGTTGGCCTACATCAGGATCAATAGTGGGCATTGTGAGATCACTCAAAGAGTCCACCTCCGACAAGTCAACTGTGAACTGAGATCTGCATAAAGAGGAATAATATTGCAAGGCTAGTTCACGTCTTTTGGATCAGAAACTATGCTGCCTGCCTCGTCTTTAATTTGGAATATAACACGAGATGAAGCCTGACGCTTTATTTATTTAATTTTTTTTTTTTTACGTGTCCTGTCTAGCAGTATGCTACTCAGAATTGGTGTGTGAGTACCAAGTACAAGCCCAACAGTTTTACTTTCCCAAGCAGAGTATTACAGCTTCGCTGTAGTACGCCACTTGATGTATATGTATGAAAAATCTTTATTAGTGATTACTGTGGGTTCAATTTCCTGACGTCATGGACACTAAACCGAGACAAGAAGGGAGAAAGGAAGAAGGTGAAGAAAAGAAACCGGACCAGCAGAGGCGCGAACCGACGACACAAGACAGGGAGGCAAACAAAGAACACAAGAAAACATCCCAGTCCTCCACCTCTGCCGGACGGCAGAGAAACAGTAATACAAAACAAAAACAACAAACTGTACAGAACCAAACCAATAGTTCGGATCTAGTAGAATAAACTAAGAATTACACATTCACTACACACAAGCATGGATTAATGAACATAATACAAATGTTTCTGGTAAGCTCCTGTGAACAACTAACTAATGATGATAACCTCAGCTTAAGATATGTCCGTCCACACCAATGTCCCCACACCTATGTGTGTGCGAGCATGCAGGTCTGAATAAGGTTTCCCCATGCAAGTGATTGATAGCTGGTGTAAGGAACCGTCAATCCGTCCTACAGGAATCGACACAGACATGGAGGAGGCAAGAGATGTATGCATCCAGGGTCCCACAGAGTACAGAGGCCACAGGCGGATCAGCGCAGGGTCGATCACCCACCAAGAGAGGAACAGATGGAAGCCCCAGGGGAACACCCACCAGCCGCAATGCTGGGGCCCGAGAGATCGCAGTGACGAGCCCACGGGCTCCGCCGGAAACCGGCTACGCCAGGGCGGGCCCGGATCAGGACCCGGAGGCCACGGGGACCAGGGGCACCCCGCCCCCCAGCGGGGCCCCAACCAGGGACCAGCCGACAAGGGCCCCCCCCGCCGCCGCAGGCAAGGGGGATCCGCAGCCAACCGACGGACAACACACGCCGCCGCCACCCCGGACCAATACCCATCGCCAACAACCCGGCCCGCCCCCACACACCCACACGCCAGGGAGCCACAGCAAGAGCCACAGCGGATGTACGCCCTCCCCAGGCCGCGCCCAGCCGGCACCTGGACATCCAGATCTTCCAGCTCCTGGGTCCAGATCCCGCCCCACGCAGGGCGCCAAGATCAGGGGCCCAGCCAATGCCGGACAGCCCCCCCAGGTGAACAGACCAGCCAGCAGAAGTCCTGGAACCGGCAGGAGGCCTGGGCGCCAGGCACGGTCCCCACCGATCCACCGGACGGCACCAACCTACTCTACAACCCCGGCACCCCCATAAGAGGTGCCCCAGTCAATCCAAGGAGGACGTCGGCCCGAAACAGCGGCCGCCCGACACACCGGACCACCCAGGACCCGCCAGACATGCACCAGGACCGAGCCGGGCCGCAACCGGGACCCCCGGCCCCAGGCATCGAGAGCCATCATCAACCAGCGGGCAGGAGCATCCATCACCGACGGGGAGTAATGAGGGGAAGAAGACGCATCAGGCCAGAGGGAAGCCAAACACCCAACCTGACAGGTAGACATAGACAGACAGAGACACTCATACGTACCCTCCCTCTCATGCGTACACATTCTTACAAATACAGGACATACGAAAAAAGGACGCTATACACTCATTCATACCCCCATACGTACACTATACTCCATACTCCCAGGCCCAGGGACAGACGGCCTGATGTTCTACCCGGGCTCCGACCCCTGATGGTCCAACGAACAGGGGTGTGGAAAGACCCCCCAGCCTCTCTCCCCCCGCTCAATGTGGTGTTGTTGCGTGTTGTTCTAATGTGCACTTAAAACAGAGGGGTGGGACATGGGAATACTGCCGGGTACCCCCATCTCTCCCCCCGGGCCCTCAGTGTCTAGATGCATTTAAACAGTGGGTGCCGGCACCACAGGCGAGGCCCCCCACAACGGGCCCCCTATAAGGGGCCCCCCATAAGGGGTCCCGCCCCCAGCGCCAATGCGCCCCACCGCCAGGTCCCTACATGTGCGTTCCATGTAAATGTTGCAAGTGTAAGTGTCTAAGTTGCTCAATAAAATCGGGACCCAGGCCGCCACCGGGTAGCGAAGACGGAAGCTCCATCCCGCACCCCAGTGACGTGCCCACGTCCCAAGGCCTTGTGAATGGTAGAATGAAGGAGCAGGTGGACAGAGGCAATGGGGATGGGGAGAAAATAACTGGGGTGACCATTGCCAACCCCCATGGGGGCTCCGGCAATCCACCAGCCCCCACCCCAGGGGCACACCTAAATCCTTCCCAACATTCACACTGCTAACAAAACACATGTCACTAGACACCCAGGTTGAGTTTAGCCCCCCCTCCCCCTCCACGCCCTCCCCCCTCCCGTCCCAAGCGCACCCCGTTAAAAAGAACGCCTGTGCTAGATGGTAAAAAGCCTCCCCGCCAATAAGAGACGCCCCAGGCACCGCCAGCGTCCGAGGGCCCCCGCGCCGAGGCCGGAACCCGGCGCACCACCGACTCGGGTACCCCGGACACGTCGCGCCAGGCCCGTGAGCAGACCGAAGCCCCAGGCGGCCAACCCCCAGGCCGACATCCTCCAGCCTTGCTACTACCGCCCGATGGCCGGGAGGCAACAGAACCCAGCACCTCCACCCACCAGCCCACACCCCACCAACCGGTCAGTCACCGTGGAGGCCGACCAACACCGGCCAGAGGCCCCCACCTCAGCACCCCCCCGAGCGCTAAGACCAAGACCCAGGAGCCATGTCCAGTGTCAATATAGCCGATCGGGCCCGGAGACGCCGGCCACCCGCCGCGGCCTCTCGCCGACGCCCGGACGCGGCAAGGGGCCACCGGGGAGCAAGCGACAAGAACCAGCCCGGGGAGATGGAAAAGGCAGCAGCGCCCGCCAACCACCGGCCGACCACAGCCCCCCCCCAGCCGGCACCGACGGCAGCGGCCCCCCCGGCCAAGCCCCAGCCAGGGCCCCAGCCGGGGGGCACGCCGCCCCAGAACCCCGAGCCCCAGGCCCAGCCCAGACCCTCCCAGAGCAGCACAGCACCAGGCCAGTAACCCGTGTCCGCCAGCACGACCCCTCTAAGGCGCCGCATGCAGCCACTAGGAGTCACCACACAAAGCCCCCAAAGTCCCACCCCAGGCGAGAGTCACGGCACCTACCGCCCCAACCGCAAGCGGACCCACCCCCAAGGACCTCCCTGCAGTCACCACCAACCCTTAAGCTCCACATCGGCAACCGTGTCCCACAGAACAGAATCAAGGGCCCGACCCCACTAGGTGATGGAACTGATCAAGGGTGACCAGAAAGATTGATCAGATGTGGAGGCAGATGCCGTTTCTAGACCAATTTAATCCAGAAGGAGATCTCTATATTGATTAATATTCAGAGTATTTTTATTTTTCCAGTTCAGGAGGATATTTTTCTTAGCGATGCATAAGGCGATGTGAAATAATTGCCTGTGCCTGACGCTTTAACTGATTGGCCAGAAGCCTGCTTGGCTTGTCACCATGCTCGTAATAAGTTGCGCACGCACGGAGTAGAAGGCGCTCAGCATCTGCTGTAGATAGTAAATCATATTTGGTCTGCAAAGCTGCTCGTTTTTTATGCAACCCAGGAGTAGGGTTGATCATCAATTGTCTGTCTATATTACAAATATGTCAAGTCAAATATTTAAGTTTAGCTTTATGGTCCTTACTAGAAGGAGTAGTAAATATTTTGGCCACGTACATATGTTTTGAGAGACTCCCATAATAATGACCTTGTGATGTTTTCGCTATACTATATATTCATCAATTGTGTTTAAATAAAGATGACAAAAGCCATCTGAAAAGCAGCCTAGAATTGAATCTCCAGGGTGAGGAAAAACGTACCTGGCTGCAAACTTTATATCCACACTAAGTGGTGGGTGATCAGGGATAACAATTGGATGATATTCAGATGAAAATACTTTTGGAATAAGGGAACCATCCACAAAAAAAGGCCAATATGTGAATAGGATTGATGTACTTGAGAAAAAAAGGAATATGCTTTGGTAGTTGCGTTGGCAAATCTGTAAGAGTCTACATAGCCATTTTAAAGCATAAACTCTGAAACTGACTTAGACATAGCAGACTGAGTTAGGGTCAGAGGATTCAAGCGGTCTAATAACGGATCAATAACGCAATTTAAATCACTGCCCTGTGCTAAAAGACGAGTATCCAGAAAAGGCAGATTACTTAAAAGTATATTTATGAAACCTGTACAGTCAACATTTGGCACATATACATTAACTAGGAGAACAGGTACATTGTATAGGCTGCCAACAATGATCAAATATGTCTCATTTTTGTCCATTTTAACCTCAGAAGCTGAGAACTGCACTATTTTATTTATTAAAATAGCAACCCCCTTAGCTTTGGAATTAAATGTTGAATGAAACATTACCCACCCATGATAACCTAAGCCTAATTATGATCCTTATTCCCTAAATGGGTCTTCTATAAAAACATTACATCGTCTTCCAAACGTTTCAGGCATGAAAATATTTTAGATCGCTTAATGGGGTTATTCATACCTTTAACATTCCAAGTCAGAAATCTAGTTCGACCACTGCCAAGGGACTGACCTGAAGTATTAATCATTAATAGTCACTGATAGAGAAGTTGTATTTTCCTTCACCCCCCAAAACCAAAAGAAGAAGAAAAAAAAAACACAGAAACCATCCCCTGACCCCACCTGGCACTGCAGCCGCCCCCATCCCCAAATGCTAGAGATGAAAGTGTATACTCCCAATAGAGCAGCATGACCAGAAAGCGTTCCCGACTGCAAACAAACCTTAATCTACTAACGCTCCAACAGAGTTGTTTCTTAATAAAGTTGTAGGCACAAAAATATAGTATATCCAGTATATCTGCCATTATGAGACAAGCAGAACAAAGCTAGTTGGAAGCAACTTGACAGTAACAGTCAATTTAACTGAACACAGTAACATTCAAATTTAAATATGTTGCTATTCTAAACTAAAACAACCTCACCTCACCACATCTTTATTGTGTGATTGTCTTAATATATTCCTTAGCCTCCGCTGGTGAGACAGAATCACACTGAGTTCCCTGATACAGACGTGGACAAAATTGTTGGTACCCTTCATTAAATCAAAGAAAAACTCATAATGGTCACATAAATAACTTTAATCTGACAAAAGTAATAATAAATAAAAATTATATAAATGTTGATTAATGAAAGTCAGACATTGCTTTTCATCCATGCTTCATCGGAATTATTTAAAAAATAAATGCATGAAACAGGCCTGGACAAAAATGATGGTATCTCTACAAAAGAATGAAAATAATGTGACCAAAGGGACATGTTAATCCAAGGTATGTCCACTAATCAGCATCCTAGGTGTCTACAATCCTGTAATCACTCAGTGGGCCTATATATAGGACTCCAGGTAGTCACTGTGTTGTTTGGTGACGTGGTGTGTACCACACTCAATATAAAACAGAGGAAGCAAAGGAAAGAGTTGTCTCAGGAGATGAGAAAGAAAATCATAGACAAGCATGTTAACTGTAAAGGCTATAAGACCATCTCCAAGCAGCTAGATGTTTCTGTGACTACAGCTGCACATGTCATTCAGTAATGTACGATCCATGGGACTGTAGCCAACCTCCCTGGACGTGGCTGCAGGAGGAAAATTGATGACAGATCAAAGAGACGGATAATCCAAATGGTAACAAAAGAGCCTAGAAAGACTTCAAAATAGATCCAAGCTGAACTTTATGCTCAAGGAACATCAGTGTCAGATCGGAACATCCTTCGCTGTTTGAGCCAAAGAGGGCTACATGGGAGACGAACAAGGAGAGGACAAATCATTAAAAAAAACAGACTGGAGTATGCCAAACTACATGCTGACGAGCCACAAAGCTTCTGGGAGAATGTCCTGTGGACAGATGAGACAAAAATTTAACTTTTTGCCAAGGCACATCAGCTCTATGTTCACAGACGGAAAAATGAAGCATATCTAGAAAAGAACACGGTCCCTACTGTGAAACATGGGGGAGGCTCGGTTATGTTCTGGGGCTGATTTGCTGCATCTGACACAGGGTGTCTTGAATCTGTGCAGGGTACAATGAAATCTCAAGACTATCAGGGGATTCTAGAGAGAAATGTGCTGGCCAGTGTCAGAAAGCATGGTCTCAGTCGCAGGTCACGGGTCTTACAACAGGAAAATGACCCAAAACACACAGCTAAAAACACCCAAGAAGGGCTAAGAGGAAAACACTGGCCTTCTATGAGCCCTGATCTCAATCCTATTGAGCATCTTTGGAAGGAGCTGAAACGTGCTGTCTGGAAAAGGCGCCCTTCAAACCGGAAACAACTAGAACAGTTTGCTCATGAGGAGTGGGCCAAAATACCTGCTGAGAGGTGCAGAAGTCTCATTGACAGTTACAGGAATCATTTGATTGCAGTGATTGCCTCAAAAGGTTGTGCAACCAAATATTAAGTTGTGGGTACCATCATTTTTGTCCAGGCCTGTTTCATGCATTTATTTTTTAAATAATTCCGTTGAAGCATGGATGAAAAGCAATGTCTGACTTTCATTGGTCAACATTTATATAATTTTTATTTATTATTACTTTTGTCAGATTAAAGTTATCTCTGTGACCATTATGAGTTTTTCTTTGATTTAATGAAGGGTACCAACAATTTTGTCCACGTCTGTATGTGATGTGCAGTTTGGCAGGATAGAGGATACCAATGCGGACCCTGTGGAGTTGGCACCGCACCTCGCCGAAAGTCGTCTTGCGCAGTCTTAGCAGTGTGGTCACGGAAGAATGGTAAATGGTAAATGGACTGAACTTATATAGCGCTTTTCTAGTCTTGCTGACAACTCAAAGCGCTTTTCATTGAAGCCACATTCACCCATTCACACTCGCATTCATGCACTGATAGCCAACATGGCTCGGTAGGACGATGTAGAATTTGGGGATTAAGTACCTTGCCCAGGGGCACATCGACATGTGACTGGAGGAAAAGCCTCCGATTGCAAGCCAAGTACTCAACCACTGAGCCACAGTCGCCCACTGAAGAAGGAGAAGGTCATGTTATGGATCCTGGCACAGTCTGCGTAGTAATGCAGCCATACAACCAGAGCGCGGGGATGTTCACCATCGTTTGGCTTATGGGCCAGAGTCTGATGGGCTCTGTCCAAGAAATACATCCATAAGAAGCTTGGACACGTAGTGGAAAGGTTGCTTTCCACCGGTACCCCAACGATGCATATGTTTTTCAGGCAGGACCTGGACTCCAACTCTTCGCATTTATCTTCCAATTTGACCAGGCTATTCGACATAGCCTCCACTTTGGCCAAAAGATGGACAACATGATTTTTACATAATGGGCCTCATTTATCAAACTTGCGTAAGACCAAATCAGGGTGTAAATGTTGCGTACACAAAAAATGTACACTTTTCGGCATTTATCAATCTGGACGTGAGCGTACAATGCGCAAAAAATATACACCAAGTCAGGAGGTGGTATAAATGTTACACCCATTTCAACCTTCATCACAACACGCAAAAAAAAAAGCATAAAATTCAAGATTTAGACAACATTAAACATTCCCGTGCTGGAAAAATTATGCCTACACCTCTCACATTACAAATATGAAATTTCATGAAGTTATGTTTGGGTTATGTCTGATCGTCTCTCATATTAAATAAACAAGGGGCGCCTCGCACACCACAGGGCTCCAAATTGTAGTCGATTAAAAAAAGTTAGTGCCTTAATTGCTGCAGTTTGTGTGCGAGTCGTCTTTTTTCTTCCTTTGAATATAACCCATGTTTTCGGCTGCCCAATATTTTTGGAACGGATGTGCGTGCTGATCCCCTTTTTTATGATACTCTGTCATTAAATAAGGTGCAAAATGTCAAACTCTAAAGTCTCCCACAAATTGTGGATTTCTCAATAGTAGCAGCATACAGAAAAATTGAAGGAAAAAAAAATGTGTGGCTTAGATAAAAATAAAAACCTAAATAGACCTAAAGTGGCAGTGAAACAGTTACTATGTAAACATTCTGTAACAGATATGAATAAAATGAATAAAAAGTAACTAGAAATGTTCTATGTACAACATGATGTGCATTTTTATGGTTACAGCTTAGATGTTTTTATAAGATGTATAAGATTATGACTTTCATAAATACGCTTGTTTCATCCGTGACATTTATCAACAAGCGCAGGTCTTTACGCACAAATCTGGGCGGATCCGACACGTTCATAAATCCCACGTTGGGTCTTGCGTATTTGGAATATACACCCAAAATGTACACAGTTTTCTGCGCAAGTTTGATAAATGAGGCAATGCTCCGTCTTCGCGACGGTACCTCTGAGCCCGATGAACTCCTGCCGCATGGTCAAGATTTATGAGGAAAGGTCAGCCTTCAACACTTGTATGTCGGATCTGATAGACGTGAAGTTCTCGGCAAATGGCGGCGTCAGCTCCATTTGAAGTGTGATCCATATCTGTGTGCAGCGCAATCATTTGTTTCATTTTTTTTACTAAATATAAATCTACAGTTTTCCATCTGTCTGTCTGTCTGTCTGTCTGTCTGTCTTTCTACTTTTACCACTTTTCCTGTCCCAATTGAAGAAAAGCAGGCCTGAAGCATAAAAGCTCCCATTATTATAATTCCACAAGGTGGTGTTCAAGCTAAAGGCTTATTGTTCTGCCACATGATGCTAAGTATTTAGGTCTTAAAGTTCAGCTCAGGCGTTATCTGCTGGAATACATTCTTCCACAGGTTTGCTATGTCTCCTATGTAGCTTGTGGTACAGAATTTTCAACAATGGCTTTCTTATTGTTACCAAGGATCTGTTAACAGTAGAGCCATTGATTGAATGACTAATAGCTGTTTTGTGGACAGACTCTCCCAGTTGAGCTGCTGATCTCAGCAGCTCCACCAGATTTACCATGGTGCTCTTGGCGACTTCTCTCTTCCCCTTAAGGTTTAGATGGAAGGATGTTTTGCTGGATTTGCAGTTGGTTTTCATTATGGTTTTAGTTGACTGATGTTTTCAAACAGAAAGGGTTGAATTTATTTTTTTCACTGATTTTGTGGCTCTAGTGACTTTTATTCAACAGAGGATAGCATGTGAAGGGGGGAGATAAGTGGGGGAAGACCTGCAGTAAATGTTCCAAGGATGGGGTTCGAACTCAGGCACGGCCACGTGAACGACTAAGGCCTATGTTCATGGGGCACCCACGCTAACCACTATGCCATGCAATGCCCCAAGAGGGTTGAATTTTTGAAAATTATTTATTCCTTTACTTTAATTCAGTGAGATGAGATGCTTTGAGTAGGTCTAACCCATTAAATTCCAGAAAAATACATTGAATTCTGAGGTTGAAGTGTGTCAGACATCTAGCATGTGAGTGTTAACCTTCTATGGTACCTCTAGCCCCCTGTGCTTCCTTTGTGCTGACCTTATGGTAGAAGATCTTGTGCTTTTCTCAAAGTCCTCCTCAGATCATGTTTCAAGAATCCTCTGTGATCCGTCATCAACATTACTGCTGCTGGAAACATTTCAATGTTTGGCCGCCATAACTTGTCAACACCAGCTCACTGTCAGAAGCTGTACCCTCTGCCTGTCTCCCCTAAAACATCATCCTCCGGCATGCTACATATCTGGATTATTCCGTGGCTGACACTCATGGACACCTCCTCAACCAATTCATTCTCTCAATAATATCATATACACCTTCTGGACTTCCGTCTCCCGAGTGTTATGCCTTCTAGTTTCTCCCATGACGTTCCTGTTCCTCTCCATCTAAACAACTCTTTCAAAAAACATTTTAAATCTGCTTCAAACATTGTAATGTGTTCTGCATGTGGGTCAGAAAACAGAAAGAAATCATGACAAATTCACGAAGTTGGTACAACCCTTTTTGTTGAACAGATTTAATTTGATATGTTAAAATTAATTTAGGAGTAATCAACAGAACAAAGACATTTTGGACACTTTATCAAAATGTGTCATTCAAATCTAAACATAAATTACCCATTTCAAATTAATTTCATAAAAGCCAGTTCAACTACAAAGGAATTGTATAATTTAGGTGTCTATAGGTACGTAAAAAGTCTCCGTTCGCTAAGTACTGTGCTTCAATTTCACGGTTCAGTTAATGTTTGATACAGCCAAGGAGAAAGTGAAAAAAAAAAAGTTTTTGTTTGATGACCTGTAAAGAGCAGTTTGCAGGTTAGAACCCCCCTTAGATTTGTTTAGAAAACTATATTAGGATGTTTTTTTTTTGTTTTACAAAAAAAAGCTAGTCATATATAAAGTATTATGGCTTTTGGAGTCTTTTGTTAGAAAATGTTACTTCCACAAGACAAATATGGAGCACAATATGTATGTGCCCCAGAGAGAAAAAGGGGAGAATTAATGGCTAAAACTTTGCTAAACAAAGCTAACATTGTTAGCTTGGGTGCTGCAAGTTAGCTTTACTACTTCTTTAACTTCTTAAATCCGCTAGAGTAACATTTAACTTTCAACTTTGAATTATTTGTTATTACAGACACCAACAGTTGATTTAAAGGAAAAAATTGAGTAGTGACTATTTATGATGTTTATTTGCTTCTTTACAATGAAAACAAGCTGCTAATGAATTTTTTTTCACACGGAATTCATATTCACATTTCATATTTTCTGTCTTTCAACATCAATTACTCATGCCCACCATGATTTTTCCTGGAAATATACGTTCCTGTTATATTTGAACAATTAAACAGCCTTCCAGAGTGTACAAATGGAAATTCGGAACAATCAGTATAGGGCTTAAAGTGGTTCATAGCCCACATATCGCACTGATTCTAATTTTTTATATTCTTTCAGTAAAGTTAGTAGTTAGCAGATGTAAGACCACAAGACTCACAATATACAGGTCTGCATAAAAGCCGAACCTCAGAAGAGTATTTTTGTTGTTGTTGTTGTTTTTTTGTTGTTTTTTGTGGAAACCTGAAGTCTCGATGTCCTGACAGGCTGGTGATTGTATAGCTCCTCAAACTCAATAATTGACAATCTTTAATAAAAATACTCTAATCTAAAAGAAGAACACACTGACTCTCAATACAGTTTTTCTGGGTCGCTTTGGTGCATTTCTAACAACTGTATTAAAGTTTGCACCACAGCTAAGCCGTTTTTCCAAACAATTAGTGCAAATTGCACAACATGGTAGATATCCTGCAACAGTGACTCACTTTCTCAAAATGGAAAGTCAATTAAACAAAAGCAAGTCAGTAACTCAAGATGGGTAGCACATGCTTCAAAAGCAAGTCCCTTAATCAAAATGGATCATTTGTTCTTCAAAACCGGTATTTATGTCAATGAAAGTGTCAGTGTCATCAAAATGATGATGAGGTTATGACACCAGCGTCTTTGAAAAATCAAGTCAAAAGGTGAATATATTTTCATTGTGATAGTTTACTCTGGAAGTCCTTTCCAATGTCATGTAAAGTCAAGACAGCATTATATGCCATGCATGGCGTTTTGAAAAGTAGAATTTAAAAAAAATCAAGACATGGAATATGCACTTCACAGTATATTTGCAACTGTTCACAGCATTGTGCACCTAGAAAAATAAAACATTTACAACAAATAAAAACTCCCTCTGGTCAGTAAACTTTACTGCAGTGTTTTTGAAACTGAATTTACTGAATACTGAATATAAGGTCTACAAGTAAATCATGGACTACTAGACGCTCCAGTCTGTCTAGCCACATTTTTATCTACATCATACCAAACATCAGCTCTGTCAATGCATCGAGGAAAGTATCCTCTTAGGTGCTGAATCCACCCTCTGCAGGACTCTGTTGTTGTCATGATCCGTCCCTGTCTGTGTTGTTTATTCCTCCTTGTTTCCTCCCAGTCTGTTTTAGTTACTTAGTCCTAGTTTGTTTCACCTGTTTGAGTTTATTAGTCCTAGTTTGTTTCACCTGTTCTTTTGTCCTCCCTGTGTTTCCCTCCTCTGCTCCCAGGTGTTCCCTGTTTTGTGATTACCTCTTCCCACAGTATATATGCCCTTCTGTGTCTGTCTGTCCTCGTCGGGTCGTTGTCGTCGTTACCTCCCCTAGTTCTCTGTGCTTCTCGTCTTTTTGGACAGTTAATAAACATGGGCCGTAAGAGCCACAAACGCCGCTCCGCATCTGGGTCCTCATTGAGCCGAAACATGACATTACGACCCGACCAACTGGACCCAGCGGAGCACCAACACACGGAGGAAGAGTGGAGAGAACTGATAGATTGGAGCGTAAGTCAAGGACTCCACTCTGACTCACCTTTTTGTGGTTCGCGGCTGGCCCTCTGTCCGCCCGGAGTTGGGCCCCGTCGTCGTGAGGGGGGCGGCCTCCCCGCTCCTTGGGTTTTGGGCCATCGTGTCGCTCCTAAGCGCCCTCCTGGGAACACGGCTGCTGTTTCCCCAGCATTTCTCCTTGCCTCCATGTATGACGATTCGGAGGAGGAGGATGACGGTTTCCCGGATTTCTTTTCGGACTCCCTGGATGACGAGCTGGACTTCTGCAGCGGCGCCCAGGGTGCGCCGGTTTCTCCACGGCTTTCCGCCTCCTGGTCCGGCCGGTCGTCCTCCCTGGCCCCTTCCACCGGTCCTCCACCTGTCTCCGGTCCCTCTGAGGCTGGTCTTCGTCCTGCTTCTCGGCGTCGAGGGAGGAGGCGTCGCCGAGCTGCTCCATCTTCGCTTCAGGGGAGCTCCGCTTCCTCCTGCCGCCAGCAGCCGGTTCGGGTCTGCCTCCTCAATCCTTCGGCACCACGGGTCGGTCTGTTCCCAGCCGGCCTGTCCTCGTCCACCTTGCCGGTCTCGGCTCGCTGTCCTCCGCCGCAGGGGAGCGCGGCTTCCTCTCTCCTCTCTCTGGAGCGGGCCGCCCCTGGTGGCACTTCGGTGGCGGATGCTTGCCCCGGCGTCCAGCCTTCTGTTTCGAGCTCCCGGCCGCTGCAGCCCTCTTCCGCGGTCGCTTGCTCGGTGCGTCCGGCCGCGGGGCTTCACGCTGGCACCGGTGGAGGTGGCGCCATCTGGCGGCCGTCGACTGAAGCGGACTTTGAGGTGTTGTTTGGGGTATTCAGGAATGACTCTGGGATGCTTGAGAGCATCTTTGAACTCTATTATGAGTTCGTTCGGAACAAAGGAAAGAGTTCCGTAAGGAATGTTGAGCCCAGGTCCCCTGTGGAGACTGTATTTGAGCGCTCTTCAGAGGCTCACCTGGAACCCCGGTTCCGAGTTCCCTCCGAGGGCGTCCAGACGGATGCGCCTCGGTTCCGAGTTCCCTCCGAGGGCGTCCAGACGGATGCGCCTCGGTTCCGAGTTCCCTCCGAGGGCGTCCAGACGGATGCGCCTCGGTTCCGAGTTCCCTCCGAGGGCGTCCAGACGGATGCGCCTCGGTTCCGAGTTCCCTCCGAGGGCGTCCAGACGGATGCGCCTCGGCTCCGAGATTCCTCCGAGGGTGTTCTGGAGAGCACGCCTCGGCTCCGATTCCTCCGAGGGTGTTCTGGAGAGCACGCCTCGGGTTCCTGATTCCTCCGAGGGTGTTCTGGGGAGCACGCCTCGGGTTCCTGATTCCTCCGAGGGTGTTCTGGGGAGCACGCCTCGGGTTCCTGATTCCTCCGAGGGTGTTCTGGGGAACACGCCTCGGGTTCCTGATTCCTCCGAGGGTGTTCTGGAGAGCACGCCTCGGGTTCCTGATTCCTCCGAGGGTGTTCTGGAGAGCACGCCTCGGGTTCCTGATTCCTCCGAGGGTGTTCTGGAGAGCACGCCTCGGGTTCCTGATTCCTCCGAGGGTGTTCTGGAGAACACGCCTCGGGTTCCTGATTCCTCCGAGGGTGTTCTGGAGAGCACGCCTCGGGTTCCTGATTCCTCCGAGGGTGTTCTGGAGAGCACGCCTCGGGTTCCTGATTCCTCCGAGGGTGTTCTGGAGAGCACGCCTCGGGTTCCTGATTCCTCCGAGGGTGTTCTGGGGAGCACGCCTCGGGTTCCTGATTCCTCCGAGGGTGTTCTGGGGAGCACGCCTCGGGTTCCTGATTCCTCCGAGGGTGTTCTGGGGAACACGCCTCGGGTTCCGATTCCTCCGAGGGTGTTCTGGGGAACACGCCTCGGGTTCCTGATTCCTCCGAGGGTGTTCTGGAGAACACGCCTCGGGTTCCTGATTCCTCCGAGGGTGTTCAGGAGAACACGCCTCTGGTTCCTGACTCTTCCGAGGGTGTTCAGGCGAACACGCCTCCGGTTCCTGATTCCACCGAGGGTGTTCAGGCGAACACGCCTCCGGTTCCTGATTCTCCGAGGGTGTTCAGGGGACCACGCCTCCGGTTCCCGACTCCGCCGAGGGTGTTCAGGAGAACACGCCTCCGGTTCCTGACTCCTCCGAGGGTGTTCAGGGGAACACGCCTCCGGTTCCCGACTCCGCCGAGGGTGTTCAGGAGAACACGCCTCCGGTTCCTGACTCTTCCGAGGGTGTTCAGGAGAACACGCCTCCGGTTCCTGCCTCTCCGAGGGTGTTCAGGGAACACGCCTCGGTTCCTGCTCTCCGAGGGTGTTCAGGGAACACCCTCCGGTTCCCGACTCCGCCGAGGGTGTTCAGGAGAACAGCCTCCGTTCTGCTCTCCGAGGGTGTTCAGGGAACACGCCTCCGGTTCGCCGAGGGTTGGGACGCCTCGGTTCCTGACTCTTCCGAGGGTGTTCAGGGAACACGCCTCGGTTCCGACTCCCGAGGGTGTTCAGGGAACACGCCTCCGGTTCCTGACTCCGCCGAGGGTGTTCAGGCGAACACGCCTCCGGTTCCTGATTCCACCGAGGGTGTTCAGGAGAACACGCCTCCGGTTCCCGACTCCGCCGAGGGTGTTCAGGAGAACACGCCTCCGGTTCCCGACTCCGCCGAGGGTGTTCAGGAGAACACGCCTCCGGTTCCCGACTCCGCCGAGGGTGTTCAGGAGAACACGCCTCCGGTTCCTGCCTCGTCCGAGGGTGTTCAGGAGAACACGCCTCCGGTTTCTGACTCTGCCGAGGGTGTTCAGGCGAACACGCCTCCGGTTCCTGACTCTGCCGAGGGTGTTCAGGCGAACACGCCTCCACCTAAGCTCAAGGTTCCACGCCGCCGGCCTCCAAGGCTCAAGGTTCCACGCCGCCGGCCTCCAAGGCTCAAGGTTCCACGCCGCCGGCCTCCAAGGCTCAAGGTTCCACGCCGCCGGCCTCCAGAGCTCAAGGTTCCACGCCGCCGGCCTCCAGAGCTCAAGGTTCCACGCCGCCGGCCTCCAAAGCTCAAGGTTCCACGCCGCCGGCCTCCAAGGCTCAAGGTTCCACGCCGCCGGCCTCCAAGGCTCAAGGTTCCACGCCGCCGGCCTCCAAGGCTCAAGGTTCCACGCCGCCGGCCTCCAAGGCTCAAGTTCCACGCCGCCGGCCTCCAAGGCTCAAGGTTCCACGCCGCCGGCCTCCAAGGCTCAAGGTTCCACGCCGCCGGCCCCCAAGGCTCAAGGTTCCACGCCGCCGGCCCCCAAGGCTCAAGGTTCCACGCCGCCGGCCCCCAAGGCTCAAGGTTCCACGCCGCCGGCCCCCAAGGCTCAAGGTTCCACGCCGCCGGCCCCCAAGGCTCAAGGTTCCACGCCGCCGGCCCCCAAGGCTCAAGGTTCCTCGTCGTCGGCCTCCTCGTCTGACGGTCCCTCGTCGTCGGCCTCCTCGTCTGACGGTCCCTCGTCGTCGGCCTCCTCGTCTGACGGTCCCTCGTCGTCGGCCTCCTCGTCTGATGGTTCCTCGTCGCCGGCCTCCTCGTCTGCTGTTTCCTCGTCGCCGGCCTCCTCGTCTGCTGTTTCCTCGTCGCCGGCCTCCTCGTCTGCTGTTTCCTCGTCGCCGGCCTCCTCGTCTGCTGTTTCCTCGTCGCCGGCCTCCTCGTCTGCTGTTTCCTCGTCGCCGGCCTCCTCGTCTGTTGGTTCCTCGTCGCCGGCCTCCTCGTCTGTTGGTTCCTCGTCGCCGGCCTCCTCGTCTGTTGGTTCCTCGTCGCCGGCCTCCTCGTCTGTTGGTTCCTCGTCGCCGGCCTCCTCGTCTGTTGGTTCCTCGTCGCCGGCCTCCTCGTCTGTTGGTTCCTCGTCGCCGGCCTCCTCGTCTGTTGGTTCCTCGTCGCCGGCCTCCTCGTCTGTTGGTTCCTCGTCGCCGGCCTTCTCGTCTGTTGGTTCCTCGTCGCCGGCCTCCTCGTCTGTTGGTTCCTCGTCGCCGGCCTCCTCGTCTGTTGGTTCCTCGTCGCCGGCCTCCTCGTCTGTTGGTTCCTCGTCGCCGGCCTCTCGTTGTTGGTGGTCCTCGTCTGTTGGTTCCTCGTCGCCGGCCTCCTCGTCTGTTGGTTCCTCGTCGCCGGCCTCCTCGTCTGTTGGTTCCTCGTCGCCGGCCTCCTCGTCTGTTGGTCCCTCGCCGCCGGCCGCCACGTCATGGGTCTTCTGGGGACTGTGGTTTTGTCCCTCCGTCCTGGACCCCCTCCTCCCGCCCTGGCTTGAGTTTCCTACTTGGTGCGCCAGGTGGCGCACCTTGAGGGGGGGGTATTGTCATGATCCGTCCCTGTCTGTGTTGTTTATTCCTCCTTGTTTCCTCCCAGTCTGTTTTAGTTACTTAGTCCTAGTTTGTTTCACCTGTTTGAGTTTATTAGTCCTAGTTTGTTTCACCTGTTCTTTTGTCCTCCCTGTGTTTCCCTCCTCTGCTCCCAGGTGTTCCCTGTTTTGTGATTACCTCTTCCCACAGTATATATGCCCTTCTGTGTCTGTCTGTCCTCGTCGGGTCGTTGTCGTCGTTACCTCCCCTAGTTCTCTGTGCTTCTCGTCTTTTTGGACTGTTAATAAACATGGGCCGTAAGAGCCACAAACGCAGCTCCGCATCTGGGTCCTCATTGAGCCGAAACATGACAGTTGTTTTGTTATCCCAAGATGCATCCATGGCTGCTAACTGGGACATTTGGGTATGTCGTTGCCGGTTATATACCTTCCACCTCCATAAAGAGAAACACATCAATTGGATTTAGGAATGGAGCATAGAGAGGAAGATACTCCACAAGCATCCTGTCATGTGCTGCAAAGCACTGGCCAACTACAGCAGAGAGGTGGAAGCTTACATTATCCCAAACTACTATATACTTTATCAGATTGTCACCAGGCTCATCCCTTTCATTCTCTGGGATTATGTCCCTATAAAGACTGTGCAAAAAAGTCGACAGGTATTGTGTATTGTACAGACCAAGACGGATAATATGGGTATAGACGCCGTTTTCTGAGATTGCTGCACACATTGTGATATTCGCTCCTCGTTGTCCTGGGACATCAATGGTGGGTGGCTCTATGTCTAATGCAATTTCTTCCATGCCGTCTGCCTTCTGTTAGACTGAATCCTGCTAAATCTATATATATATGAATATGTGCAGTGGTTCCCTGGCCTCTAATTCCAGGATACTCTAACAAGGGGGTGAAAAAAAGTCAGTCTAAAAAAGCATTGGACACAACAAATGGTACAGTTTGCACTGTAAATATAGAAAGCATGCGTACAAGTTTTACCTGCAGATACAGGTGAGGGAGCTCCTTCACTTGGTCACTGTTCCATTCAAATGGTACATTGTAGAGTTGTTTCCTTCATATTTCTGTCTGAGGACTCTACCACTTGTAGAAATGTATATTGATTGATTTTTTAAATTTTTTATTGAATAATCAAACTGACAGCGGTTCTTCCAACATTTGGCTGCACCCTTCAACCAGCCTCAGCCAATGTGAGGCCATGATTTACCACATGATCCACAACTGTTGACCCGATTGTAAATGTAACATGAGCTAAGAGCGAACACCTACACTACCGGCAGTGGGCCAGAAACCAGTTACTATGACGTGTTCTTTAATACTGGGAAGCGTACATGTTCCCGAAATGAGCTTTCAGGGTTAAAACAGGTATTCCAGCTCTTGCCCTCAGTTAAAATAGTTGCTGGTCATAACGTGCTTACACACCGACCACGATAGACGTGACCAGAGTCAGGTTTACATGTAAATTAAAAGGAGTAGCATGATGAAGCATGACTGGGGATTCTGCGACAGATCAGAAGCAGATTTGGATTGCAAAAAAGATTTTCAGCCTGATTTGCATGACCGGGAAATACGCGCTGCATTTTGTGCGGTGCATTTTGTGCATTTGCACTTATCACGTCTGCCGCAGAAGTTGGAGAAATCTCAACTTCAGCTTCAAGCCGCGCCATGACAACCAATCAGCTGACAGGTGTCAGTGATGCTTGGACTGAGTAAATGGAGTCACAGCATCATTAGGACATGAAAACTGATAATCACCCCAAGCCACATGACACCAGGTGTTTTCTATACAGAGACAGGAATTAAAAAAATAAAATAAAAACATTAAAAAGAGGTTAAACTATTTAGACAGGAATGCTCTTAAGAGGTTTGTGATTGGCTCTCAAAAGAGCCGATGTGGCCGCAAAAGGCCCCGCTCTCTTCCTCACCTAGACAACCAGGCCTGGTAATGTCTCCACTAAAGCACGTCCTGCACCGCTCACATATAAATTTTTAACTAACAGCAGACAGATGGACAGCCACTCACCTTGGTAGTTTTTGTGTCGAGGACAAAACTTGGACTTTCTCGGCACACACTGGGCGAGGAGCCGGGGTGTTTATTGATCCCTTCACCACAGCTTGACTGGTAGCTTGGAGACCATAGTGCACCTGGCAGCTGCATTCACAAATGCTGGGCTCGATGGAGATGGTGCTCCGCTCCCAGGTTCTGGATCCTTCCACCGCTGCTCGACTGGGTCTACCCCTGCAGGAGTGGTCCCAACATTTAACATGGTCAGCTCATAGACCAGAGTCCACTGGGAGCTCCCGGAGGGAAGAGCCTTCCACATTTCCGCTTCACACACATGAAAATGGCATATTTTAAAGCGCGACCATTTTGCTTTGGACACGCTTCAAGGTGCAAATGTGAAAGTGACCAGCTATGGGCATGTCACGTCTATCACGTTCGGTGTGTAAGCACCGTAAGGCTGGGCTGCACTGTTTGTTTACATAGGTGCATCTGTTGCTGGCTGAAGTGCAAAGCAGTTAGGCTTCTGTGTGGAAACCAGTGTTGCCAACTGTCTTAAACAGAAAGTAGCTGAAGTTGACCCAGAAAGTCACAACATGTTGGAAAATGATGTCACATACCAGTTTGCATATTATAGATATCTTCACATCGATGTGGTATGATGACATCATCCCTCATCTGGTGGTCTTTTTTTCCCCCAACATCCAATATAAATAAAACCAGTTTGCAATAACAATAGTGTACAAAACAAGTGTGCTCAGACATGTCAAAATAAAAGACCCCATAGAACAGAAAACAACAGCCTCAAACGGTCAAGGAAATATGTTAGAAACAATAGGAAGAAGAAAGAACTGGTGTGTGAAAACAGAACAGAAGAAAGAAGGAAATAATGATATGTAGCTTTTTCATACAGGGTTAAAGAATGCATTATTTAAACAAGGGAAACATGCTACAGGGAAATGTGTCTTTTGTCTTTTGCCTGAAGTATACTGCTGAAAAAGGGAACTGGTACAAAATTTATAAGTTAAATTGCAACTGGACATGCAAGACTTTTAAACAAAATTTCTAGTGCTCAAAGAAAAATTACAGAGATAACCTAAGAAAGACAAAAAAAAATACATAAAGTATAGGTTTTGTTTGTTTTTTAGTACTTCGTTAAAGCTTCTGCTGCCTTTTTTTCCCCTTGATAGGAGAGGTTTGAAAATGAATGTGTAGAACAATGTTCCTGTGTGGTTTGTAAAGGAGAGATCTGTTTTATATACCTGCAGGTTTAATTTTTAAATTTACATCCGTGAGTGGATGAAATGAACCAAGAAAGCTTTATGATTTGTCATACAATATGGTTTGATCATGCTGCATGCACATGCCTAGATAATTTTCTTTGTGTCTAGAGTGTCTAGAAAGTTGGTCCAGATGCAGACCATCTATCATCTGAAGGGAATATTGGCAACAAAATTTCACAGAAAATACGTGTGGCTAGAAATTTAGCTAGGTACTTTAAAAAAAAAAAAAAAGTATCTAAGGACGTCTGAAAAGTCGTCAGAAATAGAGACAAGGTCACTAAGTCAGCAACACCGGTGGAAACTTGGTATGCGCATGTGTACTCGACCAAGGGGTGTGTACAAAGTAATTTAAATTCAAAGAGGTGTAACATAACACCGCTATTATAATTGTTTTAAATATGATAAATAAACAATCAGTAATGAATCCTGGATCACAAACCTGAGTCTTTTCTGGTTTCTGCAGATACAAATTATTTAGTTTCTCGTTATACAAATACATACCGTGATACTTTTTGGCTCAGAAGTTTCCTTTGAAATCATTTGTCAAATAAAGTATTGTGGCATCATGATAATCAAAAGTCAACATTGGATTTGTTTGTCTTGGTTGGGAGCAGTGATTTGTCTCCATAGGGGGTTAAAAGTCTTGCGGGACTGTTTCTAAACAAGGCTGCCAGTGTTTCCCATCCTCTGTTCTGACTGATTTGGTGCCTAATTATGATCCTGTAAACAAAAAAGGGGTAGGAAAGTGTGATCCAAAGGCTTACATTGATCTGCTGTCCTTAGCATTTTTTTCTGTGGTGTTTTAATTATAGTCTCAAAAGATTGCCGTATTCTTATCTGATGCTGGGATAGAACACTTTATTATAAAGTGACTAGCAAAAAGGGATAGAGCCTGACTTTTCTATTTTTTGTGATTATCTTACACAGTTCGATAAAAAAAATTGTGCCTCTTTAATATTAACTGTAAAATAGTTTAAAATATGAGATCTCACATATGTCATCATACAATGTTTAGCTTTAACTTTCTGATTTTAATGCCTATATATCTTTTATGTATATGGCTTTGCAGTACTATTCACAGTCATTAAATTAATAAATTTTTTATCCATACTAAGAAATATTTGATGTTTAAACTATTACAACAGGCATTCTTGGAAAGGACTGAAATATTTAGCTACTCTCAGGTAGCTGCGCTCCCTAACACCCACAAATACCATCGTGCATTCTTATCAGATTTGTTTATAAATAAAAATCTATGTTTTGTTTGTATGTAGCCAGCCTGAGTAAATGCTTGGAAGAACCATCTTTCTATGGGATTACAGCAAGATTAATTTACTTTGTACATCTAGAAACTGAATTTTTTGCTCATTGTCTTGTACTGAATAGCTTTAGCTCAGTCAGACTGGATATGGTGTTTGTGAACAGCTCCCTTCAAGCCACATATTCTCAATTAAATGTAGGTCTAAGCTTTGACAGCTGTGATACAAAAAACAACTAATTTTAGCTTGGAAGAATGTTTACTGTTATTTTCCTGCTGAAAAGTGAATCTCTGTCCAAGACTTAAATCTTTTCCACCCTCTAATAGGTTGTCTTCCAGGATTGCAGTAATAATAATAATAATAATAATAATAATAATAATAATAATGAGAACACAAAGCTCATTTAAAAATTGGGGGAAACATTTCCGCCCAACAATGCCTTCTCTTGAAAAATCATAGTAAAAAGCTTTTTTAATATACAAATAAACTAAAAAGATTATATAAAAACATTTCAGTAAATACATGTAGCTTTTATTAGTTTGGACAGCGGTTGTTTTGTTTGTCTTTTTTTCCCAGGAGAGCTTTGTTTTGTACTCAATTGTTTTAAACCCTGGGGCACAGGTCAATAATAGTTATACTTTAATATTCCACACCATTGTACGACAATGCAGAATAATGGTGCATGTATTTTTTTACTCTTTACATACAAAAATGCCTTTTCTGCATAATTTTGCATAGCTAGCAAGTAGGAAAGGGGTGATTTTGTTCTGTCATGCCACCCAGTGACGTTTTCTCTTGGCATGCACCTTTATGTTTGCTTTGGGGGTTCCTGCCTATATTTCAACACACTGGATTTGATTTTAGTGCTAATTACACAGCACGC
Source organism: Apricaphanius iberus (assembly GCA_028564705.1). Taxonomy (NCBI): domain Eukaryota; kingdom Metazoa; phylum Chordata; class Actinopteri; order Cyprinodontiformes; family Aphaniidae; genus Apricaphanius; species Apricaphanius iberus. The sequence goes on from JAPXFQ010002510.1 coordinate 1,028,213, forward strand.
AAAGGCAGATGGGCATTGTTTCTTCCACAGCTCTGTGGGTGCCTGTTGTTGTCAATCAGTCTGTCTAGCCAAAATACGCCAGAGGAAAATGAATCGAGTTCCAACATAAACACTGCAAGCAGAAGAACTTCAAATGTGGCATTGACAACTGTTACTATTTTGAACAAATTAGTCTGGGAGTCTATGGGTGTTAGTCGTCCCTCTAATAAAAGTCCCCCCCCACAGTTTTTTTTCAGATTCAGCCTCTTGTTTCTGTTTCTGTGGTTGTGAATGAGGGCAGGGGATTATGCCCATTCTAAGATGCCGCTCAAAATCTCTAGAGCTGATGTGTGCAAAGAATTCTAGAAACCAGGATCAAAGATAAACCGCTTTAGTCTGCATCTTCCCCTGTTGAGTGACTCTCAATCTTGTGTGAAAATGGTTGGAGGGGTCAGCAGCTGTCTGTGACCCACAGCCATTTCTTCTCTCCTCTAATTGTCGATGTCTCCCTCTAACACTGACTTCAAAGGAGACAAACTGTCACATCAGCCACATCAAAAGAGTTATCTAACATGCTACCATGTATTTTGTTTTAAATAATATTATCATATACATTGCATTTCTTATGCATATCCTGTGTTTGTTGCACAAGTAGCATGCCTTTGTGGAGCATGTGGACATGAGCAATAAGGACATCTCGATGACACAAAACAAAAATGCACACAACTTATTACTATTGTATTGTTGTTATTACAATTTTTTTAAAGCAGGCTGCCCAAAGAAAATCTCAAAAGCATTTATTGGCCTTAAACCTTTTCATATTTTTTTGATTTTAGAACAGCAAAATGTAATATATCTAAATGGGATTTTACACAAAAGACCAAAAAAACAACAACTGGAAACTGGAAAAAGAGATTACACATTGTGTTTTTACAGAAGTAAACCAAAAGGTTTGACATGTCTGTGTTTTTAGCCCTCTTAACTGTGACGAAATAAAGAAGTGCTACCAATTTCCCTCAAAAGTCAACTTATGTTTAAAGTGACAGTGTGTAGTTTTTGCAGTACATCTATGAAAATAGCCATTATTATGTAATAATAATTACGTAAAGCACATTAATTGCAAAATATTGGCAATATGGTGAAATATCACTTTAAAACTCAGTTTAAAAATACATAGGCGCGGGTCCTCTTTTCAGGGGAAAGCCATATTAGATGACATCTTTACTTCTACAACAGCCTGGACGGACAAAGTGCACTGAACACGCACGCTATTAAAACATTGATTTCCCCTCAACATACAAAAAGTTTCGCCATAAATACAATTTTACCTCTTCGTTAGTTCCAAGCGATGAAAGAGAGATTGATGTGCTCGTCATGTAACTGCAAATAGATAATTCTCAGGGAATTGAGCGTTTGAACACAGCACTAGTTGGACATCCGTTTTTGAGTTTCTTACTCGAAGATACAGATACTGCACACTTGTTATAATTTAGGTATGCACTGCCCCCTACAGGCCAAAAATGACACACTGTGCCTTTAAGTGAAATACACATGAAAAATTTGAAGCATAAATCCATTTGATCTCACAAAGGTTTGTGAGAGAACATTAATGATTAAAAAGCTACATGAATGCCAGGAAAAGTCAGTAAATAGGTTCAGAGAAATATATGGAAACGTTTATAGCAGGATTACAGCATTATATAAGCTAAGAGGCAGTCCTAAATATGTCATCTGAATATGATAAAATTGAACAGTGAACATTTTCGTTCTCTGACCAAATGGCACCAAATAAAATTTAGCCTTAATGCAAAACCATTTACATGTGGAAGAAAATGAACACAATTTATCATAAAGAAAATCAAATTCAGTCCAGTTCAGCAAAAAAAAAAGTTTATTAAGCACATAGGAAAATTAAATATTCTTGTGACTCATATTACAAATTTATTTAAAGATTTTGTTTTATACAAATAATTGTCGTAGGTGTTGATGGTTGTGGGTAGGAAGAATCTCCTGTAGCTGTCTGCATTACAGTGACTTTGAACATCTGTGGTGAGGGTTGAGACAGAAATTTCACTTGTGGAAGAAACATGAATTTCATTAAATGTTTTGACCTATATTTAATTCACATGTGAAAACATGTTAAAAAAAAACATGTAAGATTTAAGGAAAAGCATGTGACCACTTATTTCACACATATTTCCCATGTGAATTTGTAAAAACATTTTCATGGGAATATATTTTGAAACCCATGGATATTTACATTTGAAGCCTATGGGATGGCACGTAAAACTACATGTGAAACATTTTATATTCCACAAAAAATGTAGATGTGAAAAAATTTGTAAAACCTATGTGGAAGTACATGCTGAACCCATGTAAAGCCGTTAGGATTATATGTGAAAAATATGAAACTCAGGTAAAACCAAACATGGTAAGTCTTTACTAGGTATCACATTGGATAAAGTGTGATCTCATGTACACATGGTTAGATTCATAATCAGAAACTAGTGGCATTGTTTTCCTCTTCATATGGCTGGCACAGAGCATCCCAGTCTGTAGCCTCAAAACTACCCTCACACCTTCTTCACTTCTTCTTGTAATGGACAGCTAAATGTGCATCAAAATTATTTTTCCAATGCTGTTACTGTTCGTGGAAAAATTGGCCCAGTATATTGGGCTGTATATATTCCTCATGCTTGGTGCTTACATGTTGTATTTAAAATATAACAAATTAAAATTGAAATACAAATAACTACAAGGGGCATGTAGAGTCAATTTGTGCATTTGTTACATTACACACACTTTATAAGACCGCAAATAGTCATATTTGATCAATTTACAAAATGTCCCACAAGCCTTTTCTTTGCCGTACTGGATTGGATCAAACTACCTCCAAGTCTGCGAGTGACCACACATGGTGCTAACTATCAACATGGAGTGGCATCACCAGTGGCAAACAGACAAGATGTTTTTGAAAATGATAGGAGGAAGAAAATGTTTTCACTAAACACTGAAGTTTAGTTTATTTACACAGAAGGTTAAATAACTTATAAGAAAAAAAAGTTAATTACTGTACAATACCATTGGTATTTATATTTCAAGTAAAACATTATTACATTTGGCATGCTGCTCTCTGCTCTAGCTTTCCATTTTTGCCCTCTGAGGGAAATCGTTTGGGCACCACTGGTTTAGCTCAGGCAGCTTCTCTTAAGAATCTTTATACATGATCTTCTTTGCATTACAAACTTGCTGTGACAGATTGTTTGCTGGTAATGACTTTCTCAAGTGCACCTGTGCACATGTGATAATTTCAGCTACAGAACCATGTACTTCCACTTCAAGCTCAAAGACCGGTAAATATTTGTTTTTGACTTTTTCCCTAAGTGCCAGAATGTCTTTTAATTCCTTTGTAAAACAATAGGATCATTAGAACACTATTGTTGGCTTTTACTTTTTTCACCTTAGTGGTTCTTAAAAATATATATACTCCACTGTGTTTATGTACACTGTGCTTCATAAATAAAATTTATATCCTTTTACCATTTCACATTTTCTTACATTAAAATTTCAGACTGCAATGCATTTTATTGGGAATGTATGAGATAGACCAACCAAAAGCTCCGTGAAATTGAATCTGAAGGAAAACTGTTTCAATTACTTTCAAAATTATTCACACATAAATCTTGCCAGATGCAGTCGCCTGTAAATCTCAAAGAGAAACCCATTCTGTAACTTTTTTATGAAAATATGTAAAATCTAACAGGAAAAAGTTATTTTATTGATTTAAAAAAGGCATGTATGACACATAAGCTCAGGGGAGAAAATGGGGTCAGAATCAAACAGAAGTAACAGACACTTGATCCAAGTAATTAAAACACTGACAGTTTTTAATTTTAATTCATCTTCTTTAAAAGTGACAGCTGCATTAAAACTTGAGAACACCTCCAGGCTGAGAAGCACATATGTACACACCCAAACATACTGGAAGTTCAGAGTGTCAGAGAAGCACTAGGCACTAACATTGGGGGATGCCACTGACCTCAGATTTCTTTCTTTTAGAAAACTGGACTAGTTCTTGTTCCCAGCTCTGAGGTTTTAAAGTCTCTCACATGAACTGAAGTGCAGGTGGTCCAATATTGTGCCAAAGCAATCTGTAAATTACAGCGTCTGAAAACCTCACTTTCACAACATGTTCAGACGAGGCTCACGGTCACAGATCATATCTCTCTCTCTCTCTCTCTCTCTCGCTCCTGTTTTGTTTCCCTTCTAATATTTTTGTTAGTGTTTTCTATTCTTAAGTGGACTTTTGAATAATTTTACAAATCTCCTTTATTCTGAGGCAAATATTTTGGGTTAGCCTGGCTGTAGCTTGAATTTGGTCAGTCGATTAAGTTAGTTATAAGTTAGGTAGCATTAGAGACATAAATGTAGCGAAATCGGTTCACAAGGACGGGTGTGTATATACTTATACGCTATATTTTATTTAGCTATTATTTTTGTTATGTTTAGAGTAATTACAAAAACTTTTAGATGGCATTGTAGGCTATCCTTTAAAGTTTCTAAAGAGGCATTCATGGCAAAATTAATCTTAAAATGGGATTTAAAAAAGGTTTTGGCTATAACATGACAGGGTTCCCTAATTAGAGTCCTGTAGGATGGAGCAGGTTCTCTCGAAATATGCATCAAAATATTGTTGACACTGAATAAAATGACCCCATTTCACTGAAAAGTATTGGCAGCATTTAAAACATTTAATCATAAAAAGCTCTCAAATACATGGGTTCGGGTCCAAGTGTCTGGGATGGACATATTGGATGCCATGTTTCCATGTTTACTGATTTTTGAACATGTGGTTACATCACTATCCACTCACCATCTGTAGTTGAAGTTTAAATTAACCTGGGCTTTCCACTGGACGTGTCAGCAGCATGTTACAGGAGCAGCACGTTTTACTCGCATATTCTGCTGCTTGGCCCTTTCCACGGGGGGCGTCAGCAGCACGTAGCAGCAGGGAAGCAGCTGTCACCGAAGGAGCCCGAAATCTTCCGAGATCAGCAAAATCACGCGTGGTCTCATCAGTAAACGTAACAAAAAGCAGGAAAAAAACTAATATATGGCTCCAAAAGGTCTGTGTTTTATGTTCTGTCCGTTTTAAATTTCCCTATAAGTTTATGTTATGTCAGGGAATATACAAAATCCCTCGAAATGCAAAAGAATAATGTTTGTGGCGATCCGAAGTAGTGTAGACCCTCCCACGACCTACTGACTTCTCATGGGGTCGCACAGGTAGTAAAATAAAGCTACCGGAAAGAAGCACCTTTGTTTTATTTTGAAAATTTCCGGATGCCGAGCCTTCTGACTTGCTGTCTTCCCCTATCCAAAATGTTTAAATTTACACGTTTCACAGGCGTAGCGAGTAGAAAATAGGACTGCCGTGTATATTTAGAAAATTGCTGCGACATGACGCTCCTGTGACGGGGCAAACTCGTGCTGCTTTCGCCTTTGATGGAAAGGATTATATTTATTACAGCGGTAGCTAACAGTATGACGTGCTGCTGCTGTAACATGCTGCTGACGCGTCCGGTGGAAAGGAGGGGTAAGATGTTAGGGAAAAATAATAATGTTGTATTATTGTTTTCTTATGATGTCTTTCCTTTATCACATAGTTCAAAATGTACTTTTTAAATGTAATTTGGTTTCAAACATATGTTCCTTTGTATGACCCCTGTTCTTTTAAGATGTTAAGTTGCGGCAGCGGGGATTACGCACCGCTCTCCCATCCATACACCTGGGGAACGTCCGCTCTCTGCCTAACAAAATGGATGAATTGCTCCTTCTCCTATCCAAGAACTCCGACTTTCGTCGTTCTGCCGCCTTTTGCTTCACTGAAACCTGGTCCAGTGAACACATCCCGGACAGCACACTACAGCTGCCGCGCTTCCAGCTGTTCCGAGCGGACCGCTGCGCGGAACTGTCTGGGAAGTCAAAGAGAGGAGGAACGTGTTTCTACATTAACGAAGGTTGGTGTACAGATGTCACAGTGTTAAAGAAGACATGCAGCCCTCACCTAGAGTCTTTCTTCATAAACTGTAAACCATTTTATTCACCGCGGGAGTTCGCCTCGTTTGTGCTGGTCGCTGTATACATTCCACCGCAGGCGTGCGTAACGGAGGCGTTACATCACCTCGCCGACCAGATCACAGACGTGGAGAAAACTCACCCGGACTCTCTGCTAATCATTCTCGGGGATTTTAGAAGAGCAAATCTCAAACTTGAACTGCCTAAATATAGACAACACGTGACGTGTCCCACCAGGGACATGAACACTTTAGACCACTGCTACACCACAATAAAGAATGCATATCGCTCTGTCCCCCGTGCTGCTTTGGGACTTTCTGACCACTGCCTGGTCCACCTCATCCCATCTTACAAGTAGAAGCTGAAATCTGCTAAGCCTGTAGTAAGAACTGTGAAGAGATGGACAGATGAGTCAAAGATGCAGTTACAGGCCTGCTTTGACTGCACTGATTGGAGCGTCTTTGAAGCAGCAGCCTCAGACCTGGACGAACTGACTGACACTGTGACATCCTACATCAGCTTTTGTGAGGACATGTGTGTGCAGACCAAAACCTTCTGCACGTTCAACAACAATAAACCATGGTTCACTGCAGAACTGAGACGGCTACGCCAGGACAAGGAGGAGGCCTACAGGAGTGGGGATTGGGACCTGTACAAGCAGGCCAGGAACAAGCTGACAAAGGAGATCAAGGCAGCAAAAAGGAACTAGAGTGTAAAACTGAAGTAGCGTTTTTCTGCCAACGACTCTTCTGCAGTTTGGAATGGCTTGCAGACCATTACCAAATACAGGAGACCATCCCCCCACCCTGTGGGGAGCCCCCGCCTGGCTGAGGACCTCAATGACTTTTTCTCCAGTATTGAAGCAACCTTCACACCTTCCACCTCCCCCACCATCTCCATCACAAAAGACCTAGCATCACCCCAAACCATCCCCATACCTGACCCCCTGCCTGTGCTGACGATCTGTGAACAGGATGTACGCCAACTATTTCAGAGACAGAGGATTAAGAAGGCATCAGGTCCTGATGGAGTGTCTCCGTCCTGTCTGAAAGTCTGTGCTGACCAGCTGGCTCCCATCTTCACTCAGATCTTCAACAACTCCCTGGAGCTGTGTGAGGTCCCCTCCTGCCTCAAACGCTCCACCATAATCCCGGTTCCCAAGAAGTCCCCTGTCACAGGATTAAATGACTACAGACCAGTCGCCCTGACATCTGTGGTCATGAAATCCTTTGAGCGACTGGTGTTGTCCCACCTGAAGGAAATCACGGATCCCCTGCTAGACCCCCTGCAGTTCGCCTATAGAGCAAACAGGTCAGTGGATGATGCAGTCAACATGGCTCTCCACTACATCCTGCAACACCTAGACTCTGCAGGTACCTACGCTCGGGTCCTGTTTGTGGACTTCAGCTCTGCATTTAACACCATCGTCCCAGAGCTCCTCCACCAAAAACTGTCCCAGCTCACCGTTCCTCCCTCCACCTGTCAGTGGATTACCAGTTTCCTGACTGACAGGAGGCAGCAGGTGAAACTGGGTAACTTATATCCAGCACCCCCCCCGGTCCCCTCAGCATCGGCTGCCGCCCTCAGGGATGTGTTCTCTCCGCACTGCTTTTTCTACCCTTTAACACCACTGATTGCACTCAAAGACCCCTTTCTTGAAACTCCTGAATTTGCAGATGACACTACCGCATTGTACATCATTCTCCGTTGGGACAGCGCGACGAGTCTGCATACAGAAGGGAGGTGGAACAGCTGGTCCTCTGGTGCAGTCAGAACCACTTGGAGCTAAACCCGCTCAAAACTGTGGAGATGACAGTCGACTTCAGGAAGAGACCCCCTGCAACATCTCCTCTCATAATCACCAACAGGCCAGTCCCCACAGTAGAGTCTTTCAGGTTCCTAGGATCCACCATCACACGGGACCTGAAGTGGACCTCCCACATTGACTCCATAAGGAAGAAGGCCCAGCAAAGGCTGTACTTTCTGCGTCAGCTCAGAAGGTTCAACCTGCCTCAGGAACTGCTGACCATATTCTACACAGCGAAAGTAGTACAGTCTGTGTCCAGGTATACCTCACCATCTCTGTCTGGTATCGGATTTCCGCCACCAGGCAAGAGACCAAGGACAGACTGCAGTAGAACAGTCAGGTCCATCCCGAGAAGGAGTCATAGGTAATGATCTTCGATAGAGCAGTGGGGACCAGAGGTGTGTGGATAGCACATATACTCTGAAGCGGCCAAGAAAAATCTCCACAGACCCCTCACATCTGGCCACAATCTGTTTAGGCTCCTCCCCTCAGGCCGGCGTTACAGAGCGCTGTACGCCAAAACCACCCGACACAAGAACAGTTTCTTCCCCCAGGCTGTCGCTCTGATCAACTCTGAATAGTCACAGAGTCTGAGTCCATTCACATGAACAATAAACTAAAACTCTGCACTGCTGTATATACTTACTGTACATTAACCCTGATTTTGTGTATGTATTATCCTTTATTATTATTTATTTGTATTTATTTTATTTCCGTTTTAATTTCACTTATTTAAGTTCTGTACTGGAGAGAAAAGTTGCCGGAGTCAAATTCCTTGTATGTGGCATACTTGGCCATTAAAGATGATTCTGATTCTGATTCTGATGAAGTTTGACTGAATAAAAGGAGACTGCAGGGGGATTAGCCTTTGAGACCAGGACTCAGAGCTGTGTGATTAGGAGACAGAGCTGTGAGACTGACTGAGAAGCTGAGAGGAGAACAGACACACGGTCAACCAGAGCATCCTCCTGGTCTCTTGCAAAACTTTATTCTATTTACCTCTGCAGAGCTCATTTAACTTCAATTTCTCTCCGACCCCTGTGCGTGATTCTTTTAGGTTAACAACTATTTTTTATCTAACATTTTGGTGCCGAGACCCGACGTACGGAGCCTGTGGTTTTTCGTTGAAGGATAAACTTCCACGAGGACCTCCTGCGCGTTAGGCATGGGATGATAACCGGTTTCAAGGTTTACCACGGTTTGAAAAAGTCACGGTTTCAACACCGCAAACAAAAAATGTTAAACCGTTCCTACGATATGTGCATTTTTTGCTTCGTCAAAGTGAAAGCGCAGGACTCCCTAGATTGTGCGCGTGCGTACTTGCAGCGAAAACAATGCAACAATGCAATGAGTATGTGATTGTGAACATACAGTCAGTGAGACTCCGCAGTAATTTAAGTTCAGGATGGCCGAAGGAGGTGAACCCCCACAACTTTTCCCCCCATCAAAAAGGACCAAGTCAGCGGTGTGGGATTTTTTCGGGCACCGGAAAAATTCTGACGGCCACGGCTTGGAAGAGGAAGGCCAACCGACGTGCAAATCATGTTTAAAAAGAGTCGCTGCTAAAGGAGGCAATACATCAAATATGATTTCTCATCTACGGGAGCACCATCCAGCACTCTTCGCTAAATTCAAGGTGAGTTGTTAATTTAAAGCTGTCTTGAAATGAACTTTTGCAAACATCTAAGTTACCAAGTCAGATAACACGGCTAATTAATAAGCATTAGCAAACATCAACTAATTTCCTCTTGCACGTTACTTTACAGAGTGGGGAATAGCAGACTATATGTACTAACGTTACGTTTCTGTGATTGAACATTAGTACAACAATTAAGTTGAGGTGAAATCACGTCTTTGCTTTTAAGCCTTCTACCACGTTAACATCTTTTCAAAATCACGCCATTAAAAAATAGAATAAAATAAAAAATCGCTGGCTCTCACGTGTCTTTGAGTGTTTGTGAACTGATGAGACTGTGTGTGTGTGTGTGTGCATGTGTGCAGTACACTCGCACTCTCTGCGTTAATATGCATCAACACTGAAATAAAAATGTATTTTAGAGCCTTATTTTGATATTTTTAGCAGTACTATTTGTTTTTACACACACGAAAAATTAAATAATGTAATTAGTTGTTTTTGTTAAATCTAGTAAATTACCACATCACATCTATTTTTAAAAGTATACTGATTAAAAGATGAAGTAAAAAAAAGACTAGTTACAGATTTAGCTTAAATTTAACATGTCAGTCTTTGTTTTTCTTCTTTGTAGAGCAGCTGTGGCTTCAGCAGCAAAGGACCATCCTCCTCAAAAGCTGCAGGTCAGCCAACAATCCAAGAAACTTTTGAGAAACAGCTTGCTTATGCACCCACATCCAAGGCTGCAAAGGACCTGAACAGTGCGGTGGCATACTTTATCGCAAAAGACATGATGCCTTTTCAAACTGTGGGGAAACCTGGTTTTTTAAAACTAATGAAAACAGCAACACCTTTATACAAAGTGCCATCAAGAAAATTCTTTTCAAAGAATGAAATCCCCAAGATGTACACAGAAGTCAGAAGAAAGAGGGAACTAAAGAAAAATCAGGGACTCCTGAATATTCCTGAAAAATCACTCATTCGTGACAAGATGGGGGTCCACCTTCAAAATGATTGAAAGATTTCTGGAACAGCAGCAGGCTTGTTGTGCAGTGCTTGCAGCAGACAGAAGCTCATGGCATTTAATGCCAAAAGACAGTGATGTGCGCACTTTGGAGATGGTCTGCAAACTTCTGAGGCCTCTAAATGACTTCACAGATCTACTGGTTTCTGAAACAAAGACCACCCTGTCATCATTGAAGCCTGTTATGGAGCACATCACTGGCATACTGGAAGAAAAAGAGGAAGATGATGCCCTAACAAAACAAATGAAAAAAGTAATGAGGGATGATCTGCAACAACGTTACTCCTCTGAGGATGTCAGTAAGTTGATTGACATTGCTTGCTTCATTGATCCCCGTTTCAAGGGCAACTTTTCGCAGAACAAGGATGAGACTGTCATGTTCACTGTAGAGGAAGCTGTGCAACTGGAAGAAATTACATCACGGCCACCTCAAGAATTACCTGCCTTCACTACTGCTCAAGAGCAAGGAAACAGCACTTCCACAACCACTGTCCCTTCTGCTGCAACAAAGAAGAAAGACAAATCTCTGTCTTGCTTGCTCAAAAAAATTACATCAGCAAAACAAGAAATGGTCAAAGAAGGAGATGTCCCATTAAAAGAAAGAGTGATAGCGGAGGTTAAATTGGCCTCCCATATCCTCTGATACTGACCCACTGGCATGGTGGAAAATTCATGCTCAAGAGTTACCTCTACTTGGCAAGGTAGCAAGAAAATTTCTCTGCATCCCAGCCACCAGTGTGCCCTCAGAAAGGGTGTTCAGTTGTAGCGGACATATCCTCGTACCTCACCGGTCCAAACTTAATCCAGGAAAGGTGAACATGCTCACATTCCTGCATCTTAACTTGGACTGAACTGAATAAAGAATGTGTAAAAAGTGAGCATGTCTACAAAAATTGTTGAGCTGCTAAAATGACTACATTTATTTATTTATATATTTATTTATTTTGGAACTGTGTCAAATGGTAATGTTTTTGTTTTGATTAGTGATTGCATTTTTTCCATTTAGAAGGAGGTTTTTGAAAATTTTATTTATGTTTATTTATGTTGATTATTGTTGAGCTGCAGGATTAGGCTCACACAAGTGACTGCAATTTAATTTAATTAAGAAGATTCAATTATTTATTTTAATTATTTTGCCTGATGTTCAGTGTTACAAAATGTTCTATATGTTTCCTAAAATAAAATATACTGTGTTCAGTTGGGAAAAAAAAGAGTTGTTTTTTTACCCAGACATTTAAATATAACATTGTAAAGCAGTAATTACAATACCATGATACCGTGAAACCGTGATATTTTTATCCAAGGTTATCATAGCGTCACAATCTTATACCGGCCCATGTCTACTGTGTGTGCTCCCGTACGATCGATTCGGTCTAAATCACTGGTACAGGGGGGAGATTGTGAGTAAGTCTTTTTGTGCATCATTACATTTAAAACAAAAAATCTTCTAAGATAGTCAGGGTATATTCTGCTGTTTTGGGCCTTAAGGAAGGACGCCTTAGCCTCTCTGATAGAATATTAGGTGTTGAACCTTAAGTGATTAATGCATTAAATACTATGGCGAGGGTGTAACGGACCAGGTTTGCAAGCCTGTCCCACCTTGAAAATAAAAGGTTGTAACGGATTAGGTTTGCGAGCGTATATCCACCTCGCTGGAAAAGGTTGTAACGGATTAGATTTGGGAATCAATCCACCTCATTGGGAAATAAAGTACGCCAGTGCATGGGAGTAAAAACACAAAACAGAAGAATCAAAAAGATATACCGCACCCCAGGTGGGTAAATGAAGATAGGCACAGAACATAATCTTTATGTATGCCAGTCCAACCTGAAACCTAATGGTCAATCAATGACTAAATTAACTCATCGAAAGACTAATTTAATAGTTCTTGCTTTTTCATTCCTCCTAGAACTATTTTGGTATTCTAACATCAGACTTTACCAGACTAATTAATAGAATCCATTAAAAGTTATATAAACACAACGCAAAGATGGGAAACCATGTTTCTATCAACAAATTAGAGGGAGATTCAAAGTATATGCATAAAAACGACCCAAAAAAATCTTCAGTTTCGGACAAAATGGCGCAAAAAATATAAAGTAGATGGGGAGTTAAAATGAATTAATTGGAAGGAATTAGTATGTATTCTCGAGGCAAATGCATTTCTCGCTAGGGGGAGAAAGAAGGAACGGAAACAAACAGAGTTGAGAATCGCACGTGTATGGGCTGATGAAACAGAGCACAGGAAATATAATATAAAGAAGAGAAAAGAGCACAGAGACTCTAACGATGGGGCTTTTGTTATGAAAAAGCTCGGTGACGAACTCACACTGTGTCCTCCTCCTTATGCAACCCAGACAAAACCCCCTGCGGTTGTTGGAGATTCTTATGCGGCCTCAACAGCACCCCCAGGACACCTACATCCTCCTGGCCCAAGAGACCGATCTGGTGAGAGTGAACCAGAGGACTCAATAGACGTTAATCCTATGGTCGAAGTACCATCTGTCGATGGCGCTCCAAGATATGTTTTTAGACCATGGTCACTTAAAGATGTTAAAGAGTTTTGTAGACAAATCACTAGCCATAAGGAGGATCCAAAAAAATTGACAGACGATATGGTTTATGTGGTCAAATCCTACCGGTTAAACGGTCATGAATTAGCTATGGCTGCATCGTTTGGAAAAGACTGGCAGCATGGAGCAGGAAATTACACAGGAAGAGATGAGGCTGGAGTTGTGTTGCAATTTCAGAATGATTTCCAGGGAACATTAAAGGAACAATTCGATGCAGTTCGCAAATCAAGTTCGTGCACAGTTTAAAAAGAAACCAGATTATGGGCATATGGCCTCCATAAAACAGAAGCCTGGGGAAACTGTAGATGATTTTAAATTCAGATACCAAAAGGAGCAGGATATCCATAGTGGCCTTACTAAAGAGACTGGTGACGATAGCCCATATATGCGACATTTATGTAATGGCTTGCTACATCGCTTCCACCCTGCTATCACTAAATGGATCAAAAATCACCTTCTGACCTGGGAAACATGCAATCTTACCACCCTTATGGCCAATGCACGTTTTGCAGAAGGTGTCATGGAAAGAAAGGGGAGGAAGCCAAAAACCCCAGACTCAGACACACAGGTATTTCACACCCAGGTAGAAGACCATGAGGGGGAAGTTTATTATCAAAGTGACAACTACAACAGAGGGAGGGGGTTTAGACCACGAAGGAATACACAGAACCACACACCCCAGGGTTCATGGAGACATCAAGGTGGTCACCCTGCCCCCGTGTTGGACCATCGGGGAAGTAGGCCACATTTCAAATGAATGTAGCAGAGGCAGAGGCCGAGGAAGGGCCAGAGGGCGAGGTCAGATCCATACACAGGGTCCAACTGCCCCAGACCACTCGCAATTCACACAGCAATGACTGGATACTTTTGTCACCTCTAATGAGGTGGTGGATTGCTGTGGCACCTGGGAATTGCTTAATGTTCTGTAAGATAAGCCTTACATAAGACTTAAAATTAATGAACAAATGGTAGAGCTCCTTTGTGACACCGGAGCTTGCAGAACGGTGATCTCCTCTGGCGTTAACCTGTCAGAATTTTAAAAAAAGCATTTTTAGTAAAATCAGCAGATGGTGCTACTATGCGTTCATTTTTATCCCAGCCAGTGTTAATAACAGATCCACAAACTGGGTTTAGTTCTAAAAACTCAATAGTCATTTCACCACAATGTCCGCTCCATTTGTTGGGCAGAGACTTAATGACAGCCCTAAAAATCTCAATTATCCCAGTGGGAGACGGCATGAGAGCTGTGAGAACAGGAAATGATGGCATTTACCTAAATACAACTCATAGACCACAGGGACTCGGTCTGTACTACTCTTTATTGTAACGTTTAAGTATAAACAGCCAGAAAACCCAGAACGCAGCCAAGACTAGAATGTTACTTTTTAAAGGGGTTTATTTGGTTACACAGAAAAATGTGTAGAAGTGTCCCTCTTGGATGCAGTCTCTGCAGGGTTGGAAGAACTGAATAGGGAGTCCCAGAGGTATCAACTGGCTCACCAAAAGCAGAGTAAGGCATCCACAGTCCAGAGTCCTGCACAGGAGGTTCTTGGCAGAGCAGAATATGAGGTCCAATAGGCTTGAGACAGAGTCAGGTTCGGGCAAGGTTCAGCAACAGGATGTCAAAAAGACTAATCAGAAACCACTAAGGCTAGGCAAAAACAGTGGTCAGGGACCAGGAGTGTCAAAAAGGAGATAACACTAGCAGTTAAACAGGGCTTGAGGGCTGTAACAAAAGCAGACGATCTAGCACTGAGAAGGCCTAGAGCAGGTGTTTAAATAGGGAGCTTCCCAGGTGCAGACAATGAGCAATCAGTAGGTGGAGGGAGAGTGCAGCAAGCTCAAGGACAGGGATAAAATCATGACATTTATGAGTTGAACCTGAAGAAAACTTTAACGACACAACAACCATGATGGACACAGCTTTGAAAGTAGTTCCTGACCCCGACAAACAAATCATGCCTAC
Organism: Apricaphanius iberus; assembly: GCA_028564705.1. Taxonomy (NCBI): domain Eukaryota; kingdom Metazoa; phylum Chordata; class Actinopteri; order Cyprinodontiformes; family Aphaniidae; genus Apricaphanius; species Apricaphanius iberus. The sequence goes on from JAPXFQ010002510.1 coordinate 1,043,273, forward strand.
ATCACAGTTACATGTGACTATGGCTCTGAGGCATGAACCTGATCCCAAGCTCCAAGACTATTTTATGCAACTCTCACCTGCTGTAGTCTTCACCTCACATATCATAACTGATGGAAAATCTGATTCAGCTGCCTCAGTAATACTGACTACCATTCTTAAACCATTCTTTGATCTGCCTACAGAGCCACATATATCTCTGACAAAAAGCAGTAAATCACGTTGGAACGATTTGGGATATATGGTGCGAAAAGCAAATAACGCCACAGATTTTAAAGCTTTGCAAGAAAATAAAGAAGATTGTTGGCAATACAGTGAATCCACAGGTTTATATAGGCTGCCCCTAATTATGCCATCCCACTGCACCACTCAAGTAGAACCACTAGAATGACCAGAAACAGAAATCAACTTATTGACTGAAGAGGAAGAAAATCAACTCAAAGAAGTCCCTGACACATTATGGTCTAAAAGCCCCACTGATGTAGGCCTACTCTCGTCCATTGCTCCCGTTCAAATAACTACTAAATTACATTTTAGACCCAGAGTAAGACAATATCCCCTCTCTGCAGAAGCAGAGTTAGGAATTCAACCAGTAATTGAGGAATTACTAACCGCAGGTGTCATAAGACACACCAATTTGGCCAGTTAAAAAGGCTGATGGGAAAAGCTGGCGTATGGTTCAGGGTTTGAGAATGGTGAATTCAGCTGTCCAGACCAGAGCGCCGAATGTGCCTGATCCAAACACTCTGTTAAACTCTCCACTAGGAAGTTTTTCAAAGTAGTGGACCTCAGTAATGCCTTTTTTAGCATTCCAGTGAACCCAGATTCACAATTTTGGTTTGCTTTCACTTATAAACATGTAAAAGAACCATGGCATGAGTTTTGGACCTAGTAAAACTGTATATGAGAAGCACACCAACAAACCAAGTTTTAACACCCTTTGAAATCATTTATGGGAGACCTTACAGGTTACCTCTAGTCGCGCTTGATTTGCAAAAAGCAGACAAAGAACTCACATTAGCTAATTACATGAGGAAAATTATCCTAGCCAAAGAAGTGCAAAGCACACACAATCTGCCTACCTTTCCTTTTGTTTTGCAGGACCCTGAAAAGCCAATCAAACCTGGAGACTGAGTGTTCATCAAGTTGATTAAAATGAAGAGCTGGATGAGCCCCCGCTGGGAAGGACAATTTCAAGTCCTGCTGACCACACCCACGGCTGTGAAAATCACTGAGAGACCCTCATGGATACACATCTCACACTGCAAATTGCAAAGGCAATTAAGGGACTAGACGTGGGACAGTTGGGGAAGTCTGGACTACAAAGGGCAGAGTGACCAATATGGCCTCTGATCTCAAACCCAGCAGAAAAGCATCCCTGTCTCCTAGCGGTCAAACCTCCGTTTGGGAGGGCTAGTCCTCTCAATTGCCTCTAGCCAACATGCAGTTTGGCTCCTCTCCCTACTGCTTTGTCCTCACACCTGATGACGCCCAGACATCAAAGGAGGTTTAGTGGACTTTGGAAAACATCACAGACATCCTTACCGAGATGCCCAACCTGCTGACCAACGATCCGGAAAAACTGGCGATGAGGACCATGCTGATCCAACATAGAGTAGCTCTGGACAATCTATTTGCTTCTGAAGGAAACCAGTGATGGACAGTGGGATCTCATGGGCTGGCTGAGAACTGGCAGGTGGTATCAGGTTCTTTTAAAAATAGCTATGCCATTCATTGTAATTTTGATACTTTTCTGCATTTTTGCTAGTTGTGTTCTACCATGTATCAAACAAATGATGAATAAGATGATAACTAACACAATAGTCCAATATTCTCTTCTTAATCAGAGGCTTGAAGATGAAAACAGAAATGAAGAAGAAGATGTGGTGTAATTAACATGTATAAAAACATTTTTATGACTCCATTAATCTAAACTACTGTTCAGGTAGCGATTAATTGGATGATGTCAAGGTGAAGCCCAGCATTAATATCTTTTGAAATTGCTACTTACTTTTGAATTTCTTTGTTTTATGTCTTATTACATTTTTGAATTTAGGATGCTACTTATTTTGCAACCTTTTGTTGTCTGGTTTTTATGATTCTAATATTTTTTACATTATTGGAGTTGTTACCTATTTTACAACTTTTTGTTGTTCGTGATCACATTTAAAAACCACATTTCAAGGGAGAAATGTTAGGGAAAAATAATAATGATGTATTATTGTTTTCTTAGGATGTCTTTCCTTTATCACATAGTTCACAATGTACTTTTTAAATGTCATTTGGTTTCAAACATATGTTCCTTTGTATGACCCCCTGTTCTTTTAAGATGCTAATGAAATTTGACTGAATAAAAGGAGACTGCAAGTGGATGAGCCTTTGTGATTAGGAGACAGAGCTGTGAGACTGACTGAGAAGCTGAGAGGAGAACAGACACACGGTCAACCAGAGCATCCTCCTGGTCTCCCCTTGCAAAACTTTATTCTATTTACCTCTGCAGAGCTCATTTAACTTCAATTTCTCTCCGACTCCTGTGTGTGATTCTATTTTTTTTTTTACGTGTCCTGTCTAGCAGTTTGCCACTCAGAATTGGTGTCTGAGTACCAAATACAAGCCCAACAGATTTACTTTCCCAAGCAGAGTATCACAGCTTCGCTGTAATACTCCACTTGATGTATATGTATTAAAAAATCTTTATTAGAGATTACTGAGGATTCAATTTCCTGAAGTTATGGACACGAAACCGAGACAAAAAGGAAGAAAGGAAGAAGGTGAAGAAAAGAAACCGCACCAGCAGAAGCGCGAACTGACGACACAAGACAGGGATGCAAAAAAAGAACACAAGAAAACATCCCAGTCCTCCGCCTCTGCCATAAGAGGTGCCCCAGTCAATCCAAGCAGGATGTCGGCCCGAAACAGCAGCCGCCTGACACACCGGCCCACCAAGGGCCAGCCAGGCATGCACCAGGACCATGCCGGGCCGCAACCGGGACCCCCGGCCCCAGGCATCGAGAGCCATCATTGACCAGCGGGCAGGAGCATCCATCACCGACAGGGAGTGACGGAGGGGAAGAAGATGCACCAGGCCAGTGTGTGATTCTTGTAGGTTAACCACTATTTTTTATCTAACATATGTGTTTAAATTATGAACACACTGAACTTTCATACCCGTATCAACCATCCAACCGACCTGATGAGAGACCCATTTAACCCAGGCTGCCGGGGCTGCCTTAGGGAGGCCGGCTTCCGGTGAAGGGAGAGGCTATCAATGCCACAAGAAATCTAGAGTAAACATGGCATCACATTATCTTGATGGAAATAACTGAAGGACCAACAACTTCAAAGAGGTCACACTGAGGTGGCATACTTTCTGTTGGACAGGTAACGTCATTAACTTTAATATTTATTTCAATCTTGCACCAGTCACGACGATATGACCACCATTGAGGTCATTCCATTTAACAATACAGTTTATTAATAAAAAAACAAACATCTGAATAATATTACTAACCTACAAAATGCTGTGAACTTTCACCATTCATTTCTGTTGATGTTTAACACATTTACCTCTTTGCTCTTCGCCAATCATGAAAAACCATCTGATGTGCTTGTAATTTTGCTGCAGATATGATTTTGCTAGAAGTTGAATAATCTGGCGACTTGTTTGTAGAAAACTGTGCAATTGCGGTTTTTGGCCTTTATGGCCATTTGTTAGTAAGGTTGTAACTCAAACACAAAAATACTGCTTACTTGCAATGATTTAGGTACAGTATGTACTGCCCCCTATCGCTAGGGAAACTACACATTCATCCATCCATCCATTTTCTAAACCGCTTAATCCTCAAGGGTTCAGGGGGGGGGGGCTGATGCCCATCTCCATCTGTCAACAGGCGAGAGGTGGGGTACACCCTGGACAGGTCGCCAGTCCATCACAGGGGAAACTACACATTCTTACTTTAATATTTATAATTACCTGAGGTAACTAAATGATTGATGAAGGAACTCCCTAAACTAGTAAAACACACAACTAAACTACTAATTAAGAGAAGTATAGATAATAAAACTAACTCCCAAAAATTAAATAGTAAAGTGGACATATACATAAAGAAGTAGAAACAATAACTAAAAAATTCATCTTAATGTCACAGTCTAGAATGAATATGAATGCTTAAAGACCAAGGCTTGTATTTAAATGTATTGGAAGTGAAGCTATGTTAGTTTTATACTAATTGGGATTTGTATAAGACTAATTAGCACCTTTTAGTTTGTGTTCAAATAGCTAATTCACAATGCAAAACAAAACTGAAGACTTAAATATGATCATATGGATTGGTAACTGGAGTGATTGATGTACTGTTGTAATTTGGCATACTAAAAGGGCCGTTTTCAAAAACGACACATGATTAGTTTTTTTGTGTTTAAATTATCTATTTTGAAGCTGGTCTGAATTCTGAATACTAATAATCATTAATGACAATCTTTATTTTTCATGAACACTTGCAGTCTTCTAAAAGTAGGTTGCACCAATAAGATCAAGTGTGTGGAGCTAATTTATGTAGGACAGCTTAGATTAGCACCAAAGAACAGAGGTAAAATGTGGGTTTGATGCAGTGAACCATGTTCCGTGAGTCAAAACGACTCTTTTATCAGTCAAGAACCTTTGAAAACATTGTTTATACACAAACAATTGAATAATAAAATCTTGCAAATGCAGTAAAACAGAGTGAAATAGACAACCAAAACAATCCTTAAATTATTTATCCTGAACTGTTTTAAATCTGCCCAGACACAGCCTAATGCTGCATTCACACTGCCCCAAACGGCAGCGTCAGTTGTAGCAAGTTTACATGTAAAGTCTATGGCTGAATCTGTCAGAGTCTCTGCGGTGCGTTGTGTGCGTTTTCTCTATCAACTTTTCAAGCATTACCTGGGTTTCAAGCGACAACGTAGCAAACGCAAGCAATGCAGAAATTTAGCTAGCTGAACTTTTGACGGACATGACACACTTGACGCAACCAATCAGAGCATCTGACTGTAGTGACGTCCACAATGTCTATCTATCACGATCCGCTAGTGTTTAAAACATCTGGCAGGGAAAGGCCCGCCCACATACTTTGCAAGCTTCAGCTTAAACATTTATATACGTCAAACTACATGCGGTGGGAGCTTTGCTTGGCACAGACAAAGTGTGCGGTCGGAAAGCACCATTATGTGAACGTTCCTTAGACTTCCATGGAAGGATGGTGCTGTTGTCTGAGAAATCAGCATTAAAGGAAAGAGAACCAGATCTTTGCCGATTTGATTGGGATGGAAATATAGCTCACTTCCTCTTCAATATGAGCCGACTTATGACCCATGGACAATGAGGAAGAACCAAGCGAAGCTTCGTACTTACATAGTGGTGATGTTGAAATCTCGTCCCTATTCCTGTTGAAATTAAGTATTGTGGATTAGCACAGTGATGCCCAATGCTGGGGTACACGTACTCCTGGTGGTACATAAGCACATTACAGGGGGTATGTGGAAGCATTTAATATTCCATTTCCCAGATGTTGGGTATCAGGCATTCAACAACATTCGCTTTCCCCTAGTGTAGAAATACGGGCTGGAATGTGTTATGCCTGATGAATATGCAAATTAATAATAAAATCCATTGAGGAACAGACTGAATGAGGAGAACAGCTTGGAGAACTCTCTCCCAGATCTATCAAGACGTATCAAAGATAACAAAGCTTAGGTGTCTCATTAAAGATAGGTTGAAGTGAAAGAAATGCTTGAGAAATAAATGTTCAGGTTTAATACGAGCATTTAATTACACTATTTTCATTCAATAATCACTTCTGGAGAATCATCAAAACATTTGGGGCTACATTATTTAAAAAAGGTTGAAACACTCGATTAGCACACCTACCTGTGGGGAGGTCTGTGTTTTGGTTCATATTGCATAGTTGTGGCATAACACCTTTTACGAAACCACTCCTTCATTGCCTGGGCAGTGAGTTTGGGATCACTATCATACTGGAGGATTCAGCCACATTTCATTTTCAATATTCTCACTGATGGCAGAGGTTTTTTTTAATCCAAAATGTCACTTTACATGACCCCATTCACCCTTTCCTTCATTCAGGTAAGTCGTCTTGATTTGCAGAAAGCAACCACAGGGCATAATGTTTCCACCCCCTTGCTTTGAGTTTTCTTAAGCTGCAACAGTGAGTAGCGTTTATACTAAAGACTCTCTTTTGGTCTCATTTGACTACGTGATATTCTTTCAGTCCTCCTTTGGATCATCCGCAATCTTCAGATGGAAAACATGACAAACTTTAGATGGGCAAAGATATGTGCTGGTTTAAGCAGGGGGACCTCTCTAGCACTGCTGGATTTTAATCCATGACGACATAGGTTGTTACTAAAGGTGACCTCGGTTACAATGGTCCAAGCTCTCTTTAGCTCATTGACAAGTCACTCCGTATAGCTCTTGGCTATTTTGAGAACACCGTTCTCAAATTCATGTGTACCCCACGAGGACAGAACTTGCATGGAGCTTCATGTCAAGGGAGAATGTAAATGATTTTGTATTTATTCCATTTTCTAATAATTTCACCAACAGTTGATCTCTTCTCACCAAGCTGCTTGCATATTTTAGATTGCCTCATCTCCGTCTTGTTTGGGTGTACAAACAAGTGTCCTTGGACAGCTCTCCGGTCTTGGACAGGGTGGAGGTTCATTGCTCTCCCTCTGCCAAAAGTAAACCTGACTTCTATTTTTTAATAAAAAAAAGTTACAGCCATAAATAATGAAAGCATGAAATTGACAGCAGATTAGATTTAGAGCACAAAAAAATATCTGAGATGGAGTAGAAAATAAATATTTTGCATCATAATTCAAATGTACTCGTTTTTTATCTCAAGTTCTTTAACCCATAATCCATAACCCATAATGAAGTTATTTTATAACACAATTATGACATCCTGTGGCAAACGTTAATGTGAAGCTCATCTCAAAACCATAAAAAAATTATTTTTTGCAGTTACTAGAACAACACTTTTACAAACCAAATTCTGTTTTACCAACCATATGATTTTAGCAAATATGGATCTTAGGATATCAGGGATATCTCTTCCCAGTTATTTTCTTAGACAAATTGCTTATGTGGGATTAATATTAAGTCCTTAAAGGAAATTACACATGTATCTTGCTCTTCATCAAAGTCGTTCAAGATGTGTTTTCTTTCATTGTGGGAATGTGAGAATCCAGATTTCTATTTTGCCGCACATTCTCACCACATTTGTCTGGATGTTCAAACAAACTGAGGGCTGTGCACAAAGGTAGGCTTATGGGCGAGGCAAGGAGGAGTCAGGTGGATCAAGGAGCAATGTGGGAAAGGTGGAATCTCCCGCTGATCCTCCTGGAACCAACACTGGGAATATAGATGCCAAGATTTGCAGGATTCAGAGTTCTCCTGGGAAACATGCGGGTTTTGACGCACTTACATACAGTATGAAGCTTTAGTTTCACACACATTTTCACTGAGAAAATGTGATTGCTGATCAAGAGCAAATAACCTCTACACATTTTACCATTCCTGAGAAAACAAGATGAGGAGCTTCACACGTACCATGGCATATTGAAACATGTAGAGCTTCAGATCATTTGGAAGATTTGACCAGAGCAGTTGACGAGCTGTAGGGAGATGATTATGTAGGCACAGTAATACACATATATACATATAAACAACATTAGAAAACAATATTACTGAAAATGGAAAATTCTTGGTGAACATTCACAGATGTAAATATTTTGCCCCTTTATGTTTTGTTATGTATCTAGTTTTTTTGTTGATTTTTTTCAGATCCTTTTAAACAGTGCATTTTTTAAAAAGTTGTTTCACAGCCCAGCTGCACAGCAGCACACTTGGTAGTTCTGTTGCCTTGTAGCAAAAAGCCAGGGTTTGATTACCAGGTTGGGGTCCTTCTGCATGCAGTTTGTATTTCCTCCCAGTACATACATGGTTATTGGGTATTTCTTCCCACAGTGCAAAAACATGACTTTTAGGTTAATTGGAGATCCCCATGTAGGGCTGGGTGGTCATGAACATAAAATAATTGTGATTATTTTTAATATATTAAACAATCTCAGTTTTCAATGCAATATTTGTCTAATCAAAACAATTAAAATAATAAAAATGATTAAAGATAACATTTACTATTAATGTTGCATTCAGATTGAGTGTTCCATTCCGGTTGTATTACTAAGAACATCACATCGCTTTAAAACTGTGTGCTAACGCTAACTGCTGACTGAGGTCAGTATCAACAACTTGGTCATCTTTATCATCTTCCCTGTTGTCTATTTTCCTTGAAAAGTCTTTACCAGCCATATAATATGGACACGGCAATTTTGTTTTAAACATCAATGGGGCCTCCTGCTTCTCAATACTTCATGGCCAGTTAGGCTGACTAAAAGGCAGTGCTTCAACTGGATTGGTCAGTTGGCATAACAACAGACCACACAATTATCATCCTTGGGCTTGAAAAAAATCGCGATTTTGATTAAAATTTGATTAATAGTCCAGCCAGCCCTACCCATAGAAACTTTAGCAGAAAAACAAAATAGATAATAGATGGATGTTTACATCGCCCCAAAAACATTGTTTATAACAGATGTCATGCTAGACTTATTTTCTGACCGTCATTTTGACCGACAGGGTCCAAAAATTCCAGTCATGATATTTTTACCCCTCAGTTTTTAAATTCTATGTTGGGGGAGGGTGGCTATCTAGCAACAAGTCCAAGAAGTTCAATATTTTTTTTAATTCATTTTAGATAATGTTTAATACAAACAAGGTGATCAGAGAATTGTGCACCTTTTTCTGTGTAACTAAACAGTGGGATAGCTGTAGAGGTTATCATGAGGTTTCAGAATTTTGCATTGGACAGATGACTTCTCATGAGCATTTAGATGTTTTTCTGGAGGCTGAATCTGCGCTCTGCTGCCACACTGGAGATGGAAACTAAGTGCTGCTTCAGCCAAACTTTGAAAATGAGGAAACATTTCTCCAATTAAACTGATCAGAAGTCTAAATAAATGACTATCTTAACTAACCGTTTCCTGATCTGTAAACTATGCTTCAGGAGCAGGAAAGCCCACAGGAGCAAAGCAGAAGTAGGCGCCGATGTTTGGCACACATCTGGATCATTTCTAACCAGCCGTAAAAGCCACAGTCACGGAAATAAGGAAGTGTGTCCATGTCAGCTTCTTAAGTAGTTTTTAGATGGTTTCCACTATGGGTATCAATGCATATTAAGTTAGAATTTGTGTTTTAACTAAATCAAGCAGTTATAAGCAATTTTGAAGGGGGTCTCGACTACTGTATTTAGCTAAATGCTGATGGTTGTAGTACCATCTGTTTTGAGATTTTTGGGTTGTTCAGCTGATGCTTTTTTTTACAAATGAAAGTCAGAAAAGTTTTGGTGATTTATATTAAAAACTCCAGAGTCAATAGTTTGTAGAACCATTTCTTGGAGAAAAGACGGCTGCAAGACCTTTGGGGTATGTCTCTACCTGCTTTCCACATCTAGAGATAGAAGGTTTTGCGCAGTCTCTGTAAAATAGTCTAAATTGGATAGAAACGGCTGAGCTTACAAGTCTTGCTACAAATCTCAGCTGGACCAAGATCTTTATTTTTTAATAGGGCCATTGTAACACATCAATACGCTTCGATCCAAGCATTCTGTTATAGCTTTAGCTATATTGCATATTAGCCTTTTCTTGCTGGAAAGTTACCCTCTTCCCCTTTCCCAAATTCCTTTTTAGGATCTTAAATGTTTTCCTCCAACATATCTGGTACATCAGGCACACAGGCACTCCACATGACAGCTAGCCCCTTGAGTAATTTATGGTAGTCCTTAAATTAACTAAAATTGAATGCATGTAGGGCTGCACGGTGGTGCAGTGGTTAGCACTGTTGCCTTGCAGCAAGAAGGTTGTGGGTTCATATCCCAGCCCAGGGCCTTTCTGCATGGAGTTTGCATGTTCTCCCCGTGCATACGTGGGTTCCCTCTGGGTACTCTGGCTTCCTCCCACAGTCCAAAAACATGAATTTCAGGTTAATTGATGTCACCAAATTGTCCTTAGGTGTGAGTGTGTGCATGGTTGTTTGTCCTGTTTGTCCTGCCATGTGATGGACTGGCGACCTGTCCAGGGTGTACTCCGCCTCTCGCCCGTTGACAGCTGGAGATAGGCACCAGCACCCCTGTGACCCATTAAGGATTAAGCGGTTAAGAAAATGGATGGATGGATGAATGCATGTAATATTTATTCAAGTTAAACGTGTTGTTTTAAAGAGTGGAACTTCTTTGCATACCAAAATACTAAATATAAATACTATAGTAGAATAGTATATACTATATATATATATATATATATATATATATATACATATATATATACACTAACACGGAAGTACAGTAAGTACTGTAAATCAGAAAAATCTTGCTCATCAATACTTAACAGAATTACAATGTACAATGAATTACTGAGGATGATAATGAAACAGAAACTGTATTATTTTTTATATAAAAACATTTAGTGTCAACCTTCTTTAGAAGAATTGCAGCAGTGAGCTGCAAACGTGACAAGGGAACGTCTGTGGGACCCCGGTCTGCAGTAAGTAAAGGGCTTATAGAGATTACAGCTAAAGAGCATCTCATCCTGTGGAGCCTCTTCTAAACACCAGCTCCCATCAAATAGGCCTATGCTGATGGAGGAAACAGTCGAGATTATACCTGTTCAGCAGTAATCCCCTTGTTCTGGAGCTGTGCCAAGGTAAAGCAGAAGACCACCACTCGACCAGAGAGAAACAGAAAAACACACACAAAAAAATGATCACTGATTCTGTGAGTTTAAATTTATGTCAACATTTTTTGACAATTCCCGTCACATCATAATGAATAAATGAAATATTAAAAGAAAATCTGTTTTTATCAAATTTTATTTGATTCAATGAGAGGGTGTATTGTTTTGTTTTATAGCTTTAGTTTTAGTTAACTTATTTTGTTTCTATTTAGGAGGGAAAAATTACAATGTTTGATAAATCAGTAATAACAAAATCTTTACAGGTATAATCCACCTAGAATATGACAGAGAAACAAATGAGTGCGGTTTTCTTTTCGATATTGGATTATTGGCAGTAACTACTTGAAGGCATTTAATCAGAAACATATCTAGCACAAGCTAATATGAAGGGAAACAAAGGTTAAACAGAGAAGAGGCTAAATGAATAACATCTATCACTAATATTTGGTTGAAGGACCTCTAAAGACTTCTCACATAAAGCTAAACGTTATTAATTATTGTCTGCTATGTAAAAAAATTTGATTTTTTTTTTTAATAGAGAAAGATTTCAATTGGGATTTTCTCCAACAGACCATCACAATGTAATGCATATTGGTATGGAACAAATTAAATTATGTGTCTTTTTAAAAATTCCTTAACCTTCTGGATTTTCTCTCGGGGCTCTGGTGACCCCAGTCTCCGCTATGCACCTTCCGCTGAACATCAATCCTGTGTAGTCACAAGCTCACAAAGCAGCTCGGGATTTTTTTTGTGTGGACGCTGCCCCGATCCTATATGTAACGCACATGTGCAACTCTGTCATAAGTAAACAAACATGCCACTGTACAGTGTTACAGTCCAAATTAAAACAAATACTGACCTTATTATGGATCCTAGAATATGACATACTGTACCTGCTCTATCATCAACAGAAAAAAATGTATCCAGAGAACCACAGACACCATTTGGTTTTAATAAAAATCTCATTCAAGCCAAGATTTTTCGTGTTTTTTCCACCAGTTTGACTGTGCATACTCAGTGTTCTTTTATGGTTTTTTTCACTGGCAGTGTAACTTTGTTGCTAGTGGGCCTGGCATACTGTAGGTACAGTACTACAGCGGTACAGTGCTTTGTGTGGAATTGTATGGACAAAAGAACTTTTTATTCTGTTGCCTTTTTTGCAGACTCTGTTTTTGAAATTACCCGTTTTGTGTCAATGTAAACAGGGCCTTAGTAACATGAGATCTTATCTACAAAATCTAACATTGAAGAAGGAGAAACCAGAGCACAAATTGGTAGAAAGCAGATGCAGGTGAGAGGGAGAGAACAGGTAGATATATTCAGTAGCTGGGCAAGGAAGCAGAATTACAGGAAGAAAACAAAGAAGCAAAACAATGGTATAACAGAAGAGAAGACTGGACAGAAATAATTCTATGGCCCTGTTTTGACGAACCAGCTCGGATAGGTATCTCATTCACAAGGAGCCGGTGTTTCAGGACCCTGTAAATGATCATGTTTGAAGCCAGGTCTCAATATGTAGAAATCTTTGGTGCACTTTTTTATGAGTGGATGACATCCCCGCCCCATTCCTACATGTAACGCAAATCTAGTGCACTTTTTTACGGATCCTAGAATACTATTTGCTTTCTCTCCTCTATCACCAGCAGCAAAAACTGAATCCAGAAATCTATGGACATCAGATGCTTTCAAATAAAGCTCTCATTTAAAAGAGCATGGGGCAGGATGAAGGAACGAAACTCATGTGTGACAAGGCTGGCACTGCGAGTAACTGTAGCAACCAGCTAAGCTGGCACGGGAGTATGGAGAGAAAATAGACTCAAAATCGAACACAGCTCGATAGTGATGTATTTGATTGACAGATTCATTAGCCAGTGGTGACTTTTTGAGATTCCCCTTACGCCCAAGCGTTCAGGGAGCCTCAAAATTCCCCACACAGACATCTCTCACAAAAGCAGAGAGGTTCACAAATGCGTAGCAGTCCATAAATGGATATTCAGCGATCTGCATGACCTGAGTGAGTTTATATTTGAAGTTTCTCTCAAAGTTTTATTTGTGAAACAGCTTGTGTGCATTTGTGAAACAGACCATGTGTATTTCCGAATGAGCATGTACATTTGTGAAAAACCCTGCGTGAGTTTATTTATTATGAGACTTTCTTCGACTCCACACTGTAAACCCAAAAGTACAATGAGCTCAAAAGTTTTAAAATCATTGAAATCAAAAGTAGCAACAACGTCAAGCCAGCTTAAAATTTATAGCCAGATTCAACTTTCACTGTAGTTATAGGTTTAATCAAATTAAACATTGCGAGTAAGTGAAATCTTCGTATCAAAAGTTTTGAGTAAAGAGACATCATAACATAAAGATGTCAGGCCATGACTGTGTTCATTGCAGGAGGAGGAGGAGTCACTAACTGATAAGGGTTGTTGGCAACTATGACTAAGGTGGTAGGAGCTTGTCCGATAACCAGTGGGTTGCCAGTTGAAATCCCCACTATTATTGTGTTGGTTGCTGTGCCCTTTGGCAAGGCACTTCTTCTGCTAAATCTGCTGGGATGCTTGGCAGTGCAGACAGAAGGGTAGCTTCACTTTTGTCACTCTGACCCATGGCAGCTGTGGCTACAAAGCTCCCTTTCAGCATCAGTGAGTTTATTACTGAATATGGTTTCAAACCCTCTATTTTTCTGACAGAAAATGTGCTATGTAAATGCAGGCCATAGATTTTAGTGTTCAATAGATAAATTCAGAGTTTACAGAACTTATATTATTCGAGTTGGTTAAGTAATGTATGTAAGTTACTTAAGTAATAAGTTATAAGTTGGACGTAGTTAAATGCTTTGAATGTATTCAGGCCAAATTTTTTAACTTATGGGCAACTTATAGTTTTTAAGTAAGTTTACTTAAAAATTATTATTTAATCGGTTTCCTCATAACTTTTGAGTTCACTGAACTTGTTCGGGTTTACAGTGCACAATCAGGTGATAGTTAAATACCTACTTAATGATTTGCATGTGTAGGAGCCATTTTGAATTCGTGGTTAGTTTTAAGTTAGTTTAATTTGAAATTGTGCGTCTGTAAATGGATTTTGTGCTCGTAATTTTTATATTTGTGTGTACATTTTACCAAAAACTTGCAAGTATCTGAAGTTGAACACAAAATGTGTTTTACAGGTTACAAATCAGGTTTTACAAATACAAGTACCCAAAGTTACACACAAAAAGGCTGACACAAGTTACAAATCAGGTATTACTCACACACAGATCTTGTGAGTCTATTTTGCTCTCCATACGAGAGTGCGCACAAACTCACCACAATAAACAAGAACAGTTCAATGGGGAATAGAATTGGATGAAGCATAGGCAGCTATGTTACTACACAAACAATACCATTACCATTATAAGTAGTATCCCTGCTTACAGGCTGGGCTGTAGGTCTAATATAACATAATTCTAATGAACCCAGTGCTGGGTTTGTAAAATGTCCAGTCTCTAAACATTCAGTGGTACACATCAGCTGTTGCATGGTTACAGCTAATGCTACTGCACGTTAGGTCTCTCAGAGTCATTGGTGAGGTCATATCATTTTAATATCAGGCTTTAAAAACGACCTATAATGTTTCTGGTCACTTGGAAATATGCCATGTCAGCATATGTTTTCAGTCCCAGATCTAGGTGAAGCAGCCTCCATTATTCAATTGATTATCAGATATATATTTAGGTGCCTGCTCATCTTTTATCATATTTTGCTTTTGACACAAGAGATGTCGCTGATAAAAAACTTTATCATCTTAGTGTGACTTTTTAGTGGACTTTGAGTGTTGCTTGGTCGTTTGCTGTTTGCTGAAGAATCCATTCCCACATTTAAATTAACCACGGCCATCTTCTTCCTGTTTTAACGCTGTTGAAAATGTACAAGCACTGTCAATTGACGTCACACCAGTAGGACACTGTGGAAAATTTGGTCCTTAAGTGCAGTACATTTTGCATCACAGACTGTTCAAGTAAATAAAACAATAGGTGGGTGGGCTCATTCTTATTGGTTTATCAGTGATAAAATTAGCAAAAACGGGGCACCAGCTTCTTAATCTATTTAAGAAACAATATTAATTATTGAACCAGACTATCAGTAAATCTGACAGGTGAGTTCTTTTGCACAGTGAGTTGTTTTGCACAAAATACAGACACTACCAGGAAGCGCATAGACTAATATCAAGCTTTGGGAATTTATTCACCCACTGCTCACACAATCACAAAATAAATTCAATCTAGTCTAAAAATGAACTTTTTTTATTTTTGTTTTATTTTTATTTTTTATAGTCTAACATGGTTGAAGCATGGTGTACATGCATGCAAATTTCTTGAAAGGGAAGATATCAAAAGCAACTGTTTTACAAATAATGTACAAATAATCTGGTTTAACAAAAAAAAAAGGGCATGTTACACAGGAAGTGGGCAGAAGCCGAGCTTATTCGAGCCCACATCTTTTTCTTTCTCAACATATTCTACAACACATACCTAGAGTTGTTCTATATCAACAAATTGTTACAAACGAAAAACAATAATAGTAGACAAATTTTTTGCTCTCGCCAGCATTCTTAAATATTAAAAACATAACACGTTTGCAGATCACTTACAAACTACAAACTTAAATTCCAGCTGTACGATAATGTGACCAAACAAATTTCTTATAAAGTGATTTAAACATATAAAGGTTTTGACACCGCTTGTGTTCATTCCCCAGGCTGTTCCACAGTTTCACCCCAGCACAGACACAAAGAAACTTTTACGAGTTTTTCTTATGAGAGGAATTTAAACATGTTTGCGCCCCTCAGACGATGGCACTTTTCTTTAATTTGAAATAACTTTTGTATATTTAACGGTAAAGATTTGTTATGCGCTTTAAAAAGAATTTGTGCTGTTTGATATTTGATTAAATCTTGAAGTCTCAGTGATCGGGATTGTAAAAAAAGTTGATTTCTATGTTCCAAATATCCGGTTTTATTTATAATTCGCAATGCTCTTTTCTGTAAGATGTATAATGCATATATTGATGACTGATAGTTATTCCCCCATACCTCAGCACAATAACTGAAGTAGGGGAGAACTAAGGAGCAGTACAATGCACGCAGTGCATTAAAATCAAGAAATGGTTTATCTGTATTAATTATTGAGACTTCTTGCCATTTTTGTTTTTGTGTGTCTGATATGGGGTTTCCATGTAAGTTTATTATCTATAATAATTCCCAAGAATTTGTTTTCTGGTACGATTTCTATTTTTGCACCATCTATGTTTTTTGACTGTTCATAATGTTTCACTCTATGACCAAATATTATTGCTTTAGTCTTATTTACATTTAAAGACAACTTATTAGTGTCCATCCATCTTTTTATATTACTTAATTCTTCATTAACCATTTTAATAAGTTTTACGTAATCATGACCACTGTAAAAAATATTTGTATCATCTGCAAACAAAATTAATTTGGATGATTTTGAAGATGTAAAAATATCATTGATGTATAAAGCAAACAGTTTTGGGCCCAGCACTGACCCCTGGGGTACACCACAAGCAATGTCAAGTCCCTTTGTTGTTAAAGGACCGATATTCAAATATTGCACTCTTCCACTCAGATAACTTTTAACCCAATTCATTGCAACCCCCCTGATTCCTATTGCTCCAGTTTTTAAAGTAAGATAGAATGATTTATTGTATCAAATGCTTTTTTAAGATCAAGAAATATTCCAATTGCATATTTTTTATTGTCCAAAGCAGTAGTGACGTGTTCTAGAGCATCAATTATGGCCATGGTGGTAGTTCATTTTTTTCTAAATCCATACTGTCCTTCATTAATTATATTATGCTTCTCAATGAACTTTTCCAGCCGAATTTCGAAGGGTTTTTCCAATATTTTTGAAAATTGAGGTAGAAGTGAAAAGGGTCTATAGTTAGTATACAAGTGTTTATCATTGTTTTTGTAAATTGGAATAACTTTAGCTATTTTCATTTTATCAGGGACACAACCGGTTTGCAGTGATAAATTACAAATATAAGTTCAGGGTTTTAAAATGCTATTAATTACTTTTTTTTTTACCAAAGACATGTCGATATCATGGCAGTCAGTTGATTGTTTGTTTTTAAATTTCTGAACAATAGCTTGGATTTCTTGTTCGTTGGTTGCCGCAAGAAATATTGTATGAGGATTTGTTGCAATTTTAAAACGAACTGTTGGATAATTTGGTATATCTACTGCAAGATCAGGACCGATATTAACAAAAAACGTATTAAAAATTTTTGTTACATTTTCCATGTTGTAATTTTTACCATCGCCTTCCAAAAAGTAATCTGGATATGCGATTTTTGTAGACGTATTTTTAAGCAAACTATTTAGTATATCCCAAGTTCTTTTAATATTGTATTTATTTTCATATAATATTTTCTATAGTATGTCCTTTTACTTTCTCTTATTATATGAGTTAATTTATTTTTATACACCTTGTATTTTTGTTCTGTTTCTTTTGTTCGTTTCTTGATAACATTTTTATACAGTTTATTTTTCTTTTTACAGGCAGTCAGTATTCATTTTGTTAGCCAAGGACTGTTTTCATTTTTATTCTTGTTACGACATATTTTAGTTGGACAATGCATATTAAACAAGAAGGAAAATATTTCTAAAAAATTATTATAAGCCTTATTTAAGTCTTTCTCAAATATATATAGAGGTCCAGTATTTTGTGATCAAGCTGCTAATTAGGGCATTTATAATTTCCTCAGTTTTGATTATTTTATAGGTTTCGTGCGTAATTCTTTGAATTTTCTTGTATTCACTATCAAAAACTCTAAATATGGGTAAATGATCTGTGATATCGTTATAAAGAGGCCACTAATTATATCTATTGCCATAGCCATTGCCATTTTAGTAAAAATATTGTCAATAATTGTGGCGCTATGCAGGGTTATTCTACTTGGTTTTGTAATTGCTGGGTAAAATGACATACTATACATCATATTAATGAAAGAATCAACTGTTTTTTGTTTGGTCAGGTTTAATAAATCAACATTGAAGTCACTGCAAATGTATGTCGGTTTATTGTTTAGTGTGGAAAACAGCAACTCCATCCAATCTAAAAAGATAGTCATATTAGAACCAGGAGGGCGATATACACAACTTACAATAATGTTTTGTTTTCTTTCATTGAGAAGTTCCACAGTTAGGCATTCCATGACTTCATCAATGAACAGTGACATGTGCTTAAGTACCACAAATTGTACAGTTTTGTGGATATATAATGCAACTCCACCACCCATTTTGTTTTTTCTATTCACAGATTCCAAATTATAGTCCTCTATTTCAAAATCAACTCCTTTATCGTCATTAAACCAAGTTTCCGAGATACCAATAATACTGGTTGGTAAACATTGCAAATATTCTTTTATGGAATTGTAATTTGTATACATACTTCTACTATTAAAGTGTATTATTGAAAGTTTGCCTCCAGTGCTGTTGAAGTGATCTTGCAAATAATATGAACAACTTTTGTTGATGGAGACAAAGAAATTATTATCAGGGTCTATTTCAGTTGCTAAATCTTGTGTGTTGTAGTCAGTATACTCAAAAGTATCCAGTTCCATTTGCTCTAATTGTAATATTTTCTGTAATAAATCCTTATCACCGTGGTTTATTAGTGCTGATATGTTTGATGTTTTGTTCATGTAGTGAATACATAAAGCTAAGTCCAAGACTGATGAGTCTATTAGTACTTCTCAAGTTCATCATAGCTTCACACCACCAATACCTTAGCTTCTTTGGGTGTTCCGTTCAATTGAATGAACACTTTACTATTAGTCACCCAGGTTTGTTTTATTTTTTGTTGTTTTTTTGAAGATCTTGCTTTTTTGCCGATGTCATCGTTCTTCTTTGTTAAATTAACATTCATGAAAACGTTAGTTCCTTTCAGTTTACCTCCTTGCTTCAAAAGTGCAGTTTTATTTTTTCTGTTCACGAACCTCAGTATAATGACGGGACGTTCGCTATTTCTCCGGGACAACGGGTGAAATGCTTCAATGTGGTCTGGCTCAAAGTTTATCCCTTTGCTTTTGAGAAAGGAGGCCACCTGTTGCTCCGTTGATCTCGCCTCCTCCTCGCCGGGCTCCGCGGTGTCTGAGGCAACGGCGCGCGCATAACTGCGCGATTTGATTTGCAGCCCCGTGATAACCACGTCATTCATGCGGGAGTACTGCTCCAGTTTGTCCATTCTCCGCTCCAAGTCCACGATCCGCCGGTCTTTTTCCGCTTTCTGGAGACGCAGTTGTTTCACCTCCTCCAGAAGGTCCAAGATCTGCTTCTGCTGCACTCTGACAGCAGTCACCTCCTCGGGCACGAAGTCAAATTACTTTTTGATGTCCTCGATCTCCTCGGCCGATGGGATCCTTTTGGGGGCCATTCTAGCCCCAGTCTGAGTCGTTGAAACAGAACAGCTGATCAAGACTCTGCTGCATGTCCTGCAGCTGTTGACGCGTCACGTTAACTTTTTTGCAAGGTAGCGCAAAAAAAAACAGCACGAGGATTTCCATGCATTCCAAAATTCAAAAATAGAGCCAACAAGTCAGATGCAGTTGCAATATATCGGGTTTCTTTTGAAGTTAATTTCCAACTCCATCAAAAGTTGAGAAAAACTTTGCTACTCTATGCTAAACGATGGCTCTATGCTACAGGAAGACAACAAACGAATGCTACCGGAAGGCGGAAATCAAAACAAGCAACGTCACCCGAAAATCTGCCTCATGTGCTTATGTAGTAAGTGTGTGTGGGATCGGGGGGGAACAGGAAGCGGCTTATCGACCAGGTGTGAATTTAATCAAAACACACGTTCAACCAAGAAAGATATAATAAGCTGCGTGGTCTTAACTAGTTAGCCCTCGGCTAACGAGTTAGACACCACATAATAGCGGAGGCTTCTTTGTCTTTCTGCGGGACAAAGTAGCCAAGTTTATGACTCAAACAGTCACAAACAAAACACAAAACAACACATTTCTTCTGCTTACAAATAAAAGAAAACAGAGTAACTTTAACACAAACAGCCAGCACTGGCAAAAATACATGCCTTCTAATCTAAATAAAAGTAACTGTGCTCCACCCTGAAAATAAAACAAATCTAAATGTTTCTACTGTGAGATGCTCATCAGTCCGGATTGGGGGATGAGGTGTTGAAGATAGATTGGAGAGGGGAGAAGGTTGCTAGCAGTTAGGTGGCTTCTCCTTGGAAGGCTAGATTGCCGTCAACCGGAGAGCCTGGTTCCCTCCTTCGAGCTCAAGGCTCTGTGGAAAAAGGGAAGAGCGGCAGCGTGCTCGCAGAGTCATGCTGCCGCTCACCACCTCACCACCATCATTGCCTCACCACCTCACCACCATTGGGTACCTCACCACCATCCAGGGATGGTGGTCAGGTACCCAATGAGCTTGGAGGGAGTGACCATGTGGCAGCTGGCCCGGCCAGTGAGCTTGGGGAAGATGGTGGCTGCCCCTCTGCAAGGGATGGTGTGACACTGAGTCAATTTAATATTTGATGTTTAATCTTTAATATTTACTGGACTGACCCAATACTGTACATATTCCGTGTCCTTTTCTGTGTTTTTTTCTGGCATTGTTATAATGCCACCAATGGGCCTGGCATGGTACACCCACAGCTTCCAGAGACATCATGACAGGACTGCTTTTGACTCCCGTTTTTGCAAGCAGACCAAGTAAACAGTCTAAATGAGTTATGTAGAAACTGAGGTAACAGAGTGTGAAAAAGCTCTAAGGAAATAAGAACAAAGAATAAAGCTTAGGAGAGGAGACACTATAAAGAGATTCAAATCAGAAAACCATCTTAGAGAAAGAAAGTTAACAGGACTCACACACAGAAAAACAATGAGAAAAGGAGACAACTGATTCAATTCAATTCAGTTTATTTAAATAGTGCAGTTTCACAACAGATGTCATCTCAAGGCACTTTACAAGAAGAGTTATTACAATACAATGTTTAATGTAGAAATTAGAGAACCACAGAAGATTGCGTCGTGTAATTCTCAGCAATCCCTCACACTGAGCAAGCATGAAGTGACAGTGGAAAGGAAAAACTCCCTTTTAACAGGAAGAAACCTCCGGCAGAACCAGGCTCAGCACAAGCGGTCTTCTGCCGAGACCGTCTGTGATAAGTGATCAAAAACAATGACGCAAAAGTATAAAAATCTAAGGGGAGAAAGGAAGTGAAAACATAGAAGGAAAACAACCCCTGAAATCACCAAACTATAACGCTAAATTAAAACATAACAGAAGTACCTCTGTGAAATAAAACATATATAATAAGGTAAACTGAATAAGGAAATAAAATATATGGAACTTAAAACACAAACACTTAATATATGCAGTACCTACTGTAAGTTTTATTATTATATTGAAAATAATTGATTTAGAAAAGTGTTTCCTCTGCTTACAATTTGCTATTTTGTTATTTTATTAATCATTTGTCAGTTTTTTTTCTCTTCATTTTAACATGCTGAAGTAGTGCTACCTTAGCTGAGTACAATTTTTGGGTACTCTACACACCTCTGTTTACAAATGACACAAAATAGCTTCAGATACATACATTCAAAGATTCTTGTGTTTTCCCAAAATACTAAGAAGTCTTTATCAAGGGAAAGCTTTTCAGTCTCATGAGAAAAACACAGAAAAAAATCAGTAGTTGAGTTTTTTTTTTTTCAGTTTTTTTTTTTTTTTTGGGGGGGGGGGGTGCATTTGGATTTTCAGCACTCTAGGTGTTTTGTTGAATATGAATTAAAACGAAGACACACAGCACTCCACCGAGCCAATAGCAAGGAGAGATCAAAGACATAAACAGAGAGTGGAGCTGAATGAATGACTGACAGACACACTGACAGGCTGCTGACTCAGTGTCTGAGAATGAGAGGAAGAGGTGGCAGAATGAGTGAGGGAGGAAAGAAAGAAAGAAATATGGATTGAAAGAGTAATAAAACCTGTAGGGGAAAAAAACAAGTAGAAAATGACTTTAGCTCATCTCTGATAGCTGGTTCAGTTCCAGACCACACACAAGGATGATCAGATATGGATGTCTGAACAAACACACGCATACACAAATGTAACAGATGAACACACACTTGCCTGACTGGGTGGGCTTGATTGCTAAGGGCTGTAGTTGTAGTCATCATTCGTCTCATTGTGTACTACAATGATATGTACCTGACAATGGAAAGTCTAAGCTACAACACTGCAATAAAGGAACTTTAGTATTTAAAGGGGATGCATGATGCATTCATAAATACAGCAAATGCATTAATAACACAGACTAAAAATTTAATTATTTGATCAAAATATTATTTATTTACTCAGATAATATTCATTAATTTTGGAGAAAAGTATCTTAAATTGTCAGTTACCTAGATGTGTTTTTACCGCTCTGATTCATGCTTTCTCTTGTTAACATCTAAGGAGCTGGAGGTGTTTTTATAATTAGCCCTTTTTACCCTGATGCCACAAAATTAAATTCAGAACAACCACTTCCCTTAGGAAATAATTTGTTTGGTTAACAACTGGGCTGCATGGTGGCACAGTGGTTAGCACTGTTGCCTTGCAACAGGTTGTGGGTTCATATCCAGGCCCATGGTCTTTCTGCATGAAGCTTGCATGTTCTCCCTGTGCATGTGTGGGTTCCCTACAGGTACTCCACCTTCTTCCCACAGTCCAAGCAGAGCAATCATTAGAAAAGCAACCAAGATGCCCAAGAAACCATTAAAAGTCCCATTTGCAGTGAAACAAGAGGTAGAATGACACTCAGATAAGACTAAAACGGAACTCTGGCTTACATACAAGCTATGTGTAAGACCCCCTGAAGACTCTGCTGGAATGCTTTTCTTCAGCTGGGACAGGGAGCTAAAAACATAATAATATGGATTTAATCCTTAAAAGATGTAAAACCAGAGAGGAGATCCCTATTTGAACAGGAAAATAGCCATAGACACAAAACCACAGTTTACATAAAACATTTTTGTGTCTTAGAATATTCCAGTTGAAGACCAGACCCAAGTTTAAATTGACAAATTGTTGCTACGTTTAAAATTAACATTAATATTTATCCAGCTGTACTGAGCATGAAGTATTTTGCAAAAAGAATGGATAAGTTCTTCAGTCTCTAGATTTACAAATATAGAGTACACGTTTGAGTGAAGGGAAAAGTAGTTCTACAAGGTATTACCTTTCAGATTTGAAAACCAAATATTCTACTTATTTGTGTTGGTCTGTCACTTAAAACACTAATAAAACATGTGGTTTGAAAATTTCCAATGGTATAAATACTTTTACATTGTGCAATAGTTTGAACAGAGTGCTCTATTAAATACTGACTAAGGGAGTTAAACAGCACACCGTAAACTGGCAGCAAATACTTCCTCAGTCTTGTTCTAGAAGTTCTCTTTTATGACTGCAGAGGGCAGTAAAAGTCTACAATTGAGCAAAGGATCCTTCTGTTGTGAAAACTTTTATTGCTAGATGCAAACCATTACTGTCTTAACTTACATAATCTTTTTAGGACTCACGGGTAGAATTAATTTTTGATGTTTCCCCTGCCACAAGATAGAGTGTATTTGTGTTATTTATGCTACATAATTTACACTCATGTAAAATAATAAACACCCTCATCATTAAGTATACACAGAGCCTCTGTATTACCAAATTATAAAGGTGGCCAGTTTGCTGTCAACCTGTGTAGTGAGGGTTACACTTGATATGAAGAGAATTCATTCAGCAGATTTCATGTGCTGCAGGCCATCAAATCCATAAATAGCAACAGAAGAGACCCTCTGTGCTGAGGCAGCCACACGAGTCAGAGTTGCTCATACCAAGTGACCCACTACTTCAAAATCTAGTCTAAAAAATCCTGTTCTTCATGGCTTATATTTTTATTGGATATTAGAACTTTCTTGTAGACATCAATGTATATTACACATCAGTACATTAAAATGGTAAAGGTTTTTTCCTCCTTTCAGATTTCTTTTTTTTTTATCACATTTTACATGTCTCCGATCATCAAGCAGATTTAAACATGAGTCAAAATAATCACGGTTGGGATGTTGCGTGGCATAGAGGTAGTAACATTGCCCGACGTTGGCACTGCCAAGCCAACCACGATCCGCGACTGTTTAATAGATACAGCAGAGAAAGACACGCCTACGAGCTTTGCGAGCTTCAGCTTAAAAATGTATATTCTGTGTATATGCCATAGACTGTAAAAAAGAAAAGACAGCACCTCCTCACTCCTCCCCGATTACCAGAATGAAACACTTTCATCGGGGAATTCATGGCGGATTCACAGACTCCTCCTCCCCAGCTCTGACGAAGCATGTTCCTAAAAAGGGCATAGGGGCGGGATCTTCACTGTAGACTCTGTCCTCGCAGGGCGTGTATGGGCGTGTAGTTCAGTCGTAATCACGCCCATTCTGCTCCTGCGTCTTTAGCTCTGATGCTAAACTTGGCTTGGCCACCTCATTAATTATGCATGATCTCAAAAAATTATCTTACAAAAACCAGCCTGGTGCCTATTATTTTTACAAGCCCAGCGTTATCTCAGGAAGAATATGTAGCCATAGAAAGTTTAAAACAATGGGGCACCAGGCATTAAAGTTGTTTTTAGCGTGTCTAAAGTCCAATGCTTTTCAATGGGGGCCTAGCGGCCAAATGGAGGTGTGCAGCAAGGGAGGAGCAATGGCGGCCTCCATGGTATGTGGTCACAAAGCAGAGCAGCTAGCGGCCATTGGTATATGCGTATATGCGAAGTCCGTTGCACTCCCCAACGATAGATGGTGACATGCACCCCTACGTGTTAGCGTAATAGCGGTTAGCTTCCAGGTGCATTCAGGCAGTGTTCTGAGGCTGGTGGGAGTGAAGCAGATGGAGTTAAAGCATGATATTCTCAGTAACAATGCATCGCCTCTTCGTAAGTCCAAACATGCACTGATTATCCGCTTACGTTTGTCTTATGCCGTATGCCTCTTATAACACTACTGTTGTTAGTGCTGGGTCGCATGTCCGGCTCTCATTGTCATGATCAAGCAGGAGGAGCTGTTTCCACCTTTTCTTTACAGGTGCTAGAGGCTGAAGCAGCGACAGGTGGAACCAATTACTGCAATCACCAAAGCAGTATTTAGAGGGAGCAGATCCACCAGATGGACGTCAGATGATTCCGTTTCTCAGAGTGGTAACCCTGACCACATTAACTCGAGATATGCTCTGTTCCTACCCCTGGACTTACCCTGTTCTCTCCTGTGTTCCTCGTAGCAGTTCCCTCCGGGCTTCACCTGTAGTTCTGGGATTCCTCATCAATTGTCTAGGGTTCTCTTGGCGTTCTCACGTTGGTCTCTTTCCTGGACGTCCGTCTCCTTGGGGTGTGGTCGCTCCTACAAACTGCTCTGTACCACCAGTCCTACTGCTTCAGCCCCGTCGGCTCCAAGCCTCCCTTATATCTCTCAGCTACCTGTGGAGGAGTAACTCCATCAACATCTAATACAGCTCCAGGAATCCTGCATTTACTGGATCACTTACCTCTCCCTCCAAGTCCAATGTTCGTCCTCGCCAGTGAGTCAAAACTCATTTTTCTTTTTTTCTCAAAAAGAAACAGCTCCAGCAGTCTTGATTTCCATACTCACCTCCTGCCTTACCTTCCAGTGTCGCTACCTGTCGAGTTCCATGCCAGCCTGGTTCCCGTGAGTTCCCTGATGACAAAAGAAAAAAACTTTTAGAAAACTGTGAACTTGAGTCTGAGTGTTTCTGTGCCCGCTTGTGAGTCAACCTTTAAATCACTTATAACTTTGTGAGGAGGGGTGCGAGTGCAGGTGGGGATGGAGGGGCTGGTTGCAGAGTAGTCTGATTCTCAATCGCATTATCCAGCTAATTCCCAAAAACCAGACAAATCCAACGCAGAAAACAGCAGTTTCCAGGGTCTGAGTAGATCTTCCACCTCCTAAGGAGGACTGAGAGCAGCGACTTGATCCAAACTTTCTCTGATGGTGCTATGGAGGGTTTGGGAGGCAAAGAGTAGATGGATCCACCAGGATGGAACTGCCGGGAACTGAAGCCAGAGTTTGGTCGTGCCAGAAGATGAGCAGGCGAACCTGGAAGTGGCCTCTGACGGCGGGAGGAAGTTACTTCCGAGAGGCCGCAGCTTAGATCTCAAGGGCGGCAGCTGGGCCCTCCTGGAGCAAAGTTGGAGCAGCCATACAGCGTTTCACCCAACATTGGGGAAAGAAATGGGAGCAGGCTGGGTGGCAGCAGTACAGCCAGATGGTGTGTAGGACGGGACTTGATCATGTCAGCTGGGATCAGGGAGCAGAAACTTTGTTGACTGACGGACAGAGCAGTATCACATGCCCACAGAAATAGCCCAGAAGAACATCATGCCAGTTGAGATTCCTTCTGAGATGAGTCCTTCCCAATTATTTCAGGAGGATAGTTTTCTTCGCAATGCATAAGGCATTGTGAACTGATTGCATTGACTTTGTGTCTATGGTAACAACATTTTAATTTCGTCGCAAGCAAACTGAGGGAGAAGGTGGGGTATTAAATTTCAGACACTTTGATAGGTCCTCACTTATCTGGCACCAAAATCTCTTAACGGGTGAACAATACCAAAACGCATGAATATAATTGTTCGGTATATTGCTTATATATTGTAATCAACAGACATGAAAATCCCTCACATTTAGGCAAAATTCACAGTTTTGAAACCAAAATAAGTAACCTATGTTACTTATTTTGATGATTCGCTGAGAAAAAATTGTGTGTGTGGTGGCGGTGTGGTCACGTTCCGATACCTGATTGGTTTACAAGCAGTTCGCTTCGTGCTGACCAGCTGACCTGCTGTGCAGACGACCATCAGAAGGCCTCTTAGACTTACCAGACTGAATTTGGTGAGTTATCTTTGCCAAATCTTTGCAAATGTAAGCCACATTTTTGGATGTGTTACCATGGAAACTTCTGGAGTAAATCAGCTTTTTATCCAGTGGGGGAGACAGCGTGCAGGTGCTGCGGTCACAACATAAAGAGAGCGAGTTTTAGAAAGATAAAACTTATGATGCTGAGACGTCTGAGTTTCCCACTGTGAAGTAATGGCTGATTCATATTCTTAAGAGAAATATTAGGAATACCCTCTGATTAAGATGTTCAGTTGTCCAGGTAGAAAGAAAGTGAGACACAAACAGCACACAGCAGCAGCTGACCGGTCCCGTTCACCATGACACTCCACAAGCAGCAACAGGTGCGATGCTGTTCGTCCCATTCTCCGGCTGGGAGAAAGGTGTGTGTTCGGGTAGCAGGGGTGGTCCTAACAACGCTAATCGTGACAGAAGAAGCAGGATTATAAAAATCAGAGGAAATAGCAGTAGACACCGTAGAAAACGTGAGAGAAAACAGACTCCTTATAAGCTAGGACACAGCAAGAAAGTGAACTTTACTGCAAATGACGACGATGATGATGGTGATTTATCGACGGCTTCCGCTTGTTAAAACCAACACAATTTTAGCACCTATTTTTAGCACTTCTAAAAGGCATTTCTTAACTTTGCATCACCACCCTCAGCATAAATTTATTATTGAAAAACGAAAAAAGTTATTCACACATATTCTAACATAATAGTAATGAACACTCTTAAGGCCATAAACCTGGCAGTTATGTAAATTTTTACCGATCTTTCGCACTGAGTGCAGAGTGATTTATAATCCTCCTGGGTCCTCATTAGTTTCCTCTGTAGTGGTTAATCTTTATGGGTTCCAACGGATAAAATGTAGTAATCATGTACAATACCACAATGACAAATGGCTATATGTATGACATTTTAAAAACAAAATTCATACATTTCAGATTTCAGATTTTCAAGATTACAATACATTCAAGATTAAAAAAAAATTCTACTGCAACTTGAAATTTAATAGTGGCCATGATAAAGTGCATTACATAATTGAAGAAATAACCAAAGTGTTTTGTGGATAATAGAGAAACAAAGTAAAAAAAACTCACTTAGCCTTGCTGTTCATTTTGTCCCAATGGTGGAAATTATGCAATGTTTAATCCACCAACTTTGACGTCTTCTTGCTGAGAAGAAGCAGAACATTTCTTTGGTGTGTTATGCTTTCCTGATTTTGTTGGGGGGGAAAAACAGAGACAAGAAGGAATTTAGAGCCCCCACTTCTCTCTTGCACAACATCTTGATTTATGCTTCCTCTCTTTTGGGAGGAGGGCTTTAAAAGAGCTGTTTCTGGTTTAGGGGCCAGTTACAACAACACCATGGTGTCGAAGAAACAAGTGGTTGTAGGGGCTGCTCTTTTTCTTATTGCCCTTATTTCCAATGGTGAGTGTTTTAGGACTTTTTTTTTCTTCAGTATACTAAGATTTATATTTGATTCATTGTTCTGCTTCGTATCATTTTAAAAACTGGTAAATTTGGTTGTAAATTCCAAAAGGTGAGGGTATAATCGGAGGTAGAGAGGCAGCGCCACACTCTCGACCCTACATGGCCTCTATTCAGGTACCAGAAGGAGACACGCTAAAGCATGAATGTGGGGGATTTGTGATTGGAGATCAGTGGGTGATGACTGCAGTCCACTGTATGCCAAATGGGTGAGGATACATCATTTTAACATGAGAATTTCTGTAAAATATGTCTATTAGAAATGTTGTTTTCTTTTTGTGGAATAATTTGCTTAGAAACCTCTGTGATTCTAACGTAGGAAATATAATTTGTGCTAATATTGTTGAATGTTTTTCTATATTCTTTGGCAGTGCGAATGGAAGGAAGGTAGTGCTGGGTATCCATTCTCTGAGTGAAGCTGAAAATACAAAGCAAACGTTTGACATTTTGGAGCTTTACAATCACCCTGATTTCAGCATAGAAAATTATGACAACGACATTGCTTTAATTAAGGTAAGCTTCCACTTGTTTTTAGCATTGTTTGAATTAGAGATCAACCAAACAAAATTGGAACTGGATGCATTTCCTCTCATTGGGTCAAATACTGAAACCCTAAAGTATTATTTTTTTCTGCATAATTAAAAGCATTAAAAACAAGAAGGTCATACCAAAATCATTTTCATACACTTAAGTTCAATAACATTGTTATTAACGTTAGGAATATAGTTTCACATATGAATGCAGTAATTTTGTAAATCCTTACATTTCAACTGGATTCAAAACTGTTATTAAAGAATATGCAGCCCATTTTTCTCTTCTATCCTGAAAAAATAAATCACAATTGGCAGGTAAGATCTTAAAAAAAAAAGCATGACTCCACACCAGCCAGGGAAAGCCTAAAAGAAGCATCAGCATAATGTCAAGCATTGGCTTCATGTTAAAAAATCATATTTTTTTGATATTTTTACAGTTGGACCGACCATTAAATGCATCTGATGCCATTAGAGCAGTAGAATTCTTGCGAACAGGAGGCACAAACCCAGACACGGGAGCAGTGGTCGAGACAGCTGGCTGGGGATCACTGGACAACTTGGGCTCAAGGCCAGATAAACTCAAAGAGGTGGTCATTAATGTGATCAGCCCAGCTAAATGCAGACGTTCCGACTACTTCGGAAGAAAGTTTACCAATAACATGTTATGTGCCCATAAAGTGTGCCGACAGGACTGTGGTCACTCTCATGGAATGGAAGACAGCTGTGATGTAAGTTGCAGCTTTTATCCTTTATTTTTCTACCGAAACCGATCAGAAAATCAAGAATGTATTTATCTACTCTTACCTGTTTATTTCTGTTTCTTTAGGGTGACTCTGGGGGTCCTCTACTTTACAATGGCATTGCCGTCGGTATCACCTCTAATGGAGGGAAAAAATGCGGCCAAATTAAAAAGCCTGGTGTCTACACTATCATCTCTCACTATACTGAATGGATAGACCAAACCATGAGCACTGAGCCGGCTGGAGCTCCACAGGAAGCCAGTTAAGAGGAAGATGGAAGCTTCACAATCATGAGCAAGTTACAGTGTTAGGTCACTCTGCTTGTGCCACATGGTTTTTCTTAATGAGTTACGAGTTATGACTCTAAAGTACTCTGCACATAATGCAACCACATGTTTGATCTGATCAATTTCACCAGTGTATATCAAATACAGATATATATTTTTCTTCAAAGAATAAAACATAAGTTTGGCCACTGTTGTTTATGATCTTATACTGTGCTTTGCAAATCTATATATGTCCATTGAAATTTCTTTCACATGTGTCACTTTACAGGGAGAAATTAAAGAGTTGGGTGTGTGTGTGTGTGTGGTGGGGTGGTGGTGTTAGCTTTAGTTCTGAGCTTCACAGACCCTGTCTTTATGGAGAGGCTGGAAGTTAATGCTGAGATAAAGTCACAAGAAAAACCTGTTTGCAGTTTGCCACAAGGAGATAAAGGTACCAGAGTCAAACAAAAACAAACTGGAAATTTTAGGTACTATTCATAATGTTCTACTATCAGCATCACTTTGTGGGAACGGTTTGGCAGGGATAAGAAAACTGGCTAAAGTTGATGGGATAGTTGGATTTAGTCCTAACTGGACTTCCTCTTATTTCTTGATGTTTCACTTCGATTATAAAACACATCTTTAGCTTAAAAGGAATGAATAAAATAAAATAAATTGAAATTAAATAATGTCCAGGCTGGTGCATGTGTTGTAAAAAATTCCAGACCTAAACCTAGTTGCATTTGGATGTTTACTCAGCTTATTTCCAAAGAAAAATGAACACTTGTGCAAAGTTGATAGATATGTGATAGAGGCATCTACAGCGCAAAGGATGATCCTGCTGAATGTGGGGGGCAGAATACAAATACATTGCACACTCAGATTTGTAAAGAAAGAATCTTTTTACTTCCACTGCACAATCATTCAAAATTTGGCCTGTTAATCCCCCCCAGCAAAAGCAAAAGCAAACAAACCATACAGTTTTTTTTACTGTGCAAAATATGAAAAACCTCAAGGGGTATGAATAGGCACTGTTTACTAAACCTCATAGGCAATGACATAACATAAAATGAAGCAACATTAAAAAGATTCCCTAGGCCACAGAAAAAGGATAACATTAGAAAAGAAATATACCAAAACAAGACGTCATTTGTTTTAATTTCAAATTTATTTATCTTTTATGATAAAAAAGCATCAGTCATACCAGATAGTGATGTTTCTGCTTTTGAAAAATGGTTTTAATCAAGAACTACAGCACTTTTCTTCGGCAACCCACATATCAAGAACACAAACCTAGAAACTTAAGAGAATGCAGAAAAAACAGCAAACCAGAAAAAAATTAGGAGCAGATGTATTTCATCATTCCCTCCCATCTTGGCTCAGTGACAAGTCAGACAAGTACTGTGAATTCTGTAGCTTTCTGTTCTTTAGACAAACTAAATCAACCACCACCATTAAATGTTTCTACATTTCTTTTACATCATTTGCAGAGGTAGGTAGTACTTAGTTACATTTACTCTCTCACATTTAACTAAGTAACTTTTTCAGGGGGGGAAATTACTAGTAGTTTTGCTATGCCATACCACTTTTACTTGAGTAGTATTATTAGTAATGTTGCTCTTACTTGAGTAAAATGTCTGGATACTCTACCCACCGTGAGTAGATTCACTGAATGAAGAGCGAACATATTTAACCAAAAATAAATCAGACCCAGACATACAACTAGCGTTTATTAAAGGAGACGTCCCGTTTTTACACAAACATTTGTATTCTAAGGTAATTTTATGTCAGTTGAGCTTGGTGTGTCATTTTGAGGTCACATGAATACATAGTTTAAAGCATAAATTGTCTTTTGAAGTATTTTTTACCTTGTTCAAAGATATATACCTACTGTTAGAAATGGTATTATCCTGGGGAAAAAATGACTGAGAAAAGTATTTCTTCTACTTATTGGTTATGACTTTATTTATTTATCTTATTTATTTTCATTTTAGTCTTTAAAATACCAGAATTGGCCTATAACTATATTTTTGTCTGAGGCCATAATTTAAAAATATTAGATCAGATGTTACTCGGTACTCAAGTAGCCATTTTACCAAATACTATTTACTCTTTGTTGAGTACATTTTTGGACAGCTACTTTTTACTTTTACTAAAGAAAATGAATATGTTGAAGTAGTGCTACTCTTACTTGTGTACAATTGTGAGGGTACTCAACTCACCTCTGATCACTGGCAACTAACATCTAATACATGAAGAGGTTTGGTCAAGTTTCCTCATTTAGACGGATCATTTTTGGTTGCTAGTTTAGCTTTTGAAAACCTACTAGAGAATCATGTTAGCAGCTACAAAAGTAATTAATTTCAAATGTAATTTGGTTTACTTCACATTACCTTCCCTTTGTGTTTATCAATGCTATTTGAATCACCAGTAAAAATCTTTCCATATTGCCCACTTGTGGTGCATAAATTACATTCATATAGTCTTGACCTAATAAAGCCATATGTTCTGTATTTTGTCTGTGAGAATACAATTTTACAAATACATGTAAAGTTTTATCTGTACATAACTTTGAATATGCACATGTATCTCCCTGTGTATGTGATGTATATACTATTTATTTCAAAGCCACCATACCCCATATTTCTTTTCTTTTTTTCACCCAAGAAGGGACATTAATTATCTCTTAATAAATATGCTCCCTCTTTTTTCTCTACAGTCACATTATTTCTTTCCTGGAGCTCTTGTAAGGAAAATCTCTTCACCGTATATGCTTGACCTCCATGTGAAGCCACAAGTTTGTCTATCCCTGAAAGCAGCTCCTTCACCTGGGGATAGCTCAAACCATTGTGAGACTTTGTGACATTCAAGACATAAAATCGACTCCCACACTTTCGAATAAGGTCCTGCAGGGCTGAATGAGCTCCTGCCACGTAGTCATTTATCTTCAGAGGCCTGTGCTGGTTGTTGTCGATATGAACAAACAAGATGATGGCATGCTCTGCTACCTCTCTTCCGAAGATCCTCTGTACGCGTCCAAGCATTTCACTCTCACCCTGGGTGAAGCGACCCACCTGGAGCACCAGCAGGAAGACATGAGGTCCAGGTAAGGCTAAGGATAGGCAGTCTTTCACCAGTTCTGTGTTCTCAACCCCATCTTCATCCCACATTTCCGGGGTGTCGACCAAGATGAGCCGCTTCCCACCTGTAAAAACCTCCTTTTTTTCACAACACATAGTTGGCAGGGCTGGGTCGTGACAGGAGCCATGGAGTGAGTACGGATTGCCTCCTCTGTCTAGGATCAGATTGAGAGCAGAAGACTTTCCACTGCCAGTGAGGCCCAACAGAACAGCAGACATCTTCTTTGTTTCATCACCTTAATAACAAACAGAAAAGGATGTTACAAAAAAACTAAGAGGTTGAGAAGAGAAAAGGGAAAATAAAAGCCCCATCAAAACAACATTAAACCAAAGAGTAAAAGAAAAAATTTAACTTCACAAAAACATGAAGAAACACTCATCCATTATCTATTCCTACTTATTTTTGCAAGGGTGTTCGTGCCTAACTCCAAAATTGGGTCATTGGGCGAGAGAATACACCCTGGACAGATCGAAATTCCACACACTAACAAATAAGAATAATTCTTATAGATGGTAGATATCTGGTTTGATTTTGGATTCTTATGGACTTTTGGATTATTAAAATCAACTTCCAGATTCAACAAACCTGAATTTATAATAAATGAGGATGCCAAGAGACACCAGAGAGTGACCTGCTGTAGCTAACATATTAGAATCAGAATCAGAATCGGTTTTATTGCCATTGTTTGAGAACAAGTTCACAAACTAGGAATTTTTTTCGGTACAGTTGTGCACATAAAACATTTAACATAAGTAAAAATGAAATAAAATAAAATAAAAAAATAAAATAAAAAATAAAATAAAAAGAATGAGCCATAAGGCTAAAGTCTTTATAAATATTATAATCTGTATGTATATAAAAGAACTATGAAAAGATAAACATCCTTTTTAACATGAGAACAGCAGCAGGGTTCCATTCACAGATGTGCAGGTGAATGACAGCAGCAGATCTAAGTGTGATCAGACCACACAGTGCAGTAAAATAAAGTTACGTAGTGCAGATGGTTCTATCCTATGATGGAGGAGGTGAGGATGGACTCGATGATGGCCGTGTAGAACTGCACCAGCATCTCGGTCGGCACCTTGAGTTTCCTCAGCTGCCGCAGGAAGTACATCCTCTGCTGGGCCTTCTTGATGAGGGAGCTGATGGTTGGCTCCCACTTGAGGTCCTGGGTGATGGTGGTGCCCAGGAAACGGAAGGAGTCCACGATGGAGATGGGGGTGGGAGAGTCCATCAGGGTGAGGGGATACGGTGGGGCTGTGACTTTCCTGAAGTCCATGATCATCTCCACTGTCTTCTGGGCGTTCAGCTCCAGGTTGTTGTGACTGCACCAAGAAGCCAGCCGGTCCACCTCTCTCCTGTAGGCGGACTCATCACCGTCTGAGATAAGTCCGATGAGGGTGGTGTCGTCCGCAAACTTGATCAGCTTTACGGACTGGTGACTGGAGGTGCAGCAGTTTGTATACAGCGAGAAGAGCCAGGGGGAGAGTACACAGCCCTGAGGAGTCCCAGTGTTTGTAGTCCGATTGTCCGAGACAATCTTCCCCAACCGCACGTGCTGTCTCCGGTCCGACAGGAAGTCAGTGATCCACCTGCAGAGGGAGTCGGGCACGCTGAGCTGGTAGAGCTTGTCTCGTAGCAGTCCAGGGAGGATGGTGTTGAAGGCAGAGCTGAAGTCCACAAACAGGATCCTGGCGTAGGTTCCTGGGGAGTCCAGATGCTCCAGGATGAAATGGAGGGCCAGGTTGACTGCATCATCCACAGACCTGTTGGCTCTGTAGGCGAACTGCAGTGGGTCCAGGAGGGGGGCGGTGATGTCCTTGAGGTGGGGCAGAACCAACCGCTCAAATGACTTCATGACCACAGACGTCAGCGCCACCGGCCTGTAGTCATTGAGTTCTGTGATCCGTGGCTTTTTGGGGACAGGGACGATGGTGGAGGTTTTGAAGCAGGACGGCACGCGACAGAGCGCCAGGGAGGTGATGAAAATGTCCGTGAACACGGGGGCCAGCTGATCCGCGCAGTGTCTCAGGGTGGAGGGGGAGACACCGTCCGGCCCGGGGGCCTTCCTCCTGTTCAGCCTCAAGAACTGTCGGCGCACATCCTCCTCCTGGATGGAGAGGGCAGGGGGGGAGGAGGGGGGGTCTGAGGAGTCCTTTGATGAAGTGCTGGGGTCGTTGATGGTTGGGGTGATGGTGGGGGGAGCAGAGGTGTGAGGAGCAGACGGCTGTTCAAAGCGGCAGTAGTGTGTATTCAGGCCCTGGGCGAGAGTCCGGTCGTTCAGGGCCTGGGGGGCTTTGGGCTTGTAGTTTGTGAGAGCCCTCAACCCCCTCCACACGGCTGCAGAGTCATTGGAGCTAAAGTGTTCCTGTATATGGTTGGAGTACACAGATTTTGCTCTTCTCACTTCACTGCTGAAGTGGTACTTTGCTCGTCTGTATGTACTCCGGTCCTCGCTCCGCCGCGCTACTTCCTTCTCCTCACGTAGGCGCCGGAGTTTGGGTGTGAACCAGGGCTTGTCATTGTTATAACAAATCCTGGTGCGCGTTGGGATGATGCGCGTCTCATTGAACTGAATGTATGAGGTCACAGTGTCCGTATACTCGTCCAGATTGTCCGTGGCTGCTCCAAACGCTCCCCAGTCTGTCGTCTCCCAACATGAGCGCAGCTCCTCCACAGCTTCAGAGGTGTATTTCCTTGTTGTTATCACGACAGGCTTGGCCAATTTCAGTCTCTGTCGGTATGAGGGAATTAGGTGCACCATCACGTGATCTGATAGTCCGAGGGCAGCGCGCGGCACAGCATGATACGCTCTGCTGACTGTAGTGTAGCAGTGATCCAACGTGTTCTTCTCTCTGGTCGGGCATTTAATGAACTGTCTATACTTTGGTAAATCCTGGCTCAGGTTTCCCTTGTTAAAGTCACCAAGCATGATAACAAGAGAGTCCGGAAAAGACCGCTCCGCATGTAATATCTGGCCTGCAAGCGTGCGCTGAGCCTCGCGATCCGCGCGGAGGAGATGGAAGCCTTCCGGGTGAAGCGCGCTGTCCGGGACACTCGCGCTTAGCCACGTCTCCGTGAAGCACAAAACACAAGACGAGGAAAAGTCCTTGTTACTTCTCATCAGCAGCGCTAGTTCGTCCATCTTGTTGGGAAGTGATTGGACGTTTGAGAGAAAGATGCCAGGTAAAGGCGTGCGCGCGCCCCGTCTGCGCAGGCGGACGAGTGAACCCGCTCGCTTTCCACGGCGCCGTTTCCCTCTTTTGGTTAAAAAATGGACCAGGTCCGCAGCTGATGCTAAAAAAACTGGTAATAGGTCCGTAGGGGTGGTAGTTCTAATGCTTATAATATATAAACCAAACCTCACTTCAAAAGCTGCTGTATCCATATTGGAGAGCGATATGGACACTTTTGAGCACTGTCCTCCTGTTTTACACCTTCACCTACAAGTTCCACTAGTTTACTAGTGAAAAAATTATGAACACTTGTCAGAGTAGCTGCAGACAACATTGAAAACATTGAAAATTTTAATGGCCAATGTAGAAAGCTTGTGGAATCAGAGCCCTTGTGTTTCTTTTGTGTCCAAGCCTTTCAGTACCAGATGCTTTATATGCACCTTAAATGTCCTTGTTTATGAACATGTGCTATGGGTAGCCTAAATCTCCTCCTCTTCCGGTTGACCCATGGCTCCCCTGGCCAAAATAAAATGAATGGAAGTCAATGGAGCGATAAAAGTAATTTTTTGGTCAGCTTGGTTTTACGTCCTTATTCACACTTATGTTGTACCTCAGTTTAAATGATAAATGATGTGCATTTCGACTGTGTTTTTCAAGTGATTTGGAAATTATTTGATTGAAAAAATTGGCAATTAAAATGAGTACAAATCAGAAGTTGCACGACGTCATGCAGCCAATGTGAGCTTTTATTTTACTTTTACAAGCTTCCCAGTGAGATTGCCCAATGGCATTTTGCATACTTTGAAGGAAATCATATAACCCTCATGCAAAGGATCAGCAATCTGATGCAGAGACAACCATAACTGGAGAGCAATTTTATATTGATGAAAATGCTTTGATATAAAATTAGACAGACTTCAAAGTGCCAAAGATGTCATCACAAACTTGTCTAGGTTTTTCATTTATTTTGACAAACTGCAACAGAAAGACATTCGTATGATTTCTAAATTTGTATTTACATAAAATAAACATTTTATAGCAAAGAAGTTAGGATTCTCTTAGCAAAAAGTACTATAAGCTACTTGAAGTTCATTTTATCAAGTATACTTCTTCGTACTAAACTGGGAAAAATTTAAGTTAATTTAAGTACACTTTAGGTATACTTAAAGTATACTTCAAATAAACTAAAATGTGAACTATAAGTACATACGTAGCTAGTACACTAGCAGTATAATGTTCAAAATGCACTTGTAGTTTACATTTTGGTTCATAGAGGTATACTTAAAGTATGCTTATAGTATACTGCAATAAACTTAAAAATGTTCCAGTTTAGTACAAAGAACAAACACTTCTCTGCATATACTCTGAGCCTCATTCTTCGGAATAAGGAAGTACTTTGCCTGGAAATCACATCGGGTTTCCTGTACTCATACAGGTCTTTGTTACTCACTGAGGAATATTGGCAAACACACCCTGTAATTTAGAGCAGATAATATTTTTCAACTAAGCTAAGAAACCCTATGAGTAGCCTGTTTTAATTGCGTTTGACATCCATTTTTACTGAGTTCAGACTTTTCAGCTCCCTGTCCGTGACACCAGACAGAAGTCTGAAAAGTAACCCAGTCCCAATGTCTGCTTTTTGAAAGGCTGTCCAAAGCAAGACTTGTCAACCTTTTTTATTACCCCTTGACACACCCTTGGCTACTTGCCTGTAAGCTTGTCTGAGGACAATTTTTACAACATAATGCCTGAGCGGCCGCGTCTGTAACAGCATCATACTGACAAGATGAACATCAGTTCTGGATCACATTGTTTAAAATATTGTTAAAAACAGCTGAGAGGGGGGCGATGAAGTCCTTAGGGGGGACTCCTTAAACTCAATGTTTCTTAGAGGAGAGGTCATCAGGCAGGGGGGCAAGAACAGTTTAAATCATTTGAGAACAAGACGAGAGAAACAGTTTCCAGGCCCAATGGAGACTTCCAGTGCCCAAGGGGCTGCTTGTGATTTACAGCTTGGCAATCCAAAATCAAACAGGGAATTTCCTAAGACAGACTTTATACCGCTACAGGACTTGACGTTTTTAATTTCTTTGTTTTGACTAGCCACAAGAAAATAACCATTACAAGCTTTCCTGTGCTTTTTGCTCTTTGGCACCTTTTGCCGGTTACACTAATATATATGACAGGCCGCATAGTGGTTAACCTTGCAGCTTTAAGCTAACATGTTCTGCGTGGTAATACATAGAAGATATAAAACCAAACTTGTTGCTTTAATGTACGATAAGAGTGTTAATGGTGCCATGGGAGCTTGCAATTCCAAGGGTTCAGAGTTGACAAATTCTGCCAAACAATCATCCCATCTTTGAGCAGGACAGCATTAAAACTATTCAGGGCTTGACAAATGTCAAGCAGTGGAAAACCTCAGGCAGTCCATGGGCAGGAGTCATCATAAATTTTCGTCAGATAGAGGGAACATATTGTGGAATGCAAAACACATGGATAAAGTATTTCAGATTAAGGGTTCTTTGAAGCAGTAACAAACTGTTGTGCTTTTTACTTCTTAGGATGGGATCATTTAATGCAGTGTTTATCAACCATGTTCCTCAGGGCCCACTGTCCTGCTGGTTTTAGGAATTTCCCTTCTGCCACACACCTGACCTGAATAACTGGGTGATTAATAGACTTCTGCAGCACTTGATGCCATGCAGGAGCTAATGCTATTATTTGAATCAGATGTGCTGGAACAGAGATTCAGCTAAAGCATGAAGGACAGTGGGCCCTGACGATCAGGGTTAAGAAACACTGATTTAATGTATATACTATAGACTCAGGGTATGAGGTAAGCCGTAGCCAAACTTTTAGAGATCCTTTTTTCCCCTCTTCTAATAACAGTAAAAACCAGTGGATGAGCTCTCTTATCTTTGGCTGATAAGACCTAGAGACATTCGAGAATAGCTCATGCTTGTACATCTAAGCCATATTTCAACTACGAACTACCGAACAATAGAGCACTTTATTGGGTGCACTGGTTCGTTTTGTTGTTAATACAAATGATGAACCAGCCAGTCCCATCACAGCAAGTCAATACATTAAGGTACCTTATGATGATGAGCATTAAAAGGGGAGGAAACTGGATTTAATTGACTTTGAACATGGCATAGTTGTTGGTCCCAGAGGAGATGCATCAAGAGTTTCAGAAAGTGCTGAACTACTAGGTTTTTCATACACATATATCCCTCAAGTATACAAAGCATGGCAGAGGTTGATGAACAGAGCCTATCTAAAAAAAAGATGTTTGTTGTGTTTAAACATGTTTCCAGCAAATAGGATTGGGGTTTTCTTTGAAACCAGGATCATTTTCTCATACAGTAAAGACCAATATTTTATTGCACAAACATTGTCTGAAATTAGGTCCACGACTCAGAATACTCTGCTAACAGGAAATTTTGACCTTTGGCCAACAAGAGAAAGCATCCAATGAGCAGCAGTTGATTGGACTTAAATGGACAGACTGGTTCAAGATAAAAAAAGAGGCAACAATAGTTCAATTAAGTAATAAAAGTTAAAATTAAAGTTAAAGTTAAAATATTGGTACAGTGGAGCCCCACCTATTTGCAGGTTAGATTTAGGAAATCTGCCCCTTTGCAGATTTGATCATAGTGTATATCTAATGTATTCGAAAGAAATGGTGCAAATTTGGAAGATGAAATAGCAAGGCAAAATGCTACTTGCAACGCTATTGGCGGGCATTTGCAAACCAATTTGCACCAGATTTCACTAGCTAGGACCACGCTACAGATGGAATTAACTATTCACAAGCAAGAACAATGCTACAGATTCTGAATTTTAACAGTTTATTGAAGTCGTGAAGGATCAAAAGGTCTGGGGAGAGATAT
The DNA here is from genome assembly GCA_028564705.1 of Apricaphanius iberus. Taxonomy (NCBI): domain Eukaryota; kingdom Metazoa; phylum Chordata; class Actinopteri; order Cyprinodontiformes; family Aphaniidae; genus Apricaphanius; species Apricaphanius iberus. Next base: position 1,083,329 of record JAPXFQ010002510.1, read on the forward strand.
TGTCGGAGACCTAGAGAAGACTCAGTATGGGGGCGCAGTCTTCAGGAAAATAGTCTTTCCGAGCCTGCTCGAGACCCCCCGACGGGACCTAGAGAGAGATGTTAGAAGGGTGGTACAGGAGTGAACGAGAGCGCGGAACAGGGATGCTGCGAATGGTGGATGCTGCAAAAGAAAGGGGGAGAGGTTAAGAGGGGCGGGTCGGCAGGACAGAGAGAGAGAGAGAGAGAGAGAGAGAGAGAGAGAGAGAGAGAGAGAGAGAGTCGGGAAGACCCAGAGAGAGAGAGAAATAGAAGGCGGGTCGGCAGGACCCAGAGAGAGAGAGAGAAGGGTAAGGCGGGTCGGCAGGACCCAGAGAGAGAAGGAAAGGCGGGTCAGCAGGAACACGCGACCTATAGGGATGGGAAGGGAGGGGCGAAAACGAATGAGACAGAAGAGAAATGAGAGGCAGGCAGGTATGTGTATCGCAGCGGGATTAGAAGTGCAAGAGACCCCGGTGATGCCAGGTGCGACAAGTTTAGGGCTGATTAGGACGAACAAAGCAAGTTCAAAGCGTGGCCCTGCTCCTGAACTTAAGTTAACTTTGTTAACTACATTTCACTAGCTAGGACCACGCTAATGATGGAATTAACTATTCACAAGCAAGAACAATACTACAGATTCTGAATTTTAACAGTTTATTGAAGGCGTGAATGATCAAAAGGTCTGGAGAGAGATATTGTCGGAGACCTAGAGAAGACTCAGTATGGGGGCGTAGTCTTCAGGAAAATAGTCTTTCCGAGCCTGCTCAGGACCCCCAAAAAGGTCTTGATAAAGTGATTAACTGAGAAGCGAATGCACATGGCATAGATCAGATTATTTCGGATCGATATGCTGAAGAGTGCCAGCAGACTAGAGTCTGGATTAATGTCAGAGATCCCTGAACAGGCGACTTAGGTAGCTGCACCTATGTGAATGGAATGAACGGAAGAGAATTAGGGGGAGATGCCGGACCGGTGGAGAATCTGATGACGGGGATTCAAGAACCAGAACCGGGTAGCTGGGCTTTCGATTCGGTGATGAACCGCGCCTTAAATTGTGAGGCGTTAGCGGATAACCGGGACTGAACACAACGGGATGGCTTACAGGGACTGAGGTCAGAACCCCAAAAAGGTCTGGAGAGACTAGCCCAGCAGTGAATGGGCGTGACACAGATAATCCAGACCATTGCGGATGTAGGCTCAATGCAGGGAAGGGGAATGACGGCTTAAAATTGGATGGTTTTTGCGATCCCTGATCAGGCGGCTGAGGTGCCAATGCAGACTGAATTAATGGAAAGAACTTGGGTGAGAAACGGGAAAGGCGGAGAATCTGGCGAGAGTGACTAGTGAATCAGAACCTGGTAGTGGGGCTATTTGATTCACCTTTCTGTAAAGCGCCGATTCACGAAGTTTTCCATGAAAGGAACCCCAGCAGATTGCATGAAACCGATGACATGGGGTCTGGTCGCATTAATGCAGACCAGCAATCACGGCAATCCATTCAGCAATGGAAGATGGACTTCTGAGATGCGGTGGTGAGGTTGAGCCAAGGCTCTGAATTTCTGAAAAGAGAATCAGCAATTCGGTTTAGGTGACCGGGGACAGAAGCTGCATAGAGTGAACTGATGTTGGGCTGATGGGGAGAGAGTGCGGATGAGCTGCCTGATGGTGGGTGGATGAGATCGACCTTTATCAATAATGTCCATAATGGCTGCATTGTCTGAGTGGATGAGAATTGAGAATTGTGACCATGGGCGTTTAGGTGAGCTGCATTTCTGAAAAGCATGAATCATGTAGACATGTGCAGAACTATCTAAAACACAGAAAACGGCGTAGAAGAGGCTCTCTGCTGCAAACAACCATGGCTGTGCCAATTTGAGGTGGAGGACGGATGATATTTCATTTATTTATGTCGCGGTTTTTATTTATTCATTCATATATATATATTTTTTTTAATGCTCGAACCTTCATTCTTATGCATGCAATCGAATTATGAACTAAATCCCTTTAATTGAGACGACGGATTTCAATGCATGACTTAACAGACTTCTGTAGGAAAGACCAGCATTTGGAATGGGACTTTACATGCGCCGTTAACTAACAAACTATCGGAATAAATAATCTCTCGATCGGAAGGAAATTTGATCCGACTGAATTTGATGGGGTCAGAGTAATCTGAATGACATGTTTACATAAACCATTCAGGCTTTTAATGCAATTTCTTGAGTCCAAGGAATGATGGGAACCGTGTCACTGATGAGGAAGCTTTGAACGGCGGAAGCTGGAAGCTATGGTCGGAACAGGGCATGCACTGGGCGGAGGAGACGAAAAGAGAAGCCTAAAAAGAGCGTTGTAAGAGGAGCGGCTGAAGGGGATCCCCCTGAGCCACAAAGTACACTGAGAGCCGCCGGACATGTCGGAGCGGCGACAGAAGCAGCAAGCGCGAGAGGATGCCCGGGCGAGAGACGCTGAAGCCCGGCACGAGCCAGTGCGAGGCGCTGAAGTCCGGCACGAGCCGTGAAGGGATGAAGGAGGAGAGGCCTGGGGCGGGTGAGCCAAAGCCGCGACTAAAAGGTGCTGAGGAGATGGCTCGAGTCGGAAGATGAAGCTCTGAGGCGAGGCAGGTGAAGCGGAAGAATGAGGAGGCTGGCCCGAGCAGCCACCAGAGGTAGAGGCAAGCAGCGTGGGAACTCCCACTGGAAGTTCTGATGAGAAGAGGCCGAAGCCGGGGGAGATGGATCGGGACCTGGCTGGCTCGAGGGGAGCCGAACACGATGAGAAGCATGGCGGACCGAGGGCTGAGGAGAAGCCCCTGCAGATATGTGGCCGGTGGAGGTAACAGCTCATTCAGACCAAACTTTGCCGCCAGGCATCAAACAGCTCAAACGGACAAAAAGTTGCTGCTTAGAAAACTCAAACCCCACTGCTTGCACATTTGTACTCTGCGTCGGTTAGAATAGAATAGAATAGAATAGAATAGAATAGAATACAATAGAATAGAATAGAATAATCCTTTAATAGTCCCACCAGGGGAAATTCGGTCGTAAACAGCAGCCAAAGAAACAACAAATATACAACATCTGGGATGCAGCAGTCTGTCACTGAAGGAGCTCTGCAGTTCAGCAACATTTCCATGCATGGGGTGGGAGACTCTTTCCATCAGAGATGTTATTTTAGCCAGAGTCCTTCTGTCTCCCACCACCTGCACTGGATCCAGGCTGCATCCTAGAACAGAGCTGGCCTTCCTGATGAGTTTATCCAATCTCCTCCTCTCAGCTGTCGATAAACTGCCGCTCCAACATAAAATACTGTACAAAATGACTGAAGCCACCACAGAGTCATAGAAGGTCCTTAACAGCGCTCCCTGAACTCCAAATGATCTCAGCCTCCTCAGCAGGTAGGGTCTGCTCTGACCCTTCCTGTAAAGAGCATCAGTGTTATGGCTCCAGTCCGGTTTATTGTTTAGGTGAACACCCAGGTACCTATAAGAGTCCTCTATCTCAATATCCACTCCCTGGATGTTCACCGGTGTCAGTGTGGTGGGTCTGTGTCTCCGGAAGTCCACCACCAACTCCTTTGGTTTTTCCAGCATTGCAGCGCGTCACGGCAAGCGGTCAGCAAGCGGTCGGGGATTTCTTAAAAGAAGATATTTAACTGATTACCTGGCAATCTGATAACTTCCACCAAATAAAGTCTGATTTTTCCCTGAGTCTCCAACTCCCCAGACTTCCACTTCCATCTAGCCGACTCCCCTCTGATCACTGCAGAGACCCTGCTCGTTGAGTAGCTACAGCGCATGGCTCATCCTCCATGCTCCCCTCTCCCCGAGTGGCTCCAGCCGGCGGCTCGGATTGTCTTCTCCGCTCCCCACGTGGCTCCAGCAGGCGGCTCGGCTGGTCTTCCCCGCTCCCCACGTAGCTCTCGCCCGCGGCTCAGTTTGTCCCATGTATGCCTGCATCCCGTTGCTGATTGGTTGCTGCCCCGCGTTTGCTCTCCCAAAGTTCAATTTTCCAGACTTCATGCAGCAGCAGCCTAGATGCCATGAGTGATCGTCGGAGCAGCAGCCGCTGCCCTGACGGGCCCGATGAGATGCGTGGCAGCCTGCTGCGGCTTGACGCCCACTGGCTGCATAGGTACCATAGACTTTGCATGTAATCGAGCTGCCCTACCGCCTCGCGGCAAAGTGAGGTGTGAAACCACCATTATGCTCCTTGGACGGATCGACGCCCCGAGCGTGAGGACATCCATGCTGGGTACGATGAAGCGAAGACGTAGAGCGAGGTAAGCGAGTGAAACGCACGCAACTGTTCTGTAACAGGTTCACTTCCTCTTTGTAACAGGTCCAATTTTTTAGCTTTGTCTAGTCTCTTAACTCTAGTCTAGTTCTAACTACATGTCACCGCGGGATGGAGAGAATTAATTTTGATCGCTTTTTATGTCTGATAGATGTGAAGAGATTGACAATAAAGTTGACTATGACTTTGAAATGATCGCGAAAACGAACGAGACAGAAGAGAAATGAGAGGCAGGCAGGGTTTATGTGTATCGTAGCGTGATTAGAAGCGCAAAGGAGCCCAGTGATGCCAGGTGCGACAAGTTTAGGGCTGATTAGGACGAACGAAGCGAGTTTAAAGCGTGGCCCTGCTCCTGAACTAAAGATAACTTTGTTAACTACATTTACAACACCTTGTTAATTTACAAAACAAGGCATCTCTGAAGTAAAAGGCTTATACTCTGGTACTACCCATGTCAACCTAAATAATGCAGTATTCTGAAATTGTGCCAGGCATATATATATTTTTTTTTTCAAAATATACAGTGAAAACTTTGGCAGTTTTACATTGCAATTTAAACAATCTTTCCTGATTTTTAAATATTTTTAAAATGGAAGAGCATAAGACACAACTTCAATTGTATTATTTATTATTTTAGTTATGCTTCATCATATGGGTTTATTTGAACAATTGAAATCTTGTTTTTTTTAGAAACCATATAAAAACTGAAGAATGACTCTTACTGTCAGGGGTTTTTGTATGGAGCTGCAGCATGGAGCTGTGGCTGATCACTGCTTCCTGAAGACTCTGTCTCTTTGCTTCATATTTCTGTTTTTCTTCTGCTTCTTTCTGTCTTTCCTCTGCATGTTTTGCCTTCAGGTCCTCTATTTCCTTGGCTCTTCTTTCCTCTCGTTTTTTCACCAAGTCCAAAAATCCGTGCTCCTTCTCCTCTGCCTCTTGCACCTTCTGCTTAAGCATGTTCATGGCTGAGTCCTCCATACACCGTCTCTTTGATTCAGCCAGCATTGCCTCAGTGTAACCAGTTTCACTGTTTTCAGTGAGCACGTTGTTCACCATCTCAACTAAAGCATGCAGTCCACCACTTGCAGTAAACTTTGTGATTCGACAATATCTGCCATCGCACACATTTATCAAATCCAACAGGGTGTCATCCAGTGTATCAGTAACTTCTCCGTCTTCCACGGATAGAATTACCAGGTGTCTCAAAGCCTCTGCTCCAAAGTGTGATTGCAGGATCTCCACCATTCTTCTCTCCTTTTTCGTATAATACCCCCCTTGAATCAAAAGAAGAAATGCACTGATTCCATCTTTGCAAGACTTGAAACAGCCATCAATGGTCTGGCCAATAACCTCATCTAACATGTCTGCTTTTAAATCTGCATAATGCAAGCTGATTGAATGCCCCTCCATTATCAAGTCACAGACTTGTTTGGATCCCTGAGGACTAAAGACTGCCTGATAACTTTTATCTCTAGAGCTGTTTTGGAGCAGAGATGCCAAGGCGGACCATTCCTCAGCCATGGCGACGGCCATCATATGTTTGGTGTTGGTTAGCCCGTCTGTCAAGCAAAGCATAGCAACATTTCAAGTCAGTGCAAATCTACATACTTAGTGGACACATTTTAAATAGGCTGTTGGTAAAACATGTGTTTTGTTTCTAAATGAAATTAGAAATAAAAACAGAATAATATCACTGCACAAATCTCACAATGGGAACTCACCTTTAGACATGTCTTTTGTAGATCAGTCGGTCTAAGGTCAGAGATGAAACTGAACACTCCGGCTCTGTAACAAATAACCTTCCCTATTCCACCTACTGCACTTGTACTGTTAGTATCAAGGAAGTTCATACCAAGAATGCAAATTCCACAGAGTGGGGATCTTCCTTGTGCTTGTGAAAACAAAAGAACTCCCATTTTAAGTCAGTAGATATTCTTCTGTTGCATTGTGCTGCAAAATATTCCTACTGCATTTAGCTTTTGATGTTTCTTCATGTTACCACCACAATATTCCAGGGATTCTACTGGGATTTTCTCCACAGACCAACACAAAATCTTTATAAAAACTGTGGCATGAATTAATATTGAGTCTACTTTAATCTGATGTCCCTAAATAAATTCTAATGTAACTAATGTGCTTCAGAATGAACCTAATCAGTAAATAGAGCCCATCTGTGTTTAACTTGGTATACGTATAAAAGACCAATAAATATCGGACACATGTCAAGGACACTTTTGGACATACACCACATGCCTCCATTTCATCGGGCAGGGCTGTTTTCAGGCCATTTCAGGGACCAACGCAGTACCTGAATGGGAGTATGTACTCAGAAATGAACATAATGAGTCAGATCAAGCAGAAAAAAAGCCCTACTGCTTCCATGTTGATTCAGTTGTTATCAGGGTAATTGAACAAGATCTTTTTCTGATCTCTTTGCCCACTCCTCTGAGCTGCCATGTCTCCATAATCGGTCCTCTTAAATAATCAGCTACAGACACACGCAAACCACACCATTTCAGCAGCAAACTTGTCACTGGCCAGTGCATAAGGAGCACAGAACAGCAGAAATAACAGCTAAAGTATTATGGAAGTAGCAGGGTTGTGTTTCTTTATCGAATAGTGCTAAGAAGAAAGCCATTGTTGGAAAAAAAAGCCATAACCAGTCCTACATGTAGAAAAAAGTACTTTTTTAAAGAAGAGTGAAAAAAACTGGCTTACATGCAAAAAAAAATGCCCATCACCTTGATTACACCATCAGTATGATGACAAATTGTGGTGGCATCATAATTCTGTGGGGTTGTGTTTTCTCAGCAAAGAAAGGAAATTAGTTGGATCTGATGGGAAGATGGAAGGTAATGAATATCAGCTAAGCCTGAAATCAAATAGTTTTAGTCCAAGTGACACAAAAGAAACACTACAAAATATATGAAACTGGGATACAGCTTCACCTTAGAATGACAAAAGTTCTAAACAAGCAGCTGATCTTTAATGGATGGTGGCTTGAAGCTGTAAAAGTGAGAAAAGGTAGTTGTACAATGTTCAGACTGGGGGGTGCCAACTTTTGAGGGTTTTTGTGTTTATCGATGAGGCAGCATCTTTGGAATCTGGAAATAAACAGCTGCTTGTTATGATTTTGTTTCATTGTAGTCTCTTTGGCTGTTGCTTTTGGGGCCATTGATACATGTTAGCTATTACTGCTGAATCAGTCAGACCGTTGAAATTGTACTGATGGGAAACTGTTTTTTAATAGTATGTAAAATCCAAAGTAAAATTTTGCTTGTGTGAAGGAAGAAAATTTTTCCTTCATATCCATATATATTATCATTAAAAACCGCTCCAAAGAACAAATAAATATATAATGAGGAGGAATAATCTGCTTCGTCTGCATAACATGAGGAGTTCTGTTTCTTTGCCAATGAAGGATATCAGCAATTGTTGCATATTACTGTGGGATTACACCATCATCCGCAGCTGACTCCTGCAGCTGGAAAAAGGGCCCATGAAAGGAACATACCAAAAGATAAGATGGGGGGATCCATTTTTAAGTTAATGAAGCATATTTTTGAAAAACTTATTTTATCATTCATTTGGAGCCATTTGTAAAATAAATCATCATAAAGTAACTATTATCATAATAAATATTTAATTTTTAAACAGAAAAACCTAACAAAATAGGAAACCTGTTTTCCCCACACCCATATGTTTAAAGTGGTTTGCTCCGTTGCTATGCCATTTTGTGTGGACTTTCTCCAGGATGATTAACAGAAATATGTATTAACTCGACCGAAAAAAACAAAATAACTAACAGTGTTCGTTCGTTATTTTGTGTTCTGTGACTAGCACAGCTATGGCTAGTATTCGGAGAGTGAACGGGACATTTTCTGGAGTTAACCCCGCTGTCAGGTATAGTTTTTATCGAGTTGTGTTGAGGAAAGACGGACTCACTGCAGCTGTCAAGCTAGCCAGGCTAACATTAGCTCCAACCGCTGTCCGTTGAAAGCTTTTGCAACACAATTAGCATCGATGTTAACGAACTTTAATGGTTATGTGAGGACAAGCTTTTGTTTCTATGCTGTATAACCGACAATGCTTTAAACGTGCAAGTAAAGGCACATAACAGTGGGATACCACATCCTGCTTATTATTTCATGTAATGATGGTAATAACTATATTTTAGATAAATATAGAATTGTAAATTACGTGTAATCCTAAATAACACTGAGAACAAGGTCTTGCAAAAACAGTCTTGGCCCTCAATCTTTTTTATGCTATGTGACCTTACAGTCACAACCTTCGATGTATTTGATTGTAATTGTAATGTTATAGATCAACACAAAGTACATTATTCTGAACTGGAAGGCTTTTGAAATATATGTGCTTTTAAATGTATCTACAAATGCAAATCTGGAAAGTGCACGTGTACTCAGAGCGCCTCAATCTATGTTTTCGTAGAGCCACATTCTATTCAATTTATTACACTTAATCCCAGTGGGAAAATTCAACATTTTCATAGATGCTAATGGCTGTGGGCCGAAGTATCAAGTAGCAGTCTGTATTACAGTGAATGGTTTCAATCTCTGACTGAAGACACTGTGGTTTGTGTAATGTGAAATTTGTTCAGAGTTTTCTGTAATTCTTATTTTTATTTTATGAATGACAATTTGCACAATAATCTCCAGATGTTCCAGAACAGAACCAGCCTTCTGTTTGAGGTTATTGCTGTTTTCCGTTGCAGTCCTACCTGACTGTATTTCAGGATACTTGTTAACAGCTAATTTTCTACTGTATTTAGATCTGGACTTCAGATGGAACTATTCTGACCCATTATTATACTTTGATCTACACCATTTTATTATATTGTGTAATAATACCTATAATATATGTCTGGGTTTGTAGTCCTACAGTAAGGTGAACTGTTGGCCCAATTTCAGTTTTTTTACAGCCTTTAAACCAAGCTATTACCTGCAACTGTTTTTTTTTTCACTGCAGAGGAAAAACAGCTCTACAGCATGATGCTTCCACCACCATGCTTCACAGTTGGCTTTTTTTCCAAGATGAGAGCATTTGTGGATGGCAGTGTAGTATTTGCATGCTGTTCAAAATTTTATTTTGGTATGGTCTGACTGGAATACCTTCTTTCACAAGTTGGTGTGTGTCCTTTCTGATTTATTGTGAACAAAATGCCAATAGAATCTTCCTCCTGAACTGTGGATCTCTGCAGCTCGTCCAGATTTACCATCAACCTCTTGACTAATTATCTGATTGATGTCAGTTGCATAGATAGGCCATGTCCTTGTAGGTTGTTTTTTTCCCCAATCTTTTTGGTTGATGAATTGGAGCAATTGGATGAATTCATGATGCTCTTTGTTTACTAATGTTGTTTAACAAACCTATATAGCTTCCACTAAAAAGTCAGATTTATCCTGAGTTTAAATTACTGGCCGGTAGTTACTACTTAGGTGACATCAAAAGGCAATTGATTGTATTAGATAATAATAATAATAATAATAATAATAATAATAATAATAATAATAATAATATTGTATTAATAATATAAGGGCTATCAGAGTACATAGGGCTGATTTGAAAGCCAGATTTTTATTTTAAGAAAGCCTTGTAGAATCTTTCCCCACCCACCCACTGGACCTTAGTTTTAGTATTCAACCAGGACCTTATTTTTAGCAAATTTTATGTGCTTTTCACTCAACCTGAGAGGTTTTGAGCCGTTCAGCAGTATTTATACAGCCAGTCTTGATCAGCTTGATTGTCTTCCAGGCCGATTTGAGGGCTTAACAATAAAACAATAATGAAAAGCTGATGAATCTGCCGCGGCATCATCCGGATCTGGCGAATCTTCCGCGAAAAAAAAAAAGACTGGCAGTCCTGCTGCCGAGTAATTGTGTATTACGTCCAAATCAGCCCGGAAGAAAATACAGAAGCACCTCTGAGGCATTCTTAAATCCAAGGAGAATATAAACATGGTAAAATTAAGGCGTTTGGGGCAAATTAAACCTTATTACAAATGGCATTTGGACTGCACCGAGCAATCCCATTCTCAGGATTGCCCGGGGCAGTCAGTTTGAGCCGTTCAGTCATTCTGAACGGCTCAAACTGGCTCAAAACTTCTCAGGGTGAGTGACAAAACATAAAAATTGCACAAAAAAAAGAAATAAGGTCCAGGTTAAAAAGGAAAAAGCTTAAGTGATTATGAATACTTTTGCAAGGCACTATATTCTAAACCAATACTATATTTAAATGTAAAGAATTAAAGCTATTGCTTAATTCTAGTGGTAGTTTAACTTGCAGGGATGTAAAAAGAAAAAAATACATTTTTTTCCATATTTGCATAATTATCATTTTCTTCTGTTTTTAGTTGCTCTCGGCTTCGCCAAGTTCAAGCCCTGCTCTGTGAAGGAGGCTCTGTCACCCCTGATGGCATCCTGTGCTCTCTTGGTATGTAAAGGTGTACACTATTTCACTAAGTAGTAGAATATTATGTTTGCCCTATGACTGATTTAGACTTATTCCAAAGCTAATACATGACAACACCCCTTTTTGACTAAATCAGGAATAGACAGCAGATATAATGAGGGATGCACGGAGCTGGCAAAATACCTTTTCTACGGGCTGTATGAACAGAATCAACCATACACGGATCATGACATTGATGACTTTCCTGAAGAAATGCTTGACGGTGAGGTTCTCTTCAGTCTTGTTCTGCCTGTTCTCGATCTGATTCTATCTTAGACTCATTCCTTGTCTTGACTTGTCAGACGTGATCATCCTGATAAAGGCAGAGTGTGTCCATCTCTACTGCAACCCACTGAACTATAGTTACCTGTTGCCCTACGTATCACACTGGAGGAACCTGCATCTGTACTGCATGACAGAGGCTGAGGTAACAGCCCCCCCCCCCGATAATAATTATTTATAATCCTGAACTGATAACCCCCTTGAGGGACACTTTAATTCCACTTTGCATGAAGTCTGAATTATTGTTCAGTACTTGACTGTTAACTTGTTTACATAAAGTTTCACTTTCCTTTTGACATTTTGGATCCAATCATTTTTTTACATGAAATTTTTATTTTCTGATACTGTATTGGTGAAAAAAGGTTTTCTGGGACTTCATCGATTTTTGAAGAATTCGAAAAAGAAAATTTTATATAATCGATATATTGCAATATACATGAAACAGACAGTATCTGTCACTAATGGTGATTCACAATATATTGCAGCTACCTCACAATCATAATATTATATGCAATATTTCGCAAAAGACTGCTTGGATTGCAAAAATTGTTGGTTAATATATTCAGAGTTTTATTAAATTGCATTTTTCATGCTAATACAGTAGTTAGCCAGTTGGAGAGATTCTCATGTCAGCAGATTTCCTCACCACTGTTGCCCAAAATGCAAAATGTCACAGAGATATTAAAGCACAGATGAGGCAGGACGAAAACAGGAATATGTTGCAAGTGAAATCATCACACTATTTACATATATTATTGCAAAATTTTCTAATGTTTTACAGCCCTAACAATAAAAATTACTCAGATACACAAATACAGCCAAAAACCAAACATTCACAAAACCATTGCATTGTTCCCTAAGAAATAACTCTCACCAGTTCTCAAACAACTCAAAACAACACCTGGTAGCATTTTAACTGCCTGTATCACATTGGCCATGGCTAGGATAGATGAAGCAGCGGGACCGTAGCTAAAGCCGCTCCTTCTACTCTCAAATCAACGCAGGGCTGAACGATTAATTGCATTTGCAATTAAATCGCTATTTGATAAAATGCGATTTGACTTGACGTAAACATATCTGGTAAAGTCACGTGACTTGCAAACAGCTCAAACAATGCAGAGATAGAAGGAAACATTGCACTTTTAACATGTTATAAAATGTTTTAAAGCTTAACACAATCCAACGCTGCACAATAGTTGGTACCAAAGAGGAACAGTACATAAGTTGTGAGAAATTATATATGAAAACGTTGATGTTGCGCAACACCAGGTACTGCAGAACCCGCCTTAATGCCTGACGAAATACACTACGAAACTTTATCAACAACTAAGAACATCATACCACTAGGGATGTGAATCTTACAACATCTCACGATTCAATTCGATTCCGATTCTTGGGGTGACGATTTGATTCAGAAACGATTCTCGATTCAGAAGCGATTGTCGATTCAAATCAATTTTTTTCTTAATCAATACTCTTTCATTCATCATTTGTGTTTGTAATACACACAACTTGATCTGCCAAGTGTCTTTGATGAAGTTAGCCATGAATGTAATAGGGCATCAACACTTAATGGATTTTACAATCTATGTTGAGAGAAGGGATCTGGTCCAAAAGTAACAAGACAAGAAATTGAAACTGCACATCCAAGAACTTTTAAACAAAATTTCTAGTCTTGAAAAATAAAATGCTGATATATTTTAAGAAGAAAAAAAAAAGTATTTTGTTTGTTCTTTGGTACGTAGTAGAAAATACATTGAAAATATTTAGTATGCACCAAATATTGCGTATCAACCATCATTAAACAGAAATGTATGGCTTATGTTATTATTTTCATTGTTTTTGTTAGAAATTTCAAAAGTCCTAACGTTATATATATTTTGGACTTCCTTGAAAGCGCCACAGGTGTGCAGCGCTGCTGGATGTTTATGTGTAGCTTATAAAGAGAGATCGCTCTTATATATTTGCAGATTTATAGAAAAATAAATAAAACTTTAGCCAAGGGTGTCATTAGCATTACGCGAAGCGAAAATGTAAAAAGGTTCAGAAAACATATTTTTTGAGAATCGATTCTCAAACATTTCGGATCGATTCTGAATCTTGTTAAATAGGAATCGAGATTCAGACGTGAATCGATTTTTCCTCACACCCCTACACACAACCATATATGAGAGTTGCACGGCTAAACTGACTGCCACCAGTGTTTCATTTTCCAGTAAACAAACTTCTAGATGACAGGGATCGCTGACCGAGCTGTTTGAAAGAATCGCTCCTTACAAAAAGAAAAAATCGGCACACTGAAATAATTCGTGCTATAACGAGTTTTATAGCCAAGGGTAGGCATGATAAGCATGATGAATAAGCTAGGATTCAATCTCACAAACACATTTTAGCCACATTTGACCTGCGCTGTATAGAAAATGCCGACAGAAAGTTAAAGCCGCACCGAAAACAGTGGAGTGTTTTGAAACAACTGACCTGTGATCAAACCGTACTACAGAGCCATACCAGAGTCTGAAAATGCATTAGATCGATGGAGAATTAAAAATCAGAGCTTGTTGCTTCAAGCATCCTTCTTCCCGGATAACCCCACCGGAAGACCTGCTAGCTGGGATCAAAAGGAAGGAAACCTTGATTGCAGAACGACGCCGATGACCATCAAGTGTGATGATTAAAAGTAGATTAAGTTGTTTATATTTGCCTTTGTCTTAAAATAAATTATGTATAAAGAAATCTGTTTATAATACACAATATTTTTGCTTGTATTAATTAAAAAATGCATGAGAAAAGCGGCATTAAAATAATTGCAAATTAAATCGCAATCGCAATATTGAAGAAAAAAAAATCACAATCAGATTATTTTCCAAAATCGTTCAGCCTTACCGGTGAGGACATTTTGAGTTCCCGGCGAGTTAAGTCCACATTCGCATTGTAAACAAGAGGACCACTCTTTGCTACATTTTGCAGCATGATGCTGCAAATCCTTTACAAGTCTGTTGTGGAAAGTGTCATCTCTTCTTCTACCATCTGTTGGGGTAGCATCATCAGAGCCAGGGACTTAAAATGGCTCAACAACCTGATAAATAAGGCTGGTTCTGTTCTGGGGACGACTGTGCAAAAACTAGAGATTGTGACGCAAAGAAGGATTCTTTATAAAGTTAAAAAGATTATGTACAACCCTGAGCATCCTGTTCATGAGACTATCCTACAGCAACAGAGTATCTTCAGTAGGAGGCTTCTCCAATTTCACTGCAACACAGACCATTACAGGAATTCCTTTCTCCCCACAGCCATCATGGTCTACAACAACTCCTTGAAAAACGAATTAGTAATGAGCTACAATAACACTTAATTTCCCTCTGGGATCAATCAACTATTTTTGAATTGAATTGAATTGACTATGATGTTTAGCTTTGATATTTTTTAAGTAGTAAAGTTAATCACGATCAATTGCAATAGAGCCTTGTCCACCCGTAGCTGGGTATCTCATAACACAGAGATATTTTTTTTCGGTTTGGCCTTTAATCCACACGTAAACGCAGATTTTCGGCACAAAAAATAATCTTTCAAAAAACTCTGGCCAAAGTGGAGAACTCCATTTTCTCTGTTTTCAGTATCTGTGTGTGGACAGATGATAACAGAGTTTTAAGTACCATAACATCACTATCTGGGACAAAAAATGCTCCAACATCACAGTTACAGCGTCAAAAATCAACAGACTTAACGCTGTGCTACGACCAAAGTAAGAAAAAAAAAACTTTCTCACTCTCTCCTGACACAGAGCCTCCTAATTGTTCAGAATTATTAATAATAGATTATTCCTAAATGTTCAGTGCTGCTGAGCAGGGGCGTATCCAGGAGGTTAATAAATAGGGGCTAAAAGGGGCCCTGGGTTGGTTTGGGACTGTAGCACCAAAATAAAAGAATGGATGTTCTTCTAGTGGGGACCCAATCTGAGCTGGTCACATTTTAGAGTTTTCAACTGTTAAAAGGACATTTAAAGTTAAATTTGTTTTGCTAAAGTTTATGTGACAATGTTTTCTCAAACGTTGCTTGTTTTTCAAACAATTTAGTGATTGGCAAAGAAGAAAATCACAAAAACATTGCTACTTTTCAGAAAAGCTTTTTCACAAAAACCTGGACTGTTTATTTTGTTAATTTACATTATTGCTGTTGACTGTTATTTTGTCAAATAAATAAATAAATGGTGTAAATGGGCTTCGTTTTGGAGCCAAATGTTGACGTTGGAGTTCTCTGGGGGTTTTTGGAGATAAAAGGCAAATGCTTGATCATTTTACTGCCACAAAATTTTTGTTATGCATGATTTTTTTTGTTTATTTAAAAACATAAAAAAATATACGATCAATAGATTAATCTAATCGATAAAGGGTTAGATTAATCAATTAAAAAATAATCAATAGCTGCAGCCCTATCAAAAAGTCAGATCTCATAGCAGTTCACTTTGTTGTTGAATGAATAATTCCAACAGCACTTGGGATATATATTAAAAGAAGAAATCAAAAATATTTTCCAAAGGGATTATGTGGTATCTCTTGGACTAAAGAAGCTCTCAAACTTTGCTCTGGAGATGCTCCAAAATGTCATCTTTACAACTAAGAGAACACTCTGCAAATGTACTTGCAGGAATAAGCAGTCCATCATGTTATTCTTGGAACAAACACTGATGGTGTTCATCAGAGTCTGGACTCTGATAAGAACATGAACATTAGTCAATGGGAGGTTTCCTCCAAAATAAGCTGTGTGAGCGCATACTCCATTCTTTGTCCTGCAAATAAATTAAATGTTTCCTGTAATTTACCCTCCTCGCCTGACAGTATGAAGATGAGGAAGCAGCAGAGGAATTCAAAATCTCCAGCTTTGTCACAATGGTGCAGGATTGTCAGCGTATTGGAGTTGCATACAGCTCTCAGGGTATGGATGTTCATTTTTTAATCCCCACTTTCATTAATGGCACACATGGTTAAGATATGTTTAGATGACCAGAGCCTACAGGACCTTGTAAAGTTTTCATACCTTTTAACCTTTGTACATGCTGCTACACGAACTTATAAGTGCTTTATTTGGACTTTTTGTAGTACATCAACAATACGTAGTATGTTGTTTCAAACAGGAAGGATTTATTTTAAGTATAAATAAAAATCTGTGTCATGAATTTGTATTGTGATCACATGACGTGATTCGTCACGAGTTTGTTTCTCTGTGATTACAAAAGCAGCACAAATAACTATTCATTAACTATGGTTGTTAGGACACATCCAAACGTTTGATGTTTTCATGGTGGAAAAGTGGCCCCTGATTCAGGCGTTCGCTCTTGAAGGTATAGGTGGAGGAAGCTTTTTTACCATCAAATACAAGGTACATTCAAACCAAAGTCAGAAAGCCATTCATTTTAAAACAAAATGCAGAAGGTGTGTTTTGGTTGTGTAATATTTTATCATTTATTAAATTTGGTCCCATATGCTCCTTATTTATGCAGCTAGTGGATATGAGTCAGAAGCTATGGCAGGTTTACAACAGACTCGATCCAGTGTCCCTGGAAAGTCTCTTAACAGAGGTAAAATTCAGTTTTATTTTACACGATGATGCTTCTATATACAATGCCTTGTTGAATTTGACCTAAAATATTTATAAATCTGTTAATTCAGACTAGCTTTAGAAATGAATACTTGTTCGCCTTGTTCATTTTTCAATTTGCAGTTTAGTAATCACAGTTTTTAACCTTGTTTTTTTGACGTATCAATTTTCACATTAAGAATATGAAGAAGAAAACAGTATTTGTTAGATTTATTGCTTTGAAATTAACATGAGACTTTGTTGGATTTAAGGAATTGAGAATCTTTGAAAAGCAGTGGAGTAGCTTCTTCTCCAGCATCGACCTGGAGAGCCATCTCTCCATCTTGGATCTTTCTGAGGCACAGGCAGGAGAGGTACATTGATCATTCTATCCTCAATAGACTGCCTTTTAGCTATTAGTACCGTATTTTCTGGACTACAAAGCGCACCTGATTATAGGACGCAACAGCCTATTTTAGGGAAAAACACAAACGTATACATAAACAACCCGCACACCATTAAAAGCTGCAGCTGTTTTAACGTTTAGTTTCCAAATGTAAGGGTTCATGTCTTATTAACATTTCAACACACTGGGAAAACATCGACTGTCCTCTCTCTCTTCTCCGGTCTTCTTAAAGGCACAGTATCCCTTAAGGTAAAGGACGTAATTTGTGCAGTCCATATATCGAGGAGGTCCTCTAGTGGCCGTTAGCTGTAAAGATCCATAAATAAACTGTTTCAAAATGGTTCAAAACATGAGAAAAAAGTAGCGTCTTATAGTCCGGAAAGTACGGTTATGGAATATCAACATATTCAGTTGATCATAAATTAGAACACAATTAACTGTATATATTGTAGCTTTAGGCTTCACTATCTCCCTGAACTCTATCTTATTCAATTTTTATGATGTGAAATGTATTGTCATCCATCACCAGGCTTTCCGTACTTTTTACTCTCATGGACTGATTTCAAACAACATCTCAGATAAAAGGTATTTTAGTGCATTTTCTAAATTCTGACTAAAAAGCAATACAAATGCTGTCGATCAAAAGTTTTTATTTTTGAATTTTAGTAAAAGTCGGCAACCCTTTGTGCTGTTTGGTAAACACACTTCTTCTGAGGATCTGGAGAACATTTCATTCAACTTTCCTTCAGAGAGTCATCAGGTTCGCAACACTGGGCCCCAAAGTTCTGCAGCCAAACACATGGTGAGAAGCAGCAGCTGCTCTGTATGGAAACACTCTACATCCCGTGTACTCATCAGGTGCATGCTTTGCTTTGCAGATCAATCTAAAACTAAAGACATGAAAATCTCACACCCTTCAGCAAAATTTGCTGATTTTAATCCAAAATAGTTTATCTAATTGATTCTTGTTGATCCGATGAGAAAACATTTTTGGTGGGGGGAGTTTGGTAGAGGGGTGGAAGGTTGAGAACGAAGGTTTACCCGATTAACCAGTTTGAAAAATGACTTTGGGATTAAGTTATTTCAGAGGATTCTCTAATCCTCCGTTAAGACTTCCCCAACAGCACCAAAGTAAAAAAAAAAAACAATGGGAGAGAGAAATGTGTCGGAACCAGTAACCCAGTAAAGCACGACCACTACCAGCATCACCCTAGTTTGTCATTTGACCAATCATATTTTTAAGATAAAAGGAAAACAGACTGCAGCGCCATCTGGTGATATATTGCAGAACAACATGTTGTGTTGCACACGTCTGAAATCCGTTTTCTCATGGCACAAATAATAATTGTTGATGCTATTTATTATCAATTACTTAATCTGGAGTCAAGTCAACATCTAAAACTGCTAATTCATATGATATGTGCTGACTCTCTTTCATTCTCTTAGATTCTACAGTGTGTGGCTCCCAAAGGACCTTTAGCCTGTTCACGGACATATTTCTTTGGGACTACTCATACTCCATATATTGGTGAGGTTCACCAAGACATTAAAAAAAAAATCACTTTTCTGAAAATGATCAAATGTGACATTTGGTTACTAGGTCTATATTACATTTTATTTATTTGATATTTATCAAAGACTGCTGATATCCAAATGTTATTTTTATTCATATATTTAGCTTAGTTCTGCCTCTATTTGCTATTATTCATATGGGACCACAAATAAATTATGAATGTGACTGTGGAGTAAAAAAAAAAGTTAACTGATTTCTCCTATTTATTTATTTTTTAAAGAGCAACTGCATCTAGATTTGTGCCTTTATTTACACAAAGTTCTAGTTAGTATTTTTTTGGGGTCATATTTAGCAATGGTGATTGATTCACAGCTACTGTGATTAATTAGATGAACGATTTTTATTATTTGACAGACCAACTAAAAATACAAATTAAAAATAAGAGGGTATTTGGACCATGTTTGTATGTTTAACATTCTTTAGGCACCGTTTCAAGTACCGTTTCAAGTACCGTTTCAAGTACCGTTTAAGCACCGGCACCGTTTCAAAAGTACCGGTTTGGCACAGGTATCGGATCAAACCTAAACGATACACATCCCTATTTGTGTGTGGACAGATGTAACCGGAGTTTTAAGGTTCACAATGTCACTGTCTGCAACAAAAAATGCTCCAGAACCACTTGTGCGACCCGTATTTACACTCAGAAAGAGCATTTGTGCCCTCAGAGCTGTGTTGGCGTTATTAATTGTCAAAGTGCTTTTTAGCTCGCTTGTTTTTACAAGGTCTATTAATGCTCTATGTAGAAGTTAGAAACTAGAAATATTTGGGAGAACTACTGCCCCCTACAGGTTTGGGATTTCTGTGAATGTGCTTAAAGATGCACTTAACCGGGTGGGTGTAGATAGAGATTTTTTTTATTTACTTGCTCGTGTGTACATGGCTTTAGTCAGAAATTGTGTTGGGGATGAAGAGGACAGTGACCCTAAACACAGTGAAACGCACTGTTGGCAGTATCATGCTTCGGGGGTGCTTCTTTTTGCAGTACAGATACGTCCCAGAAGAAAAGTTGCTGCATAACACCAGAGACTGGTGGAGAGTTCAACTGCCAGCAGGACAACAACCCTATATATACAACCAGAGCTATAGTTAAATGGTTCAAATAAAGAAATATTCAAATGTCAGAATGGCCCAGTTAAAGTCCAGACATAAATCTAATGGAGAACCTGTGGCAAGATTTGTAAAAATGCTCCTCAAAAATGTCCTCCATTGCATTTTTTTAATTATTATTTTACAACATTTCGAAACAGGTCGGCAATTGCTCACCACACTTTACAGATTTTTACTTGTAAAAAACCTCAGAAAGTACGTAATGTTTTCCCTTCACTTCAGTGATGTACTACTTAGTGTTGGTGTGTCAGATAAAATCCCCATAAACACTCAAGTTTGTGGGGTGTAACATGACAAAATGTGAGTAAGTAGATTGCGGGTTTAGTGCTCCACGTGTTCATTATTTTTAACATGTACGTTTTTAGCAAGTATTTCATTTGAACAGTTGTATTTCTCTTACAGGAATTCAGATGACAGAGCAAAAGAAAACAGAAGTCTTGTAGGTTTTTCATTTTTTATGTTCCGTTTCTCTTGTTTGATCTTACCTCTTTCGGTTAATGTTACAGAATGTAACAAAGGTTTGTTACGTCTCTTTTTCTTTTTCTGTTTATCAGAGTTACATCACAGATTTACTCTTCTGTCATCCAAGGAGTACTCTCTGGAATAAAATGCTACTCCGGTACTTCTAGTTTGACCAAGGTAAGTGACAACTACCATTTTCCATCACACACTATAATATGAGCCGATTCCTCATCAGGAAATCTGTCTTAGGCTAAAGATGTTGCAGTCAACACATTTCTTCTGGCCTTGGACTCCATGAGTTTAGGCCACTATCGCAGTAATCTCAGGTAGAGATTTACTTACACGACTGTAACTAAAGTATATAATGTGGGATCCAGTTCAAACCTCCATAATTTGTTGTATCTGATTGCTCTACAGGTCCAAATGTGAATTCATCATTCAAGCTGTGAATAATCAAGGAATGTAGGTTTTAGTCCTCCTTTACTTGTTGAAATTTCTATCAACTTAATGTTTTTACAATAACCTGTTTGGAAAGATACACCGTAGAATTTAAAATGCAAATTGTCACAAATTTTCAGTGAAATTCCTCTAACTGATGATGACAGCCGTTATCTAGTCAAAACGGTAAGTTGGAGAATCCCCAGTTATATGGTAGCATGTAGGACCTCAGTGATGTAGCCAGAGTATTCTTTACATTTATGTTTGTTACTACTTCTGCTTTCTTACAGGCTTCCATGATTGTCAGCGACATCCCAGACCTACAGGAACACAGAGGAGAGTTTGGCACTGTGGTCTATTCTGAATCTTTTCTGGAGTCCAGCATTAACATTCAGCAGAGAGGTACAATACTGATTAGATTAGATTAGATTAGATTAGATTAGATTAGACTAGATTAGATTGAGTCTTATTAGAAGAGATTACTTATTGAATCCACATAGTAAATTGGACTTAAATAATAAACAATATGAATCTACAGGCCACAGTTAGCAGAAAAAGACAAGAGTCTCAGTAGAAAAGCAGAGACTAGTCTAAAAATAACATTGTTTCCTGCATCAAAAATTTTATTTGTCGTTCATCTTCTGCTTTCTTCTCTTTTGCTTTGCTGATTATGCTTCTGTAGATGGCATTGTGTCCTCAGACAGCTGCTACACCCTTCTCACTGCAAACGTTCCTCGCTATGCCTGCTGGCTGGTGTGTGTGATGATGAAAATACATCCTTGTCTCTAAAAACTTTGGCTGCCATTTGTTTTTCCTTCGAGTATTTTTATTAAAACAAGGACCTTCTTTTTTTTTTATCATGTTGTTTTTAGATGGAATGTGATGTCAAGCAGTCAGAACAAGCCCTGCATCTCACTAAGGTAACTAGAAACCCCACATTCTTAAACCACTTACATTTTTTTCTCAGCTTTTCTTCACTGTGTGGACAAATGTTCAGCAGATAAAAACTTAGATCCTGTTTCCCAAACAGAAAGAGGATGGCAGTTATCTGGGAAGTTCACTGACTGCAGCAGATGCTGCATATGTGTTTTCCAGTGGCCATCTCTGCTCACCTGAAGAAGGTGAGCCTCTTACAGATTTCACCAAAGTTTGGAATCTGTTTATTTTTATACAATGTATTTCTGTCCAGTTTTCTGAATGATCTAGCTTTCTGTTTAATTTGTAACCGCAGGTAAAATCACTTTCTTCTCTGAGGGCTTCCTGTTTATCCACTCTCAGTTTGGGTGCATCACACTCTCAAAGGATCACATTCGCAAAGGCAGCTTTTATGCTCCGGTATGAATTTTAAATCGTTTTAAATCATGAATACTTTTGCAACTCGCAAACGTATTCACACCCCTTAAACTTTTACAAATAAGTCTGTTTCATCTGATGTGACAGACCAACACAAATCCTACTTAGTAAAGTGGAAGGAAAAATATCTTAGTTTTCAACATTTTTTTTCTTCCTACAAAACAAAATCATTTTTCTTCCACCTTCCTTTTATACTGTGTGTTTGTCTATCACATAAAATCCGCCCCAAAACATAAAGTATTCCACTTCAAGGGGTAAGAACACTATTTCACAATACTATATGTTTATAAATAAATTTTTTAAAAGCCAGATGTGAAAAAACATATATCTTCCCCTGTTGTAAATCATTATTAGCTGTGACAATTTTATTTTCAATTTCAATAGTCACACCCAGGTCCAGTTTCTGCTTGTATAATCAAAATATCTGTTCAGTAAAACTTCTCTGACAAACATGAGGCTAAAAGATCTAAAAAGGCAAGCTCTCATGCCCAAATGTAAAGAAATTAAAGAAAAGATTTAAAAAACACAGCTACTGACATCTATCAATCTCGGAAGGCTTTTGTGACTGCTATACATGTGGACAAATGAGCGACGGTGATCTTTCTTAGGAGTGGCTGGCCTTTCAAAGTCACTAAGAAATCCAGAACATTATCTGTTAGATTGCCAATGACCGTAGGCTTCAGCTAGCTCAGTTAACGTCAGTGTTCGGCCATAAGAAAGAGAACAAGCAGCCATGGGAGTGTTCCAAGGCCAAAACCAGAGCAGAATGCGAAACATCTTGATGATCTCTTTTGAAGACGGGAGGAAAAAATTCTATGGACTGACATGGCAAATGTAGAACCTTTTTCAAACATTACGTTTGGTGTTACATCTGGCAAAGAACTAACAGCATTTCTCTAAAAGAACATCATACCAACAGTGAAACACCTGGGGATGCTGTGCTGCTATGTTACCTTGATGACTAGCTGTATTTGGACCACTGTAGGTAGGATGGAGATGCTTAATGGCAGGTGTTGGTGCCAAGACAGTAAAAACAGTTTATAATGTTTAGGAGGTAAGTAAGGTTTGGCACAGAGCCAGATTAGTAGGGGTAGCTTTTTATCATTGCATATTTAATCATAATAAGGAAACTCAATTTTGTATTTACTCAGGCTATTTTGTCTGAAAGTTTGATGACCCTAAACATTTTGGCTTAATGATAAAAAAAACAGAGGAAATCTGTAATGTGGCAAATACTTTACCACAAATGTGTGTTGTATAGATTCTCTGTTAGCACCTGCATTAAAGTTGTGTCCTCTTTTTAACAGGACACCTGCAGTGTGGGTTCTCTGTTTGTAGAGTATGAGCCAAGCCTACTCCCACACCTTCCATTCCCTCTACAAAGCTCTGATCAGTGTCTGGTCTTTGCGCTTCAGCCCAGATCTAAGAGCTACAAGGCCTTTTTTGCAAAGGTGAGAAGTCAAGTCTCAAATGGTGTTTGCTGGTCTATGAATTGACAAAATTTGTTGTCAGCTCAGTTCAGTTTATTCGCTTTATAAAATAAAGAAAAAATTGGAATGCAGTTGCAAGAAGCCCAAAGTATATTGTCAACATACAGCAGACAGCCACAAAAACACAAGTCCAAAAACAATACATAGATATATCGCTAGAACAAAGCAAGAGAAAAAAAAACAGTGTTTATTAAATAGCAATAAAATATAACTGAACAATAAAGTACATGTCTGAAGTATTTCGAAGTCATAAAAGATTGTGGAAATGTTTTTTAGCATGACGATATGTCATGCATTTAATAGAGTGATCTATTTTTCCTGAGCGAAGAAGGTCAAACATGTTGGAAGCAGGGTGATCAGAGGATCGCTAAAAATCTGGAGAGCTCTTGTTAAAAGTCTGCTTATATAAATGGTCTCCAAGACTGGTAAGAATACTTTCAATACCACAAAATTCATGACCAATTCACAGGTTTTAGAAGTTTTCAAAACATGGTTGTTCCCTTCACTCTAACATACAATATTTTCTACCTCTGCTCAGGAATATGATTCATCATTTGAAGTGATCAAATCGAAATATCATTTGAAAAGTTAAAAATCTAATTGTTTGAGTGAGTAGGTTTAGAAGGTAATACGTAAAGGACTGTGGGGACCCGGTGCTCATATAAAGTTAATCAGAAACATAGTTATTTTGTTTTGAACTTCTGTGGTCTGCTAGATAAAAAAAAGTTTATCAACAAGTCAAAGAGTTTTCTGTTTCTGACTGAGCTTCATAGGAACACAAGAGTTAAAAGCATAATTCTAAAGAGCATTCTCCCATGAGATTTTTCTTTAACCAAATGTTAATAGACAGTTTCAAAGCAAAAGAAATGGAACCTTCAACACTCATATTTTCTCTGTAAGCAAATCGGAGAGGGTCTATAGGCACAGGAATTTACCCTTTAATATAGTCCAACACCAAATGCTCATAGGTTTTCATTAAAACAGATATTAGAGCAACTGGCCGATAATTATTGAGGCATACCACAGATATATTTTTAGGCACTGGTACTATCACAGACTTCTTAAGACTCTGAGGCACAGTGCAGTACCTAAGTGACGTGTTCAACAGATGTGTTAGGGATGCATCGATACTGGTATCAGGTGGATACCGTTCTAATGTACTTATACTCGTTAAAGTGAACCGATACCACAAACTAATACTTAAAATGTGGAAATTCTGTAATAATTTCACAGAAAATGTTTTTTTTTTCACTTGACATTTTTGTTTTGTTGTCATTTTTATTTTTTAATCGAGTTCACCATCATCTGCTGTAACAAGCAGATAAGAAAATAAATCTGTATTCCAATTCATTGCATTTTTTTGCTTGGTAGACGTATCTGCATGGGTACTCTGTATCAACAGGTGATCAGATCCAACTATCCTGATCGTATCCTTTTGAGAAACAGTGGTATTGTTGCATCCCTGGTTAGAATGGCTGCAAGTTGCTCTCTAAATAAGTCCAAACGTCTTGGATTTTTAGCTTGGGTGCTTATTCAATATACAGATCATTTCAATCAACCTTTTGCCCTCTTGTTGTAGGTTTTGCCAGCATGGAAACATCTTGAAGCTGGATTCAGCTTGCAACTATTGGACCAAGAACAGCTTTCCATAAACCAAAGAAATATGTATGAAGTTTTGTTCTATTTTGTAGTTTTATTCAATAGGGCTTGGGATTGTGTAGTCATCACATGGGGCGGCCACCATTTTGGTAGTGTCCTTACTGGTTGCTCGGACAGCAGTGCGCTGTTTATAGACGTACTCACGCTTGGTCTTGCGGCTTAATTTCATCTAATATTCATTTGATCTACTAATCAACCATGGTAAATTGTAGCTGTGTTGTGGGGTACAGCAGCGCAATGCATGATTACTGGGGAGGATAGGTGAAAAACTGGCTAACTTTTCCCTGCTTAGAGGCATAATCATGTGGTATCGAAAATAACAAAGTGTCGTTGGTTCACTTGGATCACACCTGTAAAGATATCAAACATACCCTTCCACATTATCCCATTGTTCATAAGCGTGCATTTTCTGCATTTTCATTCTGGTAACTTACAGGTGGTATTTATTTTGGATTTTTCTTTTCTTTCTTTCTTTCTTTCTTTCTTTCTTTTATTGCTCTCTTTCTTTCTTTCTTTCTTTTATTGCTCTCTCTCTTTCTTTCTTTCTTTCTTTCTTTCTTTCTTTCTTTCTTTCTTTCTTTTATTGCTCTCTCTCTTTCTTTCTTTCTTTCTTTCTTTCAACTGTGAATGCATACCAACACATACATACCGGTAGGCTAATGTTCTGTGGCATGACAATTTTGATTATTAATAGGAAAACCAGCTAATTAAATGAAATCCCCTCATCCAGATTGGGCAACATTGCTACACTTGGGCCACACTGATTTTAAGGTCATATAGACTCTAACAATATGTGGCACCCGTCAGTATTGACAGATCGGCCGCAACTATCACCTCTCACAATGTGTATATAAACGGCATATAAATAACATTGATAGATACAACAGTAGCAAATAACATCTCAACACTTTTGAAACACATTATTAAAAGACTCTGAATTTTGTTAGCATAAAACGTTACTAAATTAAGTGGGGCACAGGTTAGCTTGCTTTGTGCAGATTACTGTTAACCGTTTAAAAACAGCTCATGACACTCTCAGTGACTTGTCGCTTCGGAACTGTTCTGAAGTGTAAGGGCTCACACCACACAAAAAAATAAATACATATAAAATAGCCACAAATGTCCATTATGCAGAACAGCAGCAACCAGTCGCTGTCGGTGCTCCCGTCTTTGTTGGGCTTTTAATGTGGATCTAAGCCGTTTACAATGCAGATGTTATCCATATAACAGTCCCTGGATTCCCTATTTAGCATATTGCCTTATATTCAACATCCTTTTCAGGATTTTAACGTGTTGTAAATGACTTTCTTTCTCCCAACTCTGCTCTCTTCATGCCATTTACAGTTTTATTTCTATAGTAAATCTATGGTTTGTTTACACTCCTGACATCCTCAACGTGGCCACCACATCCCACGATGCAAAGCGTAATCCCAAGCCCTATATTTATAAGATTTTTTTTTTCAAAAATTCCCTTAAAATGATATTGTTATGTCTAAAAATTGCTATGCATTAATTAATCAATTTTTTGTCTTTTTCAGGCACACCAGAATTCAGAAGCTGCATGACAGTCAAGAGCCGCCTGTTGCTAAGCGCAGAGGGAACTTTAAGACTTCACACTCCAAGCTTCCAGAGCAGGAAATGTTAGTACTTCCAGATTGTCAAACTGCATTTTAGAGTGGCTCTGAAGCCTAGTTTATGCTTCTGCGTTTTGACGGAGACGGATTGACGCAACGCCATTATCCGTCAAAGCAAGGGCTCTCCGTCACCTACGCAAGGACGCACGGAGTAGAGGCCCAAATTTTAACTATCCGTGAACAGATATGATTGGTCAGTTTCAGTAACAGCCAGAGATCGCATCACCAGAACGGGGCTCTATAGTCGCTGTTCCCACTTCTTGTAAAATGCTTTACAGCTTAATTAAAACGTACTTTCTGTCGTTCATTGCTCCTTGAGGAAGAAATGCGTTCACAAGCCTAGAAAAAAACAGAAGCGGCGCTGTGTGATAGTAGGCAGAGACGCCATGAAAACTTAGCATCCCCTGATGTTCTGGTCGAGCAACGCTGAAAAAACTATAGAGAATGGAGTGGAAGAGTGGAGTACTATAAACAGAAAACGTCTCCGTCGATAGGTCTGCATCTGAGTGCAAATTTGCGGTCGGAGAAGTATAAACTAGGCTTGAGTTCGATGTTCTAAGTCAGTGGTTCCCAACCAGGGGTACACACACCCCTAGTGGTACGTAAGCAAATTACAGGGGGCACGTGGAAAGATTTAGTATTTCATTTCCCAGATGATGGGTGTCAGGCATTCGACAGCATTCGATGTGCCCGGGTAAAAGAAAACCCGACTGGGTTGTGCTATGCCTAATAAATTCCCAAATGAATAATAAACCCAGCAGAGGAGGAGACTGGATGTGGAGAACAGCCTGAACAACTCTCTTCCCCCAGATCTAACGGGGGTCATCAAAGATAACCAAGCTCAGGTGTCTTATTAAAGATAAGATGAATGATGAAAACAAAGTAAAACTAATATGGTTATTTTTTCAGTGTTTTGTTAAAATGTCTGTTTAATGGGCATTTATTCAAAAGAGTTCCAATGAAAGGAGGTTTATTTTTTTTTAAAGTGTATTTAGTATTTATTTTCAGATTGCTTATTCAATTCATGGCAACATATACGGTATATATATGTTGCCATGTTTAATTGGAAGTGAACATTTTGAAGTGAAAATGATAAAATGCTTGAGAAATAAATTTTCAATCATTTAACAAAATGATTTTCATGTCATAATCAGTTGTACAATCTAATTCTGGAGAATTATCGTCTATTAACGTTTGACTAAGGGGGTACTTGTGGTTTTCTAAAATCGCTCTCGGGGTACACAATTCAAAAAAGGTTGGGAAACACAGTTCTAAGTAATAAAACCTGATGCGACTGATACCCAAATTTAAGTTTTCTCTAAATAGCATTAGCCTACTGCCTGTTTTATTGGCAGTGCTGTCGATGTGCATTTAGAAAGTAGCTTTTAATAACATGTAGAAAAATATGAAGTTTAATTCTTACAGATGGTTTTCATTGTTTTCAAATGGGCATTTGTATTAATTTGGTGTATATATGTAAATCTTGTAGAATATCCCTTTGCCATATTTGCAGCTGCACCAATGTTTCTCTATCACCTTTGCACAGCTAGAGATTTATTTATTTTTTCCATTCCTATGTGGGTCAAATTGTCTTCTTTTAAAAAAAAACAACTCACTCTTGCTACAGGTTTATTCAGTCTTTCTTTTAGGTTTTCTGTCAGGATTGTCCTGTATTTAGCTTCATCTATCTTGCCAGTAACACTAAGCAAGTTCCTGTCCCAGCTGAAGAAAAGCATCCCATTAGCATGATGCTGCCACCACTTTGTTCCTCAGTTGGAATGGTGTGTTCAGGGTGATTTGTAATAATAGCATTTTGCATGTAGGCCAAAAAGTTACATTTTGGTCTTACCAGAGTACCTTCTTCTATGTTTGCTGTCATGTTGATAGCTTATGCTACCTGAGCAATGAATTATGAGGGTAATCGCACAATTGGTGGGCTCGTTATTAACAAGTAAACTTTCAACAAAAATGGGGTACAGTTGATTTTAATCATGGGTGTTAGATTTCAGATTTTAATTTAAACCATATAACCGTATAAACCAATTATCATTTTACCTATGCACTCCTTTATGCTGGTCTGTCAAAAGAAAAGAAAAAGAAAAAAAAATTTAGAATCTTTCCATTGCATGCTTTTGTTACATCTCATACCCCCCACTCAAAACTTCCATCTGGGACACCCACCTCAAATGTTTGGTATGTGATAAGTTATTCACTCTCCTTTGCATAATTGAGCTTTAAATGATCCTTTATATCACAGTAATGAAACAGCTTTATCAGTTTGCCTGTGTCTGTATCTGAAAGCTAGATCAGATCGTAATCTGGTAAAAGAAGTCGGTTGAGCAAAACTGACATGAAAAAAGTGTCCATGTTGAAAATGTATGAAAGCAGCTCTATTCCTTTGCTTATCAGCATTTGCTGATGCAGACTGTGTTTTGACCTCCAACAGGTTTCTTCAACACTTTGCTCTGAGC
Source organism: Apricaphanius iberus (assembly GCA_028564705.1). Lineage (NCBI taxonomy): Eukaryota > Metazoa > Chordata > Actinopteri > Cyprinodontiformes > Aphaniidae > Apricaphanius > Apricaphanius iberus. Next base: position 1,112,561 of record JAPXFQ010002510.1, read on the forward strand.
AGCATAAGTCAGGAGCCCATTCTCTACGACCACTTGGAGGCGCTGTTCCCCTCTGCAGAGCTTAGGAACCGAGCCCATCAGAGGGGAGACAAGGTGAGCATACTGATATAATTCTGGGTGAATTTCCATTTCTCTTTTTCCTTTTTTTCATGTGGACAAAAAAAACAAAATTTTCTTGGTTTTCTCTCTGACATTCTGTTTATAATGATTAACAATCTAAACAAATTAATAGATTTTAAAAATATATCTTTTAAGGTTGTTATTAACATCATCAGTGGATTGCCAGGAAGCCATAAGAGCATCCTTTCTAGCTGCTTAGTGGACCAAAACAAAGAAGTTGGAAAGTATGAGATTTTGCCATAAATAAATGATCACAATTGATACAACACTTCCAACAAAAACAAACAGGATACAAATGTCTATTCATTACACACATAGGTGGGTGGTGTATGAACCTGACAGCTTCTCAGCCTCACACCTCCAACAGTATTTGTCGAGCTTCCTAGAGAGCCAAAGCGGACGAGGCAAGCCTCGCCTGTTGCTGCTCACACCCGGGTAAGAAGTAAACAGTGATCTAGCAAAAACATATTTCAAACATGTTGCTTAATTTACCGTTATAGAATAGGTCCTTTTTGTGGCTAGTTTATTGTTGAACGTTCACACTTAAGGAAAATTTGAAATAATTGATTTAATTCCCCCCTATTTAGATATACAGATGTTCTGGATGTTATCCAGGCTGTGCTCTTCCATCCAGATCCAGTTGTGCAATCTTGTTTCACTGTTGGCGCTGTAACTGCCTGTGTGAACCCACTTGCTTCTTGTATGGAACATCGGTAAGTTTTTAGGGATTCGATTCTGCTTCTAATAAAGTGTTCCAATTTTTCTCATAATTACAATATTCCATACTATTCTATCCACCTACAAGCCAGTTATGGTTACATTTCCGGCATCTGCTATTTAAAGTTCATTACCTGGTCTTCACCAGGTAATGAACTTTAAACGTAACAACAAATGTTTTTTATTTGCCAAAAAGAACACTCATACTTCTATACATCTTTTAGAACATTACAGCATGGGTTTTTTTGGCCTACGCACGGAAGTATATGTTTTCATGCCCCTCTGTTTGTCTGTTACCAAGATAACTCAAGACGTTATGGATGGATTTGGATGAACTGATAGAATTTTGTGGCTGATCCGAGATGAAGCACATATCCACCCACTGAACAGCGGTTCTATTTTGAACTCCTCCTTCCCGTCTCAAAGAGCTCATAGACAGCTGAGCTCGTGCAGCAGCCCTGCTACAGTTGGGTCATCTGTCCATCCATTTTCTGAACCGCTTATTCCTCAAGGGTTCGCGGGGGGGCTGGTGCCTATCTCGAGCTGTCAACGGGCGAGAGGCAGGGTACACCCTGGACAGGTCGCCAGTCCATCACAGGGCCACACATAGAGACAGACAGGACAAACAACCATGCACGCACCCACACCTAAGGACAATTTAGAGTGATCAATTAACCTGTCATGTTTTTAGACTGTGGTAGGAAGCCGGAGTACCCGGAGGGAACCCCCACATGCACGGGGAGAACATGCAAACAGGACAGCTACAACATGAACACAGACAATGTCTCATTAACAGGTATTTTATTGGAAATACCGAAAGTGAGAATTGAATGGTGGAGTTTCCGTGCTCTGAGTGCTTTTCCCCTTAAAGTGAACCTCCACCCTAGTCTCAACAATTTGGCAGGCTCTGACAGAGTTTTATGTCCAGGACTGTCCTGCATTTAGTTCCATTCATATTCACATCAACCACTATATTCACTGTTTGAATGGTTTATTGGAGTGAAGTGTAGTGTTTTTACCCGTCACAGCAACTTTATCTGTAGGCCAAAAAGTTCAACTTTACCACCTTGTTTTGTAAAGTGTTCTAACAGCTTTCTTTAGAGAATGGCTTCTTTTATTCACTTGTCCCATATAGATTGACCCTACTTGGGTTCCTTTAAAGAAATGCTTTTACTAGATTTTATTTAAAGCTGAAATGGATTATAGGGTGCTGCTTCCATTTTTAATTTGTAAAAAAAAAAAAAAAGTGAAAACCATGTATCATCTCTTTCTATTCACAAAAAGGAGCTATTTCATGTTGGCTTATTACCTGTGATAAACTGGCGACCCGTCCAAAGTATAACGTGCCTCCCATCAGATGATCGCTGGAGACACCAGCCCCATCGCGACCCTTCGAGGACAAAGGGTATAGAAAATGGATGGATGTTAGTCTATTACATTAAATCTAAAAAACAAAAAGTGATAATTTGCATGCATTGTCACAAATTCTGACACATTTCAAAGTGTGTGAATACATTTTCCTGCATTTTGGCTCTTTGTGCAAAGTCATAACAGTTAAGCTAAAGGAATTGGTGTTTGTGCTTGCAAGTAACATGTGGTGAGACAAGAAGATTACAGATAGGATTGTATGCTGATACATTTGTGAGCTCACAGGATGTTTCCAGAACAGGGTTACATGACACTTTCAGCTATTAAAGCTAAAGGCTGAGTCTTTTCTCTTTTTTATCAGAGAGGATCATCCCAGCATTTAATCTCACTGCTTTTGTTGCTGGCTTTAGATGCAGCTTATAGTGCTTTTCACTGTTGTAGTTTGACAGAGCTGCAATATTCAATGTAAAATATTGCACTTTGATTATCAGGAGGCTTTTGACTGTAGGGCCAAGATGAGCTGACCACTCTTCTTAAAATAAGATTAGTACAGTCTCCATAGTTTTTACAAGATGTTCTGCTGTTGTCCTTGTCCAAACAACTTTTTAAATATCTTTTTCATGTGTCTTGTCCTTTTAAGTAAAAAAAAACCACTTCAGTAGGTCTGGTTGCCTATCAGTATTGAGATAGATTTTAGAAGTTTCTTGGATGTAACTTTCAATTGTATTGAATGAAAATCCCTTCCGGCTGCGTCTTGTTCCAGACAGGACATTTCAAAGCAGGTCAAAGAAAAGATGAGAGAATTCAAGAACCTTTAACAAACCTCATTACAATTTATGTTGCAATAGATTACATAGGGGGCTGTGAACCACAACGATGTTAAATTGACGGAGGTTAGCCCAGCTTAGGCCTGACCTCCCCATCACCCCTTCATCATAGTTCCATAATCCCCCCCCCCCCCCCCAACCCCCATATCCACATTTGTAACCAATGAAACTCATCAGTCAGACTTGATTTCTTCTTGTTGATGGCTATAAGTAGTTCATTCCAAGGAGACAGGAAAGATAAATGCCTCTATAATTAGTGATCCTTCAGCCTGCGGGGTGGCTAAGAGCTTGGTGCAGTGGTATCTGGGAAACTTGCCTCATAACAGCCAACTTGAAATATATTTAACTCTGATTGATCAGAAAGGCCACAGCGAAGTAATAACAATAAAATATGTAATTATGATTAAATAAAGCTTTTATATTAGTCAGTTGTCCATCAAAATATCAATGTCATTTTTTTTTAAATCCTTTTGACGGATAATCCACTCACTAACCAAGGGCAGCAACATGGAATTACTTTGCTGCTGCTCTAATGTTCCCTGCATGCATCAGTCATTGAGATGCATTAGTATGTCTGGCTGTTAGTTCCTACCTTATTTCTCAAGTGTCTTGCAAATTTAACTCTAGTTCTTCTGTCTCTTGTCTTTCACTTCAGGTTTGTTTTTCCCAAGCTGTTGGAACAGTGCAGTCAAGGTTAGTCCTGCTGTGTTCCTGATGGTTGAGCACAGTAAAAATACTCCCATCAACACCTTTCTTTAAATTTATCATGACGTGTTTTATTTTTTTTCTCCCAGTCACCGAAAGGAATACAAATGTCACTTAAGATTTTATTCTAAAAGGAACAAAGCAACAATAATACCAGTAACTCAAACCTAGTGTAAAATAAGGTGTTAAAGTTGGCATGGCTTTGTAGTTTCCGGACGAAATCCATATTCTTCTCGAGTTTACATTTTCACTTGTGCTTTGTTGTATGCAAGGTATTGTGAGTACAGTGGTGTTCACTGGGCTGACAGCAGAGGAGAAGCACCCTCTCATGCAGCATGTTCAGCAGTTGGTACGCTCCGCTAACCCCACCGCTGCCTTCATACTGGCAGAAAGAGGAGCTGTCACCAGGTAGGCACCCACAGAATCGTGATCAACACAACAAACAGTCATCTGACTTCTTTTATCTTCGGCTAATATTCACTGACTGCATCCTATTCAGCTTTGTAAATCTATTTTTAAATCTGTTTGGTCAGAGTACTGCTCATTTGGCACCAAAATACAATAAGTAATGAACATCCTCCAGTATTCTGCTCACTTCAGACAAACTGTATCTCGGCAAAAAAAAAAATTCACACTTTGTCACGTTACAATCACAAACTGGAATATGTAATTTGGATTTTATTTACCCTGAAATGCCTAATACAGTCGGACACCAACTTCTCAGATTGGTATGGTTCATTTTCTCTCATCTTCTCAATTATGCACTACTTTGTGTTGATATATCACATAGAATTCCAGCTAAATGCATTTAAAAGTGAACGCGGTATGAATTGGTCTGCAAGGCACTGTAAGGTGTAGTCTTTTTTTATTGTTGCAGTGATTTGTGGTGTTATTGTGTGAAGCAAATTTGTGAACTAAAGAAACACAATAAAGGACCCTGGTAGGTTTTTTGGTTCTGGCAAAACCACCTGGAAAGAAAATCTCTTTTATTTTGATCTAATTCGTTTGCGAATATTTTTCTCATTTGATGATCTAATAATTGTTGTATTATTATTTTTTTTTTCTTCAGCCTATCCAGTGCTTTAGTTAAATTGGGTTGCATTCTAAAATAGTCCCTCTTATGTTTATGTTAATACTGTAGATAAGTAATAAAAGCAAATAATGTGGTAGGAATATTCGTATTTAATTCATATTTAGATAATTAGTTATATATCTCTAATATATAAGTAATATATTAGTTATATCCTTGGTGTAAGTTCTTCTAGGACACCTAGAATACTGATGCAATACCTGTTGATAGGATTAAGACAGCCATATTTAAATGGGTTAATATTCTACCAGTATTATGTAAGCATCTGAATAAAATCATACACGAAATCCAACAGTCGTTAAATTCAATAATGGTATAAAGTAAGTTCAACTCTTCCTTGCAATTCTCCTCCTCCAGGAAGATTGATGTTCAAGAACAGCCAATGAGCGTGATGGTCCCACCCACTGACCCTGTTCTGCATATGCACTTTTTAGTTTTAAAGTGAAATTTTGAAATAAATTAGCCACTTGGAACAATTATATTATGAAATAAAACCTGACTTTGTGAAAAAGACATTTTGGGATAATAGAAAACACATGGTCTTCTCGGGGGACGGTTGTATGATGGTATGATGCTCGTTTCACATGTGAAGATTCGACTTTGAGATTAGTGGTCGAATCAGGCTCGGATATCAATGCATCAAATCTTTGACTATTCAGGGTCACCCCTAATAGATAGATAGATACGATAAATAGATACAATAGCTGGATAACTTTATTATCTGTTTTACAATAGAAACAGAAATTCATCTTTGAATTCGCCTTTTATTTATTGTTCTCATTTTGAAAACTTTGGAGTTCCATAGGGTTGGTGAGAGCCTGAGTGATTTCACTGTTTTTGTGCACAATATTGATCAATAGGCTTTAATATTAAAAAATAAGGACGCCTCCGTTTCATTTTTGTTTAAGAAGAAACTTTCCATGATAGCAGCTGATCTGTATTGTTTCCTTCCTTCTACATCAGGAATGAAGACGTGAATTTGATATTGTCTGAGAGCAGCTTCAGTGAGGCACAGATGCTAAGAGCACGTTACATCCTCTACCCTGGATGGTAAGACATGTGTGTTCCCCTGTCACCACGCTCAACATGTTAGCCGATCTGCCCCAGACTGATTCCTCAGACCCGCTTCCTTTTAGTTTAATTGCCACTCATCAGCTGCGGTGTGGTGGGGGTATCGTCTGCTGATTGTTGGAAAGGCCCTCAGGGCATCTTGTGTTCTCTCACCAGTAGCCTGCTGGCTGCACAGTAACAAGCAGTTGGCTGTGCAGTTGCCATGTACACACCAGGGGTCTCTTTTTTTTCTTTGGGATTGGGCCAGTCAGCCTTCATGCCTCAGTGGTCAGCCTAATATGAACCTCTGCTAAATCCTCCCGTCAGATCATACACACTCTATCTGGCCAGAGCTTTTTAATGTGCCTATCTGCAGGCACTAATTTGTGTGCTCTGTTCGTGTTTGTGCATGTAAGGGATGAGTCACAGCGTTTCTAAGCTCATAGACGGAGACAGGAAACTTTTGTGGCTAATAATGAGGAAGTAAGGAATGATTTGCAGTCAACTGCTACAGTTTTACCCACAAATGAGCAACTGCTTCAGTAAACAGCTTTCCATCCAAAGATAAAATGTACACCTGACCTACCCTGATCTTAATTTTCTCACCATTTGTGTAATGTCCACACGCTGTGCATTCCAGGTGCAAAGGGCGCTTCCTCACCGGTTCAGGGACTGTGATCATCACCCAGCAGCATATAGCTTTCAGCCGGCCCCTAGAGAGGCCTCTATTTGTCACCCGCTGTAAAGGTGAGATGGAAAAAAAAAGCTCCCTACCCCCCTCCTTTTTAAATTCTTACATGTGACAGAAGTTCCAGATATGAGCTGGCAGGGCTTTGCTATTACATAAGTTGCCTTTCCCTCCATATATGGGAGCACCTGAGATAGCAGTGTAATTTGAGCCTTTTTTGTAAAATCATTTTTTGCTAGAGAATGCTTCCCAGTTCTGGGTTTTAGTACATTTTTATGAAAAAAATGTCTGAATCTTTTGTCTTTTTTGTTCTGCAGCAATCAAGTCAACATTAAAGTCAAGCCCATTTAGAGGAAATGTTTATAACATTTGGGGTAAAGTCAGATTTTCAGGTAAGAGTAACACATTTTATATATTTTTTTAATGCATCGCACACTGCCATCTAAAGGCTGGGCATATGTACTATATCACGTTCAACAAGATCAGATCATGTGTCCTGTCGTGTAAATGCAGTGTCGTTTTCAACTGCGAATTCAAACAGAAACAGCAACATTGTCATGGTGTAAACTGACCCCTAATTTTTTGGTTTGGTGTTCTACATGTCTTTCTCACACTCTTTGTATTTAAAAAACTTGTGTTAAGTTTAGAGCACAGGTGCCTGCTACGAAGTGCACAGATTCTTCTGAAAACATGATTGAGAAATTGCTCATTACATCCTCTTGCATTTGTCCTTTCTATGAGGGTTATACATAACTAGCATTATTAGCATTTCTTTAGCTGTTTCGATATATTTACTTCTTTTTTTTTCTATTCGCTGTTTTTCATTCAGTATATACAATATCAAATGTCAGTAACATAAAAAATGGAATTATGTGCAGAATTTAGAGTTTAATGTTGACATTAAAGGTCTCCATTAAAAATAGTGAAAAGCTGGTTCTTTTGTAATACAGTCAGTCACTTTGAGTTGCATAACTATGCTGCATGAGAACATTTTCTCCAACCCACATTCCCTGCATTAACCAGTGAAACAAACCTGCTAAGCTACATGCATTTCGCGTATCAAGTACACAATTTAACATTTAAATACGTTGGTACGACTCGCCCCTCTAAACTACGCAAAAAGCTGCAGACAAGTAAGTTCTGTGCACTGGCTTTAGCCTACTCATGTGACAGCACGATGCAGCAGCGTGTTGAAGCAGTTTTAGCCAATCATTAAAGAAAAACCGAGAATAACGAGTCTACCGAGCGTATCATCTGCGCACCACCTTGCGAGCTGCCTCAGCTCTGTGCTCCGTTCCTCACTCAATTCCGCAACTGCTGCTTCAACAGTAAACTGTGTGTATGTCAGCAGACTTTCAGCTTTTGGTAAATGTGAACCGTTACACGTAACATTAATTTTGCTGTAGAAATATTAGAGCTGAAGTCTAAATGAAAAAAGAAAAATAAAGATTTGCGATCATATTCAGCAGGAGACCTGCCAAACAGAAGAAGGTCCATGTTCTTTAGAAGTTTGTTTTATACAGTGGTCCCTCATGCAGGAGATATAAAAAATTACCCGCATTAGGCTAAATCTGTGAAGTAGTCATCTTTATTACAATTATTATATATGTTTTAAGGATGTCAAAACGCCTTGCCACACGCTTTATACACTTTTCTCAGACTTACATTAACATTCACTCACATTTCTCACTAGTTTACTCAATACTCAATACTACAAAAGTTGAAAACTTTTTAGATTTTAAAAACAAGTATAAATATAAGGAGGTGTCTCTGCCTGTGCACCGTTCAGGTGAGTCTTTTTCCACTGAAGGTGTCGGAACAGCAGGTGTCTGTTTCCAAGTTTGGGGAGTTGTCTGCGCCATTTTTTCTTCTGGACTAGAAGATTCTTATAACCAGACATGATAAATTTGAAAAGTGTATGAGACACGACACTAAGGAGATTAACAGTTGCCTCCAATCAGGATGTAATTTAGGATGTAAAAGACAATGCGTGTTAGTACACTGTAAAGATAGCATGGAGAATTGCGCTACAAAAAAATCAGCGAAATAGCGAGGCTGTGAAGGGTGAACCATTTTATAGCAAGGAACCACTGTAAATATCAAGAAAAGTGGCCATGCTAGCGGCCCTCTAAAGTTGCTCATCATATATTTTGCACAGTGTGCTATTATGTTATGGTCATAAGCCACCATCATCAGCCCCGGTGACGTGACTTCTGTGCTACATGTGCACTTGCTTTAGCCCCGGTGATGTGTGCATATGCTGTAAGCCAATAATTATTACATTATAAAAAAAGAAGGGGAAAAAATATTTCAACATACAAAATAAATTATTACTATTTAATTAAATACATATTAAATATTTTTTGATTAAATAAGTATGAAATCATTCACTGCAGTTAACTTGTGGCTATAAGCTTGTATAAGCACACATATAATCAAAGCAAGTGGACATTTTTTGTTTTACTGTTCAATATCAAAATGTTCAGTGCAGATGTTTTCGAATCAGGTCAAATTGTGAAAAAGTGTCTATCACTTGTCAAAATAAGAACTAAGTGTATGTGTTTTGCAGACTGTCGACGCCAGTTATACCAGGCCTTTGCTGATAGATACAAGCAGAGTGTGGTTGTTTGGAGCTTGCAGGAAGATTTATCTACATATACACAGTATATATATATATATATATATATATATATATATATATATATATATATATATATATATATAAGCAGGTGTTACACAAGGTGTGAACTTAATGTGATACTTGAATATGAATTCTTTCATCTCCGAAACCTCTAGATTCGGATGGAACAATGGACGTGTGCTACAATGCAGTTAGTGGGAGCCTCAGCATTGCTCCAAACAAGAGCACACCCCCCAAAGAGACCAGCAGCCGCTGCTTCCTGATCTTCGATGGCGTTGGTATCATTCAGGATGAACTGAAGGTCTGGTTGAGACTTTGCACCAAACAGGTTAGTTAATGTTGTTCTTTGTAGCAGCATGAGCTGTTAGAATGCAGTCTAAAGATAAAGAGAGTGAAAGCTATGTTTGTCTTTGTTGTTTAAAGAGGCAGGTCAAGAAAACAAGGAAGACTCCCAATACCTTGTCAGCACAAGAAATCCAGAGTATCCATGTGAGTGTATTGTATAGCTTTGCGTTTCCCGGCTCTTTGTCCTTGACCACTTGAATCAGAATGCTACACCCACCTTCCTGCTTCCAGATAATCACCCAGTCTGGTTTTTACACTGCCGTTTTAGAAAAATCACATTATTGCTTTCATGATAATAGGGAGAGACCATTGGGAAACAAAAGCCCAGATGTGATGTGCATGACAAAAAAAAAGAATTACAGGTCACAGTGCTGCGTTATGCTTTCTGATGGGAGAGTAATAGAAAGTTGTTTGTCTGGTTAGTGCGAGTTTTTCAGTTTAGTTGTCATGGGTTTTCCCATTCACTAACAACTGGAGAATTAGTCCATGTGCTCTTTTTGAGCACATAGACTAATTTGTTTAGACTAATTTGTTTAATTTTATTCAACTGATGCCCGTAGGTTCTTCTGTAACTTTCTCATATTTGGTCATGATAAAACCCATACTTAATTGACTTGTTGGTATGTTATATAACAAACATAAAACAGTTCTTTCTGTGAAGTGGAATGAAATGATTCAGTTTTCAAAAAAACAAAAACTGAAAAGTGCGTCATGCATTTAATTTAAAATGCACTTTATCTATCCGTTAGGAACTTTATTTGCAGAGAAATATGTTTGCACGAGCCAAATAAAATCCAAAGCACGTACATGGCTAGAGACTGAAAAGTTTGCCTGTCATTTTTGAAAATGTATTTGTTCAATCAGATTAGATGGAGACCCCTATGACCAACATATTCTCAGCAAGATTTAGTTGTGTAATTTGGTTGGGCCATTCTTCCACATGAATATGCTTTGATCTGTGTTATTGCTGTTAACCTGATAGAAAATAACCCTTTATTCCAGTCTCAAATTACTTCCAAGGTCAATCTGGTTTTCCTTCCTTTAGTTAGCTCTGCTACTCTTCCCATTAACTCTGACAAACTTCTCTGTTTCTGCCGAGGGAAATAAAACCTCCCCACTACATGTTTCTGCCACCACAGAGTTTTTGAGATACTACTTTTACAAATCTACAAACCAATGATCGCAAGTTCAAAGACTACCAAAACCTAGTAATACTCTACAAATGCATGAATCAAAGCATATTTCATTCAGACATCTCCATCAATCTGGAATGGAGAAAACAGGTGTTATTATCAAACCCTCCCTCAACAAGTCTTGATTCCTATGCAAATAATTGTAAATAAATCCTTCTTATTGTGAGGCTCCTGACTGCACAGTCAAAAATAACTTTTTCTCTGGAAGAACTCTTTGGGATGTAAGTTGGAGACACTCCTAGTGGGTTACGTAAGAACTTAGACTCCAGAGCTACTTGTATTTTGCGTGCATTATCAGACAACCATGAATGACCTCATGAGGGCATCATGCATGAGAATCTTGCACATGTTTATTCAGTTGACTAGTGTAAAATCAGAGGCACTCTTGCCTTTGTTCAAAATACTTTATTGGTTTTAGTGCAGCCATAGCGAACATGTCAAAAGCTTTGAGATTGTGATGGGTAACAGGTAGTGTTCCTGGTCCACGTTCTGCTCAGTATTTCATACTTGTTCTATTGTCTGACAGCAGAAACAAAAAAATTGTATGAGGAAAACGTCATGAATTAAGTTCTATCAAAAAATCTTGAGAGCATAGTCCAAACTTTTCATGCTGTTTTTAGCTAAATACAATTCAATCCATTTCATTTAATATATATATTATTATATATATTATATTTTAAAATTGCGCCAATTCACAACAAATGTCATCTCAAGACACTTTACAACAAATGTCATTTCAATACAATTATACAAACATTCAAATTAGTTAAAAGTTTTCTATGTAAGGAATCCCAGCAGATTGCGATGAGTCATCAACGTGAGGTTGTGCCCGGATCATGCAGACTCCAACCACAGCTATTCCTCAGCAATCCCTCATACTGAGCAGGCATATAGCGACAGTGGAGAGGAAAAACTACCCTTTAACAGGAAGAAACCTCCGGCAGAACCTGGCTCAGTACAAACGGTCATCTGCCACAACCATCTGGGGGTCTGAGAAGACAGAGAAGAGACAACATGGAGGATGCTCGGTGACTTTGAGCAACATCTGGACCAATGTTCCGCATCCAGCAGGGGACTTTATAGTTGAGCAGGGTACCAGACCATGTGGAGCTTCTATGGGGAGAAAAATACTGAGAGAAAACTGGGTTAACAATCGCAATAACATCAGAAAAAATATATCTGGAGAGTGGTAGAAGAAAAAAGTAGAAGAGAAAAGAAAAGTGGTCAGTGTGTCCTCCAATAGTCTAAACCTATAGCAGCATAACTAAAAATAAATAAATAAAATTAGGTCAGAATAACCTAAGCCACTAACTATAAGCGTCACAGACTAAAACTGGGAGCTGGTTCCACAGGAGAGGAACCTGATAACTAAAAGATCTGCCTCCCATTCTACGTTTAGAAATCCTAGGAACTACCAGTAGACCTGCCTTCTGAGAACAAAGTGCTCTGTTAGGAACATATGGAAGAATCAGATCTCTGATGTACAATGGAGCTTGATTATTAAGGGCTTTATAAGTAAGGAGGAGGATCTTAAACTCTATTCTGGATTTAACAGGGAGCCAATGGAGAGAAGCCAAAACAGGATAAATGTGATCTCTCTTTTTTATATTCATCAGAACTCTTGGTGCAGCATTTAGGATCAACTGAAGGCTTTTAATTGCATTTTGTGGACTTCCTGATCATAAAGAATTACAGTAGTCCAGCCTTGAAGTAACTAATGCATGGAATAGTTTCTCTCCATCACTCCTGGACTGGATGTTTCTCATTTTAGCAATATTCCGGAGGTGAAAAAAAGAAATCTTAGAAACCTGTTTAATATGGGATTTAAATATTGGCTGGTGGACATTGTGAATATTGCGACATTTGCTGCGTCACTCCCTGTTGTCACTGCTGAGCTCCACGGAGCTGCTTGGTGTGTGGTGCTCAGATTCTCTTCGATTGATCTATTTTTCTCTTTGTTGAGGTCTTTCTTAGTTATTTTAACACACAAGCAAACTACTACACTTATTTCCAGTTGAGTACTTTTTGGGAACCCTTTGTTTCACACGGTTGTTCTTGGTGTGCTAAGATCTCTTGTTAGCTTAGTTTCGTAGCGGCTATGGGTACATCTCTTCCGTCTCTTTCTCCCTCTTTGGCTCCTCTCTCCTGTTCTCTGTGTCAGATGTTTAGTTGCTCCCCAAGCTCCTTTAGTGATAACGGTAAGTGTAATGAATGTAGCATTTTCGTAACTTTGGAGGCGAGGGTTTCAGAGTTAGAGGCCCGGCTCCGCGCTGTGGAGAATCCAGTTAACGGTCGAGGCCCATTGGCCAGCACGGAGCCAACAAGGATAGAATCACTTAGAGGTCCTCCAACAGAACCCTTGCAGCTGGGATCATAGGCCGACTGGGTGACGGTACGTAGAAAGCATAGTTCCCAGCCCAAAGGGCACCACCAACCTGTCTGCGTTTCTAACAGATTTTCCCCACTCAGCGACGCACCCACTGAGAAACAGACTCTGGTAATTGGCAGTTCCATACTACGAAACATGGCATTAGAGAACCCATCAACCATAGTCAAATGTTTTCCAGGGCCCAGAACAGGCGACATAAAATCCCACCTGAAAATGCTGGCTAAGGATAAGTGTAAAGTAAGACTGTTATTCACGCTGGCGGAAATGACACCTGGTTACGGCAATCGGAGGTCACTAAAATTAGTGTTGCTTCGGTGTGTAAGTTTGCTAAAAAGATGTCGAACTGCGTAATCTTTTCTAGTCCCCTGCCCGATCAAACCAGTGACAACATGTTTAGCCGCATGTGTAATTTTATAGATGGTTGTCTGAGTGGTGTCCAGCAAACAACGTGGGCTACATTGATAATTGGAAAACTTTTTGGATAAAACCTGGTCTGATCCAGAGAGACGGCATCCGTCCCACTTTGGATGGAGCAGCTCTTCTTCCTAGGAATCTGGACAGATTTATTAGTCCTTCAAAACGCTGATAGACCAGGGTCCAGACCAGGAAGCAGAGTTGTAGTTTAACCCACCTCTCTGCAGCTTCTGTACCGTTACCCACACAATACCCCATTAAGACAGTGTCTTGCCCACGGCCAAAATCAAATAGACTAAAAGTTAACCTGACAAAGTCAAACTATGAAAATCCCATTAAAATACATACGACTCGGACCAAACAAGGAAATAGGGCAATAAGACTAAACATAAGATCCCTCTCCTCAAAGACTTTATTAGTAAATGACTTGATATGTGATAATAAAATTTATCTATTTTGCCTATCAGAAACCTGTTTGCAGCAGGAGGATTTTGTAATTAAAAATGAGTCAAGTCCTTCCAATTATCAAAATTTTCCCATTCCTAGACGTAATGGGCGAGGAGGAGGAGTTGCAACCATCTTTCATTCAGATTTGCAAATTCGCCCTCAACCAATTATTAATTACAGCTCTTTTTAACATCTAATCCTTAGTTTTTCTCATCCAAGCTGCAAAACATTAAAACCACTTTTGTTAGTGGTTTTCTACATTGTCCACCAAGCCATTACTCTCAATTGTTGGACCAGATCTGGGATTTTTTATCTGATTTAGTTTCAAACACTGATCAGGTAATTATAATAGGGGATTTCAATATTCAAATGGATATTGAAAGTGATAGCATAACTGCAGCATTTCATATCATCTTAGACTCAATTGGCTTTACTCAGAAAGTGAAGGGACCCACACAGTCTGCTCAACACACTTTAGACATAGTACTGACATACAGCATTGAGTGTGATGAAATAATAGTCCTCCCACATAACCCAGTCCTATCTGACCATTTTTTGATAACCTTTGAATTTACTTAACCCGACGTTCCAAAATCTGACAGAAAATGTAATTACAGTAGAACTTTATCAGACAATGCTGTAACAAGTTTTAAAGAATCTATTCCATTCTTGCTTCCCTATCCATCTCAGAATACAACAGTGGATGGCAATAATTCCAACAAATTAATTTCAAAGTAATTTCAACACTAACCCTTCAGAAATGTATGGTCTGGTTCAAAGTATTACTTCCTAACTGCTTTTGGCACTAGACAGTGTAGCCCCCTTAAAAAAGAAGGTAATCGGCCATAAGAGGCTGGCTACCTGGTTCAATGTAGAGTTGTGTGCTTTAAAGCAGAATACTAGCAAACTTGAGAGAAAATGGCGCTCTACACACTTACCTGATTCCTTTCTAACCAGGAAAAATAGTCTACTACTTTATAAAAACGCCCTTCGACAAGCTAGAACAGCATATTTCTTGTCATTAATAGAGGTAAATGAAAACAATCCTAGGTTTCTTTTTAGTACAGTTGCCAAACCTACACAGAGTCATATCTCTGTTGGGCCAACTATTCCCTCTTCTCTCAGTAGTGATGATTTTATGGGATTCTTCATAAATAAAATAAATTCTTTTAAAAATAAAATCAATGGCATTCTCTTAAACCTGATTAACTCTCGTTTAGTAAATGAGGCAGTATCAGAGAGAACTGTAGAACCATGTCTATGTCTGTACTGTTTTGATTATGTTGAACATTCGGAATTATCACAAATATTAGCTTCATCTAAACCCTCAACTTGTATGTTACACCCAATACCAGCCAAATTATTTAAGGAAGTGTTCCCTCTGGTTACTGGCCATATTCTAGACATGATGAATCTATCTTTATTAAATGGATATGTGCCTCAGGAATTTAAGGTTGCTGTAATTAAACCTTTACTTAAGAAACCCTCCCTGGATCATGATCATTTAGCTAACTACAGACCTATATCTAACCATCCTTTCTGTTTGAGGAATTTCAGTCAAGTTTTAGAGCTCATCATTGCACTGAAACAGCACTGGTAAAAGTTACTAATGATATTCTAATGGCCTCAGATAATGGATTTGTGACTGTTCCGGTCTTGTTAGATCTCAGTGCTGCTTTTGACACAGTCCATCATAATATTCTCTTAGACAGGCTTGAACATGTTGTAGGGATCAAGGGAACAGCACTAGACTGGTTTAAATCATATCTGTCCGACAGATTCCAGTTTGTTCATGTCAATGATAAATCTTCTTCACACTCAAGGGTTTCCTGTGGAGTACCACAGGGTTCTGTGCTTGGACCAATTCTCTTTACTATATTTATACTTCCAATTGTTAAAATAATTAGATGACATAGTATGAATTTCCACAGTTATGCTGATGATACACAATTATATTTATCCATAAAACATGATGAAACCAATCAATTTAGGTAGACAAGCATGTCTGGAAGACATAAAAACTGGATGACTCTGAATTTTCTACTTTAAAAAGGAAATTGCCAAATCAATCACTTCAGCTGGATGGCATTAATTTGCCATCTGGTAATAATGTAAAGAACCTGTAATGTGTAATTTTTGACCAAGACATGACATTTTCCATTCAATTCACTTTTATTTATATAGCGCCAATTCACAACAAATGTCATCTCAAGGCACTTTTCAACAAAAGTCGTTTCAATACAATTACAAGTAAATTCCAAGGTTATCAAAAGAATGGCAACCATCCAAGTGGGAAGGATGCCGTCTCTCCGGATCAGACCAGGTTTTCCTCAAAAAGTTTTCCAATGATCAATGTAGCCCAAGTTGTTTGCTGGACACCACTCAGACAACCATCGATGAAATGACAGCATGCGGCTAAACATGTCGTCACTGGTTCGATCGGGCAGGGGACCAGAAAAGATTACACAGTTCGACATCTTTTTAGCAAACTTTTACACCGAAGCAACACTAATTTTAGTGACCTCCGATTGGCATAACCGGGTGTCATTACCGCCAGCATGAATAACAATCTTACTGTATTTACGCTTATCCTTAGCCAGCAGTTTTAGGTGGGAGTTTATGTCGCCTGTTCAGGCCCCTGGAAAATATTTGACTGTGGTCGATTGTATCTCTAATGCCACGTTTCAGACTATGGAACTGCCAATTACCGGAGTCTGTTTATCAGTGGGTGCATTACTGAGTGGGGAAAATCTGTTAGAAACGTGGACAGGTGGTGCCCTTTGGGCTGAGAACTATGCTTTCTACGTACCGTCACCCAGTTGGTCTGAGAACCGAGCTGTGTGGGCTCTGTTGGAGGACCGCTAGGTGGTTCCATCTTTAGTACACAGACCACAGAGGCAGTGAGAACTGAAGACTTGTATGTTCATTTGAACAAAGTTGTTAATGTAAATAATTTAAATTAATTATGGCTAAATTAATTAATAGAATGATTTTAGGTGGTAACCATAAATGTATCATAGCAATGCTACATAAATGCCAGACTAAAACCGTAGCTAGCAAACAATAGGTACTACTTATCTCTCATAGTTAGATATAAATATTTTTTAATGTTCAATGGGATTCTGGTGCTAGTTAGTGATATTAGCGTAGTCATCTACTCTGAATCTTGTTTCCGGATGAGTGGACTAACCTAAAATGACCAATACTGGAACAACAAAATGCAGTTTACCATTTAACTATCTGAAATAAGCAGTGAAGTTTAAAGGGACTGCTATTTTACAGCTTTCAACTTCTGGGATAGACATATATATATGATAAAATGTTACCATTGGTGTTATACAGTATTAATTTGTCCTAACATTTAACTTGTATCCTGCAGTTAATGTTGGACCACGAAGTAAAACGTCTCCTTTCTCTATAATTCCGCCTCCTGCACCACCCACCCTCCCTCCCCCGCTTCGCTCCACCCCTCTCCTGTGCTGGGCTTTATCTAGAACAGTATTCTGAAAGTGAATTTGAAAAGCACCAAGTAACACAATGAAACTCTGTTATATTACGGGTTCAGACGTTTGGTTTATTTTATTTTTTTTTTTTTTTGGTAAAAAAACAGAGTCATTAAAGCTTATTTCAGTTGTTAAATCTCCAGGCTTTAGACAGAGCCAACATAGCTGAGTATAGCAAGCAATCTTTCCAGCCCAGTAGTTAAAAAAGCCATGGATGTTGTTTGCCCCCGTTTACTGAACATTGTGAGATGCTACAGATCAATTAATTAACCACACGATACTGTTATGAGATCATACAAGATGTTTGATAAATGGCTCACACTAATTAGCATTTAGCTACTTACTTCTCTTTCCATCAGGTGTCCTTGTTCTTTGATCTAGCTGCTGTTCTTTAGGAATGTAGAATAAAATTCAGTAATCCATGTAGCCAAACGGGCGTTTTCACAGAGAAAATAAAAAATCCAACAAAAAAAGTGTTTAAAACTGCCAAAAGCCAAAGTACCTATGCACTTTGAAAAGAAGAAGGAGGAGAGTATGTTTGGAACTCTAGCAGAAGTAAGCCACTCTGTCTGCAGGGGGGGGCGGGGCAGTCACCTCGAGCACTCCCTTGTTTTCATTTAGTGATGTCACTAATTGAACAGTTTGAACACTCAGTCGTTTTCTAGGAGAGGGAGGGGCAGCTTCTCAAGGAACAAGATTCAGGAGGATTACTCAGACATGCGTGAAGTAGGCCAAAAACCACTCTGGTGGGGGTTTTTAATGAGAAAATTGCATACCAGATGGTTGAAAATTCCAAAACTTGATTTTGCTTGATATAGGCCCTTTATTGTGGTGTGTACATTCAGTATAATACATATAATATGTAAGATATTAAAAATCTGAGGTATGAAAAGTCGGTCTAATTTATTGAGTAAAGCATATAAACAACAGGAGGAGGAATAGACTTGCAGATACACTAGGTCAACTGTAAATAAACAGTCAACAGATAAACTAACACCGATGTGCTTCATTCAGCAATGTTGTTTTAACGCCACTTTACATTCCCAGTAACAGTAACAGCATTGTAACGCTAGTCATGTTTGACTACTTGTTTGTTAGACGTAGCAACAGTAACTAAGGGGGGTGGGGCTCGGCGAAAGGTCAATAAGCCATATCAGTATTGCAATGCGTGCAATGCATTCTGGGCTTTTGGACCACAAACTGCCATAAGCGAACATACATAAAGATAGATATAGATATATTTGAATTGGATTTTTACTCGTTACAAGCATAAGGCTGTGATTCTCTAAGCATTAATCCTTAATATCAACTTCCAGCAGTATGCTATGCGAAGCCTGCATGCTAATGACTATGCTAACAAAACTAAAACTGTTAGATCTAGACGATCAACAGCATTATTGAACAATTAACATTTATTAACATTTATTCGCACATTTCTTACCTTGTTTATCCATCTCGCACGTCCATTCGGATCCTTCTTTTCTGTATGTTATGTATATAAAATAAATAATGGTTCATTACAAGAGTCGGTATTATTCATACACGTGTTTTTTTTTTCCTTCTCCACAGTTTAATTTGGTAACTACCGTTTCTACAGCGAACCACAACACAATGAGTACAGGGTATAGTTGAAAATTCTGTCAAAACAGCCTTTAAGAGGCTTTAATAGGCTCGGTATTAACGAAAACACATGCATGCATACACTGTTTACAGTCGTGCCAGAGGTTGTTTGGGTTCCAAAAGCCGTGACTGGGGGTCCAAGCCGCATTCGTGAGCATGCGCACTCAGAATACCGATATTACTTATTGAGAAGTACTGCCATAAGTAAACACTCTCCAGTTCATCACTTCAGGAAATGAATGCTCTTATTATGAAGATGTAAACAGCTATTTCCGCCAATGATTTAGCACTAATTCAAGTCCCAAAACATCACTTTAACTAAATAATGGGCATTTTTAACGCAGCGGTAACTCACTATAAAATGTACTGAAGCTATACAGTGAAGCAACATGCATCAATCAATATAAACACGCCGCATTTATACTCTGTGCTGTGCACAGCAAGCTGACATCCAAAGCGGACAGTAAGGAAAATTCCTACTGATAACTTGTGAGCTTATAATCATATCAACCCAATAGGCCAATAATATTATACTCAGATGTGGTTTACAGACACACACACACACATGCTGCTGCACAACAATCCGTAGTTTGGCATGTTAGGTAGGACAGCTGATGTGTTGCCGGCTTAATTATAAACAGGGCGGTGTTATAAGTATGCGTTAATTACGTAAAAAAAAAAAAAAAAACATTCTGAAAAAGTCGGTACATGAGTCTAAACGCTTGCTAAATAGTTACACAGTAGCTGCCTGCGTTAGCAGTGATTACCCTCAGTTGGGTACTATTGCCTCTGTATGTCAGATGACTGCGTAGACACGTGACTCAAGGCAGGGCTGATTTCTTAAAGGGGCAGGAGCAAACCGAATTTACCGGCATGGGCAAAATAACGTAGGTAACATTCATAAATGTCGGTATCGTTAAATTTTCGGTATACCGCCCAGCCCTAGTTGAATTGTATTTCATGTAAGGGGGCTGAACACTATTCCAAAATATCTTTAATATCAATTTCCTTCGACTTCACCATGATGCAGTAATTTACCATAAAATCTCAATAAAATACCTGGTTGTAAATTGACAATTTTTTTGAAAATAAAGAGGTAAGAATCTGTTTCAGCAAAAAGCTATTAATCAGCCATCGATTGAAATCAGGAGTGCTGAAGTAGGGAAACATCCAAAACATTAGAAGTGTGACTCTTCACAAGTCTTACGATTCAATTTGATTACCGTTATAATGTCAACAATTCAATTCCATTTCTTGATGCATCATGATTATTTCATTTAGGTTTTTTTTCACTAACATGCTGTAATTATAAATGTTTCTAATAATTAATAGATGTAAGAAATTTGTTTTTGTTATCAAACATTTGTTTAAACCACAAAACACAATATAGCACCTCCAAAAAACAGGAGAACATATTTTAAAGTACAAACAGAGAGTCATTATGAGCAAAAAGAAATAATCTTTCAACTATAACGGCAGGCTATGTTAGGTTATAATTGATTATGGTGGGATTCTGCCGTGATGCATCGTTTCTGTCCGCATGGCGATGCATCGATTGAATTATTAATTTCAACAGCTCTATAAAACATCCAGTGTAGTGTGCCTTGAGGAGAAGGGCTGAAAAACACTGATATACAATAACCATGAACACAATGTACAGTACTCTTATGTTTTTGTTTTATAATGAGTTTTATTTGCAGTGTGTAACAACGATGGAATCATATTTTTTCCTGTTTCTCATCAGGTGGCCCGACACTTGGATCCACTGCCACCAGGTTATTTCTACAATGGCTATCAATACGTTGACATCTTTGGAGAAAAAAGAAGCTTCCATCCCAGTATCCTTTTTAACAGGTGTCTTCACACTGCTGCTTAATCCCAGTTAATCCTAATATGTTACTCAGTTAGGAAAAAGCTCTTGAGGTTGAATTCAGCCTAAAACCAGAAGCAGACATCCTTAATAAAATCCACATCATAAGCCTGACTAAAGTATAATTATAGTCTGGTAAATGGAAGCCAATTAAGATTGAGCAAAGAGTATTGAAAATAACAAATCAAAATTCAGTCTACATAGGTATACCCGGCTCTGTTCCTTGTTTTACTTACATTCCTGTTTCTACAGACATGGAAGAGTTCATTAAGGAATATGTTTCTGAGGCCAACGATAAGATCGAGCAGTTCAACCGTCAGCTGGAGCTGCAGGAACAGCCTGATTTGTTTGATCCATGATAGAATATGTGTATGATGGCTTCGTCTGTAAGGGGGAATGGGGAGGGTAACACACTGTAGTTTTCAAAGAGTAATCACACTACGTGCATCTTCACAAGGTGCTGTTTCATCGAGCTCATTCCATGTTTCCATTTATGTCGTCACTTTTTTTCTTTATTTAATAACATAGGAACATAAAGCGTGTTTTTGAGTGGTTTCCAGTCATTTCTATTATGCAGAGACTGTCTGCCTCATACTAAGCTATGAAGAGAAAAGCCGAATTGTTTTAATTCGAATCAAAATGCAAATGGCGGATCCGGAAACCAAAACACAACCTTTAAGTCAATAAGATTACAGCACAAAGCCTGCAAGCTATGGCACTTTCACAATCGAAGGGGATTTCCAATCACACACTCGCACAGCTTGATCATTTCTGTTTGTCACAGTCGGCGAATTAATGCTTCTATTTCTGGGTTGGCTTGAATAGCTGTGTGATCCTGGTAGGCTCCCTGGTGGGGTTTCTCAAGAATTGCTCCTCCTCTGTTGTCACCCTATCCGTGGTCCACCTGTTAGCTTGCCTGCGATCCACACTGGAGCAGAGAGAGCGTTTGGTCGTGGAGTGGTAAACATTAGAAAGCCTGTCGGCTCAGTAGTGCTGTTTATCACGTCTCAGCAAGCCATTTCAGGCTTTATTTGAAAACCCTAGAGGTGATTCTAATTGTAAAAATACTTTAAATTAATTAAGAGACTAAAACAATGATTTGTCACTTTATTGTAAGCTGTCAAAATGCATTGAGTAACAAATATTACAGCTTCCCTTGACATATTTACTCTGAAAACATTTTAGGCAGTAGATTCTTCAATAGAAGAATTAACCTTAGGTTCACTGGAGGCAGGTTATGTAGCTTTTAAAAATTTTGTTTCTAATAATTGTTTTCATTGCATTTGTGTTAACATATGGGACGATCAAATGTACAAAAACCTTGATTTATGTCCATAAATGGTTAGTGTTAGACATTAATAAAGCAAACAATGAAAGGCTTATTATTAGAGTTGAGTCACAAATAGTTAGACTTTTTTAAATGAATACCTTTGCTGCTGTTTGTTCTGTGATTGAATATCACATTACTGTTATATGCATGTATTTGAAATTGTAGAATTTCAAAACCAGTGTTTAATTGATCTTACAGAGGTTTTAAAATTCTTCAACTTCTGAGAAAATGGATTTAATAAGCAGTGGTTTATCTAGTAAGTAACTGCTGGTGTTTGTTCTGCTGCATAGTTTATACACTCTTGAATGATCAATTCTAAAATCAATTTCCTGAAGCATTTTTAAATATATTGAGTAGAAATCTTCCAAGTAGAGATGCACCATTCTGAATTTTTTAACTGATTTTTGAGCCCCTGGTTTTGGGAGAACATTGACCTGCTGATGCGAAATTGGAATTATTTCTCTTTAACAGCTATGTTACAAGATAAAGGAACAATATTCAAAATTGTATTCTTGGCCTTCCCCACACAAGCAATAATCTATTATTTGAAGGTGGAGAACTTTATTCCCTGTGCGTTAAGTTTGCATGAGACAACTCTTCGTCTTTCCTCCTTACTTTTGACTTTATTGAATATGAATTAATGTCGATAACCTTCAAGAGAGCGAAATTCATGTATTTACTATTTACATGTCAATGTACCTGACATGTCAAATTTATAATTGCTTTTTTTTAATAAACATAAGCAATGTGGAAATAATTAATTGTCACACATTTCAGATTCAGTGCTTTTGCTTTCCTTTTTTGCTTCCTCATTGAAGTCAATTACAAAGTTTATTTTACCAGTGGCATCTTCCAGGTTGATTAGAAAGGTTTATTGACTTCTGTGTGTATCAGGCTGAGGCTTGGTGAGTCACACAGGTTTTTTAGGTCAATTTAAAAGCTTGCTTTCTTCCTCAGGTGTTGTCCCAGAAATTAGAGTTCCCCAGGGAACACAGATCTCTGCTTTGTCTGTGTTTCCCCCAGGCTTGTCCATTGATTTTCCTTTTGTTTTGGATTTCAATTTAACAGTGTGAGAGAGCAGGCCTTTCTAAATATTTCAAAAATAATGAGCAAGCTTAATAATTTTTTTATTATTATTATTTTGCATTGGCTAATATTGTACAAACAGCAGCTCCATGAGTATTTTCTGGAGATTGCAGATTCCTACCTTAACTCTGACATTTCCAAAAGACCAACATTTAAACAGAGCTTGGTAGCTCAAAGGATAAAGAACAGCATTTCTTCTGTATTATATTCAGCCTTCCTGTTATCTGTTGAATATCTTACTCTCTGACAGAGTAATATAGTTCCCTGTTAGATTCCTTACATTTCCGACATTCCTCTGACTTTGTTTTTAACTCTTCACTTATGGTAAAAATAGACCCTTTAACCTTTCTCCACTCAGTAACATTATCCATACTGAGTCTGATGCATTACCTGACTGTGAGAAGATTCTTGTATTTTCGACCAGCTGGTCATCAGTCAGAGCCCAACATATCAGGCAGATCATGATCAACAACAGATTTCTCGGTGCATCTCTACTTCAAACAGTATCGGAAGATTTAAAGGCATACATTCAAAATGGGGTTAGCAGAATGCACATTTTATTCAGGTGGTTTATTGTGAACAGTTGCTGATAAATGCTAATTAAAAGCAACCTATAGGTTGAAGATATTAAGGTAAATTAAAATACTTCTCACGTTTGATATTGGGCTTTCTCTCCTCTGGTGAAACGTATGTGTACGGAAACCTGTTAAGTGAGCAAACATGTTTTTGTATACCGAACCTGAGTCAACGAGTCAACCTGATACTGCTGGCCCCATGGTTTCTCTCCTTAAAGTCCATTTTGATCTGTGCAAGCCATACCATTTCATTCTAGTGGTGCTGCTGTCCTTTCACAACCCTGATCCTATTTTAGATGTTTCCCTGTTTTAATATGCCTGCTTCAGATGATAGCAGTTCTGCAATAGCCTGTTAATCAATTGTTAGTTGAAATCAGGTGTGCTGAAGCAGGAAAACATCTAAAACATACAGGGCAGTGTTGGAAAACAGTCATGTAGACATCATAAAGGCACCTAAAGTTCATCATATTCTACCAAAAACATGTTAACATGGAGAGGAGCTCTTTTTATATTTCTCATCACATAAACTCGTCTCTAACTATCCTCTACTTAATACAAGTGCAATTCCTCTGTGTGTTTTTATATGTTCTACTTAGAGAACCCTCAGACAGCTCTTTAAGGACGAAGATGAAACAAACAAGTTGCTGAGTTCTCCGGCTCCCACAGCTGGTATTCTATGCTTTGCTTCATTACCGCCACCACTGCTCACACTGTAAAATCAAGGGCTTTGTTGCAATTAAATGCCACAAGAAACAAAACGTATTACCTCAGCTCACAACTGATGGGGAGAAAAAATTCAAACAGATTACGGAGCTTTTCAGAAATGGTACAGGATTATACGGAACTTTAATCCTTTGGTGAGAAAAGGATAACTTGTGTATCAGATGGAGCCTCTCTTTAGCATTTCAATGATGCACTCTGTGCGCTGTCTGTTTTTAACAACAGTTGTCATAGTTGTGTTCTTATGTAATACTGCAGAGAGTTACCTTGATTGACAGTGAGGAGGTTGTGAGGCAGATCTATGGGGAAACTGAACTTGGCAGAACTTTGAACCCGGCTGTAGGGAGCCCGAGACCCCAGTCAGTCAGTAGATTACCAGCAAGTCCTTAATGAGATGAGGGAGATTTAACATGTCAGTGATATTTAAACACAATTTCCACTAACAGATATATATAGACTCATTTATACACAAATAATATCACAACTCTGTAGATTTGCATGTGTTGAGATGTCATTTGAATTATACAATACATATATTTTGACAAAAATGCCTTTCACCAAACTGGTACGAGAAACGAAGAGGATAATCACACGTATTTTACATATCTGCGAAGAATTTGAATTACCTCAAAGCAACAAATAGTATTTTTGTAAAACTGTGAATTGAACATGCAAACAAAATGTTTCCTCTCGCATAAGCTTCAGCAAATGTAAAGGCAGATGCAATTCCTTTTGTTAAAAAAATAAGAAAAACACTGACGAGAATCTGATCGATTGTGAGATGTCAGGTTTCTCTGATCCAGTGGTGCCTTGGCTACAGCTAAGAAAAGCAGAGATTAAAGCTGCAGTCAGAGCTTCATCGCTCTCCCTGTGACAGGGAAGGAGGTGCTGTCAGGCAAGAATCTGTCCTTCAACAGTGTTGGTGAAAGGAATCCATGGAGTCGTTCTTTAAAGCAATGTGTTTAATTTACAAAGCCGGAGAGTGAAAGTGGGCAAAGCCACATAGCGAGGCTGTTGGCAGGCTCGGGATAAATCAGGTGTTCTTTGGAACTCGATAAACCTCCCAGAAAAGGGGTTGGGATAATATTAAAGAAAATAAAAGTTGGTTGATCACTACTTATTGTGAATTGGACCCAAAATGAGCCCTCCACAAGCCTCCAAGTGTATCTGCTTCACAGCTCTTCGGCCAATTGAGCACTCCTGTGTGTTCATCTTGTGTATTTTAGCTGAAGTTATAGGACAAAAACGAAGTTTGGTGTCAATTGGTTCCATAAGTTGGAAGGACTTAGTTGCACCATAAGTGATGTTTTTATTCTTTTCTACTTGATAAGATTGGCTTTGGAGGGATAGTTAACATTTTTTAAAGTAACGTCTAAGAAGTTGAGGAGATAATCAGAGCAGTGGAAGCTAGCTAAGAATTAGTCAGAATGACCTGTGTTTTAGCTAATTTTAGCCATTTAAAATGACTTACTGTCTTCATGCATAGAATACAATACTGTTTTAGCGTCTTTAAGGACTCTCAATTGCTATTGATCCTCTCTCTTTTAAGAATGAAAAATACTTGATTAAAAAAAAAATATTAAACCTGAGCAACATTATCGTACATTCAAGGTTTATTTTAAACAAAATGTGAGACTCATTTTAATTTTTTTTATTTGTGACTATTAAAATATTTTTTTAGCAGTAGAAATAGTATAAGAACCTTAAAATGTGTCCAGATTTGGGAAATTATTTCTTCACTAATTCACTTTAGAAAATCTTGACTATCCCTTGCTTTAAAGAGCCAGCAGTTTGACATGGGCCCATAAGATGGATATTTCTGTGCATACTGGTGAAAAAGGCAGCTTGATAATGGCTTTTTACCAGGTTGAATATTTAAGTGGCCTGAAGGGAACATTGATGCTAATTGTTTAGACTGCTCCGTCCTGGTAAGGTTAAAGGAGATCACAGGTTTCACTTCCTTACAGTCCTCCCAGGCAATGATGGACTTTGCTCAGGTGTAATATAATTAACTTACCTAAGATTCAATATTCGCCCTATCAAACTGAAGTATTATTGAGGCACATGGAGGTGAAATTCTGCTTAGAATATTTTATGTGCAGCCACATGCAGAAAGGTTGCAAAAAATATGCTGCAATACATGTTAATGGACAAGTATGATTGAAGTCAGCAGTTGTTTGATGTCATGACGGTGGAATTAGATCTTTACAACAAAGGGCTCATGTTTTTTTCAGTCTCTACAAGCTGCTTAAAAAAAAACCTTGGTCTCTATTGTGACCAGAAGCAAAGAAATCAGTAACTTTAAAAGTGCCAAACTGACTTCTAGATTTTATGAGGGGTTTGCACAGAAAGTGAGCTAAACAGACTTGCATTTGCACAAAACTACTGGAACTTCTGTTTTTTCCTGTGACTGATGCTTTTTATAAATTAATTGTTGTATTTATTGCACCATATAACTAATAAAAAAAATTATGTGGAAAACGTTCTTCTTTGTTCCCTCAATGCAAGAATGTGGTAGTGACGATTTGAAAGCATATAGGTTGCTGCTAGTGTTGCCCTCAGGCAGCAGCAGCACTCCCAGCCAGCTCAACGTGGTAGTGGATTTGTTACCTGGTGAGAGAAGACAAGTCCTTTTTGCTTTGAAAGCTTGTATCTGCACCATCTGTGGCAGAGAGGGATTGGGGAAGTTGGGTTAAACAGATCAGCTGAGTGCATAAAAGCTTTTATATGTATAATATACAACAGTACCAGCCCAAATACTGCTTAGAGAAATTGAGGCTCGTGCCCTACATATCCTTCAATTTCCTAATGCTTTGTGAGTGTTCGCGTGTGTGTTTGAAAGAGAAAGGAAGACAGGGCTCTCGTGTGTCCTTGTATTGTTGCCAGCCAGATACAGCCCTCCACATGTCTGACCTCTGACATCAGCGTTTCCTCGCCTCTCTCCTGCCACCACTGTGCCGCCAGTTACTCCCCAGCGACTCTGGGCAAGGCTGCCCACCCTCTACTTTTTTAGCCCACTTAAAACACTCGCCATATCTCTGCCATTCCCCTTTTTTCTCCTGCCCACCCCTCTATTGTTGCATTTTAACCAAGCTACTGAGCCGAGGCTATTTGTGGGCTATTATATGACAGCAACATGTAAACACTCATCACTTCCAATAGCGTCTGCCAAAGTCTGCTGAGTGAGCCCAGGTCATTACAACAATGGATTAGTGTGTTATTCATTTTCACACAGTTTTTTTTTTTCAGTCGCCATGTTCTCTTTTGATTTTCTTCCTACTGACCTGACAGGATTTACTCTGCTTGTGCAAACCAGTTGTCCTGTTAACATTACTTTTGGGGTTCCTCACATTCATGTCCTGACTCCAATATCATTTAAATTTTGTAGCTGAGAATTATCATTCTTTTTTTATACTTCCTTTCGCTTTTATGTCAATGATAGCTGTATATGTTGCTCTAGCAGTTATAAATTGGTCTTAAATCTTAAAAACTGAGACTAGTCATGCTCTTCTTCCCTTTTACAATTCCACAGTATGTCAAATCAATATTCATGCTTCTTTCAATTGATTAGCGAAAATTATTCATTCATTCTTATCATCATGCCCAAATTACAGCCATGAATTTATTAGACTAGATTTCACAACTCCAAACCAATAGAAAACCAATTTAGCTAATATCCTGATATTTATGGAGAGGAAATAGTCTCAAAACTTCTGTGTATGTGTGTAATACTACTGGTGTCAGCCTGTTTGTGTGTCGCTTTGGGTACTTGTATCTAGGGATGCACCGATACCGGTATCGGGTATCTGCCCTGATACCGTCTAATGTACATGTACCGGTATCAGTTCAACTTAACCAATACCATGAAACGATTGAATTTTATATATGTGGTAAGTTTATATTTTACATCTGTTATTTGTCTTAGTTATGTTTGGTTAGTAAAGTCTGGTGCCTTTAGTCTCTTCAAGAAAGGTATAACGTGGAAATTAAACAGTTTATTAATTCAACAACAGTATCGGATCGGTATTGGGTATTGACAGATACACAAAATCCATGCATCGGTATCGGGGCTGAAAAAGTCGGATTGGTGCACCCCTATTTGCATGGGTAAAACATTATTTATAAACTGTAAAATACATTTTGTGCGTAACTTTGGGGACTTGCAATTGTGCATTGTTAAATTTCCACACAAATATCATATATTTACACTTGCACTATTTCTAATGACACTAACTTAAAGTGACAGTGTGTAGTTTTTGCAGTACATCTTTGAAAATAGCCATGAAAATATTATGTGATAATAATTACGTAAAGCACATTAATTGCAAAATATTGGCGATATTGTAAAATATGACTTTAAAAATCAGTTTTAAAATACATAGGCGCGGGTCCCCTTTTAGGGGAAAGCCATATTAGATGACGTCTTTACTTCTACAAGAGCCCGGATGGACAAAGCGCACGGAACACGCCCGCTATTAAAACATTGATTTCCCCTCAAAATGCAAAAAAGTTTCTCCATAAATACAATTTTACCTCTTCGCTAGTTCCAAGCGATGAAAGAGAGACTGATGTGCTCGTCATGTTACTGCAAATAGATCATTCTCAGGGAATTGAGCGTTTGAAAACATCACTAGATGGACCTCCATTGTTGAGTTTCTTACTCGAAGACACAGATACCGCATGCTTGTGATAATTTGGGTATGCACTGCCCCCTACTGGCCGAAAATTACACACTGTGCTTTTATAGCCATGAATAAAAATTAAAAAAACTACATATACAAATCATTGAATACATATGCAACAATCGTCTGACACACAAATCCACATTTCAGATCAGAGTTACAAGTACATGAAGGGTTTTCAGACTCCTCCAAATTCCTGCGTATATGATGCATTTGAATGCTGGTAGAATGCTCGGTCATCTTAGTTTTCTTATCACTTTCCCTTTAAACCATATGCCACTTTATGCATTACTGCATCTAAACAGAAGAAGGAAAAAACTGCTAAGTGATAAAAATACACACATGACTAAAAACAAACATAACTGAGGGCATCACAACATCAAACACCGCATTAAGAACATGTACACTGTCAGGTGTCAGTTGTTTGGCTGTTGTCTGTCTGTGCCGAGACAACCAACATCCACGCCTGTGGTGTATTCAGTTCTGCACGGAAAATCCTATACACTACATAGTTGTACAGTTTCTCTACAAGATTTAATTGTCAAAATAGAAAGACTCAGTTTCAATTTCATGCAATAATTCATAATAATTAATAAATCAGGCGATCGGTGCATATGTATGATTTGAATGCACATTAGACATTTTGAAATCGTAACTGGTTGTTTTAGTTGGTATAATTTGAAATTGTGTCTGCAAATGTATTTTGTACTTGTAATTTCTAGATATTTGTGTGTAGATTTGAACACATGCATGGTTTACAAATCGTGTTTTACACATACACATACCAAAAGCTACACACAAGCAGGCTGACACAAGTTACAAATGAAGTATTACTCAGACAGAGATGTTTTGTGTTTATTGTCTATCCATATATTACTATTTTATTTTCTTTCTCTTGTCTCACAGTAGTGATCAGGATATATTATGATTCTGTTACTCAACTACAGAGCTCAAAATGGCCAAACTTAATGATTTCTAACCTGCCTTCTCACCCAAGACATTGTGACTCACTGATATTGATCACAGGCTCTCAATCTGTAACTCCTTCCCTGTACAAACCTAAAATTGGAGTGACTTTCATTCTTTAACACCAAACGTATGAGATGATCCACCAGTATGACTTGATTTAGCTTTATTTATATCTCCTTTGCACAATGTTTTTTAAAAAAGTGCTTTACACATACATTTTATTTACTGACTTGCTCACTTTTCTTGTGATGCATATTTACTGTAGGTGCTATATGGACAGAGTTGAATTAGCAACCGTCATCCTTATTTTTTTTCTATTTCTGGCTACATGGATGTTGTCTGTCATGGGATATGGTCAGTTTAGAGTTGATTTGTGAAATCTACATTAATACTAAAAGAAACTCAATGTTCTGGCACGAAATCATGCTCCTTTGGAAAAAGCTTAAATGGTAGCAATAAAACATGTTTTAAACATGTGCTGTTCATCCTATAAGTTTGACAGAATATTTTTTCTTTACAGTGGGTTACTCACCAGAACAATGGGGATTTGGGAGAGGGACTGTAAATCGTCTGTACTTGGTTAAATACTTTATCTAGTTAAGATAACCCAAAAGCAATTCACACTACATTCTTTCATTCAGCCATTCACACACAGATGATGGCAAGCTACATTGTAGGGACAGCTGCCCTGGGGGACACTGACGGAAGCGAGGCTGCCGAATACTGGCGCCATCGTGCCCTCTGACCATTACCCACTGAGTGATCAGAGTAGGGAAGTTATTTTCCAAGGAAGAGTTATATTATTCATTGAAGGTTAAATCAAAAAGGCATGAGCTTTCCCAAGGACACATCACTCAAGTTAGGATCCGACTCACAGCTTCCAATATGACCTTAATGCCTTGGGATGACATCTGTTGTGAATTGGCGCTATATAAATTAACTTAAATGAAATTGAAACATGTTGAACTTGAAGCATGTTTAATTCTAACGTCCAGGTTTCTTGTTCGATATTAAATTCACAAGTAACTAGGAAAGCAGAGGATCTTGAACTTTATTTTCATTACATTTGGCTTTTATTCGATTAAAATTTTTTTTATCATTATGTTGTGTGAATTTTTGTGTTGCAATATGTAGAAAAAAGATTTGAATATTTTTTTAAATGCATGTTGAACAATAAGCTTGTAAGCTTGTAAGCATGTTGAACAATACATTTTATTTTTCTGGCATTCTAATTCTAATTATTCTTCTGCAATGTATAAGGAAAGTGATAATTTTCAGAAGCAATCATTTTGACATACAAAATGTAACAAAAAAAATATGTCACAATTAATATCGTTATCACACATGCTTGAGATTATATTGCAATATAGATTTGAGGCGAAAGTCGAGTCTGATCGGTTTACGCAAAAAACAAGAGCAAACATAAGTTTGGCATGTGAGATGCAGAAAATGTTGAGAGAATCTCTGGGTATGACAAAAGACCCATTGTTCCTGCTCATACAGCATGGCGCCGCATAGAAGAGCTTACCATTGATGCTGCAGTCATGTGTTTGGCCTGAGGGGGAAATCTTGAGTACAAAACTGTTAAACTCCAAACAGTCCCTTTAAAAATAAAAAAGTCATTGATCCAACCTACACAAAAAACCTTTATTCTGTATAAAAAAAGAGTCAAGGTGTGTCGGGTGGTGTACTAGTTAGTGGATTATTTGCTCCCTCCTCCTAGAAGTGAACATGTCTGGGTTTTTTAATAATTTCTATCTAAAAAGACATTACGAAGAGTACTGCAAATAAAAAGCAGCATAAACCAGTTATCTTTTCAGTATATTTTTATTTAAAACATTTTGACAACAGTTAGCATAACATTTCACAGACTATACAACAATATATTCATGATTGATGTGACTACAACAATTAGCACCGGGTTTTTTTTCAGGCATAAGAATATTAAAATCATGTGGTGTACCCTTTTTTAATATTTATTTCTTAGGGAGATTATAACAATGAAATGCATCTGGCCTTAACTCATAAAACTAGGTTAATGCCAGCTAAACAGCAATACATTACCTGTTATACTGGTTCATTATTTCTTTTAACAAAGGTTGAAGAAACTAGTGACCTGAATTTGTGAATAAATGTGTATTGCAAAAATAAGATTGAAGTGGAGATTATTTAGTAAAAAAATGAAAAAGCATATCAAAGACAGTACCTCGTAACAAAAGTCAAGCACATTGGCTGAGGTCTGTAGATGTTGGCTTCCTCTACAACAGCGGGGCCTTAAGCTTGGTTTATGCTTGCCGCGTCCGTGAGGTCCGCACGGCTCCACGCGGTAGTGATGTGTCGTTCATGAACGATTCGTTCAAAATGAACTAATCTTTTATACGACCCGAGAGTAACGAGTCCTCTCAGTGAGCGATTCGTTCATTGTCATGCAGTACCTTCTCTTGCCACATGTCAGCAGCTGCATGAGCTCAGTCAGCAGCAAGACAGGAAACAGAAATGATTCGTTCATGACTCACTCAGCTGCTGCGTCCGTTTTCAGGTCCCAGTTCTTTTGTCATGTGACAGCCAGACCGCTCAGTCTGTGTGTGGCGAGCAGCAAGTACTACAGTTCGCTCACGATTCGTTAATGTACGGATCGTGACGGATCATTCTTACTAATTCGTCACGTGAAAACTGTGGCTCAGCTTGCTACGGGCTGTGGAGCGGACTGAGAGATGAACAAGGAAATGAATGATGTCTGATATCTAATGTTCCTTTATTTGTCATTCGACACCCGATATATATTATTTATTCATTAAATCATAATTATTTAGTGGACTTCAATTCTTGTACATGTGTTATTGTATGTATAATTTAAAGTGTGTTAGTAAATAAATACTTTCGAAAATTATATCAGCATATTGATTAAATAATAAATATATAATGATGACAATAACAACAAACATAATCAATAATAGTAGTAATAATAATAATAATAATAATGTAAAATTTTGTACACAATAAACGCACCATGTAAACATAGGGAACTTATTAATTATTCCTTTTTGTTTTAATTGTATCACTAATTGATATAAACTATAAATATTTCTACTAATGAAATTAGTTGCTAAGAGTAACAGGAATGAGTCGGTAAATGGGTCACTTGGGTTTGTGAATTATGTTTCGTTGGAGAACCGCTGCCTTGTTTACTACGACGCCCACAAGAGGAAAACAGCGCCACCTGCTGTTAAAATGAACTAAATGATTCGTTCAAGATTCGTTCAATTTAATGTTCGAGAGTAAATGATCCGAGTCGGTAAAAAGAGTCGGTCTTCCCATCACTGCCACGTGGCCAAATTACGTCATTTCAGCAACCACGCCTCTACGCGCGGCCTCCTCCCG
Source organism: Apricaphanius iberus (assembly GCA_028564705.1). Taxonomy (NCBI): domain Eukaryota; kingdom Metazoa; phylum Chordata; class Actinopteri; order Cyprinodontiformes; family Aphaniidae; genus Apricaphanius; species Apricaphanius iberus. Next base: position 1,146,291 of record JAPXFQ010002510.1, read on the forward strand.
CCCCAAAATTTCCGCGCCGCGCACCTAGGAAAATTTGTAACTACGCGGACGGTCCCACGCGGAAAAACATGGCGGACTGGTAAGAGCTCATATTGCCGGAGGTTCGTAAATAGACATCTTTATGATTCGGCCGATAGAGATCACTGTGATCAACTGTGTTTTAATGGAAGAGAGGACGGTCTCCTTTTTTCGTCTTTTTTCCTAATAAATAGCATAAAAGTTCTGCTTTGTTTAAGCTCACGGGTATCACCATCTTGTAAACAACAGTGATTACTACTCCTACTATGGTGTAGTGTTGTATGCATGCCGTAGAGCCCTACGCCGCCCCCTACTGTCGTCAAGAATATTGGCTCTCAGCAGGGACAAGCCACAAAACGTATAAACGCTGCTCGAAGGCATCTCGGCCGCTTCCGCACGTCTCGTTTCCGCGCGGAATGTTCATGCGGCAAGCATAAACCAAGCTTTAGTATCTTGTTCTCTTTGAATCCACTATTAAAGGAGCACGGGGCCGGATAGAAGAAACTAAACTCGCGACTGCTGCGGCCGGCGCTGCGAGTAACTGCAGCCAGTAGATAAGTAAATAAATCAGTTACGTAGCGTACTTTCAGGCCACCGCACATTGTGCACATCGGCAGCTGTACAACAACAAGCAACATGTCTAGTGACGAATTAAGTAATAGTGTTTAATCGACCGCGCTTGAAGTCCGGGTTCTTTCTCTTCCTTCTTCCTGTTAAATCGAGAATGCGCAAGAATTGTAGATTAACGTCCAACCGCGTGTAAATGTGGGAAATCCGGCCACCGAATACCAGACTATCATGCAACACAGGCTGTTCAAAATAATGGGATTACACGTGGGTGGGCTCATTTTACTTAGTTTAAAATGCTCTATTAACCAATACAATTACAAAACTGAACATGAATAGAAATTATTTTAGAAATCCAGCCCCCTGCACCTTTAACTATGTATACTACAGGCTTCTGAGCTAAATTATCTGACCAACTGCCTAAGCGTATTTAAAATGGGGTCATACAATTCAGTTCAGTTTATAAAATATGAATTCACAACCGATGTCATCTCAAGGCACTTTACAAGAAAAGTTATTTAAATACCATCATTCCAATCAGTTAAAAAAAAATACACATACAACAACAGTAATTCAGAATGCAGCAGCAAATCTACAGCAGACTGGCTTACAAGAAAAGAAGCCAGGTGTAATGGTCTAATCAAAAGCCCAAGCCTCAATCTGACTGAGGTACTCCGGTAAAACTGTTAACAAACTGCCCAAAGAAAATGCTCCCAATGAACGGAAGCAGAGTGTAAAATAACAGGTAAAATGCACATAGACAACATTAGGACGGTTACATTATACAGAAGATAAATATTTCATGATATTACCGCTAAACCTTCTTCAAGTTGTTTTGTAAATCTAAATTGAACCTCTGAAAAAACTTAAAAAATAAGTTTATTTTGTTTTGTTTTTTTCAACCTGGACCATATTTATAGAAAATATTATTTTCATTCACTCACCTTGACAAGTTTGGAGCTGTTTGGAGCCATTCAGCAGGAATTTGTATCGAGTCGCGATCAGTGTATATTTATATAATGGAAATCAACGGGGGAGGGGGTCGCCGCCTGTAATAAGGCATTATCTGCTCCAAAACACCTTAATTTAACCGTGTTTAGTTATTTAATGTTAGCACTACTCCCTTTCAAGTTCAGAACGTCTCAGAAGTGTTTATTTGTTGGGTTCAGGGGTGATTTAGAGGCAAAACTACAACTACACTATGGCTACTTACAATTATGTCACTGCCGTGCTCCATCCTGGTTGTAGTCTGAGCAGGACTTTCACTCTATACTCTGCGGCAGTTAGTTAGACAGAACTTGCTATTGCAGGCATCAACATTGTTCACGTTTTCATGTTTGCAAATTGCACTAACCGAATGACTAATTGGACTAAGTTTAGCTTCTACAGGCTTCCTTTCCTCAACCTACGGAGATTACAGCTGTAATGGCGTGCAACATAATTGAAATCCCAGGTTAGTGTTAGTAGAAATCTGTCACATTAAAAGCCTGTAAAACCCGCAGATGCTAATAATTTAGCACCTCCGAGACGTTCCAAACCCAGAAGGGAATATCTCTAACTATTCATAACAAACATGGTTAAATTAAGGTGTTTTGGGGCAGATAATGCCTTATTATAGACAGATAACTGCTTCCCCCATTGACTCCTATTATTTGGATATACGCTGATCGTGACTCGATAAACTCCTTCTGAACGGCTCCAAGTAGCTCCAAACTTGTCTGAGTGAGTAAACTAACATAATTTTAACGTAATTATGAAATAAGGTCAAGGTTGAAAAAACCCAAGTTGACCTTTAGGTCCAACACAATTTAATTGCTTGACTGAAACATTGCTCACAGTTTTAGTGGTTTCATTGACTTTGAACTACAAACTGGCTTTTTTTAGTCCTTATGAACATCTTTATTCTCAAGTTGCTTCACATCAAATACCATTAAAACGGACATCTCACTAGAGTCACCCAAAGAAGCAGCCAGTTTCATTTGCTGAAGACCATTTCCACTGAAAGCCTCTCCCTCCCAGATTCTGCTCTTGTTCAATTTTAGATCAGTACGGCCCTCTCCCACCACACTTACCAGGAGGGCTCCAGGGACTCGAACCCTGAAAAGGACCCAGGAGAGTGGCTCAAGCAGGCCCACACGAGGCTCAAACAGCACACAACCTTTCCCCCAGGCTGAATAGATACAGGGGAAGGGAGGTCTTATCTGAGGGGAGCTGTTTCTCAAAACAAAATCACACATTGGGCTGAAATCTTCACTGGTGGTGATCCGAGCATAAAGTCCTAGTCGATACAACCCAGCCTCGGGTAGACTGAGGCTCAGAGTCACCTTACGCTCTGTGTAGGTGCAGAATACATAACGTGACAGTGGAAAACTTGAGCGTACGTTCTCTTTGCTGAGTACATAGTGAAGTTCAAGGTCCTGCTGGTTGTGGAAGGTTATGTTACACTTGCCTTGCTGAGTACTCACAATGGCCAAGTTGTGGCTGAATCTAGATAACCCTGCCTTAGCCGTTCGGGTTCCTGGGCCACATGCTGAGCCCAGATTTGGAGGAAACAACTCTTCTAATCCAACAACCTTTCCTTTACAGTGCAACAGGTAATTTCCAGCATTCTGGAACTTACTTTCCGTTTTCTCATAGTCCCGCACAAACAACGAAAGTCTGTAGAAACCATGAAAAGGGCACAAGATATGACACGTGAGGCTATCCGGTTGAATCTGAGTTGCTAGGCAGCGCCTGGATACAGCAGCTTTAATTTGTGGATGAACAAGTTCACATAACATCATTAAAGGCCTACAAGTTTTCAACACAAGGTCAAAGACCCCATCTTCCACTTCAGCAACCTCACTGTTCTGAGAACTACCAATGACACCCAAGGATACCGCAAAAGGCTGCAGGCCCCAAGACAGAAAAGGGTTCTCTGGGATGTCCTCAGTTGCCCTTGGGTTTGGACACTCAACAGTAAAGGAGCAAACCCAGACAAGAGGTGTTGCTGCGTTTCCAGATCTTGCAAACAGTTTTACATCATATGTGTCACTTTCAGGTGGCAGTAGCTGCAACTTCATGCTTCGATGAGAGACGGTTAAAAGGCCAAAAGAGGAACTGCTTGACTCTTTCCGCTCTAAAGCTCCACAGTGAAGGAGATCTTGATGCTGTGTGATCTCATAGGTGAACGTTGTTGGCCTGGAGAAGCCAAGGGACACAGTCGCCTCCCCATCGTCTGAGTAGGAAGTCAAAGGAAGAGTTCTTTTTAGATGCTAAGAACAAATTAATGAATTAAGAAAAAAATAATAAAAAAAATTTAATATCCCAAATCAAATGCGTATTTTTTTTCTGTAAAATTGATTTAGAAGATACAGTCCCCCTGTAAAATAAAAAGTACAGACCTGTTATTATGTGATAGTGAAGAGGGCTAATAAGCCTGAGACCCATGGTGAAGAAGGCTGAGGTCTTAAAGACCCTTTGTTCAAATTCCTCAATGGAGATGGGCTCGTCCAGAAGCTGCCATTTCTCTTCATCTGGGAAGTGTGAATCGATGAATTCCTCTGGGTCAGTTAGGAAATAGAAGTCATCAAACCTTTATTAAGAAGGACGGACATCAGATTGGTCTGCCGCTCAACTCTGCTGGTCCTAAGTCTATATTGTAAAAACATTCTACAAGCTGATTAACTTTTGTGACAACTCCTCTGCACTTGTAATGTTTTAAGGTAAACAATGATAGATTTATCTGGGATAATTTCCTGTCTGCACCTTTTCACAAAGCTTTCATGTTGCATATCTACTCGTCCAGCTCCCCAACAGGCATCCAGGAGGAACCACTCCCCTCCCAGAAGCACAGCGTTCCACAGGTGATCCGACTTCACATGCTTTAGGCTGTGACCTTGACGGTAACCAATGCCCTTACTGTGGCCTGGCACTTCTTGGGACTCGATGCCCACTTCTCTGTAAACAAACACCAAGCAGAAAATGTCCTCATGTGTCTTTCGTTTAGTATGACCTAATATCTGTGAGGTTCACTGTGCTGAGGATATGTTCATGTAGAGTGTACCTTCTGATTTTAGGAGATCTAGCAACACTCAAGGTAAACAACACTTTAACATCTCTTGATATGGAAAGGTTTTCTTAACATCTACTAGTCTCTGTTCAAGTCCTGCTAAGCCCTGCCCTCCTTAGTCATTGTTGTTACTTTGGACAAGTTAACAGCTCACTGCATGTTTACACTGAGGTTGTTCAGAGCCAAAACAGTTTGAAAAGAGGCTCCTGACAACTTTTCGAGCCAGTAACAATTAATATCTTCGAAGTGCCTTAAGAAAATTTGGCATTATGCCTTAGAGGGCTATTTTCATAATTTCAAAGTAGAATTATATGAAGATAAATTGAACTCAGAGGCACCAATCTTCAGACCTCGAAGCAAGAGAAAGGTTCCTCTGCTGGTATAAATTTTCTTTGACTAGGGGAAACATTGAAAACCAGCATTGTTCATATTCAGCAGGGTAAAGTTTTAAACTAATGTATCATTAGTGAACATAACAATAGCCAAATGGCTGTCTTAAGAAAGCTAATTACGACTGGGCTTTATGTGAATGATATTATCTTATTTGACCTGATTATTAATATTACACAAGACTATTGTTTTAACAAGAATGTCTACAAATGTAATTTCTTTTTTATTGTTGTCATTTTAGATTGACTGTGTGGTCTGTCACACCTTTTAGATCCAAGAAGACGTGTACATGTATTTGTATTATTTTCCCTTTTTGGGAAACGGAGTAAACTCAATTATCTTCTTGGGATACCGTGTAATGCCTTTGCAAGTGCTCCAGGGGCATTGTTTTGCCAGAAAATCACAAAAGTGTTGCAGTTCGTAATGCTTCTTTATGGGGTGAGACAGCAAGATTCCTTAAAACTATTTGTTCCTGGTAAACAATTGAATGGGGGGGGGGGGCAGGACTTAGCAATAGGCCAGATGTTGACCTGGCAGATAGGTGGTTGTAGTTTCCATCATTTCCATAACAGTTGACTCAGAGAAGAGCTGTATCATCACAACATCTTATAATAGACCTACCACTTTCTTATCAAGGGATGTTAACTGCCAGGACTGGTACTACAGTACATCCAGCTGGGTTAAAACTCCTTGCTATAAAGTTTACTATACATTTTTTGTAGTCTCTTTATTGTATTTCTGTCTTAACTTGAGGCTGTAACTAATTCATCCTTTTATCCAGGGCATCAAAATAGCAGTAATGTGTTTTGTTTATATTGACTAGCTTCTGGGTCCAAACACGCCAGATTCCGTGCATCTTCATTTTGACCAATCAGAACATGCTTCAGCAGTAGGCCCTGGGGCCTCTCCTCCACAGCAAGCAATCCATCAATCCTTCTTTAGATCAAGACCACCATTTTCTCCTGTAAAGACTCAAAAAAACCTCTATCATAAATCCATTGAGTCAAAAAAAAGTTTCCTCACTCAGCACTTTGACGGACAAGCTGTCTTTTAATGAAAGAGAATAGGTGTTGTTGTATCAGTATGTACTGTATGAGTTCAATAAAGTTTGGGGCATTAAAAGTGTGTACCTGCACATCTCTGTAAAAAGACTGGCGTAGCCACAGCAAACACCCCGTCCAGCAGCTATCACATCTTCTGGGGAGCTCAGCTTTTCTGAGTGGCCAAGATACCCGCTCACGTCATACTCTGTGAAAACATTCCCTTTGTTTATGTAAAAAGTCATAGATTTGAAACCTGTTTCTAGAGCAGATCTTTAAAAAAAATAAAAAAATAAATGATAATAATAATAGAATAATACAGGTTAGGGTTGTGTGTTTTGGTCAACTCACCAATGTTGTTACACAGCCACACCCAGATGGCACGGAGTTGCTCCAGCTCATTTTTGGCTTCCTGTGTGATGCTTTGTACAATGGTCTTCACATCATACACACACTTTTGTTTCAGCTGAACAAGACACATACACAAATACATGTACATTGTCAAGTTCAGAAAAACTAATTTCTCTGGGCCAACAATCCCCAATCTTCTTGACAACATCAAAAACGTTTTGTTTTTGACCAGCTGTGGATCATACATTTTGAATGAAGATGGTTGCTCTTAGAACTGCTTGGCATGATGCCTTTCTTCCTACAGTAGATGGACTAAATAATTGAATGGCTAGTTTTAAATTGGTAAAACTGTTTACATTTACTGGTGAAAAGGAACTGCCAGACACTGCTGAAAATAAAGAATTAATAAAAACATAAGGCAGGCAATGTTCTTCTGTGATGATACAGAAGAGTGTCCTTACCTCTGCTCCTGCCTTGATCACATGGGAGTCCAGCTCATGGAAGACCTCTGAGCTTTTCAAGAGGTCCTTGCCGCACTTTCTTTTGCCTGGCAGAGGAGCATTTAGAACCCCCCTCTGTCCCAGTTGTGCTTTCTGGTACAGGTGTCTCTGTTCATTTGGCTCTTTAGTCAGTGCACTTTTCTTCACTGCTGTGATGGACTTTGCTGCACTCTCTGAGGACAGCTGCCTCTTTGCTGCTGGACGTTGATCCTCACCCTCCACTCTCAGATTTTCAGTAATGCTCTGCCCGGCAACTGCAGCATTCTGGGAGGCTTCTGCACTGACAGAGAGCCGGGCAGCTCCCCCATCAGGAGGTTGTGTGCTCTTCAGAGTTTGGTCCTCATTCTTCAAAAATGCCTGTACAACTGTAATACAGTTCTGCTCTCCTAATATTGGACTCTCCTTACGTTTATGAAGTTCTGGGTCCTTTACCAGTACAGATCCCTTCTGAGTCACTTTGTCCTGAGGAGAAAGGCTTACAGAACAGGCAAATGGAAAGGAGAACTTCTGTAATGTAACTTCAGCTGACATTACGCTTCGGGCATGGTTTTCTGTGGAGAGTGAAGTAACATGGGATTTAAGAGAAGTGTTTGTCCCTGCACCTCTAAACAGTTCTGTAACTTAACTTCACACAATTCGTGCCAAACTTCTTGACATGCCAAATGGACTTCACTAGTGCAGGATTTCTCAAGCCGTACCATCTGAAAATTCAAGACCTCTTTGTATTACTTTAAAAATTGAATTTTCTATTTCCAATTCATAGTCAGCTGTAAACAGTTTTAATGATCTAAGTATCTGCTGGCAAGAAGTCACTTGATTTAATCAGGAGCCATATTATCTTTTATTTCTCAGGAGTCAGCTGGGCCAAATGAGTATTAGAAACAAAATGAATGGAAATTGGGTGCTTAACAAAGTTTTCCAATTTTTTTCAGAAATTTCCTGACTATTAATCATCATATACAAGAAAAACTAACTGATATGCAACAGTTTAAGTGCATTAGCATGAATTGGTTTGTTTGCAGGAACAAAACGGATGTGAAACTTTGTTTTTAGAGTATACTTTCACATAAGACTGCTAATCCTCATAATGCATGCCACATGCAGAGCCATTATTCTTACAGCACATTCCATTAAAGACAGTGATAAATCTCCAATTAGATAAAGTCTATTCATAACCAGAAATGAAACCAAAGATTAGAACCATTAGTCAGTGTCACAGCTTTAGCACAAAGAAGTCTTGTGACACTTCCTGCCAACTGATGAGCATGTTCATTGTGAGATATAAATAATCTACATGTGGGAACACATTATTCTGTTGAAAACAACTTATTATTTCAAAGAGAAAGACATTGGCACAGTGATCGTCCTTCTGCCATGACCCTTGCTAAAGCCTTGTGTTGGCTAGGATCTATCCTGCTCAAGTGTCCCTCAGCAGATCATTAAGTGGAGCCACTGCAGCCAATGGAGCACAGCTAACCCTGACCTCGACATTTCTTGGAGTGCAATAAAAGGTCCCAAACTGTGCATCAACCTTCAAGTTGGGTTAAACTGAATGCGATCAGCAACGAAGAACCATAATTAAGTTTCTCTTTTTAAAAGCTCAGCCTGTTTGTATATTGATATCACTTTCCCTCATTTTTATACAGGAAATGTTCTTGTTGCTGCATCCCTATGTTAATGAGGCTTCTACTCACCGTTTCAGAATGTTTAATGTCTGGTGGATGCCTGCTGGTCTGTCGGGCAAGGTTATTTTCACTGGGTTCTCTGTGGTCCCTAGTTGTAGGTGGAGGCTTAAATACTGTGCAAGTGGCCTGCCAGGACAGGCCCCAGAATAACAGCCCTAAAAATACTACAAAGCAGTTGAGACCAGCTAATGGAACGAGCCTCTGCCGAGGAGTGTGTCTGTGTGTATTTACAAGCACGAATGTGCACTTATGATGTACGTTGTCACTTGTTGTGGGTACGCTTTACATGAATTTGCCAGTCAGTACATCCCAAACAGAGCTTAGGTCTCAAGTGAGTGTGAAATGGTGACTGGGTGGGTGTCACAGTCACACACAGTATGTAAGTTAGCCTGTATTTATAAGCTATAGGACAGAGTGGTTTTCTCTTTAGGTTCCCTTTTATTTCTGAGGAAAATATCAGTCAGTGGGGAGGGGTCTCATCTCTCCCCTTTCTACAAAATCAATATAAAGTTAAAACTGCTATAATTTCTGGAAAGTTAGAAGGATTTTTCATATTAAAATACTTATTCACATTGATGTAGCAGTTGTTAGATATGTTGAACTGCATTAATATATGTAAATAATCACATATAATCAGTCTAATATTCTATCAACATTCTGTTCTCAAATTGATCCTTGTTATACATTTAAAGAAGCGAGGAATTTCCGTCTATTTCTAAAATTAAGACTGACTTGTAGTTTGATGTGGAAAAATATTGTATTTTCTGCTCATCAACCAGATGTTTATTATCTTTATATAAAAAGAAACACACAACCAAACAAAAACAACAAAATTAACAATAGTTAGACAGATATATCACACCAGACACTTTTCTTCACCCATCCAACCAACTTGTACATCCTTCTTCGCCTCTTTTCCACACTCTGTTGCTCTAGACCTAAGTACTTTAAGTCCTCTACCGTCTTCACTTCCACTCCCTGTAGCTTCCCTGTTCTGTTGTGTCCCTCTCATTTACACACAAGTATTCTGTCTTGCTGGGACTAATCTTCCTTCCTCTCTTTTGAAGTGCATAACTCCACCTCTCTAGCTTTTCCTCTACCTCTGCCTCTGCAAACATCATAGTCCATTGAGACACTCCTGTCTAACCTCATATGTCAGCCTGTCCATCACCAAAGAAGGGGTTTAGAGCCGATCCTTGATTAAGTACCACCTCCACCTTGAACTCCTTAATCATTCCTACAGCACACCTCACTGCTGTCTTACATCACTCATACATGTCCTGCACTACTCTAACATAGGCTACTTCTCTGCCAATCTAGACTGCCTTATGCAATACCATATATTATCTCTCAGCACCCTGTCATATGCTTTCTCTAAATCTACAAAGTCACAACACAGCTCCCTCTAACCCTCTCTGTACTTCTCCATCAGCACCCTTGAATCAAAAAATTGCATCTTTGGTACACTTTCTTGGCATGAAACCGTACTGATGCTCACAAATGCTCACTTCTGACCCAAGCCTGGCTTCCATCCCAACTTCATTGTATGACTCATTAACTTTATTCCTCTGTAACTGCCACAGTTCTCTACACCCCCCTTGTTCTCTGGACTAGAACACTTTTCCTCTATTCCTCTGTCTCTCTGCCTTGCCAACATGCACAAATCATTCTCTCCCTCCTTATTGTCCAACCTTTCTTTGCTCTTTGTTTGGTCTTTGCCACCTCTACCAACTATCCCATATGCTGCATCTCCCTGTATTCCTGTCAACTCTTCTCAGTCCTTTCACTGTCCCACTTCCTCTTAGCTAACTTCTTTCTCTGTATATGCTCCTGGAATTTATTGTTCTACCACCAAGTCGACAGCTGAGAGGAAGAGGTTGGATAAACTCATCAGGAAGGCCAGCTCTGTTCTAGGATGCAGCCTGGCTCCAGTGCAGGCGGTGGGAGACATAAGGACTCTGGCTAAAATAACACCTCTGATGGACAGAGTCTCCCACTCCATGCAGGGAAATGTTGCTGTACTCCAGAGCTCCTTCAGTCACAGACTGCTGCATCCTAGATGCACAAAGGAGCATTTCCGCAGGTCCTTCCTCCCTGCAGCTGTCAGACTGTACAACCAAAACTGCTCCCAACAAATATAAATATTTTACACCTGCACTGTATCTTAAATTTGCACTAAAAAAACCACACCGAAATAATTTGCACATTATTTTCAACCTGATGTACATATTCTTAGTCTGTGTTTATGTACATATTCTGTGTATTATTGTATTTTTTTAATATATATTTTTCTGTTCTGTTACATATGTTGTATATTTGTTGTTTCTTTGGCTGCTGTTTTACGACCGAATTTCCCCTGGTGGGACTATTAAAGGATTATTCTATTCTATTATATTATATTCTATGTCTCTTTAGCTGCTTTCCTCCTTCCAGATGACACAGTAAGTACGCTACTACCTTTTTCCCTAATCACATTAACTGTAGTTGTCCAGTTATCTGGGAGCACCTCTTGGCCAACAAGAGCCTGTCTCAACTCCTCCCTGAAAACCTAACAACATTCTTCTTTTTTTCAGTTTCCACCACCTGGTTTTATGCTCTGTCTTTGTTCTATTTATCTTTGTTAGCATCAGTTTCATCCTACAGACCACCATACTATGCTGTCTAGCTACACTATCGCCTACCACTGCCTTGCAGTCATTAGTCTCCTTCAAAGTGCTCCTACCTCCACTTTAATAAACCACCCTATATTCCCACCTCTTCTGGAAGAAAGTATTTCCAATGGCAATTTCCATCCTTTTTGCAAAGTCTACTACCAACTGTCTTTCTTCATTCCTATCCTGGATACCAAACCTGCCCATCACTTCCTCATCACCTCTGTTCTCTTCACAAACATGTCCGTTAAAGTCTGCACCGATACCCACCCTCTGAAATCTGGACATACACTTCATAGAATCATGTAGTTCACTCCAGACTTTCTCTTTTTCTTCTAACTCACATCCTCCCTGTAGGGCACTAACAAAATTGATCATTATTCCTTCAAATTTAAGCTTCAGATTCAGCTTATCTCACATTCTTTCAGTTCCAGAATATTCCTTACAAACTCCTCCTTCAAGATAACTCATATTCCATTTCTCTTTCCATATATACCATGGTAGAAGAACTTGAATCCTTTTCCTAAGCTTCTAGCCTTGCTACCTTTCCACCTGGTCAGCTGAACACATAAAATGTCCACAGCTCTCTAGCTTTACCTGTCATAGTCCCAACATTAAAAGTTCCTACTCACAGTTCCACTCTGTTGAGTTTTGTCTTCTTCTCGACATACCAACACGCCTTCCTCCATCGACCAACAATTGTCCAATTTCCACTGGCACCCTGTGGGTGAAGACCCCCGGTGGAGGTCATTGTTAACCCAAGCCTCGACCGATCTGGTATGGAGTTCATGTGTTGCATATTTGATTTGGCTTAGTTTCTACGTCGGATGTCCTTCCTGTCACAACCCTCTGCATTTTTCCCGACTTAAGACCTGCCCAAAAAATCATTGGCTTGTGACCCCTTATGGTTTTATTCCACAGAGAGAACTACAATAAGGAAAAAAATGTTTGAATAAGAAATGATGTTCACAGTATTAAGTAACCTGATTTTACTATTCTCTCATGATTTTAAAGGAGGGATTTCCTGGTCTGGAATTCTGAGTGTAAGATCTTATGTTAATTTATGAAACCAAAATTTAGGTTTTGTGAAAGGACAAAAGGAAAAATAATGGAAAAACTCAAAGTTATCAGACAACCTGGTCATATTAGTTTCTCATTCCAGAACAACCAGGAAGAAACAGGATATGAGACTGCCTACTTTGTGGCTCAGATGGCTGTTTATTCCATTTCTGTTGCTGGTGTGTGTTAACTTTGTGCCTCTCTTGGCTCGGGGGACAGGCAGGTTTGGCTCCATCAGCAGTCCTTTAAAGCAATCACTTGGACTAGGCCCACGGGTTTGGTTGAATATGTATGTACTATATGAGGATGCTGTAGTTCTGCGCGTCACCAGGTTATATTTAAAAGAAGTCCTAAGGAAGTTCAAAGTTTGCATGAAAACCAAAAAAGAATCTTTACAGGAACTTCACATAAAAAATGAAAATAGTTACTTCCATCTATAAGCTGGGGGCTATCTCCAGTGGTCATTAGCTGAGGGGCGGGGTACGCCCTGGACAGGTTGCCAGTGTATCGCAGGAAAATACCAACTTGTACAATGCAAATAAAAACATTTATCTCAACTGAATCTAATACATGCAGATTCATGAAGGTTTAGGTCAGACTTTGCCTGGACAACACCTCTCTTTACTGAAAGAACACTGCTGCCTTGAGAGCTGGCAGCTTCAAATGAAGGAGTTGTCATGAAACCCTGATCAGCCAAATAGCTGAAATCCCCAAATACTTAAGACCTTCTCTAAAAACACCTTTAAAACACCCTATTATATTATCTCCGAACACATATTCTCTCATGACTCACTTTATTCAGTCCTCATCATCCTCACCTGTGTCCCCAATCATCCAAACCAGATCCTCCTTACCTCAGGTTTTTATAACCCGTCATCTCCCTTCAGTCAGTGCCGGATCATTACAGGAGTTCATCCCAGATGTCCATCGTGTGTGTGCCTGCCGTCTCTGTCCCTGTTGTCCTACATCTTCGTTCTTGCCATCCAGAGCATGACCATCATCATTACTCTGCACTATAATAAACAACCTTGCACTCTAGCAGAATGATCCGGACGTGAAGATGGACCTAGTGGACGCAAATTCCTCAGACCAGGTCCTGCAGGCACCAGCTGTACAAGATCTCCAGCTTTCCTCGGCTCACCTCACCGAAGTGGAGGATTTGTTCTTCAACTTCCTCCCCCGGTTTAGCTCCCTCCTCAACCCTGCTGACCACGAATCCCTCAAGGATGCAGCGCGGGACATCTACATGGCTGCGAGGGAACATGTGGCTTCCGCTGAGGGGCAGACGGCTCCACCAAAAGCCAGTGCAATGGCCGACCCAGTTCAGGAGCTGAGTCCAGTCTTGGTTTGGCTACGTTGGTGGCTCCATACTCCGAGTGGTCCGAGAACCCAACCACATCATCATCCCATACTCCACCATTGGCGTCGTCTCAGTTCTGTTTGGCGTGTCCAGTCCAGAGGAGTATGTGGAGCAGCATTCCTCCTTTCTAGACTCCGCACCTCTATACTGTGGCTTCCCGGCTGCAGAACCGGCTCCTCCACAGTCCATCGCAACAGCCTTCTCGGACTGGTCTACCGAGGATGAGGAGGATCAATTGGAGTCGTACCCAATCACCTACATCCTGCCATATTCCACCATGACATTCCTCCATAATGTCATCACATGGCATCTCCACTCCCGAGGAGTACTGTGAGTGGCAGGATGTTTTTTCTGGCACCAGACTGGACTAATGTGCTCCCGGAACCGGACCCCAACGACACGAGCCCTTCCCACCGGCACGCCATGGATAGCGACGCTGACAGGGAAGAGCGGCTTCCGCGTTGGAGGAAGGAGCAGTCAGCACATTGCTGGTTCTCCCTGCTTCTAGCTGTGCACCAGCTCCGACCATGTCGTCTGCTTCAGCCTACTTGGCCCCGAAGTTGGCATTTGCTTCAGCCTGTTCAGTTTTCCCCCTCCTTCAGTGTAGCATTGAACTACCATTCCCAGAGCCAACAGAGGTGCTGGATCTGCCCCCGCCGCCTCCAGAGCTGCTGGATCTGCTGCCTCCAGAGCTGCCGGATCTGCCACTCCTGGAGCTGCTGGAGCCAGACACAGTCCAAGTGCCAGAGCCTGAGATCCTTATGGCTGCATTCCTCCTGGCCATCACAGCAGCAGCCCTTCAACACCCGTCATACCCTGATGGGCCACCCGACTGTCCTGTGACGGCCAGGAAGGACCCGACGCCGGCCACCAAGGGCCCAGAGTCAGGCCTGCCGGCCACCGAGCATGCAGTTCCCAGTCCGCCTGACATCCGTCCCGAGAGAGGACGCCCGTCCAGTTGCTCGCCGGATCCCCAGGTCCCCAGGATAGGACCGCCGGGCAGTCCGTCCATCTCCCGTCCTTAGAAGGGACGTCCGTCCAGCTTCCCGCTGGACCTAAAGGTCCCCAGGAGAGGCCTGACGCCAGCCAGAGGGCGCCATTCGGGTCGTCCGCCAAACGCTCGTCCAGCCAGCGGGCCGCCCGCCTCTTCCACAGCGTCTGGGATCCGCCTTTAGGGGGGGGGGTTCCTGTCATGACACTCATTTCATTCACTCCCGCTCCTCATCATCCTCACCTGTGTCCCCAATCATCCACAATCCTCCTTACCGCAGGTCTTTAAAACCCGTCACATGATACAGTCAGTGCCGGATCATTACAGGAGTTCATATCAAATGTCCACCGTGTGTTTGCCTGCCATCTCTGTCCCTGTTGTCCTATATCTTCGTTCCTGCCATCCAGACCACCACCATCATCATCATGCTGCACTATAACAAACAACCTTGCACTCTGCTTCTGCATTTGGGTCCATACCTTCCACCACACTTCCTGACATTTACCTTAATATGATAGAGTGATATGGTATGTTCCTACTCCCTACATTGTTGTTCCAAAATGTTGGTTCCAATCGAACAAATAAGAAAGCAAGTCTTCAAAGTCAGATTACAAAGACAGCAGGGCTTTACAAAATAGAACTGGGCAGCCATCTCTAGAAGGATCCCCTCCTGGTGATCCCTTTCACTGTTTTATTTTACTCACTGGTATAATATTCAAGATGACACATTACTGATGTTATGGGTCTAGATAGAGATTTTACACTCATGGAGATCTGATGGAGCGTTAAATCTTTAGCATACTCCACAGTATTTTTTTTGTTACACATCAATGTTGCAATTATTCCTTTAAAAACAGCAAATGGAGGGATTTTGAAAAACATTCTGAATAATAATTTTTGACTCGTTTAATGTCTTCATTTTGTCGTTTTAGTTGGAATTTCCCTCATTGTGTTGAAGTTAAATTAGAAGTTGTTCTTTTTACGTTTTCGAAACAAGCCAAAGTCACAGAGGTAAGAGATCAAGGAGGGAACCTCAGATATCTCTATCAGTAAAGGCACTCCAGTGCCTCATAGGGAGATTTCAAGGCACTTCCCAGACCAGAGAGGGTACTTTATATAGTTCTGCAACAAGTCCAAAATCAGCCTTAGGGTCTTTTAACCTTTTAAAGAGAGGCATCTACTTGACAGATACGTGATCCACTGTATTAACTAACTTCTGATAGAAAAAGTGTAGCAGCTCAACAAAGAGCTTCCCACTTTGTCTCTAAGGGAGAGCACAGTAGCCCTATGGAGAAAACGGAGATGATCTGTAAACATCTTAGATCTTTTTCTGTCAGCCTTGATCCATAAATAATGATAATAGGTAGAAAACTACAGACTCAGGGAGTCAGGATACTGTCAAGTGATGGAGGGACCTTGCCTCCAACAGTGTGTGAATGTAAGAGTGAATGAATAGTGGAATCACAAAGTGCCTGAGCGTGTCAAAAAGCACTATATAAATGCAATCCATTATTAAAAGAGTCAGACACCAAAAGGCTTTGGCAGAATTTTATGACTGCTGAAGATGTAATTCAGCTTGAATCAAGCATGTTGAATCTTATGATCAGAAGTTTCACTTTTTCTTTTCTTTTACAGTGCCTTGGAAATGTATTGATATCATTTGAGTTTATTGGCATTTAGTCACGTTGCAATCACCAACTCCAAAGAGTGTCATTTGGATCACATACAACAGACCCACACAAAGTAGCACGTATTTGGGAATTGTAAGGAATGTGACTGTTATCAATTTTTTTTTTTTTTACCAGTAAAATCCTTACAAGTTTACACTTGTTTTAGTTTGCCTTCTCTATCAGGTTTTCTTGCAGCTTGACCAGTTTTTAGCATCACCTTCCCATCAGCTGTACCAGGCTTCCCTCAATTTGTGAAACAAAGCACCCCCACTGCCACCACCAGATGTGTTAAGAGTTTATTAGAACTGTGTATTTTCCTTATCACATATTGTTTTGTATATAAGCCTAAAAGTTTAATATTGCTTTTATTTGGAAAACTACTTAACAAACTTAAAACTTTCTTCATACGGTTTGTGGCACTCTGCTAATGAGTTTCTTATACAATACTTCTAGCAAAAAATTGTGTCCACTTTTGCCAGAGATGAAAGTTGCTTTAAGATCCCACTTGAGCTCTGAATCACTGCAGCTCCTCCACAGATACTGTTGCCATCTTGGCTGCTTCTACAATAATGCTGACCTTGTACCTGTCCAGCCTATCAGTTTAGGTGGACAGCCATTGCTTGGAAGGTTTTTACTCATGTCATACTCTTTCCATTTTTGGGGATGGATTGAACTGTGCTCCTTTACATGCAAAAAGCTTGGGATATTATCCTATAACCCAAATCTGATTCTTCTTCTGAACATCACCCCCGTCTGTTGTATTTTTTTCGACTTTCTTATTCGGTTTGCTCACTGATTTTCTGTCAGACACCCAAGGCCTTCACAGAACAACTATTTGATTAGCTGCGATCGCATTTGTATTAAGATGACTCCCAAAAGTGATTAGTTACATTAAATTATAATAAGGTGGTATGAAAGAAAAGATTTCAAAAATCATTTGTGAAATATTTAGAAAACCATGTTTTCTTTTTATTCCACTTCACACTAATGCATTGCTTAATTTGTTTTGGTCTGTCAAATCAAGTCCTAATGCATAAAATAGACAAAAAAATGCTCTGTGAAAATAAAACTGCCTCAAGCCTTCTTTATAAACAATAATGATTCTACTTCATGTTATGTAATATGCTGGTATAATATTGTTATCACTTCCCTAAGCAAAAAGGCAACTATATATGGGTGAAAGTCCACATTTTTAAGTCAAAGTGTCAAAATATTAAAAAAGACAAGAAAAAAATACTTTAAAAAAAGACAAACATCTATAGATAAACTAATCAATAACTCATCCCCTTCTTTGTGTCCCACAGTTGAAGGAAGAAACATTTTCAAACCCTCCAGAGTTTATTAAGTGAGTGTAGTGTAAACTGAGCATAGCGGAGTGATGCGCCAGGACCTGTTTTGAAGAAGAAACAGACACAGTCACAACTTTGCTATAATAAATGTTCAGTCCAGCATCATCTCCACCATCCGCCATGCCTGCTTTGAACTTTTCAACTAAACCAATTTTATGCCTTAAAATATGTCTCTTGGCTGTTTTCGTGCTGTGAGAGATGAGACCATTAAGGTTTCCTAAACCTCTGCCTTCAACTCAGCAGAAAGTCATCTTGCAGAGCATTTCTGCATGCTGAAACATTCTACAGGAAAGTAAAAAAAAAAAAAAAACAGTGCTCAAATGTGAAGCTGGTCAAACAGAAAATGACAAGAATGAGAGAGAGATCTTGGTGGGCAATCATTGTGAACCTCTTAACCTGCAGATACAGCATTACATAACACCACCATATGCCCTCTGTTTATGTTGATGTGAAGCCACGGCGGGGGGACAGCCACCTTCACTGGTTGTGGATCTTGATCCAGAGCCAGATGAGTGTGAAACCACAGAGTGATGATGCCATCTGGAGCAGCTGTCAGCCAAGGAATCTCTTTCAGGCTCATTAGAGGGAGCAGAGGAACAAGAGGGGTGTTCTGCAAAGAGAGGTATAGGGAGGACAGAGGTACCAGTGTGGGAGAGAACCAGGAAAAAGCAAATCACTGCAGGTTAAAAAGGAGGGATGTTAATCAGCTTCCATGCTCTGATTAATTTCCTTAAAAAGAGAAAGTGTGGATATGGTTTGGGAATCCGTGAATAGCTTCAAATAACTACAATATAGTTTTGAAACTTTTAGGGGATAGCACATGTGTAAATAAATGACATGCAAGGCTTACAAAGGGAATTTATCAAAGACATGGAAAATAATTAATTCTGACTTGAAAGTGGCTGAAGTTGCATTGCATCACTACCAGTCCTGGGTGTGTGCAGCATAGAGGCCAATTATTGTACATCCTCATTCCCATTTGTGACTAGAGGCGCACAAACAACTTTTCAGAGTAATTATTCTTCCGACATATCAACAATATTGTGCTGTGTATGAGCAGTGGTCTGTTTATCAGCAGAAGCCCTTTAATCTGTTTCATAACAGAGGGGATGAACCGAGTCGGGTTTGTCTGTGTTGTATGTTTATGCCACAAGTTGTCCTTTTTTTGCCAGATCAAGAAGAAGAGATTGCACCCTGCTGGAGAAAGAGACGGAATGAATTCCTCAGATTTCCACAGGGATGGCAGAGGTGTTATATGCTAATTTTGATTATAAAAGCTGGTTTAGTCGTAATGGGGAGAACAGTCTGATCTTTTCTTGGCATCTTAAGAATTTTAGACAAAGATAGTTTAGTCATCGATTGCTCCCATTTGACCTTTATCCCAGCCTGTTTCTACCAGCTTTAAAGACTGAGTTGATTTTTTTTTCTCATTTATTTATTTATAAAACACCTCAGAATTTTATTTAGACTGGATTGAAAGTGTTAGTGAACATCAGTGTTTAAGTCCTACCAAACATGTATTACTAAATTCATATTTAAACTTTGACCATTCTAAAAACAAATGTTATTTTTGGATCTTAACCATGCCATTGTGTACCTTTAAGTGCATGTTTAGTAACAATGTTCTTCAGAGCATGATGCTTCCACCACCATATGTTATTGCAGACTTTTTTAGGTTCATGTGCTGTTTCAGGTTTCTACCAGAGTAGCATTTTGCAAGTAGGCCAAAGAGTTTGATTGTGGTGTCATCCAACATGAGCACTGCCTCTGCCATGCTTGCTGTATCCACGTCATTGGAATGTCCTGTTGAAGTTATGGTAAGACGAGGAGGAGAGTCGAACAAACAGATAATCCAGCAGAGTGAGTGAGTGAGCCAGAAGAGGTAATCAACGGTGAGTAAAGGCAGCAAGGCAGAGAAAAATGTTAAATGAGGAGCAGCTGGGAAGGTGAGCTTGCTGACAGACAGGGAAAACAATGGAAGGAGGAAAGCATAGGTAATCACAAGTTAAAAAAAAGAAAAAACTGATCTAATGAAAACAATTACTAAAGCTAAGCAAATAATGAGAGAAGACCAAAATGCAAAACAGAGTAAACCAAAAACCCCATCTCCTGACACAGAGGTCCCCAACCCTGGTCCTCAGGGACTACAGTTTTGAATGTTTATAGTGTTTTCCAGCAAATTGACATCTAGCTTAAATGAATAAGGTCTGCAGCAATCAGAAGTAAAGCGACCATATGAATCCTAAGGCGCGTTTCCATTTCAGAATAATTCTATCAGACCTTTAAGGTATGCACGTGTCCCCAGTGCACAGGGCCGGCCCAAAAGATCGTGTTCCGGTTCCTCTCAGGAACCAACCGAGTACCAGCCCTGGGGTTTTTACTCAGAAATGGCCAGGTATAGGGACTGGGCAGTTTCTGTGGTTAACTCATACTAATTGGTGGAAACTCAGAGGGAAATGAACAGATTTCCCCAAACGACTAGCTTTGTAAAATTGGAAGACTTGCTGGGGGAGCAGTGTATGACAAGCAAATATAATGGCAGCAAACTGGGCAAATAGAAACATTGCAACAATCCCTGCTTCTTTCATTGTCAGTCTCTTGTTATTTTCTCCTATTGTGGCCTCTGATCAGTGACACCACACATTGCCAAAACGGTTGCAATGTGCTGACACATTAGCAAATAATGCATCTGAAAGTGTAATAATGCGCTTTTAGATGCATAAACCTCTGGATATTATTGTATAATCTAATCCATTTTTAAATTACTGCACAACACGCTCCGTGAACTCTGGTGGGTTGCTTGGTGTTCGTGACCTTGTTTGTTACCTGTCGCCCAGGAGGTTATGTTTGCCTCCAACAAACATAATTACATTTTGGCTCGACTTTATTTGCATGTTAGTTGTTTACTTGTTTGGTAATTTTAGAATTTTTTTTTATTGCACTGGATTGTATTTTGGGTAATTAGACAAAAGATGGGATAATTTTCTTGGTAATTTACAATTATGGACATTTTTTGGTCCTTCAAATACAATCATAATACACTGATGTTTGTGGTTCCAACACTAGGATACAATTGTAAAAGTTTTAGGGTTATGAGATCTTTCCAAGGCCAAGTACTTTCTATTGTTTCATTCATTCAAAGAAAAGATTATGCAAACATTAGTTGGATCCCAGACTGTAAGGTTTATGTTATTGTTAATGTGTTCTGATAGGGTTGTGCTAAATATAGGACATCTACCTGAGGCCTCTTGGGATGAATCAATCTAACAGCTGTTGTCATCCCAACTTACTAGCCATTCAAAGAACTCACAGCAATGAGAGCATTTCATCTAGCTGTTAACAAGCGGTAAAGGCAGCACAAGCCACTGTGATACTCATAAAATAACCATTGTAATTATCTGATGATGTATTGTAATTTTGAATTCTAAAAGTGCATTGTGAAACCCCCCCAAAACAAACTGTTAAGTAAACCTGCCCTACTGATTGGGAAGAAAGCAAAGGAAGACGTAAAGAGCCACTAAAATATACACATTGTTAAATTATGTCGGGCAAAGGAAATCTATGGGAACCAGTCTAAGGCTGTTTAGGATCCTAAACAGGAGTCGATATGGGGCTCTTTAAACTACAAACTACTATAAGTAACTTCGGAAACCAATATTTACTCTGCATGATCCAAACATGTATACAATAAACAAAAAAACATATCCAAGCTTTTAGGATATTATGAAGAAAGGAAGAAGGTAAAAACAGCTCCACCACATTAAACATTAATTTATCTAAAATTACATAAATAAGAAAGAATTCAATTAAAGTGCTCCCTCATTTATTGCAGGGATTACGTTATAAAAATAACCCACAACATGCAAAATCCGCAAAGTAGCCTGCTTTATTTTTTACAATTACTATATATGTTTAAAGGCTGCAAAACCCCTCAACTCACACTTTATATACCTTTCTCAAACATTGAATAACATGTTATCACAGATTGCTCTAGTTTAAATACTCTCCAAGTAGAAAACCTTGTAGATTTTACAACACATAATTATTAATATGCCATGGTCTCTTTGTCCTCGGACAGCTCGGTTGCGTCTTTTTCCACTGAAGGCCTCGGTGCAGATTTCTTTTTCCAATTGAGGAACATAGCTATAGGTTTAGTTGTTGGTGCTGTTTTTTTTTTTCTTCTGATTTAAAAGATTCCTCAAAAAAGACATGTTAAATTTGGCAAGGTGAACATATTGTATACCGGAGACACAAAACAGAGGACATTGACGATGGCAACAATCAAACAGGACGCAGAACGAAATGTACGTTACGTTGTAAAAAAAAGCATGGGAAATTGTACCAAAGAAATCAGCGAAATAGCAAGGTCGCGAAAGATGAACCATGTTATAGTGAGGCACCAATGTAGAACACTTTGAATAAAACTACAGTTTCTATGGGTCCACTTCTGCTGCGATCGCATGCTTACAGTTAGTGCAAAATGCGGCTGCTCGACTCTTTAATGGCATCGGACGTAGGGAGCATATTACCCCCGTCTTGGCTTGGCTCCATTGGTCCCGGTCCGCTATCGCATTCATTTAAAAATTCTACTTTTTGTTTTTAAACCTTTATACCTCTTTACCCCACCATACTTGTCTCAGCTGGTTCAGCTGTATGTACCAGGCCGGTCTCTCCGCTCAGTAGACCACCGCTTTCGACAGGTTCCAGGGGCTCGAACGAGGACTCGAGGTGAGTGTGCTTTTTCGATTTGTGCGCCTCGCCTGTGGAACCAACTACCTCTGGCACTGAGGATGGCCCTCTCTCTCTAGACGTTTTTTAAATTTGCCTGAAGGCTCATTTTTATTCTTTGGCTTTTAATGCGGCTTAACCGTACCTAGTTTTAATGTTTTTCCTTTAATATTCTTATGTTAGTTACTCTACCGTACTCTTAACGGGTTATCTGTGTTTGTTGCTTTTTTTGTTACTGTTCCCTTGTGCAGCACTTTGGTCGGCCACGGCTGTGTACAATGTGCTTTATAAATAAAGTAGTATGGTAAGTGGTGTGTTAATTCTATGTGGGCTAATATTGTAATTTTTTGAATCACCATAGATTTGATTTTCATTATCTAGAGTCATAACCAGTGTTGGGACTAAGGTGTTATTAAGTAACGCGTTACAGTAACTACGTTATTATTGTGGTAACTAGCACAGTAATTAGTTAGTTTGCCAAAATCAGGAACGCTACTTTATCGTTACTGGGATTTAAATAGGGTCTTTATTCGTTACTTTGTATGCCTAAAGCCAGGATCACAGTGTGTGATTACGGCCGTCCTAGACCTCTCCTTTCGTCACGAAAAGAGTCATGATGAAAAACGGTGAGCGTGTGTGTTATTCAATGGTCTAGCTGTGCAGTGTGCTGTGCTGCCTAACAGCATTTGATTGCACCTGACCAAAACCAACCCTCAGTGGTCTTCAGCCAGAGTCAGAAATTCTACGATTACAGTCAGCTGTTGACCAATTAAACTGCACCCTATGAGTTACTTGGCTTGGCTAATGCTAAACAAAGCTTATCTCAAAATTGTTTTGAAGAACAGTCCCCTTTTTCCCAGCTATAAGCTAGTCCAGATTTGTCTTTACTTCCTTTTCTTCCTCACCTTTCTTTTACCATTTGATTCACAGTCTAGAAACAACAGTATAAAAGCAGCTGGCTCTTGTCCATCTGTCAGCTGTGTCACTAGTGATGTTGGCTTTGGCAATATTGGAAAATTATTTTGGTTCAACACTGACTGTTTTTGAGGCTTAGAATACTTTTTATTATTTATTTAGTTTCTCTTTGTGAGACTGGAAATACTTTTTATTATTTATTTTATTTCTCTTTATGAGATTGAAAATAGTTGTTATTTATTTAGTTTATCTTTGTGAGGCTGAATTTTTTTAATTATTTATTTAGTTTCTCTTTGTGAGGCTAAAAATAATTTGTTTGCCTGTCATTACTGAAGATGAGGTCTCCACGGTGCAGTTAAGCTGTTTTCAGTTAAGTTTACAAAGAATGGATGAATCTCCATGTTTATGTTGAATCATTTTTGCACCGTTATTGATTCATACAACTCCTATATGGTCTGAGGCACAGATTAATGTGGGCACTGCTAAAAGTATATTTTCTACCCATTTCAGTTCCAAAAATAAATATACCTATCAAAAATGTCAACATACCATATATCATATTTTGTGATCCACAGCTTCTTTGTAGTGATACTAGGTAAAATGATTAGCTTTTTAGCTACCCCAAAATTATGTATTTGCATTTGCAGAGGGTTGAAACAATTTAGATTGAGATTTAAAAAGACATAAAAAAGTGAAATATAAAACAGACATTGTCATTTCTAATGTATTTTCATTCAGCCTTGTTGCCTATTCAGTTAGCAAAGCGCCACATTAGTAAGAATTTCACTGTTGAAGTTTTTCAGTAAAAACAAAGTTACTTTCCCTAGTAACTAGTTACTTTAAAAGTAACAAGTAATTTAAAGTAACTGAGTTACTTTTGAAAGAACTAACTAGTAAAGTAAGTATAATTTATTAAATAAAGTAACTTATCCAACACTGGTCATAACCATCAAAATGACAAGAAATATTTTACTTTCTGTGTAATGAATTTAAAAACAATTGCTTTCAGGTACAAGGTAGACTTTTTTTTTTTTGCTCTACAAAGTAATCCTGCAACTCACAATATGGTTTTTAGGAAATACTGATGTAATTTTCTAATTTAACGTAGCGTTAACGTACGTTCTATATCTAGGCTAGGCCCCCATTGAAAAGCATTGGACTTTAGACACGTTAAAAACAACTTTAATGCCTGGTGCCCATTTTTTAAAAAACTTTCTATGGCTACATATTCTTCCTGCGATAACGCTGGGCTCATAAAAAGCCTGGGCACCAGGCTGGTTTTGGTAAGATAATTTTTTGAAATCTTGCATAATTAATGAGTGGACCGAGCCAAGTTTAGCATCAGAGCTAACGACGCGGGAGCAGAATGGGCGTGAATACGACCGAACTACACGCCCATATACGCCCCGCGAGGGCAGAGTCTACAGTGAAGATCCCGCCCCTATGCACTTTTTAGGAACATGCTTCGTCAGAGCTGGGGAGGAGGAGTCTGTGAATCCGCCATGAATTCCCCAATGAAAGTGTGTCATTCTGGTAAACGGGGAGGAGTGAGGAGGCGCTGTCTATTCTTTTTTACAGTCTATGGTTCCCACCTGTGCTCTGATGTAAAATATTTTCTGTCTAAAATAAACGACTGCAAACTTAAATCAACAATTTCACTTAGCCCCTTTCACTTTCTCACCTCATCTGGTCTATGTGATCAATTATTCTGAGTCTAAACTGAACTCCAAGAAATACAGAAGGAGTGGGAATCAAACACCGAATTAAAAGGTTGTTTGAAGCCGTTCAATAGCTAGAAGCCATCATATTTTCAAGAACATTATATAAATTTAGCCACTAATTTATATCATTTCACCCATCCCTAGTATCCACTTTAGGCTATCTGTTGTTCTTTCAACGCAACGGTTTCTACATGTCAGTGCTCCATCTCAAAAAGCTGAACTATATCCCTACTAGCTGCAGATTCTGAGCGAACACCTTGAGGGGATATGATGCTGTTCTTTCTAAAATAATAAAATCTGACCCCTAATTCTATCCCTAAAAAAGCCCATAGCTTTCCTTCATCTCCAGATCACCATTACAACATATCAAGATGAGCCAGTCTCTTGACATTCTTCATTTAAATAAAACAGCTTAACTAATTCTAAAGTTCTAAAAAAAAATATGACCTCCTCTGAATAATTTTAACACATTTGTGCAAATTAGTGAAAGATACGGAAGCCCTAAAATGTCATACATACATACATTTTATTTCCCCCGTTTTCTCGTGATAACGAGATAATTTTCCTCCGTTTTCTCGTGATAACGAATTTGAGACATAATGCATGCACTACATACACTAGGTTTCTAGTGACTCGCAATCCTCCTACTCTGCATCTCTCAGTTATCATCCGGTATCCATGGAGATGCCCGGGGCTTCGTAGCTCGTCAACTATGTAATTAATGACTACATCAGGGTCATTTAGATTGCGCCTCCAATAAAGATGAAGTCTTGCTAACCGTCTTCTTAGATGACACACACTAATGTGTAAATTATCTGTAATAGCAAGGCATAAAGCTATTTCAGCCTGTGATCCGGTGATCAATATTATCCTGCTCCTCTGACATTGCTACACTGAATGATGTTTCCTGCAGTGATTTAAAAGACAATATCATTTTGTTTTCTTGAGATCTCAAATTACTTATTTCGTTATCACGGGAAAACGGAGGAAAATTATCTCGTTATCACGAGAAAACGGAGGAAAAGTATCTCGTTATCACGAGAAAATGGGGTAAATAAAATGTATGTATGTATGACCCTTTAGCGCTTCCGTAGAAAGAGCCTGACTGTAAATAGTTATATAATGGTGTTTCAATCAAATGATTTAAATTAAATAATTTAAACACAATATTTTTAAATGGATACAAATATATTTTTGACACATTTAAGTAATTAGGAATGCATTTTCTTTACTATTTAATTAATTAATTATAAGTGTTTGAGTTATATTTTTTTCATTATCAGCTATACCTATATATTAAATATTATATTTTTTGATTAATTGGAGCACCCTTTAGCCCGCGGTAACATACATCCTTGGACCTGCCCTGCACATGAGCTCAGATAAAACATACAGAGCCATCCTGGTTGGTGCAACGTGTCCCATCTACTAAAGTTAGAGGCAACTTTTCCTGTTGAGGCGTCAGGCTGGGACTGCTGGACACTCGAAGTGCTCGCGGTGGGGCGTGGTCACTGTACTGTCCTGGCTGGCACCGTGTGGGCGCGTGCTGTCATCCACACCTGGAAATGACCGTTGATTAATTCCAACACGTGCCCATTAATTTTACTTTGATGTGGCGAAAACATCAAAGTCGCGCTTCTGTTTAGTCGGTTTGTAGAAAAAGAAGCGAAGGAATTTTTGGCGTTTTTTTTGGAAGACGGGAACACCATGAAAACTGCGAAGGAAGATGGAGAGGTGAGGGGGGTGACGGTGAATCGATTTATAGAAGGTAAGATAGTCCTCTTTGTCATTTTGGCAACGTGATTTTTCTTTTATCTACTTTTTGCCTCGTGAACAGTAGACTACACGATTATTTATTTGAATTCGTATGAATTGAAACTGTATCGCATTTCCTCTTAAATACTTGTAAACTGTAGGGCATATAGCTGCTGTGTTGGAGAATGCAGGAAAGCCAAGCAGCTGACCTTCTAGTTAAAATGTGTACAATACGTAGGCTACACATTTTAGACACACACACACATACACACAAAAAGATTTTCAGTTAAGAAGAATAAACGTGGTGTTGCTTCATGGAGTGTTTTTTTTTATTAAATATGACATTAAAATAAGTGTTACTTTTTTGCTGAAAAAGCCATATTAAGCTGAGGCAGAGGGAACCCAACAGTCAGTGTTAAGGTTGTTAGGGGTCTAACACCAGTCACCACAACATCTCTAATGCCCCATTTCCACTAGGGCCAGTGCAATACAGTATGGAACGGGTAGGTTGCGTTACCATTACCATCTCAAAAGAACTTCAGTGGGAAAGGACTTGGGTGGGCTTAGTTTAACAAAAGCTCCAGCAAAATGCAGTCACAACAAAAGCTCCAGCAAAAAGAATCTCTCTTATGTTGTTGAAGATTTAATTTTTCGAAAACAGATTTTTTTTTAACCAATGTACTACTTATACTTTCATAGCTCAGAGTGATGTCAATCTAGCCATCTTGTTTTACAAGGATACTTTGCAGCTTGTTTTTAGTTGGAAATTAAATTCAAGTCAGCTCCAGGACAGGATGAGTGCAATAAAAGCAGGTTTTTGAAAATATGTTTTATCACTTGCAATTTCTTCTTACGAAAAAATCAGGTAGGAAAAATTTGATTAAAATCTAAAATCAGATTTGGTATAAAACAAATCAGAGATTTAATTTTAAGCCATATCACCCAGCCCTACCTCCTAGTGCTTCTGTAAATATTCATCCTCTGTTCTGAACCTTTAATCCTGTAAAATAAGAAGGGTTTGGCCCTTGTTTCATAATGTTAGCCAGGAGAATCATATTTTGACACAAAAATAAATAGAAGAAATATTGCATTGAAAAAGCTTTAATTAAAAGTACTTTTTTGCCATTAAAATTCCCTTTTTTGTTTCATTTATTGAAATACAAACCATAAAACAAAACTAAAACAACTTAAAAATAAAATATAAATAATATTTTTAAAAACAAATCTAGAAAAAGTATTTTCTGAAACCAGAAAGAATATCTGTGAACCTGAACATACTGTGAAAAAGACTTCACCAGTAGGGGGACACGGACCTGGACCTACCGAACGGGAGTCACCAACAGTAACAACTCAGCCAATATGTCAAAATTGTGAAATACATAGATTCAATAGTGTATATATACATACAAGATCCCCACATTGTTTGAGAGTTATATAATTTGCGACTCATACTGATTTCTGTATAATTTTAGGCTACTTGCAGTTAACTGCAGTGTTCTGCTTATTTGAAACTTTAAACTATAGCTTACTCTAAGACAAACAAACAACTCCAGACCAAACAGCGGCTACCGCTGCTGGGTAGGAGTGAGAGGGATATCATGTTACCAGACCAATCAGTCCATAGGTGGCCGTTCAGGTCCCATTGGCACGCTGGAAACACGCCAAAGCGTCCCTTTCCGTACCGTACTGGCACTAGTGGAAATGGGGCATACCATTATTTAATGTTTGATAACTTATGTTTTGTAGATTCATGTTTTGGTAACTTAGCTTCCCTAACTATATGTAGGTATATTTATTTTCTTTAATGATATATAGATGCGTAAACAATTTAAACAGAAATATACACAAGTATCCTTTCAAATGATGCAAAGGTGAAGTATATTGGTTAAATTTTTTTTAAATTGCCTCAACTTTTTAAAATGATTAACTGCTAGGGTAATTTGAGTAAGGTAGTCACTGCTATACTAGGTTATTATTTCTAAACTTTATTCCAGACACAAGTCCATAAAACAATCATACACGTAATAAAGAGAGAAGAGACTAACTAAAATGTATTTTACTGTAATAGTTAAATTGAATGTCAGTTAATTGACATGTAAGACCCTCTTTATTCAGCCAAAAGGTCATGTTCTTTACTGCAAAACTTGATACATTGCCTGTCCAAAGGTCATAGACTCTAATAATTTGTTGGACCACCTTTAGCTTTGATTAAGGCACACATTCTCTGTGGCATAATTTCTATAAGCTTTTGCAATGCCACACGATTCATTTTCATTCAGTGTTGCATAAATGATTCACCAAGATCTTGCAGTAATGATGTTAGAGTCTGACTGGTGCGCAAAGCCTTCTGCAGCCAATCCTAAAGATTCTTAATGGGGTAAAGGTCTGGACTAAGCGGTGGTCAATCAATGTGTGAAAAAAAAAAATCACTCTTTCACAATTTCAGCCTGATGAATCCTTGTATTGTCATCTTGGAATATACCTGTGCAATCAGGGAAGAAAAATCCCATTGATGGAATAACCTGGTCCACCACTATATTCTGGTAGTCAGCTGACCAGATGGTGGTACAGCCCCCACAGGTCTGGTTTGATCTGTTTTTAGAGTAAAGCTTATCAATCAGTTCCAAAACTAGCTGTGGTTGAAGCCAGATCTTGCCTGGGCTACTTAAACATTTGATCACGCGTCAAATGTGGAATTTGAAAACTAAAGGTGTTCAAACCTTTGGGCCAAAGAACTCCCTGGATATTGATTGAGCAATGAAAAATTTTCAGATCAGGCTTAAATTATTAATATATTATTAGCTGTCTTACCCATTCCATGGAAAACCCCAAAACTTCTGTTCTCCCAAATCTAAAGAATGTGAATACAGAGGATGTTGGGTAAAAATGGTTATAATTGCCTATTTAAAATGGTTGAAAAAACAAAATCTATTGTAAAATACATTAATACCATTGGTAGTACTGCAAAAGCTAACATCTCCTGTCTTCCTCATCTCAGCCAATCGTTGCGGAAGAAAATTAATGGCTGTTTTGCAAATGCTAGCCAATATCATGACAAGTTGCATTGCACCTAGGTGTTTCTGCTTCCTAAGTCGCATATTTTTTCTGAAAATATGTCAAATATGCTCTACAAAACAAATTGACAAACTGCCAAATAATATCAAATTAAGTTGGAGTTATGTTCCCCTGAAAAATCTGCAAATAAATGGATTAATTGCTAATACTATATTGAGAATAAGGGTGGGTCCATTGTAGGCCTGGGTGGTATACCGGTTCATACCGAAAACCAGTGTTTATTTTCATTATATGAATTTTTAATATACCCCCATACCAGTGAATAGCTCAGACAACTTCCGGAACGTTTAATGAGGGTAAGTGTTTCACCCAGGACCGATTTCACTGCTACGCGCTCTTCACCACACTGTAGAAAATATTGTTTTTAACTAAGTACAGCTTCTGGCACACAATTCTGATGAATAAATTCCACAAAAGAGGAGCCTTGTCTATAGTTTAAAAAGTTTATCAGCTTTAAAATGTCAAAGGAGAACCGAACGGCATACCTTTTACAAACGCTATTGAGAGTAACTAGTAGGGGGAAGTGTTGAGCGCTATTTGACCATCTGTAGGTAAATGCGGTCAACGGTGGCAAAACCACTAGGAAAGAAATCAAAAATAAGCGCTAAATTTGTTTTACATACCATCTACGATACTTCTGCCGTCTTTTTTTCTGTTGTTATCTGACCTATGGTCGCCATATTTATTTTACTTCTTCTTTGGCAAAATCCGGTCTGAGTCTAGACTATGCCCCCTAGCGGGATTCTTCAGTACTACATGCAAAACAATTAGAAGATGCAATTTGTTGCTTGCGCCAGTCTGAGATTTAAAAAAAAACCAAACTATTCATTCAGCCTTAGAACATCAAGAATGCCTACTAGAATCATAATCATTTTAATTATTTTCATATCATTCACCTGTGTCTGGAAAAAACAATATGATGCAGTCCATATCGCAGTAAAATGGGCCATTTAAAGCACATGTTTATATTCTTCGTTCTTATAAGATAACGTAGATATGAATGGTCTTGTATGGCAAAAAAATACCGTTAAATACCGTAATACCTTTATGTTTTTTAAATATACCGTGATATGAAAATTTTGCCATACCGCCCACCCCTAGTCCATTGTAACCAAAACAACGTTAACAGTTGGTTTTCTTCACTAGTGTACACAATAGGATTTTGTGTATGAAAAAATATGCTAGCATAATCATGATAAACTGGAAAGAACAACTTTAAATTCTAGGGTTATGAGCTTCAGACTGTAAAAATGCATTTGTTAGGTAGGCTACTGAAATCATTTAGATCTAAACTCAGTTGAACAAAGAGAAGCTAATTTCACAGTCATTACTGGCTAGAGGTCAAGCCAAAATTGAAAGACTAAATGTCAAAAAAAAATATGAATAAAAAAACAAATAAACTGCTAAGTACGACCTTGTTACTCCAGTTGCTTAAAGGGGAAACCAGTTACTGGTAATTCCTTGATTAACTGATCTACAGTAGGTGTGGTCACATTCATTCAAGCAGCATTTTGTGTGGTTTGCTGCTGTTCTACTTCTGTATTAGCAAACTGTTGCAAATGTCTAGTCAAAATGCAGACCTTACACTGACTGATATGCTTTTGTTGGCCTTCAAGTACTTATGTAATGTATGTACTGATCTATTAATGTACAGTCGTGGCCAAAGGTTTTGAGAATTACATAAATATAGGAAAAGTTGCTGCTTAGGATTTTTTAAATAGCAATTTGCATATACTCTACAATGTTATGAACAGTGATCAGATGAATTGCATAGTCCTTCTTTGCCATAAAAATTCCACTGCATTTCATAGCTGTCATTAAAAGGACCTGCTGAGATCATTTTAGTAATCGTCTTGTTACCTCAGGTGAGAATGTTGACGAGCACAAGGCTGGAGATCATTATTTCAGGCTGATTAGGTCATAATGGCAGACTTGACATGTTAAAAGGAGGGTGATGCGTGAAATCATTGTTCTTCCATTGTTAACCATGGTGACCTGCAAAGAAACGCGTGCAGCCGTCATTACGTTGCAAAAAAATGTCTTCACAGGCAAGGATATTGTGGCTACTAAGATTGCACCTAAATCAACAATTTAGGATTATCAATTATTATTAGTAGGATTATAGGATTATCAAGAACTTTAAAGAAAGAGGTTCAAATTCTTGTTTAGACGGCTTTAGGGCGTCCAAGAAACTCCAGCAAGTGCCAGGATTGTCTCCCTTAAAGAGGATTCAGCTGGGGGATCGGAGTGCCACCAATGCAGAGCTTGCTCAGGAATAGCAGCAGGCAGGTGTGAGCACATCTGCATGTACAGTGAGGTAAAGACTTTTGGAAGATGGCCTGGTGTCATGAAGGGCAGCAAAGAAGCCACTTCTCTCCAAAAAAACCCCATCAGGGACAGATTGATCTTCTGCAGAAAGTATGGTGAATGGACTGCTGAGGACTGGGGCAAAGTCATATTCCCCCTTTAAGCCTCTTTCCGATTTGAGGCATCTGGAAAAAGGCTTGTCCAGAGAAGAAAAGTTAAACGCTACCATCAGTCCTGTGTCTTGCCAACAGTAAAGCATCCTGAGACCATTCATGTGTGGGGTTGCTTCTCATCCAAGGGAGTGGGCTCACTTAAAAAATTTGCCCCAAAAACACGGCCATGAATAAAGAATGGTACCAAACCCCCCTCCAACAGCAACTTCTTCCAACAATCCAACAACAGTTTGGCGAAGAACAATGCATTTCCCAGCATGATGGAGCACCGTGCCATAAGGCAAAAGTCATAACTAAGTGGCTCAGTGACCAAAACGTTGAAATTTTGGGTCCATGGCCTGGAAACTCCCCAGATCTTAATCCCATTGAGAACTTGGTCAATCCTCAAGAGGCAGGTGGACAAACAAAAACCCACTAATTCTGACAAACTCAAAGTAGTATCCTATCAGTCAGGATTTGGCCCAGAAGTTGATTAAGAGCATGCCCACTCGAATTGCAGAGGTCCTGAAGAAGAAGGGCCAACACTGCAAATACTGACTCTTTGCATAAATGTCATGCAATTGTTGATAAAAGCCTTTGAAAATGCTTGTAATTATATTTCAGTACATCACATAAACAACTGAAACAAAGATCTAAAAGCAGTTTAGCAGCAAACTTTGTGAAAAACTAATATTTGTGTCATTCTCAAAACTTTTGGCCACAACTGTACATTAGTGTCAGCAACCTCCAAACACTGAAGCATTCTTTAAAAAATGTTGGGAGAACCTGAAGAAGTCAGAAAAAAACAAAAACTAGAGATGGTTCTATGGGCTGTTATTTTCTTTTTAGTTTGTCACTTAGCCTTATGTTTGCTTAATTTTTCAACTATCAATATTAACGTTGTGGAATCTGTAGTGTGTTTGGATAAATTTAAGGTTAGACTTAATTATTTGGTGTGAAGAAAATTTTTAAGGTGATCAATTGCAGATATCATTACATGTAATAATATCTTCATAGTCTGTAAATGCCTTTGTAAAAATGGTTTTGTTTAATTTGTTTCATGACTGTATGATTATTTACCATTTTGCCAATAAGTTTACACACCCTGGTGGCTTTTTTGGCCATTTACTACACAAATGCCAGAAAGCATGTTGCATACAATATGCCATTCAGTACAGAGAAAACCCCTCAAACTTTCCAGAACAAAATCATTTGGAGTAATGAGACTGAAATTGAACTTTCTGGCCTCAACCATAAGCATTAAATTTAAAAAAGAATCAGCTAGGCCTATGAAGAAAAGTGCACAGTCCTCGCTGTGTGGAGGTGTTTTGATAATATTTTGGGGATGCCTGAGTTACCAACGTACTGGAAACCTGGTTAAAATTGATGAGTTGATTGATTGATGCAAGATAAATGCAGCAGCTTATCAAAAAACACTGGGGAATTTGACCTCATTAGCCCAAAAGCTGTGCATGGGCTGCATGCACAGCTTTTGGGCTAATGGGCTAAAATTTCCGCACCGCGCACCTAGGAAATTCTGTAACGACGCGGACGGTCCTGCGCAGAAAGCATGGCGGACTGGCAAGAGCTCCTATTACCGGAGGTTCGTAAATAGAGACATCTTTATGCATGGGTCGGATGTTCCAACAAGACAATGATCCATAATACAAAGTTGACCTGCCACTAGCTCCAGCACAATAAAATCTAGGTTGTGGAGTGGCCATCTCAGTTTTTTGACCTCAGTATCAATGAGCCACTGTGGGAAGAGCTCAACGCACCTAGGAAATTCATGACAGATGGCCCATGAATTTACAGGAGCTGATAGCTTTTTGCCAAGGAGAATGGGTTGCTTTACCACTAGATTATATACAGAACCTTCTCTACAAATACCACAAAAAACTTCCACGCTGTTATTGATGCTAAAGGGGCAATACATGGTATTAGTAACTGTGTGTAAACTTTTTGACAGGGTAATTTTGATATATTTTTTATGGTGATTTGAAATAAGTTCACAATTTTTTTTCATAATGAATGACTTCACAGCATCGCTGACCATGATGAAAATATTGTGTAATTTTATTTATATTCATAAAGAAATGGCCCATAAAATCAAAGCATCCATCAGGAAGTTAAACGTAATATTAATAATGGGCTATATAAACAATATGCAATATTAACAATACAGAATTGGCCTAAGATAGCGGTTTTAATTCTATTGCACTATTGCGATTAAGCATGTTGATGACGTAATCTACCCGTCAAAATTTAGAGCAACGAGCTGCAGCCGGTGTAGGTACCGGATCTGTTCAGGTAACCACATCTGCGCTTACATACGATGAAGCGTCACATGATTTTATGATGATGATTTTATGACATTAGACTACATGATTGGTTGGACGTTAGAACATGGGGAGCCTAAGTGTCCTCCCCTTCCGGTTGGACCTTTTAATTGTGCCATTTTTACATCATGGGACAATCTGTCAAAATGCGGTGAATAACAACCTGCCAAACTTCTTCCAAAGCCCATGCGTGATAGAGCCGTACCAGAAAAGACGTTTTCTTAATTTCCACACAGAAGATGTTATTAACATTTATGTATCTTTTTAAAGTTTTGCATTTGCACAATAAATGTTCTCAAAACGACATATTTTTCTAAATGTCTTTAAAAAAATACATTTAGCAGTTTGGTTTTTCTAACGGTCTATGTATAGTAACAAAATAATAAGTGAAAGCAAATAAAGTATCTTTCTATCTATGAAATTATAATTGATATACAGCAATATATATAGTTATCGCAAGAGACTGCAAGGTATATCGCAATATGACTTTTAGGCCATGTCACCCATCCCTATGTAAACCTATTGGCATAACTGTAAATTAAATTCTTTGTGTATGTACCCAGTGTATGTATTATAAGTATGCAAATCTATTACATGAAGCAAGCTAGTTCTAAAAACCAGGCTTATTTTGACAATCTTGGTTGAATTTAGCCAGATTCCGTTTCACAAACGATGCTAACCTAAAGCACAGCTTCATTTTGAAGAACACTGGTGTATTAAATATCTACTTGCTACCAGAAACCCTTTGTTCCAACAAGGTCGCTCCTGACGCCAGGCATTATTACTGATAAAAAATAAATCACTTTTTGTCTCAGATGGAGCAATAAAATCAGTATGCTTTGCTGTATATATGTGTTAAAAATAGTCTTATAGTACCTGGCAACTGGTAAAAAATACACATGCAAGTTATGGATTCTTGTGCAGGTTATCCCATCTTTTTTGTTACAGTTAATATCAGAATTAATACCCCCCTGAATACATTTCAGAAACCTTTTAACATTTCCTTGGAAATTATCATAAAAAAAAACTGTTCATACTTGTATTGCTCTTTTTGCTGGATACCATGAATGTATCCAGTGCCTGAAGCAGTAACACAGTCCCATAACATGATGCTTGTTCCACCATGTTTAACAGTGGGAGCTATATTTTTAGTGTTGAAGGACTCTTCCTTCCTTCTCCTTCAACAGACCAAATAAAATACTTCTAAAGCACGTCAGTGTTTCCAAGGTTCATGAGTAATCAGCAATTGAGCTTTTCTTGGACAATGACCTTGAGGTTCTCTTCAGCGAAAAGCTCTTACAACTGTCTTCAATGACACATTCGACTCCAGTAGAGGCCAGCTGAGTAACGATCACATTAGCAGAGACAGGTGATCCTCGTATACGTCTGTAATTTTTTTCTCCGTTTTTTATAATCCTGCTCAGATGGCCACACTCAGATTTGTTTACAGCAGCATTATGCTTGGTTTATGCTTGATGCATCCGCGTGGTCCACTCGGCTCCAAGCGGCCAAATGACGTAATTTCAGCAACCACGCCTCTCTGCGCAGCCACCGCGGAGACCCAAATTTCCGCACCGCGCACCTAGGAAATTCTGTAACGACGCGGACGGTCCCGCGCAGAATGCATGGCGGACTGGCAAGAGCTCCTATTACCGGAGGTTCGTAAATGGAGACATCTTTATGATTCGGCCATTAGAGATCGCTGTGATCAAATGTGTTTTAATGAAAGAGTGGACAGTCTCCTTTTTCGTATTTTTTCCTAAGTAAACAGCATAAAAGTTCTGCTTTGTTTAAGCTCACGGGTGTCGCCATCTTGTAAACAACAGTGATTACTACTTCTACTTTGGTGTAGTGTTTTACGCATGCTGTAGAGCCCTACGCCGCCCCCTACAGTCTTCAAGAATATTGGCTCTCAGCAGGGACAAGCCGCAAAAAGTATAAATGCTACTAGAAGGCGTTTGGGCATGTTCCGCACGTCTCATTTCCGCGCAGAATATAAATGCATCAAGCATAAACGAAGCTTTAGTCTTCTGATACTTTGCAGTGATCAATTGTGCTGCAATGAAACATTTGCAAATGACTGTGCAACTTTCACCCTCTCAATAAGCATATATAATCCTCTTTCCTAAGGTCCAGACTGTTCTTTTTGTTTTATTTTGGCATGATGATTTTTTTCTTCTTACTAAAATTGTCAGGGCAGTCTTGGGGGCTGATTTTTTTTTTCCAAGATTTTTGATAATGACAGCAAAATTGTGTGGGGTGCTATAAAATTGCGCGAATGGGTTGTCCGTAATTTGCGAGTGATTTAGTAAGATTGCGTAAGCAATTCATATCAGGCGAAAGTAGCCCTATTCAAATGTGGAGTTTGCGGCCGCTAATGTGAGCTGCAGAGCTAGAGCAGGGGTCTCTAACACGTTGCTAGAGAGCAACTGGAAGCTTCCGATGCTCTTGAAAGTCGCTCGCCAGCAAGTAATGGAAAAATACACAGACAATCAGTAAAAGATGAAGCATGAATTGTCATTTCTCTAATGTTCATGGCAGCTTTTCTCAAGATTTTCCAGTGGGAAGCAGCCTTCATCAAGATAAGGTAAATTAGCTGAAACATATCCTCTAAAAGCAACAATCTTTATTTACCAAATCAACGAAGAAGATGAAGTCTCCATCCAAATTTTGATTGGTTAAAAAACACAATATGATCTGTTTAGTTTGAATTTCAAAACGGGAATCTCACCATTTTGGTAGTTTTTTTTTGTTGTTTTTTTTACAATATTGATGTATTGAAAAACAGAGAAAGCAACTGGTGAATATAATGCAAATTACAGTAATATAAGCTGTATATTCATGAACCTTTTTGAACATGTTACATACTGTACATTATAAGCAAGTTCACACATGGAAAGAAAAATGTGAATAAATTGTATGACGGCAGTAATTCTTCTGTACTTTCATGGTGTAAAAGTAGCTTACAGAAAATAAAAGGTTGGAGACCCCTGGGCTAGAGAGAGGAGGAATATGTGCATGAATTAATGATGCTTCTTTGGCACAAAAAAGGAGGGGGTGCAGGACGACATTTGTATCAATTCTTTGGCTGTTACAGAATCAATTACTATTTGGCTAGAATGCTGTGAATTCTGTTTTTCGTTTCAGTAATAAATGTAATTCATGCGGTGTACATGCGCTGCTCTCTGCTGCATGCACACATCGCATTGCAGGATTAGTGTGATTAAAACTGCAGTATGTTCAGTAGGTCACTAAAATGTTTATGCTTATTCTACCAATGTTGAAATTAATTGCACTTTATCATGGCCTCTATTGAATGTCAAGTTGCTGTGAAACAAATTGTAATCTTGAAAATATGTCATCTGAAATGTCTAAATTTTGTTTTTAAAATGTCATATATATAATGCATACTATCATTGTGGTATTGGTTATGATGACTACATTTTATTAATTGGACTCCTGGAAGGTTAACCACCATGGGGGAAACTAGTGAGAATCCACAAGGATCATAACTAACCGTTCGCTCAGCGTGTCTTTAGCAGGTGGAGCAAGTTGAGAGCGCAGTGAGTTATGATGTGTCTTTGGGGGGAAAACGGGTAAATATTGATATAACTGTCAGGTTTATGGCCATTAGAGTGTTAAGTACTCTTAAGTTATATTGTGTTTGAATAAAATATTTTGTTTGTCAATAATAAACTTATGTTGAATGTGGTAGCGCAAAATTTAGACATGCTTTTCAGAAGTGCTTAAAAATAGACACTTAAATAGCCGGCGCAAAAATTTTTATGCTTAGTAAATCACACTGCGTCTGGAACACCTACTTATTTGGCTATTCTACTCCCATATTTTGCATCTTCTTAAAGAAACGCCCAGATTGCATATTCATCAAGGGCAAAAGCACTAAATGGATTGCGTGCGTCATGCTGCGGGTTTAACACGCGCAATGCTCTTTGCGCTGTGTTCATACATCAGCCACACCCTGTTTATGGCTGTGCTGTTTGCGTGGGTTTTACCAAACTGTTTAGCTAACCGTGAGTGCTGATTACTCGGGTGCATTTTTTTAAAGCTAATTGAGTTGTCAGATTTATCTTGGAAGTGAACAAAATATACCAGAGGGGCATATTATTTTGCCCTTGTCTTTTCTCAGTTTTCTTTTTATAATTCAGCTCATCAATAAAATCTACTATCAGACTATCAAAGGTAAAAAAAAAGTTTAGAAATAAATTTTGATCTAAGTTCTACATCTTCTTTCCTCAAATCCTTGTATTTTATATTCTTTTTAAGATCTTCTGTCCGCACTGGATGATAACATGATCAGTGTTTGGATGGTGATGGGTGTAAACTGTGCAGACCTGGATTTAATCTGTACAGCACTTTAATACAAACTCAAAAGATTCTGGAAGGAAAAGTCAAATGAACATTTGCCTCCTGTAAGTAAGCATGAGACATTGGACATTTTTTTCCTACATTTACAGACACATGCAGCTGAAATGATGAACTCTACTGGTAGTGTTATAACTGTTGACATAATTATCAGTCAACACATGGGGTGACTGTGGCTCAGTGGTAGAGTAGTTGGCTTTCAACTGGAGGGTCGTAGGTTCGATTCCAGCTTCCCCCTCGGCAAGGCACTTTACCCCCAAATTCTACATTGTCCTAACAAGCCATATTGGGTGTATGAATGCGAGTGTAAATGGGTGAATGCGGCTTCAATGTAAAGTGCTTTGAGTGGTCAGTAAGACAAGACTGCTATTTACTGCCATTTACCATGCCAGCATAGTGGAGCAAAATTCCTGTCATGTATTTTTTTTCCCCCGCAATCTTGTCACAACACTGGTCATTTGAATGAAGCCACGACGCCTTGTCACAACATGGGGTGATGTCATGATGATCTGTGGAATGTGTGCTGAAACCCCGGTCAGCAACAGTATGTAAAATCCAAGTAAACCTGGGAAGTTCATTTCACATTTATAAACAGTATCAGCTATGATGGCCAACTGAAGTGATGCAGAGGTCTGGGAGTTTATGGCTTTTAAAGCTGAAGAGCAGACAGCTCACAGCGGCTGTGAACATCTATTTTCTCTATTTACCACTGTTTTATACCAGGGGTCACTGTATTTGAATTATTTTTTTTTTATCTGAAGGCTGTCTGTTATTTTTTACAGATTAGTAAAGAAACCTGGACACCTGCAAATGTATATTCATACTAAATGATTCAAAGTATACCTTTGAATCTGTCCGCACTGGATGATTCTGTACTTCATGAACAGATGACATATGAGGCTGTTATTGAAATCTTAATCATTTTAGATCTTTTTATGTAAAGAAAGGGTATGAAATCACTACATTTTAATGTTTAATTTCAATATTATCTGAGATGATAATAAATTGTATAATAAATTTGCTACTCTAGTGATATCTAATTGAGAAACTGCATTTTTACGGACGATCAGTAAACATGTAAATATGTCAAGCTCCACAGGGTCTTCTTTCCCCACTGATTCTGCCAAGCCCGTTCCCTTGGCTGTGGTTTCGCTGGATGGGAGTTAGGGACAGTGGGAATCTCGTTCATCCATTCATGCGCGTCACTAATTAGATGATCCACTTATGGATCGGGAAACGGGTAGTACACTTCTGAAAGGTTTAATTGCAGAAATGTTTCCCCAGTTTAAAACCTTGGATGAAGCGATGTTTAATTCTATTCTCTAGTGTGGGAGCAAAAATCCGAAATCTCATGAGAATAATCTTTACAGCAATCCCACTGTGTGACTACGAACAAATGGTTGATCACTCCTGCAACAGGTATCCCTGTTATTTCACTTTTATATGTAGTTTTGTCCAGCTGAGTAAAATGAAAATAAAATAAATAAATAAATAGATACTATCAAACAGGGCGAAGGGAACCAGCCAAACACACGCACACACACCCACACACACACACACACACACACACACACACTCACTGATGCTCCCACATTAGTGGGAGCATCAGTGAGCCTTGTCTTGGAAAAGTGGCTAATCTTTTAGAATTTTCCTTTGAATAAAATTTTTATATTTTACCCTTTTCTCTTTTTAAATGTGTTTTAATAATCAGAAATTCTTTAAAATTTGCTATTTCTTCCTATGCAAAGCAGCATTTCTTGCATTCACAAAGCTTTTCATCCCAGACAGACATGTTTGAAGATTTACGGCACAACTTGGATGACAGTGGAGCAAATATTGAACCCCAAAGGAAAATGGTGTCCTCTAAACTGATGTAAAAAAGGCAGATTTCACCAACACAGTGAAATATGGCATGGCGAAAAAAACATGTTAATTTTGTTTGTTGTCGGATTTTTAGACTCTTAATAAATGAGAGAGATTCCTTTAAACGTTTAGAGGTTTTAATATGATTTGAATTGATCATACAGGAGAACAGTAACACATCACAGTAAATGTAGAATACTGACCTGTCTCGGTCTTACAACAACAAGCTTATATTATTTGTAGCAATCTTGGTCTATCTATTCTACTCGATAAAGTGCAACTCTCAAGATGAAAACCAGAGACTTTGTGGCCCCTTTCTCTTAGATTAGAAAGCTGTGAATTTTGTATATCTTTAAGGGTGCACCAGTCGAAGAACCATCTCCATGGTAACCAAGGATATGGACTATCATTATCAAAGCTCTCTGACCATGTCTTGGGTAAAGGCGTCACTCATTAAGACTAATCATTCAAACTGATACTACAATGCCTGGTACAGTATGTGTCATTGGGCTAATATCAAATTACAACTAAATACCTAAACATACGGTACACAGCTTTAGCCTACATCAAAACAAGTCTGTTGGAACGTTTGTGTACATTGAATATCTCGTCACAATCTGGTGTTTACGAAGCAGTCGCAGTAAATTACTTTGTCATCTTTGTCAAGAAGTGTCTGCTAAATGCAATGTAATTACCACACACTAAGACACATGTTAAGAAAAATTACCTTTGCCAGTAAAACGCTGTTTTTGCCACGTGGAGGCTTGTAGATGGCCAAGTTCTGTACCCAGCCACAGCAGAAAGCCTCTTAGCTTTCCAAAGATTTGTGGCTTTTAAATTCCTGCAACGTGTAGTAACTCACCAAAAACAAGGTAATTTACAATATCTATATACATGCACGGAGGCAAATGGTTCAGGTCTCTGTGCCATTCCGCTGCAGGGGAGCTCGTATGGGTCCGTATGTTTTAATGTCTGAAAGCTTCTCCAAATACTGCTGTTTTGCCGTAGGTATAAGCTTGTCCCTGTAAGGTCCATTTTCTTTTGGCTTGACTCTCCCCATTTCTCCACTTTCCTACTTTCCTTCTATTTGCAGAACTTTCCCGCCAAAATAATACACGCGCAAAAATTAAAGTGCTCCGGAATGTTAGGCGTTGCCCTGGCAACTAATAGCGTCTCCTTACATTATGGTCGACCAACTCAGACCCCGCCCAAATAGGCACATGACTCCTTACTCTCAATAGGGGCTTGTCATAAATATGCACAAGGATGTACTTAACGGCATTTGAGAAACTGATTTGAATGGAAGATTATACTGCAAATATCTTTGAACGTGTAGAATGTAATTATATACATATTTGTTATTGTAAGCACTGACAATAATATATAATATCAGCTTGACTGTGTAGGCTTGTTTTTTTAAAGCTAGTTGAAGATTTTTTTTTTTCAAATTGTTGATTTCCAGTAACTTTTTTTTCCTTATATAATAAC
This sequence comes from Apricaphanius iberus, assembly GCA_028564705.1. Classification (NCBI taxonomy): domain Eukaryota; kingdom Metazoa; phylum Chordata; class Actinopteri; order Cyprinodontiformes; family Aphaniidae; genus Apricaphanius; species Apricaphanius iberus. The sequence goes on from JAPXFQ010002510.1 coordinate 1,188,699, forward strand.
ATTCTGGGTCTTATGATTTGAACGTTTCACGAACGCTCAGTCTATTAACCTTTTGACCTCCAATTTGCTTTAGTTCATCATGTAATACTCTAATCTTGAGGCACATAGTTCTGGATTTTCAAAGTTCTTAGCCTTTTTCTAAATTCTCCTTGCTTTTAACCTTGGATTTCCCCATAAATGTACTTTTTTCACATCATCCATTGAATATTGTGTAACTGCCTGTCTTTGTAGGATTACCAGTTTTTTTATATGCCATTTGGCTGGCACTCTCATCCTGAGCTCCTCATGGAGTTGAGAGTGCATACATGTTGTTCTGTTTCCTTTGGGATTTGAGCCTCTATCTATGACGTTGTTAACGCCATGCTGTACATGCTGACCTACTCAAGAGTCCACTCATGACCCTGTTAATACTGTGCAGCTTGCATTAAAAAAGTGTAGGGCTCCAATGTCATCTTTTTATAATTGACGTTTTCAGCAAACAATACCAATATGCCTTTTTTATCCATTTTCAAGATCTTATTTTCTCAATTTCTTTTAAAGGGAGGACTAAATTGGTTGGTGACAAATGCGAAAATTGTATTATTACTAGTTTAGAAATGAACTCATACAATTATGTATATCCAACTTCCAGGTAGATGGATCAGTTATCATCCAATGAGGAACTCGAAATCAAACCTTTTAATTTCTTACCCCTCCTTTCCACCAGTCGGTAACTGGTGCGTAATGTCAGTGAAGCGCAATATGGCTGATGGCAATGAAGAAATCCTGAAAGTTTAGTCAGTGTGTCTTTTAGGAGTCTTGATTGTGGAAAAGCTTTGAAGGAAACATCAAATTAGACATGTCTGCATCAAGATTAGAAAATCGATTAAATTTTTAAGTTAAATTAGAAATTTTGTTCATAATTTGTGTCTTGTAATATTAAACAATAGTTTGTATTATGAATAATTACCTATTCCAAACCCGACACACCAAGTGCATCTCTGTTTTATAATTTTATATAAAGAAAATTTTTGATATCAACACACTTCTCACTTGTTCGTTTGTTTTTAAATTTCTTTTTGACACAAATAATGGCTCTTATGTTAAGTTATTTTCATACTAGCACTAAAATTCACACCTACTCTACTAGAAAAGCTTCAAATTTGCATCTTCTATAAAAAAACATCACATGAACAATTCTCGATTAGATTTCATACTTTCATTCAGGCTTCTACCACTTCCGTACAAATGAATTTTGTGTATGCAAGGCAAGGCAATTTTATTCGTATAGCACACTTTCAACACAGGGCAATTCAATGTGCTTTACATGATTAAGACTGATTCACAGCATAAATCAGTTTGATGATTAGAATACAAATGAGCAGTTACAATAAGAAAATAATCAAGAAAATACAACAGTGTAGGGCCAAGTCAGTAAAAAACTGTTTTTGTTCATTAACTGATCTTTCTGAAGAAAGCTCCATTTTAACACAAGGAAACATTTACAGTAATTAAGACAATAATTCGTAAAGCAATTAAAAACAAGCAAGTAAAAACAGTTACTTATTTAGACTCTCCTTTGAGTAAGTTTTAATGTTCGATTTAAAAGAGTTCAGAGTGTCTGCAGCTTTGCATTCTCCCGGTAGTTTGTTCCAGATACAGTATGAGGAGCATAGAAACTGAAAGCTGCTTCCCTATGTTTGGTTGTGGTTCTACGGACGATCAGTAAACTAGAGCTGGAGGACCTGAGTGATCTGGATGGTTTGTACCGTGATACCAGTTCTGTAATGTACTCTGTTGCTATCCCATTCAATGATTTATAAACTAATAAAAGCAATTTGAAGTCTATTCTCTGAGCTACAGTGAGCCATTGTAAGGACTTTAGAACTGGGGTGATGTGTTCTACTTTCTTGGTTCTAGTGAGAACACGAGCAGCAGCGTTCTCGATCAGCTGCAGCTGTCTGATATTTTAGATAGACCTGTGAAGATACTGTTACAGTAATCAAGGTGGCTGGAGAAAAATGCATAGATTAGTTTTTCAAGGTCTCCTTGTGTCATCAGTCCTTTAATCCTAGAAATGTTCCTCAGGTGATAGAAAGCTGACCTTGTTATTGCCTTTATTTATTTTTTTTTTTTTTTAACGTGTCCTGTCTAGCAGAATGCTACTCAGAATTGGTGTCTGAGTACCAAGTACAAGCCCAACAGTTTTACTTTCCCAAGCAGAGTATTACAGCTTTGCTGTAGTACGCCACTTGATGTATATGTATGAAAAATCTTTATTAGTGATTACTGTGGGTTCAATTTCCTGACGTCATGGACATTAAACTGAGACAAGAAGGGAGAAAGGAAGAAGGTGAAGAAAAGAAACCGGACCAACAGAGGGGCGAACCGACGACACAAGACAGGGAGGCAAATAAAGAACACAAGAAAACATCCCAGTCCTCCACCTCTGCCGGACGGCAGAGAAACAGTAATACAAAACAAAAACAACAAACTGTACAGAACCAAACCAATAGTTCGGATCTGTAGAATAAACAAAGAATTACACATTCACTACACACAAGCATTGATTAATGAACATAATACAAATGTTTCTGGTAAGCTCCTGTGAACAACTAACTAATGATGATAACCTCAGCTTAAGATATGTCCGTCCTCACCAATGTCCCCACACCTATGTGTGTGCGAGCATGCAGGTCGGAATAAGGTTTCCCCATGCAAGTGATTGATAGCTGGTGTAAGGAACCGTCAATCCGTCCTACAGGAATCGGCACAGACATGGAGGAGGCAAGAGATGTATGCATCCAGCGTCCCACAGAGTACAGAGTCCACAGGCGGATCAGCGCAGGGTCGATCACCCGCCAAGAGGGGAACAGATGGAAGCCCCAGGGGAGCACCCACCAGCCGCGATGCTGGGGCCCGAGAGATCGCAGTGACGAGCCCACGGGCTCCGCCGGTAACCGGCTACGCCAGGGCGGGCCCGGACCAGGAACCGGAGGCCACGGGGACCAGGGGCACCCCACCCCCCAGCGGGGCCCCAACCAGGGACCAGCCGACAAGGGTCCCCCGCCGCCGCCGCAGGCAAGGAGGACCCGCAGCCAACCGACGGACAACACACGCCGCCGCCACCCCGGACCAGTACCCACCGCCAACAACCCGGCCCGCCTCCACACATCCACACGCCAGGGAGCCACAGCAAGAGCCACAGCGGATGTACGCCCTCCCCAGGCCGCGCCCAGCCGGCACCTGGACATCCAGATCTTCCAGCTCCAGGGTCCAGATCCCGCCCCACGTGGGGCGCCAAGATCAGGGGCCCAGCCAATGCCGGACAGCCCCACCAGGCGAACAGACCAGCCAGCTGAAGTCCTGGAACCGGCAGGAGGACTGGGCGCCAGGCACGGTCCCCACCGATCCACCGGACGGCACCAACCTATTCTACAACCCCGGCACCCCCATAAGAGGTGCCCCAGTCAATCCAAGGAGGACATCGGCCCGAAACAGCGGCCGCCCGACACACCGGACCACCCAGGACCCGCCCGACATGCACCAGGACCGAGCCGGGCCGCAACCGGGACCCCCAGCCCCATGCATCGAGAGTCATCATCAACCAGCGGGCAGGAGCAACCATCACCGACGGGGAGTGACGGGGAGGGAAGAAGATGCATCAGGCCAGAGAGCAGCCAAACACCCAACCTGACAGGTAGACATAGACAGACAGAGACACTCATACGTACCCTCCCTCTCATGTGTACACATTCTTACAAATACAGGACATACGAAAAAAGGACGCTATACCCTCATTCATACCCCCCATACGTACACTATACTCCATACTCCCAGGCCCAGGGACAGACGCCCCAGTAGAGAACCCTGCCCCTGCACCCAGGAGACAGACCCCTTTGCCCACCAGGACGGGGACAAGTAGACCGCCAAGGCCCCACACCGGCAAGAGCAGCCCACCAGCCCGGGACCCCGACCAGACGGCGTGATGTCTATCCGGGCTCCGACCCCTGATGGTCCAACGAACAGGGGTGTGGAAAGACCCCCCAGCCTCTCTCCCCCAGCTCAATGTGGTGTTGTTGCGTGTTGTTCTAATGTGCACTTAAAACAGAGGGGGGGGACATGGGAATACTGCCGGGTACCCCCATCTCCCCCCCCGGGCCTCAGTGTCTAGATGCGTTTAACCAGTGGGTGCCGGCACCACAGGCGAGGCCCCCCAACGGGGGGGCCTCGCCTGTGGCGCCACACCGCCAGGTCCCTACATGTGCGTTCCCTGTAAATGTTGCAAGTGTAGTGTCTAAATTGCTCAATAAAATCTGGACCCAGGCCGCCACCGGGTAGCGAAGACGGAAGCTCCATCCCGCACCCCAGTGACGTGCCCACGTCCCAAGGCCTTGTGAATGCCTTTATTGCCTTTATTGACCCTAGAAGTTCAGGTCTGAGTCCATTATTATACCTAGATTTCTGGCATGGTTGGTAGTTTCTAGTTGGACCAACCTAAGCTGTGTACTAATATTTAATCAATGTTTTTTGGGTCCGAAGAGAAGCATTTGGGTTTTGTTTTTGTTCAGTTGGAGGAAATTATGGGACATCCAGCTGTTAATTTGCTCAATGAACAATTGAGGATTTGGATGGGTTCAACATCATCTGGTGATATCATTGAAAACCTTAACGAGGGCTGTCTCTGTACTGTGATACCTACAAAAACCAGACTGATAAATATCAAAGTGATTGTTCATTGCTAGGAAGCTATTTAATTGTTGGAACCCAGCTTTTTTAAAATAATTTTATTGATAAATGGGAGATTAGAGATTGGTCTGTAGTTTTGCAGCAGTGTGCTTTCTAGGTTCTTCTTCTTTAGTATTGGTTTGATAACTGCTGTTTTTAAGGCTTTGGGGAAAACACCTGATAGGAGGGATCCGGTATTTATTTCTATCAAATACATACCTTGTTTCGTATTTTTTTTTATGTGTTAAATAAAACAAATCTAGAGAGCTCTCCTGTCTACTCACACTCGGAAAAAGGAAGAGAAAATATAATAAATGTGAAGAGTAGATAAACATATATGTAAATTTCAAGTTGAAATATACTGTTGAAATTTTCAACAGTATACCTACACTAGACTCTACTAAAACTCTCTCTCTCTGGCTGTGTGTGTGTCTCGACAACAGATAAACTAAAGAAATGTAAAAACGTGAGCAGATGAGGAGGAAGTTTCAGGGCATTCTGGATAATAATAATTCTGGATAATACTAAACACCTCCTCAATGATGTCCTGACCAGCCAGAGAAGGAGCTGCAGTGAAAGATTTATCTCATTGAGATGTAGGACTGAGAGGTTCAGTTCCTGGCTTAATTTGTTCCTGCAGCCATAAGACAATTCAATAAAGACATCCAACATGTTTCCTAAAACAATTTTTTTTTCAATCTAAGATGTATAATTTAATTTCCTCTTTTTGGGTATAAATAAAGTTTCTATCTATCCATCCATCCATCCATGGCGTAATGATTTTATGATGAAAAAATAGCTCTGAAAACAAGGGTCCAGGAAGAAGTTCAAGATTGGGGGGGACACAAATTGAAAACTTGTGTTTCTGGATTTTACTATTTATTCTTATATTAACCAAATGGCAAATTGATCAGTTTGCTCCCAAAAACAAGATCTACCCTGTGGTGAAACACCTACTTTGTAAAAAATGCAGCATCTTTTTTTAAATACAAAAGCTCTTTTACAAAGTAGTTTACGTCATGCTTCTTATTTTATTTAAACTTTATCGAACCATCCTCTGATCACCAACATCCTCATATCCCCACAGCCTTCATTAGGCTGTAGCACCTACCTGCAGCTTTGCAGGGCTTACTTTTTCTGTCTGACCCTCACCAGTTTCAACATGAACCTCATCTGATCCCTAATATAAGAACAGTGGACATGAATAAGGTAAAGAAAAATACTGATGGAGCACCAGTGCAATATTAAATTCTTGCTTATTTTATTATGTACATTTAATCATGTAAACTTCTTTTGTTTGAACCCTTCCTCTTACCACCAACAACCTAGGACAGAGTCCCCAACATATCGGGAACCACAAGCTACATTTTCTCTCATCAGTCAGCAGAGAGCTACCACATGACAGAAAGATGTGAAAGCAATAAACAAAACTACATATCATCTATCCTCCTTCATTGTTCCACCTACCTGCAGCACTGGCTCTCCCTGTCTCACCTTCACTGATTTCTGGATGAATTTGATCTATATGAAAAACAGCGGACATAATTAAGCTGTAGACATACTAAAAGAGGGCTAGAGCAATTTCTAAATCATGACAAATAAGTTTGCTCTCAAAAACTTATTTGTAATCCAGTATTATAAAAAAACACACAGAAAAGCTCTCTTAACAAAGACTTTAGTCACGTTTGTTGTATTACTATTTTAATATAATCCTGTTCCCTTATTATGATCGAATCACCAACATTCTCAATTCCCCACAGCCTTCATTAGGCTGTAGCACCTACCTGCAGTGCTGCAGTGCCGTCTCTTTCTGTCTCATCCTCACCAGTATCAAAATTAACCTCATCTGATGCCCAATATAAAAACAGTGGACCTGAATAAGGTAAAGCAAAATACTGATGAGGATTTAATTAACAAGCCAGAAGCACACATCCAGTAAAACCTCAGTTATACATGTGGAAATTATACCATGGGTTTTATTATTAGAAAATAAATAACAACCATTTTATATGGAGTAGGCTATTATTGTCAAATCGCTTTTGTCTGTTACTGGAAATTTTCCAGTGAAAAGTCAATCATAATTAATTAATAGTAGTGTTTTGAATCACATCAGTTTAACATCATAATGCTTTACAAACAATACAATTATCTTGCTGGACAAAATTATTACCAACTCACGTTTTATTTCCTTTTCTTTCCTGGGAAAAAGACATTTAAAACTAACCTTTTCAATTTTGCCCTACACAGCCCTTAATCTGGATTCCTGCCTCAGTCGCTCTGAGTCAGTTGGGGGCGCAGCTGTGTCGTTTACGAGGCCGCTGTCTCTTTCAAAATAAAAGCTAATGACTAAAAAACTTCAAAATCAAATATTCATCTCTTCCAGGGTTCTCCAATAATGGGGGGACAGGTCCCCCGTCCCACCACCCAACCTCCCTCCCCCCGGTTCATACGCCATAACAGAAGCACTTGTCGACTACTACACACTAGCCGCTCCTGTGGCCGGCATGAATCAATCACTCATGTGGCCGGTATGAACCAATCACCTGAGCTCTATGGCTCATGCTCTTGCTGACAGCATTAAATGGGAAAGCCTTTTCTTTAAGTAGTGCTCTGTTATAGTCACCTGTCTGCTGGACACCTCTTAAATGAATCAGTAGACTCACCTGTGGTTGAATGCCTGTTAATTAGAATTTTATATTCAGTGTGGCTTTTCTCCTAAGACTATAATTGAGGTCTATCCATTTTTGCAACATGGGCTTGGATGAATTTGTTTGGAAAATCACTTTTTTTTTTTTGTGCAAATTATCAAATCTTGTTTGCAATCAATGGCCCACATTTTTGAGAGTATTTTATAGTATAGTATCTCAGAAAATGTTGATTCTGAATAGAAACTAAAGGTTTTCTGACAAATGTGTTCTCATTTATGCTGAGCACTGTATGTAAATAGCAAGGATGTCACAAAAAAGACACAGATTTTAGGCAGAAATACGTAATGTCCGTCCAGCAGAAAATAACAACGCTAAGGGAAACATTTCTCAACATTCTGCATAAAGTTATAATAATCAATGTTGAACATCTGTTAACAAAACTGGCATTCACAAATAATCAGCTTCCTGTTATTCTTGGATGCACCTAAAATACCAGATTTAAAATCAGAGGACAATAATATCATACATGTGTAGCCCAGATAACATTTGCAAATAAAACAAAATTTGTTAAAGTCAGCTATAGGATTTATAGCACAAAATAAGTACTACTTACTAGGGCTGGGTGATTAACACTAAATTGGACTGTTGCCATTTTTCACATGTCGTTGCTGCATTTAGCAAGGTTTTTAGACCCCTCTAGCGACTCTTGAAAAAGAAATTGGCAACAAATCTAGTGACTTTTTATGCCGTTATTGGAGACCTTTAGATACTCTTGACATGAAGCATGTATCTTTGTTCATGTTCTCACAGAGCAGCGGTGTTGTAGTCGATCCATAATTCTAAAAGCCTACAGCCAGCCTCTGTGCTGTAGCTCCACCCGCCTGCCCCGGCCTTGCTCTACCAGAGCAAATATTCACTCTGCTGAGTCCAGAATGCTGATAAATCGCACACGCTTGAAACTGCTGCTGCCTTATCCTAGTTGCACTTCAGTATAAATGCAAAGAAGTTTGTCTAAAATAAAAAAGCTACATCCTGAAGAAATCGCCAATTTCACCCACAGCTTAGTCAGTTTCTCACCTTGTCCACTGTGTAGTCGCCTCTTTGATGGATGTTAAAAAGCCATTATGTCTCAGTATAAACTGAACTCTCAAAAATGCAAAAAGGAGTGGTAATGGAACCATAAATTACAAAATGCTGGTTTAAGTTGTTTATCAGAGATATTACAAGGGCCTACTGCCTGTGTTGTTAGACTGGTTTTTATGCCAAAATTAGTGAAATAAACACAACCACTCAGAACATATTTAAATGGAAAAACCTTATAACAATTCCACCTCAACCATACAATGCTTAAAGAAACTTTTCTGCAAAAACTGTTAAAATGTACCCCTCTCCTACAGTATCCATTACAATTTCATGCTCATTATGCAAATGAGGCGACTAGGGGACATTTGAATATTGAGTAGGGGATCCACAGCCCCATGTAGAAAAAAAAATGTTGGTGGGTTACTTATCATCCATTTGTTTATCTAGGTGAACTGTTCAATATATTGTGATACTAATTTAAGCCCACCCTTAAGAAAACAAAACAGTTTTACATGGACAAAATCACATGTAATCACGTGAAAAATCGTTGACACATGTGAAAACATGTTAAAAAACATGCAAGAAGTTTGAAAAACCTTGTGTATTTGGAACATATCCATGGCAATAAACTGTGAAACCCATGGACATTCATATATGAAGCCCAAGGGATAACATGTTAACCACATGTGACGTGTTATTTTCCACATGAAACCTACATGTGAAAAGAAATGTGAGGTAACCTTGTGAAAATACATGTGAAGCCCATGTGAAGTCAATGTGATTCCCTTGTGAAAAACATGTTCAAACCCATGTAGCTTTTCCGTAAGAACAGATTGCCCACCCCTACTGTTCTACTATAAACTACTCTTCTTGCATTTTTTTATATATCTCACTATATTGGTCAAGTACTTTTTAGTTTATTTACACTAAAGAGACTACTATTGGGAGCGTAATTGTTGCTGGCCGCAGCGCCGTATAGAGAGAGCATTGGACTGGCTTAATATTTTTGTCAGCTAATTTGACTGGTTGTTCTGTAGCTCTCGCATATGTGTGCACAGACACAGTCTCTGTTTGCGAAGACAGTGTGAGTGAAATTATTTAAAAGTGTGCAATTTTGGATTTAAAGATGTTTTAAATGATATTTTTCCCATTCTTCCCTGCAGATATCTAGAGCTTTCTTTTAGGGCTTTCGCTGGGCAATAGGATTTTCAACTCTCCCCACAGATACTCTACTGGATTGAGGTCTAGGGAGACTGGCACTCCAGAATCTTAAAATGCTTTTTATGTATCCCCTTCTTTGTTGCCCTGGCAGTGGTCATTGTCATGCTGGAAGATCCAGCCATGTTTAATCTTCCATGCTGTCACTGATGGAAGGTCGTTTTTTGCCCAAAATATCACAATGCATGGCCAAAGTCATCCTTTCCTTAATATGGATCAGCTGTCCTGTCCCTTTTGCAGAAAAGCTGCCCCAGAGAATAGTGTTTCCAATGCCATGCTTCACAGTAGGTATGGTGTTCTTGCGATGTAGCTCAGCATTCTTCCTCTCCAAAAACAGTGAGTGGCATTCCTACCATAGCATTCTATTTTGGCCTCATCTGATCAGATGAGTCCTCTGATTCCTCCAGATGGTCTTTGGCAAGCTTTGAATGGGCCTGGACATGTGCTGGCTTAAGCAGGGGGACCTTCCGAGGTCTACAAGATTTTAACCCAGGACCACATAGTGTTTATCTAACCGTAATCTTTGTTACTTTGGTCCCAGCTCTCTTCAATTCATTGTGCAGTTCCCTCATGTAGTTCTGTGCTGTGTCCTTACTGTTCTCAAGAACATGTGTACCCCATGAGGTCTTGACCTATAGCAGGCAGGACACACGATCACTGATCTATCAGAGGGTCAGCTGTTTGCAGATAGAACCTGTGTGTCGTAAATCTTGTCTTACGTCTGCTAATAACCAACTTTGTTGAAAGAATATCAAAGATTAGAAGCAGCATGATATGTGGGTTGTTAAAGAATCAGAGCTAGCTTTCAGCACCCAGTCTAATCCTACTAGATTCACTTAACAATGTTTTGAGCATTATTTCAGCAGGGGTGCGCTGGTGTTGAAATTCAGCCTAGGAGCTTGTTTCTGAGAGGCCTTTCATTAGATCTCTCTAAGGATGCAAGCAGAGCCATAATTTTAATCAAAAAACTTGTATTAGTTGTATTAAAACAAACTATATAACATCTTACATATGAGTGTGTGTTAATGATAGCATTAAAATAAAAATGAGTTGTTGAGGATGGTGAGACAAAACCAGATCTAAATCTTTAGAGGCTGGACATGTATAAAAAACCAAAGCCTCATCTTCATCTATACGTGTGCGGGTTGGAAGGGTTGGAAAATTATTATTTCGATGAATAACTCAAATTATCAGGTGCCATGGCGACACTATATTTGGAGCTTGGGTAGCCTTCCTTTCAAAGCAGAAGAGAGCTGCCAACATCTGGTAGTAGCTAGCGAACAATATATCAAGATATCTAATATAAAAATATCCTGGAATATTTTCAAACCTTCCAGAATCGAGCACAGCAGAAAGGTATGTACTAATCCACTGCAGGATTAGGCAGCAGCAGCACCATGTACAATGATCTTCTATATAGAACGATGCCTATTGGTTACACTAACTGACACACAGAAGGATCATGATTGCTTTAGTTTTACACATTTTTTTGTGACTGTTATAAATGTTTGTAAAGATTCCTAGCGCTGGCGTTCTTTTAAACATGTTTTCGACATTTTCTACCAGTTTTGATCAAGTTACTTGGAAACAGTAATTAATTACTGATTACTTCCCCCAAAAAGTAATCTCACTACTTTACTGATTACTTATTTTCAAAAGTAATTAGTTAATTTATTACTTATTTACTTTTCAAAAACATGAAATTACCTGATTATGCTATAAGTAAATTCCATCATCTAAAATTCAATCATATGAAAGTCTAATCTTAAATTTTTTTAAATGGTTTTAATTTTTTCCGTTATGAAAATTGCATCAAGAAAAAAGCTGTACATAATTGAATACAACAGCCACTATATAGCCAGTGACAAGCTTTTTCAGTTCTGCAGCACCAAGTCCAGTGGCTCTTAATTATATTTTCACCTGTTTAGCAACAGTTGTTAGTCGGTGTTTGGTTAGCTAGGTGCTAGGTGCTTGCTCAGGTTTGAAGTTGAGTTTTTCGCTGTTGAGAAGTTTCCCTCCAGCACTAATATTTTTGTAGTTTTTACAGAATCATACTGAAAGTAGTAACGCTGAATGCTCGCGCTCTATCCTGCCCTCCATTGTTTTCTACCGCGGACATCGCACACTCATATGCCCATACTTGCCAACCTCGAGACCTCAAAATTAGGGATACATTTAAAAGGGGCGGTGTTTAGAAAAAGAAAAATTAAATACTTGCATTTTACAGTATTAATGCAAGTTAACAAATTAACGACTCCCTACACTTTTATGTGAAAAAGCTTTTGTGAAAAGTTGCAATGTCTTTATTTTTACTATCATTGTAATTTGCTTTTAGCCCCTCTTTATTCATCTCCTGGATACGCCCCTGCTCAGCAGCACTGAACGTTTAGGAATAGTCATTCATTAATCTTTCTAAAAACTCACAGGAGTCTCTGTGTCAGGAGAGTGAGAAAGTACTTTTCCTTACTTTGATCTCAGTGCAGTATTGAGTCTGCTGATTTTGACACTGTAACTGCTTTAAAAAAAATGACCAGCTGCACTCTAGGGCTCAAATAGCTGGAGAGAAATGCTGCCGAAGTTACTGCTGAAATAAAAGGAAACAAGACGTGAGGTCGGTTGAAACATTTTTTTATCCTTAATAACTCTGTGGATTTAAAAGGTAATTGAAACTACAGCTTTTGTCAGTGACATAAAGACTGTTCTCAAAACTTGCGGCTGGCTGCTGCGGTGTGCGTTACTAATTACAGGTTGTTTTTCTCATTGGGCATATAGGCTACAAATCAAGTAGGTGACCTGTTTTGGATTCAAAACGGGGAATTTCACCAACTGGTGAAGGATTTTCATGTCATGAATGAGGAAACTAGCCTATCCCACAGCATATGTCACTGTCATTAGACACGCTCTGCGCAACTAACGCAGTAACGCAGCCTGCTTGCGCTCAAGTAACACCGGTTTAATTACTTTTTTGCCACTCTAATCCCTTACTTTATCCGTTGCTTGAAAAAAGTAATTGAATTACAGTCACGCGTTACTTTTAATGCGTTACTGCCCATAACTGGTCGCTACACACCACATTAATCTGTTTCACATCTGATACTTTAAATCTGAACATTCTCTAAATAATGAAGTCAGTAGTTTCATTTTTAGTAACCGGTTGCTCCTCTTCAATAATTCCCATCTTTCCTTTATCTATTACAATGCTGTCACCGCCTTCCAGACTAAGTACAGCAGTGAGATTGGCAGTAGAGAGATGGGACGCGGGGCAAGGTGACGTAAAAATAGATAGATGGGTAGGCAAGAAGACGTAATGATTCATTATAAACTATATTAGGTAATCTTTTGACTTATATAAAAAGATGACAACATTTTTTTAAACTCCAGAATCAGAATCGGTTTTATTGCCATTGTTTGAGAACAAGTTCACAAACTAGGAATTTTTCTCGGTACAATCGTGCACATAAAACATTTAACATAAATAAAAATAAAATAAATAAAAATAAAAAGAATGAGCTATAAGGCTAAAGTCTTTATAAATATTATAATCTGTATGTATATAAAAGAACTATGAAAAGATAAACATCCTTTTTAACATGAGAACAGCAGCAGGGTTCCATTCACAGATGTGCAGGTGAATGACAGCAGCAGATCTAAGTGTGATCAGACCACACAGTGCAGTAAAATAAAGTTACGTAGTGCAGATGGTTCTATCCTACATGGGTCTTTAACTGAACTATCGGGTCTTGTTATTGTTCATGAGTCTGATGGCGGAGGGGAAGAAACTGTTCAGGTGGCGGGAGGTGTGGGTCTGGATGGACCGTAGCCTCCTGCCTGAGGGGAGGAGGGAGAATAGTCGGTGTCCAGGGTGAGAAGAGTCAGCTGTGATCCGACCCACACGCCTCCGGGTCCTGGAGGAGAACAGGTCCCGGAGGGATGGGAGCCTGCAGCCAATCACCTTCTCAGCAGCACGCACGATGCGCTGCAGTCGGTGTTTGTCCCGGTCTGCGGCGCCGGGGAACCACACGGTGATGGAGGAGGTGAGGATGGACTCGATGATGGCCGTGTAGAACTGCACCAGCATCTCGGTCGGCACCTTGAGTTTCCTCAGCTGCCGCAGGAAGTACATCCTCTGCTGGGCCTTCTTGATGAGGGAGCTGATGGTTGGCTCCCACTTGAGGTCCTGGGTGATGGTGGTGCCCAGGAAACGGAAGGAGTCCACGATGGAGATGGGGGTGGGAGAGTCCATCAGGGTGAGGGGATACGGTGGGGCTGTGACTTTCCTGAAGTCCATGATCATCTCCACTGTCTTCTGGGCGTTCAGCTCCAGGTTGTTGTGACTGCACCAAGAAGCCAGCCGGTCCACCTCTCTCCTGTAGGCGGACTCATCACCGTCTGAGATAAGTCCGATGAGGGTGGTGTCGTCCGCAAACTTGATCAGCTTTACGGACTGGTGACTGGAGGTGCAGCAGTTTGTATACAGCGAGAAGAGCCAGGGGGAGAGTACACAGCCCTGAGGAGTCCCAGTGTTTGTAGTCCGATTGTCCGAGACAATCTTCCCCAACCGCACGTGCTGTCTCCGGTCCGACAGGAAGTCAGTGATCCACCTGCAGAGGGAGTCGGGCACGCTGAGCTGGTAGAGCTTGTCTCATAGCAGTCCAGGGAGGATGGTGTTGAAGGCAGAGCTGAAGTCCACAAACAGGATCCTGCCGTAGGTTCCTGGGGAGTCCAGATGCTCCAGGATGAAATGGAGGGCCAGGTTCACTGCATCATCCACAGACCTGTAGGCGAACTGCAGTGGGTCCAGGAGGGGAGCGGTGATGTCCTTGAGGTGGGACAGAACCAAGCGCTCAAATGACTTCATGACCACAGACGTCAGCGCCACCGGCCTGTAGTCATTAAGTCCTGTGATTCGTGGCTTTTTGGGGACAGGGACGATGGTGGAGGTTTTGAAGCAGGACGGCACGCGACAGAGCGCCAGGGAGGTGATGAAAATGTCAGTGAACACGGGGGCCAGCTGATCCGTGCAGTGTCTCAGGGGAGACACCGTCCGGCCCGGGGGCCTTCCTCCTGTTCAGCCTTAAGAACTGTCGGTGCACATCCTCCTCCTGGATGGAGAGGGCAGGGGGGGAGGAGGGGGGTTCTGAGGAGTCCTTTGATGAAGTGCTGGGGTCGTTGATGGTTGGGGTGATGGTGGGGGGAGCAGAGGTGTGAGGAGCAGATGGCTGTTCAAAGCGGCAGTAGTGTGTATTCAGGCCCTGGGCGAGAGTCCGGTCGTTCAGGGCCTGGTGGGATTTGGGCTTGTAGTTTGTGAGAGCCCTCAACCCCCTCCACACGCCTGCAGAGTCATTGGAGCTAAAGTGTTCCTGTATATGGTTGGAGTACACAGATTTTGCTCTTCTCACTTCACTGCTGAAGTGGTACTTTGCTCGTCTGTATGTACTCCAGTCCTCGCTCCGCCGCGCTACTTCCTTCTCCTCACCTAGGTGCCGGAGCTTGGGTGTAAACCAGGGCTTGTCATTGTTATAACAAATCCTGGTGCGCGTTGGGATGATGCGCGTCTCATTGAACTGTATGTATGTGGTCACAGTGTCCGTATACTCGTCCAGATTGTCCTTGGCTGCTCCAAACGCTCCCCAGTCTGTCGTCTCCCAACATGAGCGCAGCTCCTCCACAGCTTCAGAGGTGTATTTCCTTGTTGTTATCACGACAGGCTTGGCCTATCGTCCAGCCCTGTCATAACCGCTTGTGTAAATGAAATATAATTATAACTATATTCAGTTTCACACCGCCGTCCTTGCTATGACTTTTAATTTGAATGATTATTTCCTTTACACAACTCATTCACTTGTTCTGACTGTGACATATTGGCTTGATTAGCTCTGTCTTCACTGCTGAGCAGTGTGTTTTAGAGACGGTCAATAAATAACCGAAGAAAGGAGGAAAATATCACCAAATATCATCACCAACTTTTACTGCACATGTCTGAGTCACATCAAAGTAATGCGTGATAATTGAACAATGCAGATAAGTTATAATGCTAAATGATAATTATTAACAAAAATATAGACTTTCAAAATTGGTTTTACATTATGCAAATTAGTCATAATTACATTTGTACATTTTCTCTTTAAGATGGCTGTCTCTTCTGTTGTGGAAAAGTGTCAAAGATGTTTTAGTACTTCACTTTTAGGCTTCACATCTGTTTAAAAGCAGTGGAGTTGTTTGTCTACTCATAAAGTACACTTTTAGTTTAGGCACATGTAGCTTTGACTTTTTAACTATTTCATTTAAAATACAAACTCTTATTCCCTCATAGTTCATATACAGTGGGGCAAAAAAGAATTGTCAGCCACCAATTTTGCAAGTTCTCCTACTTAAAAAGAGGAAAGGTGTGTAATTTTGAATACTAGTACACTTGGTTGGCAATGATGGAGATCAAACGTTTCTTGTAGAAAACACTGTAGGGTCTTGTCCAGTAATGGTATAAGGTATGTATTTTATAAATTTAGCCAACGATAGAGATTGTGACTATACCGGCCTACCATGATTGCATTTTTTTATGTATTCAAGTTGTGCCTATGTACTTTGTACCAAGTGGGTAAAGGAGAATAAAATCTGATTGTCAATGTTCACTATTGCTCTAGGCATTGCAAGTGTAAAATTAATTATTTTCTGTCAATGAGAAAGCATTAATAATTCAAGTTTAAGCAATTTTGAACTTTCATACCATTTAGCTTGTATTTTATTAAAAAGGTTAGGTTGTGTTGCTATAAGTGAAGGATCAAGTCTGATGCTATCCACTTTTATCTACAGTAGGGGAGATATGAGTTACAGTTGCTACATGTAACCTAGATTTTACATATGCTCTTACAGATGTGTCTTGTAAAATAATACATTTTTTCACAACACTGTTGTAGACCCGAGGCACTGCCATGTTGGGTCTTGAAGTGTTGTTTGAAAAATTGTCCAGCTTTCCGTGTAGGAAGTGTGACTTTGAGTAGGCATTCCAACTACAAATGGAACCCACCATTATTGTGAGAGAATTGGAAAGAACATCTGTCAAAATCAAATAAAAAGCTTTTTTAAATCAACATGTAGTGTACACTGACTGAAACAAGGATATAACAGCCAAGCCAAAATAGTACAGTTGTGGCCAAACGTTTTGAGAATGACACAAATATTGGTTTTCACAAAGTTTGCTGCTAAACTTCTTTTAGATCTTTGTTATAGTTGTTTCTGGGATTTACTGAAATATAAGTACAAGCACTTCATACGTTTCAAAGGCTTTTATCGACAATTACATGGCGTTTATGCAAAGAGTCAGTATTTGCAGTGTTGGCCCTTCTTTTTCAGGACCTCTGCAATTCGAGTGGGCATGCTCTCAATCAACTTCTGGGCCAAATCCTGACTGACAGCAACCCATTCTTTCATAATTACTTCTTGGAGTTTTTCAGAATTAGTGGGTTTTTGTTTTTCCACCCACCTCTTGAGGATTGACCACAAGTTCTCCATGGGATTAAGATCTAGGGAGTTTCCAGGCCATGGACCAAAAATTTCACCGTTTTGGTCCATGAGCCACTTAGTTATGACTTTTGCCTTATTGCACGGTGCTCCATCATGCTGGAAAATGCATTGTTCTTTGCCAAACTGTTGTTGGATTGTTGGAAGAAGTTGCTGTTGGAGGATGGTTTGGTACCATTCTTTATTCATGGCCGTGTTTTTGGGGCAAATTTGTAAGTGAGCCCACTCCTTTGGATGAGAAGCAACCCCACACATGAATGGTCTCAGGATACTTTACTGTTGGCAAGACACAGGACTGATGGTAGCGCTCACCTTTTCTTCTCCGGACAAATCTTTTTCCAGATGCCTCAAACAATCGGAAAGAGGCTTAAAGGGGGAATATGACTTTGCCCCAGTCCTCAGCAGTCCATTCACCATACTTTCTGCAGAAGATCAATCTGTCCCTGATGGGTTTTTTTTTGGAGAGAAGTGGGTTCTTTGCTGCCCTTCATGACACCAGGCCATCTTCCAAAAGTCTTTACCTCACTGTACATGCAGATGTGCTCACACCTGCCTGCTGCTATTCCTGAGCAAGCTCTGCATTGGTGGCACTCCGATCCCCCAGCTGAATCCTCTTTAAGGGAGACAATCCTGGCACTTGCTGGAGTTTCTTGGACGCCCTAAAGCCATCTAAACAAGAATTTGAACCTCTTTCTTTAAAGTTCTTGATAATCCTATAATCCTACTAATAATAATTGATAATCCTAAATTGTTGATTTAGGTGCAATCTTAGTAGCCACAATATCCTTGCCTGTGAAGCCTTTTTTTGCAACGTATTGACGGCTGCACGCGTTTCTTTGCAGGTTACCATGGTTAAAAATGGAAGAACAATGATTTCACGCATCACCCTCCTTTTAACATGTCAAGTCTGCCATTCTAACCCAATCAGCCTGAAATAATGCTCTCCAGCCTTGTGCTCGTCAACATTCTCACCTGAGTTAAAAAGACGATTACTAAAATGATCTCAGCAGGTCCTTTTAATGACGGCTATGAAATGCAGTGGAATTTTCATGCCAAAGAAGTACTATGCAATTCATCTGCTCACTGTACTATGCAATTCATCTGCTCACTGTTCAAAACATTGTAGACCTTGTAATCAGTAGTTAATGCAGCGTTTGGCCACTACATACTTTATATCGAAAGGATAATATATCTAATCTGTTCTTTTTGGCGATTTTGAACACAAGGAGGTGTAAGAAAACAACAAAAAAGGTTGCTGTGTTTGTTTCCCTGCGTTTCTAGAGTATTCAATGAGCTGCACCTGTAGTAAAAAGCGGAGTACTATAAACGAAAAATGTCTCCGTTAATACGTCTGTGTCTGAGTGCAAATTTGCGGGCGGAGGAG
This sequence comes from Apricaphanius iberus, assembly GCA_028564705.1. Lineage (NCBI taxonomy): Eukaryota > Metazoa > Chordata > Actinopteri > Cyprinodontiformes > Aphaniidae > Apricaphanius > Apricaphanius iberus. The sequence goes on from JAPXFQ010002510.1 coordinate 1,207,257, forward strand.
CATAAACTAGGCTCAGGTTTTGGATTGTTTGGCTGCTGCTTAAACCTTCCCATCCCTATGCAGATGCTATAGTATAAGATTGATTTATTTACATTTTTCTCTGTCTTAGTGATACATTTTTGTTTGGTAAATGGTTTGTCTTGCTGAAATACCCATTTTGATTGTTTTGCCAGAGCTACATGGCTTTAATCAATATTCAACAAGTTTGAATGTTATTTTTTGTTAGTTTTTTGCTTTGTCTCAAATTCTTTTTCTCTTGTGTACTTATTTTAATAGGAAGCAACTTCTTTGGTCTCTCTTTCTACTTCAGCTTCACAGTCCCCTCAACCTTAGAGTTTCACTGATGCTTATGGATGCATGAATGAGTTTGATAATGTTAATTGTTGTTCGAGTGTCATTCATTAACAACTGTGTGGTGAGTGTGGTGAAACTAAGTAGGTACTATCATTGTAATTAATCACACTGGCCAGTCGGTTCCAGTTAATTTATTTGCCTTTAGAAACCCTTATCTGCTGAAATGAAAAGGTTTGTTCTGAGGTAGATAATGAAGACTTGATTCAAGTTTTGTGGTTATATTTTTAACTTAATTGTAATAGAATATGTCATATTTGGTAATGTGATTAAAATACAATAATTTCAGAAACCTTTTTTTGTTTCACCTTTATGAACATCCCTGTTTTACTTCATTATTTTGTGTGAACAATCTTGATCTGTCGTTTGCTCTACTTGTTTTATTAATTTTCTTTCCGATTCTTTTTTGTAAAAACCCGAAAGCTTTAAAATAAGCCATGCGCATGTATGGGATTCTCACAGTAGGACAACGTTGAGTGTAAATTTCAGTTTTACACAATAAAACAAAGCAAATTATACAACAGTATTGTTTTTATTCTGTTTTACACTCATAACTTGCCGATTGTAGTTTTTCTTTTATGGTCAGTGGAGCTCCTTTCGTTTTAATACCACTACTTTTTGTGATTTTTAATGATTTTCCAAAAAGCAAGAGAAGCAATAAAAATTTGCAGTCTTGTTTCACTCACCTCTGGTTTTTTAATAGCATCTCATTAAAAGAACTTTAAGCCATAGGTCGAGCTGGGAAAAATTTACAGATACCGAAAATTATTTCTGTTACCTACATTATTTTGCCCATGTCGACATATTCAGTATTTAAAAAAAAAAAATTAAAAGATTCGTTTTAGCAATGCTCCTGTTCCTTTTAAGATGCTAGGCTGGAATAGTGTTGACAGCCTAGTGAATTCATTGCTGTATTTAGCAGTTTTTTAGACCTCTCTAGTGACTCTGTTGAAAAAGAAACTAGCAACAGCATGAATCTTTGTTCATGTTCTCACTGAGCAGCGGTGTGTGGTAACCTTGCTCTGCAAGATGTATTCTCTTGAGTATTGGAGTTTTCCAAATTCAGGAAAATTCAGGAGAATCAAAACCGTCTGACCTCCGACCCAGTTTTGACCAGGCCAATCGTTTGTCAGCATTGTGCTTTGGGGCGGGAGTTCAGTTGTGACGATTGTATCAACTGCCCAGCTAAGACAAACAAATATGGCCACGTCGGTTGACGCTTGCGTAGAAGTGGCTATTGTATTGGTTGTAGAGAGACTGGATACTATTTCTTCGTTAAAAAGTCAGTAAAGCACTCGCGTAGAAGTCAGTGCCAGACGGGCTCTACCTTGTGCGTCCTCCAATCAACTCAAGGTATTCTACCAGATGGCCCTCCCTCTTTCAGATCGAAATGTGTAGGCTCAACACAGGGCAGGCCTAGACATAGATCTGGCTGATGGCAGGTTAGATGTGCGGGTCCATAACGCTAATATCATGCAGCCAGTCCGAGTACTGCAGCTCCACCAGCCTTCCCCAGCCCTGCTCTGCCAGAGCAGATATTCTCCCCAGTGAGTCCAGAATGCATCAAATCACACATGCTGGCTGATCCTCCTGGCGTTTAAAATGTCTAAAACAAACAACTGCACCCTGAATGAATCACCAATGTCACTCACAGTTTAGTAACTTTCTCACCACTTCCACTGTGTAATTGCTTCTTTGAACGATGTTAAACGGTCATCATGTCTCAGTCTAAACTGGACTCTCAAAAATACAAAAAGGAGTGGTAATCAAAACCTGAATTAAAAAGGTTGGTTGAAGCTGTTTATTGGAAATATTACACTGGCCTACTGCCTGTATTTTAAGACGTATTTTTATGCCACAATTAGTGATATAAAAAGCACAACAAAGCATATTCAAAAGGCAAAAACTTTCAGCAGATCAACCTCAACCCTACAGCCATTAATGGTTAAAAGAATATTCTGCAAAACTCGTTAAGATTAAACCCCCTACTACAGCATACATTAAAGTTTCATGCATGTAATGCATATAGGGTGACTACAGGACTGTTATGGTGAGGAAGGGAGCCACTGCCCTGTCTAGAGAAAAGAAATGTTGGTGGTGTGGTTGTCATCCATTTATCGTTATTGAGGTGAACTGTTAAATATATTGTGATATTGGTTTGAGGCCATATCACCCAACCCTAGCCATGTACAAGGTATGATGGAAAATATTTGATACTAATTGGCCCATACCTTTTATAGTATTTTTATTCCATAGTTTTAATTATAGAAGAAAATACTTAGAAAGATAATAAAAAGAGATCACATATAATCCTGCACCCCTTAGTTATTATATTTGCTTTATTGCTAAATATTGTACTGTAATGTTTACTGTGTTTGGCAAAAGACAGCAATATTTAGGCATTGTTGTGTGTGTGTTTGTGTGTCTGTCGGGAATGTGTTGTGATAGTGTATAGCTTGATAACAGACACATTTTATTATTCTCCATGGAAAGCGACACTCAGCCAGCATCTGAAAACGGACAATGTAAGGCAGGAGCCAGTGAGGAGAGAAGGAAATCCCACCCAGTGTTTGTCCACTAACTGTTTCTTTGCTGTCTTCCTGCTTAGAGCACAATACAACAAGGTGCCCTTTGTAGTTTATTGCTGTTTTAATGCTCCCTGTAGGTGCACAGAATTTTAAAGCTTGCTGCAGAGTGACATGTTTTCATAAGTCACCCTGGATAATCAGAGGGAAGGTTAACTTTTTTTAAATGAGACAGTGTGACCTATTTTGATAATGGTGACATTCAATCTTGCATAGCTATTGTTGCTTAAAAGTTTGGGGGCTTGCAGTTTTTGCTGTTAAAATGAAAAATTCCTCTTGACCTGAATAATGATCATTAGGAAATTACATTTGTCCTCCACATGGTATGTGTATTCAATTCAATATTGGATTTTTTAACACATCAGATAACATTAAATCCACAGTCAGTGTTATTGGATTTACCTTGCCCTTTGAACCACACATAATAAAAAAAGTATCTTTTTGGTTAGGATCAAGAAAATATGCTCCTCCCTACCACTGATTAATGACACTGTCACACTCTATTATTAAATTTTATCAACAACAAGAATGGGTCTCAATACTTGTACATATAATTATTTGTACATCCAGCTAGGTTTTATCTCAAACATAAATCAAAGAATTTGTGATATTTTTGTTTTAGTCAGGTTGATTTTTATTGTCAGTGTTTGTTGAACAAACAAAAAGTGATGTCCAACTTAGAGCCATGTGATATACTTGAAGGTAAAGCTTCTGCGTCTTCCTTCATTTCTTTAAAAAATGAGAATCCTTAAGTAGCATGTCCTGTGTGTTGCAGAGTATGTCTGTATGTTGTGTGTTTGTGTATAGGGAGAGTTTATAAGGCTACAGCACTGAAAAGGGAAACTTTCCAAGAACACTGCTGCCGTCTCCAGTGGTGCTTGTATGGATGTTTCTGGAGACCAGTTAAAACCTTCTCCTAATTTCCATAAACGCTAAAAACAGACTTAACAGATGTTTTATACTATGGTTATCTTTAGTGTCTGTGTTTTCAGTGACTACAGTTTCCAGTAGAGGGCAGTATGTATGCACTATGTATCTGTCTCATAAGACAATGTTGTTTATGTTGCTCAGGTTATGGTTAAACCTAACATTATAAAACACTATCGAGAAGATGATTCCATCTTCTTTTCTTTTGTTGCCATCAGGAGAAAGAATATTTATATTTATTTTTGAGTTTATGAGAGTTGATCACTGTAGCTGAATCTGCATTGTATGTACAGTATTTAGCAAAAGCATTCATATGCTTCGAGCATGTCCACATTGCGATTAAACTTTACTGTATTTTATTGTTGGTTTTCATGATGAACCAAAACAAAGTGTACCAAAAACCTTAAAAGAAGCCAAGCCAACCCTAACCCTAACTGTTGGCCTAGATAAAAAAAATGGAAAAGAAAACCATTGATTATAGAAAAACATAAGAATTCCTCATTTACACCTCATAAAATAACTGTTATAGTCTTCTCTGTTCAGAAGAACACAGCAGCCTAAGTAAAGTTATCTAGTCAGCTTGTTTGTGCTGGCGACTGTCATCAACTGTTGACATTTGAGGAAAAAAATAAAATGTGATAAGTTTTGAGTACTACTTGTAAGCAACTTTTAAAAAATAAAAAAGAAGCTAGAAACTACTTCCTGGAAGGCTCATAAGTGATCACCTAATAGAAATCAGTTAGTTAATTCATTAACTTCATTCTTTGACTTCTGTTTCTGTGTGCTGCTGCAGCAAGGACATTTCTCTTTGGGATTAATAAACTGTCTGTCTGCAGCAGTTGGACTTTTTTGTCAGTAAAAGCAACACATTCTACAAAGAAGTCTTTTTATTATTTTGACAAGTTTGTTTAAAAGCTATTTTTTGCAAATCTGTACGTTTTATCGAAGTTTTTATTTATTTTTGAATTTAACCTTTTATGTACAGGAAATCTCACTAAAACATCTTCTAGTCGGAACAGTTTTAGGCAGAAAACAGAAAATGTAACCCAATAGGCACTCTGCATGTGTTCGGTGTAAAGCCTACTTTGTACTTCACCATGTTTGCACCCACACGCGCACATACATATTGATAGAGACATTTTCTTTTTATGCTTCTCTGTTGCTGTGTCAGTGTTGCAAAGCTTTACAATTGATAATGTGCCTTAGCTATTTGACCACCAAGATACTGGCTGACTTGTAAGCCTGCATGACTTTCATCTAGGAGTCAGGGAATCGAATTCCAACCGCATTATGGACCGTGCCTCATGTGTATGGTTTTGGATTCTTGCAGGAAAGTAGGCTATACACATAGGTGTCGTATTAATGAATCACAGTTTTGTAGCCACAAATGGAGCCCGGAAGGGTTCATGCACAACAATGCATCATTTCTGTTTATGCAGCTTTGAAGACAAACCAATCACAAAATGTGTTGCATGGCTCAAAAATGGCCTACAAATGGGCCAGAAATTGGGCTGTAAGCCCACCTTGCCCCCTGGAATCCATGCATAGATGCATGGAGCAGAAGGTGAAGAAGAAAAACCTTGCATTAAAGAGATATGAGTTAACCAGTTAGCTCTTGATACAGTACCCACTTTTATATAAGATTCTTAATTGAACATAACATTTCTGCAATGAATTCTGCAACATTTGCACATAAAGAAACTGTATAAGATAGTGGAATATTAGTCGGATACTGATTATGAAAATAGCAATGGGAACATAAGTACATGTGAGACCAGCACTGTTAAAAAATTCCACATCATAATTTTAAGTGGTGGGGACAAACTGTGATTAATAAATATGGCCGAGGACATGTCCCCGGCTTAAACAACGCCTATGTTCATAGTGTAGTTTCCTGCAAAAACCCCAAACAATGCATATGAGGCAAGCTGCACAACGATAGCCGGGGGAGTATTCAATCCCCTGACTCCCGGGTGAAAATCATGCGTGCTTACCAGTCAGCCAAAGGAAGAACTTCATGGCGCATCAGTTGGAACCACGGAGAATGGACCCTCCCCCCACACTGTTACACATGGTTTAATAAACCAAGACTGCAGATTCCAAATCTGTGTGCACGGCTTATCAAACTGAGGGTACACATTTTTACCTTTCAAAATAATTTCTGCACCGGAATTCTGCAGCGCTCTGTACAAATACACTCAAGGAGGAATGGCTGATAGAGATAGACTAGAAGTGCATTTCACTGAATACTCTAAAAACGCTTGTAAACACACCCAACTTTTTTTTGTTCTCTACACTTCCTAGTGTTTAAAAATTACTTTAGGACCATATTTGATAACTGGCCATGTAATAAATATAAAGTATCTGGTGCCCAAAAGCTGCATTGACTACTAATTAGGTTGACTAAAAAGCACAGTTCTGGAGAAATGTTCAAGGATGGATGTTGTGCTCACCAATCACAGACATGCGCTCTCCGTTGCGTTGCGGAAGATAGGGAAAAATTGGGCTGTACTTCATGTATCATTGTGTACTTGTCGGAGAGCCCTTGCTTCGGTGGATAATGATGCTGCATGTCTCCTCAACTGCACAGACAGCAAACTTTAAACTAGGCTTCAGTGAAAGTGCCAATTCAGTGAACGAAAAATGTTGGAGAAAACTACAGACTACTGCTACAGCTAAAATAATATTTAAAAAAATAAAATTGTACATTAGATTTAGTGTGCAATGATCATCCTAGCAGATTTTTACAAAACCATGATAATATTTTTGATAGGTGATGAATTAAAACACAACAATCTGGATGCAAAAAGGTTTTTAGTTTCATCGTTATTTACATTACTCTCTGTCTCCAAAGAAAAATGTAAAAACAAAAAACTATTTAAGATGCAACATTGTGTTAAAGCTGTGAAAACTGGAATACACCGAACTGATAAGGTTTGGTGCAACCACATATTTTTAGAGATGATGAAAGAGGAGGAAAATGGCCCACCCTGTCTTGCTTATCATCTTTTAGTATTGTTATTATTCATCTTTAATGTTATCAGAACAAATTTTAAAACTGAAAGGTGTGCTTTTTCTTTCATGTAAAAATCTTTCTGTTGAGCTGTAAAGTTATCATGCAGAAGGTAGGTGGATTTAGTACATTTGGGTTTCTTGGTGCCATAAATCATAAAAAAAATCACAGTGAAACAGTTTATAGATAAATGTATTAGGCAAACATCTCCATAGTACATTGAACTGCAGGTGCCATTGGGTACTATAGTAGTGTGTGTGTATTGTGTGTGTAATAGTGTGGTAGTGTGTGTTCTCAGTTACATTTCCCTTACCTGTTTTGCCTGCCTGAGAGAACATAATCAAGTTTTTCTTCCCCAAATTAAATCTGTTGCTAGTTTGTGACCTGAAATATGCCCTCATCCCTGTGGCATTACTCTCATCTTACTACTGAAGATTTCTGTACAAACAGCACAAATCCATGGCAGGAGAAGCTTTGAATGCAATGTTCTGATGGTTTCATGCAGCAACTTAAATAAGAAGAATTGCTTTCCTTGTATTTAGTCTTCCACTTCTACCTTCTCTTCATTTTCTCACCTTCCACATTCTTTCTTTGTTTCATCCCTCTATTCTTTATTCCCAAATGTTATTATCTGTGCCTTTCTTTCTTCTTGTGCCAGACTACAGCATATCCAACAACACAGACTGCACTGAAAGAAAGTACAGACAGACCCTTCCTCGTACACACAAACATTCAGACTGGAAGGCTGATGGCTACATCAGCTAATAGACACGCACGCTCCTCATAGATGGAACAACAAGAAACACGCCTACACACACAGACAACAAGGTTTTGGTAAAACATAAGCACACACAACATTCCAATGCATTTACACACACACAGAGTCATGTACACAGTCCTGGTTTTAATACGGGTTATCCCTGGTCAAAATGAGCAAGCAGAATTCCCGCACTGATTGATGACTCACTGAGATAATAGCTGTGGTTGCTTGGACATCATTATCTGCTATGCAAGATTAACATTAAACCTTAATTTATGCATATGCAGCTACCTTAGCAGATGGGTAATTTGGCTTTAAAATTGCCAAATAAAAGAACTTTACTGGCACAGAAACATTTTGACACCCCCTAAGTCGTACACCACATCCTGACATCTGGCACAAGGACAAAAGGACACCACACGCACTGCAGCAGCAAAGCCCTGTACAGTACCAGACTACAAATCAGTTATGACATAATTTCCACTGCTCTAAGGTGAGCTGAAGTGAGTATATTGTCTTGAAATATTTCAATTCAGTTTATTTATACTGAGTGAATTTACAACAGATGTAATCTAAAGGGACTTTACAAGAAGTTCCTTCAGGTGTGCTCTGTACTTGGAGTATCCAACTACAGTAATCCCTCATACAAGCATGAAGCGACAGAAGGAAGAAACCTTCAGCAGAACCTAGCTCAGAAAAAGCGGCTATTCAAACGTCTGGGGGTTTGAGAAGATGGGATACAGACACAGAAAGAACAAAAGGAACAAATGTAAGAGTACCCTCTATATTAAAGAAAATAAACAGCTGATAACAGGACATAGTAAATGTCTGGGAGCCTCATCTGAGGCCCTGTTCCCAATCCAACAGGGCATTGCAGCTAAGCAGGATACCAGACCATGTTTAGCTTCTATGGAGAGGAAAAAACAAGGTTAACTGCCAAAATGACAGCAAAAAATACAACTGGAGAGTAATAGAAAAGTAGCGTGTAGAAATGTGATCAGTCTATTCAAAGAGGGAATACCTGAGATTGTCTTACAGATTGTCATAGGAGGGTGGACAAAAGACTCACTGAAGATGCATCTTGAAAGGAGGACTCCGATGGGTGAGTGGAACAGTGCATGAGGGTGATGATGGCCTTGAGGAAGACTACCATCACCCTCCTCCAGCCAAGTTGTGGAGGTAGAAGCCAAAAGCCAATCTTAAACCTGAGTATTTATTTTGGGCAAATGATCTCAGCAGGGGAAACCTGACAAGCGAGGAACCTGAAAGATTCTGGTGGACAATATGTGGAACAGCTTAATAAAGAGACAGACACCATACCAATACTGTTGGTCTGTTCTATAAAACCGTAATGAAATAGCAGCCTGTGTGCTCTTGCAGTTTAAGTGTTGGCATCATTAATCACAATTGAGCCATTTTACGTTCTATCACGTGGGTCTTCTGGATGGGCTTCCTCTATTTTTTTTAATGAATATGATTTTAGTCAATTATGAAGTTTGTCTCTAAAATGAATAAGGACAGGCAGGGGTGGACTGAGACAAACATTCGGCCCTGGCATTTTCTCTTGAGACCAGCCCACTACATTATCAGCGGACACCAAATGGAAGTAAACAAATTTTACAGTGACTCCTCTCTTCATACTACACAGGATAGTCATATTCTGTGGTAGTTAACAAATAAAGAGTGCAAATGAATCCAAGGACTAAAATTCACAGCTATAGCAATCAATCAATCACAACAGAGGTTATGTTATGACTAAGGGTGGGGCAAGACTAACGGGAAGAACTTCGTGCTACCCTTTCAGTTTTTAGCATGTGACTGTAAAAATCTCGTAGTGTAAACCCAGTATTAATTAAAACCAGACCCGGAAAATATAGAAAAATATCCTGATAAATGATCTAAATATCCCCAGTCTAAATCTAACCATGGGGATATGACTGGTGGGAGGGGGGTATACATTTTTTACTTATTCGTGTCTATAGGGGGTGGGGTTGGGGGATATACAGTACAGGCCAAAGGTTTGGACACACCTTCTCATTCAACTCCTAGTCACATACTGAATGAGAAGGTGTGCCCAAACTTTTGGCCTGTACTGTATATGTGGAGTTAATTTTTTTATTTTTTATAGCACTTTGAAACATCTATATTCAAAATAAGGACATTCTTTTGAAAGCATTTGCATGCAACATTTTTATCAAAACAAAAGTGTGTTTTTGAAAGACATTTCAGATACAGATAGGATTTTTAAACTGGTTTGACATATCCTTACCTTACTTTTTGTATTTTTTGAGGATCAGCCTTTAAAATCATCCAATGAGGAACTCGAAATCAAACCTTTTAATTTCTTACCCCTCCTTTCCACCAGGCGCGTAACTGGACGCAATATGGCTGATGGCCACCATCTAGGGCGCTGTCAGCATTTCCACTGCACCCCCATACATTATCTAAAGCTACACTTCAATTGCTTTTTACAGACAACACAAATGTTTTAATTTCAAATAAAAATATGACCACTCTTATAAATAAAATAAATGATCACTTTAAATTATTCTAAATGATTAAAAGCAAATAAATTGTCACTAAATGTGAAAAAATCTTATTACATAGTATTTGCTGGAAATAAAACATAAGTGATCAAATTAAGAAATCATATTAATAATGAAGAAATCCTGCAAGTTTAATCAGTGTGTCTTTTAGGAGTCTTGATTGTTGAAAAGCTTTGCAGGAAACATCAAATTAGACATGTCTGCATCAAGATTAGAAAATTGATTAAAATTTTAAGTTAAATAAGAAATTTTGTTCATAATTTGTGTCTTGTAATATTAAACAATAGTTTGGTTTATCCTTACCTTACTTATTGTAATATTGTTTGGAAATAACCCACCTATACAAAATATTTATTTTACAAAAAAGGTTTTTATGAATAATTACCTACTCCAAACCCAACACACCAAGTACACCTGTTTTATAATTTACAACTTTTTAATGTTTTTAATATACACTTCTCACTTGTTATTTTGCTTTTAAAGTTCTATTTGAAACAGATTTACCTCCTTATGTGAAGAGTTATTTTTATACTAATGCTTAAATTCACAGCTACTCTACTAGAAAAGCTTCAAATTGGCATCTTCCTTTTTTGTAAAGACATAGAATAAGTTTGATCAAGGTTTTTTTAAGTAAAAATGTACCGTGGAGAATTCATATAGTAGCAGCAATAACAAAAAGCAAAACATTAACTGTAGTTTCATGTCCAACTAAAAAAATGGAAAGTAACTAGTTTAGCACTTTAGGCCAGGTCATTAAAAAATTTGTAAAACAAATAAGATAGATTGATCTAATTGTTGGAAAATATCCATCCATCCATCCATTTTCTTAACCGCTTAATCCTTAATGGGTCGCGGGGGTGCTGGTACCTATCTCCAGCTGTCAACAGGCGAGAGGCGGGGTACACCCTGGACAGGTCGCCAGTCCATCACAGGGCCACATAGAGACAGACAGGACATACAAGCATGCACGCATACAACCACACCTAAGGAAAATTTTAGAGTGATCAATTAACCTGACAGTCATGTTTTTAGACTGTGGGAGGAAGCCGGAGTACCCGGAGGGAGCCAACGCATGCACGGGGATAACATGCAAACTCCATGCAGAAAGTCCCTGGGCCGGGATACGAACCCACTGCACCACCGTGCAGCCTGTTGGAAAATAATGTATATTTATTTACATAACTTTTCCGTTTTCATTTAATGCAGCAGTATTACGTTAATTTTAAAATATCAAGACAAAATCTTAGAGATAGCCAATTTGTACCACAAACCATCTTTCAGTTACATTCAGGCTTACATATTGTGACCCTTTACGCTTCAAACAACTTCTAAAACATAAAACACGGTAAGTCTCTGGAGAGAATAACAGATATTAAATGAAGACAAACATCTGCTAAAGTACTTCACTGGGATATATGTGCCTTTTCGATGTTGATAATGTTTAATTTGCCGAATTTTAAGCTGGGATCGTTGTGAGTTACGTCGAGAAATGCAGTGAACTAAGCCACGTGCACTCCTGCGGCGGCTGATCAGATTCTGGGTCGAAGGAGGGGGGACAAGCAATATACGCCCATGCTTCTGTACTGTAAACCATGACACTGGTTAAAAATCGAGACGTTCGGGACAAAGACTGAGTGAAATCGGGACAATATAATGGGTTAGTAAACATCCATGGGAACACAGGTCAAATGGCTCAAAATCGGTACTGTCCCGGGTAAATCAGGATGCCTGGTCACCCTATTAAATATACAAACAAATCATATTTTACTGTTGATTATTTTGTTAAAAAATACAATGAGCTTGTAGAACTGTTGTATAAAAGCAATATCACACAAGAGGGAGTGCTTTTTTACTGAATATCAGCTCTGCATTTGATTATCTGTGACTGAATCAGCCTTTCAACTCTGGGCTAATATGTTGTCTCCCTATTTAGTTATTTATGTAGCATAGCCAGGCTAATATTACTTACTATGGATCTCTCCCCTTTTACCGGGACACCAGCAGCAGCTGCTGGAGTGGTGACCCCGGCTGGCCCAGCACCAAATAGGTCTTTGAGTCGAGAACATTTAGCAGCCTCCACTTCCAGAGTTTTCCATTTTTTTGTCGCAATTTTTCGGTGCCACTTGGGCGTTTCTTCGGCTTCCCCATTTTTAGATCAACAGGCCGCCGTCCAACCACTCCCGGCCTATGACGAGGTCCCGCCCACCCTAGTTTGTGCTGTGATTGACAGGACTGTCACAGCTCCCTGAACCTGTCAGCCCATGACAATGAGTAACGTAGACCAATAATATATGTCGATGTGGACAACACGCTGCTGGCCCTCGGTAGCCAATTGGCTGGCCCAATTTTAGGGAAATTAGAGAGAGAGAATAAATGCACAAATGACTGAATAAATAAATGAATGGCGGACCAGCCCAGCCCACATTGGGTTCGGCCCACCGGGACAACGTCCGCCTTGCCAGACACTCAGTCCACCTCTGAAGACAGGGATCCATCAAAAATAATATGTTTTAAATATATGGTATTTATTTATTAATTTTCTTTTCATTAATTTCATGGCATGCCAACTCTTATTCTTTCCCATTTTATAAATCACTGTTGCTGTTTTATTCGCTTTAGCATTCAAATCCTTTCTGTGCCTGCCATAATTTTCTTTTCCTATGGTTTTGTGATTATTTATCTTTTAGTGATGAGCCCCATAATAAAGCACAGAATCAACAACCAGGGAATTCAAGTTGATTTGGGCAGTTGGAGGATAAAAAACAGCAGTAAACCGACAATAAAATAATAAAACATAACATCAGAGGCACAAAACATGACACATTAAAACATTACAAATATTAATAATCAGTTAGACAAAGGCGCTCTAAACAGGTGTTTTTTTATCCATGATTTAAAGCAACTTAATGTTTCAGCAGCTTTGCATTTGGTATAGTGACAACAGATCTTCAACATACTTTGTTGCTAAGCCATTCACTGACTTATAGAGTAGTATTAATAAAGTAATTACATTAAGTCAGATGTAATACAATGTGCTTTACATATTTTAAAAACAGACAGGCAGCAACTAAAGACAAACACAATGAAACAATCAAAATAACCAAATCAAATAGACAAAACAAGCAATTGTTGGTAATGAAAACATTACAGTAAAGAAATGAAGAGAAATCAACCAACTGTACAGCAAGGGAACCCCTACTATTTGAAGAGAACAACATATTAGCCATAAGTTAATTGAGTAATGTAGCACCTGTTATGCTGCGGTCACACTGTTTTCTATTCTTCTATTTCTATCATTCCAAAATTTTTTTGTCCTGACATGTGCCCCCCTCCATGAAGTTGCCCCACCCCGCCAAAAAATCATTGTAAACATAAATATATTTTATATATTTATATAGCATTGTCCAGTAAAAGTAAAACAAACAATACAAATTAGAATTATAAATCAATGCATTTTTCTTTGATGAGAGATTGATTCCTCTCCATTCCTCAAATTGGTGCAGTCCATACAAACTGTTTCAACAGGATGGGGCTGCAAGCTGCGCCACTGCTCCTAGTTAGTTAGCATAAGTTAGCTTTAAAATGTGGACACTTTTATTCTGACCGTGGCCAAACTACATCAACAAATCACTAAAAGAAGTGCTGTTCCATACATTTCTCAGCACTGACCGCAGCGGGTTCTCTTTTCTGAGGTATCTGGCTACTCCACAGGGAGAAAAAGCAAATTGGCTTTTGATGTAAAGTTTCAGATGAGCAACAGACTGAAGTTAACTGCTGAGAACTATTCAAATAAACAAGCATATAAGTTTGTTTTTTTAATTCTACATCAGCACCACAGGTCAGAATAACCAAATATTTTCCGTATTTGACCATTTTTCTTTTTGAGAACGGTGATGTACGAACGGCAGGTCTTGCTGCGTTTCTGCTAAATCTGACTGGATCAGACAGTTTCCAAATGCCACGATTAAGTGAAAAAGGTATTGGGATGTTCTGGTCAAATAATCCTGAAGTTCCAATCATGGAAACACACCGTGTTATTTTAAGAGTAGTGCATGCTGCAGTAACTAAAAAGAGTCCATAGATGGCAGGAACCCTGTGTGACTACTCATTACAAATCCACATATAGCACAAGGATGCCGAATTTATATGTATCCACCCCAGAAGAATATGCGCAACAATAAAATGCGTTACGTTTGCAATCCTAGCTGTTTTCGTCCATTCTGTGCAGAGAAACTTCTTCTTTAATTTGCAGTTCAGAGTTCTGCAATAGAACAGGTACCTGCAGCTGAGTGAGAATAATCTGCATTCAGCTAAAAGTTGGAGAGATTTTCAGACATGCTCTCTCCAAACAATGGAAAGTGGTAGACAACCAAAAAGTATTCTATTAATATTTTTCACCCATCCACGATAAAAAAAAAAAAAAATAAAAAAAAAACTTCCGCCAGACCCATGACATTTAGATTATGTATTTTTTCCATCTTTAAACGGTACCTGCACCATTGCAGAAAGTTTTTAGAGCCGAAAGGAGTCTGTAAAAATCTTGAAAGTTGCATCTGCGCAGAAAGAAAACATCAGTGTGTGCGATGGTAGAGAGGAGTATTTACTGTTGAAATACACATTTGTTAATCTATTCTTCACATTTAATAAATATATTTTAATTCTGTTTCCCAGTGAATTGGACAGGAGGCTCTGTATATTATCTCTAAACCTGTTTAGATCTACAAATATGATCGCATTTGTAATCTGCAGTACTTTATTTAGAAAAATTGCCTTTAGTTTTGCAAATGACTGGATCAATCACAGCTCGCGCAAAAAGTAGGTCAGTCGCCGAACCGATCACTTCACGGCGCTCTGCGGCTGTTACGAACCAGGTTTGGTGGAGAAAAACTCATCATAAAAAGTGTCCTGTCCTGCCATGACCATGGTTCTGACCTTCGCCAGTCCCAGCCTGCAATTTTCACATCTTGTCACAACTATGATTATCTTTTAACCGCTTGTTACGATAATTTGTCTGCACTGTTTCACCTGGAATCCTAAAATTCTTCGTTAGGGTGGTTTTTTTAAGTAGTGGCTGAGTTTCCCAGGTTATATCTGTAAGGCTAAAATCCATTAATGTTACTCTGAGACGGAGAATGTTTTAAAAAAATAAACCTGACATGCTTGGATGCAGAAAACATTTACCTGGTTGAATAGCCGGGGGGAAATCAGGACATAGATAGCACCAACTAGCGGGACAACCCAATTTTATGGAAAACAATTTTATCTTCTTTTTCTGCGCTTCCCCCGGCACACCGCTGCTGATACAGCGCCCCCAAAGTGGTGCAACGGTACAACTGCAGTTAAAATAACATCCATATGGCTGCCGCCAGAGCGATATCAGGCTGGGGCGGCAAGCAAATTAGCTGAAGGTGGCCGCCACACAAATTTAAACACAGGACCCTGTGTTTGTGTTGGCGGTTTTCCTCTTGACTGAACAAGATTGTTACATTCATATCGTAAATAAATTACTTAAATTTGAACATTAAATATGTTTAGGGTCATAACGAAATATGACCCTAAAATCTAATTGAATCGAAGATTTGCAGAATCGTGACACCCCTACCTGATTTTATGTTGATGGAAAATTTTGGCTTTAATAGCTTCCACACCATGTGACTTGATAACATTTCATTTTGAAAATTTATTTTTTAGATGATGTTCTCTCTCTTTATTTAGAAAAGATTACAGAAAATGTGTAGTCTTTCCCTTTGGGTTCAACATCTGTCCACACCTGATCTATGCAGTTATTGCTCTGCTAGTAAAAGTAGCCATGTTATTTCAGGACATGTTTGATGTTTGATTATTTTTGAAAGTATTCCGTACCAAGTTTATTTATAAAGCGCACTTTATGACAGCAAGAGAGCTGGCCAAGGCGCTGTACATTTAAACAAAAAATACAGATAAAAATAAGATAATAATCAATAGATAAAAGAATAAAACAAATGTAAAAAGACAAAAGTATTTTATTTACAGTTTTGGAACTTTATTTTGAGCTCAAGTTTTTTAAGTTTTGCTAAGGTTAATTTATTTTATTAATTAAAATTAAAAGGTGAAATAGAATAGGTGATAAATTAGTGATATAGGGTCATTACATTCAAAACGTGGTTCAATGGCCATGGGATTACTTTTCTTGATTGGCAAGCAAACTCATCTGACCCAAACCCCATGGAGAATGTAAGTGGTTCAATGACCATGGGATTACTTTATTTAATTGGCCAGCAAACTCGCCTGACCTGAACCTGAAAGAGAACCTACGGGGCATTGCCAAGAGAAAGATAAGAGAAATGAGGCCAAACAAAGCAAAGGAGCTGAAGGCTGCTGTTGAAGCATCCTGGTCTTCCTTAACACCTTAACAGTGCCAAATGCTGATAGCTTTCATGCCACACTGCACTGAGGCAGTATTTGACGCAAAAGGGGCCAGATACTGAGTACATATGCATGACTATACTTTTTAGAGGCAAGACTTTTCTCTATTTAAAATCCTTGTTTTATTGATTTCATGTAGTAATATAATTGAGATTTTTAATTTGGGGTTATCATAAGGTGTAAACCATAATCCTCATAATTATAACAATAAAGGTTTGAAATACCTTCCACCTCCCCCACCATCTCAATCACAAAAGGCCTAGCATCACCCCAAACCATCCCCATACCTGACCCCCTGCCTGCGCTGACTATCTGCGAACAGGATGTGCGCAAACTATTTCAGAGACAGAGGATTAAGAATGCATCAGGTCCTGATGGAGTGTCTCCATCCTGTCTGAAAGTCTGTGCTGACCAGCTGGCTCCCATCTTCACTCAGATCTTCAATAACTCCCTGGAGCGGTGTGAGGTCCCCTCCTGCCTCAAACGCTCCACCATCATCCCGGTTCCAAAGAAGTCCCCTGTCACAGGATTAAATGACTACAGACCAGTCGCCCTGACATCTGTGGTCATGAAATCCTTTGAGCGACTGGTGCTGTCCCACCTGAAGGAAATCACGGATCCCCTGCTAGACCCCCTGCAGTTCGCCTATAGAGCAAACAGGTCAGTGGATGACGCAGTCAACATGGCTCTCCACTACATCCTGCACCACCTAGACTCTGCAGGTACCTACGCTCGGGTCCTGTTTGTGGACTTCAGCTCTGCATTCAACACCATCGTCCCAGAGCTCCTCCACCAAAAACTGTCCCAGCTCACCGTGCCTCCCTCCACCTGTCAGTGGATTACCAATTTCCTGACTGACAGGAGGCAGCAGGTGAAACTGGGTAACTTCACATCCAGCACCCGGTCCCTCAGCATCGGCGCCCCCCAGGGATGTGTTCTCTCCGCACTGCTTTTCTCCCTTTACACCACTGATTGCACGTCAAGAGACCCTTCTGTGAATCTCCTGAAGTTTGCAGATGACACCACCATCATTGGACTCATCCGTGACGGCGACGAGTCTGCATAATTGTAATTCGATTGTGTACATAAGAATGAAGGCTTGGATGTAAAATCATGACCAGAAAAAATAAATAAAAGCATGGTCTGAAGAAACATTGTAGTCATTCATTTCAAATGGACTGTATGATTACCTTGGGCCAAAATACCACAGTTTCATGGTATTATTATTACAGCTCAAAAATGTGTATTTTGAATCTCTTTTTTTTTTTTGAAAAGGAAAATTAAATAGTTGAAAAAGTAAAACACGAAGATAAATGATAAAATAAAATGAATATCAAATAACTAGCTGGTGTTATCCATCTTAGAAATAAAGATTGATGAAAGAAAAAGTTGTTGATAACTTTTTCTTTTTTTACTGAGGCCATGCACACACGCAGCCAGGTTTTTTCAAAATGAATATTTTCCTTTGCTCCTTTTGAAAAAAAAATCTCCATCCACACATAACCGGATAAATGCGTTTTTCAACACATTCATAAATGTGGCAAACCTGTAGGGGGCAGTAGTTCTCCAAAATCCTATCCGCTCAGAGTCACTTTCCATCCTTTAACTTAAGCACGCAGTAGTAATAGAGCTTGTAAAAGCAAATTAGCAAAACGCACTTTGACATTGGATGATACCAACACAACTCTGGGGGCATATATGCTGTTTCTGAGTGTAAACACAGGTCGCACAAGTGATGTCGGAGCATTTTTTTGTTGCTGATAGTGAAGTTACAGCTCTATTTTCATCCATCTACATGCAGATACTGAAAACGGAGAAAAAGCAGATCTCCACTTTGGCTGGAGTTTTTAAAAAGATTCGTTTTTGGTGCCGAAAATCTGCATTTATGTTTGGATGACAGGCCAAAAGATAGAAAAATATCTCTGTTTTGTGAGATGCCTGGCTAGGTGTGGACAAGGCATGAGGCATATACAGTGGGTACCACTTGAGATTGGTGCTTTTCACCCGTCATTCTCACGAGACCTCATGGGAGAATCACGCGTCTTTTCTTTAATTTTCTCCAGTGATGCTGCAATGACCCAAACATCCACCAGGTGGCACTTGTGAGCAGGTTTAGGATCGTTGACATTTAGCACCATAGGCCTAATCAAAAGTGAAAATCCCGAAGCAAGCTGACAATTTTCTGCTTCAATATACCCTACCTGCTTCAAAAATACGGCAGCGTAGAGCTTTCAGCCAAATAAAAAAAATTACACCGTATGTGACAGCGTGACATAAACCATGTGGTGTGATAAAAAGCCCTAACCGGCTTTGGTGTGTATCTCATGGCTGTAGTACAATGGTTAGGGTGTGGGATTAATGATTGAGCTATTGCGGGTTCGAGTCCAAGTGTGTGTTTTTTTTCTGCACTTTGCCAAAAATAACATTTAATTTAATTTTTTCTTTAAATTAATTAAATTAAATTAATTAAAAATATTGAATATATAGCCTACTGTCATATGTGGATTATGTTTGATTCGTGCTCCACAGTTAATATTAATATCCGTGTTGTAGACCCTGACTCTGTCTGTTAATGGTTGAAATTAAACATGAATAGAAATGCAGTTAATTTAAAGAAGTTTTTCATTTGTTATCCATTTGCTTATCAGATGTCTTACAATGTAAACTAGTGTGACGGCAAGCCTGAAACAACAACAACTTAAATCAGAATATCCTACCTTTTCTATAAATGTGAGTAGCACACATAAATTAACTCAAAACCAACTAAAACCCATCAATATACCCTATGTTAAATATACATGGTTAGCACAGATGGAAGAAATTCACTCCATCCAGTACTCACACACACTCATTAAAGATGGATCTCTTCATCTACAAGATTGTTCACTGCAACTGCTTCTGTGGCTGGTCAGGACATCACGGAGGGGGTGTTTAGTATAACCCAGAATTGCCTGCAGATTCATCCACATAAATGCTCTGAAGATCTTAATTGGAATATGCTTGAATGAAAAATAACACAATGACTCAATGTCAAACAACCTTTATTAGAAATAAATTAGACAAACTTTGAGGGGAAAACATCATTTATATTTATCAATAATTTATAAATAATGAGACACAAAAACAGCTTCTTGGTCGTTTCATCTTTCTCACGTCTCTGTTACTGTCCTGTAAACAGCTTCCTGGATATCTCTGCTAAGACCAGGGACACATGATTGTGTAAAAAACACAAAAAAAAACACGAGTGTAAATACATGAATAATAAGACACGTCCAAAACACTCCACAGGAATTCAATTGTTTGATTTTCATGATGATGAACTAATATTAGAGCTGATTAAATAATTTTTATTGTTCCAGAAGCTCCAGGAAGTGAATTTAAAAAAAGCTCTCACTGTGGAGACGGTCATGCAATGTGAATTTTTGACCCCTCCATAATTTCTGAGGGGGAGATTGGACAATCCCAACTTGTTCAGATACTTATGTTCCTCACTATCTAACTAGATGAAGAGAAGAAATAAAAAAAACAGTTAGGAAATCATTAGATTTGTTGTTTAGAGGTGCTAAACCGCTTGCATCACATCATAACTGCTTCTACCCACCTACCATCACTTGAAACCCACAGCTTCATGACTCTACAAAGATAAACCGTGATAGTGTTTATTTGGTTTTATCTGTGGATGGCAGATAAACTCTGGAAATATGTTAATATAAGCAGCTAAATCATATTTCCCATACCAAGCCAATAAAATGTGATGCTCACAAGAGAGTTAAAAAACTTTTTTCCATTTCGTTTCAAAACCTTAAAAGAAAATGTGCTGCTAATGAATGATGGATGCACCTGGTGACACCATGTTACCTTACACAGCAGAGCAGACAGCTCATCTGTCTTCTCAACGGGCTCCTTTTAGCATTTATTTAGGATGTTTTAAGAAAAAAGCATTATTACTCCAAAATATTCAAAAATAGTATTAGGATAGACACAAATAGCTCACAAAATAGAGCGTATTTGTGGCAATTCATGCGGTCGACTCTAAACAGTGGGGAGAGTTTAATTGTTTACATACAGTTTAACCATATTACAGACGTGAAACTAAAGTCATTTACATTCCTACAGGGCTGTCATATAAACTAGTAGAGATATAACAGCTAAAAGGTCAGTTGGAAAGTAATTAGGATTAAACTCGCCTTAATCCTCCATGAAATAAAAAAGACGAAAAGCACTAATTTAAGTAAGAAAACATCACTTTAACTGAATAATTTCACATTTTTAACGCAACGGTATCTCACTATGAAATGTACTGAAGCCACACAGTGAGCCAACACGCATTAATTAACTTAAATAGGCTACAGAGCATTTAAACAGCACCGCACACACAGCAAACACTGCGCCTCACACACCAGAGTTGATATCCGAAGTGGACGGATAATTCTCACAGACAACTTATGAACTTATCATAGCACCACAAAGCCAATATGCCAATAATAATATACACACGTCATTTAGGATCATAAACACCTGCTGCTGCGCAACAATCTGCAGTTTGGCTGGTTAGGAAGGAGAGCTGATGTGTTGCGGGCTGAATTATAAACGGGGCGCTGTTCTGGGAATGTGTTTTTCATTGCGTAAAAAAAGGGGGGAAAAAAGAGTTAATTCAAGGAATTAATCGAGGCATTGGTTCATTATTTTCGACAGCCCTAACCTTTTAACAGTTTGTTGAACAAAGATATCCATGTTTTCATCCTTTTCTGGTGACATAAGGAATCACTCCTGGCTGATGGCACGCCAAGAATCCATAGTGTTTGACATCTCCTGGAAAATAAGAACCAAAATAAGGCACCGAAATGTGCACTGCTTTTTGGTCTGGTAAGTACAGTTCATGTCAGAACCGGTGCCATGATGGCACCTGACATTAGTACCCATCCCTAGTATCAATACCACTGCCGACTGAAACGCCTCTGAAGGCAGTCAGTTGCCGGTAATGCTGCAGTTGACTAAACCTGCCATCTCGTGGCGATAAGTCGTAATATATTTCACGCGCTGTGCGAAACACGAAAAGCGCGAATGAAAGCGACAATTCCAAGTGGTGCCCACTATATGGTAACTAGCATGCTGAGATAAATCATCATTAGTATGCTAGTTACCATATCTGCCTCAGTTAAAAAAAGTTACTAAATGGTAAAGGTGAAAAAGATGATATGGTAGTTACCATATCTTCTAAGGTAGCAAGCCCAATTCACTAATGTCAGATGCTAATACACTCGTTCATTTCAAGACAGCATCAACTTTACCTTGAGTTTTCCCGAACATGCACTATCATATTCAATGTATTGCCTCCCCTTCCACTGTTCTCAAGCACGTTTTGGATGTCGGGTGACCTTCTTCCAAGCCATGACGTCTGGCTTTTTTTTAGCCAAAGTAATCCCAAACAACCGACTTGGTCTGCTTAGACGGCGGAAAACGTTCTGGGGGCTCGGCTCCTTCAGCCATCACACAGCTTGCAGTGCTGCCTGTACATACAGACGTAACAACATTTACAACATGTGCCCCCCGCCGGTGTGCGGGGGGCACATGAGGGATCTCTACCTTCTCCCTGACAATAAGTCAGATTAAAAATCGTTCATATCGAGGAACGGTATGATGGAAAATTTTGGTGGTTTTGAAACCTTTACTTTTTCATACCGGGGTGTACGTTGAAACCGGTAACCAGCCCATGCCTAATGGGTGCAGCCATGTTTGTTTACAGCGGACGTCTATTTCTTCTTTTACGGCTGTTTCCGGTGTTTTAGATAGTCTGCGTATGTCAAAATGATTTATTCTGTTCAGACATGTAGCGGATGTAAACACTTGTCTAATTGGATAAATTAATTCAGGTCACATGTACACAATCAAATTCTGAACCGAACTACGATAGGATTATAGATATTTTGCTAAGGGGCAGTACATACTTAAATCATTACAATCAAGCAGTATTTTTGTGTTCAAGTGATGACGGAAGGCCATACATGCCATAAATTGCAACTGCGCAACTTTGTACTCCGACAAGGCAGATTCAGTTCTGCCTCCAGAGAAAATGTGCATCAAAATGAGAAGAACAGCAGACTCTCTTTCATCACAGGCAGCGAGTGAAGAGGTAAAAGTGTAAAACAACATTTGGGAAAAACCAAAGTTTTCAGAATTTTGTAGGTTAGTGATTATTTTAAGATAAAATGAATAAACTGTAATGTTAGATGGAATGACCTCAATGACACAGACATTTCATATTATTAACTTATTGAAGTTAATAAGCCAAGCTTCATTAACTTTTTATGCAAGAAGAAATTAGTCAAGATGATAGATGATCAAGATGAAAGGAAATTCTTAGGTCAATGCCCAAAACCCAAAAACCTTTCCAATCTAGTTTAAATCTGAGTTGGAATCTTTGTATAGTCTTCTATCCTTCTATACTCCTCCCCCCTTCTATACTCCTCCCCCTGGTATAATTCAATCATACTCTATAATCACACCTTCTTCAAAGATGTGATTATTCTGAAATATAACCAAAATCCTCAATTCAGCCCAACAATTCAATTATCCAATCATCTTCCAATAGCAATTCATTCCCCTAATTTTTTTAAGATATTAAAGCCCTGTTCATGATTGCCATCAGCTGTGGAGATCAATCTCTCTCTCTCTCTCTCTCTCTCTCTCTCTCTCTCTCTCTCTCTCTCTCTCTCTCTCTCTCTCTCTCTCTCTCTCTCTCTCTAATCTAAATATCCTTAGAGTATTTTATTCTTTACCAGAGGTAATTTCCAAAATCTATTCAGTAATCTCACTTCAAAGATTCTCAAACTGTGGCTCATGGCCAGTGGCGTAGCCAGAGATAGCTAAATGGTCGGGCCACGGGGAAATTGGTCGGGCCTGACCAATAAACCAGAAAGTTACACAGAACATTGATTGCGTAATATTACAGCCGATGTTACAGCAATGTTCCCTGATAAAGCCCCCCGTTCAGCGTCGTTGTCAGCGTTGTACACGATGCCGGTGCATAATATGCATACAGAAATAAAATGAATGATTCAAAAACAAAAATGATAACAGCAACATTGTAACAACACACCGAAAGTTTGAATCAAACCAGTCTAAGAGAAACTTTATCATTCTTTGAAATAATAGGGGATAGAGATGCCTATTTCGGCATCTTATGTTGCACTGCGAAAAATGCATCTCCTGTTATTTCAGAGAAAGATAAAATTATTTTTGATACTTCACAGTTGCACTTGCTTTATGAGCTACTGGTAGGGTAGGAATCCCAGCTCTGAATGCAATATTGGGTTTAAACTTTGGCATCTTCCAAATTTTCATTGCCAAAAGTCACCCAGCTATTTTAGAGATTTTTGTATCATAACTTATTTATTTGTTTATTTATTTATTTAACAAAACAATGCATGCTCTTGATATTATTCTTGATATATATGTATGAACTCCTTCCAGACTTTTGGTTGACCATTTTGGGTGACTACCTCTTGAAGCTCAAGAGGATGCAAAGCAGTAATCAGAGCAAAGGGTGGCTACTTTGAGGAATCTAAAATATAACATGCATTCATTTATTTCACCCACTTGTTTAAATACATACAGTAATTCCATACATTATGTGTTTGTTCATAGTTTTCATGCCCTTAACTGAGAATCTACAATGTAGTCATGAAAATAAAGAAAACACATTGAATGAGAAGGTGTGTCCAAACTTTTGGTCTGTACTGTTTGTGTGTGTGAATATATGTCTATCCCAGATGTTGAAAGCTATAAAATAACATGATATAGTCCCTGGTTAGTATTTCGTTAGTAGTTTTGAGTTATATACCTTTATTTTAAGATAAAGTTTTTGGGTCTTCTTTTAAGTTACAGGTTAAACTCTGAAAATTAGAGTATTGTACAAAATATCTTTAATTTCAGTAATTTAACTTAAAAGGTGAAATAGATTAGGTGATAAATTTAATGTGTTATAGGCTCATTACATTCAAAGCAAAATATTTGCCCTAATCTAATTCATCCAAAACACCTGAAAAGGGATCCTGAGCCTTTATCAAAATCAAACTTTACTTATAAAGCACTTTTCAAACTACATAGTAGGGCTGCACAATTAATCGGACTTTGATCGTGATCACGATTTTGGTGGCCACAATTAAATTAACCTGATTGTCTACTTTGTCACACACTGATTCAATCAATAGTTTACGAGCCACAAGGGGGCAAACACATGGCTAAAGCTTCATTAAGCTGCCCAAATAAAAATTGCGCACACGCCACTCAGCACTCATAATGGCTGCACTATGCTTGCTACTTAGCAGGTGAAAAGGAGTATTTGAGCAATGTAGTAGAACCAAATCTCCATGATGGATATGACTTCTTCCTCCTAGCATGTTTCCCACTTGGTTGCAGGGTCTACTTTTCTGCAAAGTCTTCTCCATTTGGCACGATCGAGGTTGTCGTCCAGGTTAGCTTCCATCTTCTTCGCGTCGTCTTTGATTCCGTCCATCCATCGCCGTTTTGGTATTCCTCTCTGTCGACTGCCTTGTGGGCTGAGTCGTAGCGCTGTTCTTGCTACTGAATTCTCATCACTTCTGACTACGTGTCCGTACCACCGTAGTCTCGCTCCTGCATCTTTTCCGTGATCTGCGCAATGCCTAGTCTCTTCCGGACGTCTGTGTTTATGGCGTGGTCCCATCATGTCAGGCCTAGGCACCATCGCAGCATCCGTATTTCCATTGTGTGAAGGGCCTGCTTTTGTTTTGAGGTGGCTGGCCAGCATTCTTATCCATAAAGGGCCACGGGACATACAACGCTCTTGTAAATCTTCGATGTGAGGCGCTCGCACGTCCGGTACAATTTCCCCATTGCTGCTGATCATCAATCCGAGGTATTTGAAATGAGGTACCTTTTCTAGATCTTCTCCATCGACGCTGATCATGCCGTCGGTTTGGTGGCCACAGCATGGACATTATGGATCTGACTAGTAAGCAGAAAGTTCCTGAAAGTGTACTACCGCCACAGTAAGCAGCCGGTGGATGCTACGCTATCCCACAATGCAGCGCACGCCCCGAAATCATAGAAGAAGGACCTAGGTAAAAATGGCTACAGAAGAACTGTCAACCATTGACACCGTCGCAGTTTCGGCGGATAAATGTAAGTGAAGCAATGTTACTTAAATGTTTAATCAGTCAAAAAAACATTTACAGTATTAAGTTGTTAAGCCATACCAGACAAATTATGCGATTGTTTGCTATGCAGTATTTACTACATTAGCAGGCGGGTAATAGTTGCTACGTAGCATATAAGAAATACTAAGGATTTGGATGCAGGGAATGTCAAAGGCCTTGTCTGTACACAGGAGGCCTTATTGGAGTTTGTTTTTGTTTTGTTGCATTATTTATCATCTATTCTAATCTAAAGTTTTATTTTTCACAAAAGATTTTGC
Source organism: Apricaphanius iberus (assembly GCA_028564705.1). Lineage (NCBI taxonomy): Eukaryota > Metazoa > Chordata > Actinopteri > Cyprinodontiformes > Aphaniidae > Apricaphanius > Apricaphanius iberus. Next base: position 1,233,301 of record JAPXFQ010002510.1, read on the forward strand.
AACATATGGTTATAATTGGTGCAATAAAAATTGATATTTTACAGGACTGGATGAATGATCGTGATTAATAATTGTGATTAGAATATCGATCAAAATAATCGTGCAGCCCTACAACATAGCTTCCCAAAATGCTTTACAAAAATAAAATTATCCCACAAACCCCACTCCTCCCAAACCAAAATAAAAACATCATCACAACCATACCCCCCTCCCCCTTCTCCCCAATTCCCAAGCCACACATAAAAGCAAAAATGAAACCAAGAATAGGCTGAGTACAGATTAGCGAGGAAATGGTCTCTGGTTCTGTAGGAATGACAATCATGGGGAATACTCCTGACCTGACCTGACAGTCCTGCAAAAAAACATTACTGACACCCTACATAAGAATGAAAAGCCTGAAAAACTACATTGCAAAAGAAGAAAGATGTTCCCTAAGTTCTGTATGAGATGACCACAATTTAGAGAGGATTGTTCTGGAAAAGGCTGTTCTAAAGTGCTGGGGACTCTCACAAGGAATGGAAGAGGCTTGAGTTAGCAAGTTTAATTTAGGGGTCAAAACATAAAAAAAATGTACCAATTAATTTATACTTGTCTGTCATGTAATTATAAATACCAAGTAACATGTCATCAAATAATTTCATTTCTCCAGCTCATGCATCAATATTACAATTTTTTTGAAGATCTTTACTTTGTTTTTTGTGTTCACTTGTGCAACCGTGTTATAAACACTCAAGAATCTGATAAAGTATATTTTTTTTCTAAAAAAGTGTTGATAAATCAAGCTTGAGTGACAAATTAACGCAACTTTTAGAATCTAGCAATTTAGGTCGAAATTACAGTAACAGGGTTGTACAAAGTAACAGGTTTGAATGGACATAATACTTTTTTAACCCTGTTACTCACAACCCTCTTACTGTAATTAGACTAACAGGTTTAAAAATTCAATGCTAATGTAAGCGTTTTCCAGAATGATAGTATCAAGGACAGACTTCGTTACATTAATAATTACAGAAAACGTTACAATTAAATTGTCATATTTGGACAAGATGCGTAATACGGTGGCTTCGGTTAGTATGTCCCAATAAGGTAAGACTGAAAAGAATGAATAAAATATGAAAAAAAGAAGAAAGGACTTTGGTGTACCCATGTTGTTAGCAAAGGGTTTAGTAATGTCAGATTTCGTGTGGCACCCTGGCTTCCCTCCTTTTCTGCTATGCTAAATATGTTTTGGTAACAGGGCTGAACACATTGTGGGACACAAATTCAATGCGTCATTTAAAATATGTATATATAATTATAGTAAGTGTTTTAACAGTTACTGGAAACACATGTCAATACAGTCATTCTAAAGAACATAATTTATTACTTAAACAATATATAATTACTATTTGTTTAGGATGAGGATAATTTAAAATACAAGTGTATTTTGTACATTGATTGTTTTACTTTTTTATTTTTTTGTGGGTGGGACAGAAAATGTTCTTCAATTCTGGAGTGCCCATGTGTACATGGACAGATCTTGGACATGGGCTTCAAATGTAGTATTCCTCCTGTCAAGTTGCTGCTGGTCTGTTGCTCAGTGGTCCAAAGTCTTTTTCCAATGAGAGCATCTGCCCACACTGCCAGAAATACCAAATTATGGTTCAATGACCATGGGGTTACTGTGTTTGATAGGCCAGCAAACCCGCTGGACCTGAACCTGAAAGAGAATCTTTGGGGCATTGCCAAGCAAAAGATAAGAGACATGAGACTTTAGAAAGCATAGGAGCTTCCTGGTCTTCCATAACACCTCAGCTGTGCCTTTTCCGTTCCCCTAGGTAACTGCTGTTATGATAACCTGATGCTCAACCTCCTCTGTGTTGTTGTGTTTGCAGCATGCCACAGTAATATAGGCATGCATTTAACAGTTTTCTATTCATTATTTAAAATGGCTACAGAGTGAGCATTTATAGTGAACAAAACCGTAAACTACAAACAGGATTTGTGGAGTCCATCTATCTATTGTCTTTTGCTTAATCCAAGGTCGGGGAGCGGAGGCAGCAGCCTAAGCAGAGAAGCCCAGACCTCCCTTTCCCAAGCCACTTGGGCAAGCTATTTTGCTAGGCAATTCCCTGGCCAGCAGAAAACATATAGTCCCCCCACTGTGTCCTGGGTCATCCCCAGGGACATGCCCAGATCACCATCGAAACATTCAGGAGTCATTCTAACTATATACCCATCACACCTTAAGTAGTATCTCTGACTAAACTTTACATTGTATCTCTAAGTCAGAGCCAAGATACCATTTCGGTCACTTCCTAAAGTTTGTGACCATAGATGAGGAGGGGAACATGGTTTGACCGATAAATCGAGAACATTGCTTTTTGGCTCTGCTCTCTCTTCACCATTACTGACTGATACAGCATCCACATTTTTATAGATGATGTACCATTCCATCTGATGATCTCCCACTTCATTTTCTCCTTATTTGTGAACAAGACCATGACATACTTAAACCCCTCCAATTGAGCCAGGATTAGGGCTGGGTGATATGGCCTAAAATCAATAAAAAGATATATTGAGTTGTTAATCTCTATACCAAGAAATGAAGGATAACTACCCCACGTACTTCACTAGATGGGGCTATGGCTTCTTTTCCTCATAGATCATCATATGCAAAAAGTAAAGATCTGACCGTGTGGCCATCAAAACAGATCCCTTTAACTAATTGGTAGCACCTAAAAATTATTGGAGAATAATTGGTGATAAAGGGCAACCTTGACAAAGTCCAACTCTCACTGGAAATGAGTCTGACTTACTGCCAGCAATACAAACCAAGCTCTGACACAAATTGTATAAGGAAAATTGATGCAGTGTTCCACAGCAAGTATAAAAAGCTAATTTTTCCTCATTAATTCATTCTTGACTATCTTGCGGACACTCTTCTTCCTTAGCAGGGTGTCTTCGAAGTGTGATTCCCGATAGTTGGAATACATACAACCTGCAGTGCCCCCTTTTAAATAGGGACACCCATTCAGTTTGCAAAAACCAGGGTTATTGCCCTCTGTGTCCACATGATGATGCAGAGGCACATCAACCATCACAACAACATAACATTTAGAACCTTAAGGAGCTCTGGGAAGATCTCATCTAGTCTCTGGGGCCTTGCCACCAGTGATGTTTTCAACAATCTCTGTAACCTCTGCACTAGAGCTTGGAGACTTAGATCCATAGTCCTCGGGCTGTGTTCGAAGTACTGTGCCCACCAACCCACCATGTGTTGAGTGGAGGTCAGTAGCACACCATAGCCACCATAAACTGATGTAATTAGTACACTTCTTTCCCCTCCTGTGATGCCAGATGGTGTACCAAAATATTCACGAAGCCATAGAGCAGTTGTTCTACATGGCTTCACCATGGAGTGTTAATGCAAAAGAATAGAAATTGGTGAACTTCAATCTAACTAAGTGTTACCTTGTAACATAGAAACAAACCAAAGTCTGGAATTTTTAGATACTGCTGCTAATCTGGAAGGGCCACTGCCCTTATACTTGGAAGCACTTCCAAAAGAAATGACCCCCAACTTATCTTTGCTTCCAAACAAACTGGTGGCAATATTCTCTAATGACTTGCTTTGACTATTATCCAGCAAATCTCTTTGGGGAACTCATGAAATTTGTTTCAAAATCCGTGCTCCCTCTGTGTCAAATTTTCTTTTTGTTTTAAGTTGTTGAAGTAGATCCCATTCCTTGTTGCTGGTTGTACACTTTGCCATCCTGGAACACAGACTTACCTAAACATGTAACCCTTTTTCATGAAACTTTACATACAGTTTTGAGTTGAGTATCCAGACATGATATAACTAGTAATATACTGGTGAAATAACTATAATATAACTAGTGGACTGAAGTGAATAAGGGCTGTCTGTTGTTTGATAAGGGTGCTTACATTTATCAATGGCTACTTAGATTGTGAAATCACAGAATTCCATGAGGATGAGGCATCGGTCTCCATTGGCATTTTCAAAATATTTATTATTGCCAGACTCTAATACAAGGGGCCCTCTCCAGGCACCTCTCCTCTCCTATGTCTAACATATTTCTGCCTGCCTATGTGAGCTTCCAATGTCACGGTGTGACTTCCCCATTGTTTGCATCACTCCTACTCTCCCTGTGTTTGTCTAATTATCATCAGCTGTTCCTTGTCTTATTCCTTCCCTGTCCTCAGCTGTTATTTTTCTCCCTGATTACCCTTCCTAGAGTACATATACCTTCCTGTGTCTGTATGTCCTCATCGGATCATGGTCATCATTTGTCATCGTTCCACATGCTGCCCTGTCCTCGGTCTAAGTTTTGGACTTTGTTAATAACAAGTATGAGTTTCATAAGCTCCAAACGCTACTCTGCATCTGGGTTCTCTATCAAAAACCTGACATCCAGAGCTTTCACTCAGATATATTTGATCTACTCGACAGACGTAACAATAAGACTCCTTCAGTTAGACGAGAGTAGGTAAAACGTATATGTCTTCAATTTCTCTTCATTGAGTCCCAATAATATTGAGTCCCAATAATTACTAAATAGAACTAATTTTGAAATAATTTTCCCACAACAGTCCCCCCCCCTTTTTTTAACACAAACTATTTCAAAATATTAATACATTTTTTAATTGAAAGGGAGAGCCAACAAAAAAACCCAAAGAACAATGATCAAACAACTTTTGACCAGGAGCCCAGTTTCTGAGGAACTTGTGGCATTGTGGCTTGCGTTGGAGGAACTTGTGGCATTGTAGCTGCCATTTGAGGAAATTTTGGCTGGCGTCAGAGGAACTTGTGCTGTGGTGACTGGCGGCAGAATAACTTGTGGCTGAGAAGCCGGGGACAGAAAATCATGTGACTTGGAGGCCAGCTGCGGAGAAACTTGAGTCTTTGAGGCCGGCAGAGCAGAGTTTTTAATCTAGGAGGCTGGTAGAGTGCAGCCTTTTCTTTATGTCCAGCTGCAATTAATCTTGAGTTTGGGAGGCCAGGGACAGAAGAACCTTTTAATGTGATGACAGAACTTTGTTACATAATGACTGGCATTGCAGAAGATTTTGGTTTGGATGCCAGCGCCGGAGAACCATGCGATATGATGACCGAAGTTGCAGAATCTTGTAATTTCATTCCCAGTATGGTCGGAATTTTTATTGTGATGGTTGGCGATGTAGAACCTTGTCTAGTGATTGTCTAGATCTCTGGTATTTTCTGGGATGTATGGAGATTTATTGAAAAACAAACCCACCACCTTCAGGAGCGAGCGGCAATGCAGCAGTTTTATTAACGCATTTCTGGTTGAGACATTGGAGGGAGTGTCCGCTTTAATGAAACAAATGTCCGTCTAATATCAAACTTAAAACTGAGTTCACAACTAAGTTTCTTACAGCATGCAGACAGCAAGAGCACTCAGAGTATCTGCCCGTTCACCACATCATCATCATATTTGCAGTCACAGACACCTGTACCCTCTCTGCAGCTGCAGTGTGACTGTCAGAAAGCCTGACTGCTACGCTGTGCTTCATTCAGCCACTATGTATTAACGCCACTTTAGATCCTCAGTAACTTTAACGGTGTTGTAACGTTAGTCATGTTTGACCATTTGTTTGTAGCTTAAGGGGGTGGGGCTCGGCGAAAGGTCAACTCCACTCACGGAGATTTTAAAAAAATAATGGTACATTGCTTGCATTATTGAACTGGCCTAATTTACAGGCTTGTTTCTGTACCGAGGGGAATTGTTCAAAAGTGTATATTTCTAGAATTACAATTGGAGCTAGAGAACGAACGATTAATCAGTAGGACAATAGTATAGGCACCAATTGTACTAATTAGTTACTAAATTGAACATTGCTAAAAATGGGAAGAGAAAGCGTTGTGGACCCATAAAAACATGAATCTGATGTTGAAGTGTCAACCACATCCTTCAAAATTAAACTTCCATTAAAAACTAAAAGGGTATTTTACTGAGGGTGGTGTTTTTAGTCACGCAGACATGAAGCAACAACAGCAGTTTCCTCAAGAGGACCTGTGGGCCCTTTGTGGTATAACAACTGCAAGGCTGGGGGATGGGAAGAAAATAAAAACTGTCAATGCGATAGGTCGTACTTTTGTTACAGCTTGGTAAGCTGCTTATTTTTGTTTTCTTTTATTGTAAAAGCACTTCAGTTCACACTGCACTGACTGCTCTATCCCACAGTACCAGCTCCACAAAGCATTACAGTTGTGACGCTCACTGAATGGCTCAAGGTTTTAATTTGATGTAACAGCACGATGTCTCATTCTAGTAGGATTAACCAAAAAGGCAACGTCATGAGCAGACCAGGTACACTGCCTGGCGAACAGTCTTGCTAACTTCTAACGACATTTAGACTAGCTTTGGCGACCTTTTTCCCCAAAAAGTGCCTAGCACCAAATCTAGCTACATTTCTGACCACCCTCAGCTATTATGTCTGAAACATTTTCCCTGATATTTACTGCAGTTTAGAGACCACAGACCAGGGGTCTGCAACTCAAGTCTTCAAGGTCCGGTGTCTTGCAGCTTTTAGGTGTGTCTCTGCTTCAACACACCTGAGTCAAACAATCAGGTCATTAGCAGGACTCTGGAGAACGTGAGTGCATACTGAGGAGGTAAATGTGTCAAGAGATCATCAGAATCAACCAGGAGTAGCTGCTCCTGATGTGATCCTCTCCAACCATTGGCTGGATCTCTTCATCCAGACACTCAAAAGCTCCATTCACTCACCTCTGCGATGCTCAGTCATCAGCCTTGCTCTGTGGCTTAGCTCCCGATCCGCACTAGCGCATCATCCACGTTCTGTTCTAGACTCCATCTGCTTCCTGCAGTTAGGAATCTGCTCCAGGCAGCCAGTTGTACTTCTCTGGTTTCCCTGCTCCAACCTCGTCCTCCATCCCTGTTCCCGAGAGACCTTCGGCTCCTGCCTCGCTCTGCGGTTGGAACATCCATCTTCCCAACAGTGATCCGTCTGATCACTGGCGCTTGACAAAATGAGCAATTTGATTCAGGTGTGTTGGACCTGGGACACTTATAAAAGTTCCAGGACACCAGACCTCGAGGACTGGAGTTGCAGACACCTGCCATAGACAGTATATTTTAAAGCCCTTCCTTGTTATGCATCTGGGCTATCCTTTCTGATTCTCACAAAGGGAATGCCATGCAGCCTGATCATGTTACATCAACTGATCAATCATAAACCTTTCTCAGTGAAAGTCGTGGCAAATTCATGCAAAATTTAATACAAAGGTTAAAAATAAATCTGCAAGTATATAAGTTTGGTCTTTTTTTGATAAGCCGCACAAACATTAGGCAGAAGCTTGTCCTATGCTGCACACCTGAGGTGCATTCAAGCAACATTATACAAGAACACGAACAAATAAGTGACTTCGACAATGTAGTACTTTTAAAACGTCTAAACAGGCTGAAAATACTAGCATAAGCCATCAACTTCTGTTTAATGGCAGTTGGCAAGCAAAATTTGGTTCAGTGTTTCTCATCCAAGAAAAAGATCCTCCGACATTTATAGAACTAGATGATTATTTTAGAATTTCTTGAACAGGATGATTTCAGTAAATACATTAAAAAAGTGAAACTTGTGTATTAGATTAATTTATTACACACAGACCTATATACTTTTTTTCTTTACATGTTTTTCTTTCGATAACTGACAACTGTTGAAAGTTCCAAATTCAGCATTTCAAAAATGTGAATTTTGTGAACATTTTCAATATTGAAGACACCTGGTGCCACACTCTAATCAGCTCATAATTAATCAGCTCTGAGACACATAAAGACCAAACAGGGAAACGGCTTCAACTGGAGAGACACATCTTTAAAGCTGTTGCCACTATTCAACCCAGGTTACAGAAACTCATGAGTTGGAGACAAGTGCGTGTGTCTTACCAACATATACAAACCACATCCAAGTGACATACAAATAGAAGTGAAAATTATTTTTTGTTACATTTGTTTCTCAGAGCCACTATATATTATTCAGTAGTTTCCAGGAATATGTTTGTAATAAAACAGATTTTTTTTGTACAGTATTTTTGTTACATATTTCCTGTTCTGTTACATTTTTCTTGAAACTGCCTAAATATGCCAAGGAGCTACTGGTAATTTATGTTTCCTGTTTTGGAAATTACAACTGAAAGCTCATATTTGCCTGAAAGAGTGAATAAATGCCACAGTGCAATTCAAAAGACAGTGTCTTCTGTTTCTACCACCCCTAAGATGGAGGGTCCTCCGATTTGATCGAAAATATGTAAGGGGTCCAGGACTTTAAAAAGTTTTTGGAAAGTACTAAAGAACAAAAGCTATATTCTTTATATTAATTTTGTCTTCTTTCAGAACTAGAAATTTTGCTCATAAGGTGTTGTATCTCCAGTTGCAATTTTATATATTTTATTTTGTACAAGTTCCCTTCTTTCAAGAGCATACTTCAGGCAAAATAATCTAGCATTTTCCACAGTCTCTTCCTAACTTTTTCGGCACCAGAGTTTTTTTTTTCTATAAAATATTCAATTTTGATATCACTAGTTCAAAAGGTTTTAGCTTAATGTGATTATAGATAAAGGTATACTGTAAATTAGACAAATCTTCAAGATGATCCAAAGTTTGTGATGAGAACAAATTCACACATCTAATTTGCATATTATGGCATCATCAGGCATTGGCAGTATTGGATTGGATGAGTTTACTGATATTTTTCTTAATTACATTTCATAAACATATATGTTATGAATGACTTTTATTCATATTTTTCTATATATGCATTTTCTACAAATATATTTTTATTTCTTTGGCTTTTTGTCAAGAAAAGGTGGACATGTCTGTTTATGTCATTTGTTATGAGGCTCCATTAGTCTATTCACTATATAAAACATCCATGTACCCATCCATCCATTTTCTAAACCACTTAATCCTCATGGGGGGGCTGGGGCCTATCTCCAGCTGTCAAAGGGCGAGAGGTGGGGTACACGCTGGACAAGATCGCCAGTCCATCACAGACTATAAAATATATAAAACTATATAAAACAACAGAAAGGAAATCATTGGGCTAAGAATTGTACAGATTTGTTCCCAAAATAACTAATAAGCTTATCAAATTGCCTGATGCACTGGTAATTCTAACATTCCTCACTCTCAAGCGAACCTCAACATCATCATTTGCAGTGGGACATTGAATTTTACTGCCATTTACTAGCTTATTACCAGTCTATTTTCTCTCGTGTTTTCCATCGCATCTGCTGCCATTTCCTCTGATATTTACATTCCCGCTACCTCTGTCACGATTAGTGTTTTTATGACCACCCCTGCTACCCGATCACATACCTTTCTCCCTCTGGGAGAATTTGACGTACAGTAGTAGTACGTTTTGTCTTTCTAAAACTTGCTCTCTCTATGCCATGACTGCAGCTGCTGCACTCTCATCTCCCCCACTGCCAGCATTGCCTTAAAAGCTGATTTACTCTTAAAGTTTCCATGGTAACACACCCAAAAATGTGTCTTGGATAAGTTAGACATGTATGCCATCTCCTGATGTAAAGTAGTAATTAAATTAGTGGTGATATCTGCAGCTTCTGTGCTACAAAACGAGGAAATTCTGGAGCTCAAGTACTGTAAGCCAAAAAAGTTAACATGCAGCCCTTAACTGACATGTTTGGTTAAAGACTCAGGTTCAGCACAACACCAGTTGCAGAAGGCAGAGGAATGGTTTCAAGGAAACAAATGATTTAATTAATGCTTAAAGTGTGTCGTCTCGGGAAGAACCAGGAACAGGACACCAAGACTCAGGTTGGCTGAAGGTGGGTGTGTGGATTCTGACTCTTGGATGTTGTTACAGATCAACATTCTTTTTACAGCTTAATTATATATTTAATACATCAGTAGAATATCACAATTTAACAAGTTTACAACTTTTAATTATACTCTTAATAGAAAAAATTTGCAATAGAAAAACAAATAGAAATTGTATGAATATTTGGAATGTATCAAATACATTTTCCGTTTTTTCTCTGTTTATCCAGTGGGAAGCACAGTAACCTGTAGGCGCAGGCTAACACACAGGAGAAAACAAACGCACCCTAAAGCAGGCTGCAACCATATTAGGATAACTCTCATTCTATTGGCTGGAACAGTTGCTAGGGAACGACTCTTCTCGATCTGCGAGCGAGCACACAGAATCCGCAAGCAGAGAAGAGAGGTTCATAAGCACAGTTTTGATCTACGTAGATATACAGTTTGCAAGCGTGGAGAAAATCTGTGAGCAAGAAACATAGAATTGAGAGACAACAGAGAATATCTGAGAAAGAGCAGAATTTTTGAGCGCAAGCATTACAGGTTTTGAGAGAGAAGAGAAAATATTTGAAAGAGAGCAGAAGTTTTGAGCGCATGCATTACAGGTTTTGTAGGAGAAGACAGATTGATCCTCTCCCAAATTGTAATAGTATTCTCTTGATAAATGGCAGGAATTTTCCCCCATTAAAAATAGGGCTTGAAAATATAGAAAGAGACTATAGATAAAGGGAATAATTATCAATGACTATCACAAAATGTAGAAAATGTTTAAGGGCCTTTGTGGTCATTTTGTTATTCTGCAATGAATTAGTTTTAACTAAGAATTATACAAACACATTTTTATCTACCGTAACTGTAAGAAATAAAAGCAAATCAAGCTAGACCTGAGTGACATCAGTAAATACAAAGTAACTTTATTAAGCATTATGTATTTTTTAAAATTATGTTTGTAATTTAAATATAGGGCTTATCTTGATGCTTTTTAATCTTTTAAACATTTCATGACATTTTAAGGCTCTGACCTTTGGTTTAGTTTGTGTGTTTAAAAACTGGGCTGCTAAATCTAAAGCAAACCAGCTACTCACCGACTGCTGAGTGTAGATTGAGCCCAGAACATTGAAGCCCAGTCCAGAGACTGAAAGCTGAAGCCAACAGGTCTTTCCACCCTTGGTTGAAAGCATTTTCTCTTCTGAGGACATGGTGGAGAACCAGGGAATGTTTAAAAGCTACCGATGTTAACAGTGCGGCTCTGCTGAGTTTCCTGTTTCTCTCCGTTCTCTCCGTGACAGCGATTAGTAGCGAGTTGGGAGGGAGGGGGTCCTGCTCAAGAGAAGCGACTGTAGTGTTTTCTGTATTTTAGTGTTTATTATTGCTATATTTAGTGTTTTTGTGCGTCAAGGATAAGTTAAAAACGGGACGCAACATTTACCGTAACTATCACAACATTTTTTCGGGACAATTTCCTCTGTCACTCCTTGCTTTGACATCACCGATAGAGATATTAATATCGTATCGGTGCATCCCTACTGACAATCCTACTGTTTTAACAAACTTTCAGACATAGGGAGATGCTTGGCATAATTTGTGTTTACACAGCTGTTTGTGTTGACAATCATTTTGACTGGTATACTTTCTAATTTAACTCCTATCTTAGGCTCAATGTTAACATCCACAGTAAGTTTTGGAAATTTGTTTACCCATGTAGCTTCCTGGAGGCACAGGGTGACCACTTTTCTAGCCTAGTTTATACTTCTTGAGTAAATTTGCACTTAGATACAGACGTATTGATGGAGATGTTTTTCGTTTATAGGTCGTTGTTGGTTTTTCAGTGTTGTAAAGCAATTACCCACCAGGACATCAGAGGGTGCTGACTTTTTATGGCAGGTCTACCTACCATTGCAGTGTCATTTCTGGTCAACTAGAGTTCATTTTCTTTAGCTTGTAAACGCATTCCCCCTCAAGGACCAACGGATAATGTAAGGTAAATTTTGATTTTTTTACTAGAAGTGCAGCTCTTAGAATATTCTTAATGCATGTAAACAAACACAGCGTCTGTTTTGTTGTTCTCTACACCTCATGTTCAAAATCTCCAAAAGACAATATCAGATAAACTGTCAGTATAAATCATGTAGTGCCAAAAATGCTGCACTGACTGCTGATTACATCGACTATAGAGCACTGTTCTGCTGAAATTATCTCTGGCTGTGTTGATAATGACCAATCAAGGGCATATACTCTCTGTTAACAGAGCCAAGCAGTTAGAAAACTGGGCTCTACTCCGTCTGTCGTTGTGTAGGTGATGGAGAGCCCTTTAGTTGACGCATAATTGCGTTGCATCTATCTGTTTCAACATATATGGAGAAGTATTAACTAGGCTTCTGTCCTTGTCCCCAGTTTTGAAGTTTAGGTAAACTCCTTTTGAGCTCGGTCTGTCGGCCGCCAGGCAACTTTAGGAAAATGGCACAGGCTTTTGTGGACTCTCTCTGTGGGCCCTGTCATGTCAGTTTGTATATCAGGAGCTTGTATTTTTTGCTTTTGCTTTCTTTTGCAAGTCCCTTGTATGTAGCACCCCCCACAGTTCTTTTCAGTGTGCAATAACTTCCCTATCTATTGGTATTTGGATTCAACATCAAAGCATGTCAATTAATGTTGAACAAGGTTTCCGTGGTGTGGTTGCAGCGCTTCCAATTGTACAAGCCCACACATTTTTAGGATCTACAAGGGTTAAGAGCAGACCAGTCACCTACTTTTCAAATGCCTTCAATCCACCCCTCCAGGAATTTTGGTTCATTTTTTTTATCTTGCTCACAAGTCATAAATGTTTCACTCGTTTGAGAAGACTTTAGCTTCTAAGTTTTCATTTAGTTTTGTGTTACTCGTGCAAAATAAGACCTATTTCTTGCCTTCCTTTTATTGTGGTGGGTATTTCCATTTTAATGCTGACACACAGGTTTCTATTCTTTTTTAGGGTGGTCATTCCTGTCCTTTGAGTTATCTCCTGGAATGTCTAGGAGAGGTTTGAGCTTGGATGTCCTCTACCATTTATCATTTAATGATCAGAAAACTGTAGTCATGGTGTTTATTCCAAATAATCTCTGATGGCCTTGTCTAGTAGATCTTGGTCTACTAGCTTCACTCCTGAAATCACCATTGACTAATTTTAGAGTAAGGTTGGACAGCGATCTAACATTTGATAGATCAGTGTGGTGATGAGGTCCGGTTTTTATCAGCGGAGAGGGATTGCCAAGGTTAAGCGTATGCTTTCCAGACTGGATTTTGAGACCATTATTCATGCTTTCATTACATCACACTTAAATTATTGTAATTCGCTGTACCTTGGTGTCTATTTAATATCTCTCGTCTGCAGTTGGTGCAGAATGCACCGGCATATCTATTAACTTGCATTAAGAAAAGTGAGCAGATCACCTCAGTCTTGGTTTCACTCCACTGGTTACCTTTTCTTTCTAGGATTCATTTTAAAGCACTCTTGTTTTCAAATCCCTGCATGGTCTAGCTCCATTATATTTATCTGAATTGTTGGGTGTATACCACCCTGCTCGGTCCTTGAGGTCGGCTGACCAGCTGTTCCTGGTTGTATCCAAGCTTTGAGGTGATGGCGTCTTTTCGGTGGCAGCTAGACATGAAAATCACTTTCATTTCTGCGTTGTTCACTGTTTTGAAACCAAAATAAGTGACCTACGTGAATCATGTAGATTTAAAAAGAAAAAGCAACAACAAAATCAACAGCTGACCGGTCCCGTTTGCAAAGACTCTCCACAGCAACAGTTGCGATGTTGTTCGTCACGTTCTCCCGCTGAGAGGAAGGTGTGTGATCAGGTAGCAGGGATTTTCATAATGACGCTAATCCAGAAGAAGTAGGAATGTAAAAATCCAAGGAAAACGCGAGAGAAAACAGACTGCTAATAAGCTGGTAAACAGCAGTAAAGGTTACTTTCCTTCTGCAGATGATGATGCTGATAGCAAGGTTTAATGACGAGTATCAACAGTGGATCAAACTATTTTATGAGCCTTTTGGTTATTCTGTTTTATGTAGTGAATTGTACCTTTATCAATAACTATATCAAAGCTACAACATTTTGAACTAGTGATATGAAAAATCTTTATTAGTGATTTCTGTGGGTTCAATTTCCTGAAGTCATGGACACGAAACCGAGACAAGAAGGAAGAAAGGAAGAAGGTGAAGAAGAGAAACAGGACCAACAGAAGCGCGAACCGACAACAAAAGACAGGGAGGCAAACAAAGGACACAAGAAAACATCCCAGTCCTCCGCCTCTGCCGGACGGCAGAGAAGCGGTAAAACAAAACAAACAAAAACAACGAACTGAACAGAACAACACTAATAGTTCAGATCCAGTAATATAAACTAAGAATTACACATTCATTACACACAAGCATGGATTAATGAACACAATACTAATGTTTCTGGTAAGCTCCTGGTAACAACTAACTAATGATGATAACCTCAGCTCAAGATATGTCCGTACTCACCAATGTCCCCACACCTTTGGGTGTGTGCGGGCATGCAGGTCTGAATAAGGTTTCCCCATCCAAGTGATTGATAGCTGGTGTAAGGAACCGTCAATCAGTGTGTGTGTGAACCGTCACACACCAAGAGAGGAACAGATGGAAGCCCCAGGGGAACACCCACCAGCCGCAATGCTGGGGCCCGCAGGGACGAGCCCACAGTCTCCGCCGGAAACCTGCTACACCAGGGCGGGACCGGAACAGGACCCGGAGGTCACAGGGATCAGGAGCACCCCGCCCCCCCAGCAGGGCCCCGACCAGGGACCAGCCGATAGGGGTCCGCCGCCGCAAGGCAAGAGGGACCGGCAGCCGACCGACGGACGACACACGCCGCCGCCACCACCCCGGACCAATACCTACCGCCAACAACTCAGCCACCTCCACACACCCACACTTCAGGGAGCCACAGTAAAAGCCGCAGCGGATGTACGCCCTCCCCAGGCCGCGCCCAGCCAGCACCTGGACATCCAGATCTACCAGATCCCGCCCCACGCAGAGCGCCGAGACCAGGGGTCCAGCCAATGCATGACAGCCCCCCCAAATGAACCGACCAGGCAGCAGAACTCACAGAACCGGCAGGAGGCCTGGGCGCCAGGCACGGTCCCCCCCGTTCCACCGAATGGTACCAACCTATCTTACAACCCCGGCACCCCCATAAGAGGTGCCCCAGTCAATCCAAGGAGGATGTCGGCCCGAAACAGCGGCTGTCCGACACACTGCCCACCCAGGACCAGCCAGGCATGCACCAGGACCGAGCCGGGCCACAACTGGGACCTCCGGCCCCAAGCATTGAGAACCATCATCGACCGGCGGGCAGGGGCATCCATCACCGATGTGGAGTGACAGAGGGGAAGAAGATGCACCAGGCCTGAGGGCAGCCAAACACCCCAACCTGACAAGTAGACATAGACGGACAGAAACACTCATACGTACTCTAACTCTCATGCGCACACATTCTCACAAATACAGGACAGACGAAAAAAGGACGCTGTACACTCATTCATCCGCCCCATACATACTCTATACTCCCAGGCCCAGGGACAGATGCCCTAACAGAGCACCCTGCCCCTGCACCCGGGAGACCCGGCCCCGACATCAAATAAATAAAAAATATCCCGAACCAGTTTGCTCAGACGTATTCAATAAACCACAGAACAGAAAGGGCAGCATCATAATGTCAAAGAAAGGTGACTGAAACAATGGGAAGAGCAACAAACAACTGCTAGAGAGAAATGTGAATTTTGTCTTTAAGAACATCCAGTATAACATAATGTTATATTATTTTGCCTGAAGTATAGGTATACTGTTAATAAAATGGGACTGGTACAAACATTTCCAAGAAATCAAATTATAACTGGACATGCTAGACCTTTAAACAAAATTTCTAGTTCTGAAAAAAAAAGCTTGCTGACATACCTTAAGAATGGGCAGAACAGTGACTCAGTGGGTAGCACTGTTGCCTTGCAGCAAGAAGGTCCTGGATTTGAATACTGACCTGGGGTCTTTCTCCATGTAGTTTGCATGTTCTCCCTGTACATGTGTGGGTTCCCTCCTTGTATTCCCCTCACAGTCCAAAAATATGACTGGTCTATCTAAATTGTCCTTAGGTGTGAGTGTGTGTGTGTGTGTGTGTGTGTGTGTGTGTGTGTGTGTGTGTGTGTGCGTGTGTGTGTGTGCATGGTTGTGATGGATTGGTGACTTGACCTGTCCTCTCACCAATTGGACACTGGAAATAGGCACCAGTTTCCCCAGAGAGAATAAAGTTCTTGTTTTTCAGTACTTTGCAAAAATAAGTAGCGCATACTTACTATGCATAAAACGTTTCCCAATAAACTGCCATCACACACAAGTTTATGGCAAATGGCATTATTTTAAGTGTTTTTTTTCTTATAAGTTTTAAATCCTACGTTAGGTAACTCACTATACATGCTGAATATCCCTTTAATGCACCACAGGTGTGAATGTGGTATAATGCAGACAAGCTTCTTCCTTTTTTCCCACCGTTGAAAAGCGTGATGAAGAACAATGTTTGTGTGTGGCTTATAAAGAAAAGGTTAGTCTTATACACCTGCTGATTTATTTTTTAACTTCTGAATTTATTTTAAATATCTGACAACTTTGTTTCTTAGTGGGTGAAATGAACTAAGAGAGTGTATATGATCGTATAATAGATACACTGTGATGAGCGGCTGGCAGTTTTGCAGCGTGCATTGCCTGATTACTCTGTCAAGTCTTAGTCATTTGACTTCTAAGAAATCAGCTCAAAGTCGGAGAGAACAGCAACTAAATTAAAAAGACACAGTATATATTTAAATGGTCAAACCATTCACATTCAAGGTGAACTTAAATGTTTATTTTTATTCCCACTCTAGCCCACTTCTGTTTGTTATTATTCCTATATTGTTCCAGTAACGTGATTATAAAAACACTTCTCTCCCATTTCACGGGAACCCCGCAGGACTCACGTGACCCACTGGGGTCCCATAAAATTGTCAGCCTCTAAAGTAAACCCAACCAATTGATTCAGCATTGTGCCCTTACTTAATCCACTCGAAGGTGAGTCATTTGCCTTATTTGTTTTGTTGTTATTAATTAAAATTCTCTGCTAGGCTGGTGAAGTTTTAGTTGTGAATGGTGATTTTATTTATTAAACAAATGCTGTCATTATGGCTGAATATATAATAGAAGAATATAATTGAATAATTATTTATTGTCCCACGGGGAATTCGGTTGCAACAGTTGTAAGTGGCTGGAAATGCAAACATTCAAACATTTTTATACCTTCCCACTCAGAAGTGGAAAGTTATAAAATACAGAAGAGTTAATAATATTATGTACATTATGGGCAAAGTAAAAAAAGAGTGAAGATAACTATAGCTATAAAGCACAGAGTACTGTAAGATCTTTAAATAATTATAGTATAACTAAACTGAGAAAAACCAATGTGCAAATAACATTAGTAGAAATGTGACCTAGTGCCATTTACTGTAGGGATGAAAATATTTAGTTTGTTGGGAGCAGTGGATATTTGATCAATACTTCAATGTTTGATTGAATGTTGTAACTGTTGTTGCTTTTTCATTTTAGACTTCTTTTTTTTAATATCATACCAAAATAGCCTACGGTACTTTTGAAATAGATTAACTCATTTAAATGATCGACGCCATTGCATAAAACACAAGCAATTAATATTTGTTCATTGAATTGGTGAAGATCTTTTTTTATTTGCCTTGGCTTTACTGATAATTTAATTGATTTTTATGGGTCATATAAATTTTGACTTTATTCTTGTTTTGAATTTGCTCCAATATTTGAATGAGGTAAATAACCTATTCGTTCAGACTGTTGTATGAAATATAAAATTGTCTATTGACTTTGTCAGGTATAGATTTATTTATTTGTGATCAATGGAAATAATTAAATGTTAGTTTATTTCAATTTTCTGTCTTGTTCGCGGTTTTTTTTTTTTTTCTTTGATTAGAGTCCTTCGCAATCGAAACACTGAGATAGTGCTTGTTTGCCTGTCGGGCAAAGTGCAGAAAGATACAGACACAGACCCGTCGGTCAGTGCCATAGCCAAGCTTTGCCATGAGTGTGTTTGTTTTCCAGTTATAAAAAGTGTAGAACGACAGAGACCTAATTTGGGAGAAAACACGGCTTTCATAATGCAACATTTGCATCCAAACATCCTCAAAACACATGGCTATGCAAAAACACTCATTAATCAAAGCATTATTTTTGATGCATTCAATGTGCTCATACAGATACTCAACCTAATGCATACACAATTTTCCACACGGTCAAACTTTCAAACGATACACACTTTCTCCTTTTTAGTCAGAAGTCAAAGTCAGTGTTATACTTTTGATGAATAATTGAATAATGTGCCAACTCATTTCCTATTATATTTATTTTGCAGAAACTCTGCAGAAACAGTAATACGTATCAGTTCAACTGAAGCTACTCTGTGCGCAGTCTGCTCTATCTCACTACGTACTGACTTCTTCTGCCTGACCGTCAGCTACTGATGCATAAGGCACCAAGCGCTATCTGCTGGCAGAACCTATATCACATGCTCAGATGGCAAAATAGACTATTAAAAGTATTTCCACTAGTAAATGGCTTTGAGTATAAAAATAATTGGGACTACTATTTTTATCTACTAATCTACATGACAGTGCCAACCCCCCACCCCCCCACCCCTATCTTTTTTTTTACGTATCCTGTCTGGCAGTGTGGCAATCAGAAATAGTGTCTGAGTACCAAGTACAATCCCAACAGATTTACTTTCTAAAACAGAGGATTACATCTTTTGCTATAGTACTTCAGTTGGTATGTGTTTGTGTAAAAATCTTTATCGGGGATTATTGTGGGTTTAATTTCTTGAAATTATGGACACGGAAATGCAAAAAACGAAAGAAGTAAAAAAGATGAAGAGATGCAGGAGACATAGGAGTGTGAGTTGGCGATATAAGAGAGGAAGGGGAACAACGAGAACACAAGAAAACATCCTAGTCCTCCACATACGCAGGACGGCAGAGAGGTGGGGAAAAAAAACAAACAAAAAACAATAAAATTCAATTTACTTTTATTTATATAGCGCCAATTCACAACAAATGTCACCTCAAGGCACTTTACAACAAAAGTCGTTTCAACACAATTACATAAACATTTCAATCAGTTAAACGTTTTCTATGTAAGGAATCCCAGCAGATTGCGATGAGTCATCAACGTGAGGTTGTGCCCGGATGATGCAGACTCCAACCACAGCAATTTCTCAGCAATCCCTCATACTGAGCAAGCATGTAGCGACAGTGGAGAGGAAAAACTCCCCTTTAACAGGAAGAAACCTCCGGCAGAACCCAGAACTCAGTACAAACGGTCATCTGCCACAACCGTCTGGGGGTCTCTGAGAAGACAGAGAAGAGAAAGCATGGAGGATGCTCGGTGACTTTAAGCATCATCTGGACTGATGTTCCCCATCCAGCAGGGGGTATTGAAGTTGAGCAGGGTACCAGACCATGAGGAGATTCTATGGGGAGAAAAACACTGAGAGAAAACTGGGTTAACGATCACAATAACAGCAGAAAAAATATATCTGGAGAGTGGTAGAAGAAAAAAGTAGAAGAGAGAAGAAAAGTGGTCAGTCTGTCCTCCAACAGTCTAAGCCTATATCAGCATAACTACAAAAATAGCTCAGGATAACCTAAGCCACTAACTATAAGCTTTATCAAAAAGGAAGGTTTTAAGCCTAGTCTTGAAAATAGACAGAGTATCTGCCTCACGGACTTAAACTGGGAGCTGGTTCCACAGGAGAGGAGCCTGATAATGAAAAGATCTGCCTTCCATTCTACTTTTAGAAATCCTAGGAGCTACCAGTAGACCTGCATTCTGAGAACGAAGTGCTCTGTTAGGAACATATGGAACAATCAGATCTCTAATGTACAATGGAGCTTGATTATTAAGGGCTTTATAAGTAAGGTGGATGATCTTAAACCCTATTCTGGATTTAACAGGGAGCCAATGGAGAGAAGCTAAAATGGGAGAAATGTGATCTCTCTTTTTAATATTCATCAGAACTCTTGCTGCAGCATTTAGGATCAACTGAAGGCTTTTAATTGCATTTTGTGGACTTCCTGATAATAAGGAATTACAGTAGTTCAGCCTCGAAGCCACAAATGCATGGGCTAGTTACTCTGCATCACTCCTGGACAGGATGTTTCTGATTTTAGCAATATTCCAGAGGTGAAAGAAGGAAATCTTAGAAACCGGTTTAATAATAGATTTAAATGTCATGTCTTGGTAAAGAAATAAACCTTTTTAAAGGTTCTGGTCCAGAGACAACAACTTCTGTCTTGTCTGAATTTAAAAGTAGAAAATTCAGAGTCATCCAGGTTTTTATGTCTTCCAGACATGCTTGTAATCTACCTAACTGATTGGTTTAATCAGGTTTTATGGATTAATATAATTGTGTATCATCAGCATAACTGTGGAAATTCATTCCATGTTGTCTAATTATTTTACCATTTAGAAGCATATATAAATAAAATGAAGCACTATTAACAAAACAAATCAAACAATATAAAGTAAGAACTACAGTCGTGGCCAAACGTTTTGAGAATTACATAAATATTGGAAATTGGAAAAGTTTCTGCCAAAATTTTTATAAAAGCAATTTGCATATAATCCAGAATGTTATGAACAGTGATCATATGAATTGCATAGTCCTTCTTTGCCATGAAAATTTCACTCCATTTCATTGCTGTCATTAAAGGACCTGTTGAGATCATTTCAGTAATCGTCTTGTTAACTCAAGTGAGAATGTTGACGAGCATAAGGCTGGAGATCATTATGTCAGGCTGATTGGGTTAGAATGGCAGACTTGACATGTTAAAAGTAGGGTGATGCTTGAAATCATTGTTCTTCCATTGTTAACGATAGTGACCTGCAAAGAAACGTGTGCAGCCATCATTACATTGCATAAAAATGGCTTCACAGGCAAGGATATTCTGGCTACTAAGATTGCACCTAAATCAACAATTTATAGGATTATCAAGAACTTCAAGGAAAGCGGTTCAATTGTTGTTAGGAAGGCTTCGGGGTGTCCAAGAAAGTCCAGCAAGCGCCAAGATCGTCTCCTAAAGAGGATTCAGCTGCGGGATCGGTGTGCCACCAATGCAGAGCTTGCTCAGGAATGGCAGCAGGCGGGTGTGAGCGGCTCTGCATGCACAGTGAGGTAAAGACTTTTGGAAGATAGCCTCTTGTCGATAAGGGCAGCAAAGAAGCAAATTCTCTCCAAAAAAAAAACATCAGGGAAATTGATATTCTGCAGAAAGTATGGTGAATGGACTGCTGAGGACTGGGGCAAAGTCATATTCCCCGATGAAGCCTCTTTCCAATTGTTTGGTATCTGAAAAAAAGGCTTGTCCAGAGAAGAAAAGGTGAGCGCTACCATCAGTCCTGTGTCACGCCAACAACAGTAAAGCATCCTGAGACCATTCATGTGTGGGGTTGCTTCTCATCCAAGGGAGTGGGCTCACTAACAATTTTGCCCAAAAGCACAGCCATGAATAAAGAATGGTACCAAAACACCCTCCAGCAGTGTAGTGAAGAACAATGCATTTCCAAGCATGATGGAGCACCATGCCATAAGACAAAAGTGATAACTAAGTGGCTCGGGGACCAAAACGTTGAAATTTTTGGTCCATGGCCTGGAAACTCCCCAGATCTTAATCCCATTGAGAACTTGTCAATCCTGAAAGAGGTGGGTGGACAAACAAAAACCCACTAATTCTGAAAAACTCCAAGAAGTGATCATGAAAGAATGGGTTGCTATCAGTCAGAATTTGGCCCAGAAGTTGATTGAGAGCATGCCCACTCGAATTGCAGAGGTCCTGAAGAAGAAGGGCCAACACTGCAAATACTGACTCTTTGCATAAACGCCATGTAATTGTCGATAAAAGCCTTTGATACTTATGAAGTGCTTGTACTTATATTTCAGTAAATCCCAGAAACAACTATAACAAAGATCTAAAAGAAGTTTAGCAGCAAACTTTGTGAAAACCAATATTTGTGTCATTCTCAAAACGTTTGGCCACAACTGTACTATTTTGGCTTGGCTGTTATATCCTTGTTTCAGTCAGTGTACACTACATGTTGATTTAAAAAAGCTTTTTATTTGATTTTGACAGATGTTCTTTCCAATTCTCTCACAATAATGGTGGGTTCCATTTGTAGTTGGAATGCCTACTCAAAGTCACACTTCCTACACGGAAAGCTGGACAATTTTTCAAACAACACTTCAAGACCCAACATGGCAGTGCCTCGGGTCTACAACAGTGTGGTGAAAAAATGTATTATTTTACAAGACACATCTGTAAGAGCATGTGTCAATAAAAGCCTTTGAAACGTATGAAGTGCTTGTAATTATCTTTCAGTACATCACATAAACAACTGAAACAAAGATCTAAAAGCAGTTTGGCAGCCAGCTTTGTGAAAACTAATATTTGTGTCATTGTCAAAACTTTTGGCCATAACTACACATCGAGGAAACAATAAAATGGGTGTACATTGGGGTGAGCAAGTATTTGATATGCTGCTGATTTTTGAAGTTTTCCCACTTAAAAAGATTGTAGAGGTCTGTAATTTATATCAAAGGTATTCACAGTGAATTATTTTTAAATAATTAATTTCCATTTTATTGCATGACATAAATATTTGATACATCAGACCAACAGAACTCAGTATTTGGTACAGAAACCTTTGTTTGCAGTTACAGAGATCAGACGTCTTCTGTAGTTCTTCAACAGGTTTGCATCAGGGATTTTGGCCCACTCCTCGATACAGATCTTCTCCACAGCGTTCAAGTTTCAGGCTGTCACTGTGTGACACAGACTTTCCCCACTAAGCAATGTGACGTCAGAGTGACATCTTTTTTTCTCATTTTGGGACCTCCAACTTTGGTCCACTGAAGTGGTTGTTTTTTAATGCCAGGTGACGTCTTTTTTCTATTGCACGTCTAATGTTCACGCCCATCTGTGCAAAGGCTATTTATAGTCCAAATATGGTTCTTTTAGACTTCTTTTCAACATCATAGAGAGACTAATTTTAGACATTGTTTTGTTCCACTTCTATGTCTTTCAAGAGGCTGGAGGACATGTTGTACATGTAAAAGTACTGAGAGTTGAAATATGACTTCTGTCATTTTTCACCCTGTAAACACTAGGGGGCAGAGTTTTAGGCACCCCCAGCATAAATCAGTCAAGGTTGATAATTAGCCACTTGACACAGACACCTAACTCCCGTAAACTACCATCTCTAAGACTGTGCAGGGACAAACGCAACCAAACACTGACAACAACACAACTCACAAGATAACTAAAGAACATGACTACATTTGGAACATAAATTATAATGTAAAATGGAGAAATTCTACAATTATCATGAACGCATTGCCCATAAGTCTTTGCGGACTACAAAAACGAAACTAAAAATCAAATAACAAAATAACATGTACTCGAGGGCTGTCGCGGTTGAGGAATTCCCCCTGCGGTGAGTCAGGGTGGCTCAATATTGCGGTATTTTTGCACCACTTTTTTTATCTATCTATTTAGCAAATTTGTTTGTTAATTACCAAATGAATAAACTCATGGAAATATTTCCTTTGAAACATGGCGCTTACAAATTTGGAAAAAGGTTATAAAAAAAGACATGGCAATTTTACAACACTTTATTGAATGCAGATCAAAGGGAAGGCACAGATGGCAGATATACTTGTTTCTCCAACTGAATTTAAAAAATAAAAAGTGAATTATAGCTCAGTCATGTGCTTGTTACGTGCAAGGAAAACCAGCATGTTAACCTTATGCGGTTTGAGAGAGGATCTGAGAGTGGTGATTACACTTCCAGCGACAATGAAAACTCTTAGAAGGTGCGCTCGTTGCGCAAATGCACATGTACTTGCGTGCGACTCTGGAGAGCAAAGGAAATCTCCCCTGGTTGTGGTGCCACCATGTCAGGGGGTTTTCATTAGGATCAATGGGTTCCTCCTGCAGGTAGCACGTGAGCTCCCGCACGGCTCTAACTCTCTTCGGGACGGTTGCAGACGTACTTGTCCGTGACTTCTGCAGGTCTCTGAGCGTTTTTTTGTTTGTTTCCGCTGGTGGCAGTGCTGTCTGCGCCAAGGACTCTGGCTGGGCAGGAGCTGACACACTGGCACCGCTCACTCCATCTTCCACGTGTACCATCTCCTTGATCAGCGTGCACTTGGCGTCCCCATTATCATCGGAATTGTTGCCCTGATATCTGAGGAGTTTTAGAACAGGTTCAATAGATGAGACAGTAACATAGTTCTCGCCAGACAGCAGATCCGTAAATTCAGCCGCTGGCTTTAACGCTGCGTTCACCGACTCTAAAACTGCAATGTCCTGCCAGCTGGGGATCAGATGCTGATGCCGCCGATCATCCAGAACCCACTTTATAATGGGGATTTGCTCCAAGACTTTGTCCACCATTTTCTGTTTGGAGCCCCATCTTGTTGGACAGTCCTACTTGGATGGAGTAATGGCGTATGATTATTAAACTGAAATTACACCTGCTTATATTCTTAAATTAAAAGCAGTTACATAACATTGCTGTCCGTTTGAGAGTATGTCTTTCTAAACAAAAAAAAAAAAAAATATTTTCAAGCATCACAAAAAGCTAGCAATTGCTGTTTAAGACTGCATATATGTTTTATGAATTCCGGGCACACTTTTCACACTTTTCATATTGTTTTAATAGAGTTATTGGGCCTATCTGTGTTGGTAAGTAACCGGAATTATGTTGGGTTACAATTAGATCATAAATTAACTTCTGAAAGCTAATTTACCATAATGAGAGTGTGCTGCGGGATTTGAAGCTCTGCTTGCGCTTTCGCCAGATCCCTCCTCTTCTACCAGCTGTGGGAGAACGCACCCACTACGGTGTGGCACAGACCCGTTGCTCGGGATGTACGATCTTTAACGCTTGTCATTGCGTTTGTCACTGCCAGGTGTAAATTGTGTCCGAAGCAGTTCAGCCACGTCCAGCCCAATTTCCTCACTGCTGAGGCGATGTTTTCTCCATTATCTGTCGTTATGCATGCCAGCTTCTTCTCATCAAGGGACCATTCATCAAATGTGCTGCATAGAGCTTCTGCGATGTTGTCAGATGTGTGATTCTGGAGCATAGACACTGTTTCGAGGCAGCGTGATTTAAGAGTCTAGTCTGTGGTCTGGTAATGTACAGTTAGACTCATGTAAGGAGTCATATTCACACTTGACCACATGTCAGTGGTAGCAGGGAAAAAGTCCATACGTTTGAGCTCACTCTGAACCGATGCTCTAACTTATTGTACATTTTCGGCACAGCAATTACTGAGAAGTTGGTTTTCCCTGGCAAATCATACTGCTTGTATGGACATGTTTTGCCTGGAGCTGTTAGAAAATCTTAATAAATTACATAATGAGAAAAACATTCTAATAACCTCTAACCGTTTCAAAAACAACAGAATTTGAACTTTACAAATTCATATAAATCTCAAACAATTTAGAACTTTGTTTTAAAAAATGCTGTTTTGCCCTTATTTGTCATCTACCCACTTATTGTTAACTCACACCAGAGATGATAAAAATGCGCTGAAAGTTTTTTTCGTTTTCAAATAACTTCAATGAAAAATACATAAAGTCATAAATGTATTTGAATGCAATTATATGAAATTTTAATCTTGGCTTGTCTGATAAATTAGAAAACAGAGAGCACACAAAAGCCTACTTTGGTTTAAAAATATGATATTGATAGAATAACATAAAATCTTTTAAAATAAAAAAAACTAACAAGCAAATATAGTGCAAGATGTATTGTGCAATCTTTAATACGGCAATAAATGATCCTCATAGGATCAAGGAGGCAAATACAGCTTTAACTCTATCAAATTATTTTTTGCTAACATTAACTTGTCCAAAATGATGTTATAAACAACAAAAATGGAAGTCTTAACAGTGTAGTGTAAAAACACAACCGTACACAAAGCACCGCTGCTACATAAGAAAATGAAGGTACAGTGCAGTATTACTGTGAAGAAAATTATTATTCTTCCATTCATCCAAATATATTCTTAAAATTTACTGTTTACATTCAGCGTATTTGGATTGGTGGTGTTTGAAAAACGACTGCAGTTGAGCAACTCATACTGCGGATCATTTTCTGTCGTAGGGAGTGAATTTTGTGATTGTTTCTACTAGCGTTTGCTGTGTGCAAGAAGCACTAGTCACTACTGCTGCAGCCGCAACTGGCTTTTTAGCTCTAGCTGCCAGCTGGCTCTCATTGTATTGTTTGGGATGCTTTCATTTCAGGTATTAAACAAGTTTGTGGTGTTGCAATCGCTTGATTTGACACTCTTTTTGCATGCCCTTTGTCGTCTGATGGAAAGCGAAGCCAGTTTCATACAACGGACGAGGACTTTCTTTATAGAACAAAATCCTGGTTTTCGCTCTCAGCCGCGGCCAATGCCATGCTTGTTTACAGGTTGTACACACGCGAGGGGGAGGGTGTGGGGAGTGTCAGGGACAGAGCAGAGGCTTCTCTTCACATGCAGAAACAGAATTACAGCAGCAGAACTGTGAATCGTGATAAAACAATCTCTCAAAGAGGACAGGTCGTCAGACGTGTAGCTTGTAAAACGGTCTTCATTTTTCATACCGCCCACCCCTATGGACAAGTCCACCACCCATTTTGAAATAGGAAGGGCTATCGATTCATCTAATGTATTTAATGTTTGGTACATTTCAGACAGCAGTTTGGGGGGATTATGATTAAGAAAATCTAAATATTTTACTGGAATTTGTATTTCAACTGTACTGAGCCTGAATTTAGACAGCAGTTTGGGGGGATTAAGATTAAGAAAACTCTAAAACTCTTACTGGAGCCTGATCTTTACTTTTGTAATCGATTTAATTTGTTGATATTCTAAGAATGTATTCTTAATTCCATATTGTGTAACTAATGTAAAAAATGAGATAAAGTATGTTCCATCAAATATGTGTTCCATGTATTCAATTCCTTTACAAGACTAGTCTGGAAACTGTATCATACTTTTTTTGTGTGTGCAAGATATCCAGGCAGAAATTTCGTAGATGGTATGTAAAACAGATTTACTGCTATTTTTTATTTCTTTCCTACTGGTTCTGCCGCCGTTGACCGCGTGTACCTATGGTCAAAGAGCGCTGAGCACTCCTAAAACCCCTGACCCCTCCGCCCCGCCACTAGTTATTCGCAAAAGCGCTTGTCTTACCTTTTAAAGCTGTTAAACTTCTAAACTACAGACGTGAATCCTCTTTTTGTAAATACTTCATCTGCATTGTGTGTTTCGCCCTGACAGCTTCTGCCAACAGATGTCCTTAATTAAAAACGTTATTTTTCACACTGTGGTAAGGAGAGTGTAGCAGTTAAATCAGTCCCCCCTGAAACACTTCCTCACATTAAACTTTCTGGGAGTTGTCTGGTATAGCAGTATATTAAAAGTTCATATCATAACGAAAATTAACAAAAAAATGTGGGATGAACCGGTGTTCTGCCCAGGCATACTTAGTATGTATGTAGAATAATAGACAAACGACTTTACAAAATTCAAAAGTTTTTATACAAAATAAGGAAATAATTTTAATAATTAAGTCAATGAATAAACATTTTAATCAACCAAGCTAGTAACACACTACTAATTTAAAGAGAATGAACAAATTAACTACCAAAGAAAAAAAGAAAAAAAGTAAATGGATAAATATGCAAATAAATATACACAATAAATGCTGACGTCCCAGTTCAGTGTAAATCTGGATGCTTTAAGACCAAGGCTAATATTGAATTTGTAAGTAAAGCTAGATTAGTTTAAAATAATTAGCACCTTTGGTTTATGTATAAGCCAATGCTTAATGCAAGCAAAATAAAACATTCTTTGGATAAAATAATGTTTCATTTAATAATTTTCTGGATGAGGAATCAATAATCTTTTGAGAATTTATTCTATTTTATTGATTGGTCACAGCAGTGATCAAAGTAATTTCAGTATATTGAAGCACTAAGAAGGTGATTTCAATCATGGTTTATAAGATTATTTTTCTGTGTCTCTGTCAGGCCAAACTCTATTTTGATACTATAAATACCAATCTTTATTGTTTATAAAGCACAGGCAATTGAAAGCAGTACAAGTGGGTTAGCTTGATCATGTAGCCTATAGCTAAGTTACATAGAACCACTTAAAACCAATCTGATCCATTTATGAAACACCAAACTAAGAAAAGAAAACTCCTGTTGTATTGAGAAATTAAACTTTGCAGGAAACCTTGAAAAACCCTGTTTAAACCTACAGACCTGTTTGTACCCAAACAATTAATGAAATCTTTATAACCCGTAAAACTCGGTTATTCTAAACTAATCTCACTTCTGCCCAGACAGATTGTATTGAATGATTAAAGTTATCCAGGTTGCTCTGTTGATGGTGGAGGAAAGCTTTAATAAAGCTAGCAAGCAGGCTAACATGGCTGCTATTGGTTAGCAGTGAGGCCTTGGGTTTAATGGCCGATAACAGCCGGCAGCTTGGACGTAGGACTTGTCCTCTCAGCTTGACTCTGCTGAACAGAGACTAGCTCCAACTTTCCTTCATTGAAACAGTACCTTTATGCAGCTCTTCTGCTCATTGTCTCTTCCCACATAAGCTTCGTTAAAGTGGGTGAATGTGGCTATTGGCTGGTCCTCCTCCGACAACTCTTGACGCATTTAGGAGTTGTTGGCTCTCTCATGGCAGCAATCTGCAAATCAGAAATGCTTTCTGCAAAGCTTAAAGCAGAACAGTAGGGTTTGTTTTATCAATCGATTGCAGTTCACCTGATTGATCAGTTGTCTTGTCTTGGATTCAAGTTTCTCAGGGCCTGCCCTATAGCCTACAACCCGGAGCAAGGGCTAGCTGGAAGATGATTTTAGAAGTGGATGGAGACAAGCCCGTATAAACGTTCTCTTCTCTTCTTCTCCTGTGAAGCTAGAATGCGGAGTAACACCCCCCAGTGCTGTGTATCCCAACACTAGCGTAACTCTGTTACCATGCGAGTTACAACCTCTTTAGCAGCTCTAAGCATTTTTTCCTTTATTTCTGTTTTATTTTCATTATCTGGTTGCTCTGGAAACATTTTTCTTTCATTTTTTTTTTTTATTCTGTGGATATGGATGAGTATCTTTTTGCAACAAGAAGCACATATTCCAGCATTGTTTTATGCGCTTTCAGTGCAAAGTCTTGCATTGATGTTTTGTTTTTAAATGTCGACATAAGGCTGCCGTATAGAGAAGGTGAGCTGCAGAGCTGGAACTTTAATCAAAGCTAAGCGACTAGTAAAGAAGTGGAGATTTAAGCCTCTGTTGCCATTAAATGATTGTATTCTGCTTGGGTCAGGTTGTGTTGGTAGCGGCTTAACCAAAGAGACCCAGACTTCCCTCTCCCTAGCCACTTGGACTAGCTCCCCAGGATAAATCCCAAGGCATTCCCAGGCCAGCCGAGAGACATAGTCCCTCAGCTTTGCTGCCGCCCTACCAATCTGCCTATCGATCTCCCGCCCCATTTTCCTCTCATTTATGAAAAGGACCCCCCAGATACTTGAACTCCTTCACGTAGGGTAATACCCTGTTCCAGACCTGGAGGAGGCACCCTAACCTTTTCCAGCTCTAGAACATGGTCTTGGATTTGTAGGTGCTGATTCTCATCCCAGCCACGTCACGCTCGGACGCTCATGCAGAACACTTTTAATCAGTGAGTCACTAAAACAACATCCATCCATCCATTTTCCTTTGTCTGTGGTCGGGTCGCAGGGGCAGCAGCTGAAGCAGAGATTTGGAGGAGCAGCTGCTCTACTCCAAGCCCCTCTTCAATGACTGAGCTTCTCACCTTATTTCTGAGGGAGATCCCAGACATGGGGAAACTTATGTCAGCTACTTGTATCCGTTATCTTGTTCTTTCAATCACTACCCAGAGTTTGTGACCTGAGATAAGGGTAGGAACGTAGATCACCTGGTAAATTGAGAGCTGCACCTTTCGACTCAGCTTACTGTTTACCACGACAGACTAGTACAGTGCCCACATCACTGCAGACGCCTTACCAATCGCTTATCGATCTCCCGCTACATTTTTCCTTCATTCGGGAACAAGATCTCCATATATTTAAACTCCTACACTTTTCTGACTTAAAACCATGGACTCAGAGTCAAAGGTACTGATTCAAATCCCAGCCACTTGACACTCATTTGCACACTGCCCTAGCAAAAGCTGTAGATCACTTTCCAAGGAAGCCAGCAGGATTAAATCATGTGCTAAAAGCAGAAACCCAATCATCAGCCCACCAAAATGGATCACCTCATCACCTTGGCTGCACCCATAAATCCTGTCCATAAAAGTTAAGAACAGAGTTGGTGACAAAGGACAACCTTGCAGGGTCCAACTCTAACCCAAAACGAGCCCAACTTACTCTTGGCAATGCAAACCAAGTTCTGACACCAGTGGTACAGGGACCTACCAGCCCATATAAAGGTGCTTGGTACCCCATACTCCAGGAGTAACCCCCAGAGGGCTCCCCTAGGGACACAGTGAAAGTTCCAATTCAACATAACACATGCAGAACGGTTGGGATAACTCCCAAGCACCCTCCAGGTACCTGCTGAGGCTGTAGAGCTGGTCCAGTGTTCTATGGCCAGGACGAAAACCGCATTGTTCTTCCTGAGTCCGAGGTTTGACAGTGGGTCGGACCCTCCTCTCCAGAACCCCTAAATAGATCTTACCAGGCAGGATCAGGAGTGTGATCCTGCTGTAGTTGGAACACACTCTTTTAAAACAACAACTTTTATCATTATGCTCACCTCTCATGGCTCATTTTTTTCAACGTATAGCTTATAGAGCTTAAACAGAAATTCTCCGTCTTCTTCACAATCATAGAAAGGGAATCCTGTGTTTGACCTATTAACAGTCATGTTATTTAAACTCATGATAACACAAGTAGGTAAGCTAACATTTGTAGTTATGATCATACACAAATCCCATGTAATTAAACTTTCAGAACGCCTGCATTTATGAAAGAACTCATAGCACAGGTCAAGTCTCGATGGTGGTTTACTCACGCCACCTGAACAAGTGACAGTGTCTGACAGAGATGTCGCTCATATCAGAGTTTTAATGAGTGAATGTCCAGTGTTCTTCTACATGACCAATTGTTTCCCAGATTTTAGGGTTTATAGGTGTACATGTAAAGTTGGCATCTGATGGTACACACAGAAGATGCCTACTGTTGTACGGACAGTGCCTGGAGTTGTCCAGTGTTTCTCATTATCTAACATGATGAGAAACTGAATGAATACAGGCAGATCCTTAAATGTCTCCTTCACTGAAAATCTTAAAAAACTGAGTTTTCTTTCATTAAAATCAGTTGCACTATGTTCTAAAAGCATGCTACATATAAAAATTATATACAAACTCCAATCCCTGAATCATTTACATGAAGAAAAGAGACCAGAAAATGTCTGAGTTTGAAAAAGCCTATCAGCCATACATCTTAATGCTAACTTAGCAATCATGGCCTTGCCTACCTAGCTTTGGACCACCCACGGGAATGTTGTTTTTGGCAAGGTGAAAACCGAGCATCTTGCTGCTGTTAGAGGCTACGGACCTTACCATACAGGCTTTGCCTCAATGTTGAACTTAAAACAAGGACCTGTACCATCTCTGTGGTGGAACACCAGCTCCCAGGCTGTAAGTAGTGTTTTACTTTTCAAGTAGGGCTGGGTGATAATTCGATAGCAATATATATGGACGATAGATTTGTGGTGCGATAGAAAAAAAAGGGGGTTGATTAAAAAGTTCGATAGAAAAAAAAAGTTCCCCCTCGTTTTTTCATTATACCCTATCAGGCAGCTTAATACAACAATCATTACTTATTCCAAACGAATCATTAACAATGGCCCACGCAGCTCTGTCAGCCACCCTCTCTCCTTTCAAACCACAAAAAGGATGAAATGATTTGAGCTGAAACAGAATTGAACCGTAGCTTCGGAGCGCTCAGACGTAACAAGAAAGAAGCAGCAGAGGACGTTGTCCCGGATAAATGTTTCAGTGGCTCCGGTAAAGGTTACGTCCCGTTTTGAACCAATCCTCGATGCACTAAAACACTAAACGTACCTATGATGAACGAAATATAAAACTACGGTCAGCTGTTTTAAGCAGGACTTCCCTCTCCAGCTCGCTACGAATCTCTAAAGCTTGTTTTATGCTTGCCGCGTCGGCTAGGTCCGCACGGCTCCAGGCGGCCAAATTACGTCATTTCAGTAACCGCGCCTCTCCGCGCGGCCTCCTCCCGCCCCAAAATTTCCGCACCACACACCTAGGAAAATTTTTAAATACGTGGATGGTCCCGCGCGGAAAAACATGGCGGACTGGCAAGAGCTCATATTGCCGGAGGTTCGTAAATAGACATCTTTGACTCGGCCGATTCCGATCACTGTGATCATCTGTGTTTTAATGGATGAGTGGACAGTCTCCTTTTTCGTCTTTTTTTTTCCTAAGTAAACAGCATAAAAGTCCTGCTTTGTTTAAGCTCACGGGTGTCCCCATCTTGTAAACAACAGTGATTACTCCTTCTACTATGGTGTAGTGTTGTATGCATGCCGTAGAGCCCTACGCCGCCCCCTACAGTCGTCAAGAATATTGGTTCTCAGCAGGGACAAGCTGCAGAAAGTATAAACGCTGCTCGAAGGCGTCTCGGCCGGTTCCGCACGTCTCGTTCCCGCGCGGAATGTTCATGCGGCAAGCATAAACAAAGCTTTACATAGACACAGGAAACGTACCCAGGTCGCGTCGCGTTGCTAACATCTGGGGCTTTTAAAATCTCCCCTCGGTTCTGCTCCCGCTCCTCAGAAGTGAAAAAACATTAAAAAAAACACAACAGGGGTTGGATAGACCTGCTGGCTTCAGCTCTCAGTGACTGAGCTGCAGTGTTGGAGCCCATCAACACTGGTGAGTAGCTAGTTAGCTTTAGCCTACAGCTGAAGAGAATTTGACTAAACTTTATTGACAAACTACTTTAAGGGTTTCATCCATTAATATTATAAAGTGTCATAAATGTTTAAAAGATTAAAAAGAATAAAAATAAGCCTTTAATTTAAATTACTAACATGATTAAAAAATATATATATATTTAATTATATATAATGGTTAATAATATTACTTTTCTTTGTATTTACTGATGTTACTCAGGTCTCTTGGTTTGTTTCTGTCTTACAAACTTACTTATGATAAAAAGAAGTGTTTGAAAATTTAATGAATTTAATTCTTAGTTAAAATTAGTTCAATGAAGAATAACAAAATGACTGGGCACTTAAAATATAGTTTTTACATTATGTGATTTTTTTTATCGATAATTATTGATATCGATCAATATGACTGTTTTTTTATCGATAAGCTTTTTTTCTATATCGTCCGGCCCTATTTTCAAGTATTGTGTTTAAACACACAGAGACAATTAAATGTACTACCTTCGCTAACAGCTTATATCTGTGACCACATCCACCCAGAGATGTTTTAACTATTCTCAAACGTAACCTATGCTTCAAACCACGAATCGTAATATCAGCAGCTGAATTCCGACACTGGTTAAATCCCCGGTCCTACTTAGCCACCGTGCACTCTCCCTGCTCATCAGCGCGGTAGGTAGGTGTGTGTGGGGGGTGGTAAGGCAGCGCTCGTTCCGAACAGACTATTAACTCAAATCAGACGAGAACTCAATGGATTTCAGCATATTGCTAAGCGGAGGAGAATAAATTATCAAGGATTAACTATAGCAAAGAGGGAAGACCGTGGTGGCGAATACCTGTCTGCCTGTGGCGTGTGGCTCACTGAAGACTGCAGCTCTGGTAGCTCTGGTGGTGGAGTACTCCTGCGGTCAGTCGCACATCGGAGTCCGGTCTTGTTTGGTAATGCTGCCTAAACTGGGTGGTCTAAGTATAAATACCGGCACCAATTTTGTCTCATGTTACTGATTTTAGTAAACAGAGACAGTGTAAGAGCAGTGTTGCAGTTATCCATTCAGAGGACAGAACCTTGCATGTCGTTAATCTTAATGAGCAAGCCCCCACATCTTATTGAGTCTGCACGCCTACTCCCACGCTAAACTGGCATAAATTGAAATAGACTGGGAATTATTTTTTGACATAGACGCAGACGGCATTCTTTCATACCAGAGAACACTGAAAAATTAATAAAAACACCAGTGAAGGATAACTTTTAGAATGCTATATTTGTTATGATAAAAATAATTGCTTGTCCTCAGAAGTAGCATCTCCTTTACCGGCCATTTTGGGTTTAGATTCTCAGACGTCTTTGGCAAAATATTTCAGACTTATCGACCAAACATGAGGTTTGTTGGGGTGATCCTGGTGGATGACAAGTAAGAAGCTCTATATATCACCAAGGCTAGGGGAGGTTTATTTCAGCCTGACGAGCACTTTGGCAACCTTGAGAGCTCTCTCAATTAGCCCTTTACTCTAAAGGATTACATGGGGTTTAGATTACATTGAGAAAATCAAACAAACATTTACCTTAATCTCTTACCAAAGCAACTGCAAAATCATAACGTAAAAATGGCCTTAATTTTTTCTACCAATTGATTTGTGGTTGAAGGTAGATGTAGAATATCTAGGAACGTTGAGTAGTCATCGGAAGCAACAAAATGGGAGTATTTCTTGTAATCACACGTCTATCAATATTTTCTGCAATGATCTAGGGCACACGTACCAAACGCAAGGCCCGGGGTCAATTATGGACCGCCATTTATGTGGCCCACTAAACTCTAGAGGAACCTATAAATTAAAGCATTAAGTTCTTTTTATGTGCTCCTACATACAATTTTATCAGTGAAATCAAAAGAAAAGTCCTAAATCAGATAATTATGAAAAGACGTTCTGGATTTCTTAATTTTAAGCAATACTTGTCGAATACAGAGACAGATTTTTTGTACTAATCTTTTAAAAATCTGTTTTAGTTTTATCAAAACTTTCTGCCAAATCTTGCCCTTTAGGGATATCCATGACCTTGATGTGGCCCAAAATACAAATTAATTTGACATTCCTGGTCTAGAGGATAACTCCTTTGGCATTAGTTTGTTGCTTCTCCTGAGCTTTCCTGTTTTCCCAGCAAAACTGAAATGGTGTTACTTTTGAAAAGATGTTCTGTGATATTTGTGGTCACCTCTGATGACCTATGAACACTGATTTTTAATTTAAAAATCCCTGGTACCTTCGTGGATCCTGTCTATCAATTCCTTTCACAACTCCATGAGAAAACAATATGACTGCCTTTGACCACTGATCAGTCTCCGCAACTCAACTCAACTCATCTTAGGTTCCCCATTCACATACTCTGGCCACACTACCTGGATGTACCTTTTAACCATCTGAAGCAGAGGATCTGTGTCTGTCTGGACTTTTATCAGCTCCAATACTGAATTATTTTAACTGGTTCCTTGACGTTCTATGTCATTTCCACATCCCTTTCTTAATGTGTTTAATACTTCTTCCCTGTGCCATTTTAATGTGAAACCACAGCTTCATCTGTTGACTTAATTGCTTTTAATTATTTGTCTGTCGATTACTTAGATTGTTGATTTCTGTTGTCAAAAGACCAAAGATGTGTTTACATAACGAGATGTTTGGCATGATATCGGCACAATATTGAGGCTGGCCTGACATAGCTCAGATCCTTCTCTGCTCAACTCAGATGAAGTATCAATCTGTCCATTGACCTTTACTTATCTGAGATTGGGTTACAGGGAAAACAGGTCCATGAGGGAAGCCCAGACTTCCCTTTTCCCAACGACATCCTCCAAATCATTCTCGAGGATCCCAACGGGTTGTCAGGCCAGAGGGTTTAAATAGTCATTCCAGTCATTTCTGGGTCTTCCATGGGGCCTCTAGTTGGTGGAATCTGCCTTCAAAACCTCTAAACCGCAGCCTTCAGTGGCCATTCTGATGAATACTCTAGCCTACTACAGATTACTCTGCGCTCTACTCTAGTCCAGTGGTGCACTGTTTCAGAACGAGGACCAGAGCACTCTCACAGTCACCTGCAGCTATGCATGTGCTCATGCAATTGCATTAAATGCTATGTGTACATACCAGTGAGTGAAATAAAGCAGTGCATAAATACATCTCATTTTGGCTTTAAAATGAGGATCAGGACATAAATGTCAGGAAGCATGCCAGCTTTGTTGGAGATCAAGGATTTGGGTCAGTTACAGGTACTCCTGTTTCATGACCTCAGGCTAATATCTGCTGTGGTTACATCTGGCGAAACAACTTGAGGTTTGAACACTGGTATCATGAAAGGGTTTAACATCTTGTGAAGTATTTTTAAATGTATGAGGTTCCTAAGTGATGGGCAGGACCCCAGAGTAGGAAAAAAAAGCATTTTCTGTTAAAAGTGCGCGGGGCTATGATGTAGACAGGAAATTGTCAAATGGATCTGTTCAAAGTAAGATCCTGAATAAATCTCTAACAGTTTCATGATGATCAGATGAAAACTCAGTGATTTTTGTTGCTTTTTTATGTCATGGCATCTTATCAAAATTTGTTGTGACATGGTCACGCTATAGTTTTCATCTGCATTCTTCATAAACTTGTTTCCTTGTCTCTGACTCAATTTGGTTACTGTGAGTAAAAAATACAGCTTCCTGTTACCAGGGGGCGTGGCCAGAGTGTAATCAAAATATTGACATGCAGATGTGTTTAGGATCTGGCTGGCATCATACCTCTACATTTTGGTGCTGATGACTTGTTTACTCTGGGAGTTATATCAGTTTTATGTTTCATGGCGAGACCTCAGACTTTGAGGCCCGACCGCTGCTATACACCATCGGTTGTTACAGTGTTTGCACAACTTTTAATGACACATGCCTTCTGAACACATATACCAATTTGCCTGTATGATTAATTATCTCTCGAAGGAGTCCTTTCAAATGTGACGTGAGTAAAACGCCAAAATGCCGACTTTGACCTAAAACGACCGACTTCCTGTTGGTTTGGGAACATTGCTCCAAGAGGCTTTTTTTATGTATCCTAGCATGTAGAATATGTGCATCAAGGTTCATAAAGATCGCTGACATGCAGTGGGGAGAGGCACCAAGAATAGGTAGCCCTCTCAAGCAGCTTTGATGGAACATTCATGAGCACCCTAAAATAATAAATTTTTCAGATTCGTCTCGGGGGATACGCAAAATGTGGGGCGTTAGGGGCATGTTCTGAACCCCCAAAATGTTGTCTTCTGGAGAGAAGAATAAACAGTACAGATACAATAGGCCTTTGCACCACCTTCAGTCTGATTATTTTCTAATCCATAACCATAATCCAAGCTCTCAGGGTGAATTTCAGCAGTAGCCCATACCTACTCCAAAGTAAGCTTTACCAGATGATCCCTCGATTCTGGGAACAGATCCGGTCGTCTTTTCTTAAAAACTGGGACCACCACTTCAGTCTGCCAAGGTGATGTCCCGGTCCTCCATGCAACATTAAGATGGCTTCTTAGCTTTCAGATTCTCTGGTCAAATGTCATCCACACCTGGCACTCTCGCACAAGGAAACATTTTAGCAAACCTCAGTAACCTCTGGCACAGTGATGGAATCAAATTCTCCAGGGGCATCAAACTGTGCCTCCTCTGCAGAGGACACAGTGATGGAGATCCTCAAAGTGCTTCTTCGACCACCCAACGTCATTATTCTGGGTCTACAGGTCCCCTCCCAAAGCACACTCTGCTTAGGATTGTTCCTGTTTCCCTTTTCTGAGTTGCTGAACCATTTTCTATAGGTTCTTTGAGGCCAACAAAAGACACTCCATAGGATTTCTGAATTCCTCCCCAGTATTCTAAAACTACCTTCTGGCCACCCAGTACCTTTCAGCTACTTGAGGAGTCGCCAAGAACAACCAAGCACTAAAAGTCTCCTTAATCAGCCTCACAGTTTCCATCGCCACTGATGTACACCAGCGGGTTCTCTGTTTGCCACTGTAACAGGTACAAAGAACCTGCAGGTCCCAGCTCCTGGAATTAGCATTGGCAATGCAAGTCCTGAATTTGAGACATGAGACTTCTAGTAGGTTGTCCGACGACGCTACTGCAAAAATTATATACTTCTGGGCCCTCATTTATCAAACGTTCTTAGAAACTGTCCTATATTCTCTCCTGCGAATGAAATTTAGTATGTTCGTACGAATACTCAAAAGTCTGATTTATGAAGTGTGCGGTGGCCACTCATTTGCACGCTCCTCCACAATTGTATTGATAAATCACACTTTTGCATACCCAGATCCTTGTGCCCTTCATTTGCATACTGAAACGCCCTGAATTAACCATATTTGGTAGCACCACATCATCTTTCAAATGTATTGAGTCCTCACGTTCTTCCTTAAAATAATTTTCATGAGAGCAAAAAAAGGAATTTCAGTGATACATGGATCGATGTGAAACATAGGTGGGGCAATAAAAAGGTATTCATAATGTACAGACCTAAAAAAAGAAGTCAGTTGATACAAATTCATTTCATCACTGATAGTTTTTGAGATCAGCTGTTTTTTCTGCTTAATTCTGCCAGCACGCAGCAGTTATATTTCTGCAACATAAAATGAGAAGACATAAAAGATGTGAGAAATAATTTCATTTGCTAATATTAACTTCTGTGGAACTCGTTAACGTCTTTGAACATATTAAATTTAATAATGAACATTGCTGTTTGATTCTATCAGTTCAGGGGAAACTAATAAAAAAAGACTCCGCATTGGAGACTGGTGACGGGCAGTAAATGTGGTCGGGACAGGGGAGAGGTTCCTTTAGAAAAATGAAGGAAAAAAATGGTTCGATATTAAACTGAATACAGTAAAACGTCTCTCAGTACACAGCTGGACCAGAGCTAATACAAGGGGTGTTCCGATCATCATGTTTGACTCTTGTCGCCAGGCATAATTGGAGACAGGGCTTGTGCTGCCATCTGTACGCCAGGAAAAAACGACAATCTGCTTTACTGATGAGCTGGAGAGCCCAGATTGTCAGTGACAGGATCGCCATGCATGATCAACCCGACATTAAATTATGTATTTCTTGGGTAATTTCAGACATTTCTTGAAAGTTTATTGCTAATCTGTGCATAACTGTTACGTTATTTTGTTATAACACAGACAGATGCCAACATGAGCTTCTTGGTGGAGGCGATAAACTGCTGAGTGAAAAATTCTGTCAAAGTAAAACTGTTTTAGTGTTGCAGTTCCTCTGTTCTAACACTAGATGCTGTACGTACGAACAATCAGAACTATACTTATATTTAAGAACATTTCTACCCAAGTACAAATTGATAAATACCACACAATGTGTAGAATTGTTCCCAGAGTTTTTCCTGGCTCAAACATGGTATCCATGGTACCATCCTGACCATGTGCCAACACATGCATGAAATCTGTGCATTCAGCTAACTCACTTTTTTTGATGGCAACATATTTTTTAGTTTTGTTCTAATAAGAATATGTCAATTATCATGTTAAAGCATTCTTTTTATTAAAACAATATACATACAAAAATAAGGAGCCAACTTTTAACTGAAAGTGCATTGAGTTGTAGGTATTTATCCACACATCTGGCAGCCAGATATTAACTATTATTATTAACTTTAATTATTTAATTAATAAATATTCATAACCTGTTATTATTCTGTTTCATGTTGCATCACAATAAGCACTGAAGGTATAAGCAGGTATTTTAAAATGCATTTTTATTCAATTAATAACAGTTGAAAGCCAAAGGATTACGTGCTTAGTTTCTCAAATGGCAGACGTTAAAAATCCACATATAGCACAAGGATGGCAAATGTATACGCATCCACCCCAGAAGAATATGCACAACAATAAAATGCGTTACCTTTGCAACCTTTGCTTTGTCCGTTCTGTGCAGAGAAACTTGAACTTAATTTACAGAGCAGAGTCCTGCAATAGAACGGGTACCTCCGGCTAATCTGCTGTTTCAGGTGGACAAATCAAATCTCTTTCTGGGAGCACTAGATGCTGAGATAGTGAGAATAATCGGCATTCGGCGCAAAGTTGGAGAGATTTTCAGACATACTCTCTCCACACAATGGAAAGTGGGAGTCAACCAAAAATAATATATTTTTCACCCATCCACAGTAAAAAAACAACTTCCGCCAGACCATGACATTTACATTATGTATTTTTTTTTCATCTTGAAACGGTACCTGCAACATGGCAGAACGTTTTTGGAGCAGAAAGGAGTCTGTAAAAATCTTGAAAGTGGCATCTGCGCAGAAAGAAAACATGACTTTGTACGCAGTAGTAGAGAGGAGTATTTACTGTTGAAATACACTTATTTGTTTATCTCCTCTTCAAATTTAATAAATGTATTTTCTCTTTCTCTTTCCCAGTGAATTAGACAAGAGCGAAAGCTCTCGATATTATCTCTATGATTTGTTTAGATCCATAAATATGATACATGTGTTATCATGCAAGTCTAAGGATTTTGGCGGTTTTGGAGAGGTGTCAACACAAATCGCATCTCTGTGACACTTAGGGTTATATGAAGACGTGAAAGCAACAAATATTTAAAATCTAGTATGCCTGCTGACAATTTGTCTGCAAAACCCTGAAAATTCTGATTTCTTTATCTTAAAATGTAACCTTTGTTAGTGCACAAATTTTGATCAAAAAAGGATTGCAGAAGAAGTGCACTCATATTAATTTTGACCTGCTTTAGCTGGTCACGACTCAACAAAAGCATACAGGAAAACTGGGTGGCTTAAAACATGACATCTTTACAAATGCTGGATTGTGTATCTTTACCTAAGCTTTGCCTTGATGTTTAACAGCAAGCTGAAATAAAGAAGCTGAGTAAGAAAAAATAGGCACTAGGACCCAGTGAGAAGAAAGCGAGTAGGCAGGCAGAGTGGGGCTGAGTCACTGCATGTGTCTGAGAAGCAGTCAGAAACAGAGCAGAGCAAGGGAGAGCAGAGGTGATCTTAGTCTCATCAGCACAGGATAACACAACCATGATGGGTTGATTTTTGGGGAGGAGGCGGTTGGGACTGGAAGTGTGCATTTCCCACCACTTGCTCAGCTATGGAGACCAACAAAGTTCTTCATTTTGTGCCTTCCGGTGAGTATATCAAAGGTCTAAGAGCTGCTTCTCCACTGTGCACGACACAGCAATCACTGGGAGAACCTTGGGGTTCCCTTCCTTGTGAAACCTGAGAACCCCCTTGTGCAAAACATATGCAGCCCACTTCAACTTCCACTCTGAGCCATGGCAGATGTTTTTGTAGATATGTTTCATCGTACATGCTTGGCAAATTAGAAGTTTAATAATTTTGAGCTCAAAGGAATTTGGTAATATTGTGGCACAGACAGGAAACTAGTTATATTTCATTTTCAGAAGACAGCACTGTAGAAGCTGTGTTCTGCTACTAGAAATCGAGTTTTCTTTCTTTTCCTATGAAAACACATTTAAGTGTGTGTTCGTGAGTGTGCATGTGTGTGTGCACGCACGTGTCCAAAAGTGTGCATTTTTCTCGTTTATGTCTGGTATGCAGCACAAGAGGTTCCTGTGTTATATTTCAGCAGTTAAGGAACTGAACCTTGAGAAACGGTTGCGTTGCAAAGCCTCACAGTAATGCGAGTGTACCTGTCGAGACTGTGCAGCTGGAATGCAGAGGAAGCATGTGTTGCATTGGTGGGCTCCTGCATGATAAGTAGAGAAAGACTGACAC
The DNA here is from genome assembly GCA_028564705.1 of Apricaphanius iberus. Taxonomy (NCBI): domain Eukaryota; kingdom Metazoa; phylum Chordata; class Actinopteri; order Cyprinodontiformes; family Aphaniidae; genus Apricaphanius; species Apricaphanius iberus. The sequence goes on from JAPXFQ010002510.1 coordinate 1,275,019, forward strand.
CATGCATGAAACAGTGTGTGTTTACATCTAAATGAGCGACATGCATCCGTTTTTCTCTGCATGTGTGTTTCTATGTACACAAAAAAGGACCTAAAAATGTAGAGCTCTTATCAGTGTAGGTTGTCTTTATTTAACCTGCATGGGGGGTATATGTGTGTTAGAGCGCCCGTAAAGGTGTGTGTTTGTGCGAGCAAGAGGGAGAGAAGACGGATTAGTGTTGCTGACAGCCACAAGAGAGCAGCGAGTTCCCCCCTCAATGAAAGTCCTAAGAGCCCAAAGCCCATTTGGAGGTGTGATGCGGCTGCCTCCTCAATTTCATTTTGTCCAAGGCTGAGGAGAATACTGCAACTCCTGATGTGTGTGTGTGTGGGGGTATGACTTGAACATTATTTTGAATTATTTGGCAGCAGAAATACTATATCTACGTATGAATGAGTTTGGGGAAACGTATACACTATATGTATTTGGTGGAATTCAGTAGTGTGTGTTTGGTGTGTGTTTCTAGCAGATGCGTTGTGCAATCCAAATCACAGAGTGTCAGGGTGCCGAGGTGTGATGGACACTGACGTGGCTCGTCCTCTGAAGAGTAATTTGCATTCATTTGCCTGCGAGCTGATTAGGTGGAGGTGACAGGTTTGATCCTTGCAGCAGAACAATTTGGTCCTGTTTCCTAAATGGTTGTCACACAGGAAAGTTTTAACAAATATTGTTAAAAATAGGTGGATTGCCATGTCAAAGAGCAAGTTTCCCATTTAATAAAGCCTTGTTAGGATCTTTGTGCGTGGTGTTTTACTTGACCTTGGCTTTATTTGCTGATATTTAAGGAAATCTTGTACAGCTGCAGAACATGTATGAAGTCATTGCTTAATGCTGGGGACTAGACAATATAATTTACAGAGGATTTGCTTCATTTCTTTTTGTTTTCAATTTATTGCCATCTGGATTTTGTAATAAAGGAGGACAGCTGCTCTTTGCAACAAATCTCAGCATCCATCGTATGGGACATGATGTCCAACAAAAGGTACAGCTTGCACTTGCCTAGAAAATAAGGCAAAGCTGTAACTGATGTTATACATTTATGCAAAAGAGGACATATTTTGGAAACAATCATTTTTTATGATTGACTAATTTTCTTATGGGTATTCACTTGAATTTTTGGACAAGATCAGAAGAAACAGGTTTTCACTTTATGGATTTGAAAATTACCACAAGGCTTCTGCATGTAGCAACACTGCAGTCCGCTTCACAACTGCTGTGAGTAGTTTCATCTCTTTTTGCTTGCTTGGTCTTATCAGGCAACAACTGGCAACAAAGTTCCCCAGTGTATAACAATACAAAGTAAATGGTAATATAATTGTGCAATCAGTCCTATTTATAGGGACTTCTTCAGTACTATTTTGCAGCATCAAGGTAAATATTTAATATTAAATACATTTTTCCTTGATGAATTTTGTCTTGTCTATGACTATAACTAGCTCACACATGTAACCTTCAAATGACTTTGCTTTGTATGACTCAAAAACTCCACGTTAGTCAGTGAAAACATAAATGTTTGGATAGTTTTGCAATTATAAAAATTATCATCATAAGAGAGGCTGCACTCAATGTTTAAAAAGGAACATTTGCACATTTATCAGTGTTTATGTAGTAATCAACATTTTAATAATACTTCCAGCTCTTGAAATGAGACAATACTAAACACAATATTCTTGGAATACTATCAGGAAAACTGTGAATACCCTTTTTTGCTTTCATAAACTATTTTATAAAATTAGTTTCCAAGAGACTAGTTGGTGTATAAGTATCATGTTCATATGCTGTCTCAAATATGCTTGTCTAAATTTAAGGCTGCCCTATTAAAAAAGCATTCAGAAAGTCAGAATATATTGTTTTACTATCAAAATAAAAAGTCTACAGTGCTTTATCAGGTTTCATAAGTTTTAAGTTTTTTGGTTTGTTTTTTACTTGGTGGCATAAGATGCAGTGTGTAAAAAAAGTGAATTAGGTGAAGTAAGAGGCTTCAAAGCTGCCACAAGCATTAGCAGGTAATTGGTAGGCCATTGCAACATTTCCAATGTACTTAGACAAAATTCCCAATTATCTCTATCAGGTTTTTTCCTCTACCAAGTATTAAAATGCTGTCATATAAACAATTTAAGAGGGGTTAAAAACTTCTTCTTTAACAGTGTTGGAAGCTAGCCTCACAAGCAGTCTTTGATTCAGCTCGGTCAGTCTAGTTCAATAACTACTTCCTGTCTTATGTCAAAATAATATTCTTGACATATGGTGTCTGGGTCTCATTAGAATAGCTTATACTTATTTTACCTGATGTTAGATGTTGACATGCTATAATATAGTTTTTTTTAAATCTTGTGCTGAAAGATCCCGGTCACACCCTAAATAGTAGTGTAACTTGAATTGAATTTATTCTCCCATGACGGGAAATTTATTTCAGTACAGCCTGGCAGGCATATTGTGGCATTGCTGCCAGTTCAAGCGGCACACCACACATCTTTTGGAGGTTTTCTGTGTAAATATGTTATTCCTTTTAAGCTGGGATCACATTGTGCGATTTCGAGCTTCCTAGACCTTTTCTTTCATTGAATAAATAATTGTGAGGAAAAACAGTGTACGTGCGTATGATTCACAGCTATCTAGACATGCTGTGTGACATGCTCCCCAACAGCTTATTTAGTGCTCATATGAACAAAGACAGCCCTTACAGTCTTCAGGCAGTGTCAGAAATTCTACGACCCCTGTCTGCCATTGACAAATAAAATGCACTCCAGGAGAGACGTCATGCAGTTTGACCCACTGAAATCTTCGACCATTCTGTGTGACAAATCTAGAGCTTGGTGGCGCTTGCAAAGTGTGGCATGAAGCATCTTTGAGAGTGCCAAATAACACAGTGCAAACTGACCTGTACAGACAGATAATTTATAAGTTTCATAGTTTAGAGTTTAGAAAATGGCTCGGCTAGCCAAAAGGGACAAGGTAGTAGTTCATATATCCATCCCAGTCCACAGCAATGTAATTTTTATTTAACAATTATAAATAAACATAAAGCTGACACATTATAGATCGTTGCTCGCAAAGTTTGACAGAAAACCAAACGGTCGGTGCTGCGCCCATGACCTGCACAGCCAAAAGATATTGGCATGGACGACACGTAGTGACGGTGGGAATTAGTACTTTGACCATGTGGAAGTGGAGGTGTGTGAGGATCAAGATTGATGACAAGTTCTTGTGTGCATGTGTGCATTATAGATGTGACAGTTATCTCTGATCAGTATTCACTGCTGGCCAACAGATCTCTGAAGCTCCAGCCTCTGAGCACTGCCATCTGGGCAGAGGAGGAACGCACTTCAACACACACAGACACACACACACACACACGCACACAAACAACCAACTAGTCAGGCGCCACATGCATGCGTGTATACACACATTAACACAGAAATCTCCCAAAAACACCTCCATACAAGACATGACAAGTCGGTCTCTCAGGCAAAAGCGCACTCACACTTTTACACAATTCTCAAAAAAAACTGTTTTGTTGGATATTTACCATACAGACGTATTCTCACAAATTATTCCAACAGTTCATTATATCGAAGTCTTTTTTAATATAAACACGGAGAGCATTTATGTTTATATGTCAGCACAAACACTAATCATGTAGGGCTCAATACTATTTTAGACACATCGATTTAATGGTTGTCATTTTACAATATTACATAGGACATGCTTGCTGTTTATACCTGACAGATTTAAATACAGATGGAGTTCATATTTTCCTAATATTGTAGCAAATTCAAAGAATCGCAAAACACTAATGTAGTAAATGAGTGGACTCTGTAAAAAAAAAAATAGCACCAGAAAATGATTAATTACAACTCACCATATACACGTACACAAGCACAAAAAAAACAGATTCACAGAGTCTGACAAACAAATTACTTAAGCAAAACCTCCACCCCATCACCTCTGCTTTCTCCCTCACACAGAGACAAAATACACATACTGCATGTTTGAATCCTTATCATACCCAAGATGGGCACACTGTACCACAGACTGCTGTGGACTTTTCAAGAATCAGCCAAAGTCTACTAGCAATTGTTGCCTTCAAATTTTTATCTTTTTAAATAATCAAAGATCCTTTGTCTTTCACACGATTTGGGTCTGCCTAGACAAATGTCTGCCTCTTATTTAATACTAAAAACATTTATCGAACATGGTTCACATTTCTTAACATGTGAAATCAGTGACTTTAATCTAAAAAATATACACTTAAAGTTATTTTTTATTAATTTAATGACGGTTAAAACTTTTACATACTGAAGATTTCCTCATTTTCACATCAAAATAAAGCGACCAGATAAAACGAAGTAATCAATACATATTTTAATTAGTTAAATGAATTATTTCATTAGAATCAACAGATGTTATGGTTTATCCCCTGCAGCTATAGTAACGATTTTGTAGACATGCTTAAGTTTGAAGACATAATGCTAAAACTGAATCCAGTTAAATCATTACTCGTATAGAAGTGCCTCTACAAAACCAAAGCAGAAAATGGGTTTGTGGACATCAGCTAAGAATTCTTACTGTATATTATGAGTGTAAATTTAGATCTTAGCTTTTCCCAGTAATTAACGATGATCCAATTATTCTGTTAATCTCAGAAAAGTGTGTTAGTATCAACATGAGTATCTGTCCTCAGGCCCCCTTTATCAAGCATCTGAACAACATAACCAGTGAAGGAACTGCTCCCACATGTTTAAAACTTACAGAAAAAGCACCCTCATTTTGTTGAACAATCAGGCAACTATGATTCTACATGCTTCTGATGTATGACAAATACATGCCTCCTATGTTGGTACATGCTGTTCTCTTTGTTGGGTACTTTTAAAGTCTAGTATGACACAATAGGTATGTTTTGGTTGTGGATAATTGCTTAAGAAAATAATTAATAAGATTAATGATTTTATGTCAAAATGACCAAGTTTGGGGCACCACCCTGGGATCCAGGAAAATAATAGCCAAATAGTTCAGTGTCTGTTAATGTTTATGAGTACCTGCCTGACAAGGCTAAGGAAATGAAAGAATGAGTTATTGACATTCTTTGAACAACAAGTTACTGCATATGTATGATGAATAATAACAAACAGCTTTTCAAAATGCAAGTTTATTTACAAAAAAAAGTCCAAACAAGTCAAAATACTTTCATCAAGAAACTCACTGAGATAGTAACACACAACTAAGTGGCTAAGTAAAAGAAGGAATAAAAAAAATATAAAAAGTAAAATGGTATAATGGACAAATATGTAAAGAAGTAGAAACACCAACCAATAACTTGATACCGATGCCACAGTTCAGTATGGATTTGGAAGTGAAGCTAAGTTTTAAACAAATTGATTTGTTTTTTACAAATTAGCAACTTTTGGTTTGTGTTAAAACAACCAATTCATAATGCAAAGCAGATGTGAAATATAAACATTCTTTGGATGAATTAATGTTTCATTAAATCATTTGCTACATTAGAAATGAATACCATAGTTATCAAGCTCCTCCCTGGTCCGGACCCTTTTGGATGGGCAGTTTTGGGTAACCAGATCTTGGCTCAGCAGCCAGGCGTTGGCAACAGAGAGGCTCCCTCTCTGAACAACAATCATTATTTGGACCCAATCTCTCCACTCACCAGCGAAGGAAGGATAGTTTAAAGCGAGGATTCCACTCCGAATGTGAGCCTTGCGGTGGTTCACCGGTACAAGAGGAAGGGCAGAGCTTTGTGCTTTAATAGGTGTGATAATGTCACATGAAATGCCACCTTTTCCTGTTGAATCACTCCTACTGGCTGGAGGTCTGTGTTTGGTCCTGTCACCATGGTTTTGGCCCAACACTAGCTTATTATATACCATTGAGATTGTGTGATTTCCCTTTAAATTTTAACTTTAAAATTTTTAAATAAATCGCTAGAGATTCAAAACGTTTCACAATTGATTATTTTTCATAATACTTAAATAAGATTTAGGTTCGGCCTGCTGCCTGGACATATTTCAGGGACAGAGTGGAGGAAACAGTATGGTTGCTGCTAATGTTTCAGCCTTGCAGTACGAATTTACAAAATATAGCATATATTTTGCACTTTAGTTGTGAAAGGAGCATCTGTGTGATTGTGTTAGCAGTAAAGTTACTGCTAACAGAGGAAGTCCTCTTTTACAAGGGTATGTCGATTTTTAACATGCTTTCCAGTGCTCATTCTCTGTTTTGCAGCGCAGTCCAGGGCAGTTGATTTTTACAAGATATAGTTTTGCTTTATGGATGGACCGCATTGAAATTTTCCTTCATAGCGTCATGTTATCTTTCATCTTTATTACTCGAATAGAAAATAAAACCCATTTTCTCAAAAAATAATACCCGATTTTTGTGTAATTTTTGTGGTGTATGACTTAAAACGTATTTTCTAATAGAGTAATTATTTCTATTTATTTCCTGCAATTTTGCTGTCATGTCTGTAATAGTTGAGTTGTAAAAGCCAATCTGGAGTTTATTTAATTATTTTTCTAACCACATAGAGTAAGAGAAATTTAAATATGTTAAAATATAAAATCTTCTTTAAGTTAACAGAGCATGACTGAAGTGTTTTAGGACTGGACCAAGAAGTTTCTTTTATAGAAATTTCAAAATATGTTCGCCATATATATCATACTTTTATTGCCAACACACATTTAATTTATCTTTCATAGTAAAATATGACCTTAATATAATTATTAAATATATTTTGGATATGTATTGGTTTTATTTTTGGTTTTCACATGAATAAAAGAAAGGGCATGCATTGTTTGGATACCTCAACTAATGGAAATGGAAAGTTAGCCATGGAAGGAAAGAAGAGCAAAACCCTAAATGGATTTAAAAAATATATATATAGTTGGTTATAATAAGATTGTAGCACCTGAATCATAATTTAATTGTAAGGAACCCAAGATTGCACAGCCCGTATTATTTATGGCTTTAATTTATCACTACATAATTTTCTGCTAAAGAGAGTGTTAGACCAGATACATTTCCGATTTGAAAAACATTGCAAAAGGAGGCATTGCCTGATGGACCAAGGAATTTGCAGGTCAGAGGAACCCTTTGCTATTCCAACACCAATTCGCTATGGATGTGTGCCTGGGACTGAGCTTGTTTTTTTACTCTGCAGTACAGGATGGCTGTCATCAGCAATATAGGGTGAGCCAGTAGCAATACCTATTAAGATTTAAAATTATTGTAAAGTTTAAAACTGAAGAGGACATTCCATTGATGGTTTTAAGTTTAAAGTTAATGTTTTTACTAAAATATACAAAAATGCCAAAAATAATTACCAGACATGCAGACTATTAGACACTCATTTATACAGTTCATTAGCAAAAATAGTTGATTTCAGGGTGAGTTGCACTTTAGGCAGAGGGTAAACAGGTGTTTGTTCATTTTGAATGCTGTATCACATATTTATGTCATTGGTGAGAATTTTGATTTCATCTTTGAAAGGATAACTGACCTCTCTTCAAAAGTGGTAAATGGCCTGCATTTATATAGCGCTTTATTCAGTCAGATGATCACAAAGCGCTTGAGACTATATTCAGTCATTCACCAATTCATGCACACATTCACAAGCTGATTGTGTCAAGCTGCTACATTGTAGGCAAAGGTGCCTTGGGGCACACTGACAGAGGAGAGGCTGCTGGACACAGGCGCCATGGACCCTCTGACCATCGCCAGTAGGAAAGACCGTTAAAGTGTCTTGCCAAAGGAAACAAAAACCAAAACCGATGTAGCAGGGATTGGAACTAGTAACCCAGCGAGTATGGGATGAATTCCTACCACCTGAGCCTCTGTCATTTTCAACTCACTGTATATGTACTGTTATATGGACTGCATCATGTTGTTTTTTCCAGACACAGGTGAGTGATATGAAAATAATTTAAAATGATTATGATTCTAGTAGGGATGCAATGGGACAGGGTAAAGTACTGGAGCGTTCCGTACGCCCTGCACGGGACAATCCGTCCTCCTGTACCGCAGGACTTCGGTACTGCCATTGATTTTGTGCTGGTAATTAGTTACCGTCGCCCCGACATTACCAAGCTGCGCCGCGCTCCCAGACACAGGTGCAACAACCAGCTCGCTGTTCCCCGCTCCAGCAGCTGGTTGGCATAGAGACACGACCTCCTCTCCACAATGCGCGCATCACGGAGCACCGTGAGGAACGAAAAAATTTACACGGGTCGGTTGCGCTTTTTTCGGAAATCTGCCCTGGTGTCAGGCGCTGCTCAAATTTTTCCCCGACTTGAACGCTTTCTGCCCGGATGGGCTCCAGCATTCAGGGGCGCCGGGTTGCGCTGTTTTCATCTCCTCTTTGCGGTGCGCCGGAGCGCGAAGCGGAGATCTGCTGCGCTCCATTCATTGATGAACACACAAATGCCCTTTGAGCAGCGGGCACACGAAGAATATTTATCCGCCACCTGTGTCAGTGTGGTCAGATGCGCTCTTGTTTAAAGAACCGGTAAAATAAAGAAAACATTCTGTTACTGCGGCCCTGTGTGTGAACCATAATCCCAGAGAGACGTACAGTACAGCACGTTTATGTTTTTTTTGTTCCCAAAAAAATGTGTGTAAAAATATATGTTTTGGGAAGAAACAAAAGCAGTCTCTTTCTGCACAAAACATGTACCTAACTGTACCGTGGACCGTGGCCCAGGTACCGAGGTACGGACGGTACCGTGGGCTACCTGTACCGTTGCACCCCTAGATTCTAGTAGACATTTTTGATGTTCTAAGGCTGAAAGTATACTTGTTTTTTAACCTCACGTTGACGCAAGCAGCAAATTGAATCTTGTACTGGCTTTACATGTAGTACTAGGGGTGACTGTGGCTCAGTGGTAGAGTAGTTGGCTTGCAATCGGATGGTCATAGGTTCGATTCCAGCTTCTCCAGTCACATGTCAATGTGACTGGACAAGGGGCACTTAACCCCTCAAATTCTACATCGTTGGCTATGTTGGCTATCGGTGTATGAATGTGAGTGTGAATGGTTGTGAAAGCACTATATAGTTCACTCCATTTACCATTTACTAAAGAATCCTGCTTGGGGCCAAAGAAGAAGTAACATAATTAAGAGTTAACAATCCGATAACTGAAAAAAAAAATGGCAGAAGTATCGTAGATGGTATGTAAAACATATCTATCGCTATATTTGATTTCTTTCCTACTGGTTTTGCCACCATTGCTACTAGTTACTAGCAATATTGCTTGTAACAGATATGCTGTTCGATTCTCATCTGACCTTTTAGAACCGATAAACTTCTAAACTTTAGACATGACTCCTGTTTTTGTAATTATTTCATCAGCATTGTGTGCTTCGCTCTGATAGCTCCTGCCAACAGCTGTACTCAGTTAAAAACATTAATTTTCACGCTGTGGTGAAGAGGGTGTAGCAGTGAAATTGGTCCCCACTGAAACACTTCACCACATTAAATGTTTCGGAAATGTCTGAGCTATTCACCAGTATAGTAGTATATTAAAAATTTATATCAGAACGAAAATAAACACCGGTTTTTGGTATGAAATGGTATACCGCCCAGGCCTAAATAATTTTTTTTATTATTACCGTAGGTTAAGTTAATAACAAAGGTGAACAGCCTCAAACAAAAGCCCTATTCTATACAAAACATTACTCCTCTTCAGATTACAGAAAAGAATGAGAGCATACAGTATTATTGTCATATGAGTTAGGTTGTTGTCACTGGCTTTGCACAAGGTGACTTGTATTTGCTGAAGCTCACTTCTCTAAAAACAGGAAGCAGGACTGAACATAGCCAAGGTATTAGTTTCAGTTCCTGTTTTGTATTGATCTTGCAAGATGACACGGACTGTCCTCTACAGAAATGTGCAACAAAATTGAAGTTAACAAACAGAACTCAACAAGGGGGTAAATGTAAATGTATGCTGCTTCTTTCTGTTGTTTATTCCCATGATAAATAATAAATACTAGAAGATGCTTGAACTAAGCAATTTTGATGAATTTTCAAACCACTAATGTAAAGCTTCCGTTTTCATTTAAATGGGTCAAAATATCAGTGAGCATTGCAGTTTTTCCATCAAGAATAAATCTAACTTAGTAAAATGTTTGCACGGACACTCATGATCATGTTTCTGTTACTTAACTGAAAAACATATGTGAGCTGGCAGGCACATACTCTGTCTTGGAGCAGTTAAATAAGACACATCCAGCATGGTGGAAACAAATTGCACTATGTAGTACAATGATTGTTGCAGACAAGGTTGTTGCTGCCACTTAGACTGGAATTGATTATGCCATACTGCTAGTTTGTACAACTGTTGATAGCTGTGTTTATAATGGCACATTTTTCATACCCTTATCTCAAACTATGCGGAATGCCCCTTTTGTCCTTGAAACAGTAAGTTATGCCCATTTGCCGCAGCGCCCAAATTGCTTCAGTATTCTTTGTCATTTAGTGTAGTTCAGTATACTAATGTCTGTAGAGAAGAGGCTGCTGGAATAAAGGCATCCTGTCATAAAAACAGTTCATATTGATCGACAAGGGCAAAAGGATGTCACCTGCCGTCATAAGAGGAGAATAAAGTAGGAAAGGGCCCTAAAACTGCTCAGATTTGTTCTTATTACCATCTGTGTGCTGTTCATTAGATTAAAACAGTCACTTAGTTGTTACATCCTGTTTAAAATGTCAAGCTCTCTTATAACCATTATAAAAGCCTAAGATATAACACGATAAAGAACACAGTTAATGCACTACAGAACATGATTTTGTCTACAAACTATGCCTGTCGGTCTGCAGGGGGGGGACACTACAAACGAAGTGCAGTGAGATCTGCATCAGATGGAGGGCAGAATGGAATAGCTTTCAGTAAATGTTTGTGTGGAGAAAAACAGACTTGAAAGAGAGACAGTGGCCTTGCTTTAATCGAGCCATAAGAAAAGGGGATGGAGGTGGGGGTGGGTGCAAGCAATTAGCAGGAATACCCTAGCACTGGAGTCTCTCTTTTTTATGTATTGCCCCTCTCCCATGAAAATTAAGGCATCTAATTTCTGCTGTGTGTGTGTGTGCATGTTTGTGTTAGTCGATCGGTCTCATTCACTGCTTCAAAAAATTCAAAAGAACACAAACTATTGTTACTGTAGCAAAAAGGCATAATCCTTTGACTTGGAGAGAAAAAAGTAGACGACAAAAAAACAGGCAGGAGAGGAAATGACACGGAAAGCTGTGAAAATTGGAAATTATTTACAAAGATGGGAGTAAAGAGGGAGTCCAAGTTTTAGCGATCGTTAGAACCTCTTCAAGGATGAGGTTGCAAGACTTCTGGAATAAAACTTAAAACGATTGCCTACAATGATAAATAGATGTTTCAGGGAGAGGAAAGCCAATAGGCTAAAGAAGGAACAGGAGGAACTATCATGGAAAGACAAGACCTTATATGTACCACAGACAGATGATAATATGGATAAATCCTATCGATGGCTAGAGTGGGCTGGACTGAAAGACAAAGCAGAAGCACTAATCATGGCAGCACAGAAACAGACACTCGGCACAGGTGGAATAGAGGCCAGGATCTACTGTAGATACCCCTGGCAAATCAAGGTTTGTAGTTAGCTTTAACCAATTTGTTTCTTCTGACTGGGTGTAATGCAAACATTTTCAAGGGCCCCATGCAGAATCCCAAGTTTAATCTGACACAAAATCTGAGGAGGATGCTGCTGTTGTCTTTTTTCAGGTTATCTGGAAATTAACCAGCTGATGATCTCTTATGGTTGCCACGATGTTTTGTTTCTATTATACAAATCCGGCACTCTATCTAGCCTGTTCTGTACTCTGCATTGTAGTGGAATTATCCAGAACTAAGTGCAGTACAAAGCAAGTAGACACAGTCTTCTGCTTGCGTGAAAAAAAAGTAAGAATGTGTATTATATTTAGACAAGAATCATAATCATTTTAATTACCTGTGTCTGAACCTGTGTCTGAAAATGGAGAAAACATGTTACTGTCATATACATATGACAGTAAAATGGCCTATTTAAAGCCAAGCTAAGGCATTCATCTTATAAGATAATGTGGATAAGAACAAGCTTGTATGGCGAAAAAAATACAAATACCATAAAACAAATGTTTATTAACAAAAAAAACTATTTAAGTTTAATTAAAAATCAAACTCTTACGGAAAAAAGATTAATGTGAAGAAAAAAAATCTTTGGAACACTATTTAGGGTAGAAAGGACTCATGAAAACAGGATTTAATGTTTTCAGTTTATGGTGTTCATTGTGTCAAATTCTTTATGCTTTTTCAACACAGAGTGGTTACATTACAAGATAATTTTCTTGAGTATTTAATTTATTAAAATGTACTAATGTAAAGAATTAGGGTGATTTTTTTAATAAATATTAAATGTTAATATGCAAAACTACAAGACAATTTGACATTTCTAATTTCCTAGCTAATTCATAGGTTTTTATGGACATTTTCTTATTAGTTTTTTTAAGTTAACACTGCATATTTAGGTCAATTGTGTAGTGTTAAAATGTAGAAAAACTGCACATTGTTTAATTTTTTTCTCTGGATGACCTAGTTCATTGTATCTTCCTATCCAATGCACTTGTAAAATGTCCAGGATGTTGTCAGCCCCTCCTCATACAATTGGTGGAGTTATGCAAATATAAGCACTTATAAATGAGGCATGAATAAAATGATGTTTCTGGGTGTCATGTTTTGCCTAAACAAGAATGTTTTAACGGTTCTACTAATTGAAGTGTTAAATTTGGCATTTCAATTTCACAGTTTCCACATTCTGTTTTCTTGAACTGTGATTTAATCAACACCAAAAGTAGTGTCCTAAAGTGCTTATGTTGAAAAACATGCATGGACAGTGTAAGTGTAATCTAATGAGAGACTTGCTGAGACTTGTTCTGATGGACTTGTGAAAAAACCTTATTGTAACTTTGTGGGGTTTCTTATGGCTCCTTTACAAGTTTCAGCACTTATTTTATGTTTTATTGTTGTTTGTCTAATTTCAGGATGTCGTTTAGATCTAGAAAATAAATCTGCCATTGTTTTGCTGCTTAGCTGAAAAATGATTAAAAAATAGCCCTACAACACCATGACTCTTCTTGGTGATGATACTCAAGCATTTCCACTGGCAAACTGATGTTGAAGAAATAAATACGGTCAACAACATTACAGGTGACCAGTGGGTTCACTTTAGAAATGGCTGCACGGTGGCGCAGTGGTTAGCACTGTTGCCTTGCAGCAAGAAGGTCGTGGGTTCGTATCCCGGCCCAGGGTCTTTCTGCATGGAGTTTGCATGTTCTCCCCGTGTATGCGTGGGTTCCCTCCGGGTAGTCCGGCTTCCTCCCACTGTCCAAAAACATGCATGATAGGTGAATTGATCATTCTAAATTGTCCCTAGGAATGAGTGTGAGTGTGAATGGTTGTCCGTCTCTCTTTGTGTTGGCCCTGCGACAGACTGGCGTCCTGTCCAGGGTGTACCCTGCCTTATGCCTGTTAACTGCTGGGATAGGCTCCAGCTGCCCCCGCGACCCTGAATTGGATAAGCGGCTAAGATAATGGATGGATGGATGGAATAATGTTTTGCACACCACAATAGTGTAGCAGTTTTTGATGGATGATATGTGTAATCTCTCAAGAATATTATACATTAATGGAAGTAAAGGTCCTCAAATGCTGGGTGGGAAAATGGTTTAATGGAATCTGAAAACTAAAAGTTAGAGTTTAGAAAATTTTACAAATAAATCTTTGTAGTTTGAGATGTTGGAAATGTTTAAATGCTTTTGGCATTTTTTGATAATTTGATCTTCTGTCTACCTATGGGAGCTTCTCAGTCTCTTTAGGCTGATGTGATGCTGGTTGTCCATCTACTAATGTGTATGTCATGTCATGTAAAATGTAATTGTAAAAATGTTTTTCTCAGTTATTTTTAGTCATTGCACTTTCACCACAGTGTTACGAAAAACAGACCTATAACACTATGCCAGGGACACCTAATTTAATCTCTATACCAGAGATATCAAAAAACAGATTTCTGTCACCACAACAGATAAACAAGACCTCCATCGCTATAATTCAGTTTCTATATCAGGGGGACCAATCTTCAATCAACATGAATGACAAATCTTTAAACTATTTGTCATGATTTGTTGTTAGGAAACAGAGCTAAGTTGAAAACCAAATTTCTATGACTACTTTAAAGATACAGTAGAACTGAGCATTTAAAGTATCCTCTACTTTCTGCCAACCCCAAAGCACCAATTCCCCCACCAGTACCGATTAATCATCACAGCCATGTTCTGCGCCTGTTGGTTTAACCATGGATGAAGTAATGGCTGTTATCTTCTTTTCATTGGCATTCCTTATTCCATGTTCCTTGCTGGATTTATGGAAAGACATCAACCAATATTTTATATCCATAATTACTATAATGGATAATTAAAGAATACTTGCACTGTAACGTAACTTACAAGTGTAGGGCAAAGCAACTGGACTTTTATACCTATTTTGAATTTTGCACAAATACATATACCTATTCCCCCTCAACATTTACCAATACAGATGGAATTACCAGCTGCTTTGCACACCCCTAATATATATATATATATATATATATATATATATATATATATATATATATACACACACAAGGTTAGCAATCCAGGAAATAAGGAGCAGCTGGGGATAATTACATACCTGGAGACCAACAGAGGAGAAAGCACATCTTAAAGGTGGGTCACCTGGTGCACCAAAAAACAGGGAGTGAGATGTGGTGAGGCACCTAAAAACATGAGCTGTAGTGAAGAAACCCATGATGAAAGTTTGGAGTTAGGCATCAAAGAAACCCAAGGAAGACATGGAGTTCTGCAGCAAAGGAACCCATGATCAGGCTCGAAACTGACCCCAGGACGTAGGGACAGATTGTTCCCAACCCCCTCAGAAAGTGTGTATGCCTGGAGCTGAGACAAATTTGTGTCGTTTCCCATGATTGTAGCAGATGCCTGCATTGGATGCAGATCTGCCTCAATCCTTTCGAGTAGAGCAGAAATCCGGAGTTGAGGTGGATCGTTCCTGATCTATTCAGAAGGAATAGAGTCAGCAACCCTGAGGTGGGTAGGCTTCGGCTCTGGAACTTGGCCGGGGCACCAGAACTGGAATTTGGAGGCAGCAACCTGGAGAGGGCTCATTGATCTGGAGGCTAAGAAGAGGATTGGGCTCCATGACCTGAGAGGCCATGGAGAGGAGCAGGCTCTGTGGCCTGGAAACCATGACCATGAGCATGCTCTGCCAGTTTTGGAGGAATGAAAGGACTGGCAGTAGAAGTAGGAGTGGGCCCGTCAGTGACGACGATGGCTCATACAGAGAGCGGACTGCAGGGAGGAGTTGTGGAGTCCCTCATACCTTCCAGGACTTAATCTAGGGGGACATGGCAGCAGCTCAGTACCCAAGATTATTTCTCAGCTAAGAGTGAATTTTTAGCTGCATGCCAGCAGCAGAATTCAAATAAGCTCAACATTTCTCAGAAATGTAGAAATTATAAAGTAAATGATTTGCACCGTTCAACGGCCAACATTTTTTTGCATATTCAAATTTAAAAACATTGAATTTGATGTCAAAGACATAGTAGTGACGTTATTTTTCGCACCAAGAAAGTAATGTGGCTTATATATTTTTTTCAAATGTTTTCTGTTTCGTTTACCTATCCTAACTGCTTTGTTTGTCTTTATCCAGTTATAGTTTAATTTTCTTGGTAACTTCAATATAGTCATTGGAAACACGGAGAATTATTCTGTTATTCAATGTTTTGGCAAATATAGTTTACAGGTTTGGCTGGAGTTTGAAAAATATATTTTTTGTGCTTTTGGGTGATTGGAAAATCCAACTTCAAAGACTTAGTCCTTGTGTTATTTAGAGACTACACATTTCCTGGCCTTTTTATCCATGTCTACATTCATATGGTGGTGGACGTAAGCTTATATAAGTCCTTGAGTTCATTAAGGTAATTGTTTCAGGATGGTATACAAAGCCTACAAAATGCAGATGTGCAGTACCTATGGTACTTGCACTTTAGGAAAGTACAGTGTAGCAGATATTGTATAGTGGAATTTACGATGTGTCTTTAATTACCTTTCTGACTGAAGTTCTTTAAAATTCCTTTTGAATAAAAAGAATACAAATAAAGGCCAAATGTGAGCCTGCTCCTTAAAATGTGTGTACAAGCAAGCAGAGTGGCCTGGAGCTGAGGAACAGAAGGAATTCCCTCTATGCCTGGGTTTTCTCAGCGACCACAGCTCCAGAGTATGAGTGCCAGGACAGCCTAGAGGCGTAATTAACTAACAAAAGGCCCAGCTTTCTAATCTTTGCTCACTCAGCCCTTGTAGATTCCCCTACAAACACAGCAGGGCCACCTATTAATCTCTTGCCCTCTTCACTTAAGACTCTCAGGCCACGTCCACACTAAGCCGGATAATGCTTTAAACGTATAAGTATTTAGTCTACACCCCCCTATCGTCCACACTAAGGCCGCTTTGTTTGTAGTCTGTGGCCGGATAACTATTAGCCGGGTAAGAGAGCCGTCTAACTGTTATCTCAACGGCTAAATGAACACGTCTGGACGCAACTTATCCGGTCCCCGGCTAAATCAGAGCAGCAACGTCAATCAAATGCTACGTCCTAAATTGATGACGACAACAACCCGACAGCATATAATGACAACAGCAAAGATGGAGACGAGTCTCGCTCATATCTCGCTATGCTACTTCTTCTTTTGCAAATTCAGACGTTTGCTAAGTTAACCCTAACCTACTTGCGGATGAGAAGGCGACACAGGAGGCGCCGACGGCGACATAGATTATACGCGTCAATCTGTGTTGTTTTTGTTTTTCCCCGTGCATGCCCAGTACATGCATAGGCAGGCATTGGATTGCGCAATCATGGGACCTTAAACGGACCGTAAACGAGGCGTAAATGCTCGTGTTGAGTGGATAACATTAGACGTCTAACTCCCCGTATAACCTTATCCGGCTTAGTGTGGACGTAGCCTCAGCCTCACCTCTCCAGTAAATTCCAGGGTTTGTCCTTCCTGGGGTTTCTGGCGTCTGTCTCCCATGTACCTGCAGAAGATTGGTTATTGTGGGGGGAAGAAGGTTGTAACCACTCTCAATTTTAGTTTTAGAATTTGAAACATAAAAAAAAAATTGTTCAACCTAATAAATTGTATTATCCGAAATTAATGACTTCTAGAAATAAAATAAAGGAGAACTTATTGGAGCTTTGAATGAACACCGGGTGGATTTTAAGGGAAACTGGGGGACATATGCGGTAGGTATGACAGGGTAAGGACCAATTAACCATGAAACCAGGCGAAGATCTGTGTTGTTGTTCCATCCATCCTTGGGTGAGGTCACTCATAGGTTTCTGAATAGCAAAAAATTAAGCCAACTGGGCGGTTCCCACTGCTGACATCTTGTCTGCTTCACTCGCCTCGTCGCTCTAAGAAAATACAAAAATGGGCAAAGGGATGGAACTGACAGTCGTGCTGTGAGGGTGGTTGTGGAGGATTGACCCTCAGAACCATGTAGCTACAAGCTAGTCAGAAGTTAGTTTGGAGCTAACTGAAGCTAATGTAGGCTGCAGCCGGTTTCAGCCAGAAGAGCGTGGATGAGAGATTATTGCCCCTTTTCCACTGGATTCATTTTAGACCTGAACAGGTCAGGTCATTGCAGCCTTGAATGGGATTGTTGTTTCCTCTCAGAAGAACAGTAGAGGGCGAGGACATGGGCGGGCTTAGCCCAACAAAAGCTTCAGCAAAAATCTGTCACAAAGTCATCAGTACAACACAGATCCTCTCAAAAGTTAAAAGACTCACTTCACGTCTCTCAGACACCGATCCATACATGCCTCCATCTCCTGATCTGTGTTCCTCATGCCAGTACTGCCGCACAACATGATGATGCCACCCCATGCTTTACAGTTGGGATGGTAGTCCCAGGTTTACAAGCACCCTTTTTTTCCTTCAAACATTGGAAGAAGTTTCATCAGACCACTTCACATATCCTAGAAAATGATGGTATTTGTCCCTGTTTTTATTTGCAAACTGAAATCTGGTTATTTCATGTTTCTTTAGAATTAATGGCTTCCTCCTCGCTGAGTGGCCTTTCAGCCCATGTCCATGCCGGATATGCTTCATTGTGGATAATGACACTGTTTTACAAGCTTTAACTGCACCCCCAACCCCAGATTGGAATGTTTGGACATTCCTATCTATACATACATATAATTTATTTATGCAGCTCAACAATTTTCTTCCAAATGTCTTGGATATTTTTTGACTTTCATGTCCAAAAACAAAGCTTGACATGTGGCCTTAAAATACATCTACAGGTGTGCCTCAGATTAACTCAAATGTGTCAGTTAAAATATCAAAAGCTTCCAAAGCATCGTCATCAAAGCACTGCCTAATAGTTTAAAGAGATAGTAATCATTTTTTTTATAAACTTCTTAATTTGAAGACATTAATAAAAATTCAGACTTATTTTTGTAGCAGCACTTCAAAAGGAGAAAATGTTACTGTAAATAGCTGCACATGTTCATGTCTTATTACATCCATTCAGTATATTCAATGCTGGAGGTTAAAATGTGGTTAGTGATGTCACAATCAACCAGCTTGGATTGGCGGGATAGTCGCTGATCCTATTTTTGACGCAAGTTCAGTTGCGGGAGACTGAGACAAATGTAGAAGAAAGAGAAGTCTGGGTGCAACAATTAGATTTTGCTTCTGTCCATATATTCCCCCAATGCTGGCTTGAGTGTAACCCGTTCTGTTTTCTCTCTGTTTCATGCTTACATAGCAGAGATTCGGGTTTGATGTTAAGGATCAAACATGTTTTTGGTGTTTAGATCCAAGTACGATTCAAACGATGATGAGGTGACATTTTTTATACTCAAATGATACATTTTCTACTAAAGCATCAACATGCATCACCATTCTCTGTAACAACACTTCAAACAAACACCACCAGGCCAATCAGTGGCTACCACTGCTAGCTAGAAGTGAGAGTGACATGACTTTACAGGACCAATCAGTCTGTAGGTGGGTATGTTGGGGTGGCTCGACCCATACAAAGATGGCGGAAACGTGCTACACAGGGGCTGACCCCAACCATTTCGGACCAATTCGATTCAAGTGGGAAAGGAAGGGTTGGTGGTCTGTCAAGTTCCCCCATCATTACATATTTAAAATACTAAAGGCATATCAGGTAATTAAAAAAGTAAGGTGCTAAACAAAATAAAATGTCCCTCTTAGTTTGTCAAAAAGAATCAACCCTTCCATAGAACTCTTTCTCAAATTAAATATATCAAGATATCAGGGATCAAAATGTAATGAAAAACAATTTACATTTCATTTTTTGTTGATGTGTCATAGATGTAACAAAGGTCCTGCCTGCAGGTTGATAAGACAATCTTAGTGGATTTATTTTTGTTGTTCTTAACTCTGGATTTTAAGCAAATATTTCTGTTAAAAGGCTAGGAATGCTCTGATGACAGCGTCTCAAATTGGAAACTTTTATTACTATCATTAGCTATGGTCTACTGGCAAATTAAACACATTGTTCTTGGACTGGTTGGATCGAGAATTAATGCAAATTGTTCTGTCCATTTGTCTTTGAATTGTCAATTTTCAATGTCCACTTTTCCTTTCGCAGTGAATTTGGAACACGTAATTTTCACCCAATCTAAGCCTCTACTGCCGGGGAAGTATCAATCAGCAAACCACTCCAAAAGTGAAAGTAAAAACGTGCCGCTCATGCTACAACAGTAATTTCTGTGTGACACTATGACAGGCTGTCTGTGCGCCGTTGGCATCTTTCTGCTATTGTGGAAACACATCAAATGCAATGCCATAACACTTCGGTATGGAAACATGGAATATAGCAGAAGAAAAACAGCTTGGGGGCCACAAATATGTGGCTTTCGGGCAGGATGCCTTTTGATGAAAAGGGATTCTAAATTATGTAGTGGCTGAAATCTGTGTACTTACTGGGTATCTTCCAAAAGACAGTGGTTAGATTGGACTTTATTCAGGGGTATCCAGCTGAAAGGGGCTGAATACATGTCAACCTTTTAGAATTGTCTTTTTTTTTTCATATTTGAGAACTATGTATATTTTTCCTTCAGCTATGCAGTCGCTCTACTTTGTGCTGGTCTATTCATCGGTTTAATTTTAATATACATTAAAGTTTAGGGCTGTAACATTACAACATGTGAAAAAGTTAAACGGTTTATGAATATTTGCAAGGCGCTGTTTATAAACTGAAATAGTTTATTGTTACCAATTACAACATATATTTGACATAAGTGAGAAGGACATCCATTCTTAATTTACGCTTACCAGAGGAGCTGGGATTCTTTATTACACACCTTTATAAACTTTTTATAACACCAGGCTAATTTAAGGCTTCGACCCTTTAATGAAGAAAGATGACAAATGTGACAGAACTCAGATGTGATCAGAACCAGTAGTTTTCGATTTTAGCAAGAGGATGTTTAATGTCTTGTTTATTCAAGAGAAAATAGCTTTAACCCAGAATTCCAAGACTATCTCCCTTTCTTAAAAGGGAGATATTAAAACTTAGAGACAATCCCCTTACCCCTTTGGGCTTTTGAGCAACAAACTAAATTCCCCATTGCCTTTATTTTCACTACATAGTAAGGAACCAGAAAAATGTTTTTAATTAAGGACACTTAGGCAAGGAGGATTCATATAAACAGTTTTTCCAAAATCAAAAATATGATTGGATCATTTGTTTAATGAAAAACTTAATTAAATGAGATGCAGGATATATTAAAAACCAGTATAAATACAATAAGTATTCAAACAAAGGCAAAAATCTCAACAATATTTAATTACCAAACCCAGAAATATCCTTCAAGACAGCTCCCTCTAAAAACTTTCCTCTAAAAGTGCATTCTAAGCTTTTTTTATGGCTAAACTACTTGGTTATCTTAAAATGAGGGACTTTATGCTAAATCATTACTATGAGAAAGCAAAGCAAACTCTCTTTGAAGAAAAAAAGGAGTGGTTGAGGCGTCTGACATCCACAACGCTTTATTTGGACTTCTTTCACATTTCCAGGCCTTCGACTTAATTTCGCTTTCTTTGTGAAAGCAGGTGGAAGTGGCCTGCCCCTCGTGGCTCTTCCCTGATGACTCCTCTTCTTTGGCCTCGACCTAGGCCAGGAAAGTATGTAGAATTTCCGCCACTTTGGACCTGAAATCTCAGGAATTGAACTCGTATGCACCACAGCTGCAGGGATGGCCTGTGACATTACAGTTCCACAGTTCTTCTCCAGTATTCTATGCCCCCTCTCTGAGATTGATAAAGGGAGTATGAATTGTAGCCTCTAGTAGAGCCAGTGGTATTTGACTTAAAATTTGTTGACCTTAAGAGGAGGATGTTGGCTGCTCATAACTACTCCAACTATGCCTCTGCAAAACCTGCAATAATAACTAAGAGGAAATATGAACTTTGTGTAGGGAAATGTGATGTTGGAGTATTTTCCTGTATGATAACAAAAGTCGTTCTGCACAATGTTTGTATTTATTAAATTTTATTTAATTTCGTTTAACAAGAATTGGAGATGTGACTCTTAGTTATTTAGTTATTTTACCGACTGTTTGCTAAGTGCTTTCAGCAATGATATGAATAATAAGTAAGAGCTTGTTGTCACAAAGTATTTAGTCGTGCTGGTACTTTGTTACTGGGAAGAGGGAAAACAGAGATGATTTGAAATGTAAGAGCAAGTGTACCCCTATAGGTCTCTACAGAAAATGACTTCTTTTCAGTGTGATGTTCTTTCTATCTTTTATCATGGTTACACATTTCTCCTGATATTTATCTGCTTTTCAAAATCTATCAAAACGACCATACGTTGTGCATGTTTTAGTGAGAAAACGTATAAAGTCAAATTTATTTTCTCTGCTAAAAAACCTCTATCTCTTTATCTTTCTGAATCACTTGTCAGGCTGAAGCACTCTCAAGCTGTTGCAAAACCACAAGTGGTTGGGTGTGTTTCAGTCTTTGAAGTTGGTGCTACAAATATACGTAAATATATATGCCATAGCGGTTAATTTATATGGTTGTTTAATGCTCGGTGTTGGGATGTTAATCAAAGAATAAAATAACAAAAACTGTTACAAAACCACAAACGTCCTTTTCCCCCATCTAGGATTGAAATAATATTTAGATTGATCAACAAGAAGAGTTGGCTATTCTGAATGTTAAGACACACAATCAAGACTTATTTGGATCATATTTTGATTTGCTTCTGAATATTTATGGTAGTCATGAAAAGATTGGTTCTGATACTAACACTTCCCACACCCCACATGCTGTGAATGCAAAGAGATGCATGTTCTAGGCTAACCAGTTTAGACTTCCTGCCTACATATCAGCAGCTTCCTCTTTCTCAAATATGTTATCATGCATCTTTCTGCATGAGGTTGTCTGATGTTTCACTTGCAGGAAGAGTTGCTTTGTTGATCGCTGATGATTAGCAATCATTTCTATGTGCCCCCTCATTAAGGAAACATTCCTCACTGAAGGATTGCAACTTCAAGAATGTTTCCATTTTCAAAACAGCCTCCCTGAATTACACATTAGATTTGGTTATTTGCATTTTTAAATTTGTAACACTTTGAACTAAGGTTACAATTAGTGTATCAATAAAAAAGCAATGTATAGTTCAAGCAATGTGGCAAATTTTATTGATGAATGTTTAGTGTATGCAGGGTAAATAAAATGAGTATGCTGTTTTGTAAATCATGTCTATAAATGGGTTTCTTTATGTGCCATCAGGTAAAGACATGAAGAAGTACTTAATCATCTAAAAATAGTTATTTTAAAATTAGACCAAAGGAAATATTCTCGGGCACAAGCCTTGCAATGTGTTTGTCATTAAACATGTCTGCTTTGATGTGCAGTGCTTCTGCAGTGCATGGATTGAGTTCATGCTTCCTATAAGACTTACTGTAAACTAGAAAGCTTTCCTGTTTGTAATCCTGGGGCACCGTCGCATGTGAAAACACTGACAAAGCGAATAGGTGTTGAATTGCAATGTAGTCGTGTTTTTGCATACATAGGTAAAATGCAGTTGGTTTACTTGATCTGGTTTTCTCATTGTCCTAATATATTTTGCAAATCAGTTATTCAGTATGGTTATATAGGTATATGCTAGAAGTCTAGCTATGAAGCTAAGAAGGGAAGTCTGGGTCTCTCTGCTTAAGCTACTGCCCCACGACCCGATCCTGGATAAGCGAAAGAAGATGGATGGATGGATGGATGGACGGTCTAGCTATGAATGCATGAGTGAAAATATACACATTGTGTTCTGTCCCTTCCAGATTGTATCGTATAGTTTACTAATTAAAAAGTCAGCGTAGTTTAACTCATAAGTTTCTGAATTTAATTCATCATACACATCACAAAATGTCTTCCTCAGAGTCCCTGCACTTAAAACTATACAGTGGGGCAAAAAAGTACTTTGCAGCCATTGATTGTTCAAGTTGCCCCAGTTACACAGATTAGAGGTCTGCAATTCTTCATCATATGTAGTCTACACTTAAACTGTGAGAAAAAGAATGTAAAAAAAATATGAGGAAGTCATATTGTTAAATAATTTATTTGTGTAATGGAGCAGAAAATAAGTATTTGATCAGTAAAAACAAGTTCACCTCAATACTTTGTAATGTATCTTTAGTTACCAATGACAAGGGACAAACCTGTCCCTTGTCATTGACCTACCTTTCCTATAGGTCTTTACCAGGTTTGCACAAACTGTAGCTGGTATTTTTGCCCATACTTCCATGAAGATTTCCCGAGAGCTCTGAGGTTTGGGGGCTGTTGCTGGGCAACATGGGCTTTCAACTCCCTCCACAGATTCACTATTGGAGTGAGGTCTGGAGACTGGTTAGGCAACTACAGAACCTTGAAATGTTATTTTTTTACGTAGCCACTCGTTCTTGCCCTGGCGATGTGTTTGGGATCAGTTTAATGCTGGAAGATTCAGCCACATTTCACTGATGGAAGAGGGTTTTTCTCCAAAATCTCACTTTATATGGCCCCATTTATCCTTTGCTAATACTGATCAGTTGTCCTGTCCTCTTTGCAGAAAATTAGCCCCAGACCATAATGTTTCCACCCACATGCCTCACAGTGGGTATGGTGTTTTTGGAATACAACTCAGCATTCTTCCCCTCTCCAACCACGGCGAGTTTTTACTGTATACCAAAGACTTTTATTTTGAGTCTCATCTTACCACATGACATTTTTCAAATCATCCTCTGGATCATCAAGATGGCCTCTGGCATCTTTAGACGGGCTTGGATATGAGGTCCAGACACTGTGGTCGCAAATGTTCATTCCAGATGCACAATTCCCTAAACCATGCTATCATAATTGGAGCCTGATGAATCCTGGCATTGTCATCTTAGAATATGGCCATGTATCAGGGAAGATAAATCCATTGATGGAGTAACTTGGCCATTCTGTTTATTAAGGTGGTCAAATGACCTCATAATGTTGATGAACCTAGACCTGACCAACTACAGGAACCCCAGATCATAGAACTGCTCCCACATGCTGGCATAGTAGCTTTTTTGCATCATTTTATTTGCCTCTCTTCTTACCCCGATGTGTCCATCACTCTGGAAGAAGATAAACCTGGACAAAACCGATCACATGTATTTAATTACTAATTAATAATTACTCAATTTCCCTCTGGGATCAAAACATATTTTTGATTTGAATTAGGGATGTCCTAATCAGGCTTTTTGGCCCTCTAGTCAGATTCATTTGATTTTGAGTATCTACCAATACGGAGTCCCGATCCGATACTTCCATAATGCATAAAAAAATAAAAATAAAGAATAGCGAAGAAACTGATGCAGGATGTTCCTTATTTTTATTACATGTATGTTATTTTAACATTTAAAAACTCTGTTAACAAACACATCACTTCTGGGAGGTAGCTTGAACAATCAAGCAATAACATAAATCCTTCTGACTTTTGTGCAACTGTATATATAAAAGTGTAAAATAAAAACAAATAGTGCCTCAACTTAAATAACCTTAATAATGAGAATATGAATATGAAAATGTTCCTCTTTCTGCCGGCTGTCAGCCCGCTCTCTGCCAAAGACCAGCCACTTATGAGCCACGTGTCTGCTAATTCCAACGTATGTAGACATGCCCATGTTCCTAGGTCCAGTGTGTAACTGCAGGATTTCACCACAAGATGTCTCTTCACTACACTTCGTGGTTTTCGACACACTTGCAGTAATCAAAGTCAAAGTCAAAGTCAGCTTTATTGTCAATTTCTTCACATGTTCCAGACATACAAAGAGATCGAAATTACGTTTCTCACTATCCCACGGTGAAGACAAGACATATTTTACTAATTTAAGTCCACAGACAACATAACATTCAAGTAAACAAAAAAGTAAGTAAATAAGTAAATATGAGGGCACATATAATAATGGAAAAAAAAATAAGAGCAGCAAAATTTTGTTGAAATTGTGCATAGACAGTCATTAGTTCTGTTTTGACCTGAGTAATAAAGAAAGTGGCATAGTGGTGCAAGTTATGTAAGAGCAGCAGAAGTGTTGTGTTTTCAGGACAACAACACCAAGTTGTAAAGTGTACAAGTGTGCAAGTGTTCAAGTGTGCAGGTGGAGTAGTGCAGACGGCCATTGTGGATCCAATGTCCAGGATGTTATGTAGCTGAGGGTGGAGGGGGGAGAGGAGGGAGAGAGTTCAGCATCCTTACAGCTTGGTGTATGAAGCTGTTGGTGAGTCTGGTAGTGCGGGAGCGCAGGCTTCTGTACCTCTTCCCAGAGGGCAGTAGATCAAACAGATTGTGAGTGGGGTGACTTGCATCACTCACAATTTTGGTCGCCTTGCGGGTGAGGTGGGTGGTGTAAATGTCCTTCAGGGAGGGGAGTGAAGCACCAATGATCCTTCCGGCTGTGTTCACTATGCTCTGCAGGGCTTTCCTGTTGTATTCAGTGCAGCTTCCGCCCCACACAGCGATACAGCTGGAGAGGATGCTCTCAATGGTGCCTCGGTAGAATGTGGTCATGATGGCTGGTGGAGCACTTGCTCGCCTGAGTTTCCGCAGGAAGTACAGGCGGCGCTGAGCTCTCTTCGCCAGTGATGCAGTGTTGGTGGTCCAGGAGAGGTCTTCACTGATGTGCACCCCCAGGAATTTGGTGCTGCTCGCTCTCTCCACCACAGCACCGTCGATGGTCAGTGGCAGGTGTTGGGTGTGACCTCTCCGGAAGTCAACAACAACCTCTTTGGTCTTGCTGACGTTCAGCAGGAGGTTGTTGTCCCTGCACCACGTGGTCAGATGGTCGACCTCCAACCTGTATTGAGTCTCGTCGCCCTTGGTGATGAGACCCACCAGAGTTGTGTCGTCAGCAAATTTCACTATGTGATTGTTGCTGTAGGTTGCAGTGCAGTCATGCGTCAGCAGGGTGAAGAGCAGCGGACTGAGCACGCAGCCTTGGGGGGCCCCTGTGCTCAGTGTGATGCTGCTTGAGGTATTGTTGCCAACACGTACTACTTGGGGCCTCTGACAGAGGAAGTCCAGTAGCCAGTTGCAGAGGTAGGTACTGAGTCCCAGTTTGCCGAGTTTGCAGATGAGTTGTTGTGGTATTATGGTATTGAATGCAGAACTGAAGTCTATAAACAGCAATCTCACATATGAGTCTCTTTTTTCCAGGTGGGTGAGGGCTGGGTGGAGGGCAGAGCAGATTGCATCCTCTGTAGACCGCTTGGCTCGGTATGCAAACTGGAAGGGGTCCAGGGTGGGGGGGAGAGTGGCTTTGATATGTGACATGACAAGCCGCTCAAAGCACTTCATGATGATGGGTGTCAGTGCCACAGGGCGGTAGTCATTGAAGCAGGATGGAGCAGTTTTCTTCGGCACAGGTATGATGGTGGCAGCTTTGAAACATGATGGGACGATGGTTTGCTTCAGGGAAGTGTTAAAGATGTCTGTGAAGACATCCTTAAGCTCCCCTGCGCAGTCCTTCAGCGCACGACCTGGGATGTTGTCTGGACCTGTTGCCTTACGGGTGTTGATAGCAGCAAGTGTCCTCTTCACGCTGTCGGCAGAGAGGCACAGGGGCTGCTCATGTAGAGGGGGATGGGTCTTCTGTGGGCAGGTGCTGTTTTGTGCTTCAAAGCGAGCAAAGAAGCGGTTCAGGTTGTTGAGCAGAGGGATGTTGCTCTCACAGCTCTGTGGCGCGGGCTTGTAGTCCGTGAGGGCCTGAATGCCCTGCCATAGGCTTTGTGAGTTCCTGCTGTCTTTGAAGTGGGTGGTTATCTTGTGAGTGTATTCCTTTTTTGCTTCCTTGATGCCACGGGACAGGTTGGCTCTCGCTGTTTTCATGCCAGCTTCATCCCCAGCTCTGTAGGCTTTGTCTCTGGCCCTCAGCAGCCTGAGGACATCCCCTGTCAGCCATGGCTTCCAATTTGCCCGAGTGATGATGTCTTTTGTGTGGGTCACATCATCGATGCACTTGGTGATGTAAGAGGTTACAGTGTCTGTATACTCCTCTATGTCTGTCCGGTTGTTGTAGGTGGCTGCCTGCTTAAACATTTCCCAGTCTGTTGTGTCAAAGCAGTCTTGAAGAGCATCGGAGGCTCCCTCAGGCCACACTTTTACCTGCTTACGAACCGGTTTGTTCGCTTTTACCCTTTGTCTGTATGCGGGCATTAGCATAACAGTGATATGGTCTGAAAGTCCAATGTGGGGGACGGGGGTGGCTTTGTATGCTCCTTTGTGTGTAGTGTAGACCAGGTCCAGGATGTTATCTCCTCTTGTTGGAAAATCAACATGCTGGTGTAGCTTTGGAAGTACAGTGTTTAGATCAGCATGGTTAAAATCTCCAGTGAAGATGGTGAAACCGTCTGTTGTTCACTGACAGCCTGGTACAGTTCACTAAGAGCCGCGTTCTTATCGCTGTTGTTGTTGGTAGGCGGGATGTATACTGCGACTAGCAGAATCGCAGTAATTTCCCTTGGCAAGTAAAAAGGACGGCACTTTATGATCATAAACTCTGCCAGTGGTGAGCAGTGTTTGCATACTACAACAGTGTCCCGGCACCATTCGTCACGGATGTAAACACAGATTCCTCCTCCTCGTGATTTACCTCCCTTTACAATGGCCCTGTCTGCTCGATAGCATGCTAGCTGCTCCAGTTGTACAGCAGAGTCCGGAATGTTGTCATTTAACCAAGTCTCAGTGAAGACGAGCACACAGCAGTTACTTACTGTCCGTTTCGTTGATCTCAGCAGTCGTATGTGATCCATTTTGTTGTCCAGTGATCGTACATTTGCCAGGAGAATGGATGGTATGGCTGGGCGAGTTGGGCTGGCCGCTAGCCTGACCCGGACGCCTCCGCGCTTGCCCCTCTTCTGCTTCCTCGCACACCGCTTCCGATGCTTTCTTTCCGGGGGAGGAGTAGCAGGCGAGTCCGGTGTTGTTGCAGGCCGGAGTAGTCCGAGTTCCTTTAGCGTCTCTGTTGCAAAGTCCAGAACGCTGCAAAACTTGCTTTTGCAGATGTCAATTAAAAACTGCCTGCTGTACTTGTAGTACGACGTAGTAAGACGAGACGAACACGTAAAACTTTCGGACAAACACTTTTTAAACGAACAAGACACCGTACGGTTGGGACAGAGAGAGGTCGCTGCGTGTGTACGCGCCGCCATCTTAGCTTAGTGTATAGTGTGTTCTCAGATTCAAGAACTCAGGCGTTTGGTAAAGTATTTCAAACCTGACCCAAGCAATAAAATGTTGTTCTTGGAATACTGGAGACTTGTACTTGATCCAAACTACCTAATGTGCTTTAATAAAGCTGTTCTATGCATCAACAGTAAGAAAAAATAATATGTTAAAATAACCAATCTAAAATATTTTCGGCTACAGGCTATGCAATTTTACCAGTTGCGCCACAATCCATGCATCATTTGTCCTTTCCATTTTTATTTCGCAAACTCAGATCAAAAATACAAAGTTGAAAAAGGGGCTGTATGACAATTTGTTTTTAATATTTGCTGGGAAATACGTGACCCGCAAATTATTCTGCATGCAAAAACGTTTGCAATACCATGGCAACGCTGGAACCAATCTCCGCATTACTTATAGGGTTTCTCAAAGCCGTTGAGATGGATCAAGGTAGGCTATTGTGTGTAAGTTGTATGAAGTGTGAGTCTCGTGGCCAACACAAAGATGTCATCATGCATTATTTCTGCTATTTGCGCTGTTCACAAGTTTTCCCTTTCCTGGTTTCATACGCGTCATTGAACAACCAATCACACTGCTGTCCGTGTATTTACTCATGCAGAGGAAATTACGTTTTCCATAGCAACGGGACGTCACTCTTAGCTACTCTTCTCCTACATAAAAGTAGCTCTTACTGTGTTTGTGAATAGGTTTTAGACGACAATTCCTACGTAAGACCTTTTAGCGCGAGTTAGGAGTAACACCTAGCGGTAAGATAAGAGTCTTTGTGAATACGGCCCCAGCATCCTCCATTAAGTAGTATAAGCTATAACAACACTTAATTTCCCTTGGAAATCAAAGTATTTTTTAATTGATTTGAATCACACTGTCAGAAGTATCATGAAATGGAATATGCAAATAAATACATCTTTTCTGCAGAAAGACTCATAAAGTTAGGGCTTTTCCTCACCTTTAAAGTGGGAACCTAATACTCGGTTGTGTAAAATACTAATTCTAATAAATATAAATACTCATCAAAGTGTAACATTAAACTTCTTTATTGTATAAGGATATATCAAAACAGGTAAAGAATCAGCTGCTTTCAAGTCATACATTTACTCTTCAAGATAGAAACCATAGAATTAAGTCATATTATGCAATTCAAAGATAAATGTTATGTAAATTTAAGTTATTTTTATTTATATTATGATTATCTCATCTATTTATCAAAGATGTATAGTCTGATGGAGTCAGTTACTCAATTTCACTCATATCTGTAGACTATTTTGAACATTCAACTGATTCATAACCCGAGTAGAACAGTGTTATTTTTTAGATGTACATTTATTATTTTGATTGTAATTGTGTTGTTTCAGCAGAGCAGTGAGTACTTAATTGTGCGCTTTTTACTTGTCTTGCTTTATACCCTTTCTTTTTGAATATGAATTTCAGTTCGTCCTGCCTCGATGAGGATTTCTGTCGGTGACAGGATAAAATAAGTCCTCTAGTTGCCCTAGCTGCCCTTCATAAAGACATTTGATACGGCTAATGTCTTTATAAACAACCCAAAACATTAAAGTACATCTAAAAATAGTGTAGGTTTACTGTTTCCTCATGTCTTACAAGGTGCTCACATTCCGTTTTGCTACCTTACTAAGAAGCAGACATGACATTTAACAATATTTTGTGATGGAATAAATATGCTGTTTAAATTAAAATAAAAAAGAGAGAAACTAAATGGGTTTTACAGTCTTAAATACACAACTAAGAAACATTAAAATAGTTCGAAGTTACTGGCTAATAAGCAAACTTGGAAGCAAAAGGAGGCGTTGCCTGGCGAACCAAGGTATGTGCAGGGGGACGGCATGACGGCGTCAATACTTCCTTGCTATTCCAACTCATTATGGAGGTGTGGCTGAGACTGGGATTGTTTTATACTCCACAGCGGCAGGATGGATGTCATCAGAAATAGACGCTGACATCTAAAGTAACGGTGCTTACACACCAAACGTGATAGAACCAACTAAAAAGCTTGACATGCCCCCAGCTGGTCGCCATAACATTCGCAACTTGAAGCGTGTCCCAAGCGAACTGGCCGCGCTTTAAAATATGCCATTTTCACGCACGTGAACCGGAAATGTCAACGTATCCTTGCCAGGACCGCTGCGCTGCCCTCCTCCTCCTCCCTCCCTTCCCTTGTAACCTGAAGAGTTTTTGATATAAAATGTATATTTCTACTAAAATGTTCTAAAAAAGCAGAAATGATTAATATACATGTACACATGAAGAGACATACCATATTTGAGCATAATTTAACAGTTTCTGTTAAATCTAAGATGTTTTTGTTTAAATTTTGTGATTTATTTTTTTATTTTTACTGCCATTACATTTTTCATTCAAATTATTCTTACCCTGCTTGAATATCCATCCATCCATCCATTTTCTGAACGGCTTTTTCCTCAATGGGTCGCAGGGGTGCTGGTGCCTATCTCCAGCTGTCAACGGGCGAGAGGCGGGGTACACCCTGAACAGGTCGCCAGTCCTGCTTGAATATTTATGTTTAATTTGTATTACTAATGCATCAGTTTATCGCTGTTTTACTGTTATACATATCAATCCTATTTGCCAGCAAGAGTCCATTAGTAAGGTTTTGGCCTCTATTGTGATTGTGTTTGACACTTCTGCACTTTAGAATATAAACCTTTAACTCATACATTTTCAAAAAGCTGCCAGCACTTGTAAATCCAGCATGTTTCATGACAGAAAGAGGTTAAAAGCTTAGTAGGATAAAACAGAGCAATTTGGTATAGCTGTTGTCTGACTTCATTTTTAAACAGCTGACAGATACTGAAAATAGGAATGTTTTTCTTTAAGATTTACGTCAACACTAAATTGCCATTAGCACAATTTGGGTTACATAGGTATCACTGATAGGTAACCAAAAACTCAAAAAATAAATTTTCCTAATTTGAATCCCATATCTAAATAGGACGTTTAGTCATCCTGTCCTGCCACACTTTTTGAGGTTTTTAATACAAGTTATCAAATCAAATTGCAGAAATAAATTTTGCTCTGCATGTAATTTCAGAGGTCAACAGAGTGATTCAACTGGAAGACATTCTGTTGATTCTTGGTTTTGGAACTCTTTGCTATGTTAAGGAAAGTAAAGTAAAGTCCTCTGACCCCTTACATCAGTTTCCTTCTCCAACATGAGCTCACAGTGTCTCAGTAACCCTCAAAGTATCCCAGCTTCATATCTGCCATGCCTTCCTAAGCAATCCACATGCTTCATACATCCATGGTTACAAACACTCCAAAATGTTGTACTCCGAATTACTTCACTGATTTGTAATCAATCAAATCAGATTATAGGTTTAATTTCAAACCTGAGATATAATACACCATTTTAAAAAAACACTACACTTGCAAATGATTGTTTGCCTGAAGACAGGATCACTAAGGATTATCACTGACTATTTTCATAGAGTCAAGACCTTGATTGATGAAAACAATGTTGTATACGTGTGTTGTATACATTTTGCTTTTCTTACAAGTAATGAAGTTCTTGCATTCTTTCTAATGGTTTAACTTAGTTTTTTTAATCTCTAATTAAGTCACATTTACGTTGTGCTCACTCCTATTAAGAAGGTTTAAAATTAGTTGTTTTGAATATTAAAGCCTAATCTGTGTTAGATTATAGGTGTTGCAAGAAAAACATGCACACAATTTATCTACTGATGTTTCTTCTTTTGAATTTGAAGGTAGGTTGAAGGAATGCTGCTGTGGTATTTTGGCAGACCAGTTTTATCCTGCAGTAGGCTGGTTAGTGTGGGACAAAAACTTTGCAATGAAGTACAACATTAGCTGAGTTATCTTAAAGCAACATCCTTAAAGCAATGGAGTTCTTCTTCTGGCATAAAAACAGATGCTGAACTGCCCAGATTCTGAGCCGAATCAAGGAGGGATTTTAAAATGGTACCTGCTACCAGCTTCCACTCGTATTCATGTTTGAGGTTGTGAGGGCTGTATTTCACTGCTGTCTGGACTGAGGTCTCGTGAGCTGGTAAAACTTGAATGCCTTCTGGAGAGGAAAAAATAGCAATATTGAGCTTGCACATCAGGTTTCTTCCTAATAAATTTCCAGGACATTGTTGAGAAATTAGAAAACCGTGTTTAAAACTAGGCCCATCTCCCAGGAGACAGTGAAGAGGGCAACTAAAACGTTCCCGCACCACCTGGCCAGAAGTATATACAGACAAAACATGGTTCCCGCTCATATTTGGGGCTGGTAACACAGTGTGTTTTAACACGCAGTGAGTGGCACCCCAAGTCCACGGTGAACTCGACTGGTGTTCCTGAAACACTTAGAGATAGAGTAGTTAAGGCTTTGTATGCTTCAGATGTTAGATAAGTATGCGTACCAGTTGGTGTTTTTTGGCGTTTAAAAAAAAATATTTTATGGCTTCTGTAATCAAAGTGTTAGGGATAGTTGGGTTAGTGCAAAAAGCAGATTAAGCAGACTGTTAAAGGACAATTCCATGTTTGTTTTTTCATCAGTCCTATGAAAATATGTATTACATCCAAATCGACCCAGAAGACAATCAAGAAGCACTTCGAGGCGTTCGTAAATCCAAGGGGAATATCAACATGGTAAAATTACGGTGTTTTTGGGCAGATTAAACCTTATTACAAGCGGAATTTGGCCTGCCCATATCATTCCCATTCTACAGATGTCCGCTGATGGAGGAAGTAAATTTATATACTGCTGGGTTCTATATACTTCTCATGGTTCTAAATTGCTTGATGCAACATTGACTCTTCTTTACTGCTCTTATTGGGAGCACATAACAATTGCTGTAAGTTAAACAATAGGTTGAGATTTTTTTTTTTTTTGTCACGGAGTATGGCTGATATATTACGAAGAAAAATTATGACCTTAAGCTAGAAGCGAATGGAATCACTCATAGCTTTTCATAGCACATTGGGTCTAGCAATTACTTCCATGTTCGTTTAAGTTGATTGATTTTTTTGGTTGGGGAAAGTTCACAATGAATTGGACATGAATGCTTCCTAAACTGCTGCACTTCAGTATACCAGCACAATCAGTAATGTTAGATATAGTTTAGACAGTTTTCCCTTTTTTGTATGGAATTAAAAATCTTTCCTTAATCAAACACCTTGTTTTGTTTCTGTTTTGCACCAGTTTGTTTTTATGACAAGAGCATAAACTTAAAATACAAGTTCAAAGTTAAAATTTAAATGTGCATGAGTGTCCTTTACTACCACAAATAAAGGAAAAACGTAATTCACATGACACTGCTCACGAAACATAGATTCCTATTAACATGTTCTCAACCTAAAGGGAGTAATCATAAACTATATTTTTTCTGTCCTTAGCTTTAACAAATTGTTTTTAGCTGTTTTGGGACAGTTAAAAATATCATGATTGGGTAGCTATTGAAAATGTACTTGATAATTATGGATGTAATCATACACCATTTCAGTCATGATAATTACCAGTGCTCACTAAAAATTAGGCATGTTTGGCTTTCGGCTTCAAATTTTTGCAACAATGATACAAGATCATGAAAGAAGGGCATTTAAGCAGTAATGGGGACTTTCTCGTTTAAATATATCATGTGCCCTTAATCAACTCCAGCTTAACAATGATGTTTCCTTCTTTTCACAAGTCAACTTTAGTGTCAGCTGAGGCATGGCATCCCACTTACCTTAAACGATGGTCCTTGGGGCAATAAGTTTTTGGGGTAAAGAATTACAAGCCTCTACACAGCAAATTACCTGACACATGAGGTTTTGTATTGGATTCAGAAAGTGCAGGCAGCTCCATTGTAGGTACCCCAGTCTCCAGCAGCCATTCCCTAATTATGTGACCTTGATGAGCTGAAGCAAGGTCATTAATGGAAATAGAATTAGGTCTGTGTTTTTCAGGCAGGAAGGGTTTGTCACAAAGTGTAAGATGTATGTTTATTGACTAGACACACTGTACCATTCCACAACTTCATTGATGTGTCCAACATTGTTGGTAGCCAGCATTTCTGCTCAATGTGAGTCAACTTTAATCAGAGAAACCCTAGGAGGCCCACTGGTCCCATGTCCAGCATAAATGCTCCTTGGCTGATGCAAAATTGTGTGCCCATACTTGTTGGGGTTATCAAGTACCTTGTAGGTCATCTAGAATGCAGACCACACTCATGTAAAATGTTTCAAATGGTTTGATGTGACCCTTGTGTGCCTTTGACCTCCCCTTAAATGTGCCAGGAGTTAAGTGAAATTCGTCATCCAGTTCTACAGGGAATTGTTAACAGTTGTCCCATTTCCACTAGGGCCAGTACGGTATAGAATGGAATGGGTCAGTACGCCCTGGTAGGTTGTTTTTTTTCATTACCATCTCAAAAAAACTGTAGTGGTCAAGGATATGGGTGGGCTTAGCTTAACAAAAGCTCCATCAAAATGCATCTCTCTTCTGTTGCTGAAGATCTAATTTTTGGCAAACAGAGATTTTTTTGAACCAATGTACAGTTGTGGCCAAAAGTTTTGAGAATGACACAAATATTAGTTTTCACAAAGTTTGCGGCTGAACTGCTTTAAAATCTTTGTTTCAGTTGTTTCTGTGAATTACTGAAATATAATTACAAGCACTTCATATGTTTCAAAGGCTTTTATCGACAATTACATGACATTTAGGCAAAGAGTCAGCATTTGCCCTTCTTCAGGACCTCTGCAATTTGAGTGGGCATGCTCTCAATCAACTTCTGGGCCAAATCCTGACTGATAGCAACCCATTCTTTCATAATTACTTCTTGGAGTTTGTCAGAATTAGTGGGTTTTGGTTTGTCCACCTGCCTCTTGAGGATTGACCACAAGTTCTCAATGGGATTAAGATCTGGGGAGTTTCCAGGCCATGGACCCAAAATGTCAACGTTTTGGTCCCCGAGCCACTTAGTTATCACTTTTTCCTTATGGCACGGTGCTCCATCATGCTGGAAAATGCATTGTTCTTAACCAAACTGTTGTTGTATTGATGGAAGAAGTTGCTGTTGGAGGGTGTTTTGATACCATTCTGTATTCATGGCTGTGTTTTTGGGCAAAAATTTAAGTGAGCCCACTCCCTTGGATGAGAAGCAACCCCACATATGAATGGTTTCAGGATGCTTTACTGTTGGCATTACACAGGACTGATTGTAGCACTCACCTTTTCTTCTCCGGACAAATCTTTTTCCAGATGCCCCAAACAATCGGAAAGAGGCTTCATCTGAGAATATTTGCCCCAGTCCTCAGCAGTGTGGCACCTCACTGTGCGTGCAGATGTGCTTACACCTGCCTGCTGCTACTCCTGAATTCTTGATAATCCTATAAATTGTTGATATAGGTGCAACCTTAGTAGCCACAATATCCTTGCCTGTGAAGCCATTTTTTTGCAACGTAATGATGGCTGCACATGTTTCTTTGCAGGTCACCATGGTTAACAATGGAAGAACAATGATTTCAAGCATCACCCTCCTTTTAACATGTCAAGTCTGCCATTCTAACCCAATCAGCTGATTTCCAGCCTTGTGCTCATCAACATTCTTACCTGAGTTAACAAGACGATTACTGAAATGATCTCAGCAGGTCCTTTAATAACAGCAATGAAATGCAGTGGAATTTTCATGGCGAAGGAGTATGCAATTCATCTGATTACAACATTCTGGAGTATATCCATCCATCCATCCATTTTCTGAACTGCTTAGTCCTCCAGGGGTCGCGGGGGTGCTGGTGCCTATCTCCAGCTGTCAAGGGGCGAGAGGCGGGGTACACCCTGGACAGGTCGCCAGTCCATCACAGTCACTCCACATTCTGGAGTATATGCAAATCACTATTTTAAAAACTTACGCAGCAACTTTTCCAATTTCCAATATTTATGTAATTCTCAAAACGTTTGGCCACAACTGTAGTACTTAGACTATCATAGCTCAGAGTGATGTCAATCTAACCATCGTGTTTTACAAGGATACTTTTGCAGCTTGTTTTTATTTGGACATTAAATTTAAGTCAGCTCCAGGACAGGGTGATTACAATAAAAGCAGATTTTTGAAAATATTTTTTATCACTTGTAATTTTGTTTTATGAAAAAAATCAGGTATGACACAAAATAAATGGAAGAAATATTCAATTGGAAAATCGCAAATTAAAAGTACTGTTTTGCCATTAAAATTGTGTTTTTCGTTACTTTGAATGAAATACAAAACCAAAAACAATTGAAAAATAAAATATAATTTTTTTTTTTTTTTTTATCTAGAAAAGTATTTTTTCTGAAACCAGGAAGAATGTTTGTGAACCTGAACCTACTGTGCAAAATACTTTAATCACAGCAGTAACAGGATGTGAACCTGGACCTACCGAACGGGAGTCACCAACACTAAACATTCAGACAACATAATGAAATGCACGGATTCAATGATGTATATACTATCAAGATCCCCACGTTGTTTAGAACTTATATAATTCATAACTCACATTGATTTCTTTTTCATTTTAGGCTGCTTGCAGTTAACTGCAGTGTGCTGCTTATTTGAAACTTTACACTATAGCTTACTCTGAGACAAACAAACAACTCTAGACCAATCAGTGGCGGCTGCGTAGGAGTGAGAGGAATATCATTTTACCGGACCAATCAGTCCATAAGTGGGCATTTCGGGTCGCTTCAACAAGCTTGGAACCAAGGCAGAAGTAGTCTGGAAAAAGAGGTCTGCTGGGAACGGACACAGGTAATGGAAACAGGGCATAGCATTCCGTTCCGTACCGTACTGGCATCAGTGGAAATGGGGCAAAAGGGTGGTCATCCGTGTGGGATGTGGCCAAAGAACGTCAACTTCTCTGTGACTCTTTCAGTCTCTATCTCTTTTGCAACCTAATAATTACACTCTGTGACACTCTAAGCTCAGTGGCCATTGAAACACTGAGAACATCCTGTGTTAAGCCTTGTAATGGGAAGGTACTGTTGATCTACTGATAGGTGTCATCCTGGTCTTGTGATGTCCAATCTGAGTAGCATGATGGGCATGTCTGTTTAAATAGCAATTCTAATTGAACCAGGAATTTTTGGTCAAGTAATAGATCAAACACCTGACGTTTGTCATTAAGCTACCTGTTAGAGAACAGCAAGTTGTGCAAAAAAGTGCTGAAACACTGAACAGGTGGATATTTGTATTCACAAGTTAAGAGAAGGTCACTTTAAGGTCACCTGTCATAGTGCATTTTAGTTTAATTCTGAAATTTCACTCAAAGCTAAGGTTCCCTATCTTTTAATAGTGCATGTGCAAATTCATCATGACTAATAATGTTTTGACCGTTTTATACGATGGCTTTAATATCATACCAAAGGTATTACAAACTAATGTAAAAAGCAGAACAGTAAATTGCCAATAATGTGGAAAAGCAACTCCTGTGAAATATGGTTCCACAATTAAGCTGTTTCTTTATGAACTACCCACAAGAGTAACCAGCCAATTGTAGATTACATTATCCAAATTAACATTTTGCCATCAGCCAGTCTGCTGTAACCTTTAGATATAGATAAACTGTTATGCATATTATTGCCAACCTTAAATATTTCAGATTATCAAACAGATATATTAGCTTAATCCATCTGGAGTAAATACATTTTCACTGTTGTTAGGGAAAAAAGTAACCCATATCAACCCAGCCCTATGTGGAATGTAATTCCCCACTGATTATTACTGATTGATTATTTCCATACTTATAGAAATAATCATTTTAAAAGATAACTAATATAATCTGCCAATATGAAGTAGGCTACTAGAACTCCAAAACTCCATGTCTATATTATAAAAAATAAAAGAATGGAACAAGTTTTTGGCATATTAAAGGATCTAAAACCATTTCCATGGCTTTGGGACTCCACTGAATCATAGTGTGAGTCATTGACCACAAAGACAGAAAAACATGAAGCAGTGGTGCACCTTCCCAGGAGTGCCAGGAACCCAAAGTAATCCATAAGTACTGTTAAGACTCACAAGTACATTTAAAGCACTACAGGCTACACTTGCTTCATGGAAGTTCAGTGATTATAAGAAAGAAACGGGACAAAAATCGCATACATAAGACAGTTCCTAGTCGAAAGCCACACTGACCAAAAATACCTCAAATACCTGTCTCCCATTTTATGATCCCAAAGACTTCAGGAAAAATTATTCCATAGACTTGTATAAAAAGTGAATATTTTGGAAACCAGATTGAAAACCTTGATTCAATTTCATGGTTCAGTTCATTTTCGATACAGTGAGGGAACAAAGTGAAAAACAAGTAGTTGTTGTGTAATGATATTTAAAATAAAACTTTACTTGCAGTAGATTTTCCAACAAATTGTTCTTAGATAACATAAAAATGTATATAATAAATCAATAAGAACATCTAACAGTTTAAATATTTTTTATTTAGTTAAAAATGAACAGGCTTTCTGTGACACTAGGAAGCCGAAGAGTTCCCGAACAGAGGAGCAGACATTCAAGCTCCTTCTATCAAATTGTTGCTGATCATAACTTCTGCTAGCAGAAGGCTGGGCAGCACCATAGTTGCTTAGAGTCACATGTGTTGCTGGTTAAACCGCAACACAGTTATGTTTCTATTTGGAAAACTCTGTATGCCTCTATGCCATACGAAAGGTTCCATACTGAAAAATAGAGCATGGATAAATATATCTTTAGATCCTTATTGTACACCCAGTTACTTTTGGGATTACAATAATGCAGCATTTTAAAAGAGATCATAATTATAAAAAAAATAGGGTGGTAGTAGTGTCATATACACTTGGTTGCTTTGGAATCTTTGTTGATATAATTGATTGAACCATGAAGTACGTTATCTAGTAGAAAACCCTGAAGAAGAATATTAAGTCTTTAGTTTGTTAATTTATGCTCAGGAGCACTCGGGACATTCAACAAAACAATGTTCCAAAGCACAGTAGCAAGTTCACCAATGAATGATAACAATAAAACAAATTACTCTTTTATACTCATTTAGACAAAGTCCTGACTTGAATCTGATTGAGAGGATTAAAAAGGCAGATCATTTCTAATTCACTCTCCATTGTGGTTGAATAAGAAACATTCTGCAAAGTTAGTGAAGTTTTCTCAACCTTCATGTAAGAGACTCTTTACTTGGTATCAATTGATTGCATTTATTGCCACCAAATTTGGCAAAACCAGTTGATTATAAAACTGCTTGTGTTGTTTACCCAGGTTTTCTTTGTCTGGTAATACATTTAGATCATATATAGATATTTTTTGTAGCTTGGCAAAATAGAGATTTCTATGTAGAAATAATGGAATTAAAATGACAGTGGGGAGAAAAAGTATTTGATACACTGCTAATTTTTGAAGTTTTCCTACTTACAAAGCATGTAGAGGTCTTCAATTTGTATCAAAGGTACTCATCAACTGTGAGGGACAATATCTAAAACAAAAATACAGAAAATCACAGTGGATAATTTTTAAATAATTAATTTCCAATTTTCCATATTGCATGAAATAAGTATTTGATCACCTATCAACCAATAAGAAGGACACCTGTCCACACACTCAAACTCCAACCACTCCACAATGCCCAAGACCAGAGAGCTGTGCAAGAACATCAGGGATAAAAGGCTGGGATGGGCTACAGTACAATAGGCAAACAGGTTGGTGAGATGGCAAAAACTGTTGGTGCAATAATTAGAAAATGGAAGAAGTTCAAGAAAATGGTCAATCTCCCTTGGTCTGGAGTGCCATTTAAGATCTCTCCTTGTGGGACATCAATGATCATGAGGACAGTGAGTGATGAGCCTAGAACTACATGGCAGGATCTGGTCAATGACCTCAATGGAGGTGGGACAGCCGTATCAAAGAAAATGATCAGTAATACACTTCGCCTTCATAGGTGAAAATCCTGCGGTCTACGCGAGGCCCCCCTGCTCAGGCCGGCGCATGTCAAGGCCATTCAGAAGTTTGACCATCTGGATGATCCAGAGGAGGAATAGGAGAAGGTCATGTGGTTTGAGACAAAAGTTGAGCTTTTTGGTCTAAACTCCACTCACCGTGTTTGGAGAAAGGAGGATGAGAACAACCCTAATAACATTCCTACTGTGAAGAATGGAGGCTTCACAGTAGGAATGGTTGGGAGACAATTGAGAAGCACTTGAGCCTTGGTCCTTCCGCCAAACTGTATGCTCCCATCATCTTTGGGGATGCTTTTCTGCAAAGGGGACGGGACGACTGGACCGTATTGAGGGGAGGAATGATGGGGCCATGTATCGTGAGATCTTGGCCATCAATCTCCTTCCATCAGTAAGAGCATTGAAGATAGGTCGTGGCTGGGTCTTCCAGCATGACGACTCGAAACACACAGACAGGG
The DNA here is from genome assembly GCA_028564705.1 of Apricaphanius iberus. Lineage (NCBI taxonomy): Eukaryota > Metazoa > Chordata > Actinopteri > Cyprinodontiformes > Aphaniidae > Apricaphanius > Apricaphanius iberus. Next base: position 1,316,306 of record JAPXFQ010002510.1, read on the forward strand.
CAACTAAGGAGTGGGTCCGTAGGAAGCATATCAATGTCCTGGAGTGGCCTAACTAGTCTCCAGACCTGAATCCAATAGAAAATATTTTAATAGAGCTGAAAGTCTGTGTTTCCCAGAGTTCTGTTTATCCAATGTTTCAAATACTTATGCAATAAAATGGACATTCATTTTTTTAAATCATCCACTGTGATTTTCTGAATTTTTGTTTTAGATTCTGTCCCTCACAGTTGAAGAGTACCTTTGGTGCAAAGTACATTGACCTACATGCTTTATAAGTAGGAAAACTTCAAAAATCAGCATCATATCAAATAATTGTTCTCAACACTGTAAAACCCTATGATTTAGAGAAATAAGATTTTTTTTATATAATTCTTTAGTAACTCAAATAGTTGATGGGGTTTTCTTCAAGTAAAATCATGAAACTTTAAATTCTGGAGTAAACAAATCTTTAACAGATCATGGTTGGAATTGCTCCATGTACTCAGTTTGTTGTTGTTGTTGTTGCCCTTCAGAAGGCAGATTGTTTCATTAGTCTGATTTTGTGGGAAGTGTTTGTTTCAAATAAACTGCATGTTTCCAAGTATAACAACCCTAAATCATAAAAAAAACAGCATAATAGGGCCAATTTGTATTTATAACCATTTCCCATATCAACAATTGCCACATAATTACAGTAATTGGCTAAATCCTGGGTCTTTTATTGTTGCTCAGATTTCCCTCTATAAACACTTTATTCTTCTTTGCTGCTCTTGCAGAGGTGCCTCCATCTGGGATGTCCAAGAACGGATACTTCTTTCAAGAAATGGGTGAGCCTGATGCATCAAGCAGAGAAACACACCTTTGTCCAAAACTGTCCAGATTGTATTAGAATAGGGAAAACAAGATGAGAGATCACTGTTCATCTGAGCTACAGCTTAAATGTATTCCCGATTTCCAATTCGTTACAACGAAAATCTATTTTCAAGATGTTGTAGGACTGAACAATTTTGCAAAATAATCTAATTGCGTTTTTTTGTTTAGTATTGCAATTACAAATTAGAGATTATTTTTAGTGGGGCTTTTCTCATGTATTTTTTAACTAATGCACGTAAAAAAATCAATGTGTATTATTATAAACAATGTCAGATTTTGTTATATATAATTTATTCTATTTCATAGGCTAGATTTATTTTAAGATAAAAGCAAATGAAGCATGGCTAAATATAAACATGATTATTTGTATTTAAATCACCCAATTCAATGTGATATCCGTCATTATACAAAGAAAGTTTTGTTCCTACAGATCCCAGCTTGCAAGCCCCTCTCTAGGCCGGCTGCAATGTTTAACCTCCTGGGGTCATCTGTTGGCTGGTATTTTATATATGGTGGTGTGATGTTGTTTAGGTGTTGATAAAGGTTCATATTTTACATTGTGAGGTAGCAACATAATAATCTGTATAATACCTGGTGTTGTGCAGCATCATCGTTTTTATAGCCAATATAATTTCCCATGTACTATTCGTCTTTGGTACCAAATTTTGAGCATCGTTGGCTTCTGTCAAGCTTAAGACCATTTTATAACAGGTCCTTCTCTCCCTGCATTGTTTGAGCTGCTCACAAGTCATGTGACTTTCCCAGATCTCCTGCTCATGACTAATCAAATTGCAGCCTTTCGGATTTTGTAATATTGCGATATTATTCCATATGCATTTAATGGTTTAGCCCTAAGATGTTGGTATGAAAACCTATTTTTACCTTAAATATTCATTTCCCAGTTTAGAGAAGATGTTCCTGAACACTGAAACAACAGTGCAGACATAAAAACTGCACCCAGCTCTCATAATATGCTGCATCTGGATATAAATAATGAACTTTATTCTCTCTGTTATAACAGCATTTTCATTACCTCCAAACCAAGGAGAGACTTCCAATTAGTATGTTCAGCCATAGCAAGATGGAATATAGTTGCACTGGATCTCCCTGTCTCCCTCAGCCAATTATTCCCTTTCTGTAATACACCGCTTCACTCAGCAGATCTACCGAAGGCCCCCTGCTGCAGATGAGCATGGCTGTTTTTATTAGACCTTTTATCAAAATATGAATGCAATTACATTACTGTTGGTATGTAAGCATTACCCACCAGTAGTGGGGATTCATTAGTACAGGTTGGTCTGGAAGCTAAATGTTCAGCAAAGGTATGTGATGACATAAGGGTGACTCATGTTAGTATGTTAAAAAAAAATTGTGTAGGCCAACTGTAGTTTGGTGCTTTGCCCTGTAGATGCGGTTTTGTTGCATAGTGCTGGTCAGAGTTTAACATATAGTATGCTCATCATTAGAATTAAATCCGTATTCATTTTGGCATTTGGATATAAAGTGTTGAGCTTCCATGCTAGACTGATACAAGATCGAAGTTCAATGAAATTTTAAAAATGCTGGACTGCACAGTTGGTGGCACTGTTGCCTTGCCGCAAGAAGGTCCTTGGTTTGAATCCCAGCCTGGGGTCTTTCTGCATGGAGTTTGCCTGTTGCCTCTGTGCATGTGTGGGTTCCTTCCGAGTACTCCCACTCCCACATTCCAAAACATGACTGTTAGGTTAGCTTGTCTCTCTATATTACCCTTAGGTGTGAGTGTATGAATGGTTGTTTGTCCCTTGGGTCTCATTGTTGCCCTGTGATTGACTGGTGACCTGTCCTGGGTATACCCCACATCTCACCCAATGATTGCTGGAGATTCACACCAGCTCCCTGCCACCTTGTATAGGATAGACGCTATAGGTAATTGATGGATGGATGAAATTGAAAACGCAACTTGCTGAAAAGTCACGTACCACGGAGATTTGAATAAGTGTCCCTTAGCAAGATGCTCCTCAATTAGTCTTCAACACACTTATGGACTAATTCTGGCTGGATTATTATCCACAAATGTAGTCAAAGATTTGCTAAATTAATAGGAATCCATTAGTTTCCTGCACAGTCTTGGTCAAGTTCATATATTTTCAATAGAATTACGTTGGGTGTCATTCCAGAAACTTAAAGGTAAGCACTTTACAAAATCAGCTTTGGTGTGTTTGAAGTCTTTGTTCTATCTGAGCTCCCGGTTTATGCAAACTTCAACCATATTGCTTCAAATAGGAGGTGAAGTTTAAACATTTAGAAGTCGTCCTGTTTCATTATTCCACCTCTTTGTGCGATGCATCAATACACCTGGGAGCAAAAGAGACTCAAGATGATGCTACTATCATCATGCTTGACAATTGCTACAATCTTCTTTATTTGAAAGCCTAATATTGAGCTTTTAAAACATTCTTCTTGGTTTTGTTCCCAAATAGCTGCATCCTTCTCCCACATTACCATCAAACTTATCTCTAGACATCTGGCTTGGCTACGTGTGCAGCTCCTGATTTCAGTTATAAGGCATCTCTCTACTAGTACCTTTTTGCCGTGCCGTACTGTACCGTTACTATTGGTAATGCGACTCGACATGGCTCGACTCGTTAAGTGTTGCTTCATAGTTGCAACAAATCAGGGTGTCTGAAGTGAGCAGGTCAGTCATATGGTGGGCGGCCCCAGAGTACGTAGCGGGAAGTAAACAAAGGCTCGGAGAGAAAGAAAAACAATGGCGACCTGGCGATCGTGAGCTTCCTGCTCAGTCTGTGGATTTCAGTAGTCCCACGTCGAAGAGAAAGTCTCTCTCATCGACGAATACAGACCCCAGAAAAGCTGCACACTGCAAGGAAAAACACGGTGGAGAAGTACATAGGAGTGTGAGAAGCTCTGCAGGAGAATTACGCTATAGAAAGGACCCGGCGCAGCGTGTGTGGGTAAGCCAATGCAAATACTACCTCGGTGTGGTGGGCTATAAATCCACTCTGGGTATTTATTTATTTGCTAAAGCCCAGCGTAAAAACCTATGTTGACAAGTTTGCTTTAGAAATAAGTATGCTGTGTGCGTGTTTCAGATAATTGCTCTGTGAAGTCATCACAGCCGACTGTCGGTTTGGTTGTTTAACTGGGCCTTCAGTGATGAGACGTTCTGCTGGGTTTCACCGAAGCTCAGTGGCTGCAGAACTTCAGGATGTGGAAACAACTTAATCTACATGTGAAGCAAACTACTTCCAGCACTGGAGCGACATGGCTTTTCGCCTATGTCTCCTCTTAAAGAAAGGAGTTACCATATACATGCTACAAATTCTATGAATTACAAACCACAACTATGTTTTGTAATAAAGCTGTGTGCTTTGAAAATGTTTTCAGATTTTTTTTAAATCAGCACCACTACAATGTGTTTTACAGATATCCCATCTTTGAGTAGGCTTAGGCTTTTCACCAGCTTTCAAATTTACTTATTTAGCAATGCAAGACCTTTTTACTTTTAACAGCCAGAGCAAATGTTGCTATCAGATTTTAAAAATTTTGCTGAACCCGGATGCCAGACATAATATTGTAAAATGATTCCACCAACCAGCGTTTAATGAAACCTCAAATGGAAATACAAGCGTATAACTTGGAAATTTCATTGGACAGGTATAGAAAAAGTTCAGAAACAAAGTCCAGTTGCACATGTCTGTGGGTCATGGTTTAGTCTGCAGCATCCCAGGAAGGTTTAATGGAAGGCATCGTGTCATCTCCACCCAACGTAAACCGGTTTGCTGCTTCTGCTCCATCAGAAGGTGTTGATCCCGCTGCAACGGATCGCAGATATTTCTTAAAGTACTATGCTTACAGTGCATTTAAAACATACACTACTAATTAAAATTAAGGAATAGAAACAAATGTCTCACTCTGCTGCAGAAAACTTAAGTAGGTAATTTATATTTACAAAAACAAACGGTAGCATTAGAACTAATTTGGATAATTGATAATAAAAGAACTGTCATAGCCTACTGAATATGATGTGCAACTGAATAGGTTAATATTGTGAATAAAATATACAAGCGCCATGAAATTTCCTTCTTACCGAGAGTACAACACAGCGATTTCAGGACTTCAGCGTTCTCATATTTTCTGCTTCGGCCTGCAGGTGAGAGCCATCGGCTATGAACCACGATCAGCTCCTTGATAACCCTCTCACAGCGAGCAGCTCCATACAGCTCACACTGAATCTTCTCTTCAGCCAACAAGCTCAGAAATGCTGAAACTCCGTTTGGATCAGAGCACTGGTTTTTAACGTTGTCATTGTTCTTCAGCAAACACTAAACACATCCACTCGCTGTAGCGAGGTTTCAAAATGGCGGTTGGTTTGTTGTTAAAAGAGGCTGTCAAGTTACTCTCCAGTGACTCTGCCCACTAGCCAATCAGTGACCGACAGCCATCTGACATCACTTTTCAGTACCAGTTCAGCACAGATGGAACCACAGCTGAGGTTGTATGACAAATAGTATTGGAGCGGCTCAGCCAGACTTCTGCCAGTGGAGAGTAAAAGGTACTGAGGTTGAGTCGATCCGAGTCGAATCATACCGGTGGAGAGATGCCTATAGTGAAATGGGCTGATTTTTGATCTGGTACTTTTTTCATGTGATTGGATCTGGACATTCCTATTTCCAATCAATTTCCTTTAATCTAAGTATGGAATAAATCCTAAAAAGTTAAGTAAATGTTTGGAAATTTATTGAAAATGAATTGTAGCAATTATTAGCAACTTAAATTTCCAGAGCGAATAATGCCACAATTGTTGATGACTATATAAACAGTAGGAGTGTCACTATCTAGATTTTCTATCAAAATCGATCGAAATTACGTTATGACCTTGCACATCGAAATCCAAAAGTGGATCATGATCGCTTCCTGCCATGTTAACATACTGTGCATCCTCCTCGGTACTTCATAGCAACAATTACCAGACAACTGTCTCATCACAAGGAACCAGACATTGCATTTTCCCTAACAAGAAACTCTTACCAGTTCTCATACAACTCACGACAACACTTGGTAACATTTTAACTGCCTGTATCACATCCCCTGGGATCAGAGCGCACACATGAGCTGACGCTAGCTCGTAGCTACAGCTAAGCTAAAGCTCGACCACGCCTAGGATAGATGAAGCAGCGGGGCGGAGCTAAAGCCGCTCTTTCTACTCTCAAATAATCTGGTGAGGAAATTTCAAGTTCCCGGCGACTTATGTGCACATTCACATTGTAAACAAGAGGACCACTGCATTTTGCTCGGTCCTATCTGGAGCATATCCGAGTTGTACTTCTGCAGTAACTATAAAGAGTCACTAGATGGAAGCAAGCCTCCGTTAGTATTAAACAATACTGTCACACAATTATTTGACCATTAATGCATAATGTGATGCATTACACAAGAATAATAAAAATTGCATCAATTTTTTCTTTTAAACCAAGATTTACTGTACAAAATGTAATGTATGAAACCAGTGTAAAAATGACAGTGTTATATACTGTAAAAGGAATTTATTTTCAACAAAAAAAAAAAAAATTCTCGAGAATCGAATCAAATTGTGACCCTAAAATCGAAAATCAAATCGAATTGAGGATTTGGAGAATCGTGACTAATTTTCTAATAAACAGTTATGATTTAGAGCCTGTTTTCTCTTGAAAAGGTACACATAAAATTGGATTTTGTGATGTTCTCTTATTTGTCCGTCTCGAAAAAAGCTTTTCAAACTCAGTAAAAGCCAGGAAATGCAATGTTTGAAAACATCTGAACAATACTAAACGTGCTATTTACTCTTTGTAGCACACATCTTATTTAAGTGTTGAGAGTATGTGTCATTGAAATACCTTGGACATATGACTTGTATAAATATCAGCGTTTTAGAAAACACAGAGCAGACTAAATTTACCAAACATCATATGTGACCACTTGGTTTCCAGCATATGGCGACACTTCTGTTCTCATAATACAAACGACAAAAGTTTGAAACTTTTTAATGATGCAACGATGCTTTCAAGATGGCGTGGGTACACTGTTGTAATGTCACAGCTCTGAGCTCACCTCAAAGGCAGCTTTGGAACACTGCATATCGTTAGAACCATGAAGATCAGTCATCCAGGGGCTTTTTATCAAACAAAACTCTCCACTTAGTGCTTGTTCCTTCTGCATATTGCATGCTTTTTATTAACTTTTCACAGAGAAGGAGGTGAGCCTCACATTATATATTTATATATAAGTAGACCACCAAAAAAATGAGATCGTGAAACAAAACCTAATACTCACTATTATACCCTGCAATTTTAAAAGATTTGCCAACATAAAGTAGGAAAATATGGGATTGGGAAAATACAATATTTAAAATTTTATTCGTAATCCCAGAATTGTTACATTGATGCTATTATATTTTTAAATAAACCCTGGGTTTGGGCCGTTGAGCTGTAGCTGCTTCCACACAAGGTGATTTGAAAGTCAGAGCCCAGCCGGTAGGTCTAAGGCTTGGAGGGATGCAGGCAACGCAGCAACACAGCTAGGTTCAAGTAATGTCAAGTGCTGAGGGATCATCCTGATGCAAGACAAACTAAATAAACTGAAATTGGGGCTTTTTTACAGATCAGGTCATCATATAAAGAGCAAACCTATGAGATTGTTCTTGATGCATCATAACCATCACTGGATGGTATTTGGAAGGCCAGTAGTTACTGTAGGATTTGATTTAAGGGTCTCCTGTGTCACGAGGAGATACTGGGATGACTCACACAAAATGGCTGCAGGGTGAGTCCTCTGATGTTCTCTAGCAGACAAAATACCTGAACATTACACAGCCAAGACCTTGAATTTTTTAAGACTATTTTGTCTGATGTATCTGACCACTTAAGAATCTATTAAATTTTGTTTTCTTTTTATAAACTGATTTCATTTTTAAGACTGTCCTTTTTCTTTGTGCATAATTTTTTTACAGTTTATATGGAACAAATTTATTTCTACTGGATCAGAGAGAACAGATTTGGAGGACATTAAAACTCAATTCATATTTATTCTCTTAAACTCAATTTCATTAAAGGAAATATGTTGTGAAGAACCTTGCAAAAACAAAAAAAAGAACATTTTCTGTTTCGTTATTGTACAACCACAATCCTTAAGGTATTTTGGGTAATTTAAATTAATAGAACAAGACACGCCAGTGAAGTACGATACATAATTTTCATCATTTTTCAAATATCTGAAAAGCGTGGCATGCATTTGTATTAACCCCTGCCCCTCCTCTGCTTTGTAAAACTATCCTTTACCATAATTTAAACTGCCAGGCTATTGGAGTATATCCCTTCGAGCATTGCACATCAAGAGACGGAAATCTGTGTTCATTCTTGTTTGCAAAATATTTCAATCTAAGTCAGTTTGATAAGAGTGCAAATACATAGAACAAATCAGTGCATGGATGTTATATAACTTTCTTCAGGTGAATAAAAACAAAAATAATGACTGTGACGAAAATGGAAAAATTAAGAGTCAGCACACAGCTTCAGGCGAAGTTTCATGTTTTTCAGGAAAACAAAGGTTTTTCTCTGCGATTCGGCCTCTCATTTACAAAAGAACGCGGTGGTGGTGGTGATGGGGTGGGGATTTGTTGGTAGTGAAAATCTAACTTTTCGAAAACAGGTTCCACACTGGGAGATTCGTTGTCATGTAAACTCAAGCCCGGGGACCTTTGAAAACAACAACTCAAAAACTTCTGCTCTTTCTCAGATATTCTCTATTCTCTCTCATATTATATGCTTCTTGCTCACAGATTTTCTCCTATGTTGCAAAGTGTATCTCTGCGTAGATCAAAACTGCGCTAATGAACCCCTCTTCTCTGCTTGCGGATTCTGTGTACTCGCTCGCTGATTGAGAACTGTTCTTGCTTAGCAACTATTCCACCCCATAGAATGATTGTTCTCCTAATACAGTAGCAGCCTGCTTTAGGGTGCTTATAAAACATACACTTTGCAAGCGAGTAGAAAATCTGTGAGCAAGAAACATAGAATTTGAGAGAGAAGAGAGGATTTTTGGAAGAGAGCAGAAGTTTTGTACGCAAAGCATTACAGGTTTTGAGGGAGAGGAGAGAATAATCCTCTCCCAAATTTTTATTTTATTCTTTTGATAAATGGCAGAAAAAATCCCCCATATCACACAGCATGTCTGCCTCATGCACGAGCTTACCATTCAGGCTGTAGTTAAGCCTTTGGCCTAGGGGGCACTCATGAGCACAATACTTTAAAACTTCACATAGTTACTTTAAGACAAGCCAGGCTTTATGTGATTGAAATTACATTGCATGTCCTGATTCTTAAATATATAGAAGACCATTATCGTACCTTCAAACAAACACAGGCATTCTTTTTAAAGGTCTAATTCACTCATTTTTAAACAAAATTGTTGTCTTTAGTATGAATGAATCCCTTGTAAGACTATTTAAGTAGGAGTGGAGCGAAACGAAAGGGTTTCGAGTCTAAATTATGATTATTCTTGATATGCAAACATGTTGCCTCTGATTTGCTTAACGCAATGCAACTATTAAGCCTATGTTATACTTCTTTGTCAGCAAGTTTGAACCCAAAGGTTGCACACGTATTGACAGAGACATTTTGTCATTCACTTGTCACACGGTGATGGTGGCAAGCTACTACAGAAGCAAAGCCCTCTGACCACCACCAGCAGAAACATAGGGGTGAAGTGTTCTCACAATGACCAAGACAGATGGAACTGGGTTTCGAATCGGCATCCTACAGTGGGGCAAATAAGTATTTAGTCAGCCACCGATTGTGCAAGTTCTCCCACTTAAAATGATGACAGAGGTCAGTAATTTTCATCATAGGTACACTTCAACTGTGAGAGACAGAATGTGAAAAAAAAAATACAGGAATTCACATTGTAGGATATTTAAAGAATTTATTTGTAAATTTTTTTTTTGGTTTTTGGGTGGGGGGGTGGGTTGGTTGGGTGGGGGTGGGGTTGTGGGGCCAACACAGAGAGACGGACAACCATTCACACTCATCCTAGGGACATTTGTGTTTTTTGTGTTTTTGGGGGGGGGGGGGTGGGGGTGGGGGTGTTGGGTGGGGGGTGTTTTGTGGGGGTTGGGTGGTGTTTATGGTGGAAAATAAGTATTTGGTCAATAACAAAAATTCTACTCAATACTTTGTAATATAACCTTTGTTGGCAATAACAGAGGGCAAACGATTACTATAGGTCTTTACCAGGTTTGCACACACAGTAGCTGGTATTTTGGCCCATTCCTCCATGCAGATCTTCTCGAGAGCAGTGATGTTTTGGGGCTGGCGCCGAGCAACACGGACTTTCAACTCCCTCCACAGTTTTTCTACGGGGTTGAGGTCTGGAGACTGGCTAGGCCACTCCAGGACTTTCAGCTGCTTCTTACGGAGCCACTTCTTCGTTGCCCGGGCGGTGTGTTTGGGATCATTGTCATGTTGGAAGACCCAGCCACGTTTCATCTTCAAAGCTCTCACTGATGGAAGGAAGTTTTGGCTCAAAATCTCACGATACATGGAACCATTCATTCTTTCCTTAACATGGATCAGTCGTCCTGTCCCCTTAGCAGAAAAACTGCCCCAAAGCATGATGTTTCCACCCCCATGCTTCCCAGTAGGTATGGTGTTCTTGGGATGCAACTCAGTATTCTTCTTCCTCCATACACGACGAGTTGAGTTTATACCAAAAAGTTCTACTTTGGTTTCATTTGACCACATGGCATTCTCCCAATCCTCTGCTGTATCATCCATGTGCTCTCTGGCAAACTTGAGACGGGCCTGGACATGCACTGGCTTAAGCAGTGGGACACGTCTGGCAATGCAAGAATGATTCCCTGTATTTGTAATGTGTTACGATGGTAACCTTTGTTACTTTGGTCCCAGCTCTCTGCAGGTCATTCACCAGGTCCCCCCGTGTGGTTCTGGGATTTTTGCTCACCGTTCTCATGATCATTTTGACCCCACGGGATGATATCTTACGTGGAGCCTCAGATCGAGGGAGATTATCAGTGGTCTTGTATGTCTTCCATTTTCTGATAATTGCTCCCACAGTTGATTTTTTTCACACCAAGCTGATTGCCTATTGTAGATTCACTCAGGTGAATCCCAGTCAGGTGCAGGTCACAATTCTTTTCCTGGTGTCCTTCGAAAGCTCTTTGGTCTTGGCCATAGTGGAGTTTGGAGTCTGACTGTTTGAGGCTGTGGACAGGTGTCTTTTATACAGATAACGAGTTCAAACATGTGCCATTAATACAGGTAACGAGTGGAGGACAGAAGAGCTTCTTAAAGAAGAAGTTACAGGTCTGTGAGAGCCAGAGATCTTCCTTGTTTGCACTGACCAAATACTTATTTTCCACCATAATTTACAAATAAATTCTTTACAAATCCTACACTGTGAATTACTGGATTTTTTTTTCAAATTCTGTCTCTCACTGTTGAAGTGTAACTATGATGGAAATTACTGACCTCTATCATTATTTTAAGTGGGAGAACTTGCACAATCGGTGGCTGACTAAATACTTTTTTTCCCCACTGTATCTATAACGGGACGAATTCCAACCACCTGAGCCACGGTCGCCCCATTTTCCTTTTGTACTTCTCCATCAGTCTGTCGAGTTGCAAAGCAACTCCCCAACAGAACAGCAGGGGGTTCCTGACCTTTACTGGCGGGTCTGCCTACCATTGCAGCAACTTCTCTGATTGACACCAGTTCATTCTAGCTTTTAAACGCACATCCACTCAAGGAAAAATGGGCAACAGAGAGCAAGTTTTTGTTGAGCTGGAAAAGTTTTTACTAGAAATGCACCTCATGAATACTCTAAAAACACATTTAAACAAACAAACTGTTCTGTTTTTTTTTTGTTATCTACACCTTGTTCCTCAGCTCTTCTTTCTAGGGTAAAAAATGTAACATTGATCTGTTATGTCCACAAAAAACACAAGCCTGAACATGTGCTATATCTCTCTCCTGACCACAAAATCGATACAGCCTTCCTGTGGGCCATTGCAAGCCAAGGTTGGCAAGACCATGTATACAAATTTTCTCTGTGACGTAGAAGGGACTGGCTTTTTCTGACTTGCTTGGTTTTGACATCTGTTTCTTTTCTGTGGCTGATACAAACACCAGAGGATGGAGAAAATAGGGTTTGATTCCTGACCTTGTGTTCTTTACAGATCATTCTCCCTTCTCTCTCTGCCTGTTTTGTGTCTGAGTATTGGACTAGTACCACAAAAAACTTAGACAACTTCACCCTAAATACTATATTATCTGTTAGGTTTCAAGGGTTATTCTTAATACTTTAATTCTATATTCTTTAATTCAATGCATTTGTTCGGTAAGCCTCCTCAGTGAATGTAACAGTTTGCAACTTTTATTTAAATCACCCGAAAATATTTTAGAAAGTCAGGGAATGATGATGTTGGTAAGTTTGCAGCCTGGCTTAGTAACCAGAAATCCTGTGCTGTTGTGTCCTTAGAGCAGCGGGAGGCGGAGCAAGAGGAGGACAGCGAGTGCCGAGAGGAGGGACAGGACTTACCAATCGCCTGCGGTGAAGACATCCACCTCTATGACAACCAGATTAGCCCTGGGCCAGGTCAGTCCAGCAGAGGATACAAGAGAGCCCTTAGAAAGATAAACATGATTTTAAAAATTATGCTCTATCCAAATGTTAGAAGTTATTATCTTACCTGTTGTAGTCGACTCTTTTGGCATCATCATGTAGGATACATCCAGATAAGATGGGTTTCAGAGGCTAATGCTATAAGCTACTCTGCAAAGGGAATGGAAGACTTCTACAATCTTAAAGAACCCAGATCTTACACAAATCATACCGGTTTATGCAGTTGCTATTTTACTGAACTTTTTGAGATGTCTGCATTGGATATTTATGCGGGAAATGGAAGGTGCAACACATGCTAATAACTAAACATGTAAAGCCTTTCTGGTTAATTTACAGGTAAAGCAGTGTATAAAGCAGGAAAATATTACATGTATTATAGGTAAAATCTATTCTAAAACTTTTATAAAAGGCTAAATGAAGCAACTATATTTTTTTAAATGAGAAGTGAGAGTTTAATTCTAGACAGATAATGATAAAGATAATGAATTTCTCAGCAAAATGCTGTTCAACTATTTATCTAATTTTCTGATGTATTAGAAAAACACTGTACAAGTGAGTTTAGGCCTGAATGGTGGAGGAATATTTCAAAAAGTGTTATGTTGGCTTACCTAAAACATTCTAGTTCTGTTAAGTTTAGACATCAATACTATTTTGAAATTTACATGTGTGTCCAAGTAGTATTTTGGTTATCTAGAATTTAATAGTGGCTAATACTGTGAATTTTGAGTATGATTAAGAGTTGGAGCTGAATGATTCACCTTTTACTCCAGTACTGTGGCCAAAATGAATTATAAAGTCAAATTATGAAACGTTTCTTGTGGAGTGGTTGTTCCTTCTCTCTGTTATGTATAAACCTTTCTAACTTTTCCTTTCTAATAAAACTGCAGCTTATTAGTCCATAGTGTGTACAGAGTTTTAATTGGTACTGCAATGTCATAAAAAAACACTCACTCCTCAATCCTTCTGTTATTGCTTGTTTTTCATCCTCAAGCTTTTTAGATCAAACAAAAGTAGATGAACCCGAGTAAATATGAAACAAAGTTTTCAGATGAGGATTTGTTTATTAGGGGTAGAAGCTAACCATACCAATCTGGCCATATGTAAAACCATAACAGCCCTTAAATATAATAAGTGTTTATCACACCCTTGGCAGCAGCAGTTGCTATCAAGCTGACATTAAGTCTTTAATATCCCAGTGGAGGAATTTCAGCCCACTTCTTGTCGCACTATTTTGTCCTATCAGCCAGATTGTTTGGGCTTCAAGCATTAACAGCATAAACGGTCATCTGATGGGAGGCTTTGAATCGTTATCTTGCTGCATAGTCCAAGAGTACTTGAGCTTAAGTTCACAAACAGATGGTCAGACATTCTCCTGCATCATAGAAAGGAAGCAAAGGCAGCACAGATAATCACTCTACCACCACCATGTCTTGATTTTGGCTGTGATGTTATTTTTTCTAAATGCAGAGTTCGTTTTACACAAGGTGTAACTGGACACACACCCTCCAACAAGTTAAACTTTTCTCCTCAGTCCAGAGACTACTTTCTCATAAGTCTAGGAGAAGATCAAGATCATTTTTGGAAAATGTGAGAACGGCTTCCGTGTTCTTTTTAGTCAGTAGTGATTTAACTTAGCAACTCTTCCATGGATGCAGGTTTTAGCAGAGTCTCTTTTTTTATTACTTAAATGATGAACACTGACATTAACTGAATCAGTTAATTTAATTTATTTTCAATTCAACCATACTTTATTAATCCCAAGGTAAAACAAAATTATAAGTCTTCCAGTGCTTCAGATGTTGTTCTGTGTCCTTAGTGACCTTTCGGATGAGAGATCAGTCATTTTGGCTGGTAGGTCACTCCTGAGAAGGCTCACCTCTGTGTCTGTATTTTTGGGTGATGGATCTCACTGATTCGCTAAAGTCCCCAAGCTTTAAAGCCTTCCCACACTGACAGACTTTGTTTCTCGTCTTGTTTTTCTTCAGATTGGGGAATGATGTGTTACTTTTTCAGATCTTTTATCCCACTTCATGTTGTCAGACACATATTGTTTAAACCATTTCTTAGGTGAATTCTGCAGGTGTGGTAGGAACCAGCTTTCCAAAAAATTGTTTTGAATTATAGTTAAGTTATGATTTAACAAGTAATTATCACATTATCATGTTTAATACCAGATTTGATCACATTCCTTTATTTGACATTGAAATATTTTGATCCGAAACATTTAACCGTAACAACAATCCAAAAAATAGAATAAATCTGTAAGGAGGAGGAATACATTTTGACAGTAGTTAAGTTTGACACTTTTTTTCTAAGTTGTATTTATGTCATTTTAAGACAAAACAGTAATGATTATTATTTCCTATTTACATGAATCTTACAGCAACATGCATCTTATATCCAGCAGGTATATCAGTTACCTAATGTGTAGCAATCAGAAATATGAAAGTTTGCACTGGCAAAATAAGACTAAATCTGTACATCAAATATGAATGCACAACACAAAATGCGGTTTGATCCACATCTCTTTGTTAGTTCTTCTTTACTGAAATGAGTTGTTGGAGTTCAGGAAAACATCTATATTGCAGGTGCTGCATGTTTGTCATGCCCAGCAGAGCCTGCTCATAGATTTTCAGGGCATTATTCACTGACAGCACAGCTGAATGCTGATTAGTGCATTTTGTTTTTGGTTCCTGGTATCCCCCTGCTGTTTCCATACTGATCTATCTATACGTTTTTCTTTTTTTCATATCCTAATCTATTTCATTATTCTGCAGTAACAGATCACTTCAGGAATGTGTCCCCTGGATTAAATCAAAGTGTCTGTCTGTTTTATCAGAGCATTTTCTCACATCCTGATCCATTAGAAATGTGTTACTGTTGAAAAGCAAATAGTTTAGTTATTAAGTGAGAACTTTTTCATTCTTCAGTCTAATTTCTGAGTGTATTGAGTGATTGGTATGACAAGAAAAACACTATATAAGCTCAGTCCATTTATGAGTTAATAAATTATGAGTACCTATTAATAATTTTGAACACAAAAAGCAAATGTTTCATTAAAAATATTCTAAAGCTCCAAGTCAACATTATCATTTGAGCAAAAAAAAAAGAGAACAATAAACTGCATATTTTGGTTAAAATGAAAGGTAGGTAGTTTGAAAGATATTCTTGCAAGTTATGCGGTTGTTTCCTGAGTCAAGTCACAAGTCCCTTAAACGTGACTCAAGTCAAGACTTGAGTCCAAGTCCAGGATTTGAATTCTTTATCGTCGATGTATCCAAGTTATGTATAGACTAAGATTGCTCTTTAGTTTATATTCAATATCAGGCAGCAAGATGTCTAATATAATTTCCCGAAGTGGTGCCAACAAAAGTTCCTGGTTATAATATCAGTTTTTCATTATGTGCAGATTAATAAATGCAGAATAATACCGAATTGTATTAAAAGTTGTGCTATGCACATGAATGAACATTCTTTTTAGAGAAATTTATATTTAGGTGTAAATGAAGTCTTTGTTAGCCCTTACAGGGTTTTCTAAATAAAAAAAAGAACAAATCAGTAGGAATATTTCTGTTTATTGTCCCTCTGTTTTAGTGGAGTATTTGTTGCTGTGAGCTGGATTGGCATACAGGGGCTTCTGACCTGTACCCAGTGGAGAATGTGAAGGCTGGGTTTGAAAGGAAAAGGTTAACAACAATGATCTCAATTGTGCTGCAAACAATGATACATGTTTTCTGTCTGTTGCTTGAAATAGGTTTAAATTGAGTTGATAAAACATTAATGAAACATGTAGGAAAAGTTTAAGTAAACAGAAAAATCTTTACTGGTTAGGGGTTCCAAAGATTATTTAGACATATTTTTTTATAAATCCAGCCGTTTGATGCGCTTGTATGTATCCTTATGCCCATGGTAACACATCTATTGCTGTTTGCTCTCACAGCTCTATAAATCTTGATGCTAGTTTTTAAGCCAAAGCAAAGGGATAAAAACAAAATTAAAACAATGTCAAGATTTGGAAGGTGCAATATATTTGATTTTTACAGTAAAACAATCACACAGCAGTCTAATGTCCCAATCGTGTTTATAGGAAGGTTGCACTGAAAAGGACTTAGATCTTAGCCTGTAGTTGCAAGTTTTTGTAATTTCAAAAACAATGCTGCGGAAGTAGGCTTAACACCTTCCTTTTTGATCAAGCTTATAGTTAGAATGGCTTAGGTTATATTGAGCTATTTTTGTAGTTATTCTGCTATAGGCCTAGACTGTTGAAGACTAACCACTTTTTTTCACTGCTCCTTTTCTGTTCTCTTACTCATCAGATATATTGTTTCTGTTATTTCGACTGTCAACCTGTATTTCTCTCAGTGTTTTTCTCTCCATAGAAGATCCACCTGATCTGGTATCCTGCTCAGCTACAACACCCTGCTGGATGGGGAGCATCAATTCAGATGATGCTCCCAGTGACCGACCATCCTCCATGTCCTGTTGTCAACATTTCACTTTCTTTGATATAGAAAGTACTCTTAAATCAGTTTGCTTGTTCTTTTTGTGTCTCTGGTCTGTCTTCTTAAACCCCCAAACGATCGTGGCAGTTGACTGCTTGTACTTAGCTAGCTTCTGATTGAGATTTCTTCCTGTTAAAGGGGAGTTTTTCCTCTCCACTGTTGCTACATGCTTGCTTATCATCAGGGATTAGTGAGGGATTACTGAGGGATTGGTCTGGCCACAAACTCACGTCAACGACTCAACACAATCTGCTGCGATTCATTACATAGAAAATTTTAACTGATCGGAATGTTTGTATAATTGTATTAAAATTACTTGTGAAGTTCCTTGAGATGACCCCTGTTGGGAATTGGCGCTATACAAATAAACTGAATTGAATTTAACTGAATTTAACTTTTTGGTTCCAGAGCGAATCTCGTGTGAGCCTGCAAGGTTGCCAATTCTTCAACATACACACTGTGCCTCCATATCTAATCTGACAGACCACGCTAAAAGCTAACGTTGACCTAACAATGCTAGCAGTAAATTAGAAAAAAATATTTGACTCTAAAAATATCATAAGCTACTTTTTTTCAACCAACATCAACTATCTTCATTTAATACATTTGTTTCTATCATATTTTACTGCATTGTATATATACTTTGCAACTTACTCTGTATAACTTGTCTTTGCTCTTCATCTTGTAATTTTCTGCCAGCTCTTCCTTGAAAGTTACGAAGGGGAGGGGTGAGTAGCTGAGAGCGAACTGCGATGTTTTTCTTCAAGCACTGCAGTACTCCAATTTGACCACAAGCTTACAATTTACCTTTAAAGTTTTCCTTCACTGAAAACCTTGAAAAACAGAGTTTTCTTTCATTAATATCAGTCACTCTGTGTTCTGAAAGCATGTTGCATATGAACATTTTATACAAACTCCAATCCCTAAATCAGTTACATAAAGAAAAGAGACCAGAAAACGTCTGACTTTGAAAAAGCCCAACAACCATACCTCATAATGCTAACTTAGCAATCATAGCCTCGCCTACCTAGGTTTGGACCCCACATGTTGTTTTTGGAAAGGTGAAAGCTCGGGCCTCTTGCACCTGCTAGAGGCTACGGAGCTTACAGCACTGGCTTTGCCTCGAGGTTGAATTTAAAAGAAAGGATCTGTACCATCACAATGGTGGAACACCAGCTCCCAGGCTGTAAGTAGTGTTTTACTTTCCACCCAGTTTTTTACTTTTCAAGTATTGTGTTATAAAACGCGCCATGACAATGAAATGTACTACCTCAGCTAAAAGCTAATTTCTGTGACCACATCCACCCAGAGATGTCGTTTTTTTCAGCTATCCTAAACCGTAACCTACAGCTCAAACAATGAATGTAGCTCCGGTGGTGTGGAGTCCTGCTACGGCCAGTAGCATGTTGGAGTCCGGTTTGTTTGGTAATGCTGCCTAAACTGGGTGGTAATCTCCATCTAAGCATAAATACTGGCACCATTTTTGTGTCATGTTACTGATTTTAGTAAACAGAGACATTTTAAGAGTAGTGTTGTAGTTAGCCAATCAGAGGAGAGAAACTTGCATGTCATTAATCTTACTGAGCAAGTCCCCACATCTTGTTGAGTCTCCACGCCCACTCCCAAACTGAACTGGTGTACAGTGAAATTTTATTTTTTTGTTGACAGAATCCGACTCAGACGGCATTCTTTCATAACAGAGAACACTGAAAAATGTATAAAGACACCAGTGAAGAAGAACTTTAAATTAGTTTTATTTAGCTATGATTTAACTGATTAACTCTAAGCATGTTGGTCCTTTTAATTGGTTGTAGTGGTAACTTTGCTAAATAATGGGATTCATGAAGAGCTTAGCAGAAAAAATGTAAGTATCAAAATAAAAGTTTGTAAGATTTCTTGTTCTGAAAATTTTTCCCATTCTACTTGAACCAAATATTAATGAGCTGCTATCATTATGTTACATGCTTATGCTCAACGGTTGACCAATTATATCACACATAAATGTTGCTATAAAGGTAATACACTATAGAATCACAAAAAAGGCTACCACAACATGTAATATTATGAAAAGAAAAGCATTGCATTGCGACAACTAGTTTGTGGGCATACTGTTAATTTATTTCTCTCATGCGAAGTAGACCACACATACAAAGTACTGCTCCAAAACTTTATTTCACAATATACATAAGCCTCTACATCTTGACGCAAAATAGTAATTTATAATCATTTAAAATTTAAAATCTTTCTAAAGTCATTTTCATCCTATAAACCTGAGAGGTTGGTTTTTCAGAGATCAAAGCAAATATATCTGAAATATTCCAGTCTTTCTGTTTCAGCCAGCTGCCCAACACGTCTTACACAACCCTGCCCTGTTAAACCAGCATCCTGCCAGCAGTTCTAGTCCTTGTGCCTCTGTATGAAGATAATTACATGACACTCTACACGTAGATTACACAGTACTTGCAACTGAACAGTTTTGGTGCCACCTTGATCAAATAATAAAACAGACCTGCGTCACATGTTAACACTTCACCTCTCTGATCACAAAACCCTGAAATTCTCCTGGATTACTTTAAGTCACATACATTCAGTCCTACAGAAACCAGTAGACGGAGGTGATCATTTGGATGAGATAATCTTATATGAATATATGAATATCTCCTTGTGGCTGCCGCCTGACAGCAATTAGAGCTTCAGCTCCCTCCCGAACTGGAAAAGGATCAGCCCAGCCATGTGCTTTTTGATTGTAAGGCTTTGATGAACAAAATCCACCGCACACAGCACGTGGCCCCTGCCACTGTTCCATCGCTAAAAGGCAACGGTTGGGGCTCTTTTTTTATCACTCAACTGCCTGCAGTGTTATCGTGGCAAGGTCCTAGGTGTGACGATCAAAGTCTGCTATTGTTTGTTTTCTGTTAACTTAAACTCAAGTATGTTCAGTTGTCAATGAGTTGTTAGTATATTCCAGAGTTTTGCCAAGGCTTATTTGCCTGTTTAATAGGAGGATTTGATGGTGTTTCATTCCTGGAGGGAGGAGTTATGTACTGATTGATTTCCACATTGAGCCCACCGAGCATTAAATGCACATAGCAGAGGAAAGCCCATGGTAACCCAATAACTTCCTCCCCTCAGCAAATGTCGGTAACAGCGTTATGTAATGGTGACGGAGGACTGTTTTTATGAGAATCAGTGGGCTAGTTAAGGGACTGAAATATGCTGAAAACCTAATTCCCTCGGTTAGTCTCTGTATTGTTTTCAGACATAAAAGGTTTTTCCTCTTTTATTTTCAACACTGGGAAAATCAAACCCTTCACACTTTATCTTCGGACTTGCCTCCACTCTACAGAGATGTGTATTAAAGGCTTATCAGCACAGAAAGTCCAATCTCTGTTCAGTGCGAGCATTTACAGACATGGCTCTTGACATTTTCATCCCCATTAGAAACGGTGTCTCTCTCTTCTCTTCTTTTTCTTTGTTGGCTCACTGGTTGCTTCTTGTACTTTTTGATTTCTTACTGAAATGACCAAACGTTCCTTTTCTGAGAAATGCTCTTTAATAGAAATACAGAAGGGGGGGGTTAGGATCAGATATGCATAAAATGTTAGCTTCTTCCTAAAAAAAAATCTTAGAAAAATTCCGCTCATTGAGTGCACTGCTTGCAGAGGGGTTTTATGAACCCTGAGTCTCATGCCAAATGTCATGTTTTATTTATTGTTTTCTTTGACTTACACCTTCTGATTTCAGGGTTGACTGTCACTCAGTGGGCAGAGTAGTTGTTCCTCACCTTGAAGATTGTGGGGTTGATTCCAGTCCTTCTTTTACATGTTGATGTACCACTGGGCAAGGCACCTAAATCCAAATTGCCTACTACCTATGTATTGGGGGATTTAATTTGTTTGTGATTGCAACTGGGAAACTCTGATTCTAATGTCAAGTGCCTTGATTGGTCTGTATGATTAGAAAGCACTATATAAGTTTTGTCCATTCAATTTCTTATTTGGAGAGGATGAGAGCAGAAATGAATGAACAGTCTTTTAAATCTGAGGTTTTCTTATGGCAGGAAGTTTAGAGAAGGATGTAGTCTTTGCAACGATCAATAAACAACTTAATCGTGTGAGGGGGAGGGGACTTCTGCAAGCATGGCACACCCTGGACAGGTCACAGTCTATTATAGAGTTAGACATAAGCCTGGTTTCCACTGAGTAAAACGGTGTGGCAGGGAGCCCATACAGTAGGCCTGGCCCATTAATAGCCCCCCTTCAATTGTAGGTTCATAGGGCAATGGTCCAGTATGGTTAGGGCAAAGCTATTGGCGTCACACAACAGACTCCTTCGATGAGAAGACATCGAAGGAGTCTTGAAAAAAATATGAAAGTGTAAACATTTGATTGTGAGTTAATTGTTTTAATGCATGTATTTCTAGTTTCATTTCCATTTTTATCACTTTCAATTTTTATTTTACTTTTAATACAGACATTTTCACTACATTTATTTCAGATTCAAAGTTAAGAATTTCAGTTACAATTATATTTTTCAATGCCAAATTTTATTTTCAGAGCCAATATTTCTTTTCAGTTTCATCTCAAGCTGGTATCGTTATAAACGCATAATATTTTACCTCTTTTATTTGGCTCTAATGGTACTGAAAATATTACTATGAAATGTTCTGGTTTTTGCTGCTGTTTTTATTCCCTGAGTTGATCAGCAGGTTTGCTATCTATGTCAACAATCCGAGACAGTCTCCTCATTGCTTGACAAATATTCTTAAACTGGTAAAATAACGTTTGACACTAATCCCTTTTATAGTCAACATGGACCAACTGTAGTGTTTCTAGAAATGGATAAAAGTAGAAAAAAACACTTCCTGTTTCTTTAATGATTTTTTTGTTTTGTCTTTAGATGCTGACGACTCTGGCTGTGTGTTATTGAACACATCAAGACGGGTAAGCGAACACTGCAATGTGCAAAACGTGCATTTTACAGCAAATTACAAAATATTCCTGTCACATCATGGTCACAAGCTTTAATGTGTTTTGTTGGATTTTGACTAACATTCTTCTTCGTTACTTCTACATACAGCGGTGATAGACCTTGTAAAAACAAGCAAGCAAAAAGCGCTTTGACAATCGAAAATACCAACCCAGATCTGAGGGCATAAATGCTGTTTCTGAGTGTAAATACAAGTACATAGTTTTGATGCCCTTAATTGAGAATCTACAATGTAGTCATGAAAATAATGAAAACACATTGAATGAGAAGGTGTGTTCAAATGTTTGGTCTGTACTGTATTAGTTTAACATTTTAAGTTGTATTAATGAAATAAAAAGGAATATAATTTATTCTTCCAAATATTCAAATTTTGTCATATTTCCTGTACTTGAGACTGCTGGGAGGGGGAGGAAACTGGCAGGCTGATAAAAAAGGGAAAAATATAAACAAAGTGCAGAGGGGAAAGACAGAAAGGAGCAAAATAACGTACCTTTACGAAAACGTAAAGACAAGCCCAAAGAAGAAGAATCTACAAGAAAATAATTTAAAATAACAGAACAACCACCAGAATCCTTAAACCAGAAGGAATTAACAAAACCAAAAAAACCTATACCGACTATCATGTGTATTAATTAGTTTTTAGTTATATAACTATCAAGCATAGCCAATAGAGATACATTAAATTTAAGGAAATTGGCACAGTGAAGGTCAGTCCTAAAAAAAAAAATAATTGGATGAAATAAAGATACCTCTGGTCAGTTTATTATACATCATCATCGGCAATGCCCATGGGAGTAAGAAGCTATCTAGTTTGATAAAGCTCCACAACATTCTGAGACATTGCTATTTGAAATTCAAATAATTGTTGAATGAATACGTGAGTGGATTGCTAAATATATGTGCACAGGCTAGTCAAGAATTTAGTCTTGGTGGAGAAACAAGGGTTGTTCATCAGTTTTGCTGAATTCCAACCACTTTTTATTACTGACATGGTGTGACCTTTATGCCAAATATCCTGCCTCATTTTTTGGGCAAGATGAGGCAACTGTATTTTCTCAAACTCATTCTTTGAAGGTTAAAAACGAATAATTAAACTGGGATTGTACCAGGCAATGTGAAAAACTGTAGACATTATTATTGTTTCAGCTTTTTATTTCTGCTGTAAGATGCACTTTTCTCTGTTGACGGATTGACTGGAAAAAATAAATTGCTTTTCAGCAAGAGGGACATGAATTTATTTTCAGTTTAAATTTCAGATTCTTCTCGCCACACCCAAGCTTATTGCAGACATCTTTGGATGTAACAAAGCCATGTTTGATAATGTCACACTTCAAAAAACACAGCACATGCATCGGCTTAAAATGGTGAACAAGCATGTCATGATATTTCCACATTACAAGGCTGTCAGTGAGCTGCGCCTTGCTCCTGCCAACAGCTTGCCTGGTCCATTTTACTAATCCTTCCATTCTGTGCCACAGTTCTGTGTGTTTGCTCTCTCCTTCTGTTTTGCCCCCTTTAATCAGTCTCACATGGCAACAACCACCCTCTACCTCCAAGATCCGTGATACACATTGGCCTATTTAAAGTGGTCAGAATATATTCCATAATTTATGTTTATGTATGCGGATGTTCTTGTCAAAAATCTAATTTGAATTCAAATTGATTTAAAATGCATCTCTTTGTACAATCAGACCAAGAGAGCAGACATAATCCTCCCTACAACTTTAACGTGTTGAATGTTTTAAAATGGGATGGAGTGAACTTCTTAAATCCTCTGGAAAGGTTGTAGATTTTGCACAAAAAACTATGGTTGTTATCTTACTTAAAAATTATATTTTGCATGATTTTACTAATGAACAGGCATCCTTAAAAAAAACTAACAGGATCTAAAGGTAAACTCTGAAGGGAATTCGTGACCTGGAAACAAAGCCACACATCCAGCTCCGATTAGGTTTACACAAGAAAATTTATGAGAATATTTTTGCTCCTAAAGTTCTTTACGAAAATAACTCACCAAGCTATAGACTTCTATTGCTTTCCTTTTCATGCTTGTTTGATTTTAAAAAGAACAGCAGGAGCTCCACTTTTCTTTAGAATTTGTGTCTATCCCACAATCAATAAAACTGGGGTCGAAAGAGTGTCTGGGCTTTTAATCGAACTGCGTTTGTCCTTTTGTCCTTTCATTCATCTGCATGTTATTCTGCATTTGTACAATCAGAATAAATCTTGGAAGTATGAAGTGCTGTTCATATATACGTTCATCTGTTTGTGGAAGGATGTGAATGATTACTGTAAACTCAGACATTTGGGTACATGTTTCACTTTTGTAGAGGTTGGACATTTTGACAATAAAACATACAATACTGTATGAGGACGTGCCCCAGTTTAGAACTTAAAATTGTTATTTAACAACATTATGTCAACTTAAAATGCAAAGTGTGCCAGTTTTAATTTCACAAACCTATTCAGGAAATTAATTGTAATTGTAACACTTCATTCTTCTCAACAAAATGTGGGATAAATTGACTTTGCCGGAAACATCCCATGTCTTACATACTGTAGCGGAAGAATTATTCAAAAACCCACGCGTATCCCACTTTCTTTTGCCTATGTGTTTACCTACCTGAAATTTGTCATGTATATTAGAATTTTGTGAGTGTAAAAGAATTGTTGTAAAGACAAGGATTCATCAGAAAATAAATAGGAGTAAGATCCATTCATGTTTAATTTCTCAAAATTAAAATTCCTAGAGCATACGCCACACATAAGTTACATTAAAATATACCCTATAATGTGTGCCCAAGAGTATTTATACCCCTAGCTTATGTTCACATTTCTAATCAGCCACCCGGGGTCCGTACTTTGTAGAACTACCAGTTTTGCACATCCACAAACTGACATTGTTGTCTATTCTTCTTTGCAAACTAACTAAAGTTCAGCCACATTTGGAGGGCCTCTGTGAACATTGGTTTTAAGTTGATTGTAGCTGTCTTTATTTTTTGACTGGAAATCCTCCCCTGTGTTTAAGCTTTTCTTGAAAGCTACTATGAACTCTGCTTCCATGTGTGTCTACCATGAGAAAAAAATCCCTTCAATAATAACACTGCCACCATGATTCGTCATAGTAATAGTGTGTTCAGGGCGATGCGCAGTGATAGCTGAATAGCCTTTAACATTTCAGAACCTTACCTTGCTTTAAACTTCTCCACATATTCCTCCCTGACCTGTCCGCTGTGTTTCCTGTTCTTTGTGACCCTTTTCACTGTTCACGGTTCTCTGATGTCCTCTACAAATTAATCTGAGGGCTTCAAAGAACAGCTGGATTGATGCTGAGAATAAACAACAAACAGCTGGACTCAGATTACTAATCAGCAACCTTAAAGGGACCTAAATGCAAATAGTTGACTGTTAATAATCTTGAAAACGATTTATCCTTTTTTCCACATTACCATTTGTGTTTGTAATGTGACAAATTTGGACCACATACAGGTTTAGATTTTGAGTGCTCTGATAATTCCAACCATCCAAAAGAACTGATGACAGATATTTCTTTTTTATAGATTTAGTTTGTTTTATAGCTGAATTTTACGTTAATAAATTAATTTAAATATGTAACCACTAGGACAGTGTTTTGTCAAAATTGCACACATAAATATCACTGACTGGTTTTAAGAATGTCAAATATTAAAATGATTGAATCTCATCCACAGTATGTGAAGCTCATGAACTTCGAGGAGGAGGTTCGGGCACACCGAGACTTAGATGGCTTCCTGGCCAGGGCTAGCATATTGTTGGATGAGACAGCCGCCTCCCTGGATGACGTCCTCAAGAGAATGTTGCACCACGTAGGCGAGGACAGTCATGTCTCTGAGCCCGGATGCAACTTTGAAGAGGTGATGAGCATGCTTTTCACTGATGCAGGAGCTCAAGAGGTCAACGGTAAGCAAAAACACCTACATCTAAGTATTGACCAGTGTATGCATGAAAAATGTGTGAGACAAAATACAATTACAACTTCAAGAACAACTTCAGGAAATATGGTACAGCAATATTAGTGAAATGAGATCTGACTAGGCTCCTTTGTGAGATTAGTTAAATTCTTACAAATTACAATGACAATTAAGTTGGTATCAAGCATTATTTTCTGTTTAAAATTTTGTTTTTATTGATGTAGTGTAATGTGATCTTAAGGTGTGAAACCTATGTCCGCTAATAAAGATTAGAAACGTGCTGTAATCTTTACTGCGGAAAAAAGATTTATTGATTCCCATCGGGAATTCAGGGACTCATATTCTGCCGAAACAAATGAAAATATTTTTTTAATTAATTTTAGATCAAAACCAGGGACTCTATTTAGCAATCCAGAAGCTTCCGTTTTTTAACTACTATTGATTAAAGATTAATGCAAATCCAGCTCAAGAAGTAGAATATACAAAAAAAAATGTAATTTTTGTTTTCACTCATTTTAGGTAGTGATATAATTAACTCATATATTGTATACTGTTGAAACTCAAAAAATTTGAATTTCTTGCAAAATATTATTTATTTCAATACTTCAGCCTAAAAGGTGAAATTAATAAATCATATAGGCTTATTAAATGCAAAACAAGATATTTAAATCCTGTATTTGTTATAATTTTCAGAATATGGCTTACGACTTATGAAAACCCCAAATTCAAAATCTCACAAAATTTAATTACATTAAATCAATAAACTAAAAAAGATTTTAAATACAAAAAAGTCCAGCCTCTCAAAATTATAATCCTGCATATGTACTCAGTACTTGGTTTGGGACCCTTTTGCATCAATTACCGCCTCAATGGGGCGGGTCATGTATGCTATCAGCCTATGGCTCTGGTGAGATGTTTGGGAAGACCAGGATGCTTAAATAGCAGCCCTACTTCATTGTTTGGTGTCATGTCTTTCATCTTTCTCTCAGCAATGGCCCATAGATTCATTATTGGGTTCACGTCAGGCCATTTTGCTGGCCAATCAAGCACAGTGATCCAATGCACATTGAACCATGTTTTTGTACTTTTGGCAGTGTGACAAGTGCCTAGTCCTGCTGGAAAATGAAGTCACTATCTCCATAAAGCTCGTCTGCAGAAGGAAATATGAAGTGTTCCAAAATATCCTGGTAGATTGTTTGCTTAGACTCTGGACTTAATAAAGAACAATGGACCAACACCAGCAGATGACATGGCTCCCCAAATCCACTCAGACCTTGGTCTGCAATCTCGGTACCTTGGTTCCCGATTGAGATATACATTTTTCTCTCATCCAAAAAGAGGACTTTGGACAACTGAGCTGAGTGGTTCAGGAGGGGTTAATATGACAAATATGATATTTGTCGAAGATCCATCGGCGTGTTGTGGCTCTTGATGTACTAACTCCAGCCTCAGTCCACTCCTTATAAAAGTCCCCAACATTTAACATTTGAATGGGCTTTTTCTGGCAATCCTCTCCAGGCTGTGCTCATCCCAGCTGCTTGTGCGCCTTTTTCTTCCAGACTTTTCCCTTCAACATACCTTTTAATTAATTTGCTTTGATACAGCAATTTGGGAACATTCAGCTTCATTTGCAATGTCCTTTTGAGGCTTTCTTTTCTTCTGGATGGAGACAATGGTGGTTTTCTGAACAACTGACAGACAAAGAGAATGTTTAAAGGCTCAGGAACCCTTTACAGGTGTTTTGGATTAATTAGCTGATTGGAGTGTGATACTTTGAGACTTAAATATTGAACATTTTCACAATACATATTTTGAATTTGGAGTTTTCACAAGTTGTAAGTCATAACGATCAAAATTATAACAAATACAGGCTTAAAATATATTTGTTTGTAATCATGCTATATTATAGATTAGTTTCACCTTCTGAGTTTAATTACTGAAATAAAGGAAATTCTGCAGGATATTCTAAATTTTCGAGTGTCACCTATAGGTTAATTACACAAGGAGCGATATATGTTAAGCTTATATATTTAGTAAATAACTCTGAGAAAACAGGGCAACTTTGCTGTTCTCCATTCCGTTTTCCTGTTACTCGCTGAAAGTCTCCTCTTTTTTTCCTCTTAGCCTGAAAAAACTCCATATATATCTTGACTTCCTCAAAATTAGCTTACATCTTTGTACTTTTCTAGCTTCTTTTTTAGCAGTTCACTGTTCCTTAAAAAGGTTCACTTTGAGTTGTCTTCCTGCAATAACTACTTTAACACTGGAGAACCCCATTATCAGAGCATATACATTAATTTGAAAAAGATTACATGATGGTGTTTCTAACGGGGTGGTAGCAGTCTTATCTTAAAAGTATAAACTGAGAGTTTCCTGTCATCAGCTGATTTCTCACTCCATCTCTACTGAAGTACATAGAAACATTAAGCGCTGTCAAGGTCCTGTTGTGTTTTTTTTCCTATCTCAGTGCTAAACTTCTATTCATTTGAAAATGTGATGAGAAATGTAAAATCAAAAACATCCAAAAATATGCCAACATTGATCATTTTGCATCTTTCCTCACTGCAGTAATGTCTAAAGTGTTATAAGGACGAATTAGAGATTTATAATCTATGATAACTCTAAGGATTGACGGCAATAGTAGTGGACATGAGATAAAGTTGAAAGGTTATTGTTATATGAAGCTCAAATCATAAGTAAAGACACAAAGAAAAAGTGTAAGGAAACGGATTAAAATTAGTTAATTCATTGGAAAAAATCTGAAGTAAAAAACAGTTACTTACACTGAAATATTTTATTATTTCAGAATTAAATAAACCTGAAGCTAGTACTAACTGACACTGTGGAGTGAGATCAATGGTAGATTGTTACAGCCCTGAAATGGAATAACAGACATATACAGATCATACAATCTGTACTGATAAAAGAAATCATAATTATAATAATGGTCAACCGTTCTTTTAATTTCTATTCCCACAGCATCCGAACAAGATTTTGGTTCCAAAACAAATATGTGTCCAAGCAGCCGAACCAAACACCGTCTAGGAGTCTGCAATGTTTAAGCTTAAACTTTTTTATTATTATTTTCTTTTAATTTTTTCCGTTTACTATTTCAGTAAAGTTAAAGCTATTGTCTAGAAAAATACATTGACACTAAAGCTTTACTATTTCAGTAAAGTTAAAGCTATTGTCTAGAAAAATAAATTGACACTCAAGTTTTCCTGGTTTGCTGCCTTCTTTGCTTTATAAATCCCTTTGCCATTAGTTTATTTCCTTCAGCAAGGGGCTTCTGACTGAGAGGCAAAGCAAGATACCGATACGGTTAGGACAAATCTCCTCAGCCTATTAGAGCAAGAGAAAAACAGTGTCTTGTATAACAGTTTGCATCCATTGTTGATATTTTCCTGTCACAAGTTTTACTAAAGGTAGTCAACAAAACATTTGTTTGATGATGCTTTCCTTTTTTCATTTTAAAGGTTAGATATGGAACATTTTCATAAAAAGATACATTTAAAAGAATATAATACATCCAAAGGGCTTTAGAGGGGTGAAGATTTAAAGTAAAAAAATTCTTTAAAGATTATTTTAATTAAAATATTATAAAATGGACATTTAAAACGGGCATGACAATGACATTATGTTTACATCTACCAGCCAGTAGCAGCCGCAGGTTGACAGATACAGTCTCTACGATCCAACAATATGGTCAGCTCAGCTTGGCTGGCACTAGGAAGAATGGTGGGGTCAGCAAGTCAAGCAGCTGCTTCCTAAACCTGGATATATTGTTATCTGTCTCAGGAGGAGAGTGACCGCAGAAGAACAGAAACTAGAGCAGTTTTAGGTGAAGCCTACAATAGACGGACCCACATAAAACATTTCCACGACATCAAACACACGCAATTCTCCTCCTGGATCAGTAAGCTAAATCAATTCCTAACTTTGCTCATTTTAGCTGTCAGTTAAAAACCTCTAAAATATATTCCTCACTGGACAAAGTTCATGCTTGTTACTGGGAGTATTGGCAGCGAACCAGGCAAGCCAACAGCTGGAATGATGTTTTTGTGTATTTGAGGGTAGCTGTGGCTACAAATGTAGCTTGCCTCCACCAGTGTGGGAATGTGAGAGTGAATTGTAACGCGCTTTGGGGAGGTTTTTGAGGTCTCAACAAGCTATATAAATGCAATCGATTATTATTATACAACCTAGATAAACTAGATGTGGCTATCATGCTCATGCTCCATATCCAACCTTTAATGTAAGGACGAGATGGATTTTTGTTGTGTTACATGGCAATCTGTAGAAGTTCTCCTACTGTCCAGATGCAGAAGAATTTAGCAGTTAGTGTTGTTTTTATACTTCATGAGCATCAGGAGGTAATATTAGTCCATAAAGTGCTTTTTAACCAGAGTTTTCCGCTCTGGCTGGTCTGGTGTCCCAAGCTGTGTTAGTTAGTCTGACACACAGCTTGTCTGTGAGCTCACCCTGCTCTGCAGGCCCTGACAGATTCACAAGGTGATAATTGACTTCTGTCATCGATCACTCATGTAGCTTTTCAATGGGTTTTTGAGACTCTGAGGCTGTGGTGGCATCTTCACTGTTCTCTCCCAGAATACCCCACAAGGAGCCTGTTTTTGGGTTAGCAGCGAGTGTTTCATGTGTTTAGAGCTAACTGCACCCTAAAAAGGAATTGTAGACGATATTAAATACGTCCCTTATCAAACAGTAATAACAGTATGATTAAAGAAGTTTCAATATATCAGTCAGTAAGCAGTTATTCGTACAGTGCTTTACAAGTTTGACTTTTCAGGGCTAAATTCTTAAAAATTTGATTCTGTAGTTTTCAGTAATCTTCCACTTTGTGAATTGTTCAAAATCCAAGAACATGATACAATCTGATTCTAATCCACCGGCATATGCAAAGACCTGTCGCATCTACAAGTATTGTGAGTTTAAAATTATTGTCCATGAAATATTTCATTTTTATCAAACCAAACTTTTTTTAATAAAGTGCTTTTCATACAAAAAGAAATGCCGTTCAAAATGCTTTACAGAATAAAAAATACCCCTCACACGCAAGGTTAAACATGAACACATATATGCCCCCTCCCCCCAATCCTATCCGCATGTGCGGACACACTGGAGCAATATTGAAATGACATTAAAATAGTCATTTTAAAATGGACAGCAAAATGGACACTTGGTTTAGTACAG
The DNA here is from genome assembly GCA_028564705.1 of Apricaphanius iberus. Classification (NCBI taxonomy): domain Eukaryota; kingdom Metazoa; phylum Chordata; class Actinopteri; order Cyprinodontiformes; family Aphaniidae; genus Apricaphanius; species Apricaphanius iberus. The sequence continues at coordinate 1,347,484 of JAPXFQ010002510.1, forward strand.
ATGAGCCAGGTCAGAAAAAGAAACACCCTCAAAAGAGCCATCTGCAGTGGCAGCAGCAGATCAACCGCAGCAGCTGAGGACATTTTTATGTAGCTTGCTTCCACCAGTGTGTGAATGGGAGAGTGAATGAATAATGGTATTGTAAAGTGATTTGAGGGTCCCAAAGCGCTATATAATTGCAATATATTATTATAAAATCATTTAATTCTTCAATAGTGCCATCTTGGTGCTGTGGTTAACCCTGACATTTGACTGAAATTTGACTGAAACATGGCTGAAAAGCTTTTCTAAAACTTTGCTTAAAATGGTAAGTTAGATACTGGTTGAAAATTGTTAAAATCATTACAATCTAAATTGCTCTTCTTCAGCAGGGGCCCGCCCACCGACCCTTTAAAGGCGGCAGGAAAAACTCCTGTCTGAAGAGGGCAATTCATCATGGTTAAAATGTTGTCTCTAAAAGATACATAAAATGGCTTAAAGAAAGAAGTGGGGATTGGGTCAAGAACATTTGTGGTGGGTCTCACTGAGGAGAAAACGTTATCAAGAGTCCAAGCTTCTACCAGGACTAAACTGTCCACTGTTTACTTTGGTAAAGACACACTCAGATTTGTCAAAAACAATTTTACTATGAAGAGATAAAATATTACATCTGATGGTGTCTACCTTCCCTCTGAAGTGGTCTGCAATCACTCATCACACAGAGTGCTTAAGGGGGTCTTTTTGAAATGCCTTAGTAGTACAAGCATATTAGTTTGTAAGTGTAATGTTTAGTTATGGTTACATTCTAACCAGATTAAATAATGTAGCTTGGTAACTAATTCTGCACTTTGGTTAGGATTTGGGTGAAGATGTTGGTTCAGTCAGATGATGTTCTCATCTCATGTTATTCTCGTTAAGCTAAATTTGTATCCAGTTGAACGCTTAGAAATCGGTCTAATATTAAATTCAACGTTGATTAGGTTTTTAACTCTGAGTGAGTCATTGTCATGGAACTGCATATCTTACTTTGAAAGTCAAGAAAACTGTTTCCCCTTTTAGAATCTATTTAAATACTTCATGTAGCCCTAGTAATCACCGGAACTGTATTTTGACCAGGATTGTTTGGTGTTGATTGATCTGAGCTTGTAGGTTTTAAATTACTATATGCGAGTTGACTCTGGATTCAGAACATTTACATACACACTATTATTCTTGTTGTTTATGATCTTTTAATTCTGATGATATCAGTTCGTATTGAAAGATAATTCCTTTGTTGTCAAAAGTTGATGTCAAATAAAAGCATTTATAGAACCTAACAATGTTATGGGAGGAACTAAACACAGCAATTTGATTTAAGCATTACACAGAGTCAAACTATAATTTAATTAGTAAATCGGTCATGTTTATCAATGTGATGTGTCTCCTTTATAAAGAACAGTTACACTTAAGTTGTTATAATTGTTATTAGAGAAAGGTAGCTGTAAGCTGAAGAGTTTTAGAAAATCTGAATGAGCAAATAATATTATCAACCCCAAAGTTCTCCATGTGCAGTCACTGTACAATAAATCACTGCTGAATAAAAAGCATGCTCATACTAAATATTGAATCGGTGTGGATTTCCAACCAAGATCATAAACCAAACACCCAGACAACTAAACGTTTGGCACCTTAGAAAGAAACTAAAATTTATATCACCTGACTTGTATCTTGCTGAAATCCTATGGAAATCCTCTAGAATCTAGACTTTCTCTGTGGAAGAACGGGTCAAAATCACATCTGAGCACTACACGTGACTAGCTTGTCCCTCCGGGAAACATCCTCAAATTGTTATCACCAAAAAATACTTTTCCACAAATTATTTAAATTCCTGTAAGTGTGTTCAATATTTATTCTCTATCCACTTCTAATGTTTCACCCAAAGCATAATTTGTGGAGTAATTATGTTTGATTTTTGTATGTGTGGATTACTTGGGTTGTTCCCAATTTCTGACATGAACTTCATGATTCGGCTTTAAGGGAACTTATTAGAATCTCAAAGACCTTAAGGCAAAAATATATCATGTTGCATATCTGATTCATAAATAGCCTTAAAGGAAAAAGGGAGAAAGAAGGAATGGTTTGAATCTTATTTAATAAAAAGCTTTGCCTCCTTCACAACCACCATGTCCAGGAACATAGGGGATCAAACTTTGTGGATTAGAAAATTATGCTCTCTCCTGGGTGCAGGATGGTACAGGCAGCTGGCTAAAAATGCATGGAAATCTCTATTATCCCTGCAGAAGTTTCTGCCTGCTTCATCAGCCAAATCACAAACGGAGGCTTACTTTTTAATGACAAACGTTAACAAGGCTTCAGCAGGTAGATGTTTTGTTCCACACAAAGCCTCAGAACATTTCTCTAAACTCCCTGAGATATTTAAACAACAGCATACAAAGGAAACATAAACATTTAATACTGTTAACATTTGGGGCATAACATTATTAATCATTACATAAAAAGATTACATTTTTATTTCAAAAGTGTTGAAATATCATTATGAATCATTATGAATAATTAAAGCTACTACATAATCTTAAAATGATTCAGACTGTTTACATCTCTCAGCTAGAAAGAAACCTAGTTTATGTGCCCGGAGCTTAATGAACCTCAGGGCCTTCACCTCCCTGCACTGAATGAAGAGTTGTGGGACTTGGGAAGAAAATGAAAGGTTAAACTATTGCATCTTTGGGATTACAAGCACTACATAAATTAATTACTTTGATGAAAGTAATTTGTTGCATTTAAAGGAGATATATCCTGCTTTTAAATCCTTCCTTTTCACACGTAAATCATTCACTTGTGGTCTATGTAAAGTAGAACCACAGTGGTTTGGTCTAAATTCCATTTTATTGTAGCCCCACAGACCCTCCTTATACCATTCTGAGGAGCATCTTTAGAGCAACTCATTTTCGTGCGGTCCCTTTAAATGTAAGCGAAACATTTCATGCCCTGCCCTCTCCAGGTTACAGAGCGTCCGCTCCACCCTGTTCGGACATTTTTGTGGTCTGATATCAGCGATTCGATTACTACCGGCAGAAAAACTTTTTATTGCGAACCGATCGTCGCTAAATTCCTGTACATCATGGGTACCCCACGACAAAAGCCGGCAAAAAAAGCCCAATCATTTTATTCAAAGCATGCAGTGCAGTTATATCCTCAGCTAAAACCTAGCACACATTGCTAACAGAAGCAGAATGTTCAATGCTACAACGATCAAAACAATCGCCTGTACGACATATCAACGCACAACATTCATGTATAAAATAAAGTTTACTGTCATTTTAGTGTTATTTGAAGCTTACCGCTTTGCTTTGTCCATCGTTTCCGTGGAGAGAAGGAAGTGACCCCTCAATCAGACAAAGTCTTTCGGCAAATCCCTCCTGATACAAACTGAGGATGCTGAAGCCCTCGTCCTCGAAGTGCTTTGCGCAAACGAGGAGAACTTTCCCCATGGATGTCGGTATATTTCTACGAAAAATTAAATTTAACCCGGCGCTTCTCAGAGGCTCTGATGCTGGGGGTCGATGTAGGGATTTATGTGGGTTAATACACCCAATAACTGAACATTTTGACTTGCTTTCTTGTAATTTCGACATGACTGACCTTGGACTACAAAATCGCTGTGGGGGAGAAAAAATGCTGGCTTCACGAAATTGGTTACCCGGAAGTCCATTACCTTATTTGGCAGTTCAACAACAAATGCTGTGACGTTAATGACAAGAAAACGTAATAGCGAATAGAGAAAACTAAACAGACTGAAAAATATGACCAAAAAAGAATGGAAAGATATAAAAACAGCACTAGAAGAGATTAAATGTAAGTTGTCTGCACTCCTAAACAGCCAAAATACACATTTAAATGCATTTAAGGGCTAAAAAAGTGGATTTTCCATGATGTGTCTCCTTTAAACAGTTCGTTTGAGAAAGACAATCTGTCCATACTGTCACTTGGATTGTCACTTAATTTATCAAACTATCTCTACTCAGATATTCCCTAAAATCTACACAAATCTTCCAAAATAACCTTCAATACAGCACCCAGTTCTTCTAGGCACACACAGTTTTTGAAAGAACTCGGCTGGTAGATTGTTCTAAACATCTTCAAGAACTAAACAATTCTTCTATGTACAGAGGCTTTCACACATCCTTCCGTCTCTTCATATAATCCCAGTCACACTCCATGATGTTGAGATTAGGCCTCTGTCGGGGACTTCCAGGACTACTTCTTTTTTAAACTGAAGATAGTTCTTAATGAATTTAGGTGTATGATTGGGTCGTTTTCCTTCAACAGAATAAATCTGCAGCCAATCATTCCACTCCCTGATAGTATTGCATTATGAATAAGTGTCTGCCTGTATTTTCCAGCATTGGGAACACTATTAATCCTGACCAAATCTCTAACTCCATTTGCAGAAATGCAGCCACAAACATTCAAGGAACCTCCACTGAACATTCTTCACTGTTGCCTGCAGACACTCATTATTGTACCACTATCCAGCACTTCAACACATAAACTGTCTTCTGCTACAGCCAACTATTTCAAATTTTGGCTCATCAGTTTAGAGTACCTGCTGTCATTTTTCTGCACCACAGTTCCTATGTTTTTATGCATGGTTGAGTCGCTTGGCCTTGTTTCCACATCAGAGGTATGGCTTTTAGGCTGCAACTCCTCTATAAAGACTACCCTTGGCCAGACTTGTCCGGACAGTAGATTGGGTGCTTCCTACTGGTTTCTGCCAGTTTTTAGCTGGTGGCACTGTTGGACCTCTTCCGATTTTTCTTTGGCCAAGCAGTGCATCTACAATCCTAAACATTGCCCATGTTCTTTGTTTCTTCGAAAGATATTTAACAGCTCATGTTGAAACCCTGGTCTGCTTAAAAATCTTTGTTTGGGAGAGACCGTACTGATGTGTCTTGTTACTGTGCCGAATCTTGCCATGAAATGACGCTATCTTTGACAACCTTACCTTGTTAGCATAGTTTCAGTTAATGACTGTGTTTCAACCTACATGTGACATTGATGATCATTAGCACCTGTGTACCTATAAGAATTTAAGACGGTTTCAAGGCAAAAGGTAGTATCACCTCATATTGATTTGATTTAGATTTGTTTTGTTATCTCAGTGTGCATTTTTCAAATTGATTAAAATAAACAATCAGTATTCATATTTCTGGAAGCATTCTTTGTTTACAGCATGTTTTTACTCCTGCCTAAAACGTTTGCATATAATGATTTTTTTTCACTTTAGCTGGTTGTAAAAATAACAAAAATAATATTAAGAGCAACCGAGTAAACAGTTAAATATATGAACCTATGAGAAAGTATTTACCCCTTTTTGTATTTAAAGGGACTCTAAGGAAGTTTGAAATTTTGTGCTCGCCATTGCCCCATCAGGCCAAATGCGTAACTGCACTCTTAACGGTAAGCTCGTGCATGGGGCGTGCATGTTGTACGTGCACTCGAAAGCGATCATAAACAACTTAGTCAGCTCTATACTCGACAATTTACCGCTTTGTACGCATAACTTCCACTGAGGTAATAAATGTGATGGAAGATATTTAGACCAAATCAATTTTAGTGTATTTCTAGGATATGATACGTGGGAAAATTTGTAGCAAAGTGAATCAAGTACGAAGCCAAATAATAAAGATACATTAATAAATCATGTTGATTAATAAATCACCCAAGTTAATTTTTTGAAGAAAAAGTTTCTGAGGAGAGCAGGGAGAGGAGCAGGTAGAGGGACACCAGGGTCAGCGAGCTCGGTGCACCTGCTGCATTTGCCGACTGATGCCATCAGACCTGGAAAATAAGTACTGTAGACAGGATCCAGAAGGGTGTCTGAGCAGATGTGCTCCTTTTAACTTCTTGTTCTTGGATGAAGGAATGCGTTTGGCTCGGCCGACGTGGCCGAGTCAAATGGTGTCAGGGGACAAAACCCCTGACACCATTTGTGGTTTACGTTGGTTTTAAAGAAGTCCCGTTCCACAGAAACCAACATGAAACTCATGACCAACTCAGAAACACTATTTACTTTTATTATTGTAGCAAAACATTCTTGCATATTTGTATTTGTCATAATGACATACATAAATTTGCTGTGTCCAGCTTAGAATGTTATCAGCTTTTGCTAGGGGATCACTTATCAAGTCCTGGAAAAGGATAAAATAAAGAAATTAGAATTATGTAATTTTCTTCCAAAATGGAGAAGACATTTGGATATCATCATTATTTCTCCTCTGCATTGCGGTGTCAGCACCAATTCAGCTGTAGGAGGAGGGATGATCCTGGAGACAGGACCCAGGGCCCTGGGGTTATCTGGCTGAATGCTTCTTTTTGGGAGTCCCCCGGCAGAGCTGAGAGCTATTCACATGCACTGGACGCTGGCTATGGTGTTTGTAGTCCAATGCAGCATGGAATGTCCTGGCTTTATAGACGGCATATGAGAACGCAAAGTGTTTCCCCGCGTACATCAAGATGTTTTTTCTTGGAAGACTCAAGCTTAGAAGTGGTCCTGCAAAGAGACAAACAAAATAAAAACTGCAATGTCTGTAGAGCAAATAAAATCCACCATAGTGATATATAATTCTGTGGAAGGGATCATGCTACGATATAGATGCTAGTATTGGGGCGACATTGTTCTAATTTCAGCCAGAGCAAAAACTACAAACTGTCTTGGTGTTCATTCTCTTTTTTTTGTGTGGTAGAAGTAAATTATTCTAGAAAAATTACAAGAAAAAAAATCCTATTTATAAAACATATGAGATTGGAGATAAATAATCTTAAATCATGTAGGTCTAAAGCTCCTTCCATCAAAGTCAATTCTGGTCCTAAAAACAGCAGAATATAATAATATAGGAGCAAAATATGACAATAAATACTGACATATACACATAGAATTTCAGAGAGACTAATTTGTTACTTACACACTTGTTTTCAAACTATTGGATCATCTAAAGCTTCATCCTGTTGATCCATTGAGTTGATGCTACACAGAAAAAAAAGCCTATAGCCTACATAAATTACAACAACAGGGTAACTGTTCATCAAACTGGAACCTATTTATTTTTTGTGATGAGGAGAACAATAACCAGGAGTTGCATTTTGTTTACTTTATAATTACCTATCAGACTCCCCTGCAGTGACTGAATTGTGGTATAGGTCCCTCCAAACGCTGCTGTAGATGGCTGTGGAGCCTTGATGAACTGACCTTCCCAAACCTAAAACAACAGAGACACTTTTACCGCTCCAATCGTAATGTGCACACATTTACAAATGACAGTCAATAATGTATACACGTTTTCAGATTAGCGACATAGTTCTACAAAGTTTAGATACTCTAGTAAAGTTAGAACTTTATTTTCTCATAATCCCAACAAATTAGCTAAATAATGCTCAGCTGTGAGCACGACAGACAGGCAGCCTAAAACATTTCCCTACTGAGGACGAAGTACACAAACCCCCGCTTTGAACGCGTCTACTCTTTTCCCCCCACGTATTTAGTAAAGATTTCTTACCTTTCAAGCAAACATGAAGCCAGCTGCAGGTCTTTTCTCATACCGAGAGATTCAGCGTTCTCCTCTGAAACGCCGCCCGCACCGATGTTTACTCTGTCTCTTTGCCTACATCGCTCCAACTCGTGTTTCTCCCTCTTTGTAGCGCTGGAATAAACTCTTGGTTATCTTGGGCTGGAGTGTTAGTGGTGCTTGAAGCAGCTCTCTTGTTGTTCTCGACAGAATCATAGGGCAGAATCCATGCTTCCAACGCTATCCCTGCTACAATTTTAGCTGCAGGAAGCGATAGAACGTGAACGTGCATGACTTCGTCACACATTAGGAGGCGCAGAGGGAGCGCTACTTTTTCGACCCGAACAGTAACAAAAAATAATTAATAAAGTTATTTTACAGGCATATAGAAGCAACCATGGTGAAAAGCCCAGGGCTCTTTTTACTGACCAGGACATTGCTGGATTAGGTATGAGGAAGAAATTTTGCAGCTCGATACATTTATTTGCTGTTAAACTTCCTTAGAGTCCCTTTAAACAGCTTTTTGTATTTACTCAGGGTATCTTTGTCTAATAATAAAACTGTTGAAAGATCTGAGATATTTAAAAAAGTGTAAAAAGAGGACATTTGTAAGGGAGTGGTGATGGCGAGTCACCATTACATCTGCCAATTATTTATTTTAATTGGCATTTGTTTTTTTATAAATTCTAGCTGACATATTGTGTGCTGGACGAATTATAAAATAAGCAGACAGGGATTAAGGAACTGTTTATTCTTTGATATTTGGTTTTATTGCACAAACAGTTTTATGTGTGTATCTGTGTGTACGCCTGTGTCACGGCATCAGCCTGTGCCATGTCCTGACAGCCATTATCTACGATACAAAATCGCAGAACAGAGATCGTTGTTTACTACTCAAAAAATAACTTTTAAATAGTAAAAATTGTAATGATGATAATTGTAAGACAGAATAACCGGAAAAAGAAATGCTTCCCTTGCCTTTTACTCACCTCTGCTACTTCCTGGTCCACTGTTGTGGGCTGCATCGCTTTTGTGTATTTAAACAGTGAATTCTAAGTAAGGAAGCAAACTTCGATTAATTTTAACGATATATCAAAATAAACATGACAGAAAGTTTTAACAGTGAATGTAATACAAAGACATTATAGAATTAACAATATATTAAAGAACTACAAGTGACCTTCAAAGTGTAAAATACTTGATTTTGAGTAATTTGTTTCAATGTACCGTATTTTCCGGACTATAAGCTACACCTGAGTATACGCCACACCAGCCAATTTTAGGGAAAAACACAAATGTATTCATATACAAGCCGTCCCTTGTCATAAGCTGCAGGTGTTTTAACGTTTAATTATCATGTGTCATGGTTTGTGCACAGAGAATCTTCAGAAAAAGAATCTTCAAAAAAAGACTAGGTTTGGGCCATCTGCTTTTAGCTCTGAAAGCTTTTTTCGTCTTATTGCACTGAGACAGTTCTTCCCACTGACATCTCCAACATCTCCCCATTGATTTATTGATGCCAAGGGTACGTGAAGCATTTCTATTTCCTTCTTTAAAAGCCAGATCAACTGCCTTTAACCTAAAAGCTGCATCATAGGTATTTATTCATTTGTTTTCCATAATGAGGGTTTGTGCATGAAAATCTTTTTGAAAACTGTCAAACTCTCATAATGTCTTTTTTTTTTCACTTTTGCTTTCATTGTTCGCGCAAACTGCTTGTCTTACACTTTTCCGGTCTCCAGAATTAGACCGTAAGTATCCCTTAAAGGTGAGAGAGATAACCCATACAATCCATAAATTGAGGAAGTACCCAAGTGGCCGTTAGCTGTAAAAATACATAAATAAGCCGCACTGTTGTATAGGCCGCAGGGTTCAGAGCATTGGAAAAAAGTTGCGGCTTATTTTTCGAAAATTATGGTATGGAAAAAAATCTTCAACTGAATAGTTTTAATACAGAAATTTTCAGTACATAAATTTTAGATTCAAAATGTATATTTTCAGTTACAATTATATTTTTCAATTCCGTTTTTTTTTTTTTTTTTTTTCGTACCAATTTTTCTTTTCAATTTCATTTTAAGTCATCCTGATACCTTACCGCTCGTCCAAACTGACAGGAGTAAATACTTTTCCACAGCAACATAGTAATTCATAAGTGCAAGAGATGATCATGAATTTTCACTCTAACTGAAAAGATCAGCTTGAAAATGAGTGTTCATGCTGGGGGATTCATTAGCAAAAAGAACAAGAAAATATAAAGTTTGTACTGCAAAAAAGCTGCGCAATTTATTTATTTATATTTAAAATCCATCAAAAACTGAAAGTTAGTGAATACTTTTAAAATAGGCTTCACAACATCCCCCTTGAAAGCAGACTGGGGTTTTCAGAAATCTTTAATTAACTTTTGCGTGCTAATTATTTAATAAAGATCCTACTCGTTAATATCCTGTTTTGGAGTCCATTCCCTACAGTCAAACTGAGTTCCCAGATATATTAGCAAAGATTCTTGAATTCCAACTACTACTCGTCTGTTAGGGGGAAGGGGGAAGATTATTGGGTAAGAACAAAGACCCTTGCTGTGGGACTAAGTACACATCACACCCAAGTATGTTATCCACAAGACATATCTCTTGAGGTATTCATTTTTGCAGTATCTCTATTCACTCTGCCACAGTAGGGTATTACAGCTGGCGAGCGGACCAGCTCATTTGCAGTATAATACTGTACGGCTGTGAGATAAAGTGAACTGAAAAAGATTATAACATTCCCTGAAAAAAGGGGAGAATTGCATAAACGAAAAAGATGAAAGCCCAGAGAGATAATTAGTCTTGCTCAACATGTAGAGATGAGTTCATTTTTGGAGGCCATTGTGTTGTTTTGGCTTCACTTTTGTCTTGGGATTCAGCATTAAGGAAGAGTACGGGCCGTGCGCTGAAGAATAATGCCAGCTTTGCTTATGCTGAAATGCATAGATAAAAATGTACATTTTCTACATTCAAACAACCATATAAGTAAAACTAACATAATCTTCTAACATGTAATATTTAAACCAAGAAATGATTTGGAAATTAAATATGCCTGAGCATGCACTGGTACTGTTGCTACTGAATGACTAATAGGCATGGTTATGATTAATGATGTATTGTATAATTACATTTTTCTCTCTACCTCTATGATTTAGTAAGTAGCTACATTTTTCTGTGATTTGTGCACTGATGACAGTGCTGTGGTTGTGATTACTGTACCATGTTTTCAGCAGACATTGATCTTTCTTGCTTGCCCCCCAGTTTGCCTCAGTTCACATTATCCTCTGCTATTTTGCCTTTTAAAATTAAAAGGCCAAAAAAATGGTTTTTGATGTTAACTATAACATTTAGAAAACTAATTTCTTTTTCAAATATATTAAGTTATTGTTTACACACTTGAGTTTAGAGTCTTTATTATAATTTCTTAGTCATTATTAATCTTTGTCACTGCTTTTATTTAGAAAAGTAAATAAAATAGCTTCACCAATATTCATACCACTATACAGTACGTAGAACTCTATTTTCTTTATACTGTAACGACAAACGTATGTGTATTTTCATATAATAGTGATTGGGACCCAACTGCTGAGATAAGGATTTATAATTCATTGTAGACTTTAACTGGCTATTCTAACACATTAATATGAATCTAAACTTTTCAAATATCGTTCTGGCTTTATGTTTAAGATCATTGTTCTGCTGGAAGGTGAAGCTCCATCCTGGTTTCATATTTTTGTAGCCTAATACTTTCAGGATTTCCCTGTATGTAGCTTCTCCAATCAAAAAAGACTAGCTTCCAAACATCTTTGTGTCTTGGTTCACTAAATAAAATCACAATTAAAAAAATATGTTTGTGGTTGTAAAAGACAAAAATGTGATAAGGTTTCAGCGATGGGTATAGTTTTTTAAATAAAAGGAAGATAACAATAAAATTAAAAATAACACTGTAACCTAATGTGGCATTGATTGGGGTGTGTTGGGGTGCTTGAGCTCTAAGAGAAGATGTGAACAGTGAAAAAAACACAAACCAGTAGATTTAAATCCTCTGATGTTCCTGTGATAACCCATCATCCTCCATCCTCGCTATAAATATTCTGTGCATAAATTTGTGAGTCAACAGGAAGGCTTTACACTGGAGGGCAAAGGTTTGGTAAAGGTGTACTGTGAGCATTTGAGCTTGTAAAATATAAGCTACATTCCAAAGAAAAAGGCACAAGTGAATCATGTGGTGCTAGGATGCATTTATATCCATGTTTATGTCTACGTTAATATAGAAAATCTTACAAATCTGTGGACTCTAATAGCTTTAAAAACATCTACAATCCACTGTATCACTAAGCTTTTGTTTTGTCCCTGCAAAATTAATTTTGTAGATCTGTGCATTCAGACTATTGCTGCTCTGTGACTAAAGCTCTGTCAGGCATGTGAGCACTCAAGCTCACTGACTTTTAAAGTTTACTGGGTGAGTTTGAACCTATTGGGTGGCCAAGAATCCTAGACAACTTACAAGACAAAGGAAGCAGGATTATTACATTTCTGGCCAATGAGTAACAGTGGTTTTGCTATACAGAATAATTAGCTAAACAAATTACAGAAAGTAGTATCATCTAGATTAGTAACTGTTTCGTAAATTCTAGTATTAATAATTATTAATGCCAGTGCTGAAGGTTTGATGCAGTCCATCTTCTTGGTTCAGATTAGCTGAATCTGCAGCAACAAGGCATTGAACGGAAGCACCGTTGATTGAAAGTGTTCCAAGAACAGAAGTTGGAGATCACTTACCTCTGCGACTGGAATCAGTTTTGCTCTTGATAATTTGTCCTGATCAGACAGGCTTTGTCCAGAACAGACATCGGTTCTTTAATTCCAGACGTTTTCTCAACGTTGTCTACAATCCCTCTACGTCACCTGGGTCTAACGCCATAATCTCATTAGACGGAGTGGAACTATCTTTGGCCAGAAGTTCATTTCTTGGGTTAAGCTGCTTTATTCATCTCCCGTGGCTTCAGTCAGAACGAATGACACTTATTCGGATTTTTTTCCCCCTTATACCGCTCAACTCGTCAGGCCTGTCCTCTAATGCTGGGTTCAGACGCAACGCTCATGAAGCGACTAGTTCGACGCATATACACAGCAGATAGATCTTTAAGCTGAAACTCGCAAAGTTTGTAGAGCAAAAAAGAGCAAAAGTATGATTTTAGTTTTCTTTGTCTGCTGGATGTTTTAAACACTCGCGGATCGTGGTTGGCTAGGCAGCAACGACGTGTTGCAACGTCACTGCAATGAGTTACTCTGATTGGTTCCCGTGCTGCGTCAACAGCGTTAGGAACGTCAAAACTTCAACTAGCCGAACTTCTGCGTTGCTAGCGTTATGACCTTTGAAGCTTGAAACGCTGGAAAGGCTTGAAAATTTGACATAGCCAAAGCTCACAAAGCGCACCGCAGAGACCGTGACGCTCCTCCAACGTCCTACACCATAGACTTAACATGCAATCTAAACGTTTCTGACGCTTGAAAGCCTGCGGTCTGAACGCAGCATAAGTCCTCTTTTATTTACTGCTGCCATTGAACCCTTAGCCATTGCGCTTCGTTCAGAACCACGTAATTTCTGCCTGGGTGGAGGTTCAATTTGTTCTAAATGCATGTACCGCTTTGTTTGTCTTATCTCCCACTCTGCAGCTTCCTAAATATAAAGCTAACTTTATAGCCTTTGTTTCCTTATTGGCTAGACGGTTGATTTTACTGCGGTGGAAGTCACCTGTGCCACTTTCTCATTTGTCTTGGATCAGGGACATGCTTCAGTTTGTTAAATTGGAGAAAATTAGGTGCTTGATACATGGTTCCTCTGAAAAATTCATAAAAACTTGGGATCCATGTTTTGCATATGTTAAGGGTTTGAATTTTACAGCCATTCCAGAGTAGCCACCCTGATTGTTTACAAGGTATGATGCGTGATTCTGCATGCTAGGATGTTTTCTATTTTCCTGTGTATATGTGAATATACTGAACTCTTACGGAGTAGTGAATGACCATGGTTGGGGTGTGTTTTTTTTTATGTCCCATGTGTTCGGGTCATATGTATGTATATATTTTTATAAAGACGTATATAATTTCTGCTATCCCTTCATCTTGAAATGTTATTAAATATAAAAAAAAAGGTTTAAAGAAAAAAGAATTTGGAGATCCAGCTACGCTCTGAGTAAAAAAAACCCTTTCTTTCTTGAAGCATTAACCGTAGGGAAGCACATAATCATATATTTTGTTAGTTATAGCCTGAAATTAAATGGATTGTCTTGCAAAACTGAATTAATCAAATTAAAATGTAATCCTTTACAGTATTACAGCTACAGATTTAAAAGAGCAAAAGTATGATTTTAGTTTTCTTGAGATGCCTTCAGATTAGCTCAATAGCAGGAAATTTTGTATTTATGTTTTAATAATGAACTAAATAGACTTGAGAACCCTTGAAAATTCAGAAAGTTTTATACAAAACTAAGTAGGATCTCTTTACATCGTGGGCAACTAAATTAAACATTTTAATCAGCTATGCTTCTTTGAACAGAAGACATTTAGGGAGTTGACCAGACTGAGGTGTGAATGAACTAAGACAACAGCTGATTTGCCCTAAATAACCCTCACCCATCTCTGCCGAATTGCAGAAATTCTTTGCTCTTATCTCTCTAGGGAGACAATTTGTTTAGATTTGGACAGTCTGCTTTGTGCATGACTCGGTATGGTATTCGAACATGCAAATCTGATGGCCCATCTGTGAGCACAGATTGTATATCCATACATAGAAATTATAAATCCACGTTTACAGAAAAAAAAAAAAGCTTTTTTATCCCTAACTCTATCTAGTTGCTGTTCTGAACAGCTATGCTCTCTGTTCAAAAATTTGGACCATTTCTCTATAAACTCACATAATTACGTTAGAGCTGAATGCACACATAGAGAACGTATGTATTCTGTCTCAGTGTCACTGCCGTTTTACCATCTGCCACTGTTATATGCTGCTTCTCAGCTCTGCTGTTAGAGACTGTTGTTGACTGGAAACATTCCTGGGAGATCAGTAAACTATAGATATTATTTACAAAAGAGGGTACTGTAAAAAATAATCAGTATGTTTGTTTTTGCATCAGTCGGGGAAATTTATTTATTTTCAGTTTTGTTTTTAATAAAATTATTTACATTTTGTTTTACATTTGTTACCTAACTCAGGTTTATCATGTAATAATCTTATGCTGACACACGCCTCATAGCCGCATATGTTTTCACGAAAGTTAACAATGTGGAATAAGAGAACTCTATTTTTTAGTATTTTACATTTGTATCATGTATTTTGCTAACTATGCTTTCTAACAGGGATTACTATGCAAAAATAATGAAAATGTGGAACATTTCACAGCTTTTTAAGGTTTCTTGTACTCTTATTTGGTGTTAAAAGTGGAGAAAACAGGTTTTGATTCAGTTTTAGTTCCAATATTAAAGGGAATACCCAAATGTGGAACTTCCTTTTTGAATTCCACTCTGTTTTCTGAATACCAGGGACCCCTCTGTTAAGGGGTGAGCTTATTAGCTTATTAGCACATTAGCTTATGTCCAGTAATTAGTTTTTTTCTTCTTCCTTACTGCTGGTCTTATTAGAGCATTAAATTAAAACCATTAATTCAAGTTGTGCACCAAATCAGACCAATGTCATTTTTTCCTCATCACATTCTCTTCTTGGCATCTTTGGGTTTCTTTGGACCAGACAAATGCAGAACTGCTATCAGTGATAAAATATATTTTGGTAATCGCCTTTAGATAGTAATAAAGATAAGATCTCAGGCTCGCCAACAAAGAAATTACATTGAGGGATTTTCTTTGGAAAAGGATATTTAATATGCATGAGGTAAAGGAAGGCAGGAAATGAAGCTTCTGTTCAGCAGGGACATTTCTGTGGGCCTGTTAACCAAAAAGTGTCTGTACTTGTGTTTGCATTGGCTCCGTGTGTGTTAGAATATCATTACTGTGTGCTATTACAAAACCTAAGTAACTATTTTCTTGTGACTGCACTGACTGTTTCTTCTCTTGGTTTTTTTTCTCCCACCTGCTGCACATGCAGAGAAGTCTCAAAGTTTCGTTTTCTTTGATGACGGTAAGCTGTGTTAATTGAGTGAAAATGTCAGCATCAGCCCCTGTGAGGCTGCAATCAGTGGTTAGCTTCTCTACAAATCACCATCAGAATGCCATTCGTGTTTTCCTTCACACTCACTGGACTGGGTTGATCTATCAAGTCATCAAATGAATATAGACACCAGGGAAATTCCACAGTGTCACAGATATTCCTCTTCACCTGCCCCTTAAATTTATGGCAGGTTCATCCCGCAGAGTCACACATTTCTTCTTTTATTTTAGATCTGCAAAAAGATTGCTGTTTGGTAATAAGTTTCTTGGAGATACAATTTTTTCTACCCTTTGAACATTTGGAATTTTGATCACACTATAACCACAGCGATGATAAAGCAGCACATAATTATGAAGTGGAAGGAATAGGATGCATGGTTTTCAAAACCAATTTACTGATGAAAAATCTGGATTGTTTGGTGTGCATATTTATTCAGATCTCTTTATATTGATGTCTCTAAATAAATAAAAAATACAACTACATTTAAATAGATTCCACCTGAGTGTAATTCCACCGGTTCTGTGAAGGCCTCTGAGGTTCATCAGAGAACATAAGCGAGCAAACAGCATCGTGAAGATAGAGGAACACAACAGACAGGTCAGAAATAAAGCAATATTTGGTTAAAAACAATATTCTAAGCTTTGATCATATACAGTGGGGAGAACAAGTATTTTATATAATGCTGATTTTTGAAGATTTCCCACTTACAAAGCACTTAGTTCTGTTTGTCTGATGTATCAAATACTGATGTTGTGCCATAACATGGAAATTAATTATTTGTACCTTTGATACAAAAATACAGACGCCTACATACTTTGTTAGTGGGAAAACTTCAAAAGTTAGCAGTTCTTCAAATACTATAAATATATATATAAATATAACTGTACTCTTCAATCCATCATCTGAAAATAGAAGGAGTTAGGTACAAGGGCAAATCTACCAGACTTCCCAGACCGGCCTCTGAGGAAAACCTGAATCAGGGATGGAGCCAAACTAACCTTTATTGGTGTGATTTGCAAATATTTAGCATTTATGAAAAACGTTACCAGATGAATTACCAAAGATTTAAAGCTAATGTGAAAAAAATGTCCTAAATTCTACTTTAAGTTTGTCTGGGACACAACAATTACCATAAACCCTATCCCCACAGTTAACTGTTTTAGTTTCCTCATCATGCTCTGGGGATCCTGTTCTTTAGCAGAGAGAGGATAGCTGGTCACAATTGATCAGGGGACATAAGTAAGTTTTGGGGAAATCTCAGATAAAAATAAGTTGAAGTCTTAAAAAAAGACATAAGATGAGGATAGAAGCATACAAACATGTAAACATACAAAAAGAGCTATAATAGAATGGTTTAGGTCCAACCAAAAGCCTGTGTTAGAATAGTCTAGTCAAAGTCCAGACCTAAATTTTTGTAAAGATTTGTCAAAATTGCTTTTCACACACTCCATGCAGGCTGACTGATCTTGAAAGGTTTGGCAGAGAAAAAGCCATTTCAGTCTGTAGATGTGGAAAATTGCTCACCCAAAAGGTGATTCTGTAAAACCGACTTAGTGGAGCTGAATACAAGTCCATGCCAAACATTTAAGAACTTTATTTGCTTCATAATTAGAAAACCTGATATCCTTTTCTTGACATTTTACAATTATGGACTAGGTGGTCTGTCATCTCAGATTCCAATCAAATAGATAAAACTTTGTGATTGTGACATGAAGAAATGTGGACATGTTTTAATAGTACTACTAATATAAGATTGTCTATACCCATGATTTTAATTGTGTTAACCGCTTAGAGATAATAAAGTGTCACCTGACCCAGTCCCAATACCCTCTCATCACCATTTGACATCATAGCCTTTGTGTGGTGCATGGTGATTGGCTATGATGGATAATTACTGTAAACGTTTCACCTGCTTCTTCTGTAAGGGAGCACTGCTTTGGTTTAATCATCCTTCTTCAGAGGTCCCCCACTCAGAAAATGCCAATTTTTATTTTTATTTTTTTTAACATGTGTTCATGGGTGTGTGCATGTGTTTACTGACAGGTCTAACAATGGTTGAGGGCACAGGCAATTTTATTTATTTAATTTTTTGTATTTTTTTTTTTGCAGCACAGGATCTCACATATTTTTAAGAAAACCTCAGGGCATAATTGAAAAGGTCTCTTTATGTGGGGCTAGGGGCATTTTTTTTACATGTAAAGAAACTGATAACCTGTCTGTTTTGTCGCTGCACATCTCCGTTGATGTTCTCTTTTCTTTGATGTACAACTGGCAGAAAGACCCAAAAAGATATTAACATTTGAATTATTGGCCTCCTTTTGCATGTTTATGAATTCATCTCTTGCTTATTTGTCACTGTCAGTCACAAATAATTTCCTATCTTTCAAGATTTGGGAAAAATGCAAACAGTTATTTTATTTTTTTTACCCTCTAACCAAACTGCAAGGATAACATGCGATGATTCCACCAAGAATCCAGAGATCAAAGTGGGCTATCCAGCCATCCATTATTGCCTTCTTCAAACGTCTTCATTATTTTCCATTGAAGTCTGTCACATTTGATATGCTGGGAGTAAGCATATGTGATTTTCGGTGTGTGTGTGTGGAAACAGCCGTGTTTGTATGGCAAATACTGACGAAACCATGTGGAAATCTCCATTTCAATGACAAGATTCAATGAAATTTTAATTATTCACCTACACAATTACACCACCAGGCAGTCCACACACACTCCTTAAGTTAAACTTTGTTATAAAAACGTACTTAATTTTTTTTTTGTTAAATAATAGCAGTATACCACCTTCTTGTGTGACAAAGCTAGTTTATGCTTCTCCGACTGCAAATTTCCACTGACACAAAGACTTATTGACGAAGACATTTTTCGTTTATGGTTGTCCGTCATTTTCTCTCCATACTCCATTGTATTTTCAGCATTGCTCGACCAGGACAGCAGGGGGTGCTAACTTTTCATGGCGTCTCTGCCTACTATCCCAACGTCGTTTCAGTTTTTTCTGTGCTTGTTACTAGAAGTGCAGCTCATAGAATACTCTAAAAACACTTAAAAACAAACAAAGCAGCCTTTATTGTTGTTTTCCTACACCTTATTTTCAAAATCACCAAAAGAACAGATTACATAAATTAGGTAATAGGTAGTAGGCTTGTAACAATATATGTATCCTTATTCAGATTTGTTGGTACAGGACGTTCAGTATGGCGTCCTGAATTTCGACATGGAAGCATAACTGCATTGCACTTTAGACAGCAACACATGTGACTCTGTAAACAAATACAGAGCAGCCTCATGCTAGCAAAAGCTATTGCCAGCAACTTTTCTAAGCAAGAGTAGGAACTTTAATGCCCGCTTTAGTTGTTAAAGCCCCCTATTTGGGCTACGTTGGTGGATGCCAAATACTTTTTGCGTCATTGTATAAACACACAGAATATCTGACTGTATTAACGTCTTAAAAAATATTTCTTCCCAGAATTAGTCAGTGACCTTTTCATCATTTTGAAAATGCTAGAAGATGAACGTAAGGAGCACCACCCCATTACAGTGTCCCACAAAAATACTAAAATCTAATACTAATATATTTTGTTTTCAGTTAACATGCATACAAAAGGGTATAAAATTCAAATAAAAATAGAATACATGAAAAAAAGAGAAACTCCATAGTTAGAAACTGTAGCTCTTTGGAAAAAGGAAACTGCACAGGCAGTGTGCTGTAATGCCTCCCACCTCACCTTTACAACTCATGCTATATTCTGTCAGCTGGCTCAGGTAACAGCCTAACCACTGATTACCATATATAACCACTGTTAGCAGGAAGCGCAAAAATGAGAGAGATGTGTGATTATGCACCGAAAAAAACCCTAGCAGTAGTTTTCATGCACCACACCCTCCTCATTGAAAACACTGGAAGCAATGCAGCTTTAAGTTAAATGTAATCATGCTGGTCATCAAAAAATCAAATAGAGCTACATGACTTCAGTTTGAAATCAGTGAATCAATCAGTACTTTACATGCACAGCTAAATCAAGCTTTTTGAAGTAGTCGAACTAAGGACTTCCCTCCTGCAGCAAGCCGAGTCTCAGTTTACATGTCAATCCGAAAATCAAATTATTAAATTAACTACGTTCCACTCCCTGACAGTAGATGGCGACATGCTTCCAGCTGCATTGAAGCAGTAAAGTGAGGCTGATGGGAATGAAGCAGGCGGAGTTAAAGCAGGATATTCACAGTAACAACGCATTGCCTCTTCGTAAGTCCAAACACTTACTGATAGGGCACTTACGTTTGTCTTAGTCGCCATATAACTCTTATAACACTACTGTTGTTATTGCTGGGTCGCATTTTAGGCTCTCTAACTTCCCGAGGGGGTGCGGACGGGGGCAGGGGGCTGGTTTTGGAGTAGTCTGATTCTCAATCGCGTTATCCAGAAAGAGAAGCCAAACTTCTGAAATTGCGAAAGGTGTATACATGCATTTTTAAAAAGTCTAATTTCAGTCTGACTAAGACAATAATACGAATTTCTCTTGCTGTATGTAAACGTACTGATTGGTGACATATTGGAGAAGGCAGTGGGATAAACTGAGTCAGTGTAAAAAGACGACAAAGGCTTTCAGAGACATAAAGCCACTGAAGACGACGACTAGTCCTAATTTTACGACCTCCTCGGCCGCATCGGAGCTCAAATCTCCTACCAGGACACCAACTACAGGTTCTCTGTTCCTCTTTAGGAGCACCTGTCCATCTGACTTTGGTAAGTGTTATTTATGATTTTTTAAATCTGCGTTTGTTGAAAATGTTTTCACTGGACCAGCTTCATTCAAGATACGTGTATAGTGACATAACTACAGTGAGACGCTCTGATTGGTTGCCGCACTACGTTAACTGCGTTGGGTCCGTCAAAAGCTCAGCTTGCTGAACTTCTGTAACGCATGTGTCGGTACGTTGCCGTATGAAACGCAAGCGTTGATGACGGAGCCAACGTATACAACGCAACGCAGAGCCCTTGACGGACTTCTGACGTACTCCACCATAGACTTTACATGTAATCTTGCCGCAACTGACACTGACGTATGGGGCGGTGTGAATGCAGCATAAGAGGAAGATAAAGATAGCAACCCATTACTTTTTCGGGTAGGCTAAACTATGTATTATTTTCTAACCAGTCATGTTACTGTTGTGTTGTGTTGATGCCATAGTCCTACTGCTGATTTTCAGGCTGAGCTTCAAAAAATAAAGAACATCTCAAATAAAAAATAAAAAACATATCTTCTGTGTACCCTTTTTCTATGTAAATACTTTGTTACGACATGAAAACAGGATGTGCATATTCAGGTGTGGCGTATATATGCATAAAATGTATTTTTGTTTAAAATTTAGTTGTTGCATCTTATAAGGTGCACTCAATACTCCAACAATTACTGTAACCTGTTGTCAATGTTAACACAGACCGTAAGGCAGTCAACAATATTCTGTTTTTTTCCATATTTTCTTGACTGTGGCAGAATGTCATAATATTGATTTTGCGATTTCCTAAAAATAAAATATTTATATTTATTTATTAGACCCAAGCAGCAAAGCCTATTGTATATCTACTGTTATAATTCTATTCTGCAATCCAAATAGCTTTTTGGAGGCCTGTACATGAAAACTCACAAAACTCATCAAATTTTGCACAAACATCTGGGCTGCATGAACATTTTTGTATTTTAAAGGTGTTGCTAAGGTCATAACAGAAATCGCTGCAAGGCTGTCACAGCAATTTTCAAAACAAACTGCTCCATTTGTTCATTCTTTGTATAGGCATGAAAGTAGTAGAGCTTCCCAAGACTAAGGCTTAAGACATCATGATTCAAAACGAACAGGAAGTTGGCCTTAGAATGAAGTTTTAATTTTGATACGGTTTTTGTGTTTTACGGTTCTTGCTACCGCCACCTTGGCTGTGCCCTGCCTCTCATCCCCCCTGTAAAATACACAAAATGGGACAGAGGTGGAGCTGAGATGGTGGGGGCAGATGATTGACACTCTGACCTGAAGTAGCTATAAGCTAACAGAGCTAACCGAAGCTAACTGTAGTCAGAAAACCGCAGTTGAGCACCTCTGCTACCCCTCTACTTTCTTAGCAGATTCAATATTTAAAGCCTTGTTGCTATATTCCATTCAGTAACATAAAAAAATATATAGAAGTTTCAATAATCAATATGTAAAAGAAAATTGATAATTTCAACATGTTTCTGACAGAGTAGCTATCTCAAATTACAGAAAATAAATTTTACTTAATGAAAATGGGTTCGCCTCGATTTTAGTTCAATCAGCCAAAGGTCCGGTACGGTTAGTGTGCGCTACTGGTATCACACAACACAGTCCTTTTATTGGGGAAATTAAAATCTTAAATGCTTTTGTGACAAGTATGAGACATAAACACTAGTGCTGTTGTTTCATCTCACCTCACTGTACACAGAAATTGTTTCTGTTATCACTCATAAAATGTACGCACTGCAGTACGTTTATATAAAAAGAAAGAATCAAAAACCAAGCACAAGCTGCTGTTTTGATTTTTTTATGTTTTATTGGATCATAATTCTCGCTGTACCAGTATGCGCAGTAGAACCCCGCCCACCCAGAGTCCAGCTGGTGGTGGGAATGCTTCCCTGAATACGCTAGATCATAAAATAGCTGACCAGATCAAGCCGCACTGTTCCGCTCAGTAGAACCAAGGCTTTGGTGTCTAGTACTAAGAGTTTTTGAAAGAGGGTGGGGCTGTTTGACTCTAATTTTCACAAAAGTTATTTGATTTGCTCCATATTAGATATGATTGTTACTAGTCCAACCATTAAAAGATAGTTATGCAAATTTCCGGTGGGTCTGGTCTAGTTTCTCCACAGCAGATCCTAGAAGCATTAAATCCACCATTACCCAGCCATACTTTATCTGTAGTTTATGAACATTGGCAAACCTCTGTAGTGTCTCAGGACCTACAGACTCTTGGACCCATGGTCCAAACCCAACAGGAAGTCGGCCATTTTGAATCAAAGCCACCATTTTATGCCATGTATATACTACGCATTTAAAAGAACTTTTCCAAGAGCTTATGACTTACACTCTTTAAAATGAATGAGGATAGACTTAGGTCATTGGGGGTCAGAAGATGTTCAAAGGATTTTCCTGAATCATATCATGTGGATGTGGCAAAGTCTCAAAATATGGCTTCTCGCAATAAAAGTAGAAAGTGTATTAAATTCCACATACAAGGTCAAAGCTATACTAAACTTTGTGGGTCTCATCCATAGACTGTAAAAAAAATAGACAGCGCCTCCTCACTCCTCCCCGTTTACGAGAATGACACACTTTCATGGGGGAATTCATGGCGGATTCACAAACTCCTCCTCCCCAGCTCTGACGAAGCATGTTCCTAAAAAGGGCATAGGGGCGGGATCTTCACTGTAGACTCTGCCCTCGCGGGGCGTGTATGGGCGTGTAGTTCGGTTGTAATCACGCCCATTCTGCTCCCGCGTCGTTAGCTCTGATGCTAAACTTGGCTCGGCCCCCTCCTTAATTATGCAAGATGAAAGAAAGAAAGAAAGCCAGCCTGGTGTCCAGGTTTTTTATGAGCCCAGCATTATCTCAGGAAGAATATGTAGCCATAGAAAGTTTAAAACAATGGGGCACCAGGCATTAAAGTTGTTTTTAACGTGTCTAAAGTCCAATGCTTTTCAATGGGGGAGCATTGGCGGCCTCCATGGCATGCGGTCAAAAAGCAGAGCACACATTCTTGGCCTTTTTTCTCCTGATCTCTTACTTTTTCTTACTTGCCACCCTTTTCATTTTTTACATTTTCCCTCTCATTTTTAGCTTGTTGAATTATTTTTTAAAGGACTGTAGAATAACAACATTACATTTTGCTCAGCTGATGACTTTGACAAACTGCTCCAGAGAATCGATACATTGGAGGCAAAGATTAGACATCTCAAACTTACGGTCACTTAACTACCGATGATTCCACAGATCGATAAACAATCTGGCAGCCCTGTGGCAATTGCTACACATTCCAAAAACATCAACAAGACTCCTCCAGCCCAAACAAGGCACCTTACTGGGAGAACACCACATTCACTGGTTGATGAAGAATGGCCAGTCTTGAAACGTAACAGTTCTACTCTTGTCAAAAAAAAAGGAATCCAAAGCAAGAGACAGAAAACTGGGAATCCTACTGAAAAATAGATTTTCCTTATTTTTCCAGGAAAGAATACAGTCCCAAGGGCCAGTTAAGGTAATCAGGAGAAAAACAACACAATCTCAGGTATCAGCAAGAATTCAAGCAACAAGTAGACAGTAAGAACAACACCAGCAAAAGTTCTGATAATTCAGTACGGTTCACTAAACGTATTAATGTATGTATATATAAAAACAAAACGGAAAAAAATATATATATATATATTCAAAATAGAAACAATAATGAAAAAAAACACCCTGCAAACAACGAACATTCATTGGTCACTCAAGGGTTTATATACAATGGTAAAACATAAAATTCATAATACACAATGATAAACACAAAGCACAACCAGAAAACCAAAGACCAATTACTCCTCAATCTGTGCAGACTGTTGATCAAAGAAGGTCAAAAAGGATTGCCGGACTATATGAAACTTCTTTTCGGCACCTCTCATCACACAGCTGATCTTTTTCAAGCTTTAGAGTTCATAGTACATCCTTAATGTACTGTGGTTGGGGCAGTCTCCTTCCATTTCAACAGAATCTGGCGAAGTGCTAACAGAGTTGAAAACCCAATAAATTTACAACCAGAAAGTAAGCCTATACCCTCAGGAGCCACTCCAAACCGTGACATTAGTGGGTTTTGAGTTATTTTAATTGCCAATACAGCGGAAAGTGCCTATACAAATATCATTCCAATTTTTTTGTATTTTGGGGTAAAGCTAAAACGTGTAGTAATGTGGCCTTCTGCAATTTATACTTGTCACACGTCGGGTGATTTTGAGGATATATTCTTGCCAGCTTTGATTTATGAAGATGATCGCATTCACTCTACCAATCGAACAAAGATTTGACCAATTAGTTAAATCTTGCTGTACCTGAAATTATGTTTACGAGGGTCATTAAAAATGTTCTATAGTAATGCTATAGATAAACAACACTTTGTGTACCAATCTTAAAAGGAATACTTTTGGTACTGAGATCAGAGTTATCAAAGTTCGACAGTAGCTTAGTCTTATGTAGGAATAATTATATCCATAAATTCCCCCAAACTGCATAAGCAGTGATCGAATTTGGGGAATTGTTGATTTTGCCTTAAATACATGCAACAAAATGTCTTCCGCATTGTGGGACGGTTTGTTTAAAAAATTTCTCCTAGTAATACCTTGGATGGTTCTATTAGATCTTATAGCAACTGCCAGAGGCTCAATAGCCAAAACGAAGAGTAGGGCGCTGAGTGGGCACCCCTGTCATGTCCCCCGATTTAAAGTGAAGCTGGGGACAAGGTTGGAATAAGCAGATGTCTAAAAAGTTCTGTAAAAAATTAGTGTAACAAAGGTTACTAGAACTATATAGTTTGTTATAATAACACTGAAAAGCTTCATTTATTCCTTGTTGATCAGTGATGACACCACCAGTCTGAGACGTTACCCCACTAATTGTTTGCCTAGTCCTTGCACTTTTTAGCTGTCTCGTCAAAACCTCACCAGCCTTGTCATCATGTTCATAAATATTGCTTCTGTTTTTTAATATCAAATATTCTATGGAATGAGAACTAAGAAGATTGTATTCTGCACTAAGCCTCAAACGTTCTTTATATAAATCTTGAAATGGAGTTTGTGCTTTTCTACTAGTCTGCAATTCATCTCTCCAAAGGTGTTCTTTTATACAATGAGTCCCTATTTTTCTTAGCCACAAATGATATTACCTGGCCTCTCAGGTATAACTTAAGCACCTCCCAGACTGTTAGGGTAGAGACGTCTGGAGTCATATTGACTTCTAAAAACGGAGTACTCTGGTTTGATAGGAATTCAACAAAACTTTTATCTGACAACAGGAGAAGATTGAACCTCCAGTGTTTCCTTTGAGCTCAAACTTCAGGTACACACAATTAGATCAAGAGAGTGGAATGATCCGGGACTACTATAAGTTGATATTCACACTTTCGAACATAAGAGGTCAGTTTTTTATAAGTAAAGAGTGATCAATGCTGCTGTAACTATGGTGGGCATGAAAGAAGAAAGAATAATGTATAGCTTGTGGGTGTAAAAAAAACGTCAGAGGTCCAAAGTACGAAATTGGACAGAAAGAACTGAATAAAAGAGGCAGATTTAGATATAGTTTAACCCGGTTTGACAGAAGACCTATCTAGCCCAGGTCCCAAACATACATTCATACCTCCTCCTTAAATGGGCAGATAAAAAATGGAGGTTGTCAAAATTTGGGGTGTAAAACATTAGCTGAAATCACATTCAGGCTGTTAAATTTGACAGTTAGTGTAACATTGCATCCATTTGGATCAGTTAAAGTCATTGATGGGACAAAAGATATAATTTTATTTACCAGTATAGCAACTCCCCTAGCTTTGCCTTGGAAGGTTGAATGAAAAATCTGCCCCACCCACCCACATTTCAAACGAGTAGTATCAGAGTTCTTAAAGGGAACTTTTTTTTTTTTTCACTTTCTTAGCAAATATTACTCGTCATTTACTCACCCAGACAACTTAGGAGCTACTTGGAGCCATTCAGAAGAAGTTTATATTGAGTTGTGATCAGTGTATAGTCAATCTGAGTCAATTGGGGCAGGAGTTTGCTGCCTGTAATGAGGCATTATCTTCCTAAATAATTCTGTTTCAAATAGTTAAGACATTGCTTCTGTCAGGTGTTTTCCCCCAGGCTTTAAACTTAGCAGTTATTAAACCACTACTTAAGAAGGACCTAGACAAAACGTTAATGCAGAACTACAGGCAAATCTCTAATATCCCATGCATCAGCAAGATTATTGAAAAAGCTGTGTTTCATCATTTAAATTGTTTCCTAACAATGACCAACCACTTTGATACCAAGACTGCCCTCGTCAAAGTCTTCAATAACATACGCATAAACAAAGGCTTTTGTAGATCCACAGTACTGGTTCTAAACCTCAGTGCAGCATTTTACACTGTTGATCATAAAATACTAATGGAGCGACTGGAGAGCTGGGTCGGTCTCTCTGGTACAGTACTTTGCTAGTGTGAGTCTTACCTGAAGAACGGGGATTTCTTTGTTCCAATAGGAAACTTTTCATCAAAATGTACAGACACATTTGGGGTCCCACAAGGGTCCATTCTGTGCCCCCTTCTATTTAATATTTACATGTTCCTGTAAACTTAGATTATAACAATAAATTATATTAGTTACCATAACTATGCAGATGGTACTCAGCTTAACATTACAAGTCACCAGGTGCAAGCAAATCAATAACTGGATTTTCCATAACTTTCTCCAACTGGACAGAAACAAAACTGAACTAATTATCTTTTGAGCTAATGAGGCACGATCCAGAGTCAGCACACAGCTTCAGTTAATACATCTACAAACTACTGATCAGGCCCATAATCTAGGTGTAATAATGGACTCCTATAGACCTGAACCTCCAGGCTCACATAAAGGCAAAGAACATTTCTAGGATAAAAGAACTATTGTCGCAATGAGACCTAGAAAAACCCATCCATGCATTTACTAATTCTCTACTAATCATCCCTAGAATTAGAACCAAACATGGAGAAGCAATTTTTAGTTTCTGTGCTTCACAAATCTGGAACAGACTTCCAGACAACTGCAAAGCTGCTGAATCGTTAAGCTCTTTTTAATCAAGGATGAAAGCCAATTTGTTTAGAGCTACCTATGAGTAATGTTCTAATATAAGTTTGTGTGACACTTTCTCTAATACTAGATTTTTGATGCTTATCAAGTTTTTTTTTTCAATGTTTTATTAAATGTATTGGTACTGTCAGGAGATGAACGTAATTGCTAGTGGTTCTTGAAACTAGCAACGTTTCACTTCTAGATAGTCCCTTATGTATTGGCACTGTCAGGAGGTGAAAATAATTGCTAGTGGTTCCTGTTTTAGCTCTTACGCTACAATAAAGAAAGTAGCAGTTTGTGTTTTAGTTAGTTACACTGAAATTAAGTAACATGTGATTTGTGTTTTAGATACTCTAAGTACACTGCAATGTGTCGCTCATGTTTTAGTTAATTATGGTGCGTTCAAACAGCACGCTTTGTCAGCGTCAAGCAACGGTCATAAAGTGACTAGTTTGATGTATATACAAAGAAGATGCATTTTTAAGATGAAGCTTGCAAAGCTTGTGGGTGCGCCTTTCTCTGCCAGATGTTTTAAACACTAGCGGATAATGGTTGGCTGTGCAACGTCAACGTCAGGCGTCACTACAATGAGACGTTCTGATTGTTTGCCTTGCTGCGTCAAGAGCGTTATGAACGTCAAAAAGTTCAGCTAGCTGAACTTCTGCGTTGCTAGCGTTTAATGCTTTGAAGCTTGAAACTCAGGAAAAGCTTGACAAGTTGGCGGAGCACAAAGCACCGCAGAGACCGCAGAGACTGCGACCTCTGACTGCCTCAACCGTAGAATTAACATGTAATCTTGCCGCTGCTGACGCTGCCGTTTGCGGCAGTGTGAATGCATCATTAGACTGCAATAAAGAAATTAACGGTTCATGTTTTAGTTACTTACACTGCAATAAAGAAATACTTAAATACAATTTAATAAAGAAGTATTGTAAAATTGGCAAAATTTCACTTCCGGACAGTTCCATATGTCTAAATTGCTGTTTTTACATTAGTTTTTATTGCATATTTTGTTTCTTTACCACCAAATCATGTAAAGCACCTTGAATTACATTGTTGTTGAAAGTGTGATACACAAATAAATTTGCCTTTCCTGTTTGGGGCTCATAACATTATCACTCGCTCAATGTCCTTTACTCTGGTACAGACATTAGAGAGACTTTGTCAGATGGAGTCCTTTTTTAATGAGAAATATTGTGCCGATTTAATATTGTGTTACATTCCTTTTATTCACAAGAAAGATTTATACACCATCTATATAGAAAATGGCTAAGCTCTGACCTTTTCTTGCCAAAGCCTAGGGCTTTTAGAAGCCCTAAGCTGGTATATCATTTTCACATGTTTGTTCTGGTTTTGGAGTTTTTGCAGTTGAAAACAAACCAAACCACAGGAAAAATGTACAAGTTAAACTAATCAACTGATTCAGACTCAGATAAACCAACTATAGTTGTGAAAACACGCTCAGTCAGAGCGTCAAATATGGAGTAAGATTTTTTTTTTTTTTAAATGGTGCTACATTTAAATAAATCTCAGCAGTAACACAAATTAGAAATACTTTAAAGTACTTTAGATGTAAAGTCAAGAAGTGTTGCTAGCTTTTTTCATGCTAATTGAGGATGTATCTTGTATTTTGTTTGTGTTGAGTTCTGACTGTGTCAAATGTGAAATGGTAAATGACCTGTCTATCACTGCTAACTTTATTATTAGCCATTATCTTCTCTGTTTGTGTATAACTTTAGCCACAGTTTGTTTAGTATAGAGACTCAGGTGACCTTGGTAAGCACATTTGTTACTCTGTGTTTTTCTTCCACTCTTCTGTTTTGTAATCTTAATCCTTCTTCTCTTTTCCTTTTAATCTTTTCTTCTACTGCCGTTTGTCTGCCTCTGTTTCCCGCTCTTCCCTCATCTCATCCCTGACGTCAATGGGAAATTGGATGGTTTTTGATTACTACTTGGCTGTCAGGCTTACTGCTAATAATTGAATTGAATCCCTGTCCATCTCCCATATTGCTCTGCCCTCTCCTGTTTCCTGCTCTTCTATTCATCCTGTCTGATTTTGTTGTTTTTTTCCCTTTTTGACTTTCATGGTTTTTATCCTTTGTGTGCCTTTACTGTTTCAATTTTTTCCTCTCCCCATGTGCATTCCCTCTTGATCTCTTTTCCTGTCTCTTTCCTTTTCTATTTATTTCTCTATGTCCTCTTGCTCTCTCTCTCCCTTGGACTTGCTTCTTCTCCTTTCTTTTTCTTTTTTATCTCTTTTATACTCTACTTTCTTAATTTTTGGCTACACACACACACACACCTCTTTATTATCCTCTGCGCTCTTGCTCCTTGAGCACAGTGATACTGTTGTCATGGTGACACCCATCATTTTTTGGCATGAATGGAGGATACTTTATTGATGAGATGGCATGGCAGAGGGAGAGAAAAGAAGAGTGATGGAGAGAAAGACAAAGCTGCACAGAAAGAAAGAAATCACTGGCAGGGAAAATCAGAATGATATGGAAATGATCATCCCCGCTGCTTATGATACAAAACATTTCCACCCTGTCATTTTCCTATTGCTGATTAGCTAAAGAGGATGCCACAAGACAAAACGAGCTGAATGTTCTGCGCATATTCAGTCCTGTGCAGGAATATCCCTCAAAACCTAACAATTGATCATTTTTAACATGTGAAGTCATATTGGAGATTCTTCTTATAAGGCGGCAATGTGCTGCCTTCAGCACTTCTCCCTGTTTAATGAGGTTGCCGTGTAGTGCATATTAAAATGTGGTTTTTAATCTGCTAAAATCAGTGCTAGTGTTTCCTAAGGTTGGATGGGCATCCTTATTAGCTTGTCGTGGTCTGATATTTCCTCCCTGTGTAGCCGGGCGTCACTGTTTAAAGCAGAACACAGCAAAAGCGGTTTTCAGCTGTATTTGTTGGACTGAATTATATTTGGAGCCAAAAATAAAAATGTGAGATGAGAATGAATGTCAGCTTTAGCTAACTTTTGTTTGACATCTCACCTACAGTTCATCTGCTGTCGGAGACAATCCAAGGCGTGACAGCAACGGCCACTGGGGTCCAATACCAGCAGTCCTGGCTCTGCATCCTGTAAGCATGTCTTTCTGTTGGTGTATTTTCATGCATGCCAGAGTTTCTTTGTTTTGAATTTTGATATGATTTGATGAAAGGGTTAACAGAATGTTTAGGATTTCTGTCTAAGTAACAGCATAAATTAAGAACATCTGAGCAAAAACGTAGAAGCTACTGGGGCTTGCAAATGCATTCAAACATTACAGTATACATTACAACCACCATCCTTTATCTGTTTTAGAAACATTAGTTCCACAAGTTGGGATTGGCACCCCGCTTGGGGTTAACAAACATGTCAGTAAGGTTCTTGAGATCTTTAGAAAATAATGTAAATACTAGAAATAGCAATGACAAAGCGTCTGCATTTTATAAATAGATTAAAAGATAAAAACAGGACTTGAATTGATAACAACAACATATATTGGTCAATGTATTGGCTGTTGATGTTGATTGTGTTTTCATTGTACCACGATTTAACTGACTCAGCAAAAATACTTGTAGCATATGCTCCACCAAGTGTTAGGATCAAAGACTTTGTACAGGCCCATGAAAAAATGGGACCATTCGGTTTCCACAGTTTAGTTTTCAAATGTTTTATTTATAAGTAGAACAACAACCATTTAAAATAAAAAGTAAAAGTAAAAAAAGGGCCCAGAGAATGCAGATCTCCGTGAAGCACCTCCTATGCACTCAGATTGCGATTCACAGGATCCCCTTGTGTGATCACTCCCAAAATTTGTTTAAGAGAAATTTCTAACATTTCCTGAACATTATTGCAAATCCGTCCATAACTTTTTGAGTTATTTTGCTAAAAGACAGACAGATTCAAACATAAGCTCCTCCTTAGCAGAGGGGATAAGTGAAATATTCTGTCAAAGTAAATCTGTTTTATTTAGCAGTTCCCCCGTTCTTACACTAGATACTGTGTGTACACATGGTCAGAGCTGTTCTTATATTTAGGAACATTTCTACGCGTAAGTGCAAGTTAATAAATACCACACAATGCTTAAAATTGTTCCTACGCGCGAACCACACAGATATGTGCCCAGGTTTGTAGATGAACTATGTATCAGTGGAGCTGCTTCAGGGTTGTGGGTTCCTGTCTCTCTTATTTGTTACATCAAGCGCTTAATCTTAAAGGGAGGTTGTTACATATACACATAAAAGGTTTGCAAACTGTACTTTGGAAGCTAGGTGGTCCTGCTTATCAGTGTAGCAGGTTGTGGCTTCTTCCATTCATACTGATGGCAGCAAAAGCAGTGTTTCCAATTACGCATGGCCCCAAGCACGTCCCATATGATGATCAGACCACCCAGTTGAAGATCATGCCCAGCTGTGTGCTGAGAGAAAATTTTATTTTATTCAGTTTGATATCAAACCATGTTTCCTTTATTTCCAACAGGAACATACCCTGTGTCCCATACGTATTTACTGTCGCTGTCACTAAGGTGATAGAACCAAGAAGCAATTTTCAGGACAAATCTAACTGATTGCATTAGTTCAGAGAAGTTAGGTATTTCCACCGAAGTTAACAGCAGCAAATGGATTCTTTGCCACATCTCTTTGTGTCTGCAGAAGATGTTTAGCGGATGCGTGCTGGGTTGGGGGCAGAAAAAACACTGATAATAGAGGACAAAAACTATCCTTGTTGAAATTAATTTGTGTTAATTATTAAAAAAAATTTAAAAGTCTGTTCATGTTGAATATATTTTCCCTACTTATGTTTCACCTCGATCTCAGCGTGAATGAATTACCTTTCTTTGCTCTCTTGGCTATTATTTTCAGCAACAGCGCAGTGACTTCATACGTGTGTCAGAGTTAGGTTGGTGTTACCAAATATGGTTAATTGAGGGCATTTATGTATTCAAATGACTGTGAATGGGCACGAGTACCTAGGTGCGCACATTTGGGATTCATCAACAGATGATTGCGGAGGAACATGCCTAGGAGTGGCCACCACACATTTCATAAATCCGACTTTTGACTGTTCATACGAAAATTCTAAATTTCATTCATAGGATAGAATATAAGAACGTTTTTATGAACTTTTGATAAATGAGGGCCCTGATCATTCAGGTGGATGGGCATGACTTGGGAGACTAGCACTTTTACCAATCCGATCTAGTGTTTCTGTTTTTGAATGAAAACATGCTAATGGAGAAATTTAAAGCTTGGCATACTGTTTTGAATAACCTAGTAGTTGTGTTCTATTATGCTGTTTGTTCACTAATGCTCCTTAAAACAGCTGAGATTAAATTAAGCACAATTGGGTTTTATCTCCTGATTAGGTCCTTTTTCAAGCAATTAGTTGCTCTGGATTTTATTTAGGCATATTGGATCATTTGTTGCAATAAAGTGTAAAAGGCTTGAGAATACCTTCTTCTGAAATAATGCTGTCATATCGACCTTTTACCTAATGTGTCACTTTTTTTAACAGTACTATTGTCACGATACTGTAACTACTAGAAGGGTTACAAGCAGTCATTTTAACTGTTGTATTTAAACTTCCTTTAATTACCTTGCAAATGTACTACTTAGATAATACTACATTTAATTAGCTAAGCATTGCATTTAAAACCATAATAAAATGGTAAAACGACATTTAAAATTTCATAGATGAAATTTGCTAATCTGAACCAGTGCTTTCAAATCGGTAACAAAATGGTGGATGTCCGAGAAGTTACTGCTGTACCTGGTGGGTGGAGACATTGCTCTGAGGGGTGTGAATATTCCATTGTTTCAGCTTGTGACGTACAAAGCCTTGCAGATTTTGAACGGCTCACTAAGAGACTGAAGGCAGGACGAATTAAGAAACCCCTATCTCACTCAAAACAGCATTGATGTTATTGTTTTTTTTCCAACTTTGTATGCGTGTACACATGCACCGGAGACACACAATAACACCCCAAATCCCAGAAAAGGTCATTTTTTTTAATGATATGGGCCCTATAACTTTTTGCATCCACTCCAAAAGCTGGCTGTTCTTCATTGTCCCTGGCGATCTAAAAGCCAGAAGTTTTTAAACTGCATCAATCCAGTTTGCCATCTCAGCTAATACAGTTTACAAGTGCTAAATTAGCTCCCTATGTTTATTTGTGTTTTAAGTACTATATAGCGCACATTCAACAAGTCATCAGGACATCACCCTGTATTGCAGCAAAGCGTTATCTTCATTCAGAAGTCCAGTGTTCCAGCAATAATGCAGTAATATTGCTATCAAGTTAGCCGGCACAAACGCTATATTCCTGCATCATAATGCTGCTATGGTACAATCATAGGGCGCACCATGCTAGGAATTCCCCTAATATGCCAACGCGGTGTGTCTTATGTAAACACCTTATGATTTACCAAACTAAGTACCCTAAAAAGCACCTGAGTTAGTGCAGCACAGAAAAAGCTCACCTGACATTTCAGCTGTCATAACAGCATTTCAGTGACTATCAGAACACATCAGGTGTCTCATTTTCCTCAGAATCTCTCTTAACACTCTCTCTAATGATGACCGTTCATTCATCCAGCAATTGTTGCTGCCATCAGACTCATTCTCCAGGCCAGAAAGTCGAGCCGAATCATCAGTATCCTAGATCATTAGTGTTTCTAAAGTGATTCCTACCCTCATATGTTTTTAGACTTCAGTGCCTTTTTATCTTTGCTTTCAAATTCGACAGATATAAATGAAAAATCCGTAACAGACTACGGGAAATTGTAGCCGTACCAAACACTGCTGAAGATGCTCTTTCACAAACAGTCGACTCAATATTCCTGCCTTGATGTTCTATTTTCATCTTGCCCGGGAAAATCTAATGAGAACAGCGCAAAACTCTCTGCAGTCAAAATGACAGCCTTTGGCTGCAATAGGTAGAAACGATTAGATTTCTTTTAACATTTTAACAATAAATATACAATACATTTTTTTATGAAAGTTAACATAGTTTTAGAAAAAGTACTGAAACAGCAAAGCTTTTTTTTTTCTTTAAGTAATAAAACATGTAAATTTAAAAACAATGAAAATGACTGCCATGGCTTTTGTAGTGTTAAGTGTCAAATGTATTTCTGAAGATAATGTACGCTATGAAGAGTTTCCTGCTTAGTAGGACAGCATCAATCACATGTACAAGTGTCTTGAAACAGTACATTGATATTCGACTCACAAAGCTTTCTCTCTCCCAGTGTAATTATAAGAGCAAAAGAAGAAGTTAGCTGATGTTGAGCATATCAAAGTCTACTGTGGGAGAGGGTCAAAATGGATCAGAGAATCCCCATAACGTCATATTTTAATGCTTGCTGTTCCAAGCTAACTGTCATGTTTCTATTTTTTAAAGCATAAATACAAATGACCAGGTGATAAGGTAGTATAGAAATTTGGCAGTACTCCTTAATGGTATGGAGCATCCACTATAATTGTTCTGCTTCTTAGTACCTTTGACACTGTAGTTCACTGTATTCAGTATGTTGGGTGTAGCTCTAAAGTGATTTAACTTCTAACTTTCTATTACATTTTGTGTTTGTGCAGAGTTGATCTTTTCAGACTCCAAGAACATGTTATGTCGGGTACGATGGGGCTTAGTCTTGAGACCTATCCTCTTTCTTTTGTATATTTTTCCTATAGGTCAAATAATCAGTCAGCTTTCTGATGTGTCTTAGTATCAAACTGGCTCTTTGACAACATCTTGCAGGTGAACTTTGATAATACAGCAACCCCAATTATTGCCTTCAAGAAGTTGATCAATTAAAATCAATATCTATCCTGATGTTTTGCTCTCTTCTAGCAAACCAGACCTCAGAAACATTGGTATTATTTCTGACTCTGTCATTCCTAGCCCATAAGGTGAACTTGATTTCAAAAGTACATTTTCAAATTTCCTCTTTGTTTTAATTTGGCGATTTTAATTTCAATTAGTTTCTGTTGACCATTGTGAGAAACAAGTAAAAATTCTGCCCTTGTGACCGTTATAAACCAATGTGGAGCACAAGTTAAACCAATGTGATGACATATGGAGATTTGCAGCGATGAAGACAATAGCCCTGACATTTTTACAAAACTGAGTAAACATGGATGTAAAATGTGCTACATGCATTTAACATCAGTGAAACCAAGGGGCAATTTTAGGCAATTTTTGGAGGTGCTGTAGCCCCCCCAAACTGAGTCAAAGTACCCCCTGAAGTTGGATGA
Organism: Apricaphanius iberus; assembly: GCA_028564705.1. NCBI lineage: Eukaryota > Metazoa > Chordata > Actinopteri > Cyprinodontiformes > Aphaniidae > Apricaphanius > Apricaphanius iberus. Next base: position 1,383,318 of record JAPXFQ010002510.1, read on the forward strand.
TTTATTTGAATCTCCAGCTGGAGTCTGTTGAAGAGAGCCGAATATTCAGCAAACCAGTAAAAAATAGGAGGATTTATAAACAAATATAAATTAAAAAATAAAATACATTTTACATAAGAGATACATTTTAAGGCAACACGTGAAAACAGACAGTAAGCTATGGAATAACATTTTAAAATCAATAAAAAAATAACACTTTTTGTAAACAAAATAACCCAATGTTGTTGGTGGATTTGGAAGCAATATTACGGGAAATCTCATAAATGGGCCAAGGAACTAGTTATTACATTTTGGAATCTGAACTGTACTGAGACGCTTGGCAGACGGCTAAGCTATCTAAGTTCTGCTTTTCTAGTGATTTTAAGTTAATTGCTGATTGATTCAGTCAGTTTGTGATATTTTTATGTGCAGTGACGTTCTAAGTCTTATGTTAGATACATGTGCTAATATCAAAACCAATGTGCTACTGAATAAGTGACAGAATGCCCATTGACATTATATCTTCTGTTATGTGTGTTTGTGCACCCCTAAATATATGATCCTAGAATCGCGCCTGAGTTAAACCATTCTCATAGATTAATCATCTGAAAAACCTACGAACCTTGGTGTCAAAAGGTGAATTAGAAATGATTAGTCATGCTTTTTCGCTTCATGTTACATCTCACTTTGATTATTGTACAAGTACAGGCTATTGTAACATCCTCATTTATCCAATCCGTTCAGAATGCTGCTGTAAGGCTTTTAACCAACACACTAAAGAGAACACGAGTCACTTTTAATTCCTTTAAGATTAGCTACTAGTCCATTTTAGATTTAATTTTAAAACTTTAGTTACTACTTAGCCCTTTCCTATATTTCAGACTTTCTAGAAAACTACAGCTCTGCTTGAGGTCTTCCGATCAAAGGCTGTTAATTGTTCCATGTTAACATTCTTCCATTTTAATACCAGAGGATATAAACCTTTTACCTCCAGATTTTTGGAATGCGTTGCCTCCATCCTTGCAAGGAAGTAGCTGAAGACTCATTTATTCAGACAGGCAGGTAACTAGTTTTTAGCTGTGTGATTGTAGGAAAAACTATCTTCTATGATTTTTTTTCTTGTTTTTATTATAAAGCGCTTTGTAGTTTCTAATCTGGGAAAGGTGCTATATAAATAAGGTTTACTTACTGACTTACTCACATTTGTGAGCCTGCATAGTTTTGTGTGAGTGAACACAGATCTTGCCAGCGGATTTGAATGCTGTCTAGCTGTTGCTCCACAGAAAGAGGTTAATATATGGAAATGAAGGGCACTGCTGGTGGGCTGAGACATTGACATTTTTAAAACCTCCTCCTTCTTCTACCCTTTCTAGCTGCAACGTAAAGCATCTCCAGAGGCGTCATGTGTGCATCTCTCGTCTGGAAAGGCCACAAAACTGGGGAGAGAATTGCTGCGAGGTCCGCTATGTAATCCTGATACTTGCCCCATCCAAAATGGTAACATTCACTGCACTTCATACTTTATAATTACCTAAATGTCTTTTTTTTATCACCTATTTTTAATTAACTCTTTTTTCTGCGAACAGATTGTGATTTGTGTATAAGATATATAAATTTGGTAATGTTAAACATTTAGAACACAGATTTTTCCCTGGGTAATTTATTCAAAATACCAAAATCAAGCGCTCCGTATTTAGAATGACATACAAAACTATTTGTACCCCTTAATTTTAATGGGATTTTATTTCACAGAACAATGCAAATAAGGTCATAATAATGAAGGGGATGCAAACGAGTTTTCTTTTATAAAACTCTGAGAAGTGCTGCATGTTTTCATTCACCTTTATTTGGACATGCCTAAATAAAATACAGCTCCGCCGATTGCCTTTTAAAAAATACCTTTAGTAAAAAGACTACCTATTTGGGAATATATCTCAAAGAGAAAAGTCCATCTGCAAAACTCAAGAGTGAGCAAAATGGACGGTTCAAGAGAACATAGGAAAAATACATAATCAGTGCTCACCGTGTAACTTTGTTTACTTTTAATGTGAGTAAAGGAAACCCGTTTTGGCTGAAAAATGTCCTAAAAAAATACAGATAAAGGACTTCCAAATGTATAGGCCAGAAAACAGCTCAATCTGTCAGAAGAAAAGTATCTAATAAACCCAAAAAGAAACATCTCAAACAAGCTGAAGATCTGTATAATAGATTCAGAGATAGAGAGTCTTGGTGTGATTACCTAATGTTGAAGATTGCATTACAAAGTATAAATTCTTAGCAGGGATCGAAGAAAATTCCCTTAACCTTATTCTAACAGGACCTAAAATATTGAATTGACTGCATTCACATCACGTCACATTTTTATATATATTAAGCTTAAGGTGTTCATTTAAATATATTTGTTTGTTTTTTTTTTTTTAAAACAAAGAGCGTCTTTATTACATTTTTGTGTGTGTGTGGGGGGGTTGTCTTTCTCGCTCAACCTGTTGGGGAATATCCTTCCATCAGAATGTGAAGTACTTTTAGCATCCATAAAACAGCTCAACCTCTATGTTCCTTTCTGCTCCATCTCAAGCTTTTAGCACAAATACATACCTGGATAAATGCATTCACAGTTACACATCACTCCCCTGTGTTCAGGAGGCTGAGTGTTGCCCCATTCAGGCAAGAAAGCCACTTCTCAATATCAGTCCTTTATTGCTTAAAAAACAAAAAAAAAGAATTCTGAAGCTGTCCTAAAGTATTATATTTGCCCAAGTGAGCAAGAACACCAGTTTTCCCAGTGCTGTCTTGCGCAGGAAGAAGAGTTAGCTGCAATCAGAGATGCCTCACCAACATACAAGATATTTTCTGTTTGTTTGCTTCTCTGGTCTCTAACTCATTTTCCCGCATCGACTCATATTTATTTTTTGTTCCTTTCTATGGTTCCTGCAGCACTCTCCTTATTAGTTTTTAAAGAAGCGATCAAACCCACTAATGGCATCCTGAGGAACATTAATCTGAGCCCAAATAAACATGAAGACCTATTATGCCTCAATTATGCTTTGTGGTGAATTCTTCTGCAAGAGAAAGTCTTTGAAGGGGCGCAATGATAACAATATTGAGAATTCCTCTGGTTGGTGAATGTACAGTATGTAGTCTGTATGTGTAATAATCTAATCAGTCTAAAAGCCTCACAGACGTTACTACTTTCTTGTCCTTTGTCTTTATGTCAGGACACACTGTAAATATATATAATATGCAATAACATATGCATATATATAATATGCAATAACACACAGCAGAAACTGCATTCAAAATAAGAAGACCTCAGATTTTCTTAAAAATGGGTTCCACACAATGGTTTTAAGTAACTATTAAGATACTTGGTTAAGTAACTTAACAAGAAAAAAAGCAGTTGTGTGGAACCACTTGACATAACCTTTTTAAGTAATTCTGAGGTTTTCTTTTTTGAGTGTGCCTTTTGAATTGCATTGTGGCATTTATTCTGTCTTTTAAGGCAAACATGAGCTTTCGGTTGTAAGTTTCAGAACAAAAAACACAAATTAACAGTAACTCCTTGGCATATTTGGGCAGTAAGTAACATAGTGTATTTACATATTTTGGAAAAAATATTTTATTAAAATCTGTTTTATTACATAAATATTTCTGAAAACTACTGTGTAAGGGTGTTTTCAATAGTGAATATTTTCACAATATTCCAATTTTCTGAGCTAATGAATTTGGGACTTTCATTAATTGTCAGCTACAATCAAGAGTATTTAAAAGAACAAAAATAGATATCAGTCTGTGTGTATTAAATTAATCTATTATACAAGTTTTACTTTTAAAATGCAATTACAGAAATAAATCATCTTTTTCATGGTATAATATTTTTATTACCAGCACCTGTGCAACGAATTACACTTGTGGAAGAGAAAAAGGAGGTCATGTTACCTTCTGTAGTTTAGGTAGATAACAGTCTAATCTGAGTAAAAAATGAATCGATAAATGTCAGAGGATCCTTACAAATACATATTATCAGGGACTACTTGCAATACTAGGGGTGAGATACACCAGCCTGTTCTATTAGGGTTGCTGGTGCGGATCTCCAACCATGCTCACACCTAAGGGCAATTTAGAAAGACCATCATCATGTTTTTGGACTGTGGAACAAAACTGGAGTTTTTGGAGAAAACCAACACATGTGCAGGGAGAACATGTAAACTCCATGAAGAAAGACCCCAGGACCTTGCTGCAATGCAATGGTGCCACCACTGTGCAGCAAATTTAAGTTTTTATAATTTTTTAGAATTCATGATAGAGGTTTATTCCTTATTGGAAATGAGACTGGCATCTATTACAAGATAATATAACAACATAAAAGAAAGTTTGAAAAAAAATATTTATTTTACTTACATCTTAATCAAAAATATGTAAAAAATTCATTCTACTAGTTTCAGTTTTGTTATGGGTTTGTCGGTTAATATTTAAAAAAAAAACAGCCTCATTTCTGCAGATTAGTTTAGTATATTTTAGTTTTTGTGCCTTAAATGGGGTTTGTAAGTCCTCCTTTTGATTCAGGTATCGCAGTTTTAGTCACAATTTAGTAAGAAATACAGTTTTGATTAGATCAAAATAAAAGATACATTTGTGCTAAAATAATTACAGGGATCTCTGAAACATAGCTAAATACATGATTAAAAGCTTTAACAAACACCTCCTAAAAATATTTTCTTAACGGCTCTTTTTTTACAACGACATTGTAACTTAATATATGACGTGAATGCTGAACATTTTTTAAGAAAATATGTTGACAGTTTTTCTGGACCTCTTCTGCTGTTGCTCTTCGATAAGGCTGTTCTGTTTTCTTCACAGTGGGAGGTTCTGTGCTGGGGATTCACTCTCACAGTCAGAGCTGTGACAGAGAGTTTGCGGGGTTACTTTTGTGTAGAGAAGAAAAGGCAGAACAAGATGCAAAAAAAAATATGTAGAAATGTATTATTTGTGAGCTTTGTTGAGAATGTCTCCTCAACAGATGGTTTTGTTTATCAAAATCATTCAGCTGCTATTTAATTTGTCAAATAATGGAAACAACAAGCACAAAACAATTTTCATGTCTGATTCTATAGAAACACACTTAATGTACCAACACATTTTCTTTTCAAACATGATCTAAGAGTAATGGATGGTCACTTGAGTCTCATACAGATTTCGGTCTTGACTTGGAATTGTACTCTAAAGACTTGAGACTTGTCTTAAACTTGTCTTGTCTTAGACTGGGACTTAAATCTCAATACCAGTATTCACCTTCCGTTATCAGTGAGGGCAGCAAGTTGTTTTTTAAGCCACAGACTGATACACTGACATGACACACAAATCCTCCTGTGACTTTTAAATTTTTTTGTCAGGGAATTCTCAACACAAGAACAGTTAATATTAGCTGTAATTTCATAATAATATACTACCATACACACTCCTCTCAAGATGAACTCTGCAGAAAAATTACATTAGGATGTTACAGCACAAAACCACACACATTCAGCAAAGTAGCACCATTGTTTCTTTAAAAATCATCCCCTTTTTCATAGAATCTTACAATTTCCCTGGACTACCACCCTAACGCTGTGTTTCCACTGAACGCGATACGAGCGACTAGAGCTTCAGGTTAACATGTAGAATCAATGGAGGAGTGCGATGAAGCGCGACTTGGGGACACTTCAGAAGCAGATTTGCGAAAAAGATTTTCTGCCTGATTTGCGGAACAATACGCGTTACAGATGCGATGGAAAATTTGCGCTGCATTTTATGTGGTGCATTTTTTGCATTCGCGTTCATGGCATCTATCGCTCGAGTTGGAAAAATCTGAACTCCAGCGTCAAATGGCGCCGCGACAACCAATCAGGGGACAGAGTTTCAGTGATTCTGTGACTGTGAAGGAGTCACAGCCTCAGCAGGACATGGAGGAAATACTGATAAACATTGTGGCTAATCACTCCGAGCTACATAACACAAGCAGTTTTCTATACAGAGACATAAAAAATTTTTATTATAAATAGGTTAAACTATTTAGACAGGAATGCTCTTAAGAGGTTTGTGGGTGGCTCACACCACATCTGCACTGTAGCCCTAGCTCCGCTGAAGCCCGGGCCAAACACGCTGTCCTCCATAAGCTCGGTCCAAAATCCACCGTCAGCTGCACTCTAGCCCCAGCTCTGCTGAAGGCCAGTTCGCGCGTGAAAATACCATATTTGAAGCGCGTCCAGTTCGCTTTGTACACGCTTCAAGGTGCAAATGTGCACTCGAACAGCTAGGCGTGTGTCGCGCTTTTTAGTCTCTCCTATCGCGTTCGTTGTGGACACAGTGTAAGTGTGCAGTTCAGTGTTTTCAAAGAGAGTTATGCCTTTAAAGGCAACTTTTTCTAAGGTTTATAGTTTCTTTAAGATAATTAATCTAAACCTGTTTCTGTTGGTGAAGCCAATATTCAGTAAACAAGAACTTCTTAAAATACCTTGTGGGATTAATAAGTAAGAAAAAAACATGAAGTAAAAAAAAACATATGAAAGCCTGAGGAAAAAAAAACCTTCTGAAAGATTTTGTTGACTTTTGTTGACAAAGCAAAAACAGCACAAGCATGGATGTCAGTAATATTTGAGTTAACCTTTACTTCAAAATTCAATATGTCTATTTCAAAACATTTCTTTTTTTTATTAATCAGTGGTGTAAAATAGAATGTTCTATTAAAATATGTGCAAATTCTTAGGAATAAAATGCAGAAATTTGCCGATTCTGCTATAGCCTGTATCATAATAATTTAATGAACTTATGCTTGAGGTAAGAATTGATTCTGGATAATATGAGCGTGATAGAAAATTGATCAGATGAGATAAAATTGCACTGTATATTAAAAAAAGGCTGTCTGTAGTTTTATCTCTCACCATGGATGATTTCCTTAGTGGTTCAGTGGGTCTCAAATGATCCAAAACATCAAAATTAACGATATAGTGCTGGGAAATTTTTAAAACAACCACATTGTAAGTTTTTAAGCAATAACATCCTCTTTAAGGTCATGGCAAACATTTATGTTGGATTTTTGTTTGCTCTGCTGCCTAATCTAACTATGGTTGAGCCCAATGTCACAAAAGGCCACTCATGGGGGTTTATCACTATTCCTATTTCCCTATTATTGGATATTCAATCTCACAATTGGTCACTGAAGTTATAAAGTCTTCAAAAATAACTTTTAACTCTTTCCAGACTGATAAATGTCAATTAATTAGTTTCTCATCCACTTCAAATTGTTTTTGAAAGAAAAAAGTCCCAATGGCTGAATAAAGTCTTAGATGGTTTATTTCATTTGTAATGGCATCCAAAATAATTTAAAGTACAGCAATTTTAAGAAAGGCATCCTTAGTTGGCAAACTTGGCAAAATTAACGTTTCAAAACTCCAATATCAAACAGAAGTTGACATCTGGCAAATGCCGTCTGTCCACCTTGACTCATTTGTGCATGAGACATCACTGATGCAGAGTTTCTGTTTATCATTGGTATACATTCACAGTGTGGTACGTGGTACACACATCTAGTTGTGATGGAGTCAGGTCACTGCACAAATGTGGGGCAAAAATGGTCTCTGATTTCCTGTTGATGCCTCTCAAGTCCTCTATCATTCTCCCATGACCCATTATCCTCCTGGAGGGATAAAGGAATAGGTATAGCCACAGAACAAGCTTTTAATGTTGTTTTCTTTACTGTTTCCTGCATTCAACGTGCTCAAATCTGTGTTTGGCTAACTAACTAGAGACAACGCCAATCCCAAAAAAACACCAATCAGTATTTGAATGCTATTTCTTTTATATTTAAACTGTCATTACATTTACTGATACGGTAATTGTAGACCACCAGTCTTCCTAAGGTGTGAAACGTATCAAGATTGAATCATGTTAATTGTTCCCGGTCAGATTAACTCACTGATATAAAACAAAAGCAATGTGACTTTCATAACAAATTTACAGGAAGATCATTAGGGATGCACCACCTCCTACCTCATATCTCTTGTGTAAAAAATCTTCAGAAGCTTCTGTATAAGTACATGTTCATTAACTGGCGTTTGCATAAACCCCAATTATGTATTTGAGGTTGGAGTTATTTTAAGATGTTAGCGATCCATTTTGATTTTGGCTCCTGTCAGATTAGCTGTTAAATTCAGCTTCTGGGAACAACTCATCTCCATGTCTTCTAAATGAAGATGGGAAAGCTATTCACAGTGTTAGAAATTAAGTGCATGTAACATTTGAACAAAACCTTTATTCACACATGCTAAACTATAAAAAGAGGCCAGTTGAGAGGGTTAACAGGAAGAAAGTTCCAGGAAACCCAAGCTCAGGAGGGACCTCTGTTACCCATAATACAATAGTTGGGGGGGGGGGGGACTCATAAAAACTGAAGTTGTTACCAACAAATGGATGCCTGGAGACAATATCAGCTGAGGTGGAAAGAGTACTGAAATATTCTACTCAAGTAAAAGTTCTACTACTACTGTGGTGAAATTTTTATGAAATACAAGTAACATTACCAATCTAAAAATGTACTCAAGTGAAGAGTAGCTTATTTAAAATTTACTCAGATAAAAGTTAAGTAGTTACTATTTTTTACAGCAGTCGCTCCTGAATACCGCAGTGGGACAATGGGGCATTAATCGAAAAGTAGTTGCTTTTTCATCATTTTTTCAAAGTGTAATTGTAGGTTAACTAGAAATGTATAAATCAAAATGGGTAACATTAACAGTCACAAGTGCAGTAATGTTCCCCAAAGACCCAAAGAGGACAAAACTGTCAGGTGCTATCAAAATGGAAGACATTTAAGACAAAACTATGGAATTTGTTGATGAGACTGGGTTAAACCTGTCAGATATTAGAACATGTTAAATAAAATTAAAACTTGTCAGACAAATGCAGCAGCTGCTAAAAAAATACTAAATGTTAACTTTTACCCTAATGTACTTCTAGATTACTGTTTTTTCATTTGTGTCCATCCTTTCAGTGTTACTATCTAAACCTCTTGTTATTTGGAGTAGCAGTTGATTTTTAAAGCTGTTAGGGTTCATCCTTGCTTGCTTTGCAGTATAGTATTTTTGTACAGACTCTTTAATTACTAAAATCCTAATGGGTATATAGGATGATTTATTTTTACTATATATTCTAAATCACTCTAAAATCCCAACAAATCGCCCACCATACATGCTTGATGAAAAAAAATAAAACCATAGAATTTAATTTATTTTCAAATTGCCACCCCCAACCATGGACACGCTTTTTTTTTTTTTTCTATGAAAAATCTTTATTAGTGATTACTGTGGGTTCAATTTCCTGACGTCATGGACATTAAACTGAGACAAGAAGGGAGAAAGGAAGAAGGTGAAGAAAAGAAACCGGACCAACAGAGGGGCGAACCGACGACACAAGACAGGGAGGCAAATAAAGAACACAAGAAAACATCCCAGTCCTCCACCTCTGCCGGACGGCAGAGAAACAGTAATACAAAACAAAAACAACAAACTGTACAGAACCAAACCAATAGTTCGGATCTGGTAGAATAAACAAAGAATTACACATTCACTACACACAAGCATTGATTAATGAACATAATACAAATGTTTCTGGTAAGCTCCTGTGAACAACTAACTAATGATGATAACCTCAGCTTAAGATATGTCCGTCCTCACCTATGTCCCCACACCTATGTGTGTGCGAGCATGCAGGTCGGAATAAGGTTTCCCCATGCAAGTGATTGATAGCTGGTGTAAGGAACCGTCAATCCGTCCTACAGGAATCGGCACAGACATGGAGGAGGCAAGAGATGTATGCATCCAGCGTCCCACAGAGTACAGAGTCCACAGGCGGATCAGCGCAGGGTCGATCACCCACCAAGAGAGGAACAGATGGAAGTCCCAGGGGAGCACCCACCAGCCGCGATGCTGGGGCCCGAGAGATCGCAGTGACGAGCCCACGGGCTCCGCCGGTAACCGGCTACGCCAGGGCGGGCCCGGACCAGGAACCGGAGGCCACGGGGACCAGGGGCACCCCGCCCCCCAGCGGGGCCCCAACCAGGGACCAGCCGACAAGGGTCCCCCGCCGCCGCCGCAGGCAAGGAGGACCCGCAGCCAACCGACGGACAACACACGCCGCCGCCACCCCGGACCAGTACCCACCGCCAACAACCCGGCCCGCCTCCACACATCCACACGCCAGGGAGCCACCGCGGATGTACGCCCTCCCCAGGCCGCGCCCAGCCGGCACCTGGACATCCAGATCTTCCAGCTCCAGGGTCCAGATCCCGCCCCACGTGGGGCGCCAAGATCAGGGGCCCAGCCAATGCCGGACAGCCCCACCAGGTGAACAGACCAGCCAGCTGAAGTCCTGGAACCGGCAGGAGGACTGGGCGCCAGGCACGGTCCCCACCGATCCACCGGACGGCACCAACCTATTCTACAACCCCGGCACCCCCATAAGAGGTGCCCCAGTCAATCCAAGGAGGACATCGGCCCGAAACAGCGGCCGCCCGACACACCGGACCACCCAGGACCCGCCCGACATGCACCAGGACCGAGCCGGGCCGCAACCGGGACCCCCAGCCCCATGCATCGAGAGTCATCATCAACCAGCGGGCAGGAGCAACCATCACCGACGGGGAGTGACGGGGAGGGAAGAAGATGCATCAGGCCAGAGAGCAGCCAAACACCCAACCTGACAGGTAGACATAGACAGACAGAGACACTCATACGTACCCTCCCTCTCATGTGTACACATTCTTACAAATACAGGACATACGAAAAAAGGACGCTATACCCTCATTCATACCCCCCATACGTACACTATACTCCATACTCCCAGGCCCAGGGACAGACGCCCCAGTAGAGAACCCTGCCCCTGCACCCAGGAGACAGACCCCTTTGCCCACCAGGACGGGGACAAGTAGACCGCCAAGGCCCCACACCGGCAAGAGCAGCCCACCAGCCCAGGACCCCGACCAGACGGCGTGATGTTCTATCCGGGCTCCGACCCCTGATGGTCCAACGAACAGGGGTGTGGAAAGACCCCCCAGCCTCTCTCCCCCAGCTCAATGTGGTGTTGTTGCGTGTTGTTCTAATGTGCACTTAAAACAGAGGGGGGGGACATGGGAATACTGCCGGGTACCCCCATCTCCCCCCCCGGGCCCTCAGTGTCTAGATGCGTTTAACCAGTGGGTGCCGGCACCACAGGCGAGGCCCCCTCAACGGGGGGGCCTCGCCTGTGGCGCCACACCGCCAGGTCCCTACATGTGCGTTCCCTGTAAATGTTGCAAGTGTAGTGTCTAAATTGCTCAATAAAATCGGGACCCAGGCCGCCACCGGGTAGCGAAGACGGAAGCTCCATCCCGCACCCCAGTGACGTGCCCACGTCCCAAGGCCTTGTGAATGGTAGAATGAAGGAGCAGGTGGACAGAGGCATGGGGATGGGGAGAAAATAACTGGGGTGACCATTGCCAACCCCAGGGAGCCAGCTCCCCTGCTGACTCCAATAGGCACCCCCGTTCGGCCCGATCCACCAGGGGTGGGAGGCCCCAGCACGTCCAGTCGGGGCCCACGGCAGCGGTACCGCCGAGCCCCATGGGGGCCCCGGCAATCCACCAGCCCCCATGCCAGGGGCATACCTAAATCCTCCCCAACATTCACACTGCTAACAAAACACATGTCACTAGACACCCAGGTTGAGTTTAGCCCCCCCTCACCCTCAACGCCCTCCCGTCCCAAGCGCACCCCGTTAAAAAGAGCGCCTGTGCTAGATGGTAAAAAGCCTCCCCGCCAATAAGAGACGCCCCAGGCACCGCCAGCGTCCGAGGACCCCCGGGCCGAGGCCGGAACCCGGCGCACCACCGACTCGGGTACCCCGGACATGCCGCGCCAGGCCCGTGAGCAGACCGAAGTCCCGGGCGGCCAATCCCCAGGCCGACATCCTCCAGCCTTGCTACTACCGCCCGATGGCCGGGTGGCAACAGAACCCAGCACGTCCACCCACCAGCCCACACCCCACCAACTGGTCAGTCACCGTGGAGGCCGACCAACACCGGCCAGAGCCCCCCACCCCAGCACCCCCGCGAGGGCTAAGACCAAGACCCAGGAGCCATGTCCAGTGTCAATATAGCCGATCGGGCCCGGAGACGCCGGCCACCCGCCACGGCCTCTCGCCGACGCCCGGACGCGGCAAGCGGCCACCGGGGAGCAAGCGACAGGAACCAGCCCGGGGAGATGGAAAGGGCAGCAGCGCCCGCCAACCACCGGCCGACCACAGCCCCCCCCCAGCCGGCACCGACGGCAGCGGCCCCCCCCGGCCAAGCCCCGCCAGGGCCCCAGCCGGGGGGCGCGCCGCCCCAGAACCCCGAGCCCCAGGCCCAGTCCAGACCCCCCCAGAGCAGCACAGCACCAGGCCAGTAACCCGTGTCCGCCAGCACGACCCCTCTAAGGCGCCGCATGCAGCCACTAGGAGTCACCACACAAAGACCCCAAAGTCCCACCCCAGGCGAGGGTCTCGGCACCTATCGCCGAACCGCAAGCGGACCCACCCCCAAGGACCTCCCCGCAGTCACCACCAACCCTTAAGCTCCACATCGGCAACCGTGTCCCACAGAACGGAATCAAGGGCCCGACCCCACTAGGTGATGGAACTGATCAAGGGTGACCAGAAAGATTGATCAGATGTGGAGGCAGATGCCGTTTCTAGACCAATGTAATCCAGAAGGAGATCTCTATATTGATTAATATTCAGAGTATTTTTATTTTTCCAGTTCAAGAGGATATTTTTCTTAGCGATGCATAAGGCGATGTAAAATAATTGCATAGACTTTGTATCCATGGTAACTTCATCTATATTTCCCAGCAAGCAAACTCTGGGAGCAGGTGTGATATTACATTTCAGACACTTTGATAGATCTTCACATATCTGGTACCAATATTTCTTAACAGGTGGGCAGAACCAAAGAGCATGAATATAATTGTCTGGTAGATTGCTTGTACATTGTAAACAGGTATCAGACGGCGTATAACCCATCTTGAACATCCGTTGCCCTGTATAATGCACTCTATGAAGGATTTTATATTGTATTAATCGTAGATTAGGATTCTTAAGAAATTTAAAGGTTCTTAATGAAATTTGAGACCAGAGGTTTTGGTCTATTGAGATGGACAAGTCCATCTCCCATTTTGAAATAGGAAGGGCTATTGATTCATCTATTCTATTTAATGTTTTGTATATTTTAGATAGCAGTTTGGGAGGGTTAAGATTAAGGAAGTCTAAAACTTTTCCTGGAATTTGTAAATCAACTGTATTGAGCCTAAATTTATTTTTTATAATTGATTTAATTTGTTGGTATTCTAAGAATTTATTCTTGTTAATTCCGAATTGTGTAACCAATGTATTAAAGGGGATAAAGTCTGTTCCATCAAATATATGCTCCAGGTATTCAATTCCTTTACAACTCCAGCCTGGAAAGTTAATCATGCATTTTTTTTGTAAGATATCCGGGTTATTCCAGATGGGTGTACGCCTGCATGGGACTAGTGAGGTCTTTGTCATTTTAAGAAATTCCCACCAAGCTGTCAGAGAGGAGCTGATATTTATACTTTTGAAACATTCATTTTGTTTTATATTTGAGCTAACAAAAGGTAGATCTGAAAGTTTTATCTTATTGCATAGTGTCTGTTCTACATCTACCCAGCACTCATCGATATAACTGTGTTTTACCCATCTTGATGTGTATTGGAGTCTGTTGGCTAAGAAATAATGACGAAAGTTTGGTAGGTCTAGACCTCCTTTATCTTTGGACTTCTGTAGTGTTTTTAAGCTGATACGTGGGGGTTTATCTTTCCAAAGAAATTTAGAAACAGAAGAGTCCAGAGATCTAAACCAATCAGGTGATGGTTTGCTTGGGATCATTGAGAATAAATAATTGATTCTAGGCAAAACCATCATTTTTATTGTAGCTACCCTTCCAATAAGTGATATTGGAAGGGATTTCCATCTTGCCAGATCATCTTCCACTTTTTTTAAAAGTGGGACGTAGTTTAGCTTAGATAAGTCTGCCAGTCTTGGTGAGATATGGATACCTAGATATGTAATATTTCCCGACCGGAGCTGTAAAGCAACAGGACTCTGGTAAGAACAGTTGATTGGAAGGACTGTAGATTTTAACCAATTTATGGAATAGTCTGAAACTCTTGAGTAAGATTTTATTAACTCAATTACCTGATACAAGGAAGTTTGTGAATGCTGTAGAAAAAGTAGTACATCATCTGCGTATAAACTGATTTTATGTTCTATTTTGTTGCATTGTATACCTTTAACATTATTATTTTGCCTGATTGCTGCTGCTAATGGTTCAATAAAAATAGCAAAGAGGGAGGGAGAAAGTGGACATCCCTGCCTGGTACCTCTCTGAAGAAAGAACCTTGATGATGTTTGATTATTGGTCCTAATACATGCTGTTGGTGAGCTGTATAATATTTTTAACCAGTTTACAAAAGAATTACTGAATCCGAATTTATTTAAGGCTGCAAATAAAAATTTCCAGTTAACTCTATCAAATGCTTTTTCTGCATCTAAAGATAATATATTGGTTTGGACGTTTTTACAGTGGGAATAATCTATTAAATCTATTAATCTACGTGAATTTGTGGAAGAGAGCCTACCTTTTATAAAACCTGTTTGATCCGGGTGGATTATTAGAGGTGTTATTTTCTCTATCCTTCTTGCAAGAGCTTTGCAAATTATTTTCAGATCCACATTGATAAGAGAAATCGGACGATAACTGGTAGGAGACATAGGGTCTTTTCCTGGTTTTAATAGAAGATTGATGTAGGCAGAATTCATGTTTGGTGGTATTCGACCATTTTCCTTTGTTTCCTGTAACATTTTGTAAAATGTTGGTGCCAGAATATTCCAGAATTCTTTATAGAACTCTGCTGGAAATCCATCTGGACCTGGAGCTTTATTATTAGGCATAGATTGGAGGGCCTCCTGGAGTTCAGACACTGTTAGCGGTGAATCCAGGGCCTTTGCTTGACTGTCTGAAAGTTTAGGAAGAGTTATTTTATCCAGAAATTGTACAATATCATTATTTGAAGGGTTTATCTCTGGTGTGTATAACGTCTCATAAAATTCTTTGAAAGTGTTGTTTATTTTTTCAGGGTCATATATTATATTCCCAGTTTTGTCTTTGATTGCAGATATAGTTGTTTTTTCTTTATTTATTTTTAACTGATTAGCTAAGAAGCTACCTGATTTATTACTATGTTCAAAGTTTTCTATTCTAAGTCTTTGGATTAAGAACTGCGTCCTTTTATTAATAATTTCATTTAACTCTAATTTTGCTTTCCTTATTTTACTTAAGCTCTCTTTATCCAGGGAAGGTTCTAATGATTTAATAGTTTCTTCTAATTCCTGAACATGTTTATTTTCTGTTCTCTTTTTATTTGATGAGAATGAAATTATTTTACCTCTAATCACAGCTTTCCCTGCTTCCCATAGAGTGGATGGCGACATACCAGGGAGATCATTAAATTCCATGTATGAAGCCCATTCTTTTTCAATATATTTAATAAATTCTTTATCCTTAAGTAATGATGTATTAAATCTCCAATTTTTATATTGAAGGGTTGCAATTTTATTTGCTAAATTTAAAGAAACAGGAGCGTGATCGCTGATCACTATAGGATGTATCTCAGTGTCTGAAATGTCATTCAACAGTGAGCTGCTGACTAACAAATAGTCCAATCTAGAATAAGAATGATGTACGTTTGAGTAAAAAGTGTATTTTCTGTCGTTGGGATGAAGCGATCGCCATGCATCGCAGAGTCCATAATCGCTCATGTACTGTTTAACTATATCTATGGATTGCCATCTGCGCTGAGTCCCTGCTGTACTGAGCCTGTCTATTTCTTCATTTAGTCCAAAGTTGAAATCTCCCCCAAGAACAAGTGAGCAATCCATGTGATTAGCCAGAACCGAGAAGAAAGTATGAAAGAATGAGGGGTCGTCAACATTTGGACCATATATACTAACTATACATAACTTTTGGTTATTTATAAATAGTTTTAATATTATAAATCTACCTTCTGGATCTGTAGCTGTGTCTATTACTTTAAAATTAGTATTTCTATTTATTAATATTGCTACTCCTCGTTGTCTAGAGTTATAGCATGAAGAAAATATATTAGGATACTCTGGTGTTTTTAAATCATTAGCTGTTGAACTTGATTTATGAGTCTCCTGTAGTAAGACAACATCTGCCTTCAGTCTTGTAAGATGGTTGAAAATCTTAATGGTTTTATCTCTGCATTTATCTCCATGTTGTAAATTTTACAGGATTCATAGAGCTAAGATAAACCTTAGATATGTACTATCGCCAAGGATGAATATAGGTGTAATTTTGGTTTGTCCATGGGGTTGCCAGATTGAAAAAAACCAGAAGCAGAGATAAAGCGGGTAAATAATGCACCATACAGGTGTGTACAGAATGAAAGTATGATGGAAAAACATGAATATGCCATGATAAAAGTCTGTGTGTGTGAGAGAAAAAGGAAAAAAGGTGATAAAGAGATTTGGTGGTACAAATGTGAGAAAGATAATAGTGAAAAAGAAAAAATGAAAGAAAAAAAAAAAAGAAAAAGCAATCTAGTGCACAGCCCTGCCCCTACCCACATTAACAAACAAAAACAGCCTGCTGAGCTGTGCTTTTTTTTTAAACTATAGTTGTCTGATAAAGCTAATTCTGTCTTGGTTCTGTTAAATATGACTAATAAAGCCAAGGAGTAACCTGAGGGTCCCTAAACAGCTGACCGTTAACATACAGTTTATCCACACTAACCGTAGCCCTACTGCCCTCACTAATATGTTTTTTTCTAATTGGAAATAACACGCGTCTTCTGTCCAGGATTTCTTTCGGAAACTGATCATTAACGCTGTAATTCGTCCCCCGTAGCTCTCTCCCGCGTCCTTTGACATGTTCTTTTTGTTTAAAATGTTCAAATTTTGCAACAATTGGTCGCGGGCGGGTGTTGTTGGGCTTCTTACCTCCGAGTCGGTGAACCCGATGGAAGGTTATGCTTTTAACCGTGTCGTCTGGCAGTTTCAGCTGGTGTTGAATGAACTTTCGCACGGCTACTTCAGCATCTTCCTCAGCCTGCTCTGGTATCCCCGAAAAAACAAGATTGTCCCTCATTGATCGGGCCTGGATGTCTAGAATAGACTCCTTGAAGCTTTTGTTTTCTCCAGACAGCTGCTTCATTCCCTCGGTGAGTTTCTTAACGTCTTCTTTTAGTGTTTGGTTTTCTGTAACTAGCGAAGCTACTTGTTGTTGGCTGAACTCCAGCGATTCCCTCAGAGCCTGAAATTCTTTATGAAGAACCTCAACCAGCGCGAGACGGGCGTCCAGGCTGGTTAGCTTCTTGTCTATTGAGTCCAGGATGTCGCCGTAGCTTCTATCTGGCGAGTCGGTGGATGTGCTAGCCTCGGAACGAGTGCGCTTCTGCGACGGTGTGCTCGTTGTTGTATCCGAAGCAGGTTTCCGTGACTTACCCATAACGATGTTATCAAAGCACTCGTCTAGGTAGCACTCCAGCGAATCCAATGTTTCTTCGTCCAGGTTGTTTAGAGGAAAAAAAAAAAAAAAGTAACTTGATGGTTAGTTTAGAAGCTGCGTTTGGTTCAAAATGATTTTCTTATTTTACCTGGGTGTATACTTTACCACATAACCGCCATGTTCACCTATGCACAGCTCTCGCGAGAACTCAGCAGCTCATCCTCTCATCCTCATCTGTGACCATGGTCACGCTTTACGCCACAGACAACTTGTTAAAAGTGGACAGGTCAGTGAAAAAGAATACGTTCACTTACATCATTCACTGATGTCTTTATTAAACTGAGCATGGCCTTTTGTTAAACTATTACTGTGACAGTAGTTTAGGTTAACTTACTTCTATGTGTTTACACTGGATGGAATCCGAGTTATTAAAAGCTGTGATCTCGCTCTCTGGCCAAACACAAACTGTACATCTGGCCAGGGGTTAACATCATCTTCTTTTATTTAACATTTTTTAAAACTGTGTTCGCTGTATCCATACCAATATCAGGTGCTGCCATCTTTATGCTTATTAGCAGCAGTTCTTGTAACCATTATATTGCAGTATTTGCAGGTGCAATATTTTTATTCTATTAGTTTTTATTTTTCCACTCATTAACTGATTCAATAAAAATTGTAGCGAATTATAATACTTAAAAAAAACATACTTAACTAAAAGTAAAATTACAGACTTTAAAAATGACTTTAAAAAGTACAATTACACAAAAAGCTACTCAATTACAGTTACACAAGTAAATGTAATTTGTTACTTTTCATCTCTGAATATCAGTAATAAAAATGGAATACATTTGTATACATACATCTGAACAATATTTGATCAAATTACTGTGAACAATTGAAAGAGTTCATGAAGCTAAAACCTGATCACTGAAATCACATTAAAAAAAATCTAGATAAATTAGCCAGTCGTTTCAGTGAAAACATTTCCATGCAATACCTTTTTTGTGCAAATATTAAGTTTTCCTTTTCAAGAAGCATCCTTTAAAAAAATTGCCACACATGTATAATAACCTGTGTAATATGATTGATATTCATCCTTTTTCTTTCTTTCATAGAAAAGCACCAAGACAGCAATGGAGCTGGGCAGGACATTTGGCACCCTCTTCTCTGACATCTCGTTCAGGCAAAAGCTGTTAGAGACAAAGACACAGGAGGAGTTTAAGGAGGCGTTGGTGTTCCAGAGGCACCAGCTTACAGCAGCCAACCAGCAACCCATTGCTCTCGGAAAGAAAGAGACGGTTCCCCGCAGTCATAAACCTCTCAAGGTGGGAAACAAATATCAAAACTAAACTAAATTACATTAAGTTTAGTTTGCTTTTAGTTAAATTTGTAAGTAAATTACATTTAGTCACAAAAATTAGTAGGATTTTTGAAAAAATTCTGAAATACATCTAAGATGTAATTCATCATAAATAACATTGCAACAGAAATACCTTGTTATAGTTGTTTCTACAGGTGAAACTAACAAAACTTAATGAAATCATGAACAAGTTAAGGTTTCCTCCAGTTTCCCATAAGAGCAAAAGGTCAGCCTTCGATCACATCAAGAATATATCTTGGATTGGAGGACTAACATCACAACAGGACCTCAAAAAAACTAATCCATGTGTTTAGTCTTTAAGCAGATTTATAACTGCAACAGTGTCCTCACAGGTCTGCATTAAAAGCTAATCAGACAGCTGCGGCTGATCAACAAATCTGCTACTCTAGACCCAAGAAACTATAGCACATCACTCAAGTTCTAAAGTCCTTACACTGGCTCCCTGTAGCTCAGAGAATATACTTCAAAATACTTTTATTTATTTATAAATCATTGAATGACTTAGCACCAAAGTATGTCAAAGATCTGTTGTTATACAAACCCCCCAGACCAACTATGTCCTCAAATTCTAGTCTACTCGGTTTCCCTTAAAATAGAACCAAGTATGGAGAAACAGGTTTCAATGGACCAGAGCTCATTCTTCCATGTGCTCCACCCTAAGATGGCTTGTGCCAAAATTTGAATACTCTATTTCGTGACTTGACACTCAAAAAGGCAATTTTTTTGAGTCGATCAGTAATGGCTGTCCTGCCAAAAGATGGTTCCATGTTTTGGTAGATTTGTCATACTCTTTCCATTTTCCCATGCTGGGTTGAACAGTGCTCTTTGGGATCTCAAATCTTTAGATATTGTTTCACAACCTGCTTTCCTTAGCCAACCAGTTTTCTGTGTTAAACTTCAGAAAGCCGGTGGCTTTTTAAAGCAACTTGTTACACTGGATGTCATTTCAATACGGGAGGCTGCACACATATCCAAGCCACACTTCTCACATTTTAATGTCTTACCTTTTACTTCAGAGATCTAATATTGCATACATTTCAGTAAAATACTTAGAGGTTTCCTGCTTCTGGTGATGGAATTGGAAAACAAATCCAAGAGATATTAAAACATTTTCAAATCCATCTAGTTGTAACTTTTCTAAATCACTTCCACCATTTCATCCTTTCTTACCACCTGTCCTGCTCACTCAACTGGCTTTACTCATTTGTCTATTCTCTCCTCCCAATCAATCAGTATCAACTTCTGTCAGGCCTACTCAGCGGGTAAATGACCTTACATCTCAGTCCTGTCAGAATCCACTCCACCCTTTAGCTAAACAAATGCCCACACTCACACGCCACAGGGGCTTTATTCAATTCCACAGAGTGACATCACCTCCTAATGTTACCTTGACAGCGTCTGACTCCTATGTCTCCTAGACATTTCACTTGTTTTTGTTTGGGGTTTTTTGTCCTGGTTTTTATTTATTTTTTGTAGAATAGGATTTTGCTAGGTGTTTATCCCCGGTCTTGTAGAGCTCAGTGCCACTGACTGAAAGAGATTTGCACTGATATTTTAAAATAAATAAATGTGGGGAAAGAGGACATTTTTGACACATCAGTTAGAGCAGTTACAATCAACAGCAAACCTATATTTAAAAAATAACGATGCAGAAAAATATTGCTTTCTCATTTCTTCACATCAGACCACCCACAGCAAACCATTTCCTCGTACTTAAAGAAAATCGTTCCTGTGACTTCATGTTTTTTCTTTCCATTGCCTCACACTATTGACCATTCGGAGTGAATGGTAAACAGGTGGACAATTATTCTTTTCTGAGACTTTATGTTTATCGCACATGAGCCAAAACCGGCTGATCAACGCCCAAAACAAACTTGCCCACACCTAAGTATGTGTGGCCTTATAATACTAGACAACACAAAAAGATGCAAAATGGTGATGCTATTTGTTTTTATGTTGTTTACATTAAGCTGAATTGCCTCGCTCTTCAAAATGCCATCAAAACTTTCACAATGAAAAATAAGGCAGGAATGATTGTCCTGCTCCCATAATCTGTTACTCTTTTCACATAACTGTGTAAACTCGTTGGATAATTTGCTTAATAAGCTCAATCAGGACGTCACATTTGCTCTGCATCTGAAAGCTCATATATTTAAGAAGCACTCTCACATTGAATCACATGTCTCCACTCTAGTTAATTCCTTTCTGACAATGCTATAAATTCACAAAATCCTAAATCCTGTACTGCTGCTGTCATCACTCTCTCTACCTTTATTGTTCTGGGGACAGAGATCTCTAGTAATGTGACCACACTGTTCTGCTTACCTTGTTTAGGATTACAGAACTTTAGAGGGCTACCTCATTAATGCAGATGACTCAGATGAGGGACTGAAATGATCCCTGAGAGACCTTTATTTAGAATTACTATTGTCTTTGCTGAGTCATGAAATAGGCAGCTTTAATCAAGATCTGTCACTGTCCACATTTAGAGCACAGAATGTAAGAACGTCTAGAGTTAAATGCAGCCTCTGGCTTTTATTGTTCTTATTATTTGTCTTAGATATAAGTTCTTTAAAAAAAAATTTTTTTTATAAAATAGATATAATATAATAGATCTAAGTTCTACCTTACTATAAAAACTTTCCAAGTTACTGGTGCAGGAAGATAAAGTAAAAAACACTCTAGTATCACCTTCCTACACTTTTGATACTGTAGCATTTTTAGCTTGATGAGCAGCTGAGTAATTTCATGGATATGACCTGATGAAAATCATAACATAATTTTAAGCAACACATAGCAGATAATTTGTAAATGCTGATAAAGCTTCCCTCGCCTCAGCATGCTGAATGCAACTTCCCCCATTTTTTTTAAATGTTTCAGTTATTAATTGTATGACCCCTTGGGCCACTAATAGACAATTGAATTTTCATCTCCAGATCATTAGATACAAAAAATAAGTTTAAATAAGAGATAGAAACTGATTGCATTTCATTAAGTGAAATAAGTATTTTAAACCCTCTAACAAAAAAGACTTAATACTTAGTTGCAAAGCCCTTGTTTGCAAGCACAGAGGTGAAACATTTCTTGTAACTGATGACCAAGTGTATGCACATTTTAGGAGTAATTTTGTTCCACTCCTGTTTGCAGATAATCTCTAAATCAAAAAGTTTTCGAGGCTGTCTGTGCAACTTTGATCTTAGATTTTCTATTGGATTAAAGTCTGGAGACTGACTAAGCCAATCTATGACCTTTAATGTGCTTATTCTTGAGCCACTCCTTTGTTGCCTTTGCTGTATGTTTTGGGTCATTGTCGTGTTGGAACACCCATCCACGACCCATTTTCAGTTTCCTGGCAGAAGGAAGAAGGTTGTCGCTCAGGACTTTACGATGCATGGCTCCGTCAATTTTTCCCGTTGATGTGAAGTTGTCCTGTTCCCTTAGCAGAAAAGCACTGTGTTTTGGGGGCCACAGCAGCATTTTCCTTTCTCCAAACACAGCAAGTTTAGTTAATACCAAAGAGCTTAGTTTTCATCTCACCTGACCACAGCACTTTCTCCCAGTCACTCTCTGAGTCATTCATTGGCATTCTTTTTTTCAGACGGGCCTGCACATGTGAGCTGGATTTTGATCCGTTATGGGGTAACATGTTTTCAGTGGTTTTCTTGGTGACTGTGGTTCCAGCTACTTTGAGGTCATTAACTAACTCCTCCAGTGTAGTTCTAGGATGATTTCTCCCCTTTCTCAGAATCATTGACACTCCACAAAGTGAGATCTTGCCTGGAGCCCCAGACCAAGGTCAATTGATGGTAATTTTGTGCTCCTTCCATTTTCAAACAATTGCACCAACAGTTGTCACCTTTTCTCCTTGCTTCTTGCTAATGGTTTTGTAGCCCATTCCAGCCTTGTGTAGGTCTACAATTTTGTCTCTGATATCCTTGGACAGCTCTTGGGTCTTTCCATGTTGGAGAGGTTGGAGTCTGCTTGATTGATTGATTCTGTGGACACTTGTCTTTTATATAGGTGACTAGTTGACACAGGTATCTTTTGAGTAGGAGTGTCTAACCACTCTGTGGGAGCCAGAACTCTTAATGGTTGGTAGGGGTTCAAATACTTATTTCGCTCAATGTAGTGCAAATCAGTTTCTATTTTTTATTTACATTTTTTTAAATTTTCATTTTGATGTGCTATCTGTCAGTGTTAAAATAAAACTACCATTAAAATGATACTTTTCTGAGACTTTTAATTTCTTTGTCATTGGAAAATCGTACAAAATCAGCGACGGGTCAAATAATTATTTCTCCCGTGGTATGGGTGTAAAAATTGGACAAGATGGTAAAAATCTTATGTTCCCCATCTTGATTTAGTAAAACAATGTAACAACGACACACTTCATTCCAAAACAGATGCACTGCATAGAATAAGAGGGGATACAAAGTCATACACATACTTAAACATGATGAAATGTTCAACAAAATGCACTTAGCTTATTAGAGAAGCCAGACACACACACCTCAATAAACACATGTAGCCCACCAAGCTCACACACAATCCCATATGAACAAATGCACGCATCTTTTTTAGGCCTTGTTAATGTTTTATGCGGAATAAAATGTAGATACCTTTCATTAAGTACCCCTTCACTTTTAGTTTTCTTCCAAGTTGCTGTCTTTTTTTTCTTCACACAACAAGATTTAATTATTCGGAATTTTCTTGAACCTAATGTTATGACATTTCTAATACATTAAAGCTCTAATCGGAGTTGCTGTTAACTGTTCATTTCTGAGGCTTGTAACTCTAATAACTTCTCTGCAGTAAGAGAAAGTTTGTCTCCTAGAGCGCTCCTTAAGAGGCACATTTTATCACTTTGTTTGATGGTTTTTTTTTTTAACTGCCCTTAGGACATATTTTAAGGTTTAACAACAGTAAACGTCCTAAAGACACAATGGGATTTCAAGTAATTTAGTTAAGAAGTGCAATTAAATAAATTACTACCATGGTGAAACAAAGTTGTTAGTTGCTTAGGGCCATCTATGAGCAGCATCATCACTAAAATGCTTAAAGAATGCTGATATAAAGAGCTTAAATACATTTTGTTACATCACCTGGGTGTATAGCATTGCAATTATATTTGATACTGCTTTACTACCAAGTCTACTAAAATTATGGTGTAATATGGATGATGGAAAATTATGGTTCATACTTGTGTAGCAGAAGGAAAATACTTGATGTTTTAGGGAATTCTTAAACTAAGAACCTGTTGTTTTCACCTTTTGTCTCATCTCACCAGAACGCCATGTTTCTAGCGCCATGTTGCTATGTTTCATATATGATTGTAAACAGATCTTCTAATGATTTCCTTCAGGTTTCTTATTTCCACTCTTCCTAATACCCATTCTGTCAAGAGATACTCCCATCTGAACTGTGGATCTCTGCAGCGCCTCCAATTTTACCATGGACCTCTTGGCCGCGTCTATATTTAATGCTTTCTTTCCGACGCCTGTCACCTTAGGTAGAAAGCCATGTATTCGTAGGTTTGCTGTAGGGCCGCAGTTTTACTATATGTGGATGATAGATTTAACACTCAATGCATGTACATGTGCATCTAAATCAAGCTATGCCAACAATCAGGGCTAATACGTTCACCAGAAAGGAAGCCTTTGTCCATGTTTAGTAAGAAAATCAAATTATTTAATGAAGCGCGTTGGACTCAAAAATGCTAAGTGGCAACATGAGCCCTTTCAAGCTGGGATTCTTCCATTTGGCCTACAGCGTCACACAAGTCGTAAAAAAAGACTGGTGGGAGTGAAGCAGGTGGAGTAAAAGCAGGATATGTACAATGACTGAAAAAGTGGAATACATCTGTGCTGCAACAGAATATGTTTTGTATGTACTGTACATTGGATTGTGTTACACTTCTTCTTCTGCTGTGCTTCCATCCATCCATCCATATGGACGAGAGGCGGAGTACACCCTGGATAGGTCGCCAGTCCATCACAGTTCTGCTGTGCCTTTGACATGCTAATGTTGTTATTCCTACTTCTGCAGTCTCCTTATTTGGGATTGGAAGTAGAAGGGATGGTTGCTGCGTTTCTGTTTGCTAAATTGTTATAAACTGCTTTGCCGGCAGCTCTCCTAATTTTGCATATGTCAGTTGTTTGGCAAAAACCCAGTGATGTAGAGAGACATGAAAGTCATGACATGAACTACCCTAAAGTTCTGATAGTAGAATTATTTTTTTTCATGTCAATTGTATGTTAGTCTTGGTGTTGTACTGTGGCTGGAAAAACTAATTTCCCTGAGGATTGTCCTTAAGGGATTAATAAAGTTTTATTCAATTCTATTCTAAATGCACCTTGTGACTTAAGCAGGACTGAGGTGTATACATGGATTTAAAATGTCCAAATTTAGTCAGACTAAGTCAGTATTTTTTTTTTTACTACTTGTAAACCACAGATTCTATATAAAGATGGACGAAGCCTTGGTGACATCACCCATATGTTTCTGAAGTGAAAAATTTGAGCCGACTTGGCAGTTCCAATTACTGCTATGTTGGCTGGGTCACACGCCTCGTCAGACCCTGAAAACACAAAAAAATTGGAGGTGAGAATGAGGCTGTGAGGGTGGGAGTGGATGATGGACACTCGGAGCCAATCTAGCTAACCCATTACTAACCGAAGCTATCAGAGGTTAGCAGGCGCTTTTAAGGAAACCGGGGTTGAGTGTCACTACTGTCAAATCAGTATTCAGTATTCTGTCAAATAAAAGCATGTTGGTCCATAACCTTCACTAAAACTATGTGAATTTTTACGAAAACAAGTTTTAATAATAAATATTTAAAGTACAAAAGAAGTGTGATCATTTCAAACCTTTTTTGACCAAGCAGCATTATTTTACGGCTCTAGCGCTGTTGACCAAAGTTGGTGACAAGAGTTGTTATGACGGTAAATTTTACCTATTAAACCTAGCATATTTTTAGGAACCAGGGTGTAAACAAGTTTATTTCTGCCGTGAAGTTGGCATTTTTAACACGGGAGTCAATGAGAACTGGTTCCTTTCTGGAGCCAACACCTAGCGGATGAGGGGGGAACTGCAATTTTTGTTTCTTCCAGGTAGGCATCAACTTTGGTCGGTTTGCAACTTGGTGTAAACCCATTGACTGTTCCTTGAGATATTAAAAACCGTGGGATATTATTTCTATCTTAATCCGGCTTTAATCAACTTCCCACGTTTATCTCTGACCTGTCTTCTACATTCCTCAGCCTTCATGATGCTGTTTGTTCACTATGTGCCTCAACAAATTCTGAGCCCTTCACAGAAGGGCTGTGAATAAACCTAGAATGCATCACATATACTCCGGCTCAATATACTAAATAGGTAACTTCTAAAGGCATTTGGTTGTACTGGAATTTACTTAGTGGTATTAGAATAAAGTGGGCAATTACATGCTGTACTATTCACATTTTTATCTGCTGAAAATGTAAAATCCTTGTATTATTTTTCCTCCCCATAACAATTATTAATCACTGTTGATATACCACATAAATTTAAATAAAATACAAACAAATGTATTATTATAAATAAATTGTGAAAATGTTTATTGAGTAAGGAGATGTTTGCAAGCTGCTGCTGTAACTTTTAACTCTGTTTTTGAGTTTACGTTAGATGACGTAGTCCCAGCTCTCCCTGAGTGAGAGATGTTTCCTTGAGAAAAATCGAACCTTGTCCTTCTTCTCCTCAGTGTAAAGATTTCTTCAAAGCCGGGCGAGGGATTTATGAGGACTTGCGTCGCAGACTGCCTTTCTACCCTTCTGACTTTACAGATGGTAAGCTGGACATTGACTTGTAGTGAAAGTGAGTCATTTGTGTTATGGCCCACCGGGGTGCCGCTGGCAGCTCCATACTTTTCTTTTACCCTTTGCCTCACATAGAGTCACAGTTGAAAGAAAGTACAAAAAGGTTTTTAACACTAGGGTTTTACATATTTATTACAAGTATTGGGGTTTGAGATTTTTACAAGTCTCCCTATTATCATCATCGTTGATTAATAAGAATAATATAGATAAATCTCTGGTTTGGGGTTTTCTACATTTAAATCATTTTTAAAGCTTGCACAAAACGGGCTGAAAACTGTGTTAGCCCCTTTCTACTGCCAGTTTGGAACTCACAGACAAAGGTGCCCAGCTTTAAGAGCACGAAGGAACTCGCTTGTGCACTTTTTGGAGACTGAAAGTGCAGCCGTTGAGATAGCAAGATATTAAATCTAAGCCACATTTTCAGACTTGTAGAGCTTTGCGCACACACAAGGACTAATGTTTTTAAAAGCGGAAACTGTATGAAGCTGTGCATACTCCAATTTGATAAATCAAAAACTTACGCCGCAAATTATTTTCATTTTTTTATTTTTGTTGAGCTTAAGTACGGTTTTAGAAGGGATTTTACGCAAGGTTTTATTAAGGAGATGCCAGAGTATTATTTGAAAATCCTAGAAAATCTCTCTCTTATTTTTATTCACTCTCTCACACACAGACACAAGTTTGTATTGCTACCCATATTAGGCCGACCCATTGACTTCCATAAATTTTAGTAACTGGATTTATGCCTACCCCTGACACTTTTCTTAACCCTACCCATTACTGATCTATTACTAACCCTAATCCTAACTAAAACTCAATTCACATCATACCTCTAAACCTAACCCAGATACTTTTCCTAACCCTAACCATTACTGATCTATAACTAACTAACTAAAACTCTATTCACACCGTAGCTCTAAACTTAACCCCAGTCCTGACAAGGTCCATCAGTCCTAAAAAGGTTAGTGAATATCTCAAAACTGGTCCTAAGTAGGGTAGAAAAACCAGGTACACACACATACAGACACTCTGGAGGTTCCTCATTGCAGGGAACTAAATGATGAATTCTGCTAATGTTTCTGTCGTTTTTAAATTAAAGTGCTGAGCCTCCTCCGCTTCATTATGAGATGCATATGACTCATGTGTTTGTGTTTGTCTCCCTTCAGGTATAGTTGGAAGTAATAAAACCCTGCTGAAGTATATGACCACAGCCATCTTCCTCTACATTGCTATCCTCCTTCCTGCAATTGCTTTCGGCTCCCTCAATGATGAGAGCACCCGTGGCGAAATCGGTATGAGCATGCGGTCCAGATGTAGACACTTGTGCTTTACTCAAACAAGGGTTGAGGAAGAAAAGTTCCTTTTTTTCTTTTCTTTTTTTTGGGGGGTGGGGGGGTTCTGCAGAAGGGGTAGCTGGTTTAAACACAAGTGAACAACTAACAATGAATATTGGCATAAATATTGTGTTGTACATATACAGGCTAGCGTATACTATATACTGTATACTACAGTATTGGCACTGCAGAATAATTTATCTTTTCAGTGCCCTTTAAATAATCCAAGACTATTTTAATGACCAGAATTTTATTTTAATGTTTTTATGGCTCACAAATAGAGTGCAGTAAAGTGCATTTTTACAATGCATACACTGTGCACAACACAGATGACATTTCTTCTTTTTTTGTTCAGGTGTTGTAAAAGAGAGAAATCAAATGCACTGTCGGCTTTTCTGGTGGGGTGCACAGCAGACCTCAGAACATAACAGTAGTTCTAAAAAGCCTGGCACTGTAAAGTCTTTAGCTTTATTAGGGTGTAGAATTTAGGCTGAATGGTTTGAAAAGCTGCTTCATCCAGACATGTAGCACAAAGGTCTCTAGTTATTTATGTGCAGAGCGGTAACAATCTCTGTACATAAGAGATTGAGAGTCTGATTCTTCTTCTCTTTCGGCTTTTTCCTTCAGGGGTCACCACAGGGAATCATCTGTCTTCATTTATTCCTATCCTCTGCATCCTCCATCCTTACACCATACATTTTAGGGCAGCTGTAGCTAAGTTGTCGGCCTGCGACCGGGAAATGTTGGGTTCGATTCCTGCTTCTGCCTGCTATATGCTGTTGTGTCTTAGGGCAAGATGCTTCACCTAGCTTGCCTACTGGTGTTGGCCAGAGGGGCCGATGGCGCAAAATGGCAGCCTTGCTCCTGTCAGCTTGCTCCAGGGCAGCTGTGGCTACAATGATAGCTTTCTTCCACCAGTGTGTGAATAGCTGCTTTTACATGGACACAAGTAATCAGAGTAAAAGCCTATTTGGAATAAATGTAAACACGGCCTTCAGATTACTCTGACTCGATTGCAATCATTTAGATCACAATATCAATCCGATTGAGATGGTTGGGTTATGGCAATAGTTGATCCGATTTATTTCGAATGTGGGTCATTCCAGCGCGTGTCTGTTAAATCATGTGTGTGGCATTCGGTTTATAATTAGATTGTGCAGATAACAATGAAGGCGGGTGAACATAAAGTCTTGACCAGAAAAAATAAAAGCATGCTTAGAAGTACACGACTGCTCAGGGCTGGGCGATATGGGAATATTTTCTTATAGCTTTTTTTTGTTGTTGTTGAAAATATCAGTTTTACAGTATTTGACTTTATTTTTTACCCCATACAAGACCACTCTTACCCACAATTTTTCATAAGAAAAGAATTAATGCCCTATCTTGGATTTAAATTTTACCGTCATATGGACAGTGATATGTTTTTCTTTTCTATGTCCAGACACAGGTAAATGCTATGAAAAGAATTAAAATAATTATGATTAAAGTCAAAATAGACAGAATAGATAGAATAGACATTCTTACTTCTTTTTTAATCTCACGATAAGACAAAACATCTGACTGCGTCTACATGCTTTACACTGCGCTTAGTACCGGGTAATTCCACGAGGAGGCAGAGTAGAGAACACAGACTGGAAGGAGTGCCGGCTTTGTATAGTAGCAACAAAACAAACGTGTCGACCATAGCACAACATCAGCTGGTTAATTTTCATACAACAGAAAAAAGAAGGCTGCTGTTTCTTAGATGGTATGTAAGACAATATTTAGGGCTATTGTTGCTTTCTTCCCAACTGTTTTTGCAGCCACTGACACAGTGTACCTACAGCCAGTCAAATAGCACTCAACGATCCTCCCTACTGGTTACTCAAAATAGCGCTTGTAAAAGATGTGCCGTTTCTTTCACGTCTGACCTTTTAAAGCCGATACATTTCTAAACTACAACAAAACCGAATAACCGAAGAAACCCACATTTACTGTTATTCCCAAATATTTTCAGAAATCTAACAGTGCTTTGGTTGAATCATTTCCGTCATTTTTAAAGAACTAAACTATTGAGAATGTTTCCATTACTGGAACATCAGGGTAATTTGACCAGATTCTAATCTGATGGAGTAATCTCTTTGCCCACTCCTCTTAGCTGCCGTGTCTCCATACACAATCAGCCCTCTTTAGTACAGAATACAGCTACAGACACCCGCTAATCACACCGTTTCAGCAACAAGAAGCCACACTTATCAAAGCAAAGGTACTCAGAGCAGCAGAAATAAAAAATGAATCAACATGGAAGTAGCAGAGCTTGTTGCTGTGTATCTGTTTGATCTTTCTTGATCGGGCCATTCCAGAGTACATTACCTATCGGTAACACCGTCGGTTCCTGAAATGGCCTTGAAAACAGCCCTGTCAGCCCAGCCAGACGAAGTGGAGGCATGCGGATATCGGGACATTCTGGGCAAATTACCCCTGAGGTTCTGATAGTCCCTGATTTTTCCAAATAAAGAGCTCAAAATATCATGCACTGCAACAATTTTGCCACAGACGGTTGTCTTTCATTTGTCGGTGATCGACTAAGATAGTGTGCGGAATTCTTAACGGGTGCAAAGAACAGTATGGAAATTAGGCCTTTGCATCCGCTGCTGTGTTTACCAGCCTTTCTATCCAATGAACTGTGTTACAGCCAGAGAAAGGGGGAATAGGTGCAGGGATTCATTTATTGTCTTTTGCAACAAAAAAAAGGGGAGAACACAACTGTCAAGTCTGTGGTTACTCTAAGGCTTTGATGTCGGTGAATTATATTTTTGTTTGTCATCAATAAACTTAATGTGTGCAGTGTACATGCAGTGCTCGTGCTCCATGTTAGCATATTCCTGACTTAAAAGTTGAAGCTTGTCCAGAAGAAGGCTTCTCGCAGTCCTCAGATGTCCATATTGTACTAATATAGTTGAAATGCACCACATTTTATCATGTCCTCTATTAAATGTATTAAATTAAAGGTAAAATGTGATAACACACATTTCCTACAAAGATCTGTTTTCTACAGAGCATCTCAGAAATAGAGTAAATTATCTACACATATTGGAGAAATAAGTGGCATTTATTCTTTAAAAAAGTATAAAATTCTAATTTCAGCTTTAGAGGTACCTGAATGTTTTAAGTATTTAAATGAAGGCTGGACATTTCCAAGTTAATTACATCTGGCTTTTGTTTGTAATCTGAAATAGAGGAATATTGTTTTTAAAATGTCATAAATGTAGTTTTCATTGTGATACTATACATAATTATTATTTTTATAACGACACTAGTGGAAACTAATGAGGATCACAAAGGAGGAAACAAATATACAACAGGTGCAGATGCAGTGAGTGCGCAGTGAGCTATGATGCGCATTACCTTTTGTAACAGTATTGAGTAGAATCACCCTTTTGAGCTAGTACAGTCATGAGTCTCCTTGGGAATTATACCAAAGGTTTTTCAGAGTTGGTCTTGGGGATCCTCTGTCATTTTTCCCTGCACATCCTCTCCATGTCTGTCAGGTTGGATGGTGAAGATTGGTGGACAGCCATTTTCAGGTCTCTTCAGAGATGCTCAATTGAGTTTTGGTGGGCCCTGGCTGGACCAGTCAAGAACAGTCACAGAGTTGTGCCATTGCCACTCCTTTGCCATTTTACCTGTGTGCTTAGAGGCGTTGCCAATTTGGAATGTGAACCTTCGGCCCAGTCTGAGGTCCTCAGCACTCTGGAGAGTTTTTCTTCCAGGATGTCTCTGTACTTGGCTGTATTCATCTTTCCTCCATTAGCAACCAGTCGTCCTATCCATGCAGCTGAAAAACACGCCCCACAACATGATGCACCCACCACCATGTTTTACTGTAGGGATTGTATTGAGCAAGGGATAAGCAGTGCCTGGTTTTCCCCACACATAGCACTTAGAATTAACACCAAAAAGTTCAGTCTTGGTCTCATCAGACCAGAAACTCTTACATCTCATATTCTTGGTGCCCTTGTGTGTTTTTTGGCAAACTCTATGTGGACTTTCATATGTCTTGAATTGACCAGAGGCTTCTGCCATAAAGCCCCAGGTAGTGGAAGGCTGCAGTGATAGTCTATTTGGTGGAACTTTCTCCCATCTCACTACTGCATCTCTTGTGCTCAACCACAGTGATCTTGGCTGTTTCTTCTTTACCTCTCTCACCAAGGCTCTTCTCTCACGATTGCTCAGGACAGGTCGGTCTAAGAAGAGTTATGATTGTTACAAACGTCTTCCATTTGAGGATAATGGAGACCACTGTGCTCGTAGGAACGTTGAGTGCTGCGAAAAATTATTTTGTGACCTGGGCCAGATCTATCCCTTGCCACTGTAGGGGAATTTATCAATTAAATAGTTAATCAATTGATAATTGTTATGATCTATCTGGTTATGTTAAGAATATTAACTATTAATTGTAAATTAGTAGTTAATTATCCTTTAAATCATTTAATCAGGGTACCATTCTAGCCTGTGGGCTACAAACAAAATATTCTATATAATCAAAAGGGAATTATCAACCAATAATCTCACTTATAATGATTAATTATTAGTGATTACACCAGAAAGATCCTATCTGAAGGAAATTAATTCTTTGCAATAATTCATACACACTTAGAATAAAAGAAACCAGAGATTTGATTCAATTTAATGAATTTATTCTAAAAACACAACTAAAATAAAAAATAAAAACACTACTAAACGGTTCTGTCAAGACTACCGTATACCTGAGTATTATGGCGGCCAGTGATGAGGTCACTTAGGCACATCACGGGGCGCCTCCTACTGACGTCGTACGCAGCCCCTCGCGTGCATGCGTGGAGGCGGTGTATGCTGGAACGCACAGCTCGTGTAAAAGAATGGGGGGGGGGGGGTTTTATGGCTTTATTGTTTGAACGGAGCAAGAGGCCGGTGGTTTCATTCTAACAAAGAAACCTTGTGGCTCTTATCAGTGAGTTAGCTTCAGCTAATAAAGACTCTGGTTGGGAAATATGGAAGAAAAGGGGTTTAAAAATGTCCTTTGCGTGCTGCGCGTTCCTGACAGGCACTCCGCGGGTGCTGACCCAAAATGCCTATGACACTAACACTTACTGTCAAACTAACAGAGAGGAACCAAAACTTCTACAGACTAACAATTCTGCTCACTAAGACAAAGCATACAGGAAACTCACAATCAACAAGTACAAAACTCACAAATTTACCCATAAGTAGAAACACAGCACAGAAGGAATCACAGAGCGCTCAAGGAAGGCATCTCACTTCACATCAATAATCATGCCTGCATACATTTATAAAGAAAACTTTCTAAACTCTCTCCACCCAGGTCACAGAAGATAAAGATAAAAAGGAACGCTCTTACTCCTTTTCAAAGGAGAGGGGGCTCCCAGCTGTGGAAGAAAAAGTTGGGAAAGCGAGATGTTCGGCTCGTCAGCCGTGCAGAGAAAAAACAGGAGGGGAATTAAGCGGATCAAAAAGAGATAGTTCGGGCCAGCCAAACTATTGGGAAAATTTGGTTGCAGGTATGGAAGGCAAAAATCCAGAACACGTGTTGCAAAGGAGGATCTCTTCTCTAAGTTCCGTGGACAGAACTAAACCCCACTAAAGCAAGTTTTGAAGAGGAAGAACAAATGGCTTTTTTGCACTTTTATGCTGAGTGTAGGCGCTTCACCCCCCTTTCCCCGTATCTGTCTCCAATCAGGCTGCGGGCAGCAGCGGCGGTTTTGAGGGATTGCTATCCCAGCCAACTGGCGCAGCAAAATCATCCAGCGCTCAGTGGATTTGAAACGGTGAAGGAGCGGATAGCTCCGCCATTGGTCAGAATGGCGTGGCCGGGGGGAAAGGGAAGTGCCGCCGAAGGGGAAAAGGAATTTGTCTGATCTTAACAATCAGACTGTCTTAGTTCCAACATTCATGGGTCAGATACAACACCACTATTCTGTTAGTATTTTCCATTTTGTTATTGCGACACTAACTTAACCCCTAAAAATGGCAAACTGTTGACAAATCAGTGTTTTTCACTGTAAAGATGCTTTAGAATTGAAGTTAGCACCAAAACTGTTTCATACAGAAACATGTAAAAAAGTAAATCCTTGTTCACTAACCCTGTCCCAGACTCCACTGAAATACATGACATATCAGTGTTTATGTGTTTAGCCCTTATGTTGCTGCAGACCTTCGTTTCTGTTGCTTGCTTTTATTCCCTGAAAGAATATCTGAATCTGTGTACAGTATTTACTTCTTCTCCATGTTCTTCTTCTGATGTGACTCTTCACTATACGTCATCATTACTAAGAGATGACAGAACTTATAGAGGGGTTTTTCTCCCAGTTCTCTCATTAAAAAATGACTAGCCCTGAGTCTAGCACTTAGCTTCCAGTTTTTTATGTCTTTTTTAGACGTTTTTTCATCGATGGCTGGCCGGTTTATTTGTTCTGTTTGGAGAGGAGGGTCAACCAACTGTAAATTTTAACTGGTGTTAATCCTGATAGGTAGTCTTTCTGCGTGGAGTTTATTCTCTTCACATTGGCATGGGTTCTGTGGGGGTACACCCACATTCTGACACTACGCATGTTAGATTAACTAGTCTTGTTTTTTCTGCCTTGCCGTGGGATGGACTGATGACCTGTCATGGATGGATGGAAGGTTTTACAGTCTAGAGACAGTATCAATGAAAAAAAGACAGCAAACAGAACTAGAGATGCAGAACTTGCAGAATTCAAGATGTTGAGATTCCCTTTGGGAGTGACGAGGATGGATAGGATCAGGAATGAGTACATCAGAGGGACAGCTCATGTTAGATGTTTTGGAGATAAAGTCCGGGAGATAAGACTGAGGCTACGTCCACAATAAGGTTATACGGGGAGTTAGACGCCTAATGTTATCCACTCAACACGAGCATTTACGCCCCGTTTAAGGTCCGTTTAAGTTCCCATGATTGCGCAATCCCATACAGACCTGTGCAAATACTGGGCATGCGCGAAAAGACGAACGGAAAACGCGTATAACCTACGTGACGTCAGCGCCTACATAATATATACAAGAAGCTCTACAGCACAGTACATATCTGCTTGTCCCGTTAACCGAAGAGAACAATAGCTGCTCAGAAGAAGAGAGAGTTTTTGGTGTGGACAGACGACGAGCTCGATATATTACTCTTTGCTGTTGTCTTTGTCTGTAGTGTCGTATTGTTATTGACGCAGCATTCATTGACGCCACTTCCTTTCATTATCCAGGGAAGCTGTCCACACTAGCTCGTTTAGCCGTTGAATTAAGATTTACACGGCTCTCTTACCCGGCTAATAGTTATCCGGCCACAGACCTTAAACGACGCCGGGTTAGTGTGGACGATAGGGGGGTGTAGACTAAATAATTATACGTTTAAGGCATTAGCCGGCTTAGTGTGGACGTGGCCTGAGATGGTTTGGACCAGAGGTGTCAACTGGGTATGGCAAGGTATGGCAGCTGCCATACCTTGGCTCCAGGGGAAAATGTAATATTTCATTTTCTATATAAATTTATGCAATTACTCTGTCAGTTTTTATTGATTATTCTTTTATCTAATACATATAAATTAAGTACAAATGAAAATTAGAACAACACAATCGATATCTTTAGTTATCATCTTTGACACTTCACCTCCACCCCCCCCCCCCACTACACAACAAATCATGGAGGTCAAGCTGGGTGATCTATAGTTATTGTGATTTGATATAGAGTTAGTGGTGTGACACTCTTTGTCTACATGTGATATTGTTGCAATTCCACAGTAAATGGATTGACCAGAATGAGTTAAATTGTTTGTCAAAAAGGCTATTTCCGCTCTCTAACCCTGGTGCATCCTAGACCTGTTCATGGTGCTAAAAACATACATAACGGCATATTTGGCTGAAATTATTGATTGACGTATGTAGTCTTTGTTTCCATAGGTATGTGGGATGTGAGTGAGACTGCATTTGGACAAGTACAAAATTCCCTAACCACACAGATAAGCTGCATAGCACTTCTGTCACTTTTGGTATGATTATTTGTTTTTTGTGTTTTTTTTGGTTTCAGAAAAAATAAATCATTGTATGCAACTGTTATAAGAAAGCTTGTTACAGTAAAATGTTTAGGCATCATCGCCTCCCTCTTCCTTCAAAATATGTGTATATTATTTCGCAGTTCAAAGACCGAACATCACCTTGACAGCCATTAGGACTCACTGCAACACAGAACAGCTATCTGGTTGGACATATGGCCCATTTCCTTGCCCAGCATGCAAAAATCCTTTGACAGGTCATGGTTTAAAGTAGTTGCGTGTGCCGAAAATATCCCACATTATCAGCTCTGGACTCCCAGCTTAGACCCCACATACGCAACGGGGCGAGGGGAGATGCGGTTTACGCAGCATTCTGCGCCCGATCTGTCCAGAGCCGCCCTTCAAAGTCCCTATATGCTAAGGCCCATTTCATAATGCTCCGATCGAATTAGCAAAGCATTTTCTATATTCGTGGGTTTTTCCAGCATGGTGACTGAAAAATCTGAAGGATGTCCACTTCATTTTGGCAGATTATGATTTACGCCCCAAATCACTTGATGCAGACGCATTTTACGCACAGTACAGGAAACCGAATCAATCAAAAAAAAAAAAGATTATTTCCAGTGAGAGAATTTGAGCATAGACCCTCCTACATTTTGATAACCCGGAGGCTTTGAAATGCGGCTGACAGGTGAAGCTTGGTAGAGATGCTCCGAAGAGCTCGTTGTCGTGCCAACAACCACTGCTTTCTGCTTTATTTTCTCTCTCTAGAGCTTGCGGATCAGAGCACGACTCATTTACAGATAATTTCCGACTTCTGATCATTTCAATCATAGAAATGTTCTCTGATTTCCAAACACTGGGTAAAGTGGAGGATGTGAGACTGTGCGTTCAAGTCACATGAGAACTATTTGTATTTTAAAAGCATTGTTTAAATTCAGTGTTTATATTTAGGAATTAATAATAACTAAAATTAAAAACAAAATACTATTAAATACATTATCATCATACCCCGCAAAACTATCTGGCGGCATTACTGGAGAGAGGAACAATGGTAGTGTTCTGGCTGCTGTCAGTCATTGATGGAATCATGTCCATAGCACAGTATTAAATCCTCTAGAACTGGGTGAGTCTTTTTACACTGTGCCACTCTGCTTGAAATGTTTTTTGAGCCCATTTGAAGATTTGCAGATGTTTGATGTAACAAAACCAAAAGCATGATATGCTTAATCATATTTTTGAACCGTTTGGTTTGGAATTAAGTAAATTCAGAAGCAGAATTTTTTTTTTTTTTTTTATGTTCTGCTTTGCCTTACTTTAGCTTTGGCTGAACTGCCACTGGTTTGGACATGTTCACAGAAGAAATTGCACTTATATTGGTAGAACAATGCCGAGGATGGAGCCACCAGGCAGAGAGGAAGACCAAAAAGGAGATGTATGGATGTGGTGAAAGAGAACATGAAGTAAGTTGGTGTGAGGGCAGAGGATGCAGAGGATAGAACTAAATGGAGACAGATGATTCGCTGGGGCGACCCCTGAAGGGAAAGGCCAAAAGAGAAGAGTGTCTCTCATAGTTAAGGTACACCTATTATGAAAATTACAGGCCTCCCCTCTTTTTAAGTGGGAGAACTTGCACAAGGTGGCTGACTGTATACTTTTTGCCCCACTTTATGTAGTTATTTGTGAGTAATTGTCAAAAAAATATCAGTACATTTCAAATGGTTGTTTTTTGTTTTTTTTTCAAAAATGTGTGTTTTGCTTCCTGACTTTCATGTTTCATTATTTTGTTGGTTGAGAACTGCCTCATACATATTTGGAATATAAAAACCTTAAGCCGGCATTACTCATTCTCCTAAAATGGAATTATGTTATTGCAGTTGTTTTTGTTTGTTTTTTTTGTTTGGTTTTTATTCAACGAGTTGTTTATCATAGCAGGAAGAACATGTAGCAAGTATTTCAAGGTTTTTTGTGGGTAAAAATAGATAATTGCCTAAAAACATTCCTCATGTAGAAACTGAATTATGAGGTTCCTTCTGCTTCTGCTCAGCTGTGCAACAGAACCTTCAGGGCATTCATGTATATTAATCAGGACCTTCTCTTGTTTGTCTGTGTGTGTGCGTCTTCTCTGCCCAGATGTTCGGAAGACTATCATTGGCCAGAGCATCGGTGGAGTCATCTACTCATTGTTCGCTGGGTCCCCTTTAGTTATCCCTCTCACCACAGCTCCCCTCGCCATCTTCATCAGTGGTAAGATTTCTTGTTTTCACTCAGCTTGTTTAAACCACAGAAGTGCTTATCTCTCACAGTTTTAAACAAC
Organism: Apricaphanius iberus; assembly: GCA_028564705.1. Classification (NCBI taxonomy): domain Eukaryota; kingdom Metazoa; phylum Chordata; class Actinopteri; order Cyprinodontiformes; family Aphaniidae; genus Apricaphanius; species Apricaphanius iberus. The sequence continues at coordinate 1,421,813 of JAPXFQ010002510.1, forward strand.
AGACAAGTCTTGGAAGGTGGGCAAAGTGCTAAGAAGATTCCACCAAATTGTACAAAAACTACACATCCAGCCATGCCTGACAGAGCTAAAAACTCTTTCATACTCATTTCCACTCTTTTTTTTAACTAAAGAATCAGCTCAGTTGGAATGCAGAACATGTTCATATATGTGCTGCTATTGACTGTCCAATGAGGAGTTGAGCCAAAAAAAAAGCCAGTAAAATGCACCTCAACATATTTTTCGGTAAATATTATTTAAATTAAATTCACAGCAGATGTGGTCAACAATACTAATGATCCACACAACAATTAAATCATCCCAATGTAGTTAAAAAATAAAATTACAGGGAAACAACTTTAGGCACAGTTACAGAACTGTAGTAGACACTTTGTCCATTGGTGTGGACGGACATATCTTGAGCTGAGGTTATTGTCATTAGTTAGCTTTTACCAGGAGCTTAACAGAACCATTAGTATTGTGTTTATTAATCCATGCTTGTGTGTAGTGAATGTGTCATTCTTAATTTTTATTACTGGATCTGAACTATTGCTGTGGTTCTGTTCAGTTCGTTGTTTTTGTTTGTTTTGTTTCACGGCTTCTCTGCCATCCGGCAGAGGCGGAGGACTGGGATGTTTTTCTTGTGTCCTTTGTTTGCCTCCCTGTCTTGTGTCGTCAGTTCGCGCCTCTGCTGGTGCGGTTTGTTTTCTTCACCTTTTTCCTTTCTTCCTTCTTGTCTTGGTTTCGTGTCCATGACTTCAGGAAATTGAACCCACAGTAATCACTAATAAAGATTTTTTAATACATATACATCAAGTGGAGTGTTACAGCAAAGATGTAATACTCTGCTTGGGAAAGTAAATCTGTTGGGCTTGTACTTGGTACTCAGACACCAATTCTGAGTGGCAAACTGCTAGACCGGACATGTAAAAAAATAAAAAATAAAAGACACTTTGTCGAAAAGCTTTTTGGTAATGATAAGTTTAATATGTCCTATGTGGACAAACTGTTCACATGCATTTCTCAAGTGTGATTTTGACCTTTTCTTCAACACAAGCTGTCCTTAAATCTTAAAGGTTTTGTTTCTTGAGAAACCATCTAATACTTGTTCTTTTTGAAATATTATCAGTCTCTCTGAGTTGCATATATTTTCTGTATGTGAATATTTTCTCCAACCCCAAATCCCTGCATTAGCCACAGAAAGTAATAATAACAGCCAGTCTATTCTTCGTCACAGAGAACATTTTTATTCATGGCCTCACGTACCTTGGCTTGTGACCACCCAAGGTAAGGCTGTATTGATTTTGCAGCCACGAGAGAGCATAGCTAGTATCTGCTAGTAAAAGTTGACCATTAGAAACCAGACAACATGGTAGAATATCTTCAGGCTTGTGTTATTGACATAGACATCAGCTTTTCATCTTTAAGCCAACAAAGAATTGAGGACAACACTATTGAAATCTGTATTTTGGCACCCCACTAGCAAAGTAATTTCATTTGGTTATATGTTTGAAGGCAACATAAAAGTGGCATTGTTTTTAGGCAATCAGAGGCAAGACGTTTGCATATTCTGAGTATTAATGAGTTAGACCAGGGATCTTCAAATCCAGGCCTCGACGGCCAGTATCCTGCAGGTTTTAGTTATTTCCATGGTTCAATACACCAGAATCAAATGATGGCTTGCATGCAAGCCTCTGCAGAATTTTGCTGCACTGAGGAGAAAGTTGGACAGTTTGAATCAGCTGTGTTGGAGCAAAGACACATCCAAAACTGTAGGGCACCAGCCCTCGAGGCCTGGTTTTGGGGACCCTGAGTTAGGCTCTTAATCTTGTTGTTTCCCCCAACGCACTCATCTGACAAATGTCAGCCAGTGGAAACAGGAGTGCCAGAATATTTTTTTCCAAATAAAACTCACAGGGCATTGATTGATACTAGAGACCACAGCAGATTTATTGTAAAAGAGAATTAAACTAAACCTTTAAGGCTTCTGGGTGTTTTTCTTTTTTCTTTAATCTTTAGGTCTTCCCATAGATTTTCAATTGGATACAAGCCAGGTGATTGACTTGACCATTGTAGCAGTTTCACCTTGTTTCGCTGAAGCCAAAAAAAGAGTTTCCTCGTCTGTATATTTGGGAAACCCACACTCGTTTTATCTTAAAAGTCTTATCAGAAATGTCCTGGTGCACTTTTTTTATTCATCCTTTGTTCAGCTATATGATGGTACACCATTATGCTCCCACCTCTTTAACCTTTGGCACTTGCTTTTTTGTGGTGATGTGTAGAACTACTTTAACTGCTAATATGATGGGTTGCAATGAAATCCAAAAAGTTCAGAATCTGACCAGATTATGTCCTCCCAGCATTTTACTGGCTTGTCCAAGTCTTCTGCAATGGGTGTTTTATAGACCATTGCTGTTTTGTACATTTCCTTTTCTTCGTATAAAAAAAAAAATGTGCTTGCTATTTCCAGGTCTTTCTAAAGCTGTCCTCGAATACTTGTCCCTTTGACAGCTTTTTCATTATACTGTTGACTCCACATGATGAAATGGTATTCTTTCTACATCTATTGTTCCAAATGTGCTCACTAGAATGTTCAGAAGTTTAAATGCAGCTGTACCAACTACCATCAGTATGTTTTGTTCTTCTTACTTGTCTTCGTCGCCTTACTTTTACCAATCATAGCAGTCTGTGCAATGTTTCATGCTTCTTTGCAATATTTTTTTATTTCATATTTTACTAATTTGCTTTGTATGGATGGATTTAATGAGTTATTGCCTACATCTGATTTGAATTTGATGTCAGCAGTAACATGAAATATATATATTTACTGAGAAAATATTGAAATATTCAAAAGAATTATACCCCGTATATGTATATGCAAAAGCATTATTAAGAGGACCAGATGGACTACAGTTTGTGTAGTTTTGTGATGTAACAGCTGGTTTCAGGTGCCTGCAGGTCCGTAAATCTGCAACTGCAAAAAGGAACAAGTAAATCTTTTATTTATTTCAGAGAAACACAGCACATAAACTCTTGTTTTTTTGCCCAAAAGCATCGTTTTGTTGTTAGGAATGTAAATGAACTTCAATGGTGGAAACTCCAAAAAGAGAGCAGAGATGAAGAGAAACAGCGATTTTGATGCCAAGATGAAGTTTTAGTACCAAAGCTGTTTGGCGGGTTTGTGGTGAGATGATCTTTGAAGTAAATGGGTTGGAACTGTGGAGGGAACATTCTCAATGGGATAATTGTAGTATTTTTTCCAGCAGCTTTCCGAACAGAACAAAGGCTTGTTTGTAAAGTTGTAACTCAAGATAACAACTAAATTATTATGGTTTTTAACAAACTAATTACGGCTCTTTTTTTCATTTTTAAGGTAGATTAAAATGCATGTTTCCCTTTAACTATTTTTGTGCATAACTTTAAAATCAATAAAAAGTCAGAGATCTTCTGTAACGAAGTACAATTTTTGGAGTCTAGAAAGAGCTTTGAGATCACCTCTGTAATACTGGATGGGTATCACTGGATGAAAATCCTGGAAGAAAACCTTCTAGTGGTTGGAAAAGTTTTGAGACTGGGGAGAAGCTACATGATCCAGCACAACAACAACTCTAAACATACAGTGAGATCTAGGATGTAACTGTTTACTCTAAAGCCTGTTCATTATGTTACAGTGGTCCAGTTAAAGTCTTTACAATTATGCACTACTTTGTGTTGGTCTGTTCCACAAACCACAATAGAACACACTGAAGTTTATGGTTGTAATATGACAGAACATTCAAGAGGTATGAAAACTTTGGCAAAGCACTGGAAATTGTGATTCTATTGATTATTAAATATTTCACATTGTGACATTGAGATTTTTTGTCTGTACTGCAGTGATCCGAGGAATCTGTGATGACTACAACTTGGATTTCCCAGCTTTTTATGCCTGCATCGGTTTGTGGAATTGCCTCTTTCTCATATTGGGAGGAATCTTCAACCTCAGTCTGCTAATGAAGCTCTTTAAAAGGTATCACTTGGAAAAATCAATTGTGTTTATATTGATCTCAGTTTACTGGAACAATTTTTCATAAAATCCAATTTATTGACTAGCTCTGCACTGCACGCTTGGCAACAGCTCTCTTGGTTGTGCTGTTGTTGAAATAAACTGTCAAGTTGTATTCAAAGCAGACAGCATAGTTGCTCTTCCCGGCTAGTTTATTTCTTTCTTTTTTTTATTTTTTGTCAAACCAAAAAGAAAAATTATGTTTTATTAATTCAATGACCATTTAAAGTTTCCTACTAAGTGTGGAGGCTGAATAGTTCTTAAGTTCTGTTTGTACCTAAAACCAACACAAAGATGATATTCAAATAAAAAGAAAATATGTTTTTGGAAAATATGTTTTCCTTTAAAGTTAGTTTCTGTTATAATTTTTCAGATGTTTAGTTGGTTTGTAACAAAATATATTAAACTTTGCTGGTTATGTTCCTTTTCCATTTTGGTAATTTCTTATGAGGGGTTTTTTCAGGTACTAAAAAACATAAGACTCACTGTTTTATTAATTCTTTTCTACTGGTAGTCTGTTGTGAGGAAATCTGATTATCTGACTATACTGAATGATATTCATCGGCAAGAGGTAATTTGGGTATGATTATTATATCAGGCATCCTAATGTATCATTTTTATAACAGTCAAAAAGCTTGAATGGGGATCAAAACCAAAATTATAAATGGGAATAGAGTCCCATTTGTGTTGGGCCGTGGGGAGTCACCACCAACTCTTTTTACACTGGGAATGGTGTGGTGCTGATCTCAATATAGCATGTTTTGGGTCAATGGATGGACTACTCCCTGACCTCCTCAATGCCACCAGCACGCCTTCCAAATTGGAAGCAGAGTCTGTGGACTTTGGGTTGGGCTCTCCAATCTCTGGTGCTGAGGTCAACGGAGTTATTAAAAAGCTCTTCAGTGGCAAGACTCTGGATGTTGTGGGGCTGTGTTGATGTGGCTCTGTAATATTGCGTGGACATCGGGGGTAATTCCGTTGGAATCGCAGACCAGGGGTGGTGGTACCACAGACTCAGGAGAAACAATGCCGTTTTTGTCCTTGCTGTGGAAGATCTTTCAAGCTCTACACCCTAAGCAGAGTCCTGGCTGGTGCATGGGAGTTCACCCAGCCGGTGTACATGTGTTTTGTGGACTTGGAGAGGCATCTGACGGTGTCGCTCGGGGAATCCTGTGGCGGTGATTCCTGTTCATAACTTTTATGGACAGGATTTCTAGTTTCAGCCAAGGTGTTAAAGGGATCCATTTCGGTGGCCTCAAGATTGGGTTTCTGCTTTTTGTGAATGATTTCGTCCTGTTGGCTTCATCAGAATATGATCTACAGCCTTCACTTGAGCTGTTTGCAGCTGAGTGAGAAGCAGCTAAGATGAGAATCACCACCTCCAAATCTGAAACCTCGGTCTTTAGCCAGAAAAGGGTAGGGTGCCTTCTCCGGGTCGGGGATGAGGCCCTTCCCCAAGTGGAGGAGTTTAAGTACCTGGGGGTCTTGTCCACAAATGAGGGAAAAACAGAGCGGGAGATTGATAAGCGGATTGATAAGCCTTCTGCATTTATACATGCACTGTACCATTCTGGCAAAGAGAGAGCTGAGTTGAAAGAGGAAGCTCTCGATTTACTGATGGACCTACACTACCGTTCAAAAGTTTGGGGTCACCCAAACAATTTTGTGTTTTCCATGAAAAGTCACACTTATTCACCACCATACGTTGTGAAATGAATAAAAAATAGAGTCAAGACATTGACAAGGTTAGAAATAATGATTTTTATTTGAAATAAGATTGTTTTTACATCAAACTTTGTTTTCATCAAAGAATCCTCCATTTGCAGCAATTACAGCATTGCAGACCTTTGGCATTCTAGCTGTTAATTTGTTGAGGTAATCTGGAGAAATTGCACCCACGCTTCTAGAAGCAGCTCCCACAATTTGGATTGGTTGGATGGGCACTTCTTGCGTACCATACGGTCAAGCTGCTCCCACAACAGCTCAACGGGGTTCAAATCTGGTGACTGCGCTGGCCACTCCATTACCGATAGAATACCAGCTGCCTGCTTCTTCTCTAAATAGTTCTTGCACAATTTCGAGGTGTGTTTTGGGTCATTGTCCTGTTGTAGGATGAAATTGGCTCCAATCAAGCGCTGTCCACTGGGTATGGCATGGCGTTGCAAAATGGAGTGATAGCCTTCCTTATTCAGAATCCCTTTTACCCTGTACAAATCTCCCACCTTACCAGCACCAAAGCAACCCCAGACCATCACATTACCTCCACCATGCTTAACAGATGGCGTCAGGCATTCTTCCAGCATCTTTTCAGTTGTTCTGCGTCTCACAAACGTTCTTCTTTGTGATCCAAACACCTCAAACTTGGATTCATCCGTCCACAGCACTTTTTTCCAGTCTTCCTCTGTCCAATGTCTGTGTTCTTTTGCCCATCTTAATCTTTTTCTTTTATTGGCCAGTCTCAGATATGGCTTTTTCTTTGCCACTCTGCCCTGAAGCCCAGAATCCCGCAGCCGCCTCTTCACTGTAGATGTTGACACTGGTGTTTTGCGGGTACTATTTAATGAAGATGCCAGTTGGGGACCTGTGAGGCGTCTGTTTCTCAAACTAGAGACTCTAATGTACTTATCTTCTTGCTCAGTTGTGCAACGCGGCCTCCCACTTCTTTTTCTACTCTGGTTAGAGCCTGTTTGTGCTGTCCTCTGAAGGGAGTAATACACACCGTTGTAGGAAATCTTCAATTTCTTAGCAATTTCTCGCATGGAATAGCCTTCATTTCTAAGAACAAGAATAGACTGTCGAGTTTCAGATGAAAGTTCTCTTTTTCTAGCCATTTTGAGCGTTTAATTGACCTCACAAATGTGATGCTCCAGAAACTCAATCTGCTCAAAGGAAGGTCAGTTTTGTAGCTTCTGTACCGAGCTAAACTGTTTTCAGATGTGTGAACATGATTGCACAAGGGTTTTTAATCATCAATTAGCCTTCTGAGCCAATGAGCAAACACATTGTACCATTAGAACACTGGAGTGATAGTTGCTGGAAATGGGCCTCTATACACCTATGTAGATATTGCACCAAAAACCAGACATTTGCAGCTAGAATAGTCATTTACCACATTAGCAATGTATAGCGTGTGTTTCTTTAAAGTTAAGACTAGTTTAAAGTTATCTTCATTGAAAAGTACAGTGCTTTTCCTTCAAAAATAAGGACATTTCAATGTGACCCCAAACTTTTGAACGGTAGTGTACATTCCTACCCTCATCTATGGTCACAAACTCTGGGTGGTAATCCAAAGAACGAGATCACAGATACAAGTGGCTGAAACGAGTTTCCGTCGCAGGGTGTCCCTGCTCTCCTTTACAGATCGGGTGAGAAGCTCAGTCATCGGGAGGGGGCTCGGAGTAGAGGTGCTGCTCCTCCACATTGAGAGGAGCCAGTTGAGGTGGCTTAGGCATCTGGTGAGGATGCCTCCAGGACTCCTCCCTGGTGAGGGGTTCTGGGAACGTCCCATCGAGAGGAGGCCCAGAGAAAGATCCAAGACATGCTGGAGCTTGGAATTTCTTCCTGAGGAGCTGGTCCAAGTCGCTGGGTAGAGGAAAGTCTGGTTCTCTCTGCTTAAGCTCCTGCCCTCGTGACCCAACCCCAGATAAGGGAAAGAGGATGGATGGATGGATGGATGGCGGAGATCTCTTTAGGCCACCTGAGTGAGATAGGGGAACTGGGAGGGATTTCCTCTGGTTGCTATGCAGACGTCTTGCCAGAGGCCTTTTATGGGAGCCTGATTGCTAGGGATGGCCAAGCTGTGGGTTTGGCATGCACTGGAAGCAGTGCTTGATCAGGGGTGTCAATGGCATGCTTCACTCCCTGCAACTCTTTGTCCTGAGGACTGCTGTGTCTGTGATTCAATGCGGGCCTACTGTGGAGCATATGGCTGGTCTGGGCAACTGTTGAGCAGAGTTTGTTGTGAGGTTTCTACCCATCTCACCATTCTACCAACTTCACATCTTTAGCTGACAAATTCATACACACAACTATTTCCAACATACACGGTTACTACACACACGCACATATCCACACTCACCCGCACTACCGTAAAAAATAATCTACATTTCTTAAGGTCTTACAAACACAAGTATTTATTTCACTTATGTGGCCTGTCTGCTTTGCCAGATTCAGTCATAAATTAAACTCAGTCACACAAGCAGAATACCATCTCTGCATATTGTTTGTAGAACAAAACTAAAATGCCTGTTTTAATATAATTGGAACAAAATGGTTTGTTTATGTGTATAAAATGTAATAAAATGCGGAATTGGTTGATCTGATCTTTTGTGATTTATCAACAACAAACTAATCCAGCATTAGTATTTGGTTAAAAGATTATTTATTTGATCACTTTGGACTTATCTATGTTTGGTAGCGACTCCAGCTTTTAAGGAATAGAAGATGTGATATTTTTGAAAAAATAAAATGAAATTGTAAGGTGCCTAAATTATCATTTATTTTCCAATGCATGCATGTCCAGACATGGTTGTGATGTCTCATCTAATGTACAATGGTATATAATTTTATATCTAATGGTTAATTATTTAATAAGGAGTGCTTTTTGTGTGAAAATGTAATCTGAAAATAGGAAAACCTAACAATATTTCAATTCAAGACAATCTTTCTTCACCTGCTTCTGTTGGTCTCCCTTTTCTCTTTTTTACGTAACTGTCCCTTTCACAGGTTTAACTATAGTTGGAATTAAAAAACCTTTTCTGATTCATTATCTGTAACACAATATTAAAATAGTTATTACAAGTTCACATACCTAATGATGATGATGATGGTACTTCTGCTGGTGCTACAGCCATTGCTCCTTCAGGCCACTCCCTCTTTGGGTAATCTCTCCTACCCTCTATAGAATCGTGACATCTAAATTAAGTGTGCAAAGTTTGACATATTGTAAACTAATACTACAAAAGTCAAACTAAATATCCTTATCTAAGCAGTTGGGCTACATCAATTCATAATGGAACAAGAGTGTAGCAAACATGTTTATTTGGTTTACATTCTCTAGCTCAAAAAATTCTACTTAAAAACTATGACCAATTTCTACGGACACCTCTGCTGCTGCTGGCTCCTTCTCTGTCTGTAGCTCATCTTTGTTTCATTCAACAAAATTATGAAATCCAATCAAAGTGAGCAACAAACAAACACAAAAGCAGTATCACATGTAGTAATACAGTAAGAAATACAAACAGGTGGACAACAAAAGGAAATTAAGATGCACTACAACAATGAAAGCATTCAGCCTGCCTGTCTAAAGCAGCACAGCTCAAATGTGGCATACTTTGGAGTTTTGCAGGAGGTACTTAAAGGAGACATATTTTGAGTATTTTTTACTATTTAAAATAGGTCTATGAGTTCCAGAGAACATGTTTCTGAAGTTGTTTGCTCGAAATAGCTGACAGGAAAGAATTGTTACCAACCTCTATTTCCCTCTGTTTCAGCCCCTTGCAGATTGAGCTTTTTTCTGCTGCTCATTACAAATTACATGAGCTGCTGCTAACTTGGCCATGCTCAGCGCTTTCAGAATCTTTGCTCATGCCCACCACTCACACAGTGACTGTTACCACTATGTGTGAATGTTACGGACATGGCAGTAGTTCAACCATACAACAAAAAAATCAACCATACACAAAAGGAATTTAACCACACAAAAAAAGTTGATTAACCAGACACACAAAAAAGGAATTAAACCATACAAAAAAAGTAGTTCAACCATACATGTTTGTACCAGAATCTACTCCCGTAGGAGGGGAGTCTCCTGAGAACCTGATACTCAGAGAATTCAGCAAGATAATTCTGAAAGGTTATTAAACAAAATACTTAAAGTTAAAAGAATATATTTAACTGCTTATCTGGCACTCCAATATCTTCCTGAGACACGTTTCTAAAGCCTTCCTGCTCAATCTAGCTGACTCCAGCTCTCTAGCACCATGGAGACCCCGCTCTTTGAGCTCTGTGCAGCTAGATGTCCTCAGTCTTCCCCCGGGTTGGAGTAGCTCAGATGGCCGGCTCGTCTGCCGTGTTCCACATGGAGATTGAGTAGCCCTTTGTGCCAGCAGGTCCTCAGTCTTCCCCGCCATTACTGCCAGCATCATACCATCAAAAAGAAATCCAACCCATGCCGCTCTTCTGTCCTCTTCGACTGGGACCTGATGAAGTGTTTTGAGCTCTTTTGACCAGCCAAAAACAACATGGTGTTTCCTAATCTGAATGGTAACTGTTGTTTACTGCTGTACCTGGTGGGTGGAGACAGTGGTCTGAGGAGGTGTGGGTTTCTAATATTCCGGCTTGTGAAAAGCCGGACAGATTTTGAACAGCTCAATCAGAGACTGAATGCAGGATCAATTAAGAAACCCCTATCTCACTCAAAACAGCATGGATGTTTTTTTTCCAATTTTCTATGCATGCATATGAACCAGAGACGCACAATAACACCACCAAATCCCAGGAAAAGTTATCTTTTCATACGTCTCCTTTAAAGAAATTATGAGGGCTGTAAAATTATTTTTAAAAGAAAATCAGCAGAAAATATTATCCAATTTTATAGTCAACAGCAAGTTTACAATTATACTTAATATTACTGTGCTCTGTAATTAAAAAATGTTTTATTTGCTTTTTTATCAGTAATTTTTGGTTAAGTTTCCTTATTCCAGGTGCTTACTAAAGATAACTAGTTTGCTTCTGACAAAGCAGCTAAAGAAAAGCATGCGTAAGCCATCGTTTGCTCTGGTAAATAATTACATTTAACAAAGATAAAAAAATGTTGGTCTCTCTCTTGAAATAGCTGAAGTGTTGCAACTGTTTTGTTTTTTACAGAATTTTTCTATGATCCATTGATTTTTGTTGGTCTTAAAAATATTGCTAATTTAATATATTTTCCGGTTTTGCCCTACAAAGTTTTCTGCACGTGTTTGTACAAATTGGCCTCTTTAGGAGAGGGGAGGGACTGTGTGCGCAGAGTAAAGAAATACTGACAATGGCATGCCAAAGTTTGGCAAGGCATTAATTTACGCCTTGAGTGATAATATGTGAATAAGGCATTGATATACTATACCGCCACTGTCTGTATTGCAGTCACCGTCAGTATTAACTACACAAATCCAACTTTTTTTTTCTTTCCCATAATGCTTTAAAATTAGTTTTTTAACCAAGCAAATATCTACAATCTGTTTTCTAGGTCAACAGAAGAAGTCATTGCCCTGTTCATTTCCATTGCATTTGTAGTTGACGCTGTAAAAGGAACAGTGAAAAGTAAGTAAGACAAAATTTCTTTTTTTTCTACAAATCCATCTCTGTCTTCTCTACAACAGTACAGTCTGAAACTACTTTGTTAACTGCTTGTTCTTCCATATTTGTAATCATTAAGACTGTGGCCATATTTGCTTGTACTTTTATCACGAGCAAATTTCCGAATTGAAGCAGACAGAAGATTTTTAACACAAATCGAGTCATATAAAGATAAATGCAATAAGCTCCAATATACTGTATTAGTTGTCTTTTTAACAATGTTATTTGCTCAAGCTATATGATAATTATCCCTGCAGAATACTCAGTTGAGTAGGTGGGAAGAGCTCTCCAGCTAATCAGTTAGTCATTTTAATTAAAATCTGTCCAATCCTTAATTCCAGTTATATTTTTCTTTCTTTGGAGCATTCTGCACATGGAGTTTTACAAATCCACTGTGTATTACATACATTTTGGTTTGGGTTTTACAATGTTTTAATGCTAAAAAGTTAATTACTTATATACTTCTATCATTTTAAACCTACTGAAACTACAGAAGAATCACTTTTACTGCAACTCATTCAACTTCTCTATAAATATTTCGCTATTTAATTTAACTAATTGATTGTGGTAGTAGTCTGTTATTTATTTAGATTTTCCAGAGTAGGTCTTTAATTCTTAGAATGCACTCAAAGTTTTCATAATATTACAGTAATTTACCTAATTTAATTTTGTTTAAACTTTCTTTTTTTCCCAATAGGACTGATAAATATGTTCTGATTGTGATTTCCAGCTCAAGCATGCTTAGTTTTCTTATAACTCTGCCTCCAGAACAACATTGCTTTGCTAAAGAATTCATACCCCATAAACTTAATTTTTTTTTATATTGAAATCACCAATTCCAGTATATGTAATTGGAATTTTATTGGAATTTTATGTAATAGCCATAATACTTTGTCATAAGCCATTTAGGAGACATAGCAACCATGTAGAAGAGGATGTATTGATCAGAAGAGACCAAAAGGAAATGTTTTGGTCTAAATATACATTTCTAATAGACTAAATCTAACCCTGCTCATCATCCTGAGCTCACGTTTCCCTTAGTGAAAAATTGCGGTGGAAGGAAAATACAGTGGGGATGCTTTTCTTTTGGACAGGCAAGCTAGATCGAGTTGATAGAAAGATGGATTACGCTAAACATTAAGACAATTCTGAAAAAATAAATAAAAGACTGCTAGTGCCTGTAAAAGACTTGAGATTGGGGCAGGAGTTCAGCAGGAATAAAGACCATAAATATACAACCGGAGCTCCAAGGAAATACTGAAACCGTTTTCCAATGTTTGGGTGACCCAGTCAAAGTCCAGACATAAATCCAGTCAGGAATCTATAACAGGACTTGAACAAGGCTGCTTACATATGCTCTCCATCTTAACAGTTATTTTGCACAGACGAATGGTCAAGAATTTTAGATTTTAAATTTTCAAAGCTAATAGAAAATACAACAAATGTCTTGCAGCGGTTTGTCTGTCACTTAAAATCACAATAAAATACACTGAAGGTTGTTGTTAAAGAAGAAAATGTGAAAAGTTTCAAGGAGATATTAATGGTTTCCCCTTTACCTGAAATTTTTTTTAAAAACATCTTACAGCAATTCTACTTTGTCCTTCTGAACTTTATATAAAGTATATTTCAATTTGACAACTGTGAATATGATTTCAGTCTTTCAGAGGTACTACCATCCAGCAGCTCTGGAAAACAGGAGCATAGAGAACTTTCCTCTGGTTGGAGACCTGCAGGGAGGAAACAGGAGTGAGGTGCTGGTCGGGTCGATGTTCAATGCTATGCCTGAATCTTTCATCCAGTGCACTCGAGAGCGGCCTGTACTTTGTCTCCTGCTGATGCTCGGGACATTGTGGATGGGCTATACCCTCTACCAGTTCAAAAGAAGGTACATACAGCATTAATGTGCCAAGGCACTTGAAAGATTAATCACTGGACAACTTTAAATCACGTTAGGGTGGGAGCACTCCCTGCTAAGATTGATACTGCATGGCAGGGCTTTGCCTTTAAGGATTGTCAGGAGTGATGTAGCTTACAGGAACTTTCCAGACAGAACTTGCAAAGCTGACTTTTCTGCCAAAGCTTCAGTTCCAGCCTGTGATTTAATAAACATTAATATTCTACTACTGATTGCTCTCTGTAATCAAATCAACTTCAAAGCTGGATTCAATTGTGTAAGCAAGAGGCGGAGTAAGGTACTTAAGCAGTGTCAGGATTGCAGCCATTGTCCTTGTCTAGTCCACAGTAATTGTATTCCTCCATTATTTGTCTCTCCTTGCTCACTCCACTCTCCTTTCTCTCTCTGTCTCTGTCTCCCAGTCCGTTCCTACATGCCAAAGTGAGAGAAGTGCTGTCGGACTGTGCCCTGCCGATCTCAGTGCTGCTGTTCTCCTTCATTGGCTCCTACATCTTTAGCGACATTGAGCGTTAGTATTATTTTATTTACCGCTTACTTTGATTCAGATTGCTGAATAAAGCTATAGCTTCTCAGTCTACCTTTAGAACGCGGACATTCCTTTTAGTCTTAGTAAAACAGAAATTAATGTTTTTAGGTTTGTCATGTGATGGATAATTGGATTAATACACACTCAGTCAGATACAAAACAATCAAAGTTTTAATTTAAAAACGGTGCAGTTAGAGCTTACTGATCAATTGATAGGTGACTCAATGTGAGCACACCTGCAGTGGAGGAAATTATTCCTTTACGCTAGATAAACCATTGCAGTGGTACATCTGTTAATCCCAGCTGTCACTTTATCGCTGCCAACTCAATCACTTAAGCAGAAAATCAATGCACTGTGTCCACTGACCTTAGTTAGTAGGTCTATAGCTTTCTGATCTCTGTCATCTGGCACAAAATAAACCATATTTGTTTTACTCCAGTAAGTGCCTAAATACACATACAGTATTGTTACCCTGATTCTTCAGGCCATCTATCAGAAGTGGCGCTGAGGACCTTAAACATTTCAAGTTCAACATTCCAGCTTTTCTCCTCCAAAAATCAATGTTTTTGTCCTAAGTAATCAGGTTTTGCTTTTACATTTGCTATCCAGGTGGTATACATTTTTTGATAAAGGCTTAGGAGTTGTCTTTTTCGCTGTGAATAAAGGAAACAAGTTGCTCTCCTCTTTTGGAGTTTCTTGTCTAAAACAAGTTAGAATCTGAGGCAGGTAGAGCTGGGTTACGGCTGGAAATCTACATTCACAGCATGTTGCTGTCATAAATGTATACTAAGGTAAGTTGTTCTCATCTATGGTCAGCTGCCATGTGGATTTTTTTGTCATGGTGTGACTCTTTCCCTGTCTGTATCACTCCCTGTCCTCTTGTCTTATTGAAATCAGCTGTTCCTTTTCTCCTTCTCATTGTCTCATACTTACCCTTCCAAGTATATATGTTCCCACTCATGCATTTGCTGGTTTGTTACGTCTCTCTACGTCTCTCCACAGTCCTGCCCACATCTCACCGCATTCTGTGCTTGAATCGTGGACTATTAAATAAAGATGAGCCATAAAAACTCAAGACATCGCTATGCATTTGGGTCCTTCTTAACAGAAGTTTCGTTGTAACTATAGTTCTGTGCATTCCTGGATGACTGCCAGTGGCAGTATAAACAGAATGAATATGTCCCCTCGCGCTCCGTGCAGGTTGAGTTAAAACTGAAAAGTCTCGTACACACCCCGTAGCCCACCTGGGTGTGAGTCTATAAATAGCACGCAGGGGCTACATCCGGCTTTCCAAGATCTTCTCGCGGGGAGAAGTTCAGTCACCGGCATGACTGGCAGTCATTCAGTAATTCACAGAACCATAATTACAATGTAACTTCCGGTCTGTTTCATTCCCTTCTGTCAGTGGCAGTATAAAAAGAGTGCATGACTTATACCAGCAGTGTCACAAGGAACGCGATACTCACCCACCTCTCAGGAGGTTCGATGTAGCCACTGCCAACAGAAAGACTGTCTTAATGGACACTAACCTTAAAGGGGCTTGGCACATCGGCACAAAGGGTGGCCCGCCCAAGGCCTTCAAGACCAGCGGGAGGTCCCATGCAGCAGCAGGACCCTGTCTGGGGGAGGGGGGGGGGACACAGCCTCTAAGCACCCCGGAGAAACTGAGTCTCCAATTAGTGTGCTCCCATCCCCCTGCCATTGATGCGACAATGCCTGGCCAATACGGCTGCTAGGTGCACCTTTAAGGTCGATGTTGCTCGTGCAGCGTCAAACAGGACCTGGAAGTACCTGAGGATGTCAGTCACAGAGCAGGAAATCGGGAGCACACCCCTGTCCTTGCACCATGCTGCAAAGCACCGACAACAATAAGCATAGGTCCTCAACATAGAGGGAGGTCTAGCACTCCGTAGCGTTCTCCAGATAGAAGGCTCCAGATCTACTGGGAGCTCCCCCTCAGTGGCCAGACAGTGAGCCGGAAGCGGCCTGGGGACAGGTACCGGACTCTCCCCTCCCTTTGACCCAAAAGGTCCCTCCTCACAAGAAGTTGCCATGGCTCTCCTTCCAACAGGCGGTAGAGAAGCGGGAACCAGACTCTGATAGGTGGTTAGAAGAGTTCACCCTGTGTAGAGTGGGCAGAATCAGTGGAAGTGGGGGATAAGCATACAGCAGCCCGGCAGGCTAGACGTTGGCAGGAGCGTCCATCCTCGGGGTAGCGCTCGCCTCCTTCATGGAAAACCATAAGGGGCAATGTGTGGTGCTCTGCAAGGCAAAGAGATCGACCTGGGCTCTGCCGAAGCGAACTCAAATCCTCTGAACCACCTGAGGATGCAATCTCCACTCCTCCAGGGGGAGACGCCAGCGTGACAGGTAGTCCGCCATGGAGTTCCTTGTCTCTGGGAGGTGTATTGCCCTCATGGAGGCGAAGACGGGGTTGTCCCAAGCCCACAGCCTGTGGGCCTCCCTCAGGGACCGCACCGATCTGGTCCCACCCTGATGGTTGATGTGGAACACCACCGAGGTACTGTCCATCCGGATGAGGACATGCCTGCCCCTGAGATAAGGCCAGAAGTGCCTCAGCACCAAGTAAATAGTCCGCAACTCCAGGACGTTTATATGCAGACTCCTCGACCGCGGGCCCCACAGGCCCTGGACGAACTTTCCCTGCCACAGCATGCCCCCATCCTTGGGTTGATGCGTCGGTCGTCACCAATTCCCTCCTTGTCAGGACCCCGCCGAGGGAGACACCGTGTTGCAGATACGATCTGTCCCCCCATCTACGGAGCAACACCGCACAGCTGCATGTGACCGGCACCCTGACCCGACTGTCAGGCGGGGGTCCATGTGGAGGCGTCAAGGTTGAAGCCGCCACCAGCATCCCCAGCAGTCTCAGCCACAACCTGACTGAGGGTGCTGCCCCAAGTTGAAAGGACGAGAGCAAGCCCAAGATCCTGTCCTTCGTCTGTACGGTCAGGTGGGCCTCCATAGCCACCGAGTCCAAGGTCATGCCTATAAAAGTAGTCTGTTCGGTGGGACATGGAAAGTCTCGCCTCCTGAGACGAGGGTGCACAGATGAGCCAGTCATCCAGATAGGGCAAGACTGGTGCCCAAAACTGACGTCCAGGGTCCATTGAGCCCCGGACTCCCCGCTGCCGAGCCGGGGGGGCCGCAGCGCCGCTACGTCCACCCCAAGCTTCCGGGGCCTGACAGGACTGCCACCGGCGCTCCAGGGCCCTCTCGGCCTCTGGACCGAACAGCTGGCCCGGAACCACCGGCAATCCCTGCAGCCCCTGCCTACAATCGTCTGAGACAGGTGCCTGCGCCAACCATACCTGTAGTTGAGTTACCACTAGAGTGGCCAGCAGATGACTGAGCTCCCTGGAGCCCGAAGGCCTGCTGGACTGCATCATTCATATCCCCGAGGTGGTGCCTTAACTGTGCCTTGTTGCAGCATCTGGGACTGGGCCAACATTAGCACAGAAAGAGAGTTACCCATCCAAGCCATACGCGCCATGGTGTCATAGGCCCTGCATATGAGGTTGTCTGTGAATGGCAGTCAGGCAACAGACCCTCTCCCTCAAAGCCTCGTCTGGTGAGAGGACCAGCGAGGCTGGGCAGTGGTCCACGGGGGGCATGTGGTCCAAACCAACGGCCCCAGGACTGCACATGGACGCCAGGGTCCTTACATCCTTACCCAGGTGTAAGAAATGCCTGGGGTCCCCCCAGCAATGCTTCAGCTCCTCCAGAAACGCTAGTGACGGTGGGACCTCAAATGCAGGAGCCACGGGAGCCCGGCAAAAATAGGGGTTCCCCACTGGGCGGCCTGCCGGAGCGTCATCCAGCCCAATCCTGGCCAGGGCTGCCCTAATAATTGCCTGGAATGGGCCCAGTTACTGCCTTGAGTCAGAGCTCACTGAACCTCCACGGGAGGAGTTGGAACCATCGTTGCCCCCCACTCTCTGGGGCTCTGACCGCCACCTCCAGAGTCCCAGACGGGGGTCCTGGTCTGCTGCCAGGGACTGGAACTCTGAATTGGAGGCCCTCAGGAGATCATATCCTCCAAATCCCTCTTTGAGGACCTGCAAAAAACAACAAGTGCCAAAACACAGTACTTACGGAGCGAGTCACCAGTGAAACACGCAAGGTTACCTGCGAGAACACCCAAGAGACCGGATGAAGCCCATGCGTGCTATTTATAGACTCTCACCAAAGTGGGCTACGGGTCGCGTACGCAACTTTGTCTACAGTTTAACTCGACCTGCGCCGGGCACGAGGGGACATATTCACTCTATTTATACTGCCACTGGCAGCCAGAAGGGAATGATACAGAACCCAACTTATGACATTTTTATTGTCTCCACCAATTTTCTCTCATTGTTGTTGCATGGGCCTCACTCTGGCACCAGCTCCTTAGCAGTGCAAATGATATTCTGCCTTCTACCCACAAGATCAAGGGTGGAACATGTTTTGAAATAAAATCATAGAGTATCTCATTTTTAAACAGATCAAGTTTTATTGGTGCAAGGACATGAATGCTGATGCATCTAGATTGGATTCCCCAATCTACAGCTTCTCCCAGCTCTAGTAATGCACTTGCATCTTACACATCAATGTCCTCGAATCGGTACGAGTCAGTTGATCCCTGTAATATCAGTACACTATTCAAAGTTCCAGCAACTTAAGTCTGTTTTTTTCCCTAACACACTTGATGCAAAAAAAAGCGCCCTCTGTTGGAGATCATAAAACTACCTCAGATTTTTTTTTTTTAAACAGGAATACTGTATAGAAACGTGCCCCTGTACCAATCATCATCATCTGAACATCATCTTTCCTCTGAAACTGAATCGAAACCACACACTAACATATCAAAATTTTGTTTGACAATGGCTTACCTAACGGTTCTGGCTGTGAAAAAGTTACTTATCTGCTTTTGTCAAGACCATTAATATTCCAAAAACTGCATAGAGGTGGTCCCATCTGCTGAGATCAGTTAATCAAGAGTTTTAATTGGAACACCTGACTGCTGCCTACCCTCCTAAATCCTATGAAAACTGCAATAGATGGCAGAATACTGGCTTAGTTGAGATAAAATGTGTTTCTTTTTTACAACACACACCCATATGAATGGGTTTAACATTCATATGCTAGTGGTGGCAGAGGCTTTATGCAAGTTATTGACCTCCACTGAATAGAGTTCATAATCTTGGTCAAGGATGTTACAACAAGTTTAGTCAGGGACTTTACCATCAGCTCTGTCATCCACTGTCTCCAAGATTTATTGATAATGGACTATAAAGTTTTTCATCCACTGCAACAGGATGAGTCTAATTCCTTAAACTAACATTTAATGGATGTAGATCATCATAATTTCAGATTAAAATGTTTTTGGTTTTGCTTATTTTAGCTATTTATTTTGTTTTTCTCTTTAAATTTACATATTTATTGATACATTATTTAAACATCACACTTTTGAGCTGTTAAAGACAAATATAAAATATCTCTGAGATCCTGGGAGATGTATGTAGGTTTTATGTTATAATAATGGAATGTAAGGACCTGCTTTAACTAATGCACTTTTGTTGGAAAGCAAATTATGATTTCACATTTTATGATGAGAAGGGCCATTTGGAAATCATTTCTATTCACTAGGTTTCAGTTCAGCCTATGCTGCTGAAAGGGAAAACCTGTTTTTGTCTGACACTGCCTTGTTTGTGATAGAGCCCTCTTATTTGCTGCCCTTATTATCGCTTTATGCTCTTTAATAAAGGCACAGGGCAAAACACTTTGGCCATTTTCTGTTTTTATTCTCTGTTGTTTGGCATCATTTTTAGGCTCCATTGTTGCCAAGGCAGCAGCTGTTCTCAGGGGGTCCGAACAGAGATGACTGCCAAACCCTGAATGAATTTAAATTTAAGTGCCTGGACAATTTTCTGTTCTGTTACCTCCAGAGACAATAAGTCATAGCATAATAGATCCATTATTGTCTTGTCATTTTCTAAATTTAAGCAGCTACATTTAATTCAGCAGTATTTGACAGAGCAGATCACTAAATTGGATATGAAGCATTTAAAAATTAAATCTAGTAACTCTTGAAAGTATTTAGAAGTTTATCATTAAAATTGCTATATCAACATATCAAGGAAGCTTTTTACTAAGTACTTATGTGGGTAAAATACTTTAGCTCATCAAATTATAAAATAATATAAGAGTAGGATAATTTTAACAATCTAAATTGCTATCATTTTCTTCTCCTGGTTTTCTTTTTTTTTCTTCCTTTGGTACAGTTCCAGTCTTTAAAGATCATAAGCGGCCTGTCTTCAACGTTGCACCGTTTGAGCGACTGTCGGCCCTGAACGTTCTCAGTGCTATGGGACTTGGCTTCCTCCTGGCTCTTCTCATCTTCATTGACCAGAATATTGTTGTTTCACTGACCAACGCTCCAGAGAACAGGTAGGGTGACATTATGCCGATGTAATAATCTCCCTGTCTCTGTTTGCCACATGTGCTATCAGGTGGATGAATATCAAAATAACTGTGACAATAATAATATATAAAAGCTGAAATATATGCATACTTCCCCCACTAATATTAGGCTAAACATTTATTTTCCAATTGCAGAGCCTAACATGCTACTTGTAGCTATCAGCTAGGTTCAAGCATAATAATGACATATATTTAAGCTGTCTTCTTATAAGAGTCTGAGGAGTTTAATTAAATTGGTTGGTTTCTTGGCATGTACACAGGTTGTCAGCATAGACCATAAATATTACTGGTGCAAAGGTGAATGTATTCATATTGGGATTTTTCTGTGTGGCCTTACACATATGTACTGAATAAATCCAGCTGCTTTCCACCTAAACTCAAGTCCAACATGAATGCTTGGAATTCAGAGCTCAGTGTAACATTTGTCAGCGCAACTTCTAAGAAAATGACATGAGAAGAACCAGAAAGTATTTACAGCTATTTAATTCAGTTTAGTTTATTTATATACCACCAATCCACAACAAATGTCATCTCAAGGCACTTTACAAAAAAAAATGTATTTCAATGCAAATGTAAAAATATTCCCAGCAGTTAAAGTTTTCTATTTAAGGAATCCCAGCAGATTGTGTAAAGTCATTGACATGAGGTTGGGCTGAGTTGATGCATATTTTCCAACCACAGCAATCCTTTCACTAATCTGTTGAGCAACATGTAGCGACAGTGGAGAGGAAAAACTCTCCATTAACAGGAAGAAATCTCCAGCAGAACCTGGTTCAGTACAAGAGGTCATCTTCCATGACCGTCTGGGGGATTAAGAAGACAGAGCAGAGACACAGAAGAACAAAAGAAACAGATATAAGAGTAAAGTAAAGTCTATAATAGGACATGGAAGATGTTCGGTATTTGGGAGCTTCATCTGAGTTTATGCTCCCCATCCAACAGGGCGTTGTAGCTGAACAGGATACCATACCAGGTATAGCTTCTATAGACAGAAAAACACTGAGAAAAAAAACATAGTAATAAGAATAAAAATAACAGAAAAAGCATAAAACTGGACAGTAGCAGAAGAAAGTAGCAGAGTGAAGAAAAGTGGTCAGTTTTTCATTCAACAGTCTAAGCCTATAGCAGCATAACTACAGAGATAGGTCAAGATGACCTAATGTATTTTAACTATAAGCTTTATCAAGAGGGAAGGATTTAATTCTAGTCTTGAAAGTAGACAAACTGTCTACTACTGCCTGATGGACTAAAACTGTGAGCTGGTGCCACAGGAGAGGAGCCTGACAATGATCTGCCTCCCATTCTACTTCTACAAATCCTAGGAACTAGCAGTAAACCCGCAGTATGAGAGCAAAGTGCTCTGTTAGTATCATATGAAACAGTCAGATTTCTGATGTATGATGGAATTTGATTATTAAGGGCTTTATATGTAAAAAGGAAGATCTTAAACAATATTCTGGATTTAACAGGGAGCCAGTGGAGAGAAGCTAAAAACATGATAAATGTGCATTCTATTTTTAATATTAATAAAAAAAACTCTTGCTGCAGCATTTTGGATCAAATTAAGACTTTAAATGGAATTTTTTGGACTTCCTGATTGTGAAGAATTACAGTAGTTCAGCCTTGACGCAACAAATGCATGGATTAGTTCTCAGCATCATTCTTGGACAGGATGTTTCTAATTTTAGCAATATTCCGGTGGTGAAAGAAGGAAATCCTAGAAACCTGTTTAATTCTGGATTTGAATGGCATGTCTTGGTCAAAAATAACACTGCTGTTCTCTATGTTATTACTGGAGGCCAATTTAATGCCATCCAGACGAATTGACTGACTAAGCAGTTACTTTTTAATGGCATTTAATGTAAAGATGACAACTTCTTTCTTGTCTGAATCTGAAAGCATAGCGCTTGTTGCCAGAAAACCATAGTTGAGCACATGTGCTACCCTTCTGCTTTCTAAGCAGATTCAACAATTTGGTCAAAAAAATTATGAAGCCTTGTTGGTCCATAACTTTTTCTAAAACATTGTGAATTTAAATTAAAACAGGTTTTAATGATCAATATGTTAAGTAAACAAGAAATATGATAATTTCAACCCGTTTTTAAACTAAGCATCGTTAAATGCACAGCAGAAATAAACATTTTACTTACTAAAAATAAAGCAGACACTTCTTAGATGGTCTGTTATTGCAATCAATGCCACAGCAAAGCATATTTGTCTACTAAATGCACAATTAACATCCAAAAACAAATAAACGTGGATGCAACTGATGGACGTGTTCAGAGAAAAGAAATGTCATTAGACTTTCAACATGAGGCTGAGGGTGGGGCTTTCCCTGGAGCAAGGGGGGTAGGGGTTGCAAGCTGCTAGTCACTAGCACTATCGCTGACAGCTCATCTGAGACGGGATCTTCACTGTCTGAATTCACTAGACTCTGCCCTCGCAGGGCGTGTATGGGCGTGTAGTTCGGTCGTAATCATGCCCATTCTGCTCCGGCGTCTTGAGCCCTGATGCTAAAATTGGCTAACTAAGCTAAAGGCTAATAGCCCCTTGCCTGACTGCTGCCTTATCTGCTCTCCTCCGACGGTTCTCCTATTTTTCAAACCTCAAAAGGTAAGAACTAGTAACTTGAAATAATTATTAAAATGTAGCGTTACTATAATTAAATTCAAACTAAACAGCCTGTCAATCAAAGTCCGGCCCCTCATTAATTATGCAAGATTTAAAAAAATTATCTTATGAAAACCAGCCTGGTTTCTATTTTTTTGACTAGCCCAGCGGTATCTCAGGAGGAATATGTAGCCATAAAAAGTTTTAAAAAATTGAAAACAGGTATTAAAGTTGTTTTTAACGTGTCTAAAGTCCAATGCTATTCAATGGGGGCCTAGCGGCCAAATGGAGGTAAGACATGTACAAAATTGTGATTTTTATTTTATTTTGTTGTCTAAATATATGCGACAGGATAAAGGTCTGACCACTTTAGGTGCTATTCAGAAACCCGCTTTAAATTTTTGAAACTGTTTTTTAATAACTAATAGTTTCCAGGTTTCAGCGATCTGGCTGTTGATTTAATTTAAAGTGGAATCAGTTAACATCCTCCTCCATTCATCTGCATTATGCAGTACACTACTGACAACTCATCAGACCCGGAGCATGATGCTGCCAACATGATTGAAAGCTAGTCCATAGTTATGTATTTTGATAGTCTCATAATGACTTCTAAATACATTCTTCTTGTCATTGTGGCTAATTAGTTTATTCTTCGTCTCATCTGGCTAACTGACTTTAAACTTTTCACTGTGGGCGATGGAACAGGTGTTTTAATATCCTCCCATTTATAGCCAGTTATAACCTTGGGGGTTCCTTAATACGCTTAACGATTGCTATTTTATCTAAAGGTGGTCATTTGGGTCATATTGAAGAGAAGATTAGTAGATAAATTCAGTAACATTGCTCTTTTGGAATGGTTGTGACCTGAACCATAGTGATTATGAAGGATTATGCCAAAGAGACAGGTCTGTACAGTGTGTTATATAATCTGAATACTGGTGAAAGATCTATCCAGTATTACTTTTATTCACTGTCCACACTTGTGCCAATGTTATACTGAAGGGCACGTCAACTGGACACATGGCTAGTGATCTACTGAGTTAATCATTCTTAACAGAATGTCTTCTGTAGACCTTAGTTCTATCCTCATATTGTAGGGCATATAAATATGCCCTACAAGTACAAATTTGTACTTGAAGGTTGCAGTTCCCCCAAAAGAAACAGTCTTATGTAAATGATCTACAGTATGTTTCTGTGATCCCGCTCTAACATAAGCACAAAATGTTCCATGGCTTCCTATGCAGCCTCACGCTTGCTGTAATAACACTCTCCCATGAAATCTTAATGTTGACATATTGATTTATTTTTTGCTTTCCATGACAATATGAAAGAATGTAAATAATGCAGATGTATTTTCTTGCATGATGAAAGAGAGGAAGCAGAGTGTAACTCCATTCGTGTACTATTGTGCTTAATTACATATCCTCTTTGTCTCTGTTCACATTAATTTCTTTGTTTCCTGTTTGAGCTGCTGTTGCATTATGCCTTGCTTTGCTCTCCAGGTTGCGCAAAGGTACAGCATATCACTGGGACCTGATGCTCTCTGGCCTCATTAACATACTGATGTCAGTGCTGGGGTTGCCCTGGATGCACGCCGCCTTCCCCCACTCCACCCTTCATGTGCGCCAGCTGGCTTTTGTGGAGCAGCGTGTGGAGGGGGGGCACCTCTATGAGACGTGAGTTATCCGCCCTCTCACCACCAACGATGATCAATTGCTCCGTTAAAGTTCATCTTCAGAGGTTGTGCTGACTATGATTTTTAGTCGCAGGCTCTTTCTTGATTGCATGATTACCATGTAACTAACCATTTCCTTTGAGGATGGATGAGCTGAGGGAGTTTCTAAAAAATGAGAGGATTAAGTTGAGCATTTCATCCACAGCCAAGCAAGATTATACTTTGCATATCAGGATTACTAAAGCAGCCAAGTGTGATAAATTAAGATTTTGGGACAGCTGAGAATAAGGACAGAAGATATAATCAAGGGTTTTAGTTTTTGGAAACGTAGGCAGTTTGGTATTTTTGATGGGATGTCAGTTTTTAAAATTAATACTTAAAATTCCCCAATCTCGCTATTTTGGCAAATGAGTGGCTTCTTCTGCTTTACAAAAGTTCATTTAAATAGGATCTGCGAGATCCTAAAAAGAAAAATGTGAGTAAAAGCAAAACACACCTTTGCTTTATCAACATGATTTAAGACCGAAAGAAGCAGCCACTTGGTGCTAGTCAAATAAACTTGGTGGATCATCAACAGGTGTGACCACCTCCAAAAAGATAGGAATATTGGCAATTTGCTGGTTGAGAACATACAAGTGTGTTGACGAAATGTCAAGGATAAAAAAAATGTCTATGAAGACATTGGAAAACCAATTTTTGCTGACAATCTGTCTGTATCACTGAGTCAGACATAAAACTCCTTTGTAAGTCAAAGTGTTCCAACTCTGTGACAGCAATACTTTGCCTGCAAATGTGTGATCTACAGTACATACTTTGTATTCTCTTGCTGTTTTTCTGCTTTCTAAATTCTGGGATTTAGGTCTGAGAACATCCATATTTTACAACGGTAAAATATGCAGTAAAACCTAGAGGAAAACCCCCAAAATATGTTGTTTGTTGTATTGCCAGAGATGATTTTGAGCTGGCCAGAAATCATTCATTTTTGTATGTATCATTGTGTGTGTTGCTTGTTTTCTCCTCAGTATTGTCCAGGTAAAGGAGACCCGCCTGACATCTCTGGCTGCCAACATCTTTATTGGCATATCTCTTCTGCTGCTGCCCGTTCCGCTGCAATGGATCCCCAAACCTGTCCTGTATGGCCTCTTCCTCTACATCGCCCTCACCTCCATCGACGGAAACCAGATGTGTGACCGCATGGCTCTCCTCTTGAAAGAGCAGGTGAGGAAGGGTGCTGTGTGAGAGGGTGAATGAATAAAAAATGTGTGTGTTTGTGCATCTGGGTTTGTGCCCATATGTTGACTGTGGGACTCAGCAGATCAAACAGTTGACTAGATGCCCAGCACATGAACCAAGAAAGAGTCTCATCTCATCTACTAGCATCTTTATTGATTTTGATCTATTTTAGATGTACTTGTGGTTTGGTTTAAGGAATTTCAAGCATTCATCATTACTATTGTGATGTCTGATGAAGAGCGTTTGCTCAAAACGTTACCTTTCTGTAGCTAATTAAATCAACTGCAAATTGGAGCCCTACAGTGTGCAAGATGTTTTTTTTTGCCTTTTTCTACATTACTCTTGCCTTCAACTCAGCACCTGTTCAATATTTTTTGCAACGGATGTGTGTGTGGATCTACTTCTTTTTAAGCAACCATCTCAAAAAACAAAACTAAAATAAAAATGTTATGCTTCCGTTTGGCATCATCCCCATAGAAATGTAGAAAGATGCTGCGCAACCTGCGGACTGACAGTTGAAAAAATATTAAATTTCATATCCAGTAAATACTTTCATCAAAAAAGCCCTGTAGGAATCTTCTTTTTTGTGTCTCTCATCCCCAGTGTCCAGTTTAACCTTGCTCCTGTCACAGTGAGGAGATAAAGCAAAGCTTACACTTTTCCTCCATGCTTTACATGCTGCTGCCCCCAAATGGTAGAAGGAGGAACCTCATGCTGAAAAGGATGAAAAATCTTAAGAATAAAAATAGACAAAAAGATATATTTGATAAATAATCAGTTAATGTTGTGAGTTTGTGTGTAATGATTTTAGTTTTACATTAGATACACATTTCTGATTATTATTTTTTTTTCCCCAGCCAACTTTCTTTTTTTACAGTTTAAGAGTGCTGGATATTTTTATTCCAAAAGCTTTGAGCTGCTGATCCTGATGGTTTAAGAGCTAGGAGGGGATATTTCTTCGAGATAATTTCCTTTAACCATGAGATATTTTAAAAACTGCACAATATTTCTATCTAGCAGAAGCTGAAAACTCAAAAAGATACATCAGAGCAACTTTGTTGTACTCCACTGACCCTTTCTGATATACTCCCTCCTGTCTTGCTCTCTCTCGCTCTCTTGCAGCCAGATAACAGTACATATCTTGATGTGTGATAGAAAATAGTTACCTGTTAACAGCTTCTTGCATGTCTTTGTTTCCTCAGACTCTATTTGAAAACCCCACAAATATTGAAAATGTTTTGTAATAGATGAGCCTCTAAAATGATTCAAAGCAGAGTTTGTACAAAACATAATTTAGTCCTCTTAATGTCCTCTAACTCTTGAATCAGCAGTTTTTCCTGAAGTTTATTCATCTGAAACTGGAACTTTGAGTGCAAATCTTAGAGGTGCGTAGGTTGTCCACTGCCTGTAATCGTTCCTTTAAGACTGCAGGAGACCTGAGGACAGCAAAGAAATAGAGCCACAGGGGAGATTGTATTTTAATCAGTTTTTATCCTCTCACCTCCTGCAGACTTCTTACCCACCTACCCACTACATCCGCAAAGTGCCCCAGAGGAAGATCCACTACTTCACCTTCTTGCAGATGATGCAGCTGCTGGTGTTGTGTACATTTGGCATGTACCCAATACCGTATATGAAAATGATCTTCCCTCTGGTCATGATCCTCCTAATCCCAATCAGGTATGGATGTGGTACCTTTGAAAATCATTTTCTCAGTTTTGATATTCAGGTTTTTGAGTCTTAGAACATTTACGCAATCATGAATCATCTATACCTAGAAGAAAATGTTTTGTGAAGGTGAAATTCTATCTTTTTGGTGTTATTGTAACTCATCTCTCTGAAAAGGTATACTTGTTTTCAGAACAACAATGTTAGCTTTCCAGCAATGTCAGGTAGGGTTACCTTACCTTTGGTGTTACCTCATAATCTTGTATCTTTTTTTATCCTCATATAAGGAGCAAATGTGTGTCTGAGGTTTAAAGTGCTTGTTCTTTAGGAGAACCCCAGAGGTCAAAGATGTATCTGTTGAAATAATCTGAAAAGAATATTTTGTCAGTTAAAGCTGCTTCAAGCATTTAGGATGTAGAGCTAAGTGTATCAGGCTACATATATGTAGTACTTGTCTTAATACCTTTACATTGCTGTATAGGTTTGTAGGGAGCTAATGCAGGGGCGTTATTTTGTTAAAGTTGCATAAATTCTTGTCGATAAAATGCAGATGTGCAGTAGTGTGATCAGCGTGTTTGAGATCAGCTCATAGGAAACAGAGTTTAGCAGTTTATCAAACTTTGTCTTTGTTTTAGTTTAAATTACTACTAAACTAATATCTGGAACATTTGATGGAAGTTTCTTGATGTGTTTTCACCCTGAGAGCTTCTGAATCATTAAATATCCTTTGGATTGATGAAATGAAGAAAGTGTCCATATATTCAGTAACGGCATGTGCATTTACAATGAAAGTATTGAACTACCCTGGTCCTCTATTATCAGTAACTGTGAAAATATCCTTCTTTTCTTCATTGCAAAATGGTTCATTAGACCAGTGCCAAATTTCTACCATCAATCTTTTCTCAAGCTTAGAGTGAGGATTCACCACTGAATTAAGTTTTAAATTGTTGTAATGTCTTCTTCTGTCCAACTTCATGTTTAAGTTTTTCACCATGTCAAACTGAGAGCATATCAGAACCCAGATTTGGAACTAATCACAGAGATCTTGTTTTAGAAATTATCTGAATGTCAGTGTTTATCTAAAAATTGAAAAAATGAGGAAGAAAAAAAGTTAAAACTCTATGAAATCTACAGTATTAGCAGAGGAGTAAATAGTGCATAATTTAAAACATTTACTCTGAATATTGCGTGACATATTTTATTCTTATAAGCTAAACAATTTTTCCAATCTCTTTAGATATACTGTTAGCTAAACTTTGAAGTGTGCTCTTCAGAGATAGAGCATGTTGTCTGTGTTTGCCAAAAGATCTTTCGTGGGTCATGGTTGTAGTTGGTTGATTTCTCTAGCAAATTATAAAATATGTTACTGAGTTATCTGTTTCATTTGTTTAGTCACACTATTACTGCCTGCATACAATAAACATTCCTGATTAAATGCCTCGTTAGGAATTTAATTTAATCGTTACATTTAATGTGTTGATCAAATCATGTTGCACACAAATGTCATCAGTGTTAATTCATAAGCTATATGTACATTCGTAGTAATGAATAATGACTGCTTTACTCAACATTTAGCATTTTAAAATTCCACACTTTTGCAGGCTAAAACACTTCAGACATTTTGAGCACAAAAACATTGACCTTGTATAGCTTGAATTGTAATCCTGTCTGTAGATTCCCCAAATCACTTACAGAACACTGAAACTGGCTTGTAATTTTTTCTGTCTTATAGAGCGATTTCACAACTTTTTTTATTTTATTTTTTTATTATGGATAACTCTAAAAATCTAACAATCGTGCTTTCCAAACCAAAATTGGGAAATTCTTACAATAACTTAGATTCCTTAAAGAGGAAGTTGGCAACTTTTGTCTATTTTAATAAAAATAAAAGTCTGTTTTCTTAACTAAGGTACCTTTTATTGATTTTATGTGTGTGCATTCAGTCATTGATTAAGAAAAACAACATACTTTTGTTTGTTGGATATTTTGTGTAATAAAAGCAATAGTCAAAACTACTACATTTTTAATAAGTATTAATATATTTTGTTGAATATTTTAAAATTCTTCTATCTTTATAATCAGTTTAATCTCCAGACTTGCAAATAAAGAAACCACATTGTTTTCGAGTGGTTGTAGGACACGTGTATGTAGAGCCATTTAGACCAAAACAAGATTTTAGACTCTCTCCTTTTATAAACTGTGAGCTATTGCAGTGATCTCAGGACTGCTGTGATATGATCCGTCTTTCTACTGCAGCAGCCTCGTTTCTTTTTTATTATTTTTTAAAATGATTTCATGTATTCACTTCGGTTACAGTTTATTTTGAAGTTGAAAACTTGGAGAAAGTTGAGAACCGGACAGAGAATACAATATTACCATCAGCCTACACAGGCCCATATTGTGGTATAACTGTAATAAAAATATATTGAGTTTAAGTTTTTCTTATTCTTTGGTTTTCATCTGTGTTTGTGTTTTGATCATTTCCATGTTTATTTATGTTCAAAATTCCTTGCCATATTCACTTAATTCAGTGTTTATTAATGTTAGAAAAAGATGTTGCCATATATGTTCATTCATTATGTTTGGTTTCCTACCGATTTCTTGTGCTCTTTTCTCAGTGTAGTTTACTTTCTAGATCAGTGGTGGTAGATTTACGTGCCCTCTATCTGTTTTGCATTACTCCAGAGCTGTTCCAAATCACCCTGATTAACTCACCTGCAGTCAGTGTCATTCTGCACCCTTTCCCCTGTATATCAGCTCTCTAGGTGCCATTGTTCATTTCCTGTTCCTCTCATAACTCTGTCCATGCTTTAAGTCCTGTTTCCCTTGTTAAAGATTCACACGTTTTGTGTTTTGTTATTAAATAATCATTATGCTCGTCCCAAGTTCCCATCTGAATTTTGGTAGCAGCCACCCAGAATTTAGAACACATGACACAAACTGAAATCAAATCACAGAAGAAAGAAATGTAACTGCTGCTCAGTTTTGTTTGTGTGTGAAGTTAACATCTAAAAATAAAAATAGAAACTTTCACTCTCCTAAACTCAAGGCATTGCTGTTGAGAAACATAAGTAATGCTGGGGCTTAAAACCATGTTACCACCCATTCCTGGTCTAAATTGAACTGAAATTTCAGTTTATTTTAACACAATATCATCATATAGTCGATTTCAGGACCCAGTCAATTTAAGTCTTAATAATACTCCACAGTCAGCTGTTGTCATTGAATTAGCAGGGCATCAAAAGAGAAAAAAACTACTAAGCGTATGCATTAAAAGTTGACCCAGACAGGGGTCAGTTGCTGAAATAATTTGAGGTGTAAGAATCCATACACTGGGTTTATTAAACCATGCACACGGATTTAGGCAGTGTGCAGGATTTCCTAGATATTAGAACTAAATAAAGAGCATAATTCCTGTAACTAGTAAATAAGAGAACTTAACTTATACTTAAACTCAGTAGTGACCATATCTGTTTTAACTGAAAGTTAAAGTCCATGCACAACAAATTCAATATTTATTTTTATATGGCTGTGAAGACAAACCAATCCCAAAATGTGTTGCATGACTGGAAAATGGTCCAGAAATAGGCAAAATATCACAGTGTCTGCTCACCATTCCCCCGAGGATACATGCACAGGCCTGTGCTTTATGTGTATAGATGAATGGAGCAGGTGGTGCAAGATAATTAAAACGCCTTGCAATACAGCAATATGGGGTAATCAGTTACCTGTTGATACAGTACCCACTTTTGAGTGTGAGTCTTTATTGAACACAACATCAATCTCTGCAAAACATTCTACAACATTCACAAATAGACTGTGCAAGATAGTGGAAGAACACCAATTACTATTACACTATTGATTTCGTTTTGAGTTTTATTTCATTCAATCACTTTGAATTTTGCAAACTGATAAAAACAATCAATCATTATTTTGATTTCAGAAAGCATTCTTTGTTTATAGCATTTTTTCACACCTGCCTAAAACTTGTGCACAGAAATGTATATCCAGGGTTCTGGCACACTTATTTTTTTAGCATCTTTGGGTCTGAGTAATAATCTGTAACGTAGAATTTCTAGCAGTGGCGATAATCAGTTTAGCTACAGGAAATTTCTATCCACCCACTCAGTAATATTATAGCACACACCTTATTTTTGTCGCTTCACGTGTTTTCTTGTGTAGCAAATAAAATCTGACACATATGTTGCTTTTCTTTTTCTAGGAACAACGTGCTTCCTCATATTATTGAGGCCAAATACCTGGACATCATGGATGCCCAACACATGTAGCTTCAGAAGGATTAAAGTTCTGGATCTTCAAAGAGTCCATGGGAACAAAAAATAAAAAAGGATTAACAAAAACATATTTTTTGATGCAAAACTATATGGGCCAACTAGGAAAAAAACAGACTGCTTAGATTTTTTTTATCAGAGAAGTACATTCTAACAGGTGAAGCACTGGAAACATGGGAAGTCAAGTGAAGAAGAGAACTGAGAGTTTTGGTCAATATTTTCCGAAGGTGAACTGAAATTTCTCTGTGAAAAAAGTTCTCAAAAAACAACAAAAAAACAAAAAGAGAACTGACTGTTCCTGTTTCACCTCGACCATGTCAGATTGTGCAGTGCCATACAAATCTTTGTTCTCGTTTCACAGCTTCACCTTTTTATGGTAAAACTTTACAATATCCTTTTTGCAGTGTGCAGCATATGTGTGGTCAGGTGCTTCAAGTATTTTCTGATGCTGTGTTAGTAATAATAAAAAAAATGCTGCAAGGGTACATTAGATTGTACCAAGAAAGGGGTAATGGCACAATGTAAGTATAAACCTGATCACTTTTTGACATTTTGCACTTAAGTTGTTTTTACACAGTTACAGGTGCATCTCGATACATAGAATATCTTGAAAAAGTTTTTTTATTTCAGTAAATCCATTGAAAATGCCCTACTTTTTAAAAAATATGACAAAAAAAGTTATAAAAATCTGTTTTTTTTATTTTAGTTATAAAAACCAGCTTCTCAGAATTTAAGAATTTTGCTTTAAACTAATTAATAGATTAAGAAAAGTATTTTGTTATGGTGTACATATTCACAAGGAAGCTTACTGACTTAACAGTTGTCCAGCAGACAGTCACTGACTCCCTCCATAAAGAGGGTAAGCCACAAAGGGCTAAAGAAACTGGTTGTTCAAGAGCATTATATCCAGGCATATTAATAGAAGGTTGAGTGGAAGGAAAAGAGAGGAAGAAGCAATAGAATCAATAACTAGAAGAATTGCCAAGATGATTCAAGGTTACTCATGGATGGATGGATGGATGGAAGGAGGATGGAAGGATGGCACAGGTCAGGTTTGAAGTGAATTACTGAAAGAAATCTTTTTTATATTCTACTTTATTGAGATGCGCTTATCTATGGGTAATTTTTTACCAACATACACTGTGTTTAAAAATACTTTGAACGGCTCAGTTTAGAGCACTGCATTTTGGCCACTGTAAAGTAAGCCTTTTCCTTGTCTTTGTGCATCATTCCAGCCTTTACATTTCTGCACCTTGTAGCTTTATCTGTGATTGACACTTGTGCACATACATATTTAGTTTAAAAGTCATTCCAAGTGTCAATATTGTATAAGGAGGAGATTATAGAGTATGATTGTGTGTGTTTGATTCATACACACCGTACTTTTCTGTCCTCCATTTAGTTTTCTGCCAGCTCTTTAGAAAATTTATTTTTAAAGGTGGAATTCATCTTTAGATGAATAAAAAAAACATTCCAGGGGTATATATTATTTTTAATAATTTAGAATGACAGCACAAACCAAAAACATATTGTAATATCTTTAGCTTAATAAATACATATATATATATATATATCAGAATATATGATGGCAATATACATAAATGATATTGGTAAATTTTGAATAGAATATTTATTTATCATGATGACAGTTTATCTTTTAAGTAAATGAAAATTAAGTCTGTTTACCCTTAACTGAGAGAAGTGTATATTCTGTTTTCTCCTTTGCACTGTCGCTTATTCTAAGTGTTTGTCCCACATTCAGCTTGTCTTGTCCATCTTCACGTTATCAGCTGACAAAGCTCAGCTTCAAAGCTAGTAGAGACATAAGGTTATGGGTTGCAACAAAACAGCTAGAACAGATCTGGATTAAGCTAATCTATCTCTTTCTATTTTTGTTTGTGAACAAGTGTTCAAATATGGGATTTGGAAGAGCTTGTTTTCTAGTAGATCAGTGCTTGCAATGTTCCCATATAGTAATGCAGGAATACAGAGAGCTATATGTTATGTTATCAAATGACAAAAAAAAAATCTAAGCACTGGTTTGCTTAAAGCATGTCTCACCTAGGTTTTTAAAATCAGGCATCTATTCTGCATAAGAAAATAGTAGCAAGTCAACAGTATCTGCACATGAATATAAATGCAATGCTTGATATCCAGCAATACTTTGTATAAAAACGGATTTCCACTGTAGGTGAAGCCCAACTCTGAAGCAATGACAGGCCAGCTGTGTTTTGAAAACAGAACCTTTTCAGTCCACCCTCGTGGTACAAAGTTACTCAGATGAGCATTGATTCATCAAGGATCAAAAAAAAAGTTTGCCTGTCAAAGAGGCAGCAACAGTTCGCAGTTTTATTAGTTGGTATTTAAATGGCAGCTCCCTCATGCAGTTCTGTTCAACTTTGTCCTACAAATCTAAGAAAGATGTCCAATTTAAAGAGATATCTCATGCTGAGATTGCAAGGCGTGAAAGAAAATCTTGGATGCATTTGCATAATCCTTAGACTAAGCCTTAAAACTGCGCTGATGAAAGAAAAAAGAGATTGTGGGCTATAAAGTAATATGTTGAGTTTTCAATGCAAAGTTTAGTTTTTATCAAACATTCATTATAATCCATTGCAATGTATTAGTTTCCGAGTTTGGACTGAGCAGAAATTTAATAATTTTTCTTATGTGGCAGTATTGTTGTTGATCCTCGATATCCTCACTGTACTGGTGATTTTGGAATAGCAGCAAATGTTTCTCAGAGGACTTCTTACTGGATTTGGAGTGAAAGACGATGTACTCGTGAAAACCTCGACTGGCCTAGTCCTCCTGATTGAAATTGCGTAACTGTTGTGTTTTGTTTTTGTTCATTCTTTTCCTGATTTAATATAACCTACCTTTTCTAATCATGAATGTATGGTGTGTGATTTTTATATAGCATACTAATTTAGGTGTCAAACGGAATCTGTAATTTTGTCAAAAAGATCAGCTATATTTGTAAGCTGTAATATGTAAAAACTGAGAAAAATAATTATCAAACAGAATGTGTCGGGGGATATATATATATATATATATATATATATATATATATATATATACATACATACCGAAAAAGAGAAACACTCAAGCTGTTTGCCAAATAAAAGTATTAGTGATGTTAATATTTGCTTGATGTTTTCACTGTCTCCCACCTTTTGGTGAATATTAAAACTGCTATCTGCCATGGACTGGTGGCCTATCCAGAGTGTACCCTGTGTCACACCTGATTACCACTGTTGATAGGGACCAGCATATATAAGTGGTATAATAGATGTTATTTGATTTTTTTAATTAGTTATTTTAATCAACACTTCCCATTATTAGGTCAGACTCTGATAAAGTTTCCAGAGACTGTTGAGTAATATACAGAGAGAGCCTTTTAACAGCTATATGAATCTTGGAGTAATGCTTAGCAGTACGCAGGAGGTCCAGCTCCCATTTTCATTTTTCATTTCATACTAAAGTCTGTATATCGATATTTCCAAAATGCCTACCAATGGGTGAGTCAATGTATATAGCTGTGAATACAGCTATATACATTGAGTTGAGTACGGCTGAATGAATAAGCATCCGTAGGTGGAGAGAGGCTACCCTCTTGTTCACAGGGGTAAACCCAAACTTACAGGTGCTGAGATTGAGGCAACAAGTTTACCTTTCCCAGCCTGGCCCTTCTCAATCTGGGCCGCTCCAGAGTGGAAAAGAGTCAAACCCCTCTCAAGGTAGCTGGTCCCAGAGCCGTGCGTCAAGGAAAGTCAGACAATTACCAGTCGGAACCTCTCAACCTCACACAACGTTCCTTGTCCCAAGAACCAGCTTCTGCAGCGGAGGATCAAACAGCCAAGCTCCCCGTCTAAGGCCACCGTCCATCCTACATTGCACTTGACCTTATGGCCCTTCCCACAGGTGGTGAGCTTGTGGGAAGGGGGGGCGATGTTGCATCTTCACGCCACTAGGTGCTCGCCAACAAGCCCCACAGTCAGGCCTGGATACAGCGATGGGCCCACGTCTGAGCAAGAGACCACTGAGTCCAATATTGTTGCTCATCATACGGCTCAACTGTTGTGAACTGTTGGACCAGTGTTTAGAAAATTCATCACACACAATCTCTCTCAATCTGCTGTTCCATGCAAGATTTCACGTACACATTGGTGAATGTGAGAATGGTGAAGAAACATCACAGAACACATGGGGTACTGGTCAACGACCTGAAGAGAGCTGGGAACAGCTGGGACCACAGTAACAAAGGTTACTTTTTGTAACACACCATGCCATCATGAATTAAAATCCGACAGTGCTCAAAAGGCTTCCCTGCTTAAGACAGCACATGTCTAGGCCTGTCTAAAATTTGCCAGAGAACATCTGAACCGGAGGAGGATTAGGAGAATGTCTTGTGGTCTGACGAGACCAAAATAGAACTCTTTGATATAAACATCACTTGCTGTGTTCGGAGGGGGAAGAATGCTGAGTTGCCCCAGATGGAAAGAATCTATGAGGATATATCCGCATGTATATGAAATCTATATGCAGTTAATATGCACATATGTGCCGTCTATAAATAGCATATGTGCACATGTATGATAATATATATGCACATGTATGCTTCCAATATACAGCATTTATGCACATATGACATATGTGCAGTGTTAGGGTAAAAATAGTGGTTTATTCTAGAAAGAATCACACGAGGGGGTCGGAGAGAAATTGAAGTTAAATGAGCTATGCAGAGGGAGATAGAATAAAGTTTTGCAGCGGGAGACCAGGAAGATACTCTGGTTGACCGTGTGTCTGTTCTCCTCTCAGCTTCTCAGACAGTCTCCCAGCTCTGTCTCCTGATCACACAGCTCTGTCTCCTAGTCTCACAGCTCTGTCTCCTGGTCTCAAAGGCTCATCCCCCTGCAGTCTCCTTTTATTCAGTCAAAGTTCATTAGCATCTTAAAAGAACAGGGTGTCATAAAAAGGAACATATGTTTGAAATCAAATGACATTTAAAAAGGACATTTAAACTATGTGATAAAGAAATACACCCTAAGAAAATAATACATTATTATTTTACCCTAACATTTAACCCCTGAAATGTGGTTTTTAAATGTGATCACAAACAACAAAAAGTTGTAAAATAGGTAACAACTCTAATCATGTAAAAACATAAGAATCATAAAAACCAGACAACAAAAGGTTGCAAAAATAAGTAGCATCCCAAATTCAAGAAATGTAATAAGACATACAACAAAGAAATTGCAAAAGTAAGTAGCAATTTCAAAATGATATTACTGTGGGCTTCACCTAGAGATCATCCAATTAAACGCTACCTGAGCAGTAGTTTAGATTAATGGAGTCATAAAAAGGTTTTTACACATGTTAATTACACCACATCTTCTTCATTTCTGTTTTCATCTTCAAGCCTCTGATTAAGAAGAGAGTATTGGACCATTGTGTTAGTTGTCATCTTATTCATCATTTGTTTTATACATCGGAGAACACAACAAAAATGCAGAAAAGTATCAAAATTACAATGAATGGCATAACTATTTTTAAAAGAACTTGATACCACCTGCCAGTTCTCAGCCAGCCCATGAGATCCCACTGTCCATTACTGCTTTCCTTCAGAAGCAAATAGTGTCCAGAGCTACTCGATGTTGTATCAGCATGGTCCTCATTGCCAGTTTTTCAGGATCGTTGGTCAGCAGGTTGGACATCTCGGCAAGGATGTCTGTGATGTTTTCCAAAGTCCACCAAACCTCCTTCAATGTCTGGGCGTCATCAGGTGTGAGGAAAAAGCAGTACGGAGAGGAGCCATACTATGTCTAACTGTCTGTGGCTCCTCTTTCTTGCTCTCTGTGTCAGTTAGTTTAATACTAATAATTAATACTGCTAAGTGTAATAAATGTTAAATTTTTGTAGCTTTAGAGGCAAGGATTTCAGAGTTAGACAGCCGGCTCTGTACTGTTGAGAATCCAGTAGATAACCCAGGCCCGTTAGCCAACGCGGAGCCAACAAGGATGGAGCCACCTAGCAATCCCCCAACAGAACCAATGGAGCTGGGATCTCAGAACGACTGGCTGATGGCACATGGAAAGCATAGTTTTAGGACATAGCTTAAAGGGCATCACCAACCTGTCCGCGTTTCTAACAGATGGTGCGTTCACACCGCCCCAAATGTCAGTAAGTGTGGCAAGTTTACATATAAAGTCTATGGTTGACTCTGTCAGAGGTCCTTCAGAGTCCGTGCGGCACTTTGTGTGCGTTGGCTGCATCAATTTTTCAAGCGTTACCTGCGTGTCAAGTGGCAAAGTAGCAAACACAAGTAACACAGAAGTTCAGCTAGCTGCACTTGATGCAGTGCGCCAACTAATCAGGGCATCTCACTGTAGTGACGACGCCCAACATTGACGATGACTAGCCAATCACGATCCCCTACTGTTTTAAACATCCGGCAGAGAAAGGCCAGCCCACGCGCTTCACAAGCTTGAGCTTAAAAATGTATATACGTCAAACTAGATGCGTTGTGAGTGTTGCTTTACGCAAAGTGTGTGGTGTGTAAACACTATGACAGATTTTTCTTGCTGAGTGACACTTAATTGCCAGCTTCATAGTCAGAAACATGGCATTAGAGACACCATTGACCAAAGTCGAATGTTTTCTAGAGGCCAGAACAAG
Organism: Apricaphanius iberus; assembly: GCA_028564705.1. Lineage (NCBI taxonomy): Eukaryota > Metazoa > Chordata > Actinopteri > Cyprinodontiformes > Aphaniidae > Apricaphanius > Apricaphanius iberus. The sequence continues at coordinate 1,460,274 of JAPXFQ010002510.1, forward strand.
CGACATAAAATTTCACCTGAAACTCCTGGCTAATGGTAAGCATGAATACAGTAAGAATGTTATTCACGCTGCCGGTAATGACACCCAGTTAAGCCAAGCAGAAGTCACTAAAATTAAAGTTAATGCTACTAGAGCAAAGTATAAAAATCTCATAAAGATAAATAAAACTCGGACTGAACATAAAAACAAATCAATTAAATGTGGTTTACTAAACATAAGATCTCTCCCCTCAAAAACACTCTTGGTAAATGACTTAATTTGTGAAAATAATATTGATTTGTTTTGTCTTGCAGAGACATGGTTGCAGGAAGAGGACCATGTCACAATAAATGAGTCAACTCCCCCTAGCTACTTAAACTTTAGTGTCCCTCGAAGTACTGGTCGAGGAGGTGGAGTAGCAACTATCTTTCATTCCGATTTACTAATTAATCTCCAAAAAAATAATAGTTACAGTTCCTTTGAGCATCTAGTTTTTAGCTTTCCTCATACACATAACAAAGCAGTAAAGCCACTTTTGTTTGTGGTCTTATATCGTCCACCAGGACCTTATTCTCAATTTTTAGATCAGATTTCAGATTTTCTATCTGACTTAGTTTTAAACACTGATAAAGTCATTATAGTCGGAGACTTCAATATTCATGTTGATAATGAAAGTGATAGTCTAAATACAGCTTTTAACACTATCCTAGACTCAATAGGCTTTACTCAAAATGTGCAGGGACCAACACATTCTTGTCACCACACTTTAGATCTTGTGCTGACTTATGGCATTGACTGTGAAGAAATAACAGTCTTTCCACATAACCCTATCCTGTCTGATCATTTCCTTATCACTTTTAAACTTACTCTAATGGATCATATCAAACCTGAAAGAAAACTTCATTATACCAGAACGTTATCAGACAACGCTGTAGCAAATTTTAAAGAAGCTCTTCCAACTTTAATTTCCTCAGTTTATAAATGCAGAACAGAAAACAGTGATTTAACTCGTGACCCCTCACAACTTGACATTTTAGTTCATAGCGTTAATTCCTCCCTGCGTCGGGCAATAGACAAAGTTGCCCCCTTGAAAAGGAAGGTGGCTAGCCATAGAAGATTAACTCCCTGGTTTAATTTAGAGCTACGTACCCTAAAGCAGAATGTTAGAAAACTAGAGAGAAAATGGCGCTCCACGCATTTACATGATTCCTTTTTAATATGGAAAAATAGTTTATTGCTATATAAAAAGAGCCTTCACACAGCTAGAACAGCATATTATTCATCTTTAATCGAGGAGAATAAAAATAATCCTAGGTTTCTTTTTAATACAGTTGCCAAACTCACACAGGATCATAGCTCTATCGAGCCAACCATTCCCCAAGCTCTAAGCAGTGACGACTTCATGCAATTCTTTATAAATAAAATAGACTCCATAAAGAATAAGATAATTGGGAACCTTCCCAATATGCTTGCTTCCTCCTTAGTTAATGAGGCAGCCTCAAAAATGGTGGAACCTAATATATGCTTAAACTGCTTTAATGCAGCCGAACTTTGTGATGTACTAAAATTATTAGCTTCATCTAAACCTTCAACTTGCGTTTTAGACCCAATCCCAACTAAACTCTTAAAAGAAGTTTTCCCTCTGATCGCTGCTCCAATTTTAAATATAATGAATCTATCCTTAGTCAATGGATATGTACCACAGGAGTTTAAGATTGCTGTAATTAAACCTCTACTTAAGAAACCCTCTCTTGATCAAAACGACTTAATTAACTATAGACCGATATCTAATCTTCCCTTCTTATCTAAAATTCTTGAGAAAATAGTTGCACACCAGATATGTGAGCATTTAAACAATAATGAGCTGTTTGAGAAGTTTCAGTCAGGCTTTAGAGCTCATCACAGCACTGAAACAGCTCTGGTGAAGGTTACTAATGATATTCTCATAGCCTCAGACAATGGACTGGTGACCATTCTGGTCCTGTTAGATCTCAGTGCTGCCTTTGACACTGTTGACCACAATATTCTCATAGAAAGGCTTCAAAGTGTCGGTATAATAGGAACAGCACTAGGTTGGTTTAAATCTTATTTGTCTAACAGATTTCAGTTTGTTCAGGTAAACAATAGATCTTCCTCAACCTCAATAGTTACTTGCGGAGTACCACAGGGTTCAGTGCTTGGGCCGATTCTCTTTACTATATATATGCTTCCTATTGGTAAAATAATTAGGCAGCATGGGATAAAATTCCATAGTTACGCAGATGATACACAGCTATATCTATCCATAAATCCTGATGAATCCAATCAGTTAGGTAGACTACAGGCATGTCTGGAAGACATAAAAACTTGGATGACTCTAAACTTCTTGCTTCTAAATTCTGATAAAACAGAAGTTGTCGTCTTTGGACCAGAAGCTCTGAAAAAGAAACTACTTAGTCAGCCCCTTCACCTGGACGGCATTAAATTAGCCTCCAGTAATAAAGCAAAAAACCTCGGTGTCATTTTTGACCAAGATATGTCATTTAGAACTTACATTAAAGAAGTCTGTAGGATTTCCTTTTTTCACCTTAGGAATATTGCAAAAATTAGAACCATCCTGTCCAGGAATGATGCTGAAAAACTAGTCCATGCCTTTGTTACTTCAAGGCTGGATTACTGTAACTGTCTATTATCAGGTAGTCCACAGAATACAATTAAAAGTCTTCAGTTAGTTCAAAATGCTGCTGCTAGGATTCTGATGAATATTAAAAGAAGAGATCACATTTCCCCTGTTTTAGCTTCTCTTCACTGGCTCCCAGTAAAATCTAGAATAGAATTCAAGATCCTCCTTCTGACATATAAAGCCCTTAATAATCTAGCTCCATCATACATAAGAGACCTGATTGTTCCATATGTTCCTAACAGAGACCTTCGCTCTCAGACTGCAGGTTTACTGGTAGTTCCTAGGATTTCTAAAAGTAGAATGGGTGGCAGATCTTTCAGCTATCAGGCTCCCCTCCTATGGAACCGGCTCCCAGGGTTGGTTCGTGAAGCAGACAATTTGTCTATCTTTAAAACTAGGCTAAAAACTTTCCTCTTTGACAAAGCTTACAGTTAGAGATATGTTTATAGGTAGTTAGAGTCAGGTCAGACAGGTAGATAGGAAGAGACAGGTTAATGTTAGTAGTCAGGCAGAGTGTCAAAAGTTAGGAAGAGATAGGAAGAGGTAGAGTAGCTAGGTAGAGATAGATTAATGTAAGCCAGGTAAAGATCCGGAGCCGGTCGCGGCTTACCGCCGCGGAAGAAATGTGCCCCACAGGGGCCAGCCAGCGCCGGAGAGAGGTCCCTCAAGGGGATCCTCCCGCACAGTGCGGCCGCCCATTACCTGCCGGGTTGAATCCCCCGGGCAGACTGTGCGGACCCCACCCGTTTATCTCTTAAACGTTTCTCGCCCTCTTCAACTCTGTCCTCTCAGTTCTGTCTATTTTTCCTTAAGATAGTTGTCGACTATCGGTCTCGTGCCGGTATTTAGCCTTAGATGGAGTTTACCACCCACTTTGGGCTGCATTCTCAAACAACCCGACTCCGAGAAGACCCCGGCATGACGGGGGCCGTTACCGGCCCTACACCGTCCACGGGTCAGGAGGACTCAGACAGAGTGTTGGTAGCCAGGTCTCCTAGTAGCTAGGAGACAGGTTAATGTTAGTAGCTATGCTGCTTTAGGCTAGGCTGTTGGAGGACATTATTAGGGTCTGTTCCTACTTTCTCTCCTACTTCTCCCCAACTGCATGATGTGCTGTCAATTCAAGCACTAACCTGTTTTCTATTATAGTAGGTGCTCCGGATTAGCCCTGCTTGACGACCCTGACTAAGATGGCATTGCAGTGACGGAAAATTCTCCACGTCCTGCAACAAACTTGTGCATCAGTTCTATTGCTCTTTCTGTGTCTCTGTTATGTATTCTCCAAGCCACAGACGGTCGCGGCAGATAACCGCTTGTGCTGAGCCTGGTTCTGCCGGAGGTTTCTTCCTGTTAAAAGGGAGTTTTTCCTTCCCACTGTCGCTGCATGCTTGCTCAGTATGAGGGATTGCTGAGAATTCCACGACGCAATCTTCTGTGGTTCTGTAATTTCTACACTAAACATTGTATTGTAATAACTCTTTTTGTAAAGTGCCTTGAGATGACATCTGTTGTGAAATGGCGCTATATAAATAAACTGAATTGAATTGAATTGAATTAAAATTAGTGTTGCTTCGGTGTGTACGTTTGCCGTAACGATGTCAGACTCTATAATCTTTTCTGATCCCCTGCCCAATCAGACCAGTGATGACATGTTTAGCCGCATGCTGTCAACCAATCTATGGTTGTCTGATTGGTTTCCAGCAAACAACGTGGGCTACACTGATAACTGCAAGATCTTTTGGAGAAAATCTGGTTTGATCCAGAGAAAACCTGGTCTGATCTGGAAAGACAACTTCCATCCTTGCTCTTCTTTCTAGGAATCTGGACAGATTTAGATTCCTTCAAAAGACTGCCAAACCAGGGTCAAAACCAGGAAGCAGAGTCGTAGTTTAACGCACCTCTCTGCAGCAGCTTCTCTAATGTTACCCACTAAATACCCCATTGAGGCAGTGTCTTGCCTACGGCCAAAATCAAATAGATTAAAAATTAACCTAACAAAGCAAATTATGAAGATCTCATTAAAATAAATGTGACTTTGACTAAATAAAAAATAAGGCAGGTATGGTTTATTGAACCTAAGATACCTCTCAAAGACTTTATTAGTAATGACTTGATATGTGATAATAACATTCATTTGCTTTGTTTTATCAGGAGCCTTGCTGCAACAGGAGGATCTTGCAAGTATAAATGAGTCAACTCCTTCCAATTATTTAAATCTTCACATTCCTAGAAGTACAGGGCGAGGAGGAGGAGTTGCAACTATCTTTCATTCAGATTTACAAATTCATCCTAGATGAATTAATAGCTAAAATTATTTTTAACATCTAATCCTTAGTGTTCTTCATCCAAAATATTAAGACCACTTTTGTTTGTGGTTTTGTATCGTCCACCAGGTCCTTACTCTCAATTCTTGGATCAGATTTCAGATTTTTTTCGACGAAACCCTCCCTCGATCAAGATGACTTAGCTAATTACAGCCCTATATCCAACATTCCTTTCTTATCCAAAAGTCTTGAAAAAAATAGTTTCTAATCAAGTATGTGAGCATCTAAACAGCAAAAATCTGAAGAAATGTATTCAGGTTTGAGCACTGAAACAGCACTGGTGAAAGTTACTAATGATATTATAATGGCCTCAGATAATAGACTTGTGACTGTTCTGGTCTTGTTGGATCTCTGTGCTGCTTTCGACACAGTCAATCATAATATTATCTTAAAAAGGCTTGAACATGTGGCAGGGTTCAAGAGAACGACAGGCTGGTTTAAATCATATCTGTCAGACAGATTCCAGTTTTTCATGTAAATGTGACATCTTCACTTTTCGGGTTAATTTCAGTGTAACTCAGGGTTCTTTGCTTGGACCAATTCTCTTTAAATATGTTTCCAATTGGTTCAATTCGATGGCATCGCATAAATTTCCATATGCTGATTATACACAACTATATTTTTCCATAAATCCAGATGAATCATCAATCAGCTAGGTAGATTACAGACATGTCTCGAAGACATACAAATCTGGATTTGTACACACTTTCTACTACTGTACTACACTTTCTGCTTTCAAATTCTGACAAAACAGGACCAGAAGCTTTAAAACGGAAACCACTAACTCAATCACTTCATTTGGATGGCATTAATTAGCCTCTGGTATTATTGCAAAGAATCACAATGTAATTTTTGACCAATAAATGACATTTAGAATCCGAATCAGCTTTAATGGCCAAGTATGACACATACAAGTATGACGCATACAAGGAATTTACAGATACAGTACAACCTGTCCAAGACCATTACAAACAACAATAACAACAAACAGATCCAGGTCACTGTTGGGCATGCAGCCACCGAGCGGCGCTCCCGTTTATGAAACATAGAGAAATACACATCTGGGTAGGGGAGGGTTCCACGGTGAGGGGAAAAAACGCTCAACTGTGTTGTGAGTCCGTACAGCACTCACAACGCAGGTAGTAGAAAAAAACCACACCAACAAACATTTAAGCACATATTCAGACAATAACAATGACACATCAGGAAGGATGGGCAGGTATGAGCTCCAGTCCACAGGTTAACGCGCTGCCATCGAGGCGCGCTGTTATCCAGCTTCCTGTTGCAGGAGAGAGAATTTAGGATACAGCGAGACGGTGTGTGTGAATGTGAGTGTGTGTAACCATGTCAGTGTGTGCGTCAGTAGATGCAGGTGTACGGGGGAGAGGAGACTCTGTTGACATTCTTCTCAGGGACATTTGATTAGGACCAGGTTGAAGGTCTTCATGGGAGCCAAAATATAAATTATTTGGATTGCAGGGAGAGATCAAATATTCCTTTCTGTCCCTTCAGTCTGTCAGTGGTTTCTTTTGTAGTCTAATTCAGCCAAATTGTAGTTCAAATTAAAGTTCCAAATCCAAATTAATTCCCAGATTAATAGTTCCAAATCCAATTAATTTCCAGTTGCCCCAATCCGCACCGACAGTTTCTCCAAGTCCGATGACAAATTGCGGATGAGTCCCAGAGCGCCGGCCAGATCGCCTCTTACAGCGTCTGTTCTGCGTCCCAGCTCCCCCAGCATTTGGTTCTGAGTCCCATCAGTACGAATCAACGCATCCAGCTGTTCCTTCAGCCGTCCAATCGCTTCCAGAACAGTGACCAATCTCGACCGTGTTTCAGATCTTTGTTGCTCCATTTTTCGGTAGTTCCAGTAACTGCCCATTCCAATCAGCAGAAACCCGATCACCATGATTGACACCCGGTTGACCCTTACCGGTGCTTCGTAGAGTTGAGTAGATTTTATCAATAGCATTCAGAGACCAGCTGACCATTTCCATCTTCGCTTATTCAGTTTGATTTCGGAGAAAATTGCCAAAAGATACTCCAGATAGAGGCACAGGAGACAGAGAGCTGTGGGATAAGACACAGCAGGAGGAGGGAGGGAAAAAAGCGACCGTCCTCGCTGAGAGCTGAGCAGATATATATAAATCCTATACTAAACAGTTTTCCCAATTTTCTTTGTTTCACCTCCGGAATATTGCTAAAATAAGAAACATCCTGTCCATTCAGAAGTGATGAGAAAGTAGTCCATGCATTTCTAACTTCAAGGTTGGACTACTGTAATTCCTGATTATCAGGAAGTCCACAAAATGCAATTAAAAGCCTTCAATTTATCAAAACTATACAAGCTACAAAATACAAAATCGGATTTAAAATACAAGCACAAACAAATGAGTACAAATAGGTTTCCTCCTTAGGGTGTCTGGGCTCTCCGTTAAAGATATGGTGAGAAACTCTGTCATCCAGAGGGGGGTCAGAGTAGAGCCACTGTTCCTCCGCATTGAGAGGAGCCAGTTGAGGTGGATCGGGCATCTAGTCATGATATCTCCTGGATACCTCCCTGGTTAGGTGTTCCAGGCATGTCCCACCGGGAGGAGACCAAGAGGAAGACCCAGGACACGCTAGAGGGACTATGTTTCTCGGCCGGCTTGGGAACGCCTTGGGATTCATCCCGACGAGCTGGCCCAAGCTGGGGAAAGAGAAGACTGGGTCTATCTACTTAATCTGCTGCTCCCGTGTCACGACCCTGGATAAGTGGAGGATAATGGATGAATGGGCCCACATTCCTTGGTGCTAAGCATCGGGGTATTTCCGGTACATTAATATTGAACCCGACAGCGCCCCCTACTGTATGGCATAGGCATTACCCACAATTTGAACATGTTCTTGTCAGCAGTACAAACAGTAAGAGTACATTCCTGCAGTTACAATGGCCGACAAGGGCGGCAGCATATATCTAATCCATACCGGAAGTCTCAAGTGGAAGTTCGTTGAACACCACTAACCACTAACTTATAAAATTAACTTTTATGGATATAACTGGTCCTAAATGTTTCAATAAATAGATGGATAGCATCAGGTTTAGGCAGTAGTTCTCAAATATTAGGGTTAGGAAAATACTAAAGTTAGGTTTAGGTAATGCTCCTTGAATGTTAGAATTAGTACTAAATCAATCAAGCCAGACAATCAGAGACGGGAAAGGCAGGACCTTGCCTTTAAATGGGTACAATTTGGTATGGACGCTAAATAAGCAATGCATACATTACACAAAGAAGAAACCTCTGCTTGGGACTTCTCTTTATAGACTTTATTGTTTTATATATGAGCGTCAGTCCATGAGGCGTCTACGTATGTTATATCTATGCTTCTCTTTTTATTTTATAGCGGTTTCCGCTTGGGACTATTGATGTGAATAGGATATAAGAGGCTCGCTTGTCGGCCATTGTTACTGCAATTGGGTCTCTCTCACAAATGGAGCAAAAGGAGAAGTGCGCCGAAAAAGAAGGTTTGGCTTGTAAAGCAGTTTTTGTGACTCGTATCAGCGGTTTTGTGCAGGCTGCATTCACTGCTTTGTGTCTGTGATCAACAAAGAATATATACATAGGTTATTTTTTTACAAACAGGATGTTTAAATGGGATCATTTGCTTTGGATCAGTTGGGGCAAATTGTAAAACTAAGAGTTTTTAAAGTGTGAATCAAAGAACTCAATTTGCACATTGTACTTAAGAAATTGAAAAGGTGTAACTGTTTTATATTTGTGAAAGACAAAAAAAATCTAGAATTACAAAACTGCTACAATATTTTCCTCTGCGACTCTGTAAACTCCCATTACAAAGCACAAATACTTTTGCCCCTAAAAAATACATTCATACACTGGAGACTTGACCTGAGAGGCATACAACAAGAAGGAGGTAAATGCTTGGAGATCACTAGAAATGAATCTCAGCAAACATGTCTTTCCACTAGGAACAATGATGGCTTGACTGTACCAGTGAACGTTAATCATCAGCCGTCAGCTTTTTGCTCCCAGCTCCTTATGAAGCTCAGTGGAACAATGACTGATTAACTCCCAGTGTGCAGACCGCAGCAGGTGGAACACATACTCCAATCAGCCTCCTAGGATACAGGTAGAGCAAAACACAAACAAACCCCACAGAAGCTTAACCATTTTGAATACAGAAAAAATACTATCCGAAATAAACTTCTTTTGTTTGTACCCAGATTAAATCAAATAAAAACACGTTTGTGTAGAAGGTGACTTATGCATATTTTTGCTCCCGTGTTTTGAGAAGCAAACTTTATAAATGACGCCCCTGCTCAAAAGACTTCTGCACAAGGTTGCAAAGATCACACACAAAAGCGGAGAGCGTAAAGTGCCCCCACTCCTAGGCCGATTACATGAGTGTTGTTTTCTCCTCCACTATAAGGTCAAAAAAAGATGACCGTGGTATAAAAACCTTTCAATAGAATATAATAAAACGTGATTAAGAAGCCATGACTGCAGCAGTATACAGAGGTGACTGAAGTACCCAAACATTGTGCTCAAGTAAGAGTTGTACTACTTCAACATATGTTTACTCAAGAAGGAGTAAAAAATAGTCATCCAAAAGATTACTCGAGTAAGAGTAAAAAAACATTTGGCAACAGGCTACTTGAAAACATCTGATTAAGTATATGTAAAACATATGTCATCCGCAACCCCTTGAGGATTAAACGGTTTAGAAAATGGATGGATGGAAAAGTGAGATCAGACAGACAAAAATGTAGAGTTGTGTGTAATTTCTGGCATTAGATGATTATAAAGACTTAAAGGAAAATAACTGATAAAAATAAATAACATACTAATGTAAAAACAAATTTTAAGCAAAAGAAAGACTTTTCTAAGTGTTTCTCTTTCAATACCAATACTTACATTAGGTAATGAATAAATACCTTGGGTCAAAAATATTTAGTCAGCCAGCAATTGTGCAAGTTCTCCCACTTAAAATTATGTGAGAGCCCTGTAATTTTCATCATAGGCACACATCAACTATGGGAGACAGAATTTTGAAAAATCCAGTAAATAATTTTGTATGAATTTCTTAGAATTTATTTGCATAATTGAGCAGAAAATAAGTATTTAGCCACCAAAAGAAAAGCAAGAATTTTGCTCTACGCAGACCTGTTACTACTTCTTTAAGAAGCTCTTCTATCCTCCACTCATTAACTGTATTAATGGAACCTGTTTGAACCTGTATAAAAGACGCCTGTCCACATCTTGAAACAGTCAGACTCCTACCCACAACATGCCCAGGACCAGAAAGGTGTACAATATTTTCCCCCTATTCAAGGCTGGCATGAGTCAATCTACAATGAACAAGCAGCTTAGTAAGGATAAATTAAGTGTTGGAGCAATTATTACAACACTAACAATTGACCTTGACCCTTGACCTGTGGCTCCATGCAAGATTTAACATTGTAGGGTACACATGATCTAAAGAACAGTGAGGAAAAAGCCCAAAACTACATGGGGGAGAGGTGGTCAATGACCTGAAGAGATCTGGGATCACAGTAACAAAGGTTACTATTGGTAACATGCATGGTAAGTTATTATGATGAATTCAAATCCTGCAGTCTCCGTGCTTAAGCCAGCACATGTTCAGGCTCATCTAAAGGTTGCCAGAGACAATCTAAATGAAACCAGAGGGGGTTGGGAGAATGTAATGTGGTCAGATGAGACTAAAATAAAACTCTTTAAAAAAATGATAATACACCTCTCACTGTCTTTGGAGAGAGAAGTATGTTGGATTGCATTTAAAAAATAGCATACCCACAGTGAAGCATGGGGGAAACTTTATACTCTGGGTTTGCTTTTCTGCAAATTGACAGAGACGACTGATTTGTATTGAGGGAAAGATGAACATGGCCATATATTGTCAAATGTTGGGTAAAAATATCCTTCCATCACTGAAGATGAGACATGGCTAGATCTTCCAGCATGACAATGATCCCGAAGCAGTGGCTATGTAATAAGCATTTCAAGGTTCTGGAGTGGCCTAGCCAGTCTCCAGACCTTAATCCAATAGAGAATCTGTTGAGGGAGTTGAAAGTCCGTGTTGCCCAGTGAAAGCCCCAAAATATTACAGCTTTAGAGAAGATGTGCATGGAAGAATGGGCCAAAATACCAGCTACAGTGTGTGTAAACCTGATGAAGACCCACAGGAAACACTTTATCTCCGTCATTGCCAACCAAGGTTACTTTGCAAAGCGTTGAAATTAACTTTTGTTTTTTGACCAAATACTCATTTTTTACACAATTATACAAATTGTCAAATTGTGACTTTTTGTCCTGGTCTTTGTCCGTCTCTGCGTCCTGATTACTCCCAGCTGTTTTGAGTCTCCCCTGATCCCCTTGTATATATGTTCCCGTGTGCCTCATGTCTCTGGTTCGTTGTCATGTCATGTCGTCTACTGACATATCAGCTTGTCACTTTCCTCATCGTTTCTGTGCTATCCTGAGTCTGTGTTTTGACTATTATTAAATATTATTTAGCAAGCTCTGCATTTGGGTCCTCAATCAACCTCAACCAACACTACACAACACAAATAAATTAATAAAACATCATACTAGGCAATTTTCTGGATTTTTCTTTTTTCTTCTGTCTCTCTCTCTCCTCCCTGGTCTGCCACCTTATCGCGGTGGTGGGGTTTGAGTGTCCCAATGATCCTAGGAGCTAAGTACGTGTTGAAGGCGTATTGTTTGCGCGTTGTATACATGTTGTATACGTATGAAAAACACACGAAATTCCAAGTGATATTGTCCTAGCTGGCTTTCCATACACTGGGGGAGTTTCCTGCTTTTTGGTGGCGTCTGTCGCGTTCGGTATGCAAGCACCGTTAAAGCAGAAAGTCTCTCTATACTAAATAATGCTGCTTTTTTTGTAATGATGTTAAGACATTTGATACTTTCTTTAATGTTGGGCTTTATTCTCTTGATTTCACAACTTCAAACAGTTGGGTTTCAGTATCTGTGTGCTGGAGAGTGGGTGTGTTTCGGTTCCTTCTCCAACCTTCTATGTAGAGCGTGGCAAGCAGCAGTCAGCAGGTGCACCTTATTCATCCTCATCAGCCTCCAGCTCAAATTGGGAGCGGTTCTTGCATGCCGTCTCCAGTTGGTTCTCACTCCAAGCGTGATATATGGTCAAACCAATTCCTGAGCCTTCAAATAAGAACAAAATCCTGAGTTTACCTTCGACTAATCCTGTCTATCGTGTACCGATTATTCCTTAAACCTGAGATAATTTACTGGATCCTTCCAAGCCAATCCTCTCCTCCGTTCTGGGTTTCTTCCTGGTCAGCCTCTGCATCACTCCCATCTTGTTAAAAACCACCATACTCACCTGCTCCTCCGTTGCTGTAACACTGCTCACCTGTCCACCTGTAAGCCTCCATCTGTGAGAGAAGTACAGGAACCGTCAATCTCTCCTGACAGTCCTCTGGCTTACCTCAAGGTCTCCACCAACCCAAACACCTAAAACTATATTGGAAAAAGTCTGGATCCAAACCCACCTCCAGGCAACCACAGATCACAGAACTCCACTTACCGTCTCCAAGCTTCTCACCTCCAGACTACCAGTAAGACTCAAACCATCATAACTATTTACCCCTCAAAACGTACCTTTCATTAACATGTTCTTTTATACAGTGTGTTCCCAGCACGTTACTACCTGGTTCCTCCCTGGTTCCGCCCGAGATGTTTCCCATGTTTAATAAAAACATTCATTTCTTTAAAACAAATCACTTGCCTCCAGTGGTTCTGTGTTGAGTCTGAGTCTACCAATCCAATCAAGTCAAATAGGGCTGTGTTGAAAAAAAAATCGTAAAATCGATTCTGAATCGATCCTTATAGAAATCGAAAAGAATTGATTCACAATTTCAAAAATAGATTTTATTTTTTAGAATAGTTTGCCCTTTTTACAAATAAAATAGGAAGGTAAAGTCCAGATGGCCATTTTAAAGTAGATCTGGAATGAAATTCCCCCCAACGTTTGGGCCCTTTTTAGCCACACTCTAAGTACCTTCATACTATATCAAAGGATCGCTTGTTGTAATTCAGCCTTGTTGTAGAATTGCAGGTGTGACGATGTAGCCATTCTGCACTAATGCTCACAGAACGGAGAACCAGGTTTCGGGAGACGGGGCCTAGGCTATGCACTTCTGTTGTCCATGAGTCTCAAACGATATTTCAAATGTTCAACTATAATATATAATCTTTTTCCCCCAAATAAAAGCATACTAGAACCAATGCTACATTATCAAACAGGTGTATTAGCTGTGAAGCTAATTCTGAATGTTAGCTATGAAGCTAATTGAAAAGCGAACAACTCAAACAATGCCACAATGTCTACGAACAGCTAAAGGACATTATTGAGGAAATATGCTTACTTATACAGATATATTTTCTGGTTTATAGAGAGTTGGTATTAATCCTGGTAGAAGTTTAAGACGATCTGCGAATCCACTGCTGTATTGTCCCAAGTTGGAAAAATAGGGTGGGGAACCCTGGTCCTCGAGGGCTGCATTCCTCTAAGTTTTCCAGGCGACAGGTGACAAAGGGCAACCTTGGCAGGCGCGCCCGAAACGCATCAGCCGCACTACTTGGTTGCGTAAATCAGGCAGAAAAGCTTTTTCACAACCCACATCTGTTTCTGACGTGTCGCGGGATCCCAAGTCGCGCTTAGTCGTGCACCTCTATTGACTTTACATGTAAACCAGACTCTCTGGTCGCATCTATCGCATTCGGTGTGTTAGCACCTTAAGAGGTGAAGTTCTACCTTTAAGCTCACATTTATTCAGATTGAGTTTAAAACCTGAATCATTAGAGAAGGTTTGGATAATATTCAGAGCCAGAGATACCTTGTAGGCATCCTGTAGGAGTAAAGTTGCACAGGGTGGCATAGGGGTTAGTGTGGATGCCCCATGTATATAGACCTTAGCCCTCAAATGCAATTGTTGTAAATTTAAGTCCTGTTCTCAGCAACCTTTACAGCATGTCATTCCCCACTTTCTTTGCTATCCCTTTTTAAATAAAGGCCACAAAACCTTTAAAAAAAATAAAGTTGTATCCTCTACCTGCTGGCTAATAAGGAACTCTCTATTTGCAGTGATCATGTCTTTAACATTTTTTTAATGTGTCACCAATAGTTGAACAGAAAGAAATAACCAGGGAAAATAGGCCAACCCTGATGTATGGAATGTGCTCTGAATGTCTGACGTACAGCAGTAAGATCAAATGACTCAAGCCCCTCAGTGCAAAGAATGGGAGTATTTAATAATGAGTCCAGCAGCACCTGGTGCTGTACGGGCATTTACATTACCCTCAAGTCAGAAAGTTTTGCCCCAATTTAATTATTAGAAATGGCGCAAAAGGAGGAGCGTACAGAAAAGAAGGTTTAGTTTGTAGAGCAGTTTTTGTGACTCGCATAAATAAAAACTAAATAAATAAAAAGTTGTGGTAAGAAAAAAGGATACAATTATTGGTGACTTCGACTTCAGGGACTGCAAGGCACAAATGCAAGTGAAAAAATGGGCAAAAGTAAATTTATTTCAGTAATTCAACTTAAATTCTGAAACTAATATATAGATATAGCCTCTTTACATGCAAAGCCGGATATTTCAAGCCTTTATAAGTTATAGTTTTTATGATTATGTATTACTGCTTATGAAAACCCCAAAATTCAAAATCTCAGAAAAATAGAATATTACATGAAATCAATACAACCAGGATTTAAATTAGAGAAATGTAAGACCTCTGTAAAGTATAATCATGCATATGTACTCACTAATTGGTTTAGGCCCGTTTGCATCAATTATTGATCTATGACATGGATGTTATCAGCCTGTCGCACTGCTGAGTGATGGAAGACCAGGATGCTTTATTAGCATCCTTCAGCTTTTCTGGATATATCAGTATTTATATAATTACTGAAGTGAATTACCTTTTGCAAGATATTCTAATTTTTCAAGTTTTACCTATTCTTTTGCACCTACATTCACTGGTACTACCCTCTGGGATAAAGTGTCTTGCCCAGGGACACAACAGCCAAGACAAACAAAGATTTTGGTATGAACTTGTACCTCCTCAGCAATAGTCGTCTATGATGGGCAAAGTACTAAAGGGACAGCATAGGAAGAAAATCTCCTTCGCACTGAAATGAGCAGATAAAACAAATTTAGCAAATAATAATTAAATAGATCAAAAGCAACAGAACAACATGTAAAGATGGGTTTAAACATTTCTTAAAGAACATTCAAATTGTGAAAAATAAGAGACTACTGTATTGTCTCTACTGTGTACAAGCTGTGTTGAGGTCTGTAGAAAACTGTAATTTCTCTAAACCAGCCTAAACTCCTGTACAAGTTGGAGAGATGTCAAAAGAAATTCAAAGAACTAACCTCTGCTAAAGTACCACTGAGCTGCTGAAGTTCTCGTCCACCAAAAAGTCCTCCATCTTTGTTCTAAATGAACATATCAGAAAAGGTAATTGCAATATGTCACGAGATAACTATAAATCCGCATATTTTGTATGAAAAGTTTACACCTTTTTTTACGAGTTTGACAGAAATATAGAAAATGCTTATTAATCATTAATCATCAACTTTTCTATAAAAAGTAGGGAATGCTCCGATCAGGTTTAAGGCTGCCGATCATCAATACCGATCAGCCAAGATGCCAATCATTGCCGATCAACGGCACCAATCACATAGTTTGGCTGTAAATTTTTTATTTAGTTATGGTGAGTGCTACTGCATGTGTTACATGATTCGAAAAAAGGAACAATAAAAATCCCCTTAATTTAGAAATAAATAAATAAAATAAAAACCTTGCAAGTACAATGCAACAATTCAGTCAAATGTCAACTGAAGAAAACTTCACATTATGTAATATCAGTAACACAATCTATAAGAAATTTGCTTTGCTTTCTGACTGTCATGCTCATATGGGTGAGTGTTTCCAAGCGTAGGCTGCATTAGCTGCTGGCTGACTGTTGCTCCATTAGCTGCCTTCTTTTCATTCTCAGGGGTGAGCCTCAAAAACTCACCATGCTCGGTCAAGTGTTCATTCTTTAAATGTCGGATCAAATTCGTTGTGTTAAAGCTTTTAGATGTGCTTCCTCTGTGGGGTTTGTTTTTTCGTTGCAAGTTTTGCAAGACGCAAACTTAATATCATTCTAACAGACCCAAAAAAAGTTCCAGACGGCAGACATTTTTGTTATTGTGGGTTTGCCGGCATGCGCATTCGCACTTAGTAGAGTGAAGGGGAAGGGTAAACTAAAGCTTGGTTTATGCTTGCCGCATGAACATTCCGTGCGGAAACGAGACGTACGGAACCGGCCGAGACGCCTTCGAGCAGCGTTAATACTTTTTGCGGCTTGTCCCTGCTGAGAGCCAATATTCTTGACGACTGTAGGGGGCGGCGTAGGGCTCCACGACATGCATACAACACTACGCCATAGTAGAAGTAGTAATCACTGTTGTTTACAAGATGGTGACACCCGTGAGCTTAAACAAAGCAGAACTTTTATGCTGTTAGGAAAAAAGGAAGACAAAGGAGACTATCCTCTCGTCCATTAAAACACAGTTGATCACAATGATCTCTATCGGCCGAATCATAAAGATGTCTTTTTGACGAACCTCCGGCAATATGAGCTCTTGCCAGTCCGCCATGTTTTTCCGCGCGGGACCGTCCGCATAGTTACAAATTTTCCTACGTGCGCAGTGCGGAAATTTGGGGGCGGGAGGAGGCCGCGCGGAGAGGCGTGGTTGCTGAAATGACGTAGTTTGGCCGCGTGGAGCCGAGCAGACCTCGCGGACGCGGCAAGCATAAACCAAGCTTTAGCGCTTCATAGTCAGTAGACTATAAAAATAAAGTCAGTGCCAATACTTGTTATGGGGAGTGAAAGGCAGTGATCTGCAAACACTAGGGTTGACACTTATGTGCTTAATCAGTCGGAAGACAAGCTACCTGCATCTCCCATGGCTAAGAGGATCACAAAAGCTTGGTTTATGCTTGCCGCGTCCGCGAGGTCCGCAGGGCTCCACGCGGCCAAATTACATCATTTTAGCAACCACGCCTCTCCGCGCGGCCTCCTCCCGCCCCAAAATTTCCGCGCCGCGCACCTAGGAAAATTTGTAACTACGCGGACGGTCCCGCGCGGAAAAACATGGCGGACTGGCAAGAGCTCATATTGCCGGAGGTTCGTAAATAGACATCTTCATGATTCGGCCGATAGAGATCACTGTGATCAACTGTGTTTTAATGGAAGAGAGGACGGTCTCCTTTTTTCGTCTTTTTTCCTAATAAATAGCATAAAAGTTCTGCTTTGTTTAAGCTCACGGGTATCACCATCTTGTAAACAACAGTGATTACTACTTCTACTATGGTGTAGAGTCGTCAAGAATATTAGCTCTTAGCAGGGACAAGCCACAAAATGTATAAACGCTGAGAGAAGGCGTCTCGGCCGGTTCCGCACGTCTCGTTTCTGCGCGGAATGTTCATGCGGCAAGCATAAACCAAGCTTAAGTAGCCACCGCAGCCATTGTTAGCCGCTAGGCTAACGTCGCACGACCCCCTTCCCTCATCGACGGAGACGTCAGGAGAGAACTTTAAATGTTCATAAGGTCTCTTTGGGCAGAAAGAATTAGTTTAGGATCACTAATTTTAAAGGTGTGTGATTTACTGTTGTTAGCTTGTCTAAGTTTTCATTCTGCTATTTTTGGGTAAACCATGCCTCGGCCTAAAACTTCAATCAATGTTTTAAAAGACTATCCTGAGAAAGGGTAATTTTAAATCCTGCAATTTGTGCTACTCAATCAAACAGGAGTTTTTCCTTTCTTTGTTTAATAAATAGATTTGAGCCACTGTAAACGCCCCCCATACAGGGAGCTAATGCCAAACGAGCCCATGTGTTTTGTTAAGGCCTGCATTTCATAAACAAAGATTGCTATTAACAGTTCACACTTGGTTTAAAATAAATTGTTTAAGAACAGCTCTCGTTGGAGCGGTTCGCAGCCGACTGTGAAGCAGCTGGGATGAGGATCAGCACCTCCAAATCCGAGACCATGGTCTTGAGCCGGAAAAGGGTAGAGTGCCTTCTCCGGGTCGGGGATGAGGTCCTTCCTCAAGTAGGGGAGTTTAGGTATCTGGGGGTCTTGTTCACCAATGAGGGAAAAATGGAGCGGGAGATCGATGGATCGATTGGTAAGGCGTCTGCAGTTATGCGGGCGCTGTACCGGTCTGTCGTGGTGAAGAGAGACCTGAGCCGAAAGGCAAAGCTCTCAATTTACCGGTCGATCTACGTTCCTACCCTCAGCTATAGTCACGAACGCTGGGTGGTGACCGAAAGAGCGAGATCGCGGATACAGGCGGCTGAAATGAGTTTCCTCCGTAGGCTGGCTGGGCTCTTCCTTAGAGATAGGGTGAGAAGCTCGGTCATCCGGAGGGGGCTCAGAGTAGAGCCGCTGCTCCTCCACATCGAGAGGAGCCAGCTGAGGTGGCTCGGGCATCTGGTCAGGATGCCTCCTGGACGCCTCCCTGGTGAGGTGTTCCGGGCACGTCCCACCGGGAGGAGGCCCAGGGGAAGACCCAGGACCCGCTGGAGGGATTATGTCTCCCAGTTGGCCTGGTAACGCCTCGGGATTCCTCCCGAGGAGCTGGCCCAAGTGGCCGGGGAGAGGGAAAACTGGGCCTCTCTGCTTAGGCTACTGCCCCCGCGACCCGACCCCGGATAAGGAGGAGATGATGGATGGATGGATGGATGTTTAAGAACAGAATGTTACTTTCTTAGCCGTGTTTAAACTCGCCTTAATTTATCAAAACACTGGAATTAGATTGTTTACTGCGGTGATCAATCAATAAATAAAGTAACCCTCCAAAGGTTAATAACTTTCACCCAGATAATTTTAAACAAACCTTTTTTAAATCCAAATAATCTTTTAATTTTCATTACATTGTTTACACATAAATCAATGGTGCTAATTAGTGAAAACTAATCACAATTGGTAAACTAATTTAGCTTTCGTTTCAGCATCTGCAAATCAAGCCCTGGCTTTAATTTTGCATCAAGATTCTTCCAAAGCACATCAGAATTAATTATTCTATTTTTATAGCATTTTTATCCATTTGTGTTCTTTTATTTTGAGTTTCATTTACTTTGATCAGTAGTGTGTTAGTTACTAGCTTGAGTGATGAAATGTTTGTTTTTTCCTTCTTTTGTAAAATAAACATTGTTTTTTGGAAAGTCACTGTTTGTCATTTTTGTTCAACACACATATGGCAACGTTCCATGATCAATATACTGTAAAGAAATTCATAATTCAGAACTTCATAGCTTTCAACTCAGCCCCAGCTGGGCAGGTGTTAGACGACTGAAATAGATATTTGGCTATTAAAATAGTTCCATAGAACCATGAATTCTGCTATCTAACCACAAAAGTCTTGAAGGTGTGCGAATCTTTTTGTGACCTCAAGCTGAAACCCACTTGGATTCTGCAGCAGGGTATTGATTCAAAATAAATCAGGAACAGACCTCTGACTAAAGACTTTGGAGTGGCCTAGTCAAACCCCTGACCTGAATCCTTTTGAGATGCTTGTGCATGAACTTAAAAATGGGGTTCATGTTAAAAAACCATCCAAAATGGCTGAATTACAGCGATTCTGCAGAGACATTGCCAGTTGTTTCCATTAAAGGTGGCCCAACCTCACCTTTTCCACATAGGACTACAACTTTTGGGTTTCTTCCCTATTCATAGTAATTTACCTACATTTAATCACTGTGTTTTGTGTTTCCTTGTGTTATCTTTAACTGATATTCAAAACTGTATGATTATCTCAAACATACAAAACTAAATAAGAACTCAGAGGGAGCAAATAGTTTTTATTCCCATTGTATACAAGATAAAAGTTTAGATCCAAACACCAAATCTTGCAGGACTGCATATTAAATTTGTTTGAAATCAGAAATTTTAAAATTTATCATGTTGTAAAACTGAGGATGATAATTCAAGCTGGTGTGAGCTCAACTAGTCTTTAAGTTGAAATTGAACTTCTAGTTCAACTATTATTTTTAGTCCAAGTACTACTAGTAGCAGCATTTTGAGGTACTCTGATCACCTTTTAAATAGTTGTAGTGTGAGTAGACTAAAAGATGACTAGTTTAGGGCATTCTGATGATTGCTTCACACGGAACAACTTTAAAGGAGGAGTAGAGCAGAACATTTTGAGAACCCCACAGCAGAACCTTTAAGCCGATGCCAAGTGTTGGTGGTTGCTTATGCTTTGTTTCATTTACCACAAAAAAGAGAAATTAGATTAGGGAATAACACAAAATAACCTGGCTACTTTCTATTTCCAAGTCGTCCAAGTCTATTTTATTATTTTTTGACAGCAGTCGGTTAAAGGCCAAACTGGGAGCGTTTAAGTGGATGTTTGTATCAGGAAGCAGCCTGGCGAAGGAGAATGTACAGTATCACTAACAGGCTGTTGCTTATCATGAACTGCATGTTTACTGCAGCTTTGGGTTCGGCCGGAAGGAGTTCCACATCAGTGATGGACCATGAGGGTGCTGCATGCTTAATTAAATCATTATTTAAGGTAAGCAGGATTTTTTTGTTGTATAGTTAGTCACATCATGAAGCTGTAGTCTGAACTTTTAAGGTCAGATTGGACATTTTCTTGGTGTTTTTAATGATTAATTGTGATGACTTGAGAAATATGATACAGAAAACTGAAGCAATTAAGTTTTGTTTGATGTGTTACTTAATCCATCATTGGGACTTGTAAATTATTGACCAGCTTTAAAAACTTTCAAAGTAGAAGACCAAAAGTGAAATAAACAATTAGCTTGTTATTATAATTATTAGAGTGTGACACTTTGAGCCCAAAATATTGAACATTCACAATATTCTAGTTTTCTGAGATTTTGAAATCGGGGTTTCCACACTGCAAAAACATATGTGTCAAAAATGACCATGTCCTGAGTGGACAGGGTCATTTTTTTTTTAGATTTTAGCACACTGTGTGTAATTCTCCATTCAATTGATTGACAGTAAAAGTGTTATCTTCTGTGCCTGAAGATATGCCACAGGAAATTTAAAGATTTTAAACTGTGCATACTAATACATTAATAGTTTAACGGGAGCAATTACTTAAAAGGTCTCACACATACAATGTGTTAAAATTAACATAACATGCGTAGTCCCTGATCACACGCTTCTCTTTGTTTTTATGTGTTTTAATAGCATAAGCTGTGAGCCATAATCAAAATAATGACAAATCCAGGCTCGCTTTGCATTTAGTGAGTCTATGTCATATATTAGTTTTACCTTTTAAGTTGAATTTCTGAAATTAGCTTTTGCAATATACACAATTTTTTTGTTTAATCGGTAATTGCAACTGGTGCACATGTTTGTTTTGCAGTGTCCACATGGTGTCGCTGTATCCCTACAAATCTCTGTAAAGCTAAAAGTCTTTTACACGAAAACGGTCGTCGATCCTCAGCCAAAGTAGAGCCGGTAGCCTATGTCATCTGACTCGTGACTACCTGGAGCAGTATATTTTGGATATATATTGTCTGCCTGTCCGTCCGTTTGCGTGTGTGCTGCGGTGTGGGCGTGTGTGTGTGTTGTGGGCATGGTTTTGGGGCGGGTCATGACACCCCAAAGGTGGGTGTTTCTCCACAAACTCGCAGCTCCTTTTCCCTCCTCTCCGTCCTCCAGGAGCTGTCGCACTCTGCACGTGCTCAGCTTCAGTCAGTCTGCCGCCGTCAACATGGCAGAAGAAGCGAAGAGACAAGCAGCTTACGTCGCTGTGGACAACAACGTCCAGGTACAGTGGACCTCCGTGTCTCTGTTAGCTAACAAGCTGGTTTGGTTTGCGGAGCGTACAGCTGCAACCAGATGCAGCCTGCTAGCATAGTTAGCCTTACTCCTAGATACATACCAGCTTGCTGTATTATCATTATCTAACTTTCCAGATTTTAAAGCGACTTAGCTCAGTGTTATGTCGACTTGTCCCGAGATGGTGAGCTAACTTGGTTCTGCTTTAAGGGCTAAATATACAACAGTATGTGTTAGGTAAGGTGTTAGTGAACAGTATGGTCTCAGTGATGGGGGTGCTTTAGATCAGATGTATTGCCATTCAGCATGCAGCCACCAACTTAAAGAAAAACTTGAAGCAGTATTTATAAAAGCTTTTAGTTATTTATTTGGTCTTCCAAAAGCATTCATCCAACTTGAATTTTGACACATTCCAACCATAGGCTTGAATACAACTGATGTGATAGACCAGTTCAAATATCTGTGATCTGGAAGGTAAATCTGCTGAAGAAAATCTCCCCCACAGCATAATATTGCCGCCACCATGTTTCACAGGGTGGCAAGAATATGCCACATAGTTACAAAACCGTGCCACAAGCTCTAAACACCTCACCTAGGTTTTTTCAGTAAATCATCTGGAAATAGAAAAAGTACTGAAAGCCTACCAAACAACCTCCTTTAAACTTTGATTCAGCCTAATTAACTCCTAACACTGCCTCTCTGCCCCTAATGATTTAGAGGATTTATGTTATCTAGAAAAACTCTACCTTTATATTCACACTGAGAATAAATAATTTATAGACAGCCTATATTTAATAATTAGGTTACCAATGAAGTCAGTTCTGCTGGATTTTCTTTTGGGGTATGAAATTAGTAGGGTTGAAAACCAATTGTGATATAACGGGGTAAAAAAAGGGAGCGTGAATACTTTTGGAAAGCACTGTAAGTACTTCATATAATGCAATGATTATGCATGGAGATTGTAGCTGTATAAAGATATAAAATATCACATAGTTAAACTTCCTCTTCTGTTTCCAGAACAATCAAGTAGTTGGCGTGGGTAGTGGGTCGACCATCGTGTATGCTGTGGACAGGTTAGGTGAGTAAAACCAATTCGAAATTTAATAATGTCAGCTATATACAGTTTGCCTCAGGAACATTACATTTAGTCAAAGTAGTATCTGGGTGGGGCTTTAAGACCACCTGGTTGTACTTTGACTTGTCTCTCTAACATCTCCATAGCCAATGGAAAGCAGTAGATTTGAGTGGAACTGATAGTGATGCTTATTTGGGATAAGAAACTGCTATTGCTGCACATTCTTCCTCGTTTACAACATACCTGGAAGGTTAGGTTGGAGGGGGAGGAGCGGCTCCGGTTGAGTTTTTAAGATTGCTTTCTTTCTGGTTTGATGCAGCCAGGAGAGTTCGGGAGGAAAATCTCAACATCATATGTGTGCCCACCTCCTTCCAGGTTAGTCAAAGTGCTGAAAATATTCAAATGGACAACATGAACTCTCAGATGTTGTCAACAAGTTTTCTGAAGAAGTTGCCACATGACAACCATGTGTTGCTCAAAAGTTGCCAAACAGCACTGTGGTTTTGTTATGAAGTTATGATAGGAAACCTCTTCTTAGTTTAGTTGATTTTTGTTTTGTGTGATCATTTAGGGTAAAATCTTATCCTTTTCTGATTGTTTATGATGAATATCTTAGTTTTATTCCTGGATAAGAACCCTGACTTTCAACCCAAACACCTGGATAAAGTAGAATTAGTGCGGTCAGAATCTTGTTCCTGTTGTCTTGTTTATGTAAAACTGACCAATAGATACCTATTTTATCTTATTCCTTGTCCACAGTGATACATCATGACTATTTGATGAGTTTGTTTTCAATAATAACTGTTTAAATAAGAAATGTCTCCAATAATAAATAGATGTCAGACATTTGTTTATTTATAAAACATTTGTCAGACCACAACATGGCACCTTCAAAAAAAACAAAAAAAAACAGGATAACACATGATGATTAAAAAAACCAAATTCAGCTCTTTATATATTTTCTGGTTTTGTGTGTAATCATCTTCTTTTATCTGGGTCTTTCTCCAAAAATCTACTGCAAATTTATAGAATACTGATGGATATAGGTAGGGCTGGCGGTATGGCAACATTTTCATATCATGGTATAAAAAAAACCATAGGTATTATGGTATCAGTGTTGGAAATAAGGCATTACAAAAGTAATGAGTTACAGGAATAGATTACTTTTTTCAGTAACTGAGTAATGTAATGCATTACTTAAAAAATATACAGCAATATATTACTAGTTACAATTTCAGTAACTCAAGTTACAAACGCATTTTAAATAGTTTTTTCTGGCCAACTAATGGAAGAGACCAAATCCAGTTGGATAAGGTAGAACAAGATCCACCGACCACTTCCTGTTGCTCAAAACTAAAACATCAGAGAATCGGGACGGCTGAGGAAAAGATCGACTGTACATTTAAACATTATTCACACTGTTTTCCAATCATCTGTTATAAGACTTCAGACATCAGTCTCATCTTTGTCAACCATTTTTGTAATGAGCACTTTCAGCACCTTCTTTTGATTAGATTTAACAAACATTACCATGAAATAGAATAGATGGAAAGGAACTTGAGACTTAATTTTAATGAAATGGTGTTAAAAATACAGTATTTGTGGTGTGAACCTTGTGTAAAATGTAAATTGAGTTACATCGTGTTAGATATTTAAGATATTTTTGCCAAAAGTAATGTAAAGTAGTGTAACTCAGTTACATTTTTAAGACAGTAATATGTAATGTAAACATTACATTTTTGACATTGTAACTAGTAATGTGAAATATATTACAATTTCTTTGTAACTTGCCCAACACTTTACGGTATTTAACTATATTTTTTTCCATACAAGACTCTACAGATCCACATTATCTTATAAGATTGAATAATATAAAATGTGCTTTAAATAGCCCATTTTACTGTCATATGGACTGCATCATGTTGTTTTTTGCAGACACATATGAAACGAATTAAAATGATTATGATTCTAGTAGACATTCTTGATGTTCTAAGGCTGAAAGTATACTCGTTTTTTAACCTCATGTTGATGCAAGCAGACAATTGCATCTTGTACTGGCTTTACATGCAGTACTGAAGAAACCTGCTAGGGGGCAGAGCACAGACTCAGACCGGCTTTTGCCAAAGAAGAAGTAAATAAACATGGCGACAATAGGAGATTATTAGCTGGTTAATATTCAGATAACAGAAAATCAGACGGCAATAGTATCGTAGATGGTATGTAAGACATATTTACTGCTTTTTTTGATTTCTTTCCTACTGGTTTTGCCGCAGTTAACCGTGTGTACATACAGACGGTCAAATAGCTCTCATTACTCCCCCCTACTGGTTGCTTGCAATAGCACTTGTAAAAGTTATGCTGTTCGTTTCTCGTCTGACCTTTTAACGCCGATAAACTTTTAAACTTTAGACGTGACTCCTCTTTTGGAATTACTTCCTCAGCATTGTGTGCTTTGTTCTGACAGCTCCTGCCAGCACCTGTACTTTGTTAAAAACATTATTTTTCACACTGTGGTGAAGAGCTTGTAGCAGTGAAATTTTCCCCACATCAAATGTTCCGGAAGTCGTCTGAGCTATTCACCGGTATAGCGGTTTGTTGAAAATTCATATCATAACAGGAAAAAAAAACTAGTTTTCGGTATGAACTGGTATACCGCCCAGGCCTAAATATAGGCTATTATCGGTGTCCCTTAAATGAGACGGAAACAGTTTTTACATGTCACATATTTGTATGCTTACCTAAATTGTCGTATAATACAAAATTCAAGTGTTAATTTTATTATCCATCCAGCCAGCCATCCATCCATTATTTATACCCGTCCATCCTCTGCAGGGGGGCGGGGGGTGGGTGCCTATCTCCCGTGTCATTGGTGAGAGGCTGGGTCCTCACTGGACAGGTCACCAGTCCACCATAGGCCCTTTTTTATGATTTCCTTTAGCTTTGTTTTGTAGTATCGCATAGTTTTAGAGCCCTGAGCCGCTGGCGCCAGCAGACACAGCATTGAGGAGCAGAGACAGAGAGCAAGGGCATATACTGTTGAGTGAGCACAAGGTCGCACGGCTGCATGTTCTCACGTTAGTGGCAAAAATATTACTATACTGCCATGATTGCAGTGGATCATAACAAAGGCGAAGCTGTCCTTGTCGGCCGTACGTGGGAGGGGGGGTAATCGATCATGGTGGGATTCTGCGGCATCGTTTTTGTCCGCATGGCAATGTATTGATTAACTTGTTAATTTCAGCAGCACTGCTACTTACAACCAACAGGTAATCGGGCAGCCATCTGTTCAACCACTTATGCTTATGCTGGGTGTACACCAAAGGATTTTCACAGTCTCAGACTAAAGTCTTTAGAAATCTTTCTGAAGTCTCAGCGCGCTCCCGTTGTCTTTTGAGTCAGACAAAGTTTGATATTATCGCAAGTCCTAGTGTAGTCGTAGTGACGGAAAAAAAACAAAAATCAAGCCGTTGTCACACAAGCGAAAGCACGAAGCTGCAGGGGTCAGGTGCAGAAATTATTTTTGAGGGGTAAGAATCCGTTCCCGCGCTTTATTAAAATGTGCGCACAGAGTCGTAATCCGTAATCAGATGAAAACAGTGACTGAAAAGGGACTGATTGCTCCAGTAAAGTGATGTCACTATCACTCCTACCTACATAGTCGTAGCCACTGATTGGCCTGGCGGTCATAGAATTGCGTTTGACTGACTCCAAATGAACAGCAGGCAACAATGGCACATTATTAGTTTTTACTTCTTTGTGTTATCTTTCAAGAAGTCCACCCAGAGATGTTTGCCTTAGAGAAAAGGTGAGGTGAAGACCTTTCACAGTCCAGGGGGAACAGTTTACAAAGCTTGTAGTCCTTATGAATGACATCAGACTTTTCCTGCCACTTTTCTCTCCCTTCTCAGTGTTCCTGATGGCACTGAAAACACAGCCAGGCTGGTGTGTGCTGACCTGGGTAAGGCTGTCTAGACCCTAGTGCAGGGGGTGTCCAGCGCCAGTCCCCATGGGCTAATTTCCTGCCAGTTTTAGATGTCTCTACTCCAACACAGCTGATTGAAATGTTATGAGTATCTCCGCTAAGCAAAACTTTTGCAGTGGTTCAGCTAACGAGCAATCATTTAATTCAAGTTTGTTGAACCAGAGAAAGAACTAAAACCTTGAGGATAGTGGTCCTTGAGGACTGATTTTGGACACCCCTGCCTTAAGCTTAAGTCTGGGGTCTTCAGGTCCTTTTCTGAAATGAATCCAAATACCAATGAGAAAGTATTTGTGTTAAATAAATGTTGTAAAGATAAGAAAACAGGAATCCAATACATTGGCCAATATGTTGCTTCTGCTGATTTTGTTGTAATTTTATCGCTTTTTATCAGACTAAGTAAAAATGTGTGTATTGCTTAAGAGTCGGGGTCCTGATGACCCTCTTACATTTTTATTTAGTAGGTCAGAAACTTGAAAGTTTGAAACTGACTTGCTGACTGAAGTGACTTGTGCTATACTGCCACCTTCACAGATAGGTGGTTCCATAGATTGAGATATGTCGGCCCAACGTTTGCTGCTAGAATAGTTTCGACTCTCATGAGAATGCTACCTACGGTGTTCAGGAATATGTTTTTTAGATTTTTTATTTTTATTTTTTCTTTCAAACGCAGAGTTTTGCTCAGACATTGATGTAGGACAACAAGGGCTCATTCTGTCTCAATGCTGCTTCATTCAAACCAAACCAGCATCAACCATGTCTTTATGGACCTTGCTTTGTACCCAGGCCCGTTATAAAAGCAAGATGGGGTAGATCTCCAAACTGTTCCCACAAGGTTGGAAGCATGAAGTTGTCAAAGATTTCTTGGTTCCACCAAACCCTGAATTGTCCATTGGGTTGCCAGACAGAGAATTAAGACTCATCACACCAGGGACACATCCGCATTTTTCTAGAGTCCTGTGGCATCATGCTTTACTCCACTGCTTGTCCATGGAAACTAGGGATGTAACGGTACAGGGTAAAGTACCGAACCGTTCGGTACGCCCTACCCGGGACAATCCGTCCTCCTGTACCGCGGGACTTCGGTACTGCCATTTTGTGCTGGTAATGCCCGACGTTACCAAACTGCGCCGCGCTCCCAGACACAGACCTGTCTCTGGGAGCGTGGCAACAACCAGCTCGCTGTTCCCCGCTCCAGCAGCTGGTTGGCATAGAGACACGTCCTCCTCTCCACAATGCGCGCATCGAGGAGCAGTGAGGAGCGAAAAAATGTACATAGGTCGGTTGCGCTTTTTTCGGAAATCAGCCCTGGTGTGAACGCTGCTAAAATTTCTCCCCGACTTGAGCGCTTTCTGCCCGGACGGGCTCCAGCATTTAGGGGTGCCGGGTTGCGCTGTGTTAATCTTCTCTCTGCGGTATGTCGGAGCGCGACGCAAGAGGAGATGCGCTGCGCTCCTTTCATTGATGCACACACAAATGCCCTTTGAGCAGCGGGCACACGAAGAATATTTATCCGCCACCTGTGTCAGTGTGGTCAGATGCGCTCTCGTTTAAAGAACCGGTAAAATACAGAAAATATTCTGTTACTGCGGCCCTGCAGGCCCGGACTGACAATCGGGAAAGTCGGGACTTTTCCCGCTGGCCTGCCTGCCATACTGGCCTGCTCCATGACTGGGCCGATGGTCAGGTGGAGCCTGATTCTTATTAAATTTCTGTGGCGCAGCTCATTCGGCACAAGCCTCTCCTGCTGCGCCTAATCACTCTCTCCAACTCTCTCTCCTCTCTGTGAGACTGTCTGTCAAAGTGCTGCAGACACGCCCCGCCCTCTCCCCCACCCCTCTTCCTCCTCCTTCCGCACAGGTGTGGGTGCGGCTCCTCTTTTCGTTGGAGGTTAGGATGTCTGTCAAAGCGCTGCAGACACGCCTCCTCCCCTCTTGCATCTTTCGCTTAAAGCCGCCCACACCTGTAACTGTGGGCGGGTTAGGTTAACTGTGACATTCTGCTTTTGTTCCCAAAAAAAAGTTTTGAGATTAAAAAAAAAACAGTCTCTTTCTGCACAAAACATGTACCGTACCATGGACCGTGGCCCAAGTACCGAGGTACGGACCGAACCGTGGGCTACCTGTACCGTTGCACCCCTAATGGAAACCCATTCCAGTTCTTGAGCTAATCTGAAGGCAACATAAGGTTTGACAGTCCGGCTGTTTATTCTGCAGAAAGTCGACCCCACTCTCTTCTTGTGTAGCCCTCCACTTTCTCATAGTACAGCTAACAGCTAATTGTAATGATTACGAGTGACGAAATGTTACCACCCTCAACTTTACAAAGTTACTGAGAGTGATCCATTTTTTCAGAAAGGTTTGTAGAAGAATGCCTAGGTGCCGGATTTTATAAATCTGTGGCCATCAAAGTGACCACTGATTTGGATTGGGGAGTGAATAGTTTAATCATTTTCATAAGGAGAAAGAAGAATTATGTTTAAGTCCCTCCCATCTCTGTGCGCTCCCCACAGGCTCGGCAGCTGATTCTGCAGCATGGCCTCACTTTGTCAGATCTTGAAAGACACCCAGAGGTATGAGGAGTGTGTTGAAAATGAAACTGTGAGTCATTCCTGCTGAGGAAGCTTTCAATGTTCTGCAGGCTGTTTGTTTTAAATTGGAGCTGTTAGAATGGTACCAGTGAATGACAGCAGATCATTTTTCCTGCATTATCTGTGCTTTGTGACCCCACTGCTCAGCTGGACGTGGCGATAGACGGAGCAGATGAAGTGGATGCAGAGCTGACGCTTATAAAAGGTGGTGGGTGAGTATGTTTAAGCACAGTTTAAGGCTCAATTTAGCCCGACTCAAGTGTCAGACTCATTCTCTCTCTCTCTTTTTCATTTTTTAGAGGCTGTCTTACTCAAGAGAAGATTGTGGCCGGCTGCTCTAAGCGATTTGTTGTCATTGCTGACTACAGGTCTGCATTAGCTATCAAGAAGCACAGGATTTTGTTGACCAAAAAAAAGGAAAAAGTTAGTTTATAGAAATGATTTTGTTCTTCTTTTTGTTGCTCAGAAAGGATTCTGAAGCTCTTGGTCAGCAGTGGAAAAAAGGGGTTCCCATCGAAGTCATTCCCATGGCGTATGTTCCAGTATCAAGGATGATAGCTAAGCGCTTCGGAGGGAAAGTCGATTTAAGGATGGCAGTCAGTAAAGCAGTGAGTACAGTCAGTCTGTACCCGGTAACTTATTCTGATTTTTGTAGCACCTTTTGCAGAATGGATATTATTATTTATCTTTAAATAATACTAAAATCTCTTTCCAGATGAATTTTCAGTAGAGGGTTGCAAATTTCTAGGAGTGTCTTTTTTTTTATTTTTTATGGGTGAAACTCAAGCCCTTGTTACTTGTACTGCATTTCGTAAATGTAATGTCATTCAATCAAACAGGTAGGGCTGCACAATTAATTTTGACACAGCAGTATCAGTGTACACAGTATTAATATTGCAAAGAACAGTCTGAGATGTCATGAGCTTACATTATGCAAACCAATCTAGTTCAGGTTTTGCATTTTCCAGGAGGCAGGAGCATCTAAGAATTTTATTTATACTGTAAAATAAGTGTAAATGTAAGGTATCCATATGTAGGGATTTCCCCCGTAAAACTTGCTAAGTAGAGAAGCCCGCAGGCTGTGTTTTGTAAATAAAATTAATTTTAAAAAAAAGTTAAAACTATGACAAGTATGATGTGTTATAAGCCCTTTAATTATTATTTTTCTTACAAAAAGGCATAATCTTGAGATATTGTTTTACCAAACACAAAGATAAATTAAACAATAATAATTGTTTTTACTTAAATTAAATCCTATTAATCTCAAAACAAGCCACTGCTGGTCACATTTAAAAGTAATATAAAGTAATATAAAGAAAAAAGTGCAAACATGGCTAATGGGTAAAAGCAGGGAACTCAGAGGCTGAAGAGGTATGCTGTCCTGTGTGACCTCTCCTTTTAGCTGCACATGGTACAGGTAGGATCAGTGCAAGAAATCCATCTCAGACACAGAGGTACCATTTGTTTTGATGGAGAGGCAGGCAGTTGGTCAGTTAGTTAGATGAAGCGTATCTAATGCTGAAATGAATTGCAAAATTTGCTGAACCAACACATCGCTATAATGCTATTGATATATTTTAATCGAAATACAAAACATGCTTACTATACTGTGTCTTCTAGAGCTAGCTGCTAAATTTAGGGTCAGCCAACCAATTTGGATTAAATCCGCTGGTTTGATGTTTACCGCCGCGGCTGCTTCAACGACGTGCCAACAACTGTGGTGACTGGTTCTCCTTGGCCTGGGGTTGAACCAGTGGGCTCATCGTCTCCTCCAGCGGTCCTCCAACTTCGGAGGAAGAAATTATCCACTGTTTTTATAACCTTTCTCGGTGACATGTCATGTAGTCTAAAAGTTGTTAGCGCGGCGTACACAGGTAGAGGTTTTGGGTGTTCAGATAATGGAAAATACACCTGACCTCTCACCCTGTTCACGCATCAATCGAACGATGTCGCTTTTGCGCTCTCAACCGTTATACCAGATGTAGTTAAAATCAGACTTACAGGTTAAATCCCCTTTTTCATCTTAACATTTGAATGTTAATTTGTTGCATTAAAAAAACTATTTTAAATAAGTGATGCTTAGTCTAGCGGGGTGCAGAGAAAAGCCTGGCGGTCTGTCAGGCCTATTAAACACTGGCGGGAACCCTGATATGTGAATTTGTATAACAGTGGTTTAGTTACATACAGTGGGGAGAACAAGTATTTGATACACCGCTGATTTTTGTAGTTTTCCCACTTGCAAAGCATGTAGAGGTCTGTAATTTGTATGAAATGTACTCAACTGTGAGGGACAGAATCTAAAACAAAAATGCAGAAAATCACAGTGGATTATTTTTAAATAGTTTATTTTATAATTTATTGCAGAAGATAAGTATTGGATACATCAAACAAATGGAACTTAATATTTGGTACAGAAACCTTTGTTTGCAATTACAGAGATCAGACATTTTCTGTAGTTCTTCACCAAGGGTCCGTTCTAGAAAGCAGGTTATATGACATAATGGGATAAATTTATGGGTACGTTTGTGGAGAACATCAGCTTTCGGTTTCAAAAACAGAGGTATCTTTCAAGGTATGTTCGTAAACATAGCAACTTAATCTCTGAACATAACCTGCTCCGGACCAGGTTATGTTCCAGGTAAGTATGTTCCAGAGAGGGTTCTGAGCATGGCGTGAACTTTTAAATGATGATTTACAATCAATAACAAAAACTATTTCGCAAACATTAGTAACATGTAAGAGTATTTCAAATGAGATTACATTACACATTATATGCAGCTGAATGAAATAATCCAGCATTGTGACACGATGACTACTGCGAAGTGCATTAAAAAGGGTTAGTCCTAACCCTTTAAGTGGCAGCAATGGTAGTTGTTGAGTTGGAATATTATATGTTTTAAACTTCCATTTAACAAAGCCACTGGAAGAAAGACGATGTAGTGCCCCCAGGAACGCCATCAATCATCTGGTCTGTCTTTATTAAGGGACATAGCCAACTCCTCATCTGGGTGAGGTGAGATGGTTATAAAAACGCTTTGTTTTTCTTTTAAAATTGCAGCTGGTACCGCTCATTGCTCTCTATATAGTGTATGTCTATGGCTCGGTCTGCCTCTCCTCCCCTGACACATATGCGCAGCAGCACCTGGAATCCGGATCACTTGTAGCGTAACTCCGGAAAAGCCCAAACTGTCAAGGCAAGCCGAAAACGGAGCTCTAATGTTTAGGAGCGTTTAACAAAAACTGTACAGAAGCATGTATTTTGCATGAGGACAGAATAGCCTCCCAGAGCTGTTGCTTAGATGTGAACTGCCTCCCGCCATCATAGACACTCCTTTTGATGATGCTCCAGAGGTTCTCAATAGGGTTGAGGTCAGGGGAGAACGGGGGCCACACCATAAGTTTGTCCCCTTGTATTCTCATAGCAGCCAGAGATGCAGATGTGTTCTTTGCAGCATGAGACGGTGCATTATCATACACTAAAATGATCTTGCTGCGGAATGCACAGTTCTTCTTTCTGAACCATGGCAGGAAGTGCACTTTGAGAAACTCCACATACTTTATGGATGTCATTTTTACCCCGTAAGCGATCTTAAAGGGGCCGACAATCTCTCTCCCCATGATTCGAGCCCAAAACATTACTCCACCTCCTTCTTGTTCGCGCCGTAGCCTTGTTTGCATGGGGTGGCCATCAACCAGCCATCCACCACTCCCTCCATCTGGACCATCAAGGGTTGCACGGCACTCATCGGTGAACAAAACAGTTTTGAAGTCAGTCTTCATGTATTGTTTGGCCCACTGGAGCCGTTTTTGCTTGTTTGCAGTGGATAGGGGAGGTCGAAAGGATGGGTTACGCACAGCTGCAAACCTCTGCAGGACCCTGCATCTTGTTGTTCGGGGCACGTTGGAGGCACCAGCCGCTTCAAAAACTTGTCTGCTGCTAAGACAAGGCATTTTTGCAGCTGCTCTTTTAACCCGATGTAATTACCTGTTGGAAAGAGTCCTCGGTTTTCCCTTATCATTACGCACATGTGTGTGCTCTGAATCAGCTACATACTTCTTGATTGTGCGATGATCGCGATGAATTGTCTTGGCAATGTTGATTGTTGTCATGCCTTGACCTAAACACTCAACAATTTGTTGCTTCTCGGCGATCGACAGGTCCTTTTTCTTTCCCATTTTGGTTGAAAATGTCGGCTGCTTAATAATGTGGGACAGCCTTCTTAAGTAGTTTTGCCTTTGATTGGACACACCTGCCAAACTAATCAGCACAGGTGTCTGCAATTGCTTTCAGTGATATAAAGAGCCCAGACACACATCACAATCCACAAGTTCAACTGCAATACAAAAGGAATCTTAGCTTATCACTGCTGAACACTTTTTGCATAATAATTTGGAACACAGTTTACCCGGTATAAACGTTATCATAAAGGAACGTTTTAAAATTAGACCAACTGTCTGCCTTATGGACTACAACTGAGAGCTTGTTCTCACAGGAGAGGATCCCGATAACTAAAAGATCTGCCACCTATTGTTTTGCTCGAAATCCTAGGAACCACAAGTAGACCTGCAGTCTGAGAAAGTAGTGCTCTGCTTGAAACATATGGAACTACCAGATCTCTGATACATTTTTAAAGGATCTGCACTTAAATCTTGGTTAATTTAATAAACAATTTAGTTTTGTACATTTTAACTAAACTAAAAACCATAAAATGACCACTGTACCTCACCGTTAAAACAGAAGCCACTTTCCGTTTAGTTGGAACAAAAAGTTACTCCTTACTAGGGAAATTCAGATGTCTGTGATATCATAAAAACTGATTGGGGGGTGGGAATATTTGTTGGAGCTGTGAAGTAGATAGTAAAAAAAAAGAAACAGCATTAGTAGGCTAATAATATCAGATAGAGAACATTATTGTCCTGCTTCACGAATTGAAGGCTTTTTAATCTTTATTGTCTAGTGATTCAGCTGCTCTCTGTTCTCATGCTACCCCCCCACACCCCAAAGAAGCTGTCTGGTTCTTGTGGAAGCTCTTTGGCTGAGCGCAGATGGACCCAGTGACCTGCAGAGGGCGATAGTCCTATTTTCCCTCAGTCAAAGAGCATGAAAGCTGTGATTTAACACAGCAACAAAATAACATGCATGTGAAAATAGTAATAAAAAAAAAAGTAACTGTGCCATCCCAATGAACTACATTGCATATATATATATATATATATATTTTTTTTTTTCAGGGTCCCGTTGTTACTGACAACAGCAACTTCATCCTGGACTGGAAGTTTGAGCATGCCCAGAACTGGAAGGAGGTCAACACTGCGATCAGAATGATTCCTGGTGAGGAGTTTGCTCTTGTTAAACATGACTGGTCACACGCAGTAATGTTTCACACCCAGAATTAAATGTTTGTTAATAATTTTTCATGGTTTCAGAATTGAGGATGTCCTGATCACATTTCTTTGCAGCCAAGTGCGAGTCAGAGTCATTTGATTTTGAGTATCTGCCAGTTCAGAGTCCCAATCCGATACTTCCATAATGCATTACAATAATCAAAAAAACGCAAAACATCCAAGTTGTCCTTTTTAACTTCGTCATGATGTAGATGATGCTCTCCCATGTGAGATTTGCTTAGGTGTTGTGCATGCACGGTTGTATGTTGTATGCTAAAACTCATTGTGCAGTAAAGCTTCGGAGCGACAACGGTCAAACTCTATATGTCTGTATGGTAAACCCAAAAGCGTAGCTGGTAAATTCCGGGGAGAGCTGTGTTTGGAAAGGAGTGATGAGAACAGGGGTGGCATTAACCATATATTTTCTGTTTGTGACCTTTTTGGGTTTTTTAGAACGGTGATGGAAAAATCTTAAGTCTTTCCCCAATTTTTGCAAGTGTGCAGATTTTTTCACGTTACACACAGATTACAGGTAACTAAATCAATTAAAGAAAAGATTCCCATCTGAGCATCATCTCCTATCCAGACACCATGTTCAATTCGTCTCATTAACTGCCAGCTGACTACACATTGAAAGTTGCTAAGGTTGTGGAACGCGAGTGTGTGCGGCTGGTTAGCTGCGCTCCAGACAAACCGATGTAGACCATACAACGCCATATTGTGGCCGAGTTTTCTCTCGCTGAATCAATAGTTTACGGGTCAGGAAATGGTTCGCTTTTAGAGCAACACCTAAACCCCAGGGGAAATTATGTTTGAGGCAAAAATACAGGCAAAATAAATCTCATTATAACCTCTGCAGCAATCCTACAATTTGATTATGCACAAATGGGTGAGCATTTCAGTTCCATGCAAAGCAGGAGAAATGTGAGACTGTGCGTGTAGGCCACAGCAGGTATTCTTGTGTCAAGTGCAGTTTAACTTCATTTTTTATATGTAGTTCTCTGTTCAGCTTATTTGGATTGAATATTGTTTAAAATTAATAAAAAATAAATACTGTTGAGTATTTATTAAAATTAGAGATGTCCCGATGAGCATTTTGGGCCTCCGATCCAATCTTTTAACCTCAAATCCGATCTGATTTCAACTCCTAATCCAAAATAAAAAAATTCCACGTTATTGAAATGTATAAAACTGAAATAATTTCATCAATAAACATTATCATTATTGTAGTAAAGCCCTTGAAGTCAAAGTCTTAGAAAATTAAAGATCAACTTTAGTTTAATATTGCATTCAAAAGTAAAAAGCAACACTTACTTGGTATTCTATTACAGAAAAAAAGAAAAGTATTTCCGGTTGGCTATACACTGGTGTGCACAATGCTGCTCTCCACTCTCATTAGAGCACATTCACTCTATATTTTTGAGTAAATGCCTGTGTTAGGAAGCCCACATTGCAGTATTATTATTAGGGATGGGCATCGTTTAGGTTTTATCCAATACCGGTGCCAAACCGGTACTTTTGAAATGGTGCCGGTGCCTAAACGGTGCATGAAACCGCGCTTAAAGTAGAACTGGCTTGAAATTCCCCGCAACATTTGGGCCCTTTTTAGGCACTCTCTAAGTACTTTAATACAATATCAAAGTATCGCTTGCCGTAATTCAGCCTTGTTGTAGAATTCCAGGCGTGACAAGGTGGCCCTTCTGTGAGCATTAGCAGAGAACGACCGGGTTTCGGAGGGCGGGGCCTAGGCTGTGAGTCTCTAACGATATGTCGAATGTTAAACTATAATATATAACCTTTTTTTCCCTAAATGAAAGAATACTAGCATCAGTGCTACATAGACAAACTGGGGTATTAGCTGTGAAGCTAATTCTGAATGTTAGCTTTGAAACTAATTGTAAAGCGACCAAGTCAAACAACGCCACAATGTCTACTAATAGCTGAAGGACATTATTGAGGAAATATGCTTACTTATACAGGGATATTTGCTGGTTTATAGAGAGTTGGTATTAATCCTGGTAGAAGTTTAAGACGATCTGCGAATCCACTGCCGTATTATATTTTACTGTGTTCAAGTTGGAAATAAGTACTTGCAGTGGCTCAGAAGTGGGAAGGACAAAAACATTTATGTAGATGCAGTTGCTCTCTTTTAGAATTAAATATAGGAGAAATCAATTACGTTTTTGTTTTGAACTCCAGTCAAATTCACACTGTATGTGTGGTCTCAAATGAAAAATAATAGAGGTAGAACTAAGCAAAATATATGAATAAACTTAACATTTGTATATCAGCAATCTGTGTTAAACATCACATAAATCAAATGTAATATAGACTTAATAATTAAATCTCACAATTTTACCATTTTCCAAAGGAAAGCACTCAGCGGATTCTTCAGTTCATCACAACAGGAAATAAACTCGTTTAATGTGCACCGGGACTTCCGCTAATAGTTAGGACAATTTTAAGTCAGAAAACATCACTTTAACTGAATAATTTCGTATTTTTAACGCAGTCGTACCTCACTATAGGCGCTTTTACACTTGGGTCAGCTCGGTCTGGTATGGGTTGGTTCTGCCCCGTTACAGAGCGTTTTATACTACGCCGGGCGGTGCAGAGTTGACCCTTTTTTCGGACTACCTCCTGAGTGAGTCTGAAGCGGGCCTAAGCGACCCAACACGCCCACCTATGGACTAATGGGTCCTTTACAGTGATGTCACTGTCACTCCTACCGGTGTAGCGGTGGCAACTGATTGGCCAGGTGTATCAATATCACAGTGTTGATCTCTGCCGTCACTTTCTTTCTACTCCCTGGCGGTTACAGATGATTTCGACTTTTCTCGCCACTTTCTCAGCTGAACCCACCCCCCACGTCTACACCCACAGCCTCGGTCTGACGACAGCTAATTGAACGCAATCGGACCAGTGCGGAGTTGAGCAGAGCCGGGCCGGCCGAGGCGATCCAAATGTGAAATCGCTACATGAAATGTACTGAAGCTATACAGTGAACCATCATAAATCAACAAAAATACGGCGTATTTAAACTCTGCACTGCACTCAGCGAGCTGACATCCGACGCCGCCGGATAATTCCCACAGACAACTTATTAACTAATATCACCACAAAGCCAATACGCCAATAATAACATACTCGCATGTCATTTAGGATCACAGATACATGCTGCTGCACAGCAATCCACAGTTTGGCTGCTTAGGAAAGAGAACTGATGTGGTGCGGGCTGAATTATATACATGGCGGTATTATGTGCATTCCGTAATGGCATTTAAAAAGAAAAAGAGTTGATTCTAGGAATTAATCGGCCCGTGTTGGTGCGTTAATTTCGACAGCCGTGAATTTTGGCCGTTTTTTTGCAAACAGATGGGCATGTTTACCTTTTCTGGTGATATAGGGAATCCTTCTTGGCTGATGGCATGCACAGAATCCACAGTGTTTGACATCTCCGGGGGGGAAAAAAGAACTGAAATAATAGGGCTGGACGATATAGAAAAAAAGCATATCGATCGATATAGATAATTATCGATAAAAAAATCACATAATGTAAAAAATATATTTTAAGTGCCTCCCCAGTCATTTTTTTATTCTTTAATTAACTAATTTTAACTAAGAATTACATTAATACATTTTTCAAACACTTCTTTTTATCATAAGTTTGTAAGACACAGAAACAAACCAAGAGACCTGAGTAACATCAGTAAATACAAAGAAAAGTAATTTTATTAACCATTATATATATATTTTTGATTATGTTAGTAATTTAAATTAAAGGCTTATTTTGATGCTTTTTAATCTTTTAAACATTTTATGACATTTCATAATATTAATGGCTGAAACCCTTGGTTTAGTTTGTCAAAGCTTATTAAAATTCACTTCGGCTCTTCAGCTGTAGGCTAAAGCTAACTAGCTACTCACCAGTGTTGATGGGCTCCAACACTGCAGCTCAGCCACAGAGCTGAAGCCAGCAGGTCTATCCAACCCTGTTGTGTTTTTTAAAGCGTTTTTTCGCTTCTGAGGACCGGTAGCATAACCGAGGGGAGATTTTAACAGCCACAGATGTTAGCAACGCGACGCGAGCTTGGTACGTTTCCTGTGTCTCTCTGTAAGAGATTCGAAGCAAGCTGGGAGTCCTGCTTAAAACAGCTGATCGTAGTTTTATATTTCGTTCATTATTGCTATGTTTTGTGTTTTAGCGCGTGCAGGATCGTTTCAAAACGGGACGTAAATTTACCATAGCCACTGAAACATTTATCCAGAACAGTGTCCTCCGCTGCTGCCTTGTTGTCACGTCTGAGCGCGGTGTGGTTACGGTGATGGTTCGTTTAGGGACTATTAAAAATGTATGTTTCAGCTCAAATTATTTCATCCTTTTTGTGGTTTGAAAGGAGAGAGGGTGGCTGACAGAGCTGTGTGGGTCATTGTTAATGATTCGTTTGGAGTAAGTAATGATTGTTGTATTAAGCTGCCTAATAGGCTATAATGAAAAAATGAGGGGAAACTTTTTATCTACCCCTTTTTTTTTTTTCTATCGCACCGCACGTCTGGCGATCAATATATATTGCTATCGGATTATCGTCCAGCCCTATGAAATAAAACGGTAAATGGCCTGCATTTGTATAGCGCTTTACTCAGTCCCTACAGACCCCAAAGCGCTTTACACTACATTCAGTCATCCACCCGTTCACGCACACATTCACACACTGATGATGGCAAGCTACGTTGTAGCTACAGCTGCCCTGGGGCGCACTGACAGAGGCGAGGCTGCCGGACAATGGCGCCACCGGGCCCTCTGACCACCACCAGTAGGCAACGGGTGAAGTGTCTTGCCCAAGGACACAACGACTGAGACCGTCAGAGCCGGGGCTTGAACCGGCAACCTTCCGATTACAAGGCAAACACCCAACTCCTGAGCCACAGTTGCCCCAAATAAGGCCCCAAAATGTGCGCTGCTTTTCGGTCTGGTTACTATCGTTTGTCAGAATCTGTGCCATAATGGCAGCGGATATCGGTACCCATCCCTAATTATTATTGGTGTTTTACCTATAAGCTGAAATATCGTATGCTCCTGAACTCCGTATATACATATCCAGCGCTATTTGAACGCAGCACAGGTGCTGTTCAGCTGCCTTTTTTCCTCCTCCTTGCTGTGGGTTCGAGAGGAATCTGTCTAGTGCGACTTCTGGATGGGAAGGCAGGTATACTGCGACCTCAGGTGCTCCTGGAGTCTGACAAATCCCACGTTTGCAACCACAAACAGCAGCTGATCATCCTGTGTGATCAGTCTGAGGGTCGTGGCTCTGATCTTCCTGACCTTTCTGCTGTCCTTAAGGAATTTCTTTGTTTGTCTTTTTAACATCTCTTTTTTTTTGTTTCTGCTGGCTCTGCGTCCTTGTCAGAGTGGTATATCAGATTCATAGTACTGAATACAGTTAGGGGCGGGCAATATGGCAAAAATAGAATATCACAATTTTTCTATTATATTATCACAATCTTGATTTTATCACGATTTTTTTAAATGATCACCAACAAAACTCAAATTACACATTAAAGAAGAGTAACATTAAATAAATTAATTAATTCAAATTAGGGATAACCAACAAAGGGCTAAAATACTTATATGGCTATCTCACACTAGATAAAAATGCACAGAAAGTTCTGAATGAAACTATATATATATATATATATATATATATTAATTTTTCAAATAACCTCAATGAAAAATACATCGAAATCATAAAGGTATTTAAATGTATTATATAAAATTTTTATCATGACTAGTCTAATAAAACAGAAAGCAATCATGAACTTAGTTTTGTTTTAAAAATGATATTAAGCAAACAGAATAAAATAAAATCTTTTAAAATAAAAGACTAATATGCAGCTGCAAATATAGTGCAAGATGTATTGTGCTATCTATAATACGTCAATTAATAATCCTCATACAACGGGGTAAATGCAGCTTTAACTAGTAAAAATGTTTTTTGCAGAATGCTGATATTATAAACAGGCACACATAAAGCTGCCTAATACAAACGTAAGTGATAACAATGTAGTGTAAAAATACAGCAGTATACAAAGTGCTACTGCTACATAAAATAATGAAGGTAGACTGTTCTGCAGTCTAATTATTCTTCCATCCATCCAAACATATTCGTAATATTCCCTGCAACTCTGTGCATTCAGTGTACATGCGTGGAATGGCGGTGTTTGGGGGGAAAAGGCAGCTGGTAGAACAGATTGTTTGCTGTTTGTGTCATAGGGGTTACGTTTCATGATTATTCTTTCTAGCGTTTGCTGAACTAAGAAGAAGCAGTAGCTGCTGCTGCAGTCGGCGTTATAACTTTAGCTGCCAGATGGCTCATTGTATTGTTTGCTATGTTTTCTCTTCAGGTGATTTAACAAGTTTGTGTTGCGATCACTTGCATTGACGCTCTCTGTGCAAACTTTGAAAAATCACGTTTATTTGCTCTTTGTTGTCTGGTAAAAAACAAAATCAGTTCCATACACTGGATGAGGACTTTTCTCTTCGGATCGAAATCCTCATTTACGCTCTGAGGAGACAATGCCATGCTTGTTTACAGGTTGCACAGACGCAAAGAGGGAGGGATGGGGGGGCGGGGGGAAATTCGCTTTGAGCAGGGAGAGGGCGGAGGCTTTTCTTCGCTCACAGCAGCAGAAATACAGCAGCTGAACTGTGAATCAGGATAAAACGATCTTTCAAAAATGACAGATCGTCAGAAGTGTAGATCGCTTCACGGTCTTAAATCGCACGCCCCTAAATACAGCTCTGTCTTTTCCACCATGTGAAATGCTCGATTTGCAAACACAACTGGCTGAACAGTGGAGGCAGTGCAGCAGTTTAAAATCTGTCCAAACTA
The DNA here is from genome assembly GCA_028564705.1 of Apricaphanius iberus. Lineage (NCBI taxonomy): Eukaryota > Metazoa > Chordata > Actinopteri > Cyprinodontiformes > Aphaniidae > Apricaphanius > Apricaphanius iberus. The sequence goes on from JAPXFQ010002510.1 coordinate 1,502,034, forward strand.
CAGACTTTTTCACTCTACTGAGTCGACACGTTTGACCTGCATTAGCCTACTAGCTAACAGCTCACTGAGTTGTCTGAATTGCCCGACTGCCATTGAATTGGGTGACATTACGATGTTGCCATCCATGCAACAGGGAATATTGATGTTGTGGAACTTGTACTTAAAACCAAGCCATTGTCATTCTGTTTGACAACCTCCATCTCAGGATGAATTTAAAAGCGTCATGCTTGTTGTTTCATAAGGTTCTATCCGATCATTTCTGCCTGATTCCGATTGATGCATATCTAACAAGAAGAAGTTTGTTTTGTGTGTAGGTGTAGTGGAGACAGGACTCTTTGTCAACATGGCTGAACTGGCATACTTTGGGATGGAAGATGGAAGTGTGAAGGTCCGGAAAGCTCCAATCAACTGAGCTGGCTACAATCCCCGCCCTCATCCCTCCTCTAACCGAAGACGGTTCACCCACAAGTGCCATGATCACAACCCAACCACCGTCTCAGAAAAGTTCACTTGCCTTGCCATTAGTTCCAAACTAAGAACTGATTTACTTTTCACATTTACAGGTGGTGTTTCCCATTTATGATGAAGTGCCTGTTGAGGAAAAGCAAGTCACACGAATAAATTTACGGTTGATGAGTTTGAACCAGGCTTTAAAGCCGACTAGTAAACACTGCAGTTCAGCTGAATAAAGCAAATGTGTGCCTTACAATTGTGCTATTACATATGTGATATTATTTGTATATGCTTGATGGCTAAAATGACCCCAGGAAGAGTAGCTCAGGCAGCATGCTGCAGAGGCTAATAGGGGATTAAAACAAATAAATACAAAGGCTCAAATGTATTAGGTGATGAAGCTACATACAGTTAATCTTAACGGAAACTCCTACAGGCCAGAACGAGCAAAGGTCATCTAAAATGTGTAACACTGTATGGCATTCAGTATATTGTGGCTCATTTTCCATTTCCTTGTCAGAATAATGTTTTTCATGTAAGATCAGAACATGCTAGTTACTACTAAATGTCTGTGACTACTGTTGCTTGTTCCAGTAGTCAGCCAGGTAGAAGTATGCAACTTCACTGTTTGCCACAAGAAAAACCATCTGGTCTGGTAACCGAAGTACACACCTTGTTTTGGGCCAGTCATGTTCCTGTGTTACATTTTCTCCCGACATAAGGTCTCTGGTAGCAGGAAGTCTTGTGCCATAAGCTAAATTTAAAATAAAAACCAGTGATGACTGTGGCTGATATTAAAAATCACCTTGCAACATAAATCTTGTGGGAAGTCTCAGAAACGTTATTATTGAGTTTTGATATCACTTGATTTTTATTTAAAATCAATCAGGTTATCTCTCCAAATCTCTTTGGTCCTGATTATAGGCTGCATTCAGTTCTCCCTGTTTTTTTTTATTCAAGAAACACGTTATAATTTTCTACATGCCAGGTTACTGTTATGGGTGCAGTCTTTATCACTTTAACTGGTGACACAAAATGCCTGATGCTGTTATTAGATTTTTTTCATGTTGTACGTGTGTCTTACATCACATCCGGTCTTCTGTGATACCAATAAGCAGTTTTTTACTTAAGCCAAAAACGTGGCTGTTTGATTTTAAGCTGTGAACGTTTTCTCTCAGGCTCTGTGACATGTTGATAAAGGTTCTGAAGTGAAAACAGTTTTTTTCTGAAAACAATGGGTGACACTGGATAAAGTTTTGAACCAACAGTTTTTTTTGTTTAACCAGTTGACTGTGAATGTTTTGTTTTTTCTAGTTTTCTCTAAAGGTACTATTATCCTTTTAACCCATACAGGACCAAAGTATAACCCATGCTTGTTAAATGTCTAACTTTGAGGAGGATGCATATTACAGAACTTCAATACTTATTAAAGAAAATAAAAGCTGAGGAAAAAATTTTTTGTGATCCAAATGTTTTTTTTTTTCTTTTAATCGAGAGTTAAGAGCTAAGATGAAAAATGTTACAAAGCAGTTTCAGCATATTGTATAATTGACTTTTATTCCTTGTATTTTCATCTTAAAAATAGCTAAAATACATGGAAGCAAAATCGTAGCTACTTACTATTCCATCTAATATAAACCACGATGAAGCATGAACTTTTTTTTAGTGAGGGAAAGTTTTTATAGTTACATTAAATATAAACTTTGCTCTGGTTAAATTATGATTACAACAAAATAGAAAAACAGACCAATGCGTGCTCTTTAGACGACCAACAATATCTACATTGACGTGACAGAAAATTTAAGAGCAGATTTGATTAAATGTCCTTCTGTGAGCAGAAGGAGGCGCTAGAAACACACCAACCTCTGTATTTTAGCGCTGGACATCTAGTTATATATGTAGGTGACTCAAAGAAGTCGCTCAAAGAATTAAAGATATTCCTAATTAAATAAGCAATGAAGCGACAGAAACACGCAGCAATGCGGATATTATGTCACTGTGCTTTTTGTTAAGTGACAACTCGTGACCAGGAACAGGAACTTTACCGCTTCTAATCTTCAGCCACGTTGATGATTTCATGTTGACTCGTCTTGACAACCGCGCTGAGTGACATCTAAATGAGCAAATCCACCACACCCAATCCGTCTGAATCAACCAATGACTTCGTCGCTTTTCGGCACGCCGTGTATTATTTGACAGAGCACCACAATTTGACCAACCAGCGACCGTAAACAGGAACTGCCATCGGGGACTTTTTTGCGTCAGCTCCGACAGGACGACTGCGTCTACGAGATACGCAGCGAATCAGCCAATAGCGGCCACTGTTTGGGGAGGCTGGTACCCTCTGAGCCCGCCTCCTTGATTGGCGAATACCTGATCCAATCAGATTCTGCTTAGTGTGCGCGGATGCGTGATTGGCAATAAACTGCACAATAAGAAAATGATACCTTACATGTGAAGGCAAGAATTAATTGTAGCGTCCAATCCTAGTGTAGAAACAAGGCGGGATTTAGGGTAACTATGGCAAATCTCAGACTAGTATAAAGGGAATAACATGGTGTCCCAGAGGCTGTTTATGTTTACTTAAAGAACACCTTCAAGTAGGGCGTATTTCCAGAGACAGCGATGCTTTTTTAATATAGTTTGTTTTTTACACTTTCTTTATTTTCATGTTCAGATTTACTTGCTTAGTGGCATGTAAATCAGCTACTTTACTAATGTGCCAGTCTTACAAATGGAAAGGGGGCTTCACTTTGGAAGCGTGAGCATTACCCTGGTGCTCCTGCTGCTGCTGCTGAAAGCACTCATAGGTTTCGGAACTTCGCAAGCTCAGGGCTCCACCAGCGGACTGGAGCCGCTGTCCGAAAACCGGGGTTCGGCGGCGACCTCGGGAGAACATGGTGCCACCGCGGCCGTGGAGGAGCGCGGCTTGGAGAACGCGGGCAGCCAGGTCACGGGAGCTGACGTTACCGTGGAGGACGATGAGAATGGGTCGGCAGGGGAGGCCCATGAATCCCGGGGAGAAAGTGACGGAAATGTTCAGCCTACAAGGTAATTACAGGAGAAATATATACACAGTGACACAGCTGGTAGAGTGACACCTATTATCGGACACTGTCATTTACCACCTGGAAACGTCCGATTTCCAATATGACACGTAAGCCTGCTCATATTTGGAGACAAAATAAAGCTAAGACGGATATGTAAAAAGCTAAAAGAGTCTTTTGTTGCTTTTGACACAGTTTTAGGGTGAATTTTAGCCTTCTTGTATATGTAAGTTATTGTTTTAGCATCTGGTCACGTTTGTTTGACTCAAACTAATTTCACAGTATATTCACATCTCACTTTGAAAATATTTTGTGGACTAAAAACAGAAAAAACTAAAAACTGAGAAATGTCAGAGATGAGAACTGAGGGAACGCGATGCTGTGAAAAGTGTGTCCGATAGTGAAGTTAGGGAGTTTTCAGATAAAATTATTAAAATATACCTGCACATTTTGGTTTGGCTATTATTTGTTCCTTTTATATACACGCAAATAACAGAAGTTCTGTTTTTAAGTTTGGCATGTCGGGGCAGCACAAGCTTCATGCTTTCCACTTGAAACTTGCAACGGAAAGTTCCGACTGCAGGCCAGCCTCTCGAAAGTTGCAACAGTGAACTGGAGAGTGTGTATGGAATGCCAATAGTGCCACACGGTAGCATGTCCATAAACCATATTTTTATCCCACATTTGTCGAAGCAAAATTGTAATTTGGAGTTAATATATGTGGTAAACATCCCAAAGTAATAGATAATGGTCTGAATATGTTTTTGTGTAAACAAATGTAATCTGCACTTGAGGAATTAAATACAAAGAAAAAATATAAACATTTTAAAGTATTTAAAATTCATATACAATACTATAAAATATCCTACCATAAAATAATTTAAGTGACCACTCTGGTCAGTCGATCTGGCTGGTTAACATGCAAAGCAAGTTAAATTGAGAGCAATTACATTGACCATAGGATTGTTAGTCCTGCTGTCTGAGATTACCATGTATGGTTAATAGATTAAAAACCAACTGATTTGTTACATGATTTAACACTTAAATAAATAAACAGTTAAATAATCTTGCCTTTTGTAAATAAAGTAAGTAGTTTTATTTTGTTCTTCTATATTTCATTAACTTTTGGCCTACAAAAACATCCACCAACTGCATCTAACTGATCAGAGCATCACAAAATATATCAACTTTTTGTTTGCTATTTTAATTACAATAACTGTAGGCAATAATGTAGCTAATGGTTTAATCATTTTAAAAAATGTTTTGATTTTGGAACTCCGCAGGGTCCTGACATGACATGTGATTCGATTTTTTTTGAGGTGTGTTGAATATTGTTTTCATAAAGTATGTCTTCTGTTGTCCTCCCTGTCCATGTAATAAAAAAACAACTCAAGCAGGGACAGTTTTGAGGTTTCAATTACAGATTAAAAAAAACATTGCTCAGGTTTAGAGAAATGTCACATTATTAATAGTCTAATACTTCCATCTGTTTTGTTCCTGTATCCCTTACCTCCGTCACTGTTATTCGTCGGGTTCTGTTGCTTTTTAAAGACCATGTACTCTTTCCAGTTCAGAGGAAACCTTCCTCCTCACTTGACAACAGAGGTAACATCCACTCACGTTGCACAGCGTATAGCCTCCTGTCAGCTGCTTAGGTAAATCAGAGTCCGTTTATGTTATTAGCAGCAGTTCATTTGGAGTTTTGGAGGAGGTAATGACTGTGCTGTTATAGAGCTGCAGATTTGAAGAATGGCCATGGATGAAGAAGGATAAAAATAAAGCTGTTTGCAGCAGAGTGACAAGACTTTAATCTGTCAGGATATAAACTTCTTCCATTGTTAGGTGTTGTAATTGTGCTGTTCTTACTGTGTCACCTTTGAGAATCCCCATAAAGACGTTACTCTATAGTCGACGGTTTTACTCAGACCACAGCAGGCTGAAGTGAGCTGCAGCTCTGGGTCCAGTAGGTGCAGCATTGATTCAGTCTTCCTTGGTAAACATGAGGTTCAACGCCCACTTTAGGTGTTTGGTGCAGTGTGTTCTTATTATGATGTTCATTCATTTATTTATTTCCCACGGGAAATTGCTGCTATGTTAGGCAGAAAATTTGGCCTCATGGATCCTAATTATTCCAGTGGACTTTTTTTTTTTGAGCTGGAAGTGTAAAATTATTCTCTGTGTAATATTCCAAACTTTCTCTTAATCTTTCATTCAGGAGGCTGAGTGAAGTTATCAAAGCCAAAACCTTGTCCTAGTGTTGCTGGAGCCTTTTGAAGATTTCCGGCCCACTTTCTGACCTTCATGTTCCAATTCATTGCAGATGGATTCACTTTGGTGGTTAAAAACGCAGCATGAGCATCGGTATATATGTGTGTGTGTGTCAATACGACACACACACACAGAGTGTAAAGCTCTAGTGTAAAGCTCTTTGAGGGGTGGGTATGAATAAAAAAGTGCTTTTATCAAAGTCCGTCCATTTAACCGTCCCCCTTATCTTATTAAAGCTTCATGATGACACCCGACTAGACTTGGGCTGATAAGGAGCTGTCATTGTGTGATGAAAATGAGTAAAATTACTAGTTGGCCAGTAGAACAAAAGTTTTAAGTAAGTGTATAACATGATTACAGAACAAACTGTTTTTATTTTAAAATGATAGGCAGCACTTGTTCCTAGTTTTTTATGAAATATTTAGTAGGGGTCCTGGTATTTGAGTAATAAATATTCGAGAACCCCTCTGTCTATTGTAATAGGCAAGCCATTTTATTTGTGTAGCACACCTTCAACAAAAGGATAGTTCAAGATCCTTTACATGATTTGGGGATAAAGAAACAAACAAAAATATATAAATGAGCAATTGAATTCACAGAATACAACATTAGAAAAATAAACAAAAAACACCAAAACAGCAATCAAGAGTAAAAATAAAGTATGTAACACACACAAAACATATGGTAAAAACAGTTCCAAACACCAAAATGATACATTAAAACGCTCAGTCGAAACCGTCTTGGTGCTACCGCAGAAGCTACATCCACGGTCGTCCTGATTTCCCCTCTTAGAGGTACAACCAGTCAGCTCCAAGGATAATAAATAGGGTTGCTGGATTGGCTGCCTTTAAAATGACAACCAATAGCACGTCACTTAGCGTTACAGCTACGTGTTTCAGGGCCCCAAATTGCAAAAAAAAGAAGGAATTTTGCACAATTAATTTCGTGTTAGGTTCCAATGAAAAATCCACAGATAGACCAGGGTCAACTGTACTGCAATGGTTATTACAGATGTAGTAATAATCATAGTAAATTTTATATATTGATAAAAGGCAATAGTCATTTTGATGTCTACTGTAAAAATATAAAGAGTCACACGTAAAATCTGCTTGTACCTTTTTGTTCTGCTTTTCAAAAAGTAACACAGTATATCAAGCTAATACAGGCTGGTTATAAAATCTGCTCAGTTTCACTGCCTGGCATTTAGTTTAACAGACTTTTAAAACTAACAGTGGAAGATAATTTTTTTAGCAGTTCTGAAGCTTTTAAAAAGCCTGTTAAAAATTGATACCAGGAACAAATTGGACAATACATCTAGGTCCTTCTGTCTCCATAGGAGCCAGCAGTGCTCTGCTGTTAGTCCTAAGAAGCTGCTGTCTGGAGGAATGGGGGTGGGGGGTTAGCTCAGTGTGTTGCACATACAAAGCAGAATTTAAAATTTACTAAAGACAATGCGTGGCTGTAAAAAGTTCTGCCTGAGCTACAGATGAGTGTTCCGATAACCCGTGTGGTTAGCTTGGAAAGAAGCTGGCCGTTCCCCCGTCTGTCATCCCAGCAGCTGTAGGATAACTCCTGGTGGTGGTCACACCCTGCTCACTTTCTCCACCTTCATCTCTTCCTATAACACCTCCTCCTCCTTTCTTTTTGTCCCCGACTATGTGACTTTCACCATTGTTGATGTATTCTTTCTCTTTTTCTGAATGTTAGCTGCTAAGTTTTATCAATGTCTCCTGTTTCAACTTTACCAGAAATGCTTTGATAAAGTTTAGGAGCTGAGCTGTTTTCCAAAAGCAAAGCAGCAGGAAACTGTAAAATACATTGTTTTTTGTTAAAAGATTTTAAAACTTTGGAATTAAATAAGGAGTATGGAGAGGGAGGGGGTTGGCACATGGAAAGACCGTTCGCACCTCCTCCATCTGCATGTCTCTGTTGGTTTCTGTCTTCCCTTGAAATTATTCTCTTTGTCTCTCTCTTTGAGTTTAGTCCCGCTCACATCTTCCCGTTTGCTTCTTCCCCGACGCTCTCATACATACACATTGCTTTTTAATGTCACCCCTCGGGTATATAGTCTGCTGCGTACAGCAGGCAGTAGGTTTCCACCTGTCTGGAAACGGGAGCGTACGGTCTCTGCTGGCTTCCCTGTTTGGCACAGGAATTAGAATGTTGGTTTTCAGAAGCTCATCCTGTTGTAGGCCGATTACAACTTTAAGTTGGTTAAATGCTGCTGTGGCTCAAATCTACATAGATTTTAACAAATATTTGTCGTCAGGCTTTCTGCAACAATAAATTCCAGATTAAAATGTTCCTATATCTCTATCAAAACTATTTGGACATTTCAGTTCAAAGATGTATTGCTGTGAATTTGTAATTGGGTTTTTGGGGTATTTGGGGTTTAATATTACTGTGATCTAATAATTAAATAATTAAACACGTTATAACACTGGGGTTTTCAGTCTGAAGTTAAAAAGCTATTAACTTTTTTATAAAAAATATCTTGGCAAAAGAAACGAGATCTTAAACTTGTTTTTGTCATAGGTTTAATCATAAAGTTTTTAAACAAATTCATTTGCCATAAATTAGTTTTTCGGATGTTGTGAGAAGATCAAGCTGGTTATCTTATAGCTTCTTTATTTTCCTATTATCTCTAGATAAAGAGACTCTTAGCCAGTCTTAGTGCAGTAACTGATTGATTAGATTATTATCTCAACTGATGATCACGTAGTGATGTTACATTATCATTTTACTTCGACAAAAAATGCTATTGGGGAGAATTCCGCAATTACATTTTCACTGCCTCATTTGGTGGACGGCGAGATTTTTGTATAAATCACAATACATAGTCTTACTCTTAGACATACACTTACATCATAAACATATAACACTATTGTGATAAATATCGTTATCAGCACATTCTCGTTTCAGCTAGACTTTATTGACTCCGTAGGGTAATTTGTTTCGCAGTCAGATGTTCACATAGGAACATTCATAATATTCATTCATTCATTCATAATATACTTCTAGCAATAAATAAAAGGGGGGGAAAAAAAGAGTCAAATAAAAGGTCCTCACAAACTTGAATTTAGAAGTCAATAACCTTGGCTTTCTTTAAACATCTGGTAATGAGGAGATTAACCAGAGGGATGGCAGCGATTTTACTGCATTCTTAAACAATGTTCCTCAAGCTGTTCTTGTTTCTTAATGAAAGTGACCCATACCAACAGATAAAAGATGAGTTAGGATCCGACTCAATAAAACAAGATGAAAACACTTTAATAAAAACAGGACTAACATTAAAAAGACAAAGTTTCTGATAAAAGTGCATGTGCTAGTGAGCTTTTTTTTTTTCTAACCAAAGACTCTACCTGGGGTCCAAAATTCAGCCACGACACATACCTAGTCAAAATACTCAAAATGTTGAGAAAATAAAATCTCAGTCTTGCTTTTGAGGTGATTGTCATATATCACGTAATTCAGAGACCTCCAGTAGTTTTGTTGTGGTAACAGTTTTATTATCTCATTATCTCAAGTTAACAGTTATGTTATGTTATCTCCCAGGCATAACAATAGTTTATGTAATAATTAAGGGTGTTTTTACAACCAAGTCGGGTTACAAACAAACTCCAGTGTCATTCTCTCTAGGTTAAATACGAGATTATGCAAGAATTATAGAAAGTTTAAAATAGTTTTTTTTGTAATGAGAATTTCAGTATCCCTCAGTGAATGTAACTTTTTGTTTTGATAAAAGGTTAAACTCGGGTTATAATGTGAAAATGGTTTTAATATTTAATATTTATTTTCAATATTTTTTGTTGCGATTACACTTGGATCAACCCAAACCAGCCCACCAGAGTCTGTGATTGTGAGCTCACTGCATATCTATAATTTGAAAGGGACTCCTGTCTAATCTGGAGATAATTAAATCCCAAATTGATTTTGTTATATTATTAGTCAATAACTAGAACCAATTAATTAAACAGCACAACTAAGCACAAAAAAACTTCAATTTTATTTATTATAAAGCTGTATTTATAGACATTGTTTTTTTTGTTTTGTTTTTTTCTCTGAAGTTTATATCCAGTCACAATCAGAGTATAAACATATATGGGGGCAGAAAATAAGGCGTTATCTGGACCAAAACTCCTTAATTTCACCAAGGTTTTGTTATTAATCACTAGCACTATTCCTCCTTGGAGTTTGGAGTTTCCTCCAGGGTATTTACAGGAGTTTATTCCAACTTCCAACAAACTGCTATTTCAGTGATGTTACTGCAGTGCCTTGTACTCTGAGTAGGACTTTTACTCTGTGCTGTATGATGGTCTTAGTCCACTTTGTAATTCAGTTTGTGCCATTTGGAACCATGCAAGCGCGAACCATGTTGATGTTTGTAGTAGCAACTTCTGTCATTGTCTGCCAAAGAACGCAGACTGAAAGTCCTGTCAGACTACAACTGTCATGGTGGACGGCGTTGACATAATTGAGATTGCAATTGGGTGTAATGCTGCATTCACACCAAGCCCATGCGTCAGCGTCAGCTGCGGTAAGACTACATGTAAAGTCTCTGGTAGAGTACGTCAGAGGTCCGTCAAAGTCTCTGTGTTGTGTACGTTGGCTCCGTCGACTTCACTTGTGTTACATACGGCAACGCAGAAGTTCAGCGAGTTTAACTTTTGACGGACCCAACGCAGTTAACGCAGTGCGGCAACCAATCAGAGCGTCTCACTGTAGTTATGTCACCTGAGAAGGAACAGAGAACCTGTAGTTGGTGTCCTGGTAGGAGATTTGAGCTCCGATGCGGCCCAGGAGGTCGTAAAATTAGGCGCGGGACAGACAGAAGTAGCGCTGAATGCAAACCTCATCCATACGCAGCTCCTGCAGCAAATTGTTAAACTCCCCAAACTCAGAGCACATCTGAAGAATGAGCGCTGATGCTACCGATGTCGACCTTGTCTAGCTTTATGTAGCAAATGAAGCCAAGCCACTTTCTAGTTACAATCCACCATAGTTCAGAACGTACGGCAAAAGAGGAAGCCCCGCCCACGCGTTGATTTTTCCTCAGAAGCAGGCTATGGAAGCCAAAAAGTACATACGTCAAACTTTATCCGTTGAATGCGTTGCCTGACGCAGACCAACTGGGCGGTGTGAATGCACCATAAGTTAAAATCGGTTGGAAAAACAAAACTCCTTTAAATATACCAGAAGACAACAAAGAAGCACTTCCGAGACACAAATTCTGTTATATTTATCTATGTTTATATATCATAATGTATTATATATGTTATCTGGAATAGTGCTAAACCTTGGTGAAATGAGGTGGTTTTGTGGTAGAAAATGCCTTCATTAAAGGCGGCACTATCCATGCTCCCACAATTCTCATTATATGGATATACGCTGATCAATCCAAACTTGTCTGGGTGAGGAGGTTAATGTAATACATGCTATAAATAAGATCCAGGCTGAAAAAAAACAAACTTCCCCTTTAAGCAGACTAGAAAAAACCCCGCTAAAAACAAACATCATACTTCTCACCTTGGACTTCAGCGATGCAAAACCGTAAAAGTAACCTAAAACAGAGGAACCAGAGCTGTTGTAGCAATAGCTTCTAACAATAACAATAGCCTCTCTTCTAAAATTCAGTTTCAGTGTCCTATTGGGTTTAAGCTTGCCGCATCTCTTTCTCCCCATCCGATTTTATGATTGCTGATAAGAACCACAGCTTTAACCATACAAACAAGATTTTGCTACAGTTCTCTTCAAACACATCCTTGCGTTGAGGTGCTGACATCTTTTTCTCAAGTTTGATATTTGCAGTTACTCCCCCCTCCATCCAACATTGTATCCTATAATCTATAAATATTCTAGATGTCTGCTTTGATCCGGCCTTCAGATGCTGACGAGCGGAGCTCCAGTGTCGTCTGTCAGCTGTCACCCCACCTTTCTCTGCCATCTTTGCGTCGGAGATTCCGCTCCTGAGGCTTGCTGTTCCACCTGTCAGCGTGCGCACGTATGTGTTTTTGAACCCATCAGCGTGCGAATGGCACATGTGACGGTTGCTGCCAGCTTTTGATGCTGCTCACATCGGGCGCTCCGCTGGGCTCTAGAGGAGCACCTGAGGGAGCGCTTCCAGGTGAGACTGGAGAGAGACGGAGAGGACGGTTGCTTTGTCTGAACCAGCTACCCCCCACTGCCAACCTTTCACCCCCCACCACACAGACACATATCTAGCTTTACACCCCCCCAGGGCTCTGTAGCTCCAACAGCTCTTCTGGGCCGCCGTACCCGGGAGCCGGCTTCCAACAGCCCCACTGCTTAGCAACAACCAATCGGCCAACCGGGCAACTTGTCAGCCAATTGCAAAGGGAAGATGGGTCATTGCTCAGAATTCGAGTTGGCCACATGGGTCTGGTTACAGTAAGGTAAAGGATGATGTGATATATATATTTTTTTTCTTTACTTCCCAGTGTTCTGCTTTCCAAAGCTGGGGAAATGTTGTGTGTTTTATTAATAGCCTCAGTTAAAATAACAGGTCACATGGTGGATGATTGATCTCTCTTTCAAGAAAGTCTTCATTGCGGCGTCTAAACTCAGCTCTTTGCTATTAGTGTTTGTTGTTGGATCTATTAATGCAGCTTTCTATTTTTTATCCTCAATTCCTCCTTATGTAACCATGTTTTTAATCGTAGGTTGTTTTTTTTTCACTGTTTTCCTTTTCATCCAGCAGTTTAATAAAGTTTCCTGAGTTGATTAGGACTTTGTTAATCCTGAGTCGTGCTGATCTTTTCGGTGACTTTCCGGCCCAAGACGCCCAGATGCATCTGTTAAAATGCCGCCGCCTGTTTGCAGTGATGTAGAACGCCTTTTGCAAAGGACTGCTGGTTTTAACCATTAGTTGGAGGGAATTTATTAGGTCAGTGGTTATTTTGGTACGTCGGCAGGAGCCGTCTCGCAGCACTGCAGTATGGGTGGGGCAGCGGCAGAAAGGTGCGATTGTCTGAGCGAGGGAGAGGAGAGGATGAAAACACAGCGGGGCTGATGGTTAGTAGGACCATGCTGTCTTGTTTTCACTCTCGCCGTCTCATCACTGCTTAGCAACAACCAGTCACATCCTCAGCTCTGAGCCGCCTCCTGGCCAATCAGCAGGCGGGAGAGTGGCGCCACAGAGTTTGGATTTTACCACGTGCGACTGGAGGAGAGGGAGAGATGGTAACACTTTCACATGATGTGTGTGTGTGGTGGTGGGGGGGGGATTTTTTTTCAGACTAGAAGTGCAGCAAGTTTTTCTTCAGACCACACCCTTTGCACTCTGCTGCAGTGCCACCAGCGGATACAAGGTCGATGTTTTAAAGCAGGTTGCTGTTAGTTATTCTGCTGTTAAAGTCAACACAATGATTACAGAGCTTTGAGAAACTCTTCTGTTGTTTATTCTCCAAATCTATTGAGAGGTTAGAAAAAGACAAAATGCTTGAGTTAGGGTTTAGTTAGGGATAAGTGACAACCTTGATTCAAGTTATTAATTTCATGGTAATCACAAATATTTTAAATAAAAATGGTTACAATATTTTTTTTTTTACTGCAGCTCAAATACTATATCAAACGGAATTTTGCAAAAATAATACAGTAATATAAAATAGGCACTAAATTGAGTTTCAGCATTCAAGAGTTTATTACAACTGAATGCAAGTTAGTAAGGCTCTCTGCTCAGGTTGCCAGCCTGCAGTTGGCTTCTTAACCTACTTTCATTAGAGTGAAAAGTGACTCTCTGTTGTTTTTTTTTACACCACGACCTGAAATCTTTCCAAAGAGCTAAATATCTCTTTGCGGTTTGCAATGGGAAAGTGGATCCATGTTTTTGCCCAACTGACCAGCAGTTTCCAGCAATTAGTGTGGGAGGGGCAGCACCTTGGTGAAGCTTTGTGTAGGAACGGGCCAGTTAAGGGTATTGGGGGACACCAAGGTTTTACAAAGTTACATCCTCACTGCTGAAGTTTTCTGTGGGTTTATGGGGTGTAGAGTAAAGCAGTGCTGCCCCTCCCCTACCTGTTGCTGGGCGCTCTTGGTCACCAAGGTGAAAGAATTCTACTAGTTTTTTTTAATTTTCATATAAAAAAGAGTTGATTTCAGTGAGTGCTCCATGTTTTTGTTGCATCAATTAAAACACATTTATCTTAATTGAAAAAATGTAATTGTAGCAGCTGTTGATAAAATTGTAGATTTTCTGTCTTAAATCAAAAACAATTAAATCAATACAATACTGTATGTTTTTGGTTCTGGGAGAATCTCAGAGCAGCCCATACCTAACCAAAGTTTTAGAGCGTTGTCAAGGAATTTTGCTGTCATTGTATTCTTTTATGCCATTTTTGCCCAGCCTGATGACAAGTGCACAACTCTGTCTGCACTTTGCTGCAGCAGCTGCTGCTGTCGATGGTGAAGGGTGCGGCCAGCTCGGAGTTGCATCCAAAACTTCCCCTCCACGTGCTCCCCACGCTCTCGTATTTTCATCCTGCCTCTCAGCGGCTGCATGGTAGGCTGAACGGCGGCTCCGCGCCGCTACAGCTCCACACTCAAACATGCACACAGGCTGCTCGCCGTTGCATGGTTACAGGCAGTCCTGCTCTGCTGTTGGCTCACAGGACGCAGAGCTGTTCCTCCATTGGCTGACCGAGCAGGAAGGCTGTGTTTCTATCGGCTGCTGAGAAGCGGCGGGCTGTTGGGATTGGTCCACTTTGGAAGCCTGGGCTCCTTGGAGACTGGCTCTGTAAACATCCTGGTTTGTTTCTGTCAATGGAGGAGAGTGTTTACCAGGCGCTGAGTTTTGCCGGCGTGTGCAGACGCAGGCTGAGCGTCTCTGAGGAGCAGAGTCTGCTGAGAGCGAGGCTAATTGGCTCTTCGCTCCACCGTGCGCTTTATGATTTCTAAAGAGCTTTCTGTACCATTTATGACATTTTTGACAGTAGAACAGGCGAGGACGCTAAAAGCACACAGTCTGTTTGGCAGCCTGCCTCTTTCTGTCTTTATTTTCCATTCAGATGTCTTCTTCAGTGTCTCTGCATCCGTCACGGTCGGCGGTACCAGCCCCACAGGCTACATGTTATCCCTTTGGAGCCGAGCAGAGCCGAGGTGTCTCAGGGCCCTAATGTGGTAAATAAAATCGCCTCCAGTTCTGAAAGGATGAAGCCGGGCTCTTTGTTTTCTTCTGGTATTATTTTTGGACTTTGCCTCTTCTTCCCTTCCTCCGCTTCTCCCCTCTGCTCATATCATCATACCTAAATTGTAGAACACATACACACATCTCTTCATCCTTTTATCTGGGGCACAAAGCGGCCACAAAAGCCTTTGATCGCACCCTAAGAATGAAATCTTTTTTATCTCTGAGGATGAACTCAGTGCTCTCAGTGACTTTTAGATCACTTTAACATTCATAGTGCAACTTGTCAGGGTGGATGGGAATGGGAGGGGGCCGGGCCGAGTGAAGGCCGCGAAAGCTTCCACCCTCTCAGCGAGCCGACTGCTTAGCAACAACCAATCAGCCTAATATTTTTGGCAGGGTCTCGCAGCCAATTGAGAGTGTGAGAGCGGGTTTTAGCGCTGTGTTTTTATTGGTGGCTGCGAGGAAAAACAATGTTTTTCTTAGCACTGCACAGTTGAGTGCTGGCGGTGAGGCTGATGATGCTTACAGCAAACTCTGAGATAATCTCTGCTTTAGAAGGCGTTTCTAAACACATAATCCATTATTGTTCAGTGATACCATTTGCATATGTACTTAAAGCTCCAGATGAGTGCTGATGAGTTGTTGATTCACAGCATAAAAACTTTGTCAGAAATGTGAGTAAAATAAATCCTTCCCTCTTAGAGCTAATCTGCATTACTTTACTTAGGGGATGGTGTCTGTTTTAAGGTTGTAAGCACTAAAGCGGAGTTGCACCAGTCAGTTGATGGAGATTGGAATTGGCCAATTTTCTTGATCTGCTCTGATACCTATTTTGTAGTGCAAATACAATTTTTTTTTTAAATTAATGATAGGCCAGCATTAGCAAATTAGAAGTCAACTCACTTGTGTTAGGATTGGAGAGGCTAACAACTAGTGGGTGCAGTCACTGAATTATACCCCCTTTTTTTTTTTTTTACAAAACTTTTTTCAAAACTTTATCAAGAAAAATGGTTACTATCCAAATATATGTACAAATTCATCAGATTCATTGGCATGTTCTCATTTGACAGAAATATAACATAATGGCAAACAAATATGTTAAACATGAAACATATTTGTGCAGTATTATTGTAAGATGACTACTTAATATTACAGAATATTGCTTTGGTTACCAGGATATCAAAGCTAACTGACTGTCATACAGATTTTGTATATCAACCATTTTTCTTGATTAAGTAATGGGTGACCAGCCTCATTTTCCGGCTTATTCAAGAACCTCGGCCACTTGGTTACTGTTGCTGGCCTGTCATTAATCAGATCGGTAGCTGGATTCGGGATGGATGGAGACGTCGCTGGGTGTGCCATGGTCTCAATTTAGTTTCATCAAACACATACCTCCTTCTTCCATTTCCTGTGGAAATATGAACGGTTTTCTGTGGAAATACGCCACCTGCTTGCGAATGAGTTAAGCGTCACAAAATAATGTTCTTATAAATCTTGAAGATGTTTTTAAATATTGGAGCTGTAAAAGTTTGCTTTGAACTTGGCCACTAAGACCATCAAATCCACATTTATGCTAAATAAAGACTCAAAGAGTCATCTAGTGTAAACCTTTAACAGAAGCTCGACTCAGGAATGCTGAACTATCCCTTTAAGGGTTTATTATCCAGGCTGTGACTATAACAGAGGTACAGTAAACTACTTTGATAGTAGGTGAATTCCCTGGCTGCACTTGCTGTGGCCTCCCTGGTTAAATATAGCTAAAAGCCCTGTTGACAGCATCCGCTCTTTGACAGATACAAATCAATAGTGAGGATGAGGCCAGGGGCAGAGTTCTGGACATGACTGACAGGCAATGCGGCAGAAACACTAACAGTTTGGTGAAGGGTGGGGTTGGATGTCTCAATTCATCCAAGTCGTCTTGTTACTAAAGGAAAAAGAGAAGATAGCGCTGTTTGCAGATATTGCTGTGTGAGCACATAAACAGCAATGAAGGCCATTAGTAGAATTTGCACTTACTACTAAAACCCTTCATCTGTAGGACTATTAGGTAGAGCTGTTGAATTAATTGCAGGAGGAAAAAGGGGGGAAAAAATCCATCAGCTCATTACTTCTTAAAATCTTTCCTCAAGGGTGAGGTGATCTGGTGCTGTTGGAAATTCTTTGCCCATATATCATGCAAAGTAAATACTTCCACCCCCTGTGTCCTATTTCCCCCAATTCTCAGTTGTAGCCGCTCGCCGTCAGCCATCCCTGCCTCTGAATGAAAAATGGATTCATTGAGCATTAGGGGGGGGGGGCCTTTGTGTTATCGACCAACTAACAACAAACGTTATTTTAGGATCCAGAGGCTATGGTTATATATTTAATGATACTGAGGTTTTACCCTTTTTTTGTTATGAACAACATATTTCTGAACTTGGAATATTTGCAATTAGGATAATTAAGTTATTATTTGGACCACTTAACCTCTGCATTCCGGTTTCTGCATTTAATAAAGTGCAATTCATTGTTCAGTTTGGTTTAGTTTACGTTTAGTTTTTTATAAAAAAACGAATAAAAATAAAAACTTTCCCAAAAGCTGTTCCGTCCGAGTCTGAAGTGATCAGGATCAAAATCAGCCCCTCCAAATCTGCGATCTTTGTCTTCAATCGGACGAGGTCCTCCTCAGAGTGGAGAAGTTTAAATATCTTGACGTCTTGTTGATGAACGAGTGAATAATGGAGCATAATGGATGCTTCTCCTCGACATTGAGGTGGCTCATCTGGTTAAGATCCCGCCCTGGTGAGGAATTCCAGGCACAACTCACCAGGAGGAGACCCCAAGGAAGATCCAGGGACTCAGCCTCCCTGGAAACCCTTTAAGATTCCGATTGGAGCAGATGGACCAACTGACTTCTGTATTTAGACTGCCGTCATCGTGACCCGACCCCAGTTTAAGCTGAAAATGGTTGGCTGGATGGATGGATACAGTTGCATGGTGGTATGAGGCCTTTGAACCTACCACACAGTCTGGAAAATTCTGGAAAACTATCCAATTTAAGTGTTTTTTAGGTCTGGATAAATAGGCTTTTCCACAATTTGCTCTTTATTCCATTGTCCAAAAGTTCTGTCAGTCCATCCATTTATCCACATTTCATCCATTTGTCCATCTGTCTGAGGCTCCATATTTAAAACCTGACCACTGAAGAAATCTATTATATAAATTGAAATAAACATGTGTAATTATAATGTAATATTTGTTAAACAGAAGTAACAAATTTGGAAATGGAAATCTGGAAAATTTTAGCTGGAAAAAACCATGAAGAGCCCCCAAAAAATATTATAAAGCAGTCCAAGCACCTGTCAACACTCCCCCCCCCCTCCCCCCTTTGATCCAATTTTGCATTCCTTGACCATGACAACATAACTTAGCATCACTGTTTGTCATTGTTTATCTGTAAAGCACTTTGACTTGCATTCTTTGTATTAAAAACACTTTATATTGATTGATTGGTTGATTAGTTCAGTAGTTAAAAATTAAAATAGCTTTCGGTAATTGGTGGTTTTCGGAGTAACCCCAGAATCACTCATTCCTGTTCTTACTGCAGACATTTCCTGAAAATGTCATCAAAATATATTTATAACCTTTTCTGTTATGTTGCTAACAGACAGACAGACAAAGAATCTATGGCGAAAACGTAACCTCTTTGGCAGAGCTAACAGTAGCTTTGGTACAGAGTGGGAAAACTCAGCTAAGCAAACACTAAGGAAATAATGTTGTTACATTTTTCTTGTAGAATCTTTCAGCTGCTCTCCTCTTTGCATCGCGAATCAGCCTTGTTTAAATTCTCTGAGCACATCTGTGGTCCTGATCTCACATGGTTGCAGTCAGGTGACTGTATGTCATGTTTTAATAATTCTCTTTAATCAATATGCCGCCCAAACCACCCGACACAGTTTGGGGGGTGGTGGGGGGGGTTGCTTGGCACAGGTGTGCTGGTAAATCTTCTGGTGAAGGTCACTCTGATTTTCAAACTGAAACAGGACTCAGGAGAAAAGGCAACAGCTGCAGACTGCTGCTTAGCTCCTCATCATGGTGACTTCTCTGAGGGTTGATGAGACTCAACATCCCCAACTGGGGGCGGCTGCAAAGACAAACTATTGTTCCATCTGCAACAAACACTGGAGTACACATCTGTTTAGAATATTACCTTATATCTTTAGAATGTACAAACACCTTATTTTAATGACTCTTTGTTGTCTGTATTTTGTCTATAGGTCACTCGTGATCATCAGTACCCTGGATGGGCGGATCTCGGCGCTGGATCCTCACAACCAGGGCAGGAAGCAGTGGGACCTAGATGTCGGCTCAGGGTGCTTGGTGTCCTCCAGCCTCAGCAAACCTGAGGTAACCTGCTTTTTACTGATTTCAACCACAAAGGAGGCTAATATTTATTTCCCTCATTTTTTTGTCTGATTGATGACATGAAAAAGTTTTACTGAAAGCACTTGAATGGTATAAGCATTCTCAGCCATGAAGAGTGAACGCTACACACAGAGAGACTTACAATGAGAAACTTTACAAAGTTGAATCAGTAGCAGACTCCCTGAGCCATCCTCACTGAGCTGTAGCTATTTTGCAAAGATCAAGGGGCAAAAAAAGTTTTTCGATTTTTCAAGGCATGTAGTTAGAAACGAGAGAGCTGTAGCTGTAATTGCATTAATAAATTCACACCATACATTTCAGTTCTTGTTTAAAAGAAAAACCTGTATTATCTTCTACATTATATTTTTACTCTCTTGGGCAAAATCAGAATAAAAAACGTTGAAATTGAAGCGTTAATTAATGTTAGTTCCCATGGAATGAGGACCTTCATATTGTTAGCCACATGAAGCATATTAACAAACAGTTTTCTCCAAAATTGAGTCGTTTTGTACATGTTATGGGGAGATTAAACAGTTATTCACCTGGATCCTCCCCTAAAACAATCACCTTTACTGCTTTTGTTTCTGTCTACTGTCTGTAGATATTTAGACCCATATTTGACTCTTTGCACTCTGATAGCTGTTGCTGCATAGTGTCCTCATTGAACGCGCACCCCAGACATGCTCTTCACCCCCCACATGAATTTGAGAGTAGATTCGCCTGGAGGATGAGCCTGTTTTGTTGACTGGAGCGGTTTACGCATCCAAGCACAGCGAGACCCTCGCCTTTACATGTATACAGAAGCTTAAACCACCCACACTGACATGCAGAAGGCGAAGGGCGCCTCAGAGCAAGACAAGAGAGCTGCATGTAGAGATACATGCTAGAGACATGCTCGCAGTCCGCTTTGATGTGGACCCGCTCTGTCTGAGCGTTAGACCTCCAGGGGAAAAGCCTCAAATATTAACAAGGGTTGGTTTCTGAGATCGGTTTAATGCTGGTCTGCTGGTGCTGGTAAGGAGTGTTTGGATCTGAGGAACCCTCTCTCCTCAACACGCTTGTCTTATTGGTGCAGCTACACAAAACGAGCTCAGTTTATTGATCAAGTTCTGTACATGTAACAGATGGTGTTTTTTCAGAATGCCTCACAGACTGTGATCGTTTAGCAAGAAAAGTCTGGAGAGTTCCTATTCAGCCTGGAAACATATGGAATTAGATTTTTGTATCCATCAGGTTTGGAGAAGTACAGAAAAAAAAACTCTGCCCAGGCAGCTCAGTCTCTGTTTGATCTGAAAAGATAAAGACAGCTTAGACCTTTCCTCCCTAAAATTTTTAAATTGCCATCAAAAGTATGAATACTGCTTAAAATCTTATTTTATTGGGATTTTACGCGTTGGGTAGACTGACACAAAGTCAAACAAATGGAAGTGGAGGGGAAAGAAAATGTAAGCTGGATCGCACCAACAAGGTTTAATTTAGATTAAGTCTAGCACCTTTTAGAGATTAGTTAAACAGGTTTAAAATTAAGCAAGCATCAGTTTTCAAAAATATTTTACAAATGAAAATCTGAAAAGTGTGGCTCAGATTTTGCATTCAGCCCCACTTCCTCTGATACCCCTCAAAAAAATCAAATGCAGAAAGAAAATTACCCTCAGAGGTAAATCTAAAAGTCACCGCTATTTTTCATCTCTGGCTAGACAAAGCACTATAAGATGGAAAACCATCAGCCTAAACAATGAAATTTAGTGTTGGATTCTGTGTAGGAGCTTGGCTGGGACTAAATATTTGTTAAGCCTGTTGTACATTACAGAAGATATCAGAAGGAGGTTGAGGTTCAACTACCAGCAAGGGTCCAAAATATACAGATTCTTAACATGGAGTAGTTTTAAACAAAACCATACTGATGTTAGAGGACTTAATCAAAGTCCAGACCTAAATGCAAATGAGTTTTCAATATGAGTATGAAGGTTTTAGAGTATGTAGAGGTGACAATTAAAAGATACCAGTTAAATAAAGAGAGAAAACCAAGAAAAGTGGTTCTAATGAGCTGTGACAGAGGATGTTTCCTCCTCTATGAAGGTGTGTTTTCACCTGTTTGCTCTCATTTGGCTCACAGACCAGTGTGAACTATGATGCTGCTGAGCTCTGAACCCGTTGACTTACTGTGACG
Source organism: Apricaphanius iberus (assembly GCA_028564705.1). Taxonomy (NCBI): domain Eukaryota; kingdom Metazoa; phylum Chordata; class Actinopteri; order Cyprinodontiformes; family Aphaniidae; genus Apricaphanius; species Apricaphanius iberus. The sequence goes on from JAPXFQ010002510.1 coordinate 1,523,524, forward strand.
TCACTTGTTATGATCCAGCGTGGGTGTGTGTGTGCGTGTGTGTTTGTTTGTGTGGCTATCTATGCAGTTGAGTTTTATATAAGCCTAAATCCCATCTTGCCCTGTATGGCCGCTGTAACCTGGGATGCCTGTCTGCTCTGTGTGCTTGGCTCCCTTAAGTTTTTGTATGGGGGGGGGCGATGCAGCTTTGCCTCTGGCTCTTCCCTCCTCCACCCTCCCCCTTCCTGCTGCGAGCTTAGCAACAGTTTGATTGGTGCTCACCGGGTCCCTGAGACACCAGTCTGCTCGGTGATGGGAGGGTGAAGGGGGTCCGCCGACGTGCTATTGGCTACCATCATCCTGGCAGGGCGCAAGGAGCCAGTCACCTGCTCCATCCTGCAGACTGTGTCCCTGTTTTTTTTCCTTTTTTTTTAACTTACAGTAAAACAAGGGACAACAGAGGCCCAAACCGCATTGTCTGCAGAAACAGAAGCCATCAGCTGAACAAAACAGGAGATGCTGCAGGGTGTTAGAGGGGGTTGAAGGGCGTGTGTGTGTTTGGAGGGTTGGGTGGGCTATTGTCGGAGAGGAGTGACTCATGCTGGTTGGGCGGGGCTTAAATAGATGAACTTGGTGTGTATTGGGGGGGGGGGGGGTGATTAGGGGAGGTGAGGTAATGCTTTCAACTAAAGATGATGTCATCATGTAATAGACAGTAGCCATATACATCTGCTGGCATGCAGTGTGATAGAGCGAACTTGTTGACAAATGCTTGATTAGTTCTCTGCTCTTAATAGGGTAAGCAGTATTTCTCCCAGCACACTGTAGGAGATGGAAAGTCAGTTGTTTTTTTTCTCCAACTCGATTGCTTGTCCCTGCTGTACAGTTTGGCTCTGGCGCCAAAGAGGAGCAGTGAGCAGGCCTTATGGGCCAGCAGCGGCACGTTACGGTGAAACTGTTTGACAAGACCGCTGGAGCGTCAGCAGCAACACACACAAACAATGCCTGTCTGACAACCCCCTCGTTCCCCACCCCATATGTGACCCCACTCTCTTGTTCCCCAAGGGTGGAATATGATGATATGACTTGTAACATCAAATAATTATCAAGCTCATTTGGGTGAATGCCTCCATTAAAAAAAAATCTATGTATGAATAAACTATTTTTGATTTAAAAGTAAAAATATTTCTCAATGATTATGATTAGGGAAGCACCAGCCAGATTTTGCTGCCCATTTCCGATCTCCAATCATGGAAAACTCTGAACTACCAGTTTTTGATTTTGGCCCAATCGCTTAAAGAACTACAATGCTCAATTAGAATATGCATTCTAATTTTTTTAATTTAATTACATTTTTTGTTGGTTTGATGTAATATTCTAATCTTTAAGTGGAAATCTATACAAACTTTGCTTATTTTATCCTTTTGTGTTGCCATTTGGCTCTCTGCTTCTTCTATAAACATTTCATACATGAATAAAAACCATCTGTCCAGTTTTTATGAATTGTTTTGCTGTCAGAAAACTTGTTTCTACAAGGCCTATTGTGATGTCACAATAAGTGGAATTTCCATCTATTTATTTTAAACTTCCCTTGTTATTTATTTATGCACCAAAAAAGTGCATAAATAAATATCAATTTGATTTCGACGCTCTGTAGCTCTGATTGGTGCAGCCAGTTTTTGCTTCATATGAGTCACATCTCAGATTAATAATACACCTACATATTCAGACAGAATGAAAGGGCAACACTGGAATGAGTCTCAGTTAGAGCGCTTTAAAGACTAATAAGGCCATTAAAGTTCAGAGAAGACGTGTTTATGCTGAAAGCTCTGTTTTTTATTATTCTTTTCAGTTGTTTTTGATATTTTACACTTAAAATAAAAAAACACCATCCACGCACTTGTCACGTTTCATTAAATGGTCTCACTGATGGAAAGGGATTTTGGCCAATAACTTCACTTTAGATGGCCGCATTCATCCTTTCCTTACTACGGATCTCTTGTCCAGTCCCCTTTGTAGAAACTAGTCCCAAACCACAATATTTCCACCATGCTTCACGGTGGTTATGGTGTTTTTGGGATGCAACTCGGTACTCTTCCAACTATAAACATGGCAAGTATTGGATATACCAAAGAGTTCCTGTTTGGTTTCATCTGATCAGATGACAGTCTCCAACTCCTCTTCTGGATAATCCATATGGTCTCTGGACCAAACTTTAGAAAGGCCTGGACATTTGCTGGCCCAAGCAGCAAACTACAGGACTTTAATGCATGATAACGTAGGGTGTTACTAATAGTAACCTTTGTTACTGTGGTCCCAGCTCTCTTCAGGTCATTGACCAGTTCCCAACATGTAGTTCTGGGCTGTCTTCTCATCAAACTCAGGATCATGTGTACCCCACAAGGTAGAGCCCCAAATCAACGGAGATTTTCAGTCATCTTTTTTTCTAACAAATGCTCCAAAACTTGATATCTTCTTAACAATTTGCTCACCTATTTTGAATTGACTCATTTCAGTCTTGTACAGGTGTACAATCTGGTCTCTGGTGTTCTTACACAGCTCTCTGGTCTGGAGCATGGCGGACGTTGGCGTCTGATTGGTTGAAGGTGGGGACAGGAGTCTTTTATACAGGTTCAAACAGATACCATTAATACAGTTAAAAAGTGGAGGGTAGAAGAGATTTTTAGAGAAGTAACAGCTCTGTGAGAGACGCAGATTTTGCCTGGTTTTAGGTGCTAAATACTTATTTTAAGCACAATGATGCAAATAATTCTTAAAAGCTCATACAATGTATTTTTCCTGGATTTTTCATTGACATTCTGTTTCTCTGAGTTGGAGTGTACCTATAATCAAAATTGCTGGTCTCTCTCATCTTTTTAAGTGAGACAACTTGCACAGTCGGTGGCTGCCAAATACTGTTTTCCCTTTTTGTTAAGTAATTTAATTACTAAGTTTTTTACTATTAGATAGACTTTCTAAGAGCTTTTTGAAAGTTGAACATAAAGACCTAATTTCAATCACATTCCATTGGATGACTTTCTTAGCTTCGTAACTTGCTGATCCAGATTCTATGCGGGACAATCCAATCGAACAGCCAGTGCAGAACTCCGCTGAGCAGAGCATTTCCCTTCAGGAGATTACATGGCTGAGACAGGGCTAACTGGTGTCAGAACGCTGGGCCAGATCAGAGGAATGGATTAAGGCATCAGGAGCAGCATGACTCATGCACAGCTCGAAGAATTTCCCTCTGTGTTGTAAAACCTCTCCACAGCCTGGTGGCCATACCAGCACAGAGGGATCTGTTCAGAGTGCCAACCTTTCCTCTATCTTTTCAACCACCCACCACCACTCCATATTCTGCTTTCTTGTAAATCAACCTGATATTTGTTAAACATTAAGTTTTAAGACATTTTTCTGACTTCAGCACCAATAAAAATGGGCTTAAGCATATTTGATTGGTCCAAGCAAGCTTATTATGGCGTCAAACACTACAAGACTGTAAATTAAACCTCCAGAGAGAGATATTTCTTTCCCTTGCATTCCAAGTGAAGACCACTTTCCTCCTGTTAAAACTGATCAGAATCAGGAGTAGGGTCAGGATTTTGCATTGATGTCATCCTCATGCAAACACAGTATCTCGGCTTGGATAGTTTTGTACAGATCCAAGCTAATGACCTAATCTCATAGTTGTGTAATGGTCGCAAATCTGTGGATTGAGTCCAAGTGTGTGTGGGCCGGTGCGGCGGCTGTGTGGGTGGATGTGTGTCAGGTGCTGTTGTCTGTGCGGACAAGTGTTTCAGTGGATGACATAAGAAAATGTTTTTTATATTTAAATGAAAGAACCCAGAACATACATGGTAAAAATTGAAAACAAAAATAAATCACTATTAGTTTATTTTCAGATGATGTCATGAAAGACTTAACAATTATATATTTTCTCTCTGCTATACGGTCACATTATCCGGGCTTATTGAATTATAAATAAATGTTCTACGTTTTTAAATCTTTATTTTAGGAAAATGTAACATGAATGCAAGATAATATCAGTTGCAATTTAATAATGTTATCAATATTTTGAGAATATAGAAATACAGAGCAAACTATGTGCGTGTTTTCTAAAGGGTCAGAGTTCTATGTGGTTCACAGTACAGTTGAAACCACAATACCTTTATTCTACCCTTTCAATTTAAACATTACCTTTTTAGGAAAGCTCCTGTATCCCTAAAGTTCCTTAAGTATAATTTGATATTCTTTGATATTTCTTCTAGTTTTTAAGACCGGATTACCTTAACAGCAATGATGGGTGACACTCCTTTAGTTTGCACATCATGACTTTGTATTTGTCCTTGTGCCCAGCCGGGGCGATTATGCAAACATTTGGTGTTGATTGAAAGATTTATTTTAACATGTTTCAGAAGGTTAACATCATACAACTTTTTTTGAAAAATTCAAGGAAATTAGAACTGGGCGATGAGGATTTCAAATAAAATCTTAGATATTTAATCCTTTTTGGTTTAATTTAATAATTTATTTTACTAGGACGTCAATTTACAAAGGAATTTTTTTATTTTAATGAGTAAATTAATTGTTATTTTCTTGAAAAAAGATAAACCTTGTGGATTGTCATTGAGACTGTTTATCTTTTCATTTACTCTCTTGATTGCTTTGTCATATGTACATGAGCTTGGAAGTAAAAGAGTAGAAAATAATAAAAATGCCCACCCATATGGGTTTCTACCACCTAGGTATTTGGCAATAAGATGGTGATACCTTCACTGGATGGTGCCTTGTTCCAGTGGAACCGGGACCGGGAGAGTATGGAGGCTGTGCCTTTCAGTGTTGAATCACTGCTGGAGTCATCCTACCGTATCGGAGAGGACACCGTCCTGGTCGGTGGCAAGTCCCTCACCACTTATGGTCTGGGTGCCTACAGTGGCAAGGTGATAATGTTGATTTACCGTTTCGCCACACAGCTACATTTTCCAAATATCTGAACGTAACCATCTTCGGCATTTGTCTTTGCTTCAGATCCGGTACATTTGCTCTGCGGGTGGCTGCAGTCGTTGGGGGGGCGAAGAGATGGAGCCAGAGGATGTTCTGCTGCTGCAGAGGACTCAGAAGACTGTACGAGCCATTATGCCTCGATCAGGAATGGAGAAGTAAGTTCTAAACCAGTCTGTCATTATCAGCCACCACTGGATCCAGCTGCTGTACAAGTGTGTGTGGCCAAAGTTAGTGAAGGGATAAGCTCTTCAGAAAGTCACACTGAAATGATACAATGAACATGAAACTGTCTGAATTTGCTTTGCAAAAAAAAAAAAAACGGTCTTAACACAGAGTGGAAGAGTCTGGAGTATTTCCAGTGGATATGTATGGAATAAATTATATCAATCCATCCATCAGAGATAGCGACTTAAGTTTGAGACTCTGAAATGAGTCACACTTCAAATTAAAAGACTTCCTTTTTGACCTAAGTTGAACTCGTGGTCTAACACTGAATCTTCATCTTAATAAAACTTTTTATCTCAAGTACTGAGAGTGAAAGGAAGCCGGAATGTTAGCTAGAGACTGCAACTGCCTAGCTTGTTTTACTATGAAAGTAACCTTACATTAACACCCAATGATATTTGTCGATTATGGGATGTTAATGACTCATACCAATCTGTTCATGTTAGCTGTAGCTTCACAATAATATCCACATAATAATAAACACTCTAATAAATGGCTTCAAGGTTATTTAGGAAACAAAATCAAGATACATTTTCTTTGACATTTTCTCACTGCTAAAGTAGCTGCAACATTCCAAGGACACTTCCAGCTTGAAAACATCAAAATAAAAGTACTTCCTGTTCCATTCGTTTAGAAGTCAAGCAGTTTAATTTACTAAATCTACTTGTTAAAATTGGCTTAAATGAACTCTAAACTTTGGAAAGTTTTCTGGAATCATATATAGTTGCCAAACATTATTGAGCATATACCACAAAATGAAAAGATATTTGTTTTCATTTTTTTTCATTCAGTTTTTTTTTTTCTTTTTCACTTTGTATCTTCAGGTGGAACTTCAGTGTTGGGAGCTTTGAGCTCAAACTGGTCCCTGAGAAACAGTCTGGAATGAACTTTCTGGAGGGAGACGTAGCGAACGATGACACCTGGAAGGAAAGCCAGAGAGTCATAATCGATGAACCAAAGGAGAGGGAGAAAATGGAAACAAGGCAGAACCAAAACCAACATTTGGACCTTGTTATCAAAGTGTCTGTTCCCGATTGGAAGGTCATGGCCTTCAGCACCGAGCCCAATGGACAACTGGTCTGGGAACATCAGGTGAGACATGGATGTTTTTTAGCAGCATCACTCCTGAGCTGAGTCCAGTGGACCAGGAATCTCATTATAGAGATGAATATTTACTGGAGTGTAGCTCATTTTGTGTCTCTATTTGCTGTATAGTTCTGCACACCCATCGCCTCTGCCTGGCTGGTGGGTGGGGGAAAAGTCACACCAATCAGCCTGTTTGATGACACCCCCTACAGCAGCCAATCAGAAGCTGAAGAGGAAGAAGAAGAGGGTTCTGATAAGTCCCGGAGTGCTGCAGAGTCTAGTGTCTACCTCGGTGAGTTCATCTGGCTGTACATTCACGCATCATTCAATTTTTTTTCTGTTTTTTTTTTGTTTGTTTTTTTCATTTAGTGCATGAATGTCTTTTCAGGGATGTTTCAGGGGCAGCTCTACCTCCAGTCATCAGTCAGGATCTCTGAAAAGTTCCCCTCTAAAGCTATTGGATCGGAGAAAGATATTCTTCCTCTCCCGACTGTTAAATGGAAGCCACTTATACGTAAGTTGTTCTGTCTTAATAGAGAAAACTAAACACCAAGCGCACTGAGTTTGGTGATGAAAAGGACAAAGTGTCCAAAGACAGAGGCTCTTTATTTCAACTCAAGGATTGTCACTGTTCAAAGAAGTTTGTGCCTTCCCTAAAGCCCAAAGCTTTGAGCCTTTCAATCTCAACAGTGTGCGATGGTTTTCAATTGATTTCCAAGAAGTCGCTTCATCTTGTCCTTGCAGAGTCCCCTTCTCGGACCCCAGCTCTGGTCGGCTCTGATGAATTTGACAAGTGTCTGAGTAATGACAAGTATTCCCATGATGAATACAGCAATGGCGCCTTGTCTATTCTTCAGTATCCATACGGTAAAGACCACATTACTACCTTTTGACTTTTTCTCTTTTAGTCTTGTTACTACAACGAAATTCAATGTATTTCACAAAGATACCAAAACAAGGCAGCTAAAATGAATTGCTAGCGATCTGACTGCCGTGTCGGCCTTCTCGCCGCAGACAACGGTTACTACTTCCCCTACAGCAAGCATTACCGGGAGAAACGTGAAAGTGCCATTAGTCTGATAAAGGGAAACGAGGGGGGCTCAGACAATCGTAGGAGGAAGGACCCTGTGCTGCTGCTGCCCTGGTGGAAGGAAATTCTCGGCACTATCGTCTTCTGCATCGCCGCCACCACCTACGTCGTCCGCAAGTTCTTCCACCCTCCTGCTCCCGTGACCTATGTGAGGGTAAGAGTTCATACCCTGACTGCAGCTGGCTCTTCTTAAGGGCTAATCTCTCTCTTACGTGGTCACTTTTTTCCTCTGTCAGTAGTGATCTGAGCAAATCTTATTATTTATTCATATATTTATTACCTACTTTAGGGAGCTTGCTTAGATGCTAAAATGGGTGTGTTATCCATTCGTTTGTATGTGTTAAACATGTTTTTACTGTTATCTGTCTGTCCATCACAGCAGCGGAAAGAGTCAGAGACACAGTGCCAGACCGACAGCAAGTTTGACCTTGAAGTTGTTGAATCCAATGTGGCGGTTGCCATGGAGAACCGCTTCAGTGAATATGTGTCCAGGTACTTCACTAACTACCCGCTGAGCGGCGTGTCCCCATTTGTCATCTCTGTCTCTGTACCAACACTGAACTTCTTTCAACTCCCGCTGCTGTTCCAGGAGTTATTACCCTCGTAGCCTTGTTTCAGGTGTAGCTACAGACTGAGCCCTGTTACCATGGTGACCACTGGTCTTCTAGCCTGCCTCGATAGGAGGAGGCAGAGATGGGAGATAGGAGTCGTAGTAATATGCGATTGGATAACTCAGCTGTTTGCCATCAAATCAGAATGACCTTTGTCCACTCCTTGCTGCAGCGGCTCCGCCCACTTCCATCTGCCACAGAGTCGCATTACATCACTGTCAGAATGCATTCAGAAGTTTCTCACTTCTTCTTTAGGACGTCCAGAATAAGATCAGCAGTCATTATTTTAAGGCTGGAGAGGTATGCTGAGATAATGCTCCAGCCTAAAACAAGTTGGTTTCATTTAAACTAAACTAAAACCTGACTTCATTCTTTCCTTTAAAGCTGCTGCTCTTGTTCAAAGATGAATTTTGCTGGCGAGCTTTCCTAACATAAAAGTGACAGCTGTTGTAACAGCTGAGGCAAACATAAATCCAGAATATTTAGAAGGGGGATGGAGATCAGGAGCCTGATTCACACCTCGGCCTCAAATCCCACATAGAGACGGAGCAGGGATGCTTTTCCTGGGTGTAGCTCAGTATGAATGTATCTGTCCCAGCTGTAAGCGCATGGCGCTGCTCCTCATGTATCAAAATTCTTTTAGTAGTGGCTGCAGTAGTAACTGTGGTAGTGACTCATGCTTACACAGGACTACTCCACTGTATGGAGTAGTCCTGTGTTGTTAAATCCGAGTATCCTACTCCAGTGTTTATCATAATTTCAATGAGATCAATACAGAATTTGAAACCTGGATGAAAGAAAGTTTCTGAAAAAAACCACTTCTGAGCTTTTCAAAATAAGGCTCCACAATAGATGATTGATAAACCATAATAAATACTAAGCTAAATGCTAACACTTTTCAGCATTGTCAGTTAAGGTTCAATTCACAGCATGTCATCTAAAGGCATGTTAAAAGTAATTTCGATTCAATTGTATATACATTGCAAAAACATTATAAGTTTTCTAAGGAAACCTGTCAGAGTGCATCAACACAACGACTTTCAGCATTCACATGTAGCCACAGTTGTGTTGTTTACTTCACAGCAATCCCTCATACTGAGTAAGCATTCAGCGACAGTAGAGAGGAAAAACTCCCTTGTAACAGGAAGAAACCTCCAGCAGAACCTGGTTCAGTACGAGCGGCCATCTGCGACAACTGAGACGATGCATAGAAGAACAGATGTATGAGTACTGTCTTTGGTACAGAATGTAAAAAGCTTCTCTCTTCCTCTGAGAGCCCTCAGATAAATATTAGTTGATAACCCAACAGAGCAGCAAATGAGAGAAAATTGTCCAGCATGATATTGTGCAGATCTGCCCAGGCCAAAATGAGATCACTCTGGGGTTTTTTGGGGGGTTTGTAAAGCTGTTGAGCCACAATAAACCAATCTCCCATTCAGTGTCCTGCATTACTTAGTAAACAAGTTGTCCTTGTTTGAATGTAGGCTGGTTCCCTACTAAAACACTCCGGTTTCCTACAGCCCCTTTAAGAGTATCTGCTTAAAGCTTTTTTCAATATATTATTATTATTATTATTATTATTCCAAATATTGTCTAAGAAGGGAGCAAGCAAATTTATAATTGTTTTCTACTTGGGTCTCTAATAATATTTAGACTACAGTAGTTAAACATCATTATGCAGCCACTCGAATCTTGGGTGGATTAAGAAAAACCAATAATCAAATATAATCCTCAACAACTCAATCAAAATTTACTCTGCTAAACATTTTGCTCTAGTATGAACAAAAAATTCTCCACCATTACTTCATTTCCACAGCTGCACAACTCCACACTGACACAAATCATCAAGCACAATTATTTTGAGGTCTTCCAGAAGATTATATCTGAAACTCCATGGGTGTTAAAGTGATCACACACCTAAATAAACCAGGACCAAAGTCCTGTTAGTGATTTTTAGATCAGTGCTCTACAGCTGGTCATTCTGGTGCTTTGATATGCTGATTGCTGCTGTTGTTTCCTGATTATTGGAGAGATTTATCGGAGTTTTCACTATTTTACCCTGACTTTTATTGGCCTAAATATAAGTAAAACCTTTACTGAAAATGTTCCTATGATATCACGTTTAACAACTGTTTCATTGATAATCTAACAATCTCGCGAAGAAAGTCTACTACCCTGGTAGTCACTTTTATCCTCTTTGATAAGCTTTCTTGAACACCGTGAAGTCTGAGCTCGTTTGCTGTGGAACTGCCTGGTGATTGGACCCTTTTAGCCACTTGAAGCTGTGAGATTCTTCTTTGCACAGGAATAACTAGAGTGTATCTCCCCTCCCAGGTACCTGACTGACTTCGAGCCCATGCAGTGCCTTGGCCGAGGGGGCTTTGGTGTTGTCTTTGAAGCTCGCAATAAAGTGGACGACTGCAACTACGCCATCAAAAGAATCCGCCTCCCCAACAGGTAGCGGCTCTCGCTGGCTGCAGCGCGCTTCCTTGCTTGAGGTTATTGGTGCTCCCTGTAGTCTGTTTTATTTAAAAGCTGCTAAAGCCAGTTATGTAAGCTGTGGCCTACTTGTTAAACACAGAAGACCACACAAGCCTTAACCTGCGTTATGAAACCAATATTAGCTGTGCATTTATTATTTATACAGACAGGCATGGATATTTAATGTTGAGCTGGTGCAGCATGCTTCTCTTCGCTTTTTTAACACTTGTGGACTAAACTGTGTTGGTCTTTTAATTACAATCTCCTCCAATCGGATTAAAAAAAGTGAAAGCACTTCATTTGGTTTTGCTTTTGGCTGCAATTATTAAAAGATGAATATGAGACAAAACAGAAACATTTGACTTGAATACTGCTTGTTGTTGCCCAGATTGTCTCTGTTACCATGATCATTCAAACAAAAACAAAGTAGAGCTGAATGTCTATTAGTTTTTGACTTTCCAGGTTCCAAATAACCAGAGAATGTGTGTGAGGGAAGAACTGGCAGTAGCAACTCTAAAGCTGAGAGAAGATAAAAAATCACTATCAGCTACATTGTTAGGAATGGAAGAAGAAAAGCCCCTACGTAACACGTGTTGAATGGGTTAACCAGTGCAAAAAATGTAGTTTATTGTATTGCATATTTCAGCAACAAGGCAGTTCAAAATGCGTTTGATGTTACAAACATAACACAATAAGCAAACTAGCAAATAAAACGGAATTATAGTAAAAAATGAAAAGAGGTCAGGGTTTTTCTTGGCTCAAATTGAGGCAGAGGACGTACCATCCTGACCATGCGCCAACACATGCATGAATTCTGTGCATTCAACTGACTCACTTTTTTTAAAGGCAACATATTTTTTAGTTAAGCGTTCTAATGAGAATATGACAATTATGATGTTAAAGCATTTTTTTATTAATTAATTTTTAACTATTCATAGCCTATTATTATTATTCTTTTCCACGTCATCACAATAAGCACTGAAGGTATAAACAGGTGTTGAAAAACGCATCTTTATTCAATTAATAACAGTTAAAAAGCCAAAGGATTACATGTTTTGTCTCTCAACTGGCAGACATTAAAAATCCACATAAAGCACAAGGATGGCAAATTTATACGTATCCACCGCAGAAGAATATGCGCAGCAATAAAATGCGTTACTTTCGCAACCTTTGCTTTGTCCGTTCTGTGCAGAGAAACTTCAACTTAATTTACAGATCAGAGTCCTGCAATAGACTTGTTCCCTGCAGTTAATCTGCTGTTTCAGGTGGACAAATCAAATCTCTCTCTGGGAGCGCTAGATGCTGAGATAGTGAGAATTATCTGTGTTCAGCACAAAGTTGTAGAGATTTTCAGACTTTCTCCATACAATAGAAAGTGGGAGTCAACCAAAAATATTATATTAATAATTTTTACCCATCCACAGTAAAAAAAAAAAAACTTCAGACCCATGACATTTACATCATGTATTTTTTCCATCTTTAAACGGTACCTGCAACATTGCAGAACATTTTTGGAGCAGAAAGGAGTCTGTAAAAATCTTGAAAGTAGCATCTGCGCAGTAAGAAAACATGACAATGTGCACAGTAGTAGAGGGGATTGTAGCTATATATATACTGCTGAAATATACTTTTGTTTATCTACTTTTCACATTTAATAAATACATTTTCTCTTTCTGTTTCCCAGTGAATCTGACAGGAGGAAAGCTCTCTATATTATCTCTATAATCTGTTTAGATCCATAAATATGATCGCATTTGTAATCTGCAGTACTTTATTTAGAAAAATTGCCTTTAGTTTCGCAATTGACCGGATCGCTCGCAGCTTGTGCAGAAAGTACGTCAGACACCGAACCGATCACTTCACAGCGCTCCGCGGCTGTTATGAACCAGACTTCAGGTTTGGTGGAGACAAACTCATCATAAAAAGTGTCCTGTCTTGTATTCTGACCATGTTTCTGACCCTCGCCAGTCCCTGCCTGCAATTTTCATATCGTGTCACAACAATGATTACCTTTTAACTGCTTGTTACAATAATTTGTCTGCGCTTTTTCACCTGGATTCCTGACTGTTTTTTAAAGTAGTGGCTGATTTTTATCTGTAACGCTAAAATCCATTAATGTTACTCTGAGACAGAGGATGTTTTTAAAAATAAACATGACGTACTTGGATGCAGAATTTTTTTTTTTTACCTGGTTGAAGAGCCGGGGGGAAATCAGGACACCGATCGCACCAACTAGCGGGAAAACCCAATTTTTACACTCTATGGAAAACAATTTTATCTTCTTTTTCTGCACTTCCCCCGGCACACCGCTGCCAATACAGCGCCCCTTAAGTGGCGCAACTCTGCAACTGCAGTTAAAATAACATCCATATAGCTGGCGGCAGAGCGATATCAGGCTGGGGCGGCAAGCAAATTTGAACGCAGGGAAAACCCTGGAGGTCATGAAAAACTACAATCAGACTATAATTTGCAATGTTCCAGTTATCACTGATCAAAGGCAACTCTACACGGATGGGCTTTTAAGCCTCGATTTAAAGGAACTGCTAAGGGACTGTAGATGTGAACCAAAACATTCATGTTTGGAGAACGAGATCTCAAACATACAAGCTCATCTGTGAAACACACTGGAGGTAATATAATAGCACATCCTTACATGATGTGTTCATGCACTGATGAAGTAACCCCGGATAGCAGTAGCAAAATGAAGTAAGAAGTCATCAGAAACATTTTTTTTCTATTCTTTTTTCTGAATTCGCTGTCATAGTTGGTGTGGGACGCTTCGTTGTGCAGCTGAGTAATGACGCAGAACAGCAAAAGAGCTCATCAGAGGCAAAAGCTGATCACCAGACTGCATGTTTTAGATAAGTCACTGCTTCAGCACACCTGATTTTAATTGTTGGCTAAATCAAGTGTTTTGATGCAGGAAAACATCTAAAACATGCAGTATACCTTGAGGACCAGGGTTCAGAAACAAAGCCATAAAGCTGTGGCTGTAAACAACTGCAGGGGGAAAAAAACATGAAAGAAAACTGAAGCGATTTGGTGGCGTTTGTCACTTAACCTTAAAAATATTTACAGCTAGATATAAATGCTTATTTGCGCTAAACTAGTTAAAGTGTTAGGTTTCAGTACCTTAAACTACATAAAAATGTGGTGTTTTCTTCTGAGTTATTGCTCAGATCCAAATGTAAATACCTGGAAATAGAAGCTGAAAGGTTTTCCTGATCTGTAAAGAATTTGTAAAGTTTTAATCTGTAAAGCACTTTGAGAAGTTATCTAGTTTAAAAAGCAATCCATAAAGAAAGTCTGATTTGATTTGATATCTCATGTTCTGTTGTTGATGTCAAACCGTGATGTTTATAGTCTGCCGCTCCAATGAAGAGAACTGCCTTACTGTTTCCACACTTTTAGAGGAGAATGACTTTTACTCACATGTCCTTAATGACCTCAGTGACACTAAAGGGCTTTTGAAACTCTTGCAGTATAAAACTAAGCTTCATTTCATGTTTTACTGTTCTTTTATTGCAATGTCATAAATAGTTTTCAGTGTGAGTTGAAATAACAAAAGGGTTTATGTGAAATCAGTTTGGTCTCTTTTTGGGCCATTACCTCCCCCAAAGGACTAGAAACCCTCTTCTGAAAGATGGATATGAAAAACTTCAGCTTGTTGTTTTGTTGGTGTCATCTAGGGAGCTGGCCCGAGAGAAGGTGATGCGAGAGGTCAAGGCGCTGGCTAAGCTGGAGCACCCAGGGATTATCCGTTACTTCAACGCCTGGCAGGAGAGCCCCCCTGAGGGCTGGCAGGAAGAGATGGACCAGAGGTGGCAGAAGGATGCCAGGTTAGATGGAGGGAGGGGGTGGGAGGGGGGGTTTCACTGGGATCCTCTTGGGAAGGTTTAATTTAAGCGTTCTCCAGGCTTCGATAAGCGTAGAAAAAGCAGAGTTGGGAAAATATTAGTGTTTCCATGCTTAGTTCATAATTTGTTTCTAAATAGTGCATTCATCTGTCCTTCCTCCCCTTTTCCTTTTTCTTTGTTTCTTTCTTGGTATATTCATTCTTTCCTACATCCTTTTTTCTGTCCTCTATTACTTCCTTGACTCCTTTTTTACTTCTTTCCTATTTTCTTTCATTTTCTTAAAGATGCAATATGTAAGAATTTTTCAGTAAATTAATCATACAACATGTTGGAAGTAAGGTTACATTGATACAGATTTCTCTCTCAGGCTAGGTGCCTGTAGGCTTAGGGCTGTCATTTTAAAAACGCTGCTATGGGACATAGTCATTTTTTACTACTTCCTGGTTCCAGAGCCAATCACATGTCAGCCCACAAAGTTACCAAGTCTTCAACACAAACCGTGCGTCGCCATTTGTAATCTGACAGCGATTGTGCTTAAAGCTAACGTTGAGCTAACAATGCTAGCAGTAAAATGGTCTGCTCTAAAAATATCTGTAGCTACTTTTTCAGTTACTTGATATCGCAGTGAAATACAGTACAGGCCAAAAGTTTGGACACACCTTCTCATTCAATGCGTTATCTTTATTTTCATGACTACATTGTAGCTTCTCAATTAAGGGCGTCAAAACTATGGATTAACACATGATGTATGGAATTACTTTATGTACTTAAACAAAAAGGGTGAAATAACTGAATACATGTTATATTTTAGATTCCTCAAAGTAGCCACCCTTTGCTCTGATTACTGTTTTGCATTCTGTTGAGCTTCTAGAGGTAGTCACCAGAAATGGTTTTCCAACAGTCTTGGAGGAGTTCCCAGAGATGTTTAGTACTTGTTGGCCCTTTTGCCTTCACTCTGCGGTTCAGCTCACCCCAAATCATCTTGATTGGGTTCAGGTCCGGTGACTTTAGAGGCCTGGTTATTTCACAATTTTCGGAAAAGTACTACATAATTCCATATGTGTTCATTCATAGGTTTTATGCCTTCAGTGAGAATCTACAATGTTACCAGTCATGAAAAGAAAGAAAACTCATTGAATGAGAAGGTGTGTCCAAACTTATGACTTGTACTGTATATCTGTCTACTTATCAACTTACCGTCTATAACATGTCTTCGCTCATCATCGTTTATCTTCTGGCCGATCAGTAACTGGTGATGCTCCATAGAATTAACGGAGGGCAGGAGATGAGCGGACTACGCTGTTTTACTTTATAGACTGCAGGACTCCAATTTGATCACAAGATATCAAACATGAATATTGTACTTTTCAATTCTTCTTTTCCTACTTTCCTCCTGTGGTTCCTCCCTTTTGTCTCTTCTTTTTCTACCTTTTATGTTCGTGTCATTTAATAGTAAAGAATCGATTTTGAACACTTATGGATCGCTATCTATTTGGAACCTTTCACAACTGAGTAAATAGTGAATCAGCACACTCGTAATATTTATCTGTAAGTTCATGATAAATTTTGTATTTATACATGGAATGTGGAAAACGTTTAGGAACCCTCAAGTCATCTCTGCTTGTTCTGTGTAGCTCGGCAGCTCACCATTAGCCCTCCAAAATGCACCAATTAGAATACCTATTAGCAGCAGTCTGCACATTTTATTTCGACTGAAACTGAATTGACATTTTAGAATACTTTTTTTTCTCTCTCTCTTATAGTACCACTGATTGGCCAGTGAGCATCCTTGACCACATGGAGGTGATGTCATTCAAAGTACCGGTGTCCAGCTCTGTGTCCCCTGCCTCTGGTCCTGAAGGAGATACCCTGGAGGCGTCTGTGGATGCCCAGGCCCTCCTGTCCACCGGCAACGTCGTCTTCGGCGAGCTGTCCTTCCAGCCGCTGCCCGGCCACGACAGCCTGATGTCCGAGAGGGACAGCCAGGCCGACCCAGATGCCTCAGACACCCCAAACTCGTTTGAGCTTTGCCCCCCACGTGGCCCCAGTGACTGCACTTCTTCGTCCTTTGACATTGTGTTTGAGGACTCTGGCTGCGATCGAGATGCAGATGCTGACACAGACTCTGGTGCGAGCGCAGCCATTCCAAAAACGCTGACTGAGAAAAAAACGTCGTCTTCTTCACACACTAGACAGGATGAGCCTGTCCCACTGTCTTCCTCTAGTCCTCCTCGACCAACCTCGCTCACCCTGGCACTCCCTGCAAGTCCACCAGCCCAACGCTTCCAGCCTTCCCCGAAGGTCATTAAACATTTAGCTTTACGTAACTTATCCTTATAGTTTTAAAGGTTTCCGAAATAGTCTTACAAACCCTTAAAAGGATTGAAATCATGAATTAGAAAATAAGACATTAAAAATTCTTCAAATTTGATATTTTGGTCTTAAAATTATTGCTGTATTTAACTTATTTGTATTGCATTTCTCCTCAAAAGTTTAATAAATAAAAAAAATTCTGTCTTTTCAATTTGTAAATGCTAAAAGTGTGAAGTTTGTTTTATAATGTCCTTGAACATGCCCCTCCTACCTGCAGGTGTACCTGTACATCCAGATGCAGCTCTGTCGGAAGGAGAACCTGAAGGACTGGATGGCTCAGCGTTGCCTGCCGGACCAGAGGGAGCTCAACCAGTGTCTGGACATCTTCCTGCAGATTGCAGAGGCTGTCGACTTCCTGCACAGCAAAGGTCTCATGCACAGAGACCTTAAGGTAAATGCATACAAGATCCGTCTTGTTGAAGACAAAATTGCATGTGGTCGTCATTATGTGAAAGTGAAGCACCCCCTTGTCCGAAAGACCAAACAAATTGGTCATGTGTGTTGCTTAATGGTTCCTCCAGCCTTCTAACATCTTCTTCACCATGGATGATGTGGTGAAAGTGGGAGACTTTGGTCTGGTGACTGCTATGGACCAAGAGGATGACGAGGACGAGCCAAGCGTGCTGACCCCCGCCCCACTCCTCACCCGGCACACTGGCCAGGTCGGCACCAAGCTCTACATGAGCCCAGAGCAGGTTAGGGAACCACGCTTGAAATGTTTTCTGTCAAGTGATTGTTATACACAACACAACTAAGAGAATATAACTGCTGTGTCTTTTTGGTTTGGCAGCTCTCTGGCAATTCGTACTCTCATAAAGTGGACATTTACTCGCTGGGTTTGATTCTGTTCGAGCTGCTGTATCCCTTCAGGACACAGATGGAGAGAGTAAGGGTGAGTCAATAAAACACATCGACTTTTAACGCTCTCCTGGTTTTGGGCCAAATAGCCTTGAAGAAGTATTCCTATCTATTACAGTTTTTTACATTTTGACATGTTGAAACAGCAAACTTTGTGTGTTATGTAGGAATTTTAGACATTACTAAAGTTGTGCATTATTGTAAAGTGGACAGAAAATGGTTTATCAATCCCTTACACAAGGAAATTTTAATGGCTTTACCCACCAGTGAAAGAGTCCACCAGTAGGTTATATAACCTCAGTATACATAGCTGAATGTTTTGGGTGTTTTTTTTCTAGAGAATATTCAAGGATAAACGACATCCTGAAGATTAGGCAGACGTTTAAAACTAGTGCTGGGTTATGAAAGCAATATCAGGAATTTTAAACAACACTAAGAACACTGAAAGGAATTTAAAAAAGCCAAAACTGCAGAACTAGCAAGAAGTTTATGTCTACCTACTGTATGAACTGACCGGCTGGGTTAGCAAAACTTTAAGCCTAGTTAAGGCTTTTCTGTCAGCAAGTCTGCACACGCTCTGATGTAGACTTTTTCCTTTTCTAATTCTTTGTTGTTGGGAAGCAATTCTCCACCAAGACAGCAGGGGGATGTAGACCTCTTCTGGAGGGTCTGCCTAACATTGCATTGATGTCTCTAGTCAACCCAAGTTTATGTACTTCAGCTTAGGGTTGGCCAGTATACAAAAAATGTGGTAAATTCGGTATGTAAAAAAAACGAAAAGATGTCTTTTAGTTAAGTGGTGCTCATGCCCCTTTAAGAAATGAGTGGCACCTTCAGTCACGTGACTAAGCACAGTCATGTGACAGAGGGGGAAAGTGCTGCTAACGCAGCAACTGTGCAGCTATATTTAGCAAGAGTTTAAACTTATCTAGCAACTGTTTTTCAGAAAAATACGATTAGCGACAAATAAAGTGAAGTTTTATCGGTGTTATTGGATACTCTGACTCAAACGTATGTTTGTTACTGCAGCAACAGAGCTGCTGCTGAACTAGAGCGTTTGTAGCCCAACAGCTCCGCCCGCCCAGGTCCTGCTCAGGCGGAGCACATATTACCCTCGCTGAGTTGCTGCTTTTGTTTTTGATAAAGGACTTGAAGCCGCCGCGTATTCCCACCTCTGCTCCGTTGTAAAATATTTTCTGTCTAACATTAACGACTGCACACTAAAGTCTGCAATTTCGCTCAGCCCCTGTGACTTCCTCATCTGGTCTGTGTGATCACTTCTGAGTTTAAACTGTACTCTAAATACAGAAAGGAGTGGGAATGAAACAGAATTAAAAGGCTGTTTGAAGACGTTTGATAGCAAGAAGCCATCATATTTTAAAGAACATTAAGCAAATTTGGCCACTACTGGACATTGAATACAGAAAAGGACATGATTCAATAAATAAATAAAAGGATTGTAGGGGTGATGTGGTCATTGTCGTCGTCCACTTACCATTATCAAGGTTAAATGCTCAATATACTGTGGTATTAATTTTAGCTCATATCGCCCAGCCCTACTTGGCAATAGCAGACAGGGAGCAGGTTTTAATTGAGCTGGAAAGCTTTCAACAGCTAATAGAATATTCTAAACACGCTTGTAAACAAATAGACCCAGCGGTCTGTTTTGTCGTTCTCTACAAATTTGCCTAAAGACCAGGTGTAGAGAAACTGTTATTTGAGTATAAAGCATCTAGTATTAAAAGCTGCATTGGCTAATAATTTCAATAAGCATAGATAGGGCCCGACCAATTGCTTGCTAGTATGGGGGTCATAGAAATTATTGGCTATCGGTAAACAAAATTCTAGATTTTTTTTTTTTTTTTTTTTTTTTTGACACGGGATGGCAAATTATGCATTATTTGGAATCCACAGTGAGTTATTGAGACTGTTCTTCGGTGTGTAAAATAGAATTGAATATAAGCAATCCTTTATTGTCCAACAAGGGGAAATTCGGTTGGAGTAAAAGCAAGAACAGAACACAATTTAAGAGTCCAGAAAAAAAAGAAATATTTACATTATGGACATAGTTACAAAAAAAGTTATTAAGATAAACAAATACAGTGGTTACCAAGGTTGTAATCTGCAACAGAGCAGAATACTTAAATATGTTTAAATAATTAGAAAGATTTTGAAATATTTATATTTCAATATGTATATTTATGCATATGACAAAAAATAGCAACTTAGGAAAAACATAAATTGAAAATTTATGTAAAACATTATATTAGAACATTACTCAGGGGCAGCTCTAAACAATAGCCTTTTAATCTTTGATTTAAAATATCTTAACAATTCTGCAGCTTTGCAGTCGTCTAGAAGTTTGTTCCAGATGTGTGAGACATAGAAACTGAAACCTGCTTCTCCATGTTTGGTTCTAATTCTAGTGATGTTCAGTAAACTAGAGTTGGAGGACCTGAGTGGTCTGCTAGGTCGGCATAGCGACAACAGGTCTTCAACATACTTTTGAGCTAAACCAATCTAAAAACCAGTAGGAGTATTTTGAAGTATATTCTCTGAGCCAGTGTAAGGACTTTATAACTGGTGTGATGTGTTCTACTTTCCTTGGTTCTTGTGAGGATGTGAGCAGCAGCGTTCTGGATAAGCTGCAGCTGTCTGATTGACTTTTTATGTAGACCTGTTAAGACTCTGTTGCAGTAATCAATCCAACTAAAGATGAACGGGGTTTTGGTTTTCATGTTCCCGTTGTGACATTATTCCTTTAATCCTAGAAATGTTATTCAGGTGATAGAAGCCTGACCTTGTTATTGCCTTTATTTGACCCTGGCGGTTCAGGTCTGAGTCCGTTATTACTACAAGATTACGTGCCTGATCATTAGTTTCTAGTTGTAGCAACTGAAGCTGTGTGCTGACTCTTTAGGTCCAAAAATAACTACTTCAGTTTTGTTTCTGTTCAGCTGGAGGAAGTTATAGGACATCCAGCTATTATTTTCTAAATGCATTTACTTAGTGCTTGTCTCGTTACATAGTCACTTAGTGACATTGTAATGTATAGCTGACTATCATCTGCATAGTTATGGTAATTAATCTTATTGGTTCTTATAATCTGCACTATTGGCTACTAGAGCATGTAGATATTAAATATAAGAGGCCCCAGGATGGAGCCCTGGGGAACCTCGCATGTGATGTCTCTTGGTTTTGATGAAAAAGTTTTCCACTGATACAAAGAAATCCCTTTTGTTCAGGTAGGACTTAAACCAGAGAGTCTGACCCAACTCTCCAGTCATTCCAGTAGTATTTTATGATCAACAGTGATCAAGTCTTTGATTAGAAGCACCTGTTTTGATAAAGACCTAATGTTTAACAGAGCTAGTTTAAGTGGTTTGATGATGGTTAACTGAGCTTTCTGACAGTGGATCACCTTGAGATTTTGTTTAGTATACAAATGTTTGGATTTAGCTTTTTGTTTTCTGCGACTTATAAGCCTGGAATATCACTATTTTGTTCAGGGAGGCCGGGCAACTTCTGGGAGACGCTGGGAGTAGAATTACTGTCCGGTTCCCTTCAATATCAAATGTCTTTTACTACGTCTTGGGAAATGGGCGAAGTTTAATGATTGGCATTTACCTGTATGGTGTTTACCTTGCCCATATTAAAGAAGAAAAGAATGCTGGTTTACGTTTCTTTTTTCCCCCTGCACCATGCATGAGTTGTACGAGTTGTACGCTTTGACCCTTTTTCTTTGAACCACTCCACAAATCTAGTCTTTATGGAATGGCGGCAAGAAGGAAGTAGGTTTAAAAACTTTTTTTTTTAAATCTCAAAAGGTCCTCTTTGAAATTTGCTACAAACTATTTTGAGAAGCAGCAATAATTGTGTAAACAGATATTGAAGGCTACATGTAGCAGACAACTATCATCCTGAAGACACCAGTGTGATTGTTGTGGCAGCATGGTGCTATGGGGATGCTTTTCTTCAACAAGGATAGGGAGGCTGGGTGGAGTTAATGAGGAAATGGAAGCTAAGTTCTGGGTATGCAGAGTGATTGTAAGAGAACCTGCTAGATTCAGCTCAGAGATGGAGGTTTGTCTTCCAGCAGGACAAAAACCCTAAACCTACAACCAAACGTCCAATGGAATGGTTCACATTAAAAAAAAACTCTTTTTTTTTTTTTTAAATGGTCCATTTAAAGTCCTGGCCTAAATGCAACTGACAATCTGTGACTTATTAAACCCATGACACTATTCAGGCTGTTGAACCCTGCACTATTTTGCAAATGAGAATAAGCAAACACTTAATACGCTATGTTTAATTATTTATTAACTAAAACTGCACATCAATTTTTAGATTATTTAAATAGAAAGTAATCGTTTTCCATCCCCTTCACTGTTATATACAACTCGATTTGGTCGAGAACATACAACTTCATTAAGATACTTTGACGCTTGTGGTTGAAATGTGATAAAAAGTAGTAAAGGTTCATTGTATTGGCTCTTTGGCAAGCTGCTACATATCAAAATGTCACAGATTCTCTCAGTTGCTATTGTTAGGAGCAACATTTTTAAGCCAGCAGACATATTCATGTCTTGAGGGGATTTATTTCAGATCCTTATTTTATTCTCCCAGTAATGACTAAATGTAAATGGGGAAAAGCTGAATTTCTACTTGGAAACGCTAACTTTCAGATTGTGGGAATCAGGTCCTTTTATAGAACTGATGGAGATAGCCATGAAGCCTTTGTTTTTCTAACAAAGGAGCTGATAAGGGCAGATCCACTCACAGGTGTTTATCTTCTTCCTTTTAGACGCTCACAGAGGTGAGAGCACTGCGCTTCCCAGAGGTTTTCTCCAAAAACAACCCTCAGGAGGTGAGTGATCATCTGCTGCCACCTAGTGGCTACAAATCATGCCTGTTTTAGGTCATGGAGACTGAGTACAACAGATAAAATACTGAGGTGGAGATTTAGTTTCCCAAAATATTAGCAGTTACCAGATTTAAATAACCTGTCTACAACAAACCGACTAGGAGACATTTTTGCATTATTTTACCTCTTAAAGAACCAACTGAAAAGTAGCAAAAATGTAATATTTATCTATTTTGATGCATGGATTAAATTTTTATACATTTCTGTAACTAAAATGTATAAATTAAAATTTCTGAAAGAAAATTCTTATTGATGATTTAGACACTGACTACATCTAACCTAGTGTTGGTGTGTTCTTACTGAAGCAGTTTACTTTGCAATAAGATTAACATAATCCTTGAGCACAATCTGTGATTTTCAGACACCTGAAATGCCCCCCCACACTCCTCTGGTCAGGACTCTGTACCTTTTGAAATTCAAGGAACCCACTTTTTGACCTCAGTTAGGCTAAATAAAACTCATTTCGCCCGGCAAGACCTGTTCTGGAAAAGGATAAGATTTTTACATTTTGATAAATATCTACAGTAGGGAATTTGTACATTTGTTGTCATTTGTGCAGAAAACACGACGGATTAGAAAAGCACAATTGTTCCAATCTAATGGGATATCACTTACCAATCTAAAAATATCACTGGTACTTTTAGTCTCATTCTGTTGTGGAAATTCAATAAATAACTTTAATAAAAAAGTTCTTAAACAAAATTAGAAAAGTTGCTAAGTTCTACAATATTTTTTAAATCATATCTATTTTTCAGAAGCATTTATGGATTCTTTATCATTGTAACCAGTTATTAAGAAATACAGAGGAGCTTTCCCAGTTAGGAGAGCTGCAGGATGCTGACCTGTGGTATCTGTTGATGCTTTTTAGTTGTATTGATTACTACAACAGCGTCCTTACAGGTCTACCTAAAAAAGCAATCAGACTACTCCAGCTGATCCAGAACGCTGCTGCCCGTGTTCTCACTAGAACTAGGAAAGTAGAAAACATCACCCCAGTTCTTAAGTCCTTAAACTGGCTCCCTGTAGCTCAAAGAATAGACTTTAAAATACTCCTACTAGTTTATAAATCACTGAATGGTTTAGCACCAAAGTATGTTGGAGATCTGTTGTCACTATACCAACCCAGCAGACCACTCAGGTCCTCCAACTCGAGCTTACTAAACAGTCCTAGAATTGGAACTAAACGGGGAGAGGCAGCTTTCAGCTTCTATGCTCCACAAATCTGGAACAAACTTCCAGAATAATGCAAAAACGCTGAATCGTTAGGCTCTTTTAAATCAAAGGTTAAAATTCTACTATTCAGAGCTGCCTTTGAGCCCTAATTTGCGCTTTCTGATCACTATATGATTCTTGTGGCTTAATTTTTATTCTTTTTTTTTTTCATTTTTAATCTATTGTGTTTTATCTGTTTTTATTCTATATTGCATACATTTGTTCCTTACATCATCTTTTCTTATTGATTGATTGTGTCTGTTAAACCTATGTTTCTGTTTTTCTCTAATCATGCTTCTGTAATCATGCATTTGGTATCATTATCACTGATTCATGTAAAGCACCTTGAATTGTCTTGTGTTGCAAGTGGGCTATATAAATAAAATTGCCTTGCCTTGCCTAGCTCTAACTAGCTTTAATCTTCCTAGGTTTCTATGTCTCCTAAATGGTGAAAAAGTCAGAGAAAACTTTAATCAGGGTTTCTTTGGAATTAATTCCAACAGTTGCTCTCAACTTTCTACTCCTCCATAAAAGCCAGATTAATGCCTTGCATGTCTAAAAGTTGTTCCTCCAATGTGGGCTGTGGATCGCTGCAGCTCCTCCAGAGTTACCTGGCGTGCCGGTTTAGGTTTGCAGTTGTACACCACCTTCTCACATAAAGTTCCAAACAAATTGCATTGAATTTGTGGTTGTATTGTGACAATATGTGAAACAGTCCAAGCAGTGTGAAAACTAGATATCTCTTGAGCTTCTTGAATAACAAACCTCTTGTGTTCTCTGTTAACAGCTGAGTATGGTCCGCAGCATGCTGTCTCTGAGCCCCAGCGAGCGTCCCGAGGCAGCCGACATCACTGCCATGTCCCTCTTCCAGGAGCTGGAGCTGCCCTGCCGGCTGGCCGTTAGGCAGCGCTCCCGCACCTACAGCTCCTCTTCAATGGGCCGGCCTTCACGCCAAGCGTCCTCCAGCTGAAAATCCGTCGGTGGAACCTGCGATCCCTGGTTCTGTTCGGCTGAGAGGAGCCCCTCCTGGTCATCATCTTTTCATTGACTAAGAATAGCAACAATAACTTTTACATGTAGACAATATTGTGCAGTAATTCTAGAAAATGTGTCATTAATTGTTCATGCAGCAGTATACTATCCAGCTTCCCTCTCAAGATGGGAAGGTTCTGTGAAAAGTGGATGGATTAGCAAAAATGTTTTATGGGGTATTTCAACAGTACTCTGGCTAACAGATGGGCAGCCTGCACTGCTTTCAGCCAGCTCTGTAAACCTGCCCAGTGATTTCTCTGCAGTGTTCACCTGGGATTTTTTCTGTAGAAACTGCCACATTCTTTACTTGAACATGGCAGAGTAAATCATCCTAGACGCTGAAGTCAGTGACAGCGATGCTAAAAAAAGATCTGTTGAAAACCTGCTGCTTGCTCCCAACTTTGAGCCAGTGTTCACTTCAATCATACATGCTACACCTCAGGTATCAAAACCAAGGGGACACTCAGAAGGGGCCTTTGAAGCTTGTGTGAACACTAAGTGGTGTTCTGACACACAATTTGCCTGATTTGGGAGACCAAAAAAAAAAGACCATCTTTTTTTCACTATCATTTTTTAATGAGAAAGATGTTGTATTGCATAGAAAGGAGTTTGAGTCCTGTCCATCAGATGCGATTTGCCTTTAGAAAGGGGCCGTTTTCCCTCTGTGTGAATGCTGAGCCTCGGGTTCATGTCTTTTTGCATGTATCATACAGGAAAATGAAGGAATGAATGTGAGTTTTTTTATTATCTTTAAAGCCAGTCTTTTTCTCTGTGTAAATTTTCCAGACTGACTCCGAGGTGCTCAATCCCTTTCTAACACCTCTTCTTTAATATCTGTACATAGTTGAAGAAAAAACCTTGTTTATACCCTTTTTTTTGTCTTTAAGCTAAGTTTGACCAATGTTGTACATATTGTCAGGCATCACTGCTTGTAAAAGGCTTTTTTTTTCATATTGACCTGTAAGATAGTGTGATATACTGTGAGAGATGAAACAAAGAGGGGGTTCGCTCTTTGCCATTAATGGATAGCTGAATGTTACAGTGTGACTCCCTCTGAGACAGACGACGGTGGTCACCTCTTTGAAATTTTTCTCACTGTTTGTTTTCATACATTTTGGGGAAAAAGATGGAGAGCTTTGCCTTCTTTTGGGGGAAAAAAGACCAGTGGAGCTTGCAGGACCCACAGTGCCATTTTGAAAGGTAGCTAAGTGTACTTTTGTGCAACCAATAACTCGCCTCATATCATGGATTATCTTTGCTGTTTCCTCCTGAAACACACAATACTATAGATCCAGCAATCCGGCTTTTCCAAGCTGATGTTCGTACTTTTTTACGGCTAATGTTGCCTATATGGCTACGATAACAAACGAAATCACTGTTTGTAGAGATGCACCAAGAAATCAGATGGACTGGAATCTTTCAGCTTCACAGGCCAATCAGACATTTAAAAGTCTGACATTTTTCTGATGACTTAACACACCATAAAAAAGCATTAGCAGTTTGTGATAACCATAACACTTCTCTGTGTTGATGTTCTTACTGCAGGACAAAGACCTAAAGTTAGTTATTTTCAGAACCGATGAGTTATAAAAAGGACAAGTTAAAAAACGTTCATTTGGGCTGCTACAACAGAGCTAGACTTTAGCGAGTTCTGGTCCTCCTTTTGTTTTGCCTGTTTCGTGGCAGCATTTTATTTGATCTTTTTATTTTTGGATCTGAAAAAAAGAGGCTTACCAATGGGACACCAATGTGTATGCATTTTGGATTGGCCAACTGGACAAGAAATTAACCCAACAATTCCCATTGTGAACAATTTTGATGTTCTGGGGCCAGTAATGTATACTTGTTGGATTCAGACGACATATCTGAGTCAGCAGTAAAGTAAAGAACAATACATAAACCTATAATCAAACCTAAAAACCTAGCCCTACTGAACCTAAAATCAAAATAAAACAGTAAAAGTTGCAGATTAATTTTCATATCTCATTGGAGCATACCAGTTGTGAAAATGTAGCTGTTGTGTTTAAATGCATAAAATGGGAGACGCTACATGGGGCCTATTAGCTCTTATGGCTACACACTCTTCACAACAAATAGCAAATCCTACCAATATGCAATTTGAAAACTTTAGAGCTGGATGTAACAGCCTTCCCAGATCTGACCCCTGATTTCTACTACAGATTGAACACTGACTTATAAAATACTTATAAAATGTTGGATAAAAACTGAGTTTGTTGTTTTAAATCCAAAAAATGACAAAATGTATCTACTGAAGTATATGTTCAAAACCTTTGTCTGATTTTGATTCATTGTTTATGTCAAACTCCAAAAAAGTGGATGCATTTACAAACCTTAAATAGTGGGGATTCTTAGTTTTTTTTTTTTCTTCAATTGGGTAAAATAAATCTGATCTCTTGTGGCTAGATTGGTGCATCTCTACAAAACAAAAAAAAATATTGAGTTCTGCAGCTCTCCCATGTCGCAGGAATACAGCATTTACATGAAAAAAGTTGGTATTGTTTTTTTTCCCCTCTGTGTCCCCTCTCTGTCTGTGGGGAACCTGGACCTGTTAATGGTTATGTAATCCAAATGGCCTTTCTTTTATGTGCTGGAAGAGTCACATGACCTGTTTGGAACTACACACACAAACTGTTATTTGTAGTTGTGCTTTCTATGATTGTACTTTTCTAACAACTTCTTTTTTCACAGCGATTGCGGTTTTTTCATTATTCTGCAGGGGTTTCAGATCACGTTAGTCTTGACTGGTTCTGTTGGAGGAAGTCAAATTGATGTTTGTTCGTTCATTCACCCAGTCAGCTTACAGAGGATGCTTTATTGTTGTAAAATCATCGGTTCACTCTGCTTTGTTAAAGCATCTTCCCACCCTGTAAGAAGTGGAACCTGGGCGGTTATGAAGCGATATAGCCTCATACTTCACTTATGACGTTTGAAGGTTACTTAAGTCCTTTTATGCCATGACATATTTAGTGGAATTATCGTGTAAATTTTCTGATTATTGGTTTGTTTTGCTTCTCAAATTGCCCTGGAGGGTCTGGAAACGTCCTTTATCAGGAGTTATTACAGAGTGAGTGTTCTCCAAAGACATGTTGGATAAAGGAAAAAACCTTCACAAATCTGTTCAACTACATTAGTAAATACTGCATCATCTTTGTATACTGACTCCAGCATTACTGATTAGTGTATGATCAGAGAGTCTACACATTATTGTTTCTGTCAAACTAAGAAAATGTGATTCCATAATTGGTGTTCCATCCTTGTTTGTTTTTTGAAGCCTAACTAGTTTTCTCAACTGAAAATTAATTCCAGTTTGTGTCTCCAGCCTCTAGCTGGACATGCAGATGCTTGACTTCTGTGCATCTATCCCATTTTTCTGTCTGTCCATGTTGAACTGTAAATATGTCAATTTGATTTATTTATGTTTTGTGGGTGTGGTCAATCCTTTGTGGGTTGGTGTTATACTGAGCGCTTCATGCTATGGAGTGCATTGGAATACGACTTCTTATAAGTCCGAATTTAATAAACTGTTCTATACAATTTTCACAGTTGTGTGTAATTAGTTATTTGCAGTTTAAAGTTCTGACAAAGTGACAAACAAGTACTTACTTTAAATATCCACGTTGCTCTTAAATTATATGTGGCACAAATTTTGACCCTTTGTTGTTAGAACCATACATTTTGCATTTCAATATGATTTTATGTGATAGAGGAAAAATCTTTGGAGGAGGTACAGAGATCCACAACTCAGGTGGGAAACTGCAAGCCAGTGACGGACTCGGACAATAATTCAGAATTGTATATCATCCCAGGCCACCACCACCCGATTAACACAAAAACGCCTAGAGTAATTATGAGAGTAAATTATGATTTGGGCATCGACTGATGTAAAATAATAAACCAAAGGCCACTAACAGCTTCTTCAGTTTCCTTCTCTTACAAAATAAATATTTTTCTTCTGCTGCAACATCCAGTAATAGAATTAAATGTTTCTAGTTCATCAGCTACTACACTGGTAAATGTGAAACTTGCACTTTTAACAAAGTGGTTCACATTGATCCTGGGTTACCTATAAAATACAGACTAATTATATTTTTGGCTTATATTTTAGAATTAGTGTCATTCTATCGGTTATAACCCTGCCCTGATTCCTGCCTGGTTTATCCTACCAATGAATCTTTCTCTCAGCAGGTTCTAATCCTTCCTTACCTGTGAATACCCTGCTGGTGGCCTCTAGTTTTATTTCTCCTCCCTGACTAAGATTTTTTTATTGAAGCAATAAAGATGAAAGATGGAAAGTTTTTTTTTTATGGAATTAGATCAAGTGGCAGAAAAATTGCTCTAAAAAGTAGCCTCAAAGTCAATTTTTGCGCCATTTTTTTTCAGCCACTAATATTCTCTTTTCATCTGTGTAGACTCCTCCTGACCTTGCTTTGTCTTTTTTGACAAAATGCATCTTTCAAATATGGGGGAATGATTAATGTTCTGCACAGATATGAAATAATATTTGATTCAATCCTAGCATGAAATGACTAGTAAGGGATGTAAAACAGGCAAAAGGGGTCACAAGTGATTTCTTGTGCTGGTCCCAAGTCTGAAATAATGCAGACGGTTGTGTCAGGAAAGGTATCCAACGTAAAAGCTAAGCCAAATTAAATATACTAATCACAAATATGAACTCCATACTGTATTAGTCAAAGCCCGGGTTAATGACTGCCACCAGTGCTGTTGACCCACAGGGTGTTGGTATTGGAATACCGTTAGTTGACAGAGGAGAGGAGGAAGGCGTAGTGAAAGTCACAGAGAGATGAAAAAAATTCAAGAGTGAAAAAGATTGAATGTTGGAACTTTGACCGGTAAAGCTAGAGAGCTGGTAGACATGATGCAGAAATTCTGGAGTAAAGTAGATGATTTAATGCAGTGTATCCCCAGATTATAGAAGGTAGTGATTGGTGCAGACTTTAACGAACATGTTGGTGAAGGGAACAGAGGAGATGAGGAAGTGATAGGCAGGTTTGGTATCCAGGATAGGAACAAGGACAGATGGTTTTAGACTTTGCAAAATGGATGGAATTGGCTGTTGTAAATAACTTCTTTCGGGAGAGGATAGTCAGAGTGGCAGTAGGAGCAGTCAGGTGGACTACATTTTATGTAGACGTGATCTGAAGGAGACTGGTGACTGCAAGGTAATGGTAGGCAGAGTGTAGCTAGATAAACATATGATGGTAGGATGAAACTGATGGTGAGGAAGGTGAAGAGAACAAGGACGGAGAAGGGGACCAGGTGGTTGAAGCTAAAAAACTGAGAGGGTTGAGAGTTTTCAGGGAGGATTTGAGACAGACTCATTATGGCCAGAAGGTGCTCTCAGATGACTGGACAGCTACAGCTAATTTGATTGGTTAGACAGGTAGGGGGGTACTTGGTGTGTCATCTGGAATGAGGAAAGTAGATAAAGGGACTGGGTGGTGGAAGAATAAAGTCTAGGAGCATATACGGAGAAAGAAGTTAGCCAAGAATAAGTGGGGCTCTGAGAGGACTGAGGAGAGTAGACAGGAGTACGGGGAAATGCAGCATATTTTGTAGACTGAGGTGGCAAATGCCAAAGGGCGTATGATGACATGTTTGCTAAGTTGGACAGTAAGGAGGGAGAGAACGATTTTCACAGGTTGGTTAGGCAGAGAGAAAAGGATGGAATGGACGTGCAACGGATAATAGTAATTAAGGATATGAATGGGGGGCCGAGAGAAGAGCTGTGGTATTGCATGAGGCAGTCTGGAGTGGCAGAGATGTTAGAGATGTTATTGGCTAGTGCAGGACATGTATGAGAGCTGTGAGAAAGCAGGGGAACTTTATTTGTAAAGCGCTTTTCAAACCACATAGCTTCTCAAAGTGCTTTACATTATTAAAATTCCCCCAAAAACCCCACCCTCCCCAAACCCAAAATAAAAACATCATCACAACTATAACCCCCCACACCAACTCAATCCAAAGCAATGGTAAACAAAAGCAAAAACGGGCTGAGTACAGATGAGACACGAAACGCCATCATGGGAACCATCTGCATCGGCACCAGCAAATCAGCAACAGCAGCCAAGCACCAGGGATCCCAGAGGAGCGAGGGCTGGTACCCCGCCTTCACCCAAGCAATACCTGGAGAGCACCCAGGCAGCTACAGCTGACCACCGCTCCCAATGCAGAGGGCTCCCATAGAGGAAACACTGGAAGGATGACTAAAATAAGAAGTTAAACTATTAAAATAAACTGTAGAAATGAGATTAAGTAGTAAAATACTGATAAAAATGTTAAGACTGATAGCATTTCAAATTATCAAGTGTGAAACAATGATAAAAAAAGATTAAATAAAAATGTAAAGCATCCAAATAATTAATAATAGTTAGTTAAAAGTTAACATAAAAAATTCAATAAAATAAGACATGAAGAGCAATTAAACAGATATTAATAAATAATAACAATAAAAACATGAACGTTCTCTGCAGCCCTGAGGTCCTCCCGCAGCCTGTTCCAGAGGTAAGGGCCATAATAGTGAAAAGACCCCTCACCATGAGTCCGTGTCGTGACTTTGGGGATGATAAGGAGTAGGGCTGTGTTAAAAAAAAAATCGTAAAATCGATTCTGAATCGATCCTTAGAGAAATCAAATCGAATTGATTCACAGTTTAAAAAATCTATTTGATTTTCTTTAATAGTTTGCTCTTTTTACAACTAAAATAGGAAGGTAAAGTCCAGACAGCCATTTTAAGTCTTGTGTCTGAAAGGGTAAATACAGATTACCCCGTTGAACTGTAACTTATCCAGTGATATGGCATATTGAATAACAGGCATATAATTAAGATATCTAAAAAAAAATTTAATAGCATATGGATCAGATTCAATCGGATCAAATCAGATCAAATTGTGATAATCAATTCTAACTCTTAAAATTGAAATTGAATTGATTCATGAAATTTGAATCACTACCTAGCCCTAATAAGGAGACCGCTGCCAGGGGAGAACAGAGACCACCAAGGTTCAAAAGGTAAAAGCATTTCTGAAAGATAAGAAGGACCAAGACCATTGAGATACTTAAAAACCATTACAAGAACCTTAAAATTGATCCTAAAACAAACGGGGAGCCAATGCAATGATTTTAAGACCGGTGTAATGTGTTCCTGCCTCTTGGTCTTTGTCACGACACGTGCAGCTGAATTTTGTAAAAGCTCTTTTTGGGAAAACCAGAAAGCAGGGCATTACAGTAATCAATTCTATTGGTGATAAAAGCATGCATTAGCGAAGAAGTCCCTCCTAATCATTGATTACATCATCACACATGATATACATGCTCTATTTCTCTCAGAAACTTGGCTAGATGAAAATGCAGAACAAACTATATTAATAGAGACTTGCCCAACTAATTATCACATCAATAGTGAGATCAGGAAAAACAAAAGGGGTGGTGGTCTTGCTACAATCTTTCATAAATCACTAAATCTCAAAAAGGTATCACTAGGCAAATTCAGCACCTTTGAATATTTAGCTACTGAAACAAACGAATCAAACAAAGTCATATTTGTAAACATATACAGTCCACCAAAACCTAACACAAACTTTTTTAACGACTTTAATCACCTTTGTTTTGCAATATGTCTAGACTCCAGATAGCAATTGTGGGAGATTTCAACATTCATACTGACAAACTCCAAGACAGCTGAAAAAGAGCACTAAATGACACCCTTCATAACTTTGACCTAACCCAACACATTAATGCACCATCGCACAACCGAGGACACACTCTGGACCTACAGTACTTATTAGCAAAGATTTAAATATCTTCAGCATTGCCCTAACTGATATCGCATTATCTGACCATTTCTGCATCTCAAGAGCAAGATCAGTTAGTGGAAGAACTGTGAGCTTTTCAGTGAGATCAGTTAGTGAATAAAAACTGTGTTTGTACCTGCTTTTCCTTACATTGTTGTATCGTCTTGATTATTGTCTTATTGTAATTGCTTTCTTGTATTTTAATCATCAAAATGATTTATACTGTGTTCCAATTTTAATCATTTCAATCACCTGTGTTGAAAGTGTGCTATACAAATAAAATTGCCTTGCCTACAACAGGGAGGCTGGAAAACATGGGAAGGCTTCACAGACAAACTTTTTGTTGGTGGAGCTTAGAGTCCCGTAGGAGGAGGGGTTGGAGGCGGCGCATAAATGGAAGCATTTCAAGTACATAGACCTGGTGGAGCGTTGTAAGTAGGCTGGCTGTTTTACCCATTTCCAGTCTGCTTATCAAAAGTTTTAATTTTTCCAAGTGCAATTCAATTTCAGGGTGATCCAAAGAAGGAAATCACCAAGACATACTCTGAACTCTGCTAGAACCAGGGGCCTCTTACTAGGAGTGAAATTTCTGGCGAGACCAAAAGATGTTGCCCCAAGGCTGCTCTTTCAGATGAGCTGAGAAATTAGACTAACGAAGAAACACGAAATGAGGCCTAGGTTGGTTCTGTGACAGAGCCTGGTTCAAGGTCCATATGGTAGGACCTGTCATATCTTGTTCTACACTCATTTTCCTGCACTGGTAGACATGTCCATGTGTTTTTGAAAATTTGAATCCTTTTTTTCTCCCTAATTCTCCCATCTGAAAATTATGTTAGATTATAAAATATGCTGTCAAGCACTTTATTGAAACTCCAGACAGAGACCAAGTGAACTTGTCACATATATAATAATGAGAAAGAAAATGTCTTCGGCAAGGATAGGCAACTTTATTTGTATGGCACAATTTCAACAATAAGGCAATTCAAGGTGCTTTGGGTGATTAGGGGAGAAAAACAGTAAAAGCATAAAAAACAACATTAGAAACACAAAAAATGTGCATTTGACACATTTAAATGTATGACATTCCAGCTACTATTAATCAGATAATTATTTACTTATGTTTTCAAAATCAGAAGTTTACATACATTTCCTCAGTTTAGTAGTTTTGCCTTTGAATTGTGTGACTTAAGATTTCCTTCCACATGCTTCTCACATTGGTTTGGTGTACCAGAGTCAGGTTTGTAGCCCAACGTGCTGACACACACAGACAAATTCTTACCCACAAATTCTCTATAGGACTGAGTCCTGGGCTTTTTGATGGCCATGCCAAAACATTGACTTTGTTGGGCTTCCGCCACTTTTTGACTAATTTGGCTGTACGCTTACATTTTCCATTGGGTTACCCGTTGCTTCCTGGCTGAACTTTTAGGTTTTGCCACAATATTTTTTTCCTTATGATGCTATATATTTTATGAAGTGCACCAGTTGCTCATGATGCTGCTACTGCATTTCTTCACAGTTGGGATAGTGTTCCCAGGCTTATACTCATTCCCCTTTTGCCTCCAAATGTAACAATAGTCATTTTGACCGAACAATTCCACTTCTGTTTCATCAGACCACAGGACATGTCTTCAAAAATTAGGGTCTTTCTTAAGGTGTGCATTTTCAAACTGAAATATGGGCTATTTATGTATTTTTTGAGTTGTGACTTTTCTCCTCTCTGAGTGGCCTTTCAGTCCATGTCAGTAAGGATGTTCCATGTGTTTCACTGTGGATAATGACTGTTTTACCAGCTTCATCACCATCTTCACTAGGTGTTTGTTTTTGTTCAACTTGCACAGCTTTAACCAAAACACTTTCCTCTCTGGGACACGGAACTCTTTCTTATCCATTACAATGGTTGACCGTTCCTATCACATCTATTCTTGTGTATAATTGTTGCAACAAATGTGGCAACTTCAAGGATTTGGAAATTGTTCCCAAGGATGAATTAGCATCTGCGGAGAATTCTTCCTGATATCTTGGCTGATTTCTTTTGATTTTCCTATCATCTCAAACCAGAAACCAAGTGTGCCCTTATAATAAATCCACAGGTGTACCTCCAATTAACTCAAATGTGTCAGTTTACTTATCAGAAGCTTCCAATGCCATTGTACTGTATCATAATTGTTTAAAGAGATAGTAATCATTCTCCATGTAAACTTCTGTATTTCATTATTTCAAAAAAAACAATATCTGACATACTCTCTTTCTCATTACTGTGGCAATTAGCAAATAGAAATAATTTTGGAAATTCTAACTGACCTACAACTAGAGAACCTTGGTTTTATTAAGCTTAAGACAATAAGTAAAGGTTTGTTTTTTCTAGCCACAGAGAACAAAAAATGTAACAGCAAAAACACTGTGGAGGTAAGAAAGTTATTTTAAAACGAGTAAAGAAATTGCTTTTCAAACCCAAAATTATGAACTTTAAATGCTCAGTGCAAAAAAAAAAAAAAGAAAATTAAGTCACGTTTTCAGCTCAGCAGGTCACTGCTTTCTAAAAATTTATGTTGAGAATCTGGATGGATGTAATTGACTGGCAACTCCAAGCAGCGATCACATGTCTGCAGCTAGCTAACATTGGTATGATACAGACTCAACGGCTGCTGTGCATATTACTCAGCAAGCAGTCGAACCACTTTAAAACAAAAGAAGCAAAACAGAAACAATCCAGCTGCCTATTTGTGATACGTGGATGTCACTCTATTATTTATATGATTTGGTAAAGCCTATCTGTAGACGTTTCTATATCGACACAAAAATAAAACCCTACAACATAACCCAAGTGATCAAAACTGCCCAACTGAGGCTACATTGACTCTATCACTAAGTATGACCCATTTAAAGTAATTAGTGAAATAACATTCAATATTACCTAATTCACTAGCAAAGCATATGATATGAGTCATCTGAGGAGATTTACTGATGGAGGCTTGGGAGAAGAAGACTTAGGGTAGGGGTACAGTATTCAGGAAATTACTTTTTACTGAATACACTTAGAACCTCCTAGATGGAACCTGACATAAGTCCACTGCAGGGCAACACAGATACAGGGCAAACAACCATGCACACACTTCCTTTGGGAAATCTAAAGACACCTGTTAGGTTATAACAGTCATGTTTTTGGACTGTGAGATGAAGCTGGAGTAGCTAGAGGGAAGCCATGCATGCATGGAGAAAACATGAAAATTCCATGCAGAAAGACCCCAGGCATCAAGCCCTGGACCTTCTCGCTGCAAGATAACAGTGCTACCAACTGTGCTAGTGTGCAGCCTGCTCCCTAGCCTAAGTTGACATATTAACATCATTTCACTAGCAAGGACCACACCACAATGATACGAGTTTGAATGTTTATTGGTGAAAGGGGTCGAAGGGACGGAGGAATATGATGCGGAGATGGGTCAGCGCCACATCCTACTGGATGGGTCTATATTTCTGTACAAATGCCAGCCAATTACCATCAAGATTGTTGCAACAAATAGAGAGAGGAGAGTTGGGTGAGTTTCCAATGCCGATGCCAATAGTTGAAGTTTCTGAAAAGAGAATGTCCTGATACATGAGGTGCTCTAAGCAGGAACTGATGTTGAACTGAGAATAAAGTAAGTTTGCAAATGAATTTTAGGATTTTTGTGGCACAAGATCGACCTTAAATAATGATCTCTACCACTGCTGTGTTATCTGAATCGATGAGGATTGACTTCTTGGACCATTCATGTCCCTAAGGGAATTCAGTGATAACAATGGAGTAAAGTTGTTGAAGAGCTAATGAAGGTGAGATCAATTGCACCTGGAGAAATTTGAACACTGGGAGCCATTTAAGTGCATACCATCTGCCATAGTAGCCATAAAACCTGTGGAAGGCACTGCATCAGTGTAGAGCTCAACGTCATTGGGTTTTGTATTGAAATCATTATAAAAGAAAGATGTGCTGTTCCAAGAGAACAGAAAGTGGTACCGGGGAGCACATATCCAGTTTGCACAAGTCGTTAATGAATTCGTCCCTATGAAGAAATAGAATGCTGGATACTATTTAGAAATGTTTTTGAAAAAAACGTGTTTTTTTTTCTTGAGGAATGATGCAAATGATATGTTGAGGTGGCCAAGAAGTGTTTGTAATTGTTGTTTGGTACACCTTTCAGCAACTAGAAAGTTTGAAAGTGGCAACCTGATTCAATGTATTTTTTAAGAGGCAACAATGCTTGGAAAGAAGATGAATCTAGAGCCATGGCAAAAAAATTAACTGAAGTACATGAGCCAACAGTGGGTGTTTCTCAATCTCAAGGCACCTCGCTTACGAGGACACTGTCCTTCTTTGGTCAAAAAAACGGTTTGGAACAGACTTGCCTTACGTGACCACGGCTGCCGGCTTACGTGCTCTGTTTACGTCCCGCCCATCGTAGTAGGATTGTAGCGTAGTATTATTACTTCAACCATGAAACTGGAAATGTATAACGAGAGTTTTAGTTTTTTTTACATGTCAGTTAAATCAAATGTGCAAACGAATTAGTACCTGGTATCCACCAAAGGTGCAACTAACGAACCATACATAACTTCTTTGGATCTAAAAAATAATAATAAAAAAACAAAAACATTTTAGATATAAGCCCGATGGTTAAAATTAGTTGACTTACATTTAAAATAGAAATTTACCCAGAAGTAGGTTCTGCTGGCTCCTACCGCACTGTATTCGGGGAAAGTTTTGACCAAGAGAAGCCATCAAGGCACGTCTGATGTATCCTTGGTTAGTTAGCTAAACGGCTAACAAACGGAGGACAGATTCCTCGGTAGAACATGAACATTGGAACATGCCTTGGCGGTCCCTGATGACGTATCTCCTATCTCCTTGTTGGGGCGGGACCAAGGCATCAAGGCGAGGTTCCTGGGCATTGAGAAACACCCAGTGTTTTCTTAGGAAAGAAGGACCCTGGTGTCGAAAGCTTTGGTTTGAGCAAAGAGCCCGTAGGAGATAATGTTGAAGAAGTCATCGAGAAGTTGCAGAACATAAGGGAGCTTGTAGTTATGAATGAAAATCCAGAATAAGGCTTCTGAAATTGAATCAAAGATTTCATGGACTCTGAAGGTGAGTCAAATCAAAGTCTCCATAGACTATGATGTTTGCAGATGACATTGTGATCTGCAGAGATAAGGGCGGAGGTAAAGGAAAAGCTAGAGAGAGATGGAAGTATGCGCTGGAAAAGAGTGTGTGTAAATGAAAAAGAAACAAGAGGAACGTTGAAGTTACAGGGATTTGAAGTGAATAAAGTGTAAGACTTTGTGTACTTAGGGCAGAGGTTTCCAAAATACGGCCCGGGGCCGTTTGCGGCCCTTGGACTGATTTTGTACGGCCCTTGTCCCCCATTTAAGATCGGTATTTTCTGCAATTGGCAACACAACACACATGATTGATGCAGATGGAGACTTTCTTTTATAAGGGCATTATTTTTGTTGACCAATTAAAATAATTATAAAATGTTTCATGGTACAAAACCAATTATTCATATTTTAACAATCATATGGTTTTGCTTACTTGTTTCTACAAAAAAAAAAGATTTTTACTTTAACATTAGCTGCTCCAAAATATTTCAAAACTTCATGATTTCTCTTAAAAAGGCAAACATTAAAAGCCCTGTGTTTTCAATCTACAATTATTTAAATATTACATGTTTAATTTATTGTTGAGCAGATAAAAAAATCATTTTACATTAAAAAAAAGACATCTTATTTTTGTCACCCATGGGCACTTTTGACTTGTTGATTTTGGCTCTTGCAGCAAAAAGTTTGGACATCTCTGACTTAGGATCAACAGTGAGTGTGTATGGAGAGTGTGGAAAAAAGGTGAATAAGTGTGTGTAAGCAAGTTGGAAGGGTTGGAGAAAAGTATATGGTGTGATGTATGGTAAAAGGGTTTCAGCTGGAATATAGGGAAAGGTGTGCAAGGTAGTAGTAAGACCAGCGATTTTGTACGGTCAAGAGACAGTACCAATGAGGAAACGACAGGAAGCAGAACTCAAGATGTGGAAATTCTCTTTGGGAGTGACGAGAATGGAAAGGATCAGCAAAGACTACATCAGAGGGACAGCTCATGTTGGATGTTTTGGGGATAAAGTCAGGGAGGTAAGACTGAGATGGTTTGGATATGTTAAGAGCAGAGATGACAATAATATTGGTAGAAGGATGCTGAGGATGCAGCCTCCAGACCAAAAAGGAAATGTATGGATGTGGTGAAAGAGGACATGAAGTAAGTTTGTGTGAGGGCAGAAGATGCAGACGATAGGACTAAATGGAGACAGATGATTCGCTGTGTCGCTGTGTCTTAAAAAAACAACAACAAATATATGACTGCATTTAAAAATCATGAATGAAAGTCCCCAAAAAAATTTCGTTTTTCATAATTATTGACTTTATATCAAAGTTCTGATTTTATCTTTTTATCTAATAATTTTGACTTTTTTTATCTGTTAAGTATTACTTTAAAAAACGAATTTATTAATTTTTGTCTAATAATTATATTGGATCAATTCTGACTGTATCCAATAATTCTGACTTTGAAAGCAAAATTATTTTTTCTATCGCATGAATATGACTTTATGTATCATAAGACTTTGCATTTTAAAATTGTTTAAATTGAAAGTCAAAGTTATGATGTTTAATTTAATAATTATGACTTTGCATCTCCTTATGACTTTGAACATTAAAATGAAGATGCTAAATTAAAAAATTCTGACTGACTGAAAGTAGAAATTATGACTTGGTATCTCACAATTATAATTTTTAATATCACTGTACTGTATGAAAATCAAAATTATGACTTTTATCAATAACTATGAATCTGTATCTCATTATTTTGACTTTGAAAATAGAACATTTAAAAGTCGAAATTATGACTGCATATGCTTTTTTTCCCTTATAGGTAGCCTACGACCTGTTTTTGAAATTGTAAGTTATAATCGAATAATTATGACTATGCATATCTAATTTTGACTTCAAAAATCCAAATTATGACTTTGAATTTTAGAATTATGACACATCATTTCATTTTTCTTTACTTCAGCACTATCTCATAACTATGACACAGCTCTCTAATGATTGAGATGAGATAACTAAGTCATAATTATTGGATAACAGCCTTTTATTTACCAGAGAGCTGGGCCATTACAAAGACGTGTCTGATTATTATTAGATAGTTATGTCATAATTATAAGACGATAAATTTTTTTCTCATCAGAGAGGCGGAAATGTGCTTTTGTAACAATCAGAGCGGAGATGTCAAGCTTGGGGGAGGGATCTAGGACTTGTTTTCAAAATAAAGGTTTCAGGCCACGGACACTGCGGTTGCGCATTTCCGTTGCCATAACGTCACTTCTGGACGTCAATATGCGGCTCGGTGCAGCGCTGGGAAACAGCCGCTGAAATGATGGAAACTAAGTAACCAGGGAAGACTACCTTCAACAAAGACCCACTGCATTTTCTGCAGGGAAACGGACCAGTTGCGTCGATAAGAAGGATCCCCGCAGACTGACAGCTCCCTGGGTGGTTATCCCACGAAGCGGCGGGCCGCCTGCCTCAAGCAGCCATCTTTTGTGAGAGAATGTACGGGGCGACGAGGTGGGCCCGCTCTGGCTCCGGCTCCGGCCCCGGCAGGAGCTTGTTGATGCTCACAACTGCGCTGCTGCTCTCGGCCGTCGTGCTGCTCTCCGGGCTGCCGGGTTTCACCGAGGCGAAGGAATGCGACAAGCCGTGTATGAACGGACAGTGTAACGCCGTCACAGGCAGCTGTGTGTGTTTCCCCGGCTGGGTTGGAGACCAATGCCAGCACTGCGGAGGGAGATTCAGGTACACAGAGCTCACAATAAAGCCGGTTTTATCACCGAGACCGGTTCAGGGTGAAGAAAGGGGTTTGTTAGCTCCAAGTCCAGTGAACGCATTCGAAATGAAACACTGCTTTACTACTGCTGCTGCTAAAGCAACTCCTGTCACTGCTACACTCTGCTCTATTACTTAGTAACTTCAGTAGTTAAAATTAGTTTGAAAGTAACTTAGCTATCATCACAGCTGGTGCCATCTTTAGCTGCAGTTCTGGATCTGATTTCGCACAACAAAAAGGCCCTTATCTTGTAAAATAGTATTTTTCATACATATTTGCAAATTCCAACAAACCTCTGTGTATTTTGTCTGCTGTCATGTGACAGACCAAGACAAATTAGTGCCTAACGGAAGTCCAAAGAAATACATAAGTTTTGTTTTCCGTAAAAATTAGAAAAATTCTGATGTTTGCTTTTGGTCAAGACGTTGTACAGCAATCTCTCACTGGAGTTCCAGCTGCTATTCTTGGTGGGGGGATGTTTATAATCTTTGCACATTTAGAAAAATAACATTTTTGCCAGTTCTGCTTTAAACATTATCTGGAGCTCAATTCAGATTGGATGAAGACTGTCTGTGAACTTTCAAGTAGTGCCACAAATTCCTAATTTGGATTTATGAATGAACTTTGACTGGGTCATGCTCATATGCTATGATCTAACCTCTGCTGTACGTCTGGCTGTATGTATTGAAGTAGTTGAGCGGAAAGGCGACCGTCCAGCCCAGACGAAGGTCTCTTACGTCCTCTAAGATAATTGTATTTGTTACAGATTTTCCGCTTTATTCATCTTCATTCATCTCTCCATCAACTAATAACCCACATCATGATATTGCCACCTCAAAGTGGCCATGTGTTTTTAAGTGTACGGCCAATGGGTTGCTTATCCCACCCGAGTTGGTGACTATCCGAAGCTCCTCCAAAGTTGCCATTGGCCTCTTGGCTGCTGCGCTGATTAAAGCTCTCCTTGCATCAACTCTCGGGTTTAGATGTACACAAATGTCCCAGCAGAGTTTCCATTGTTGCATACCTACCATAACATTTCTGGGTTGTCGTCATGATCATGTTATTGGCCGCTTTGGGTAGGATTATGCCCGTCTGCGCAATACGACACAAAGAAGCAATAAGGTAAAAGGTTATCTTTTTTCTCTCATTCACTTCTTCTGGAATCTGAATTGAGCTGCATTGTGGAAGCTAATCATCCTGAATTGCATTGAGTTAGCATGGCTGCACAGCTCAACAATGTCAACCGAGGATCGAGTCTTCTTGCCTTGGTTTAATTTGTTTCTTCGCATCTTGCTGTCTCAGCACAGTTCCAGCATGCTGGGCTATAAAGTTGAACTTACGCAAGCCGTGCCATGTTGTGTGTGTGCTCTGCAGTTGGACAGTGATTAGGAAGCCAGTTGCTGAGCACGCGTGAGCACCTAATGTGAGGTTACGAGCTGTTTAGATCTAGTGGTTTGTCTCGGTTTCACTTGCGACTTCAAAAAAAAAGGGACACGGCTGAAATGTTCAAGACATCGCGTCACTGTCGGTAACGTCGCAGACGACTAGCTGTGTTACACAGGAAACCACAGAGACCCTGTTATTAGCATGAGATGTCTGGTCAACCACCTCGTTTATTAGTGGTCCTTTTTTTTGTAGAATTTTTTTCGTTTATCTTGTTTTTGCATATTTTTATGAAATGTTAAAGATTAAGCTGTCAGATTTTGTGTCCAGCTTCCCACTGATTTTTGTAAAGCCCCGATTAAAGTCAAAACTGATTCTACCCGATTCGGATTTCTTTTTAAGAACCTAAAATGACAAAATAATTTCCCCTCTATTTTACACATTCTTACACACTAAAATTGCTTATTATGTTTTATTAACAATAAAAAGTTTACAGTTAATTAATTTAGA
The DNA here is from genome assembly GCA_028564705.1 of Apricaphanius iberus. NCBI lineage: Eukaryota > Metazoa > Chordata > Actinopteri > Cyprinodontiformes > Aphaniidae > Apricaphanius > Apricaphanius iberus. The sequence continues at coordinate 1,565,887 of JAPXFQ010002510.1, forward strand.
AATTAATATTATTCTTCTGTTTTTTTTTTAAATTCTCTGTAAGGTGATGTTAGGATTTATAAAGGCCCTCTCAAATAAAATAAATTTTTATTATTATAGTACAATAAAGCAATGATTTTTTCAAAAGCAAACCAAAGTGACAACCTTGTCTCTAACGGGAATATTGTAAATCTATAGATATAATTAAATAATTAAAGTTTTATTGTATCTGTACCCATAAACCTAGAGAACAAGGGTTGAGGGGTAAAAAAATCTTTTACCTGTAAGTTTTTTGTTTGTTTTTTGCACGCTTTCAAATCCAAAGTTTTTACAAGACTATGAGAAATAAATAAAAGCTGTAAATGAGAGTCTTAACATTGCATTCCTGTGATAATAGATCATAGATTGTATGTAAATTAGCAAAAGTGGTGACATTACAAAGTGTTTGAGAGAGAGAGCAGTTGGGATTACACAGATCTGCAGTTAAACAGGACTCTACTGTTATCACTGTAACTCAAAAAAGACCTTCCAAGTTTCCAGTTGGAAATATGTGATTGGAAAGTCAGAGCTCACTGACCGTCTCCGATTTCATATTCAATACGGTAGCTGCACATATGAAGCCGATTTACGTATGATTTAATAACACTTCTTATGCTTTCTGTTAATAATAGAGATCTACATATAACTGTACATTCTCTATTTTCACCTGTATTCCTTTAGTTTGAAAGCATACAGTGGAAAGGGGTGCACTTATATTATCTAATATGGCTAACTAGTTAAGACAAAATAAACTGGTTTACGCCACAGTTTTTATCATTGTGTGTTTAGCTTTTAGCACAATTAGCATGGTTAGCATTAACAAACTGTAAACATTAGTCTCTCTGTATTCCCTATTGAGTTAGTAGAGCCTGTTTGCTAAAGTCTTGCTCATGGTTTCAAATTGGAAGCCTCAAAAAAAACCAAAAAAAAACAGGCCTTCGCCCATAGAAAACGGTTTCTTTTGTTTGAGGTTCTCGGCGCTTCCTCTGACTTATTTTTCAAAGGCCTCATGCTTATTTAAAAGAAACAAGTGAGTCTTCATCGCTCTGTTTCATCATCCACTCTGAAGACTCTTGTTGTTACTGATCTGAAACCAATATTAGCTCTTTTAAAGCTACTGATGGGCCAATCACTGATTAGGATCTGCCATTTCCTAATTTTGATTGGTTTACAAAAAAAATAAAGAAAAAAAATAGAGCTCGACTACTTTCATTGGGAATCTGAAATTAACACTCTGTGGTTCAGAAATCAGCTTTTGAACAATGCGTTTCTAAAATAACCTTGTCCAGCCTTTGTGTTGCTTCAGAGTGGAAAATCAATTGAAGTTCTTCCTCGCTCCTGTTTAGAAGCTTCTGGTTCTGCTCATCCGCAGAACCTAATGATACCCAGCACATTCTCTCAATGTAAAGTATGTCAGATTAAACCAACTAGTTCATTTGGTACTATGCGATACGGTCCGCAACCCATGATAAACCTAATCTAGTCAAATCTCCACGTGTAAGGGTAAACGTAGTTTTCTGGATGTGTTTAGTCAGTGGCTTTGATTTAAAACGTTTTCACACAGCCTGCTAGTCTGAGGGCGCATTTAGCATACAGACAATGCTCCAATACAACGACTTGCTGAACACTGATTAGAAAGAAACACCCTAAAATTCCCGAGTAAGTGCTTAATATCCATCACAGTAAGTAAGTTGACCCAGAGTTAGAAAAATCTGATTTAATACAGCGTTCAGGTTTGGAAATTTGGGGGTATATGAGGTTAAAACTCACAACCCAGAATCTTAGGATGCTTTGTTGCAGCATAAATTTAGATTACTATCTCTGTTACTTTCATTAGTTTAACTGCTCTAAGTTAAAGCCATAAATATTACTGGTAATGTTGATGTCCAGAGGCAGAACAAATCAAATTATAAATATTTACAACAAAAGTTGGCCTTATGCTGCGTGGTTCAAAGAAAATAAAAAAAGTACAAAAACAACAACACATACACTCCCAAGGGCAAACGATGACATTTTTAGTGTGAGATGAGTTTTTATAGAGTTCTCTTGTAGTAGGACTGAGGTCGTGAGTCACTATTCTTTTTACAGAGAAACAGATTTGTGAATAAGTTCGTTGTCTGTGCAATACAGAGGCAGTGTAAGGCTCCGACCCCTGTTCATGTTCAGACACTAACTGATTCTTTGGTTTGTCTAATGTAATTACTGTGTAGTTGTGTATTTTCAGGATGAACTGGAAGAGTTTTGTGCTTGCTGGTATTTGGAATTGATAAAAGCGTGATTTCTTGTAAAGTTTGTGGGCAGCTTTTAGTTTCAGGTAGTCTGCCACAGTGTTGGGATTGGGCTTTTATCCTGCTAACACAGAGTTTTATAGCTGAGTCGATTAGGGTTGTAATGGTATGTCTACAGGATTTCTGTAGAGGATTGAAGGTATTGTATTTTTATAATTCCAATTTCTAATTTTAAAATCAAATTAACTGTTTTTGAAGATTTAATTTTGATTATTTTAAAGATTTTTGTTATTTTATTTAATTTTTTCACTATTGCACTCCTTGAGATTCCGTAGTTCAGAGTGATATCAGCCTCCTGCTTGTTTCAATCTGGGGCAATTCTATACAAAAGAAATATTGGAAAAAAACAATTAGGAAAAATCTATCAAATATCTCATCAACTTTCAAATGTATTGAATCAATTTGATGAGTCTTAGTATTTCGATTTTAGAGAGAACCTTTTCAGCCTTCGAGCTAACTTTAACGTTAGACTCTAATGAGGACGTGGCGATATGGCTGCAAATCTATATTGCGATGTAATCTAAAGCAGGTGCTGTAGCAGTATGTATTGTAGCATTTTTTTTTTCTTTCTTTATACTTGTCAAAATGATCAGTTTCCAGACATGTTGCTGCAGAACAACTTCAAAAGGGTTTAGAATGTAATAAAAAAATTTTTTTGTGCAAAATGCATTAAAAAAATATTAAATTCTTCTTCCAAAATGATGCAACACAAATTTCTCACAACATAAATAAAGATGAAGATAAAAAAACAGGCAAAATATTATGAAAATAAAGTTAAAATTGTCTGCTTTTCTGGTTATTTATTTATAAATTTAATATTGCAGGAAAATAAACCTACATATATATTCATATGCATATTTTTGAATTAAAAATGCTTCAATTTCAACAGATTTCTTTCTGTTAAATGATAAAAAACAAATTTTAAACTTTGAATATCTTGTGTGTAGAGAAATACTTAACAAAAGTATCTTTGTGTACTTGGTACAAAGCATGCAGGCACAGCTTGATGATGTCATCAAGACACATAACCACGATGTGGCGGTATAGAGAAAATCTCTACCTTTGGCTGCTATGACGTTTTGACATAAAATGTGTAGGAACTCTGTGTAGAGGTAGAATATGTTAAAATGTATAAAAAGTATTATGAAAAGTTTTTAACTTCTTTTTAAATCGTGTGTCATTTTTATTACAAGTAGGGATGGATTGATATGAATATTTGGACCAATATCCGATCTTAATATTGGGGATATGACTGATTATGAATACTTAGAATATTTGTTATATTAATTTCCCACACTTAATGACACATGTTTCACTGCCTCTCTGCTTCAGTTAAGCACGCCTGTGCTGCTTCACTATCACGGCCATATTTGGTTTTGCTCTGTACGTTTTGTGTTTTCCTCCAGATTGTGCTGCTGAACTGGACTGTTGTTGCTTTTGAATGAGGCTTTATGTTTGCTCAGCTCTCATGTTTGCAACACTTGGTCATTTATGGACCACTTGTCCCTGCTAGAGGGAGGCTGCTCTCATCAGAATGGGCTGTCATTTGAAGGTCTGTTTAAATATTTGCCTTTTCTTGTACCCATCTCCTACTGGAGTACAGACACGTGCTGCTTTTTCTTCCAGTTCTCCACATATTTCAACATTTGCTACTTTAGATGATGGTTTACTTTGTTTCTTAGGTACTATTTCCCTCATCGTATATTTCAGTGTGATTGGTAGATTTTTATTTTTATTAGATATGAATGAATACATTCTTTATAAATGACTTTATTTGGTAATGTAACCAGTGGTACAACAAAACTGCCTTCCAGCACAACCCGTCCCGTTCTCTTATGTTGTGACTGGGTGAACACTGGGCTTTGTGCTTCACACACATTGTACTGAGGTGTTTCTTAAGTAGGCTGGGCAATCAGCCGGTTACATGTGTCCAAGTTTTAGCTTAGATCAGACAGGTTGTGAACTCAAATCTGAATATTTGTCCGTCTTGCTGATCATAGAGGGTGCTGCACATAAGCGCTACCGGTGCTAGCCACAGTAGTTTGCTGTCTGAAAGTTGGTCTTGTAAGAAGAATGCTCAAAGTAAGCTTCGTTTTCATCAATGAGGTACTTAAAATGATTCCAGAGGAAGCACTAAATGCATAGGGAGCTATATAAAACGCTAACCATATCGGGATTAGCTAAAGATGGTGTTGGCTGGTCAAAGATTGGAATTGATCCAAACTTTTTATCAGTTTATAGAATTTTTTTTTGACATTTCTTTTAAGCTTTAGATTATGAAACTTGCTGTACATCCTTTTCAACCTAAAGAAAAACAAAAAGCTCTTGACTGTATTTAAGTGCCTTCATTTGAAATAATTGAGTTCCGCGAATTCTTAAATTTCACATTACTCAAACAACTTCTGTCAGAATAATGAATGCCTTACAATACTTAGTTTAAACAGGAAATGCGGACGTAATAAGTAATCTGAGTCAGTACCAACAGAGCTCTGTGAAGATTCTTTCTGTTGCATTCACTGGCACAATAAAAAAGTAAAAGGGGCCACTTTATTTAATGTTTACTGCCATATGGTTGTAAAGAGTATAAAAGAGTTATTTGCTTGTGCTGAGGTTACTGGATTCATTGCGTGCACAGAAGAACACTGGTTCATTCAGGACATAAGCTGGTGATGCTGTTAGTTCTGGATAACTGGATTAAATGTGGTACAGACTTCTTGAAGATTTTAACATTCCAGACAAACCCAAAATGAAATGATTAAATTTAAATTTCGACTAAATGAAATAGTGTAATAGACAAAATCTTTTCCAAATACATGAACAAAAATTCACAAAATGTCACACAAAAATTATTTGTGGCTGGAAGGAAGGTGGGGATGGTTGTACTTTTACCAATAATTCTGCACCTTCATTTTTGGTTTCTAAACAGTGCTTTTTATCATCTGGCACTGAAATGTCAGCTTGATCTTTGAACCGAGGTTTTAAAGCTTGTTTGACTTAAAGCGGCAGTCCGAAGTATTTCATGGAGATCTTTTTATTAAATACAATGTACAGTACCAAGGCCCCTCCCAAAACAAATCATATCAAATCGAACCAGACTGGCCATTCTCCTCTAACCTCTAGCATCAACAAAGCATTTTAGCCTACAGAACTGCCGCTCACTGGATATTTTCCCTTTTTCGGACCATTTTCTGTAAACCCTAGAGATGGTTGTGTTTGAAAATCCGAGTAGATCAGCAGTTTCTGAAATACTCAGGCCAGCCCATCTGGTACCAAAAACCATAGCACGTTCAAAGTCACTTAAATCACCTTTCTTCCCCATTCTAATTCTCGGTTTGATCTGCAGCACATCATCTTGACCATGTCTACATGCCTAAATGCATTGAGTGCCACCATAGGATTGGCTGATTAAAAATTTGCATTAATGAGCAGTTGGATAGGTGTGCCTAATAAAGTGGCCAGTGAGTATAGGGCTGCGTTGAAAAAAAAATCAATTCTTATAAAATTTCTAACAATCATATTGATTCACAAGTTCAAAAACAGGTTTAATTGTTTAACATAGTTTGCCATTTTTTTACAGCTAAATTGGGAATTAAAAGTCGAGAAATCCATTTTAAGGCTTAGTTCTGAAAGTGTTAACACAATTTTTCTTGGTAAACAGTTACTTACCCAGTGTCATGAAGTTACAGGGAAATAATTAAGATAACCGTTCAAAAAAATGAACATTTTAATAGCATTGACCAATATCTAATGTACAGACCAGAAGTTTCGACACACCTTCTCATTCAGTGCGTTTTCTTTATTTTGACTATTTCTTTATCATGACTATTTACAGGTGCTGGCCAGTAAATTAGAATATCATCAAAAAGTTGAATTATTTCAGTAATTCCATTCAAAACGTGAAACTTGTATACTGTATACTTTCCTTCCACACATAGTGATATATTTCAAGTGTTTATTAATTTTCATTTTTATTATTACAACTGACAGCTAATGAAAACACCAAATTCAGTATCTCAGAAAATTAGAATATTCTGAAAGGCTCAATATAGAAGACACCTGGTGCCACTCTAATCAGCTGATTAACTCAAAACACCTGCAAAGGCCTTTAAAAGGTCCCTCAGTCTTGTTCTGAAGGCTCCACAATCATGGGGAAGACTTCTGACTTAAAAGCTGATTTCTAAAGAAGCTGGCTGTTTGCAGAGCTCTGTGTCCAAGCACATTAACAGACAGGCGAAGGGACGGAAAAAATGTGGTAGAAAAAAGTGTACAAGCTCTAGGGATAACCGCACCCTGCAGAGAATTGTGACGACAAACCCATCAAAAATGTGGGGGAGATCCACAAAGAGTGGACTGCAGCTGGAGTCAGCGCTTCAAGAACCACCACGAAGAGACTCATGAAAGACATGGGATTCAGTGTCGCATTCCGTGTGTCAAGCCACTCTTGAACAAGAAACAGCGTAAGAAGCGTCTCGCCTGGGCCAAGGACAAAAAGGACTGGACTGCTGCTGAGTGGTCCAAAGTTATGTTTTCTGATGAAAGCAATTTTTGCATTTCCTTTGAAATCAAGGACCCAGAGTCTGGAGGAAGAGCGGAGAAGCACAGAATCCACGTTGCATGAGGTCCAGTGTAAAGTTTCCACCGTCAGTGATGGTGTGGGGTGCCATGTCATCTGCCGGTGTTGGCCCACTCGTTTCCTGAGGTCCAAGGTCAATGCAGCGTCTACCAGGAGGTTTTAGAGCACTTCATGCTTCCTGCTGCTGACCAACTTTATGGGGATGCAGACTTCACTTTTCAAAGGACTTGGCACCTGCACACAGTGCCAAAACCACCAGTACCTGGTTCAAGGACCATGGTATCCCTGTCCTTGATTGGCCAGCAAACTCGCCTGACCTTAACCCCATAGAAAATCTATGGGGTATTGTGAAGCGAAGATGCAAACGCTAGACCCAACAATGCAGAGGAGCTGAAGACGACTATCAGAGCAACCGGGCTCTCATAACACCTGAGCAGTGCCACAGACTGATCGAGTCCATGCCACGCCGCATTACTGCAGTGATGGGGGGGGTAAGTATTGAGTGCTATACATGCACATTCTTGTCATGTTTATTCTTTTCAGTTGGGCAACATTTAAAAAAAAAAAAAACAAATTTTTTTCTTTGGCCTTTAAAATATTCAAATTTTTTGAGATACCAAATTTGGAGTTTTCATTAGTTGTCACTTATAAATATCAAAGTTAAAAGAAATAAACATTGGAAATACATTGGTCTGTGTGCATTGCATGAATGTAATGTACAAGTTTCACGTTTTGAATGGAATTACTGAAATAATTCAACTTTTTGATGATATTCTAATTTACTGGCCAGCACCTGTACAGTGTAGATTCTCACTGAAGTCATCAAAACTATGAATGAACACATATGGAATTATGTAGTACTACTGAATTAGGTGTGTCCAAACTTTTGGTCTGTACTGTATATCGAACTGAATCAGAACGAATCGGATCAGATAGGATCAGATCAAATTGGATCGCGATTATTGATTTTAACTCTTGAGAATCTGATTCAAATTGATTCTTGAAATTCTAATCGATACCCAGCCTTACATTCCTGAATAAATCCTCCGGATTGCAGCTTTAAGAGTTTTGCGACATTTGAAAATCATACCTTCTAAACGTGAACATCTCCAAATACAGCAAAATCTTAAACTGCTAGGCTAACTTACTACATTAATTCAGGAAAACCTATAAAACACTGGGTGCAGATTGATCTGGTTATTAAGGCCTTTACATTACTCATACATTTTGCATAGACTTTAATAGAATTAGCCATAGATGGCAGTTCTAGCTGAGTCTGCAGTTTGTAGTTTCAGATTTTTTGGTACAGAAGGTTCCGTCCAGCGCTTAAGTGTACCTGAAGTGTAGCCTCATGCTAGCACAAATTTTGACCAGCAACTCTTTTAATTGTCAGCAGAACCTTGAATACCTGATTCCGTCGTCAAAGCCCCCTGTTTGGGAACACTCTGGCTTTTTCCTGTGTTGTGGAACGACGCGTTTTCGGTCCAATCAGCTTTGCTAGAATACTGTTTGCTTTTTGTTAGGCTTTTAATGCAATGGAAACCCATATTCTTTTACAGAGGATCATTGATCTTTAAGTTAATTCCAGCTTGATCTCTTGTGTCAGGGAAGTTTCATCTTCCTGTCTGCAGAGGAGAGGGTTTGTTTAGGAGGAAACCCGTCTGAGGTCCTCGCAGTGAGTCCTGGTTCCCCTTAGCATTGCATTCTTTCTCCTGTACTAGTTATTTTTCTTTTTACGGCTGAATTTTGGATCACTGATCAAAATTTTATTTTAATTCAAATAAGCTGACGACATGACCTTGGTTGTACTAATGAAACAAACAAGACTGTGGGAAGCATATTTTTATCTCATATTAAAGCTCAAGATTCATGGTGTGGTTACAGCAAGCTAGGGATTACTGTAGTTTAGATAAAAGGAGCTCATTAAATCTTTGAAACAAGATTGAATGAGATAACTTGCTAACCAACCTGTTGAAACTGTGGCACATTTCTAATATTTAGGCTAATTTTTAAGTTTTTGTCTTGGTTTTGTTGAAAATACTGATTACATCTTTAAGAAATGATCACAGAGACGTTATCTTTTAAGAAAGTTCAGCCTTAAGGTCAGTCAGCTAACCTTAGAGCTTGTGTATCAAGCAAAAGTTATTTTGACTCTACATCTTCCAGGGCGAATTGGTCATGTAAGCTAAGGGCTAACTTTTAAGAATTCTTTTCACGGGCAGTCAAAGTAGTTGATTATAAAAACCTATCTTCCAATTGGTGCTAAGTGGAACACAGCAAGCAACATTGTAGAAGACAGAAGTCTTTCACTTATTTGTCAGTTTAAACCCATGAGCTCTGGAAGGCGTTATACGGTGCCTTTGGTGAAAGAAAGTGTAGTCCAAAATACTAATTTCATATCGGAGATCGTCTTAACTTTGGTAGAAAGCCAAAGCATTGATGTTACGGTTTCCTAAAAAGGAAATATTAAGACAGTTTAGTTTTTCAGTTGTTGTTTTTCAGTTTTATAATATACCTTTTTATGCTTTGAGAAAAATTCATGAAAAAAATGTACTTCAAGTGCAGTTTAATTTTTTCATTTTCATCACAAAAACCTTTTTTTTTCTCTTTATTCCCTGACTGTACCAAAAATGAACTGAAATGTGAAACTGGTCCAAGGTACGAACCGAACATGGATTATTGGTGAACCGTTACGGCCCTAGTAACTTACAATGCTTTCTCATTCAAAGCAATCCATGATCTTTTGGCTAGCAGGCTCAGTTAGCAATAAAGTTATATGAGTCGTCTAGAGCTGATGAGTCAGCAAACTTAACTTTATGATTGGCTGTATAATGGATTTGACAGCGTGACTGCAAATATATTATATTGTTATATTGTTTTGAATTATGTTGTTTAACATTGACCTTGTGTTTCCAACTGCAGCAAATCCACTCAGAAACTAATTGCACTGTCACTGCTATAACTACCCATCTAACTGGTTAGTTATATTCTTGACCAGCAGAGTCTGGACGTTTTTGGGTTTTTTTCATCCTCAACCTTTCTTTTAGCATTTATTACATTCATTTACTCACCCGGACAAGTTCTGAGCCACTTGGAGTCCTTCTGGAGAAGTTTATATCCAGTTGCGATCAGTGCATATCCACATAAAGAGTGTTGGGGGCAGGAGATTTGGTGCCTGTAATAAGGCATTATCTGCCCCAAAACTCCTTCTTTAGCCATGTTTTGTAAGTAAAGGCATCTCTCCACTAGTACCATTTGCCGAGCCGTACCGTGCCGTTACTATCGGTAACGCGTCTCGACAAGGCCCGACTCGTCAAATGTTGCTTCGCAGTTGCTATCAGATTTTTTAAATGTTGCTGAACCCTGAGGCCAGACATAATATCGTAAAATGATTCCACCAACCAGCGTGTAATGAAACTGCAAATGATAATACAAGCGTATAGCTTGGACATTTTTATTGGACAGTTATAGAAAAAGTTCAGAAACAAAGTCCAGTTGCACATGTCTGTGGGTCATGGTTTAGTCTGCAGCATCCCAGGAAGGTTTGATTGAAGGCATTTCATTTCATTTCCACCCTCCGTAAGCTGCTTTCCTGCTTCTGCTCCATCAGAAGGTGTTGATTCCACTGCAACGGATCGCAGAATTGTTTTTTAGGTACTATGCTTACAGTGCATTTAAAACGTACACTAAGAATTAAAATTAAGGAATAGAAACACATGTCTCACTGTGCTGCAGAAAATGTTAGTAGGTAATTCATATTTACAAAAACAAAACACTGCATCAGAACTAATTTGGATAACTAATAATAAAAAGAACTGTCATACTGAATATAATAAGCAGCTGAATAGGTTAATATTGTGAATGAAATATACAAGCGGCATGAAATTTACTTCTTACCGAGAGTACGAGACAGCGAGTTCAGGACGTTGGTGTTCTCCGTTTCTCTGCTTCGGCCTGCAGGTGAGCGCCATCGGCTCTGAACCACGATCAGCTCCTTGATAACCCTCTCACAGTGAGCAGCTTCATACAGCTCACACTGAATCTTCTCTTCAGCCAACAAGCTCAGAAATGCTGAAACTCCGTTTGGATCACAGCACTGGTTTTTAACGTCATTGTTCTTCAGCAAACACTAAACACATCCACTCGCTGTAGCGAGGTTTCAAAATGGAGGTCAGTTTGTGTTAAAAGACACTGTCAAGTTACTCTACAGTGACTCCGCCCTCCAGCCAATCAGTGACCGACAGCTGAAAAGAAATCCAGTTCGGTACAATTCCAGCTGGAATAATGTCTGTAAACGTGTGTATGCCAACCTTGCCCCTATTTGTGCATCTACATGGAGCCTGAGGTGCAGAACAAACACTTTGCATTAAAAAGATATAAGATAACCAGTTACTTGTTGATATAGTACCCACTTTGAATGCAAGTCTTTTTTGAAATAACATCAATCTCGGCAAAGAATGCTACAACATTCATGCATAAAGAATAAAGAACATAAAGACAACATAAAGAAACTGTATAATGCAAAGCATAATGAGAGGAATTTGGCGGGAAAATAAAAATAATCTATGCTAAACAATGTCATGAGCGGTGGTAATCCTGCGTGCCAACCACTGTGCCATGGCAGCAAAGTACAACTTCATCTAGCCAGAGTACATGATGAAGAAGACAAGACCCCCCCCCCCCCCCAAACACCTAACCCCTGCCGGGCTCTGGTGTTTTCGTGAGAACAGCTTTATTGGTTGCTATTTGTTTTACGTCACTATGACAACAATAGGACTTGCGTTAATATCAAACATGTTTGATTCAAAAGACTAGAGAAAGACTAGCATAAATCGGGTCGCCAAATGCAGATCATAACCTGACCAAAATCAAATTTAAATTTGCATATAAACATACTGAACATTTTGTTAGGCACATTAAGCTCGCTGAAAGCTTACCCAATTGACCTTTAGCCTCCCAGCACACACAGCTGCCTTGGGCTATTGACCTCATGTCTCTGTGGCTTTAGGAAGGGAGTTTTCACAAACTAGAGTTTGCAACACGTGTTGCCTGGATACAATTAAAACAATCTTACACAACAATCTGGAGACCCAGTTTGCTGTGGAGTTGGTTAGTTTCCATTTTTTTTTTTTTTTTTTTTTTTAAAGGGGACATATATTAATTTCACATAATCCAAACTTTTGTGTTACCGTTTAGGTATCTGCTGCCTCCAGAAGCATGAATTAAAACCATCCGTCCATTATTTATTTATTTGCAGTTTTTTGCTGTCTAAAATCTTGTGCTTCTGCAAGTGCCTGATTGTGACAATATCATCCGGCCAGCAGCTTAACGGGGCATTTTGGTTTGTAAACGGGAACACCCTGCTTCAAAAACACAAACTCCATCTGGTCTCATTCGATATTTGAAAATAAGATATTGTAATAATTTGTAATAGATTACCATTGTTTAAACATAAGGGCAATATTCAGATATCTCAACAATATATGGTAGTATTATGGCATTTTAGCTTTAGGCATAAAATCAATGTCTTTTGTTCTCCTGTGACCTCTCTCCTTGGGGATAGAAAATAAGGTTTTGCCGTGGGTTTATTTCGACAGATATCCAGCAGCGGAAATGAGGTGTTTTGATGCCCATTCTGATTGGTTGGTGTAATGCTGCTGTAACCCCCACTAAAGGCCCCCACAGCCGGCCCTACCCTGAACGATTATGACGTCACATTAATCAGAATTTCATATAACCACCCTCTCACCTTTCAATCCCCACCCACAAATTCCTCACCATTTTTTGATGTGTGGCAAACTCACAAGACGGGTGGGCGTGGTCTGATTTGCATAAAAGTGACAGAGCCCCGAAACAGCTCATTCTGGGAATAGGTTGTGAAAAATCGAGCTGGTGAGATGGCTTTACGTGCGAGTGAATTTGTGCAAAGCACTTGATGAACATGTTTTGTACAGACCATAGACCTATTTTGGTCAATAGTCTGACATTAACTTGTTTAAAAAGGGGAAGAATTCGTCCCCTTGAAGTCTGGTGAAGATCTGGTCCGTAAAGCATGTGATCTAATTGTTGCTCCGTTCAGCCGTCTCTGCAGACTTTAAGGTGAGACTGTTGTGGAAAACGTCCGTCTGGGTGTGTTCGCGGTGCCCCGAGACCTTCATCACTAATGATTACAATCTCTGCCTCCCTGGTGGAAGTGAACTCCCCTCTGCTGCTGCTGGAAACCACAGGCCACACTGTACAATTAGCAGTATTTATCTATTGCCTGACATCCTGGCCTCCTGTAATTTGCTGTGAAGTTGAATCATCTTTAGTCACTCTGTTGCTCACTCATCCACTGCCTGAAGTGAGGCACGCGTAGCAGCAGAAGTTAGTGTTTACCTGCACCCTCACTGATCTGCTGACTAACTCTTGTGCAACTGTGCTGGGGGTTTTTTTTTATGCTGTATTGTGACTCAGTATTTACATTTGTTGAACTGTGGAATTTTTCTTTTGTTTACCTGCATTTAACTACATTTATATTGAATGTCTGTAGATCTAAATGTTCTTTTTTCCCCCTTTGTCTTCCAATATCTCCTTCAGGCTTACAGGACCATCTGGTTACCTGACTGATGGCCCAGGAAACTATCAGTACAAGACTAAATGCACCTGGCTTATTGAGGGACAGTAAGTACAGTGCAAGCTCACCACCATTAAAACAAATAGCTACATCCCCTCTACAAACCACACACATTATTTGGAGTGTTTCATATTTTCTATCCCATTGCAGGAAATGATACGTTTTCCAAACTCTGTTCCAAAAAGATATCTGAGAAGTGTGGCGTGCATTTGGATTGAGCTCCTCTGCAGCAGTAGTTTGTAGAACTAGCATTTGCTTTGTTAGACGCTGATAGTGAAGGTTCACATTAGAAGTGGATAAATAAAATAAGCAGTGCAAAGACAGACAGGTCATACATTTATTTAAGGGGAATCTGCGACGGATTTAGGCAATAAACTATGGAACTGAGCACACGTATTCACTGTTTTTAGGTCTCTTTATGAGACATTGTTTGGTGGTGAGAGATTTTCTCAAAATAAAAATATGAAAAATCTGAGATTCTTCATTTTGTACGTAATGTTTTAGTTCTTTTATGAACTACAGCACTGTTTTATTTGTGTAAATAGTAGTATAAAATAGCACTTAAGAAAAAGATTTGAATTTGTAAAATAATTAAATGGATTTTATTGGGGCTTTGGAGAATTTTGACAGTTGAAAAGAATAACGGTGAAGATGACATAGGCAAATTTGTTTTTGTTTATATATGTCCAAATGACAGCTTATGAACATTCTCACTTGCAGCAGAACAACTTCCATAAGGTTTAGAAGGCAAGTGAAATATTTTTTTTTTGCAAAGTGCATTAAAAAACATTCAAATCTTTTTCCAAAATATTGAAATGAAAATTCTCACTACATAAATAAAGATGAAGATATTTTAAATAAAATAAAAGCTAAATGTTCTGTTAACAAAGTTTAAAATGTTCTGATTCACTGTTTACTTATTTATTGAAAATGCTACAAACTTCAACAGTTCTCTTTTTCATTAAAAAAGAAGAAAATAAACCTGTGATATCTAGTTTAAAGACCAACACTGAACATCAGTATTTATCTTCTTTATCAAAATGAGTAATCGCTGTTGGCCGGTTTAGTCAAAATATCTACCTTTGGCTAAATTGATATCATTTCTACATTATACTTTTTATAGTGCCCATTAATAATGCTTGATTCAATATGACCAATCATCTTAATAAACTAAACTTGGAAATGGTGTTCAGATGTTCAACAATAAAATTACCTGGAGCTAGCTGAAGTCGTTTAAACTCATTTAATTAATCTTTTTTTGATAATCATTTGGCCTGCATTGTATGCAGAACGCTGATGTCAGTGGTTTATAGGGATAAATAATTAAATAGATTCTGATTAGTTAATCTCAAAATATTGGTGGGAGTGTGAAAATAAATGATGTTCCATTGGGGGGGGCATAAACTAATTGTGAACCATTGCCTTAAGGTAACATGTAATGGTGGCTGGTACTGATTTTATTCAAGGGTATCTGTACAACATGACAACCATAACATTTGATATTGAATAACAATTTTGTCTTGTGTATAACATCATTTATGGTGTTAACTAAACCCTGCGGCCTTGCTCCCCAGCTCTGTGGTGTTTTTTATTACTTGGTGCAGTGAAATCCATCCTTTAATTAGTTTACATTGACAACACGTGGTCAACCAGGTGCTGTTTTTTTAAAGCGCTATATAAAAACGTGGTATGATAAACTGCTGTTGGCCTGGTTGCCTTAGAGCAAGAGGTTCCTGTGTTCGAGTCCTATTATTATAGATATTTTCTGCATAGAGTTTGCATGGTCTCCTTCTCTGGGGACTCCAGCTTCCTACGGTTAAGAGACATGCATGTTCGATTAATTGGTCTCTCTATAGCTACGTCCACACTAAACCGATAAGGTTATACGGGGAGTTAAGACGCCTAAAGTTATCCACTCAACACGAGCATTTACGCCCCGTTTAAGGTCCCATGATTGCGCAATCCCATACCGACCTGTGCAAATACTGGGCATGCGTGACGCCAGCGCCTACATAATATATACAAGAAGCTGTACTGCACAGTACATATCTGCTTGTCCCGTTAACCGAAGAGAACAATAGCTGCTCAGAAGAAGAGAGAGTTTTTGGTGTGGACAGACGACGAGATCGATTTATTACTCTTCGCTGTTGTCTTTGTCTGTAGTGTCGTATTGCTATTGACGCAGCATTCATTGACGCCACTTCTTTTCATTATCCGGGGAAGCTGTCCACACTAGCACGTTTAGCTGTTTAATTAAGATTTACACGGCTCTCTTACCCGGCTAATAGTTATCCGGCCACACTGATTGTTTGTCATTCACAGGGAAATGAGGAGACATCACCAACCAACCATCATTTTAAAATAAAAGTTGCTGGCGAAGCAACCATCCCTGCTTCTTCCGTTACTGATCTCTTGTTATTTCTGCTTTTGTGAGTGCCTTTTGACACTAGTACGTGACGCCACTCACTATCGAAATGTTCATAATATCTTGCCGTCTTTGCAATTTCCTTGAAGGAACATTTTTGTTTGGAGACACAACGGATTTACCCTGATAGATTGATAATGCGCCTGCTGTTCAAGGTACAGCCCATCTCAACTTTCTGAGTGAGATAAGAACCTGCTCCCCCACAACTCTAGACCTATCCATGGCTAGATGGATGGCTCGGTTTGTTTCCCCCCAGCCTCATCTCTTTGGAGTTTCTTTTGGATTAAATAATATCTCTGCAGCATGTGGAGGAGGGCTCTCCACTGTTCACCCATTCAACTGCAAAGCCTGCCTAAAGTAAATTACTGATACTGTCCATTCCATCCCGTGCATCAACAGTCTTTCAACTTAATGCTTCACTGGGATAAATGTTAATAATCACATTTGTTTACACAAAATGCTGGATAATGGCTATACTGTTTTTGAACAATTAATAAATCAAAGAACCCCAAATCTTTGTGCATTTTCTAGTGAAAAGCCAGAATCCTTTCAAAACAATCAGTCTATCATAAAGATAGCTGGTCGTAGTGAAGACTTTCATTGACTTCTATTCATTTTAGTGACTGTACTCTACCCAACCCAGACACTGTACTCTAACCATTATCGATCTTACTTCATTCACATCATACCTCTAAAACCAGTAGATCAGTAGAAGTCACCAACAGTGCCCCAAAGTGAGGACCAGAATTTTTTTTATAGGTTAATAACCAATAATTGTCAAATTGGTCTTCAGTCTGAATTCTAGACAGGAGCACACACACTCATAAACACACACACACGTTGCAATTTAGAGGGACTAATTAACTTAAATCGTTGCTTTGATCTGTGGGAGGAAGCTGGAGTACCCAGAGTGAACCAACGCATGCACAGGAAGAAAATGCAAACTCTATGCAGAGAAAAAAAAACAAAATCAGGATTTTGCTTGCTGCAAAGAAACAGTGCCTCCAACTAGACCACTGAGCAAACCATGTAAAACTCTTCAGCCTAGTTTATACTTCTCAGTCTACGTTGGAACGAATAGATGCGTGACCTAATCAGGGACGCACAGAGTAGAGCCAATTTTCTAATTATACATCACCTGTGATTGGTCAGTTCAACAACAGTCAGTGACTATTTCACCAGAACGATGCTCTATGTGGAGGTTATTAGTTGTGTATGCAGAGTTTGGGCAATAGTTGCTGTATATTGAAAGAACAGTTTATCTAAAATGGTCTTTTGGTGATTTTGAACACAAGGAAGTCTATAGAACAACAAAACAGATTGCTGTGTTTGTTTATATGTGTTTTTATTAGGGCTGGTTTTTGATTCAAATTTTAAGAATTGATCCAATTCCAATTCTCAAGAGTTAGAATCGATTATCACGATTCGATCCTATCCATTTCGATCCAGTCTCGATCAGGAAACACACCTGCTGACTGAAAAGTATAAAGTACGCTTTATACCATTAAACTTTAATACATTTAAAGCCGTCGAATTGCTTATTTTATCTGGTTAATTCAAATGATTTTTGAAATTACTTTTTTTTTCATCTCATGAAATCAGAAGCTTCTGCTGTTAAGTAAATGGCGGCAAAACTGACAGTTATTTTGTGCCCAAACCCTCTCTCTGAACCCTTGAGGAGTAGGGATGTAGGCCTGGTGTCCAGACACTGATGGATAAAAATAGGGAACAAAGTAAGAAGAAATCCAATCCAGCCTATTGTTTAAGGTCAGCATATCAGCTTCCCAGGGGATGGACTGGAAGGGGCTAAGCCCACAAATCTCTGACTGCAGATTCATCAACACCAATAAATGTTTCCAGCGGTTAAGAAGCGGCTACTGATCAAAGAGGACTCTGTAAGAGCAAAACGGTTACCTTCAGGATGTCCTGCTCTCTATTATGGGAATGTATATACAAACAGTTTGAAGCGTCAGGAAATGTCTTCATAAAAAAAAAAAAAAGAGACATCTGTGATATTATTCATTATAAGCACTTTGTGCCTTGAGATGCATCCACACCCCTAAAACTTTTCCACAACATGTTAAACACAAGTTTAAGTGTGGTTTAGTTTGTATAAGTTATAAACCAGCATAAACTAGCACATCATTCGGAAAGATGGTGAGAAGAAAATCTGCTACGTGGTTGGCAATGTATTTTTAGAAAATAAAATCAGATAAAACTGAAATATGCGTCTGTGGTCAACCCTATTTACTCTGATACACACACCCATTCCAACCAGCTACATTAGCAGACACCTCATGGGCAATGGGTTCCACCTCATGAGAAATCTTCTCCCAGCTGAAGAAATCTACTTTTCAAAAGGTTGGAGTTATGTCATGTTCTCCCTTTGCAGGTCGCCACAAGCCATGTAGTAGGGTTGGGTATCGTTTGAATTTGGACGATTCCGATTCCTCGTTTTGATTCCAATTCCAAGCGATTCTCGATTCCGATTCTTTAAAGGGACAGGGTCAATTTATTTATTTATTTTTGCATATTTTAAATGACCTAGGTAACCATAGGTAGTTTTACTTAAATGATCTGAACTATGGAATTGGAACATGGGTTTGAACTCTGTTAACTTTTTACTTTACTGTGAATTTTTTCACAGAGTTGTTATCTATGGACTTAATATCCCACATTTCATTTTCACAGGGGCAACATTTTCGCAGGAAAATGAATACATGAGCTAGCGTTAGCTGGTTATTTACATTTGAGTTGAACAACGGTTTGAGTATAACTTTTTTTGTTGCTATTTTGTTTTTTGTGTTAACATCAAAAATATTATACCATTTTACTTACTGGATTTGGACCGCAGTCGATCCGGGGAGAAGAGCTAATGTGGTACGCTTGAACAGTGCGAAGAGTGGTCAGTTATTTCTTACAGGTATCACACTAAGCTGTGTACAGAAATGTAAGGTTACAGGTAGAAAAACCTTTGTTTGATGATTTCCTGGGGGTATGTAAAACTATTCTTTTTCTCCCTTAGACTGTCTACCAATAGAAAAGCCCTAAGAACAGCTTTTGATTTGTCCAAATTTAAATTATAATTTGTTTTGTATATTTGAAACTTTAACAAAATGTTTTTGTTGTATATTCCTCATTTTTATCCACTTCTTTACACTTATTTAATCTTTAGTCGTTGACTAGCCGCCCCCCTCTCCATAGTGTTTTCTTTTTGTTTTTCATATCAATATATTTTTCTGCTACTTTCCTGTACATTACTCATGTTTTACTTAAGTCTCTATTATATTATGTCTGCTTCATTCATTAAAGCTGAGTAAAAAAGTAAGTAGGCACAGCTTGATTACATCATTAAAATGCATAACCACGATATTGCGGTATAGACAAAATCTGTACCTTTGGCTAAATGTATATAATATATGCCTTTTTATGTTGCCCACTACTAGTTATAATGTTCCGTTTTGTCTTCAGATGTCAGAGCAATCTTAAAACACTAAATCACAGAACTGACTATTTTAAAGTAAAAGGAATAAGATATTAAATAATTTTGTACCATAAAATGTGTTTCACTTATTGAGTGTGTTGAAATGGCTTAACGTATGAATACACTTTGATCTGATTTGTATGTTTTTGTCCCCATGCTCAAAGGCACTCTACTGCTTGCTGCTGATGTAGAAGAGGACATTTCTTTGTTGTGTGTCCTTAGCCAGTCCTTTGTTTGTGTGACTGGTCACAAGTCTTATGCTCTAATGAACGGAATCATGCCTGCTTTATCATTCAAGCAAAGTGACGACTCCCTTGCCTGCTCTATGAGAGGAAATATTAAAGTATTTTTAGGACAAAAATGTGACCATTCATAAAATCCCCCTTACATCCCATATTCATTAAGGAAGTGAAGAAGGGATCTTTGTGCTGCAGTGAATGATTTCAATTTGGGATGTTAACCAGATTTGAGACCATACATATTTTTTTTTACCCAAAGCCTTAAAGGAGATATATCATGCTTTTAAATCCTTCCTTTTCACATGTAAATCATTCACTTGTGGTCTATGTAAAGTAGAACCACAGTGGTTTGGTCTGAATTCCATGTTATTGTAGCCCCACAGACCCTCCTTATACCGTTCTGAGGAGCATCTTTAGAGCAACTCATTTTGGTGCGGTCCCTTTAAATGTAAGCGAAACATTTCATGCCCCGCCCCATCCAGGTTACAGAGCGTTCCGCTCCACCCTGTTCGGACATTTTGAAATGTGAAATGCAACATTAGAAAGTAAAAACAGCAATTAAGTATGAAACGCATACATGAGACATTAATTGCTTACTCAAAGGCAGCTCTAAACAGGTGAGTTGTTAGTTTTTATTTAAAGTAGTTCCGTGTTTCAAAAGCTTTGCTGTCATCAGGAAGTTTTTTCCATATAAGGGGAACATCAAAACAGAAGAAATCTGACCTATTTTTACGTCAGTGTTTGGAACATATAATAGTTGAGTAAATAAAAATTATACTCAAAATACAAATTAATTGGACAGACATCTGGAAATTAGTATAAGTCTTGAAAGCATTTCTTGAGGTTTTTGCAGTTTTTGTTTAGCTGAAATAATGTTTGTACTAGGGCTGCATGCGGGAAAACGTGCGTTAACAGTGATTATTATTGCGATGACAATATGACTTGTAATAATTGAACAAATGACAAAACAAAAAAAGTAATACATAATTTCCATTTCACTGCGACAGTTTGATTTAAAGAAATGGTTCAAGCCACAGCTGCTGTGTTTGCAGTGAAACAACAAACTGCAGCTGAACACTGAAACATTGCCCCCGTATAACGTTTTCTGATGCTTAGAATTCAGAAGAAAATCCCCACTTATTATTTCTGCAGGTCCGGTATTAATCAGCAGTCGGTTTCTTCTGGGTTTTTGTTTTTTTTTCTTCTAAAAAAGGTAGTTTAATCAATTAATCCATAATTAAGCAAACAGGGTTATTACATCCCCCCCAGAGGGATAGGTTCGTTTGGAGCTTTTTCCCCCCAACTTAACTAATGAAATCATAATTTTAAAAACTCTACCTTTAGCCAAGATTTTGTTGTAGGAACTTTTCTTTCATTTCTGCTTTGATCCGTCAATAATTATTTATTCTGGCGTCTGAGAGATCAGTTTTCATTAAAAAAAAGGATCAATTTTTAGAGACAAAACAGTTTTTGTCATGTAATTGGATTGCACTTCTTCAAACTTCTGCTGGTGTTATGCTGCATTCACACCGCTCCCATACCTCAGCGTTAGCTGCGGCAAGATTACATGTAAAGTCTATGGTGGAGTACGTCAGAGGTCCGTCAAGGGCTCTGTGTTTCATACGGCAACGTACCAACGCATGCGTTACAGAACTTCAGCAAGCTGAACTTTTGACGGATCCAACGCAGTTAACGCAGTGCGGCAACCAATCAGAGCGTCTCACTGTAGTTATGTTACTATACGCCGTATCTTGACTGAAGCGCGGGCCCAGTGAAAACATTTTCAACAAACGCAGATTTAAAAAAATCATAAATAATACTTACCGAAGACAGATGGACAGACGCTCTTAAAGAGGAAAAGAAAACCTGTAGTTGGTGTCCTGGTAGGAGATTTAAGCTCCGATGCGGCCCAGGAGGTCGTAAAATTAGGTGCGGGACAGACTGAAGTAGCACTGAAAGCGAACCTCATCCAAACGCAGCTCCTGGAGCAAATGGTTAAACTCCCCGAACTCAGAACGCATCTGAAAAGTGGCCGTTGATGCACCCGATGTCAACGTTGTCTAGCTTTATCTAGCTAATAAAGCCTAGCCACTCTCTAGTTACAATCCACCATAGTGCAGAACGTACGGTAGCAGAGGAAGCCCCGCCCATGCGTTGTTTTTTCCTCAGAAGCAGGCTATGGAAGCCAAAGGTACATGTGTCAAACTTCATCCGTTGGATGCGTTGCTCGACGTATCCAACAGATGTGGTCTGAATGCAGCTTTAGACGTAGGGTCACTGGGGCACGCAAACCCCCTTACCACAATAAGGTGGCAATTCCTCAGAGGAAAACTAAACAATTTGATCAAATATTCCTAATCAGATTTTAGCAACTGAAACATGACATTTACTTTAATTGGATGGCCTATATTGAATATATTCAAATGCAAAAATAATCCTTTTCACTATTACCAATATTAACAAAAAATATTTTGAGTTTTAAAAAATGTATTTACTGAGTCTTGAAAATAAAACTGGAAATAGAATTTAACATTGCATTTATTTAAATTAGATGGTTTAATTCTCAAATAAATTAACAAAATAAAGTAAGAGGGAAATAATAAATACGTCTTAATATAGTCAATATTTACAAAACTTAAAATTGTCGGAATAGTAAAATGCAATTCATCATATCGTTTCCTACACTTTGTAGTATGACACCCCAAGATCATCACTGCCCCCAATTTAGAACTCTTTAAGAACTTCCTTGACACAACCTTGCTCAGCAGTCTTAATGAAGTATTTCTAAGCC
Source organism: Apricaphanius iberus (assembly GCA_028564705.1). Taxonomy (NCBI): domain Eukaryota; kingdom Metazoa; phylum Chordata; class Actinopteri; order Cyprinodontiformes; family Aphaniidae; genus Apricaphanius; species Apricaphanius iberus. The sequence goes on from JAPXFQ010002510.1 coordinate 1,588,321, forward strand.
TATATAAACATGCAATAATGTGAAAATGCAGACTGATCTGACACGTATTTTCAATCATTTTAGATATCGTTATAAGATGAAGTTTTTTCCCGGATGATTTTAAAATCCATCGGCAATGTCTGACTGTCAGACGTGATGCAGAGTAGTTAAGCTGGGCGGAGGGATCTCTGTGTGAGCACACGGAGGGAAAGAGCAAACAGGAAGTGAACTCTTAACATCCTATTTGTTTCTTTTCCTGTCAACTTTTCAGCTACTGTAGTAAACCATATCCATATTCAGTTTGTAGTTAATCTATTATGTTCTTTCTGAAGTTTTATTTAAGGGGCCAGGACGTTTGTTTGAGGGGGTGTTGCCCCCTCTTGCCCCACCGTAGAGCCGGGCCTGAGCCTCACGCTTTCTGAATAGTGACAGAGCTTCCTGTCCTCACACGATCTTCTTTGGGCTTTCTTGAGGTTTTCATTGACCAATCAACTCTGTTTTTATGCTCTAAATTTCAGACCCCATTAAACATTTACATGGCAAATATGCTTTGCTGCTATATTGAGTGACCTTCTTGGGGGTGACTACTATAATCTGGACAGTGGTCTTTTATATAATTTGTATGTCAAAAATCTCATGCTCTTGCCAGTTTTATGGAAAGCGATGCATTTACAATCAAGAGTCCAGCTGACCAGTGGTCACACAGAACCTTAATGAGCCATGTTCTCTTTTGCAGGCCAAACACTATTCTGCGATTACGGTTCAACCACTTTGCCACCGAATGTAGCTGGGACCACCTCTATGTGTACGATGGGGACTCGATTTACGCCCCCCTGCTCGCTGCTTTCAGGTTGGTATCAAAGCTGTTGCGTGTGGGTGGCCTTCTTTGTACTAAACCAAGTTTAAGTGTTTTGTTAATAATAATCACTTTCAGTTTGGCCTTTGATAGTGTTAAAAAAATCCTTAAAATAACTAACTTTTGTAATTTAGAAGTAGGAAAGTTTTTCAGAAGCATTACAAGTCAAATTAAAATATCTGTTTGCATTTTAGAAATTTGCCAGCTTCTGTGGAACCTTAAATTTGTAATATCAAAGAAAGTAAGGAATCACAAGGGACTTTTTCTTTACAGTTCAACAGAACAAATCTAATTTTAATAATTTCTTACAACTACTGTAGTCTTGGGTCTTTGGATCAGGAGCATATGTACCTAATGTGTAAGGAAAAGTCAAAGCTGTAACTTTGTGTTATTACAGTGGTTTGATTGTCCCGGAGCGATATGGAAACGAGACAGTTCCTGAGGTGGTGTCTCAGTCCGGCTACGCCCTGCTGCACTTCTTCAGTGATGCTGCCTACAACCTGACCGGCTTCAACATTTCATACAGGTGAGCTGTCCTCTGCGGTAACCACTTTGATAGATAAGAATTGGACGAGAAAAAAACAACATAAATTTGTTTTTGTTATGGGCTTTAAAGTACATTAAGGCTAAAATAAGTGAAAGTTTGTGTGTCTCCTCATACAATGAGTGCAGTTCATGAGGTTGTGGGTAGAAAAATCACAGCTCGAAAATCAGTGTGTTGCAAATACAGTGCATCCGGAAAGTATTCACAGCGCTTAACTTTCTCCACATTATTTATTGGTATAGCCTTATATCAAAATGGATTAAATTCCTTTTTTTTCTTAAAATTCAACACACAACACCCCATAAAGACGATGTAAAAATAAATGTTTAGATTGTTGCAAATTTACTAAAAAGAAAAAAAACCTGAGAAATCACATGTACATAAGTATTCACAGCCTTTGCTCAGTACTTTGTTGATGCACCTTTGGCAGCAATTACAGCCTCAACTCGTTTTTAATATGATGCCACAAGCTTGGCAAACCTATCTTTGGGTAGTTTTGCCCATTCCTCTTTGCAGTACCTCTCTGGCTCCATCAGGTTGGATGGAAAGCGTCGGTGCACAGCCATTTTCAGATCTCTCCAGATATGTTCAATTGGGTTTAGGTCTGGGCTCATACTAGGCCACTCAAGTACATTCACCAGCCACTGTAGCCACTCCTTCGATATTTTGGCTGTGTGCTTAGGGTCATTGTCCTGCTGAAAGGTGAATCATCGCCCCAGTCTGAGGTCAAGAGGGCTTTGGAGCAGGTTTTCATCCAGGATGTCTTTGTACGTTGCTGCATTCATCTTTCCCTCTATCCTGACTAGTCTTCCAGTTCCTGCCGCTGAAAAACATTCCCACAGCATGATGCTGCCACCACCATGCTTCACTTTAGGGATGGTATTGGCCTGGGGATGAGCGGTGCCTGATTTTCTCCAAACGTAACGCCTGGCATTCACTCGAAAGAGTTCAGTTTTTGTCTCATCAGACCAGAGGATTTTGTTTCTCATTGTCTGAGAGTCCCTAAGGTGCCTTTTAGAAAACTCCAGGTGAGCTGCCATGTGCCTTTTACTAAGGAGTGGCTTCCGTCTGGCCACTCTACCATTCAGGCCTGATTGGTGGATAGCTGCAGAGATGGTTGTCCTTCTGGAAGGTTCTACTCTCTCCACAGAGGAATGCTGGAGCCCTGACAAAGTGACCATCGGGTTATTGGTCACCTCCCTGACCAAGGCCCTTCTCCCCCGTTCACTCAGCTCTAGGAAGAGTTTTGGTGGTTCCAAACTTCTTCCACTTACGGATGATGGAGGCCACTGCACTCATTGGAGCCTTCAAAGCAGCAGAATTTTTTCTGTAACCTTCCCCAGCCTTGTGGCTCAAAGCAATCCTGTCTCAAAGGTCTACACTCAATTCCTTTGTCTTCATTCTTTGTTTGTGCTTTGACATGCACTGTCCACCCAGGGGCCTTATCTAGACAGGTGTGTGCCTTTCCAAACCATATCCAATCAACTTAATTTACCGCAGGTGTACTCCAATTAATGTGCTGAAACACCTCAAGGAGGATCAGTGGAAACAGAATGCACCTCAACTCAGTTCTGAGCTTCACATCAAAGAATGTGAATACTTATGTACATGTGATTTCACAAATTTTTTATTTTTAATAAATTTGCAACAATTTCAAAGATTCTTTTTTCACATTATCATTATGGGGTGTTGTGTTTAGAATTTTATGGGAAAAATTAATTTAATCCTTTTTGAAATGAGGCTGTAGCATTAAAAAAAGTGGAAAAAGTGAAGCGCTGTGAAGACTTTACAAAAATGCACTGTAACTGATTCAGTCCAAATAGGAATGAACATGATAGGAATATTGTAATAAGAATATAAATAAGGAAAAATTATGGACAAAGAAACTTAATTAATAAAATTAGGAAAATGTATTTGACAAAATCTAAGGGGTCGCGTTAAAGACACACTATTTTGCTCTCTGTCGCCCTCTCAAGACTTACAGGGTAACGTCACTGTCATAAAAACCAATCTCTTTAGAGTGCATCCAAAGAGGTGTACTGATTGTTTTACAAGCTTTCTAGCCAATACAACAAAACACATAAAACTAACAGATTATCAATGGATAAATAGTTTTTACATCAGCATGCCTGACCAAACACAATAGCCGCGGAACAAGCATTTATTACTTACCAACTTAGTAGCAAATCGGCTATTTCGGCAGCCGCAGTATCTTGTGTCTTGCTACCCTAGAAGCAGCAGAAGAAATCGTAGGAGGTGCGTTGTGAGCTTAATACTTTAATGATAGGAACAACTTGGTCATGAATTGAGAACCTTGCCCAGCTCTGCGGCTCTGCTTAGTAGGTGCAGCTTACTTAACAGCATTCTCCAACAGTGAAGCTCCGACGGCTTTCATCTTGGGATCCTGGGCTGCTCTTGTTATATCACTTCCTCTTTCCCTCACTTCGTCTGATGGCTTCTTCTTGGGTTTCTTTGACGGATCTGCCAAGGCCCAAAAACCATGGTTTTAAAAAAAATAATTTTGTAGTGTGTAGCGTACTGCCGTAAAGCGAAACTCAATCAGGACTTCTGCCAGGCGACCTGCTGGTGAAAATCTGCATAGTGCAACTGTTTAATTGCACTTTAATTAGTTCTCTATTCAGCTTGTTTGAATTGAACAGTAAAGGTATAGTGGAGGATTTTTGTGAAGTTCAGGAAAGAACCGCTCTCTCCACTTAGTCTCCACTGAGAGTGCACATGCGCAGAAAGTGAAAACTATCCAGAATGATTGACAGCTAGGAGGTCCAATAGTCTAGGTGATCCACCCGGAAGAGAAAGCTCCTCCAAAATACCATTAATTAAGATGAATAATAAAAAAAAAGAATACTTTTGAATAGGTATAAGTTGGTAGAGTTCCCACCCCTACCACCCACCTGTGTTGGGAACTAACTTAAAAAAAGTAATTAGCTGCAGTTACTCACTACTTGTTCCAAAAAGCAACTGAGTGATTAATTACTCAATGATAAATAGGACTACTTTCCAGGGAAATTAGGTGCAAAAAGCAGTTACCCTATATCAAATGAATTTTATTTTTCTGAGCAGTTTTCAGAAGTCAGTAGAAATGAGTAGAAGAGACAGGTAGCCTACGTGTACATAACTTTCTATATTGCATAGCAATAGAGCAAGAGGTTTATCCTGCACTTTAAGTATATGTAACAATTGTAAACAGTTAAACAATATAAAATGTTGAACTCTGTAATCCAGGGGTCACATTAACTTAATATGTTCTATATTTGAACAAATTTTTTTTAAAATGGTGATAAACAAAGCTGAAGGCCGTCAATCATTTTGACAGGTTATCACACCTCTGACCATTTGGTGCAGTTGCGCAGACATTTAAACTTTAGATAGCATTTAAACTTTAAATAGAGTACGGATTACCGAATTCATCAACGGAATATTCCCATGAGAGGATTCGAGCATCATCTCAGACCTGAACACTGTACCCAATGCATCTTGTTATCTGCAAGCTGACAGCACGCTGAAGAGGCTTGGAGCGCACCTGTGACTGCAACGTACTAAGACTGGGGGGACAGATCGCTGCAGCCTACCCACTCATGCAGTAAGACTGCATCCTCCTGGATATTCACCCGCTGAAGCAATCAAAAATCTAAAAGTCTTGCTGGATTTTCATCAGTTAAATTTGGAGAAATGTTCCCTGATTTCAAATCTATGGCTAAAGTGCTCAGCCTCCATAACCAGCAAGCAGAGCACAGTTCAGGTCCTTGCAAAGGGATCAGAGTACGCACTTGTCTATTAATTCATAGTAACACACTCTATTTAACGTTCAGTAACGGTAGTGGTGTCGCAATGACGGAAACGGTAATTCGTTTTGCCGTTTTCAAAAGACACACCATGCTGGCATATTGAGGTAATATTCCCATTATGGTGTGTCGTTTGAATAACCAACCATGGCGATGCTGCATTGGTCCAGGCATGCTTGATGGTAACATGACTACAATATTCCCACAACACTGGATGATCACGCCTTTGTACGACAGAAGTTGAAGTGTGGAATATACTCTGAGCCATGTCTGGCAACTGTATTAAAAATGCAAGTAGACATGTAAGAAACATCTGATGGCGCTTCATTGCCGCCACAGCGTGACCACTTATGAATGACCAAAAGGCTCATTGATGCAGACGTTGTCTTTTGAAACAGGCTTTAGATTACCCCGTTACTGATAGGAGTGTTGTTACCCAACACCGTTCTTTTAAACCGCTTTATTCACAACACTCGTCACCATAGCAATGAGATTCTGAGCTGGCTCACAAACACACAGTCAGGATGAAGACAAAGCGCCTACGGGCCCACCAGTATTTGGTGTCTGGGAGAGGCAACACATCAAACCGTTACCCAAAGATGGGAAACATGAAAGAATGATGGAAGCTCTTTGTGCCTTTAGCCTCACTTCCTTTGTTTTTTTCTGTACGAAGAAGTTAACATCTCACTGCAGTGTACTGCTTTGAAGGTTGAAAGCTTTAGTCTCCATCAAAATTGATCACTCATTTTTTTACTACCTCTGTAGAAATCACTAGGGTTTTTTTTAGTCTGAATTGTTCATACTCCATGTATACCCACAAAACTTATAGAAGCGCTTCGATTTTTTTCTTTTTCTTGCTTTGAATTCTTCTGCATTTTTGGAGTTAATTTGAGCTGTGTGGGAAATTGAGTACACTAATTAGATTCATGGGAAATTTCTCCAATTCATACAGACTTAAAAGTCTACTCAGTTAACTATCTGACCTTTTCTGGGCACACTTTCAGAAGTGAAGAAGTGTTCCCAATTTGTTGTTAGTGAACATAGCTGACTTTTTTCGTTTAAAAATGCTCATTGGTACGTGCCAGGACTCAGAACTGCAGGGGCCGATGTGAGCTTCTCACAGTTTCATGGTGCTGGCACCAAAAATGTTCAATAAAAAGAATTAAGAATATTTATTTATGCAATAAAGACAACAAACTAACCCTAAAACTCCAGAATAATGACCTGTGTCAGAAGTAGTGAAATCATTTTAAAGTCATAAAATTTTAAAATCTATATTTTTTTTAGTAGATATACACAGTTCTGTTGGAATGAAACATAATAGGTAATACATATTGACTGACTCTAGTACATGTTTGTAAGTAAAAAGGCTTAAATGGTAGCCCAGAGGTCCCCAACCTCCGGGCCCTGGAACAATACTGGGCCACTGGCCACAGAAGAAAGAATAAATAACTTGCGAAGGTTACGTGTAATGTAATAGACATATTTTATTCGTTAATTCAGCAGTCCATCCCTTCCCCCAGGGAGCATATTATACGTGTATCACTCAGGCCATGTACACACATAGCCAGTTTTCATAAAATAACAAATATCTTCCTCAACTCGTTTACAAAATACATAAATTCAAAAGTCCTGGTGTGAACACTGTAGACAAGCCTTTAATAGAGTTTTTGTTGTCCATCGTTTTGTTGTCCATATTGATTCATTAATTTGAATCAATATTCAATCTAAGCAGACTGAACAGAGAATCCACATTATATAATATGTATTAGTTATGAACAATTCACCTGGTTTTGCCTTAACACACAGTCTCACAACTTTCTCTTGGTCCCCATGGACCTAAATGACACAGCCACCAATCCGTAATCAAATGTCTAAAGTAGGATTGCTACAGAGGCTGTTTTCATACAGACCTTGCCTCGCACAGACGATTTGTTTGGGGCGCCATGATGTGCCAAGGGCTGAATTTGCCACACTGGAGAACGTAAGCTTCACTTCAGCCAAAGTTTTGAAATCAGAGAGCATATCTCAAATTGAAGTGATCAAAGGTTGGTGAGACTCTCTGAACGAGGCGTTTCCTGATCAATTAAGTTGGAGAAAATTGCGTATGCACTCCCTTCTGTGTCTGTGGTACAGCTGGTCATTGATGCACTCCCATAAGACGAGATCCATCAAACAGGCTACGGTACTCAGATCTCAGATGATGTTGGGTGTCCTGTAATCTGTCTGTAGAGTCTGTGTGTCTGCATCAGATGCTCAAGAGTCGCAATTGCAAGTTATGACAGGCGACTTTCAGATTTTTCTGACACTGTTGTAAAAACCAGTAAAAGATGGAAAATCTTTGGTTAACTCGAACCCTACCTGTTGACAACGATTGTCTTATCTAGTCTATACCAGGAAACCAATCAGTTTAATGTTTAACTTACCGTTTCAGCCAAGAGGAGTGGCCGGTTGTTTTTCACTGTGAAGCATGCTGATGGCTACAGAGGGAATGTGGAGGGACATTCAACAAAGTACTAATGGGGTGTGTGTACATACCTCAGGCTTTATGTGTAGTTTTGACTCTGCTTGGATCACAGATATAAAAAATCATAAGTCAAGCTTGTGTCCCAAAATGTTGCTAAAATCTAATGCTGTTTTAGGTTTCCTAAGAAGTTTGAGTAACTGATTAAGAGCCCAACCATAACTTGATGGCTTTCGAACCAGAAGCGTAGCCAAACCTCCATCACTGGGCTAAGACGGCCAACCTTCAGACATCATGTATAGATCCTAACAATAAGCCTGGTGACTTCTGGAGATGCTGCACTCACCGATTGAATGCATCTGTAATAAAGTCCCTATATTTATGTTGATCTGCATTTTCTTTCTTTCTCTGTGTTCCTTCATCTCTTCTCCACAACAGAGTGAACACGTGCCAAAACAACTGCTCTGGTCGAGGCGAGTGCCGGGTGGGTAACTCCACCGCTTCGGTTTACTGTGAGTGTGACGCTAACTGGAAGGGGGAAGCCTGTGACATCCCATACTGCCTGGATGACTGCGGTTACCCTGAAAGAGGCCGCTGCCAGGGGAAGACCTGCATCTGCAAAGCTGGCTGGCAAGGTAGGCATCGCCTCTATCTGTGCTCTAGGTGGTTCTAGTAGGATCTGGTAATAAGTAATGACGCTGAACAGTACTCCTCCTTCAAAGGAGCTGGTCATACAATGTATCAGGCAGAATTATTGATATGAGATTTTGATAGAAGCACAGTCTGCTTTTTTGTTATTTACAATTCTCTTTGGTGGAAAAAGCTACAAATAAGATAAACAACTTTGATCAAGTGTATTTTGCTCAGCTGAACCGTATCTGTCGAATCAAACTAAGAGCTGATTAGAGGTAGAAAAAAACAGAAAACTTATTAAACTAGCTTGGTTCTTCTCAGTTTGGATGTAAAAATATAAAGTCAGTGTTTGATTTTTGAGCTGAGTCAGGGGCCGTATTCACAAAGACTCTTATCTTACCACTAGGTCTTACTCCTAACTCACGCTAAAAGGTCTTACGTAGGAGTTGTCGTCTAAAACCTATTCACAAACGCACTAAGAGCTACTTTTACATAGGACAAACCGCTAAACGTAAGCTAAAAGTGACGTCCCGTTGCTATGGAAAACGTCATTTCGTATGTACGAGTAAATAGACGGATAGCAGAGTGATTGGTTGTTGAATGACACGTGTGAGACCAGGAAATGGAAAACTTCAATGTCGATAAAAGCGTAATTATGAACAGCGCAAATAGCAGAAATAATGCATGATGACATCTTTGTGTCGGCCATGAGACTGACACTTCATACAACTTACACACAATACCTACTTACAGAGAGGGTGATGTTTAAAAACGAAAAAACGTGAAATGCATCAGAGCGTTGTACGCCAAAACCACCCGACACAAGAACAGTTTTTTCCCCAGGCTGTCGCTCTGATGAACTCTGTGTAGTCACAGAGTGTGAGTCCATTCACATATCAATTAACTATAACTCTGCACTGCTGTATATACTCACTGTACAATAACCCCCCGGTTTGGTGTATATATTATCCTTTATTATTTATTTGTATTTATTTTTTTAATTTGTACTTAAGTTCTGTACTGGAGAGAAAAGTTGCCAGAGTCAAATTTCTTGTATGTGTCATACTTGGCCATTAAATCTGATTCTGATTATGCGACAGACTGGCTTCCTATCCAGGGTGTACCCTGCTTAACGCCTGCTGATAACTGGGATAAACTCCAGCCCCCCTCCCTCTCCACGCGACCCTGAATTGGATGAAAGCGGTATAGATAATGGATGGTTGGATGCCTCATATTAAGGGAGTGATTGCAAGTAGGCTGGGATACCAAATAAGAAGAAAAGGGAGGCATGGGTGGAAATTAACAGAAACATAAATGCATCTTATCCAGCGGTGTCTCGAACGGCAGAAGACTGTGAGAAGAGATGGTATTCTCTACAGTCCCAGTGTCGGCTCGAGATCCCCGCTGCAACAAGTAGGCAATGTCCGTCATATAGGCATCCCTACATATGTTGCATAAATTGGAAGACGTGCACGTTTTCTTCTTTGTGCAGGGGGAACAACACGTAGCCGGGTATCTCACAAAACAGAGATATTTTTCTACGGTTTGGCCTGTCATCCACACGTAACCGGAGATTTTCGGCACCAAAAACGAATATTTTAAAAAACTCCAGCCAAAGTGGAGATTTGTGTTTTCTCCGTTTTCAGTATTTGTGTGTGGACGGTTGAAAACGGAGTTTTAAGAGTCGTAACGTCACCCCGCAACAAAAAATGCTCCAACATCACTTGTGCGACCTGTGTTTAATCAAAAAAAAAAAAATGCATTTATGCCCTCAGAGCTGTGTTGTTATCATCCATTGTTAAAGCACGTTTTGTTTGTTTGCTTTTATAAGCTCTATCACTGCTGCGTACTAAAGATAGAGGAAAGAAAGTTATTCTTAGCGGATAGGAGTTGGGAGAACTACTTCCCCGTACTGTTTGTCACGTCTATGCATGTGCTGAAAAACGCATTTATCCGGTTACGTGTGGATGGATATTTTTTTATTTTCAACGAGCGGAGGAAAATCTTTGTTTTTAAAAAACCCTGGCTATGTGTGGACATGGCCTTAGTCGCTATTGTTTGGTCAATTCCAAATCATCCAGAGTGTCCAACACATTGCGTCTGCCTGCAGCCATTTTGGGAGTCTTTGTGAATTGGTCTTAGGGAGTTAGGAGTCCTCTTGACTTCTTTTAAGGACTCCCAAACTTAGGAGCTACTTTTAGGCCTAAACGTGGTTGTGAATTACTTTTATCTTAAGAAACTAGGAATCCTCAATTTAGGAGTGACACGCCCACATTTTTTAGGAATTACTCCTAAATTCGCCAGTTAGGACCTACTTTTAGCCATAAGATTCTTTGTGAATACGGCCCCTGATTTCTAGAAAATGTTGCAGGAGGTGCAGTTTGTATTAGAAAGAAGAAAGAAAACATTGGCTACTGCTGAGAATGTTGGTGTCCATTCAAAGAAATTGTATTTATCCCAGTATTACTACAAACATATACCCTAATATCACCACCTTTTGTTTATTTATCTTGTGAAACGAGTGCTAGAAATAACTTTTAGAGTTGGATGTATTACCTCTGCCTGATATTCCTACAGAAGGATCACATACATGTTACTAGCAGCAACAGTATGTAAGCACTAGCCTTGTCAAGCATGATATTTGAGCACATTAAGCTCACAAAATACATTTGGTTGCTCTTTTTATGCTTTTTTATGACGACAACCCCCCCCAAACCCACACACACACCCACACCCACACAGACACACACTGGCAGTGGGTATTCACTAGTAACATCTAATCAAGTAACTTATAAGAGTAGTTTTAATACACCAGACTATTTACTTTTACTAGAGTAATATATTCTATGATTTATTGCCACTCTTACTTGACTGAGATTTCTGGCTACTCCACCCACAGCGAGTAACTTCACTAAATGACGAACAATCTTGTTTTAAGCACAACTGCCTGAGACTCACAGTTTATGTTAAAGTCAGACCTGCTTGTACAGTCTTCTCCATTTTAATGTCCTCTATCTGCTGAGCCTGTTACCTTACTTTTTCACTGTGGATTTACCTTACTTGGTCTAACTTATAGATAAATTACCTACTGTATTGGTTTAATTAATTTTACTTTGAAAATAATTTAGAAAAAACACGTATTCTACTTGAACTGGTTATTTTGCAATCATTTCATGTGCTTGTATTTATTTTAGTCTTTAAAAATTTGCACAGAAGTTTTCATTTTTGTGCAATTACAAAATGTATCAATATTAATTCATATTTTATGATCTTCATGCAGTGGGGATTGTCGGGAAAGTGATTGGTGTTTGGGGAAGCTTCGATTTTATTAATATTTCAACACTGTGGAAACACCTCGGCCATCCTCTCTTGTGTATTCATTCAATCTTCCAGAAAAAGTTCAAGTTCGGGGCATATGCTTTTATTACCTCTGAAAGCTTTTTTTCGTCAGATTGCTTTGAAAGTTTTTCATGCTGGCGTTGCCAAATACTCACCATTGATTCATTGCTTTCAAGGGTTAGTGAAGCTGCTCTATTTCCTTCTTGAAAAGTCAGATTGATTACCTTTATCTTAAAAGTGGCATCATATCTATTTCTTTGTATGTTTTCCATAATGAGGGTTTGTGCATGAAAACGTGTTAGTGTGTCTGTTCCAAATTTGCTTTCATTGATTGCGCAATAACCCCCCCCCCCCCCCAACCCCCCACCCCCCCGTCTCTTAAAGGCACAGTATCCTTTGGTGAAGTACGTAACCTGTACAATCCAGCCAATAGCTGTAAAAATCCATAAATAAATCGCTCCGAAATATAGGCCACTTGGTTCAAAACATGAGAAAAAAGTAAATGGACTGAATTTATATTGCGCTTTTCTAGTCATGTTGACCACTCAAAGCGCTTTACACTGGAGCCGCATTCACCCATTCGCACTCACAAACTCACACACATTCATACACCGATGCAATTATTCCTAGGCAATTAGGGGTTAAGTGCTTTGCCCAGGGGCACAACGACATGTCACTGGAGGAAGTTGGAATTGAACTACGACCCTCCGATTGCAAGACAACTACTCAACCTACTGAGTCACAGTCGCCCTAGTAGACGTTTATAGTCCGGAAAATGTGATACTCCATTTCCTTCATGTTTGAGTAGCCATTTTACCATATACTTTTTCATTCTTGAGTATTTTTTCTTTTGCATTGCTAGTTTGCACTTTTACTTGAGTACAACTTTTGGGTAGTCAACCCACCTCTGCCCCCTCACACCAGAAAAGTAATATTGACTCCAATTGGTTCTGTGGTCTCTACTTTCGACAAGGGCTGCCACAATTAGTCGATTCATCACAAGGTTGATGAGAAAAATTGTTGACAAAAAAATATAGTGATCAATGTTATCGTTTATTAGAGCATCTTAAAAGAGGGACAGTAGCTTCTGTAAGCTAATTAGCTATGCGAAGTCATCGCCATCGGTTTGGTTGTTTAACTGGGCCTTGCAGTTATGGGACGTTGTTCTGGGTTTCACTGAAGCTCAGTGGCTACAGAACTTCAGGATGTCAGAACAAACATTCATCTACATATGCAGCAAACTATGTCCAGCGCTGGAGTGACACGGATTTCGCCTCTGTGTCCCCTTTCAGAAAGGAGTTTCCATTGCTCTGTGGAAGCTAGACATGACAGAAGCAACACTGTTTTTTAGAGTTGATATCTCACATTTCAATAGTATCAATTCGTATGCATAATGTAGCAAAAGCCTCAGACTGCTACAGTTTAAATTATGTGGTTTAACTGTCCTTTGCTGTTAAAGCTGTGGCACTATGGTACATATTATTCTATCCTAAAGGCTCTACATTTAATTCTGTTGATTTAAGATGTTTCACTTAACCAGATCTACTATAATCTATACATGCTACGAATTCTATGAATTACATACCACAACTGTATCTGTTTTGTCATTAAGCTGTGTGCTTTGAAATAGTTTTCAGATTTTTTTTTAAATCAGCACCACTACATAACCCTTGTTTGAGTAGGTTGCAGCTTTCAAATTTATGCAGTTTACTTATTTAACAGAGCTAGCCTTTTTTACTTTTAACAGCCAGAGCAAATGTTGCTATCAGATTTAAAAAATGTTGCTGAACCCTGATGCCAGATATAATTTTGTAAAATGATTCCACCAACCAGCGTGTAATGAAACTGCAAATGAAAATACAAGCGTATAGCTTGGACATTTTTATTTGGACAGGTATAGAAAAAGTTCGGAAATTAAAGTCTAGTTGCACATGTCCGTGGGTCATGGTGTACAATGTGTCCCAGCATCATCTCCATCTTCTGTAATCCGGATTCCTACTCCTGTTGATCCCCCTGCAACGGATCACAGATATTTTTTAAAGTACTATGCTTACAGTGCATTTAAACACGTACACTAAGAATTCCAATTAAGGAATAATAACAAATGTCTCACTGTGCTGCAGAAAATGTAAGCAGCTCATTCATATTTACAAAAACAAACAGTAGCATTAGAACTAATTTGGATAACTGATAATAAAAAAAACAGTCATCCTGAAGATGATGTGCAACTGAATAAGTTAATATTGTTAATAAAATATACAAGCGGCATGAAATTTGCTTCTTACCGAGAGTACAACACAGCGATTTCAGGACTTCGGCATTCTCATATTTTCTGCTTCGGCCTGCAGGTGAGCGCCATCGGCTCTGAACCACGATCAGCTCCTTGATAACCCTCTCACAGCGAGCAGCTCCATCCAGCTCACACTGAATCTTCTTTTCAACCAACAAGCTCAGAAATGCTGAAACTTCGTTTGGATCAGAGCACTGGTTTTTAACGTCATTGTTCTTCAGCAAACACTAAACACATCCACTCGCTGTAGCGAGGTTTCAAAATGGCGGTCGGTTTGTTGTTAAAAGACTCTGTCAAGTTACTCTCCAGTGACTCCGCCCTACAGCCAATCAGTGACCGAAAGCCGCTTTGCAGTACCAGTTCAGCACAGATGGAACCACAGCAGAGCTGGTACGAAAAACAGTATCGGCTCGGCGTGACTGAGCCCGACTTCTGGCAGTGGAGAGTAAAAGGTACTAAGACTGAGTCGGGTCGTACCGGTGGAGAGATGCCGTTAGATACTACATAACAAGCTTAACACGAGGTAACACGCTTATATCAGAGTAGCTGTGTGCTGCTGCAATAACATACAAATTATATCTGATCGGATTAGTCAACTAATCGGCAAAATAATTAGTGATTAATCGATTATCAAAATAAAAGTTTGTGACAGCCCTACTTTTGGCAGAAACAAAAGAAAAGGGGAAGTAAAAAGTGGCATGAAAAATCTGTTTATTGAATAAATGATTCCACATTTATTATTAGATTTCGAAGTTATTTAGCACATGACGGAAGTTCATGCCAACTTCTCCTTTGTGTTGCTTCCCGTTTTAGGGATATTGGAAAAACACATTTTTTTTTTTTTGCTCTGAGGTCTAGAAAAACGGAACCCAACCGGGAAAGTGTTGAATTTTAAATGTGAAAAATGGTAAGAATTGTTGTGCTAAATCTTTGCTTTTCAAATACCACCAGGATCAGAGAAAACTATGAATATACAGTTCAGCTGGGCAAAAAGCATCTCCAATGAAATAATAGTGGTTTTATCTTATGTGTCTCGCATTATCACTTGTATTGTGAATGAACTTTGAGTCTCCACTAACTATTAATGAAGGTTTGTTCGCCCAAACATCCACCTGCTCCACACAGAAACACCTCAGATAAACTTTCTGCAGAATCCGCTCCTTTTATTTTGGTGACATTATTGTATCCCTGAATCAGGCCATCTGGCCCTTCCAGCTGCTTTGTTAGCTCTTTAACAGCTCCGCCGTGTCGCTCTGCACGAACAGGCACTACTGCTTAATTTAACTGCATTTCTATCAGCAGCTCTGTGTGCTTATTATCTCATTACCAAAGCTGAGGGAGGTTAGGAACAGACAGGCACTTTCTTTAGCCTTTATTACCTTTTGTCATGGTGTTTTCACAGTGGTCTTGCAGCCTCTCTGCTTTTTACTGCCACCTTCAGAGTGATCTAATTTTCTACACCAACAAGTGCAAACGCAGACAGATGTCTGTGAAGTTGAGCGTGGCCTTGCATCTAATCTTTCTTTAAAAAATGTCCGCTTACAGAGCTAAAAGCTACAGTTTGTCGTTTTTCTGAAAGTGCTGGAGAGCCATTATGTCGCTGTCATTTTTTGTTCTGTATTCATAACAGCTGAACAAACCATACAAGTGAAGTAACCTTGAGTAAGTCAACTTTTGCTCTGTTTGCACCAGTTGTGACAAATAAAGCAATACACACATAATGAGGTTTTATGGCTTCATTTGACATCAGAGACAGCAGATCAACAGAAAGAAACGATCATTACTTTTATCTTTCAACTACAGTTTAATATTAGCCGTTGGCCAGAATTGTAGTGGGACGTTACCTTGTTCCTCATGGATTAGGGTTATTGTTCTGTCTTATTAAAACAGGAAGTCAATAATGCAGTCAATACAGGTCAATACAGAATCGATTTCTATTAAAATAAAAAATCAGTTTTGATGTCCGAAAATCAATTTGAATCATTTAATGTTTTTTGCCCTTTTTACAGCTAAAATAGAACGAAAAAGTCCAGACGGGAATTTTAAGGTTTAGGTCTGAAAGTGTTAATCCGGTTTCTCCCAGTGGACTGTACAATGTTTGTAACAAAGAGCACGGAGCCCAGTTCTTAAATGAGAATATTTAGAAGTTGGTCACTGCGTGCTGTTTACTTTTACTTTAACAGGGTTTTTCATACACAGGAAGCTCAGCGGGGAACGCCACTGTCTAATTTATTACCGCCATCGGCTCACGATGGGGATATAAATAAATAAATATGGCAGTTGGGATTTACCTGCACTTAGACAAACGCAGCAATGTTGGTTATGCGCTCTTTTGATGGCGCATTTTTTCCCCCTAAAAATTGCCTAGAGACATTTCTGTCCACCGTTTGTTACTTTCTGTGAAAATGTGTTGCCGATATTCCCTACAGATTAGAGAGCCGTCTTATTCTTGATATTTGCAGAAGTTTGTCTGCATTAAAAGCTGCATGCACACCTGGTGCATTCAAGAAACGTTGTGTGTTTTGTGTTTTTGAAAATCATTCCTAAATAAATCTTATTTACATTATTTGGGATCCATTGAGTTACTGAGACTATTATTTGGTGTGTAGAATAGAATAGAACAATCCTTTATTGTCCTACAAGGAGAAATTCAGTTGTAACAGCAGAAAAAAGCTAGACTAGAACACGATTTAAGAGTCCAGAAAAAAACAAAAAACATTATGGACACAGTTACAAAAACAGAGAACTGTGCTATTATTAAGATAAAAAAAATGCAGATAAAGCCACATACCCAGGTTGTAATGTGCAACAGAGCAGGGTACTTGAAGATGTTTAAATAATTAAAAATATTTAACAATATGTACAGAATGTGCAGAATAGAAATATGTGAAATATTCGTATCAATACCCAGCTCTAGAAGACACGTATTATTTTTGCTCTCAAACTACCAATGTACCAATTAGTGTTTCCAGAAAGAATATCAC
The DNA here is from genome assembly GCA_028564705.1 of Apricaphanius iberus. Classification (NCBI taxonomy): domain Eukaryota; kingdom Metazoa; phylum Chordata; class Actinopteri; order Cyprinodontiformes; family Aphaniidae; genus Apricaphanius; species Apricaphanius iberus. The sequence continues at coordinate 1,605,213 of JAPXFQ010002510.1, forward strand.
ATTCCTAGATATGATCTAAAATGATGAAAAACCGTGTCAGTTAAAGCTCAAATACACTAAGTAGCTTCTACTATGGCTACAAAAGTCTCATAACTTTTCCACATGTTTTTTGTCTTTACCACCACAAACTTAATTTCACTTTTAGTTATGATGGAAGAACAAATGGATGCACTGATACGAACATTTGGGCCAATATCAATATCGAATATTTATTATGGTGCAATGGGCAACAGTACATATATTTGCAAATAATTTTGAAACCATGGAAAATACAACCAGACCACAAGGCCTGTTACATAAACAATAAATAAATTAATCACTTGATAAAAAAAGTAATTCAAACCACAATAATTACCATTTACATGCTTGTTTATTTTCCCTGTTTTTCTACCAAAGAAATCTGGATGAAACTCTCAACTGGTAGTTTTAAATGAGTTTATTGATCATCCCGAGGGTGTAAGTACATCGTAGCAATTTTCGAAAATAGTCTGACAACGACAAGCTTATTGCAGTAATTTTTGGGGTAATTTATTGTTCAGCTAAATTTATTATAGTGACTGACCACTGACATTCCTTCTCTGCTTCAGCACCCCACAATCTTGTGCTGCATGACTGTCATATTTCCAACCCTCTTACCCCCCCGTCCCCGTACTGAAACACATTCTGCAAAAAGATGGAAGGAAACATCTATTAATACTGGCCCAATTTTACTTATTAGATTGTTACTGATAGATTAAAAATTAACTAGATATATAGCAATATAAAATCCGTCCCTAGTTGAACATTTTACAGAGCATTCTTTCATACATCATCCTAAATGTCAGTCTCTAAAAAAAGAATGACACGCTTTTTCAGAATTTCCCAAAAAAAGGAAAAAAAAATAATTTTACAATTATTCTCTACATTGTGTTAACCCCAAAATGTTATAAATCAAGAAACGTTTAAAGGGTGTGAATAGTTCTTTATAGCACAGGATGTTAACCTTTACAAGAAAAGTAATCCTAAATCTTTTAAATATTGTTCAACAGATTAATATCTTCCTCCTACATGTCCTTTCCCATGGAGCCTTGACTCTGTTTCCATCCCTCCTCAGGTCCAGACTGCTCTGTCTCGGTTCCCGCCAATTCCTCCTTCTGGAGCCGTGAAGAGTACCTTGAAGCGGGTCTGGCCAGGGCGTCCCACAAGGCTGTGGTGGAGCAGGGTATCATGTGGGTCATCGGAGGCTATGTCTTCAACAGTTCTGACTATCACATGGTCAAAGCGTAAGTTCACCTTTATGCAAACCGCTTTAACATGACTTTTCGCGAGGAAACCAGACCAGGAGAAAGAGCTCAGGGCAGATTTCGAACTTGGGGCCTTCTTCCTGCAAGCCAACAGTACTGATAATTGGTGCTTTATGGCAAGGCAAGGCAAGGCAAGGCAATTTTATTTGTATAGCACACTTTCAACACAAGGCAATTCAAGGTGCTTTACATGATTCAGTGATAATGAAACCACATGATTACAAACAAAACATATAAGTTTAACAGTAATCAATCAGTAAGAAAAGATGATCTAAGGAACAAATGTATGTAATTAATACACAATCACTTAAAAAAAGTAAGAAAAGAAATCAAACCACAACAATAAAAAATAATTTAAGTAACAAATTTATGAAATTAAAACAGATTAAAACAGATAAAACACAACAAAACAGAATGTGATCAGAAAGCGCAATTTAAGATTCAAATGCACCTCTGAATAGTAGAGTTTTTATCTTTGATTTAAAAGATTTAAAAGATTATGCTGCTACCCATGGGCAGCTCTCCCATAGAAAGGATTGTCTTAAATTAATATAGATTTAATTGCTGTTATTTTAATTTTATTTGTTATTATGAAAACAGAACTGTGATTCTAGGCGTAACACTGTTCAGTTAAACACTCAGCTGTGTTTTACACACACACATATACACACACACACACTGAAGTTAAGCCCACACCATGACACACTGTGGTTGGAAGGTTGGACACACAAACAGAGCAGCCTGTTCAGCCTTTCTGTTACCTGCACTCTTCAAACTGAAAACCATCTGATTCCTCTGACCTGCCAATTATTCTAAATGACAACAAGTGAAGAGTGTGACTATCCAATAAAGAAATAATTTGATGTGTTGATAACTTTATTTTGCATCATTCCTGATTTTATCAGATGTGCCAGCAGGGGGCATCGGTGACATGTCTTTCTTCTCAGCTCTCCATTTGTTCTTCTCTTCATAAATGACTTGGCCTCCCACAGATAAGAATGTGTGCTTTCCTTTCCTTTTAGGTATAATTTGAGCAGCAAGACGTGGCTCACCCTCGACCCCTCCGTCAACACGGTCACCCCACGATACGGCCACTCACTGGCTCTGCATGAGGTACATAAGAGGAGGCCGTTTGTGGTGTTCCTATGGTGTTCCTGTGCTCTTCATCCTTGCTGTATCATTCAGGCATCTATTTTACAGGGAAAATTAGCCTCAAGGTTATAGGAGAATGGTTTCAAGATGAAATCAGAAGGAAATCAGAGGCAAATACATCACAGAAACAAACATTAGCTTTATCTCCCAGTCATTATTCTGGTCTTCCAGTTTTATGTGTGTTTGTAACTAATATCTTCAAGTTTTGGTGCACTGCTGTGAAAATTGATGGAGCGGTTTAGGCAATTTCAGGAAATTTGCTTGGAGCTGCTGAAGAAATGATAAATCACTGAGGTTCATTTGCAGGACAAGAAAGCCTATTTGGTTAATATAATTTGCATTTTTTACATTTTGTCTCATTAAAACCATAATCTTTAATGGATTCAATGTATTTTGTTAGGATTTCATCCGCTGCTACAAAATAAAATCTGTCCTGAATTTCCAAATTTTTTTATCTGAAAACGACAGTGCATTTACACATCTGATCTCGTTGAAAACGATGTAGTACATCTGCCCCGCCTTTAGATGGCAGGGTGCCCCTTGTATGCAGTGTTCTAAGGTTCTAAGAGTTGAAGAATGGCGGAGTGCGCGAGTCCAAAAGGCCCTGAGCAGCTTGCGGTGACGTCATTGTTTTCCAAAATCCCTGGCCTTGCGTTTGCATGACAACGACTCAGCCAGCATTGTCAAAATGTTCCACTCTGGAAGCTGTTTTTGAAAAGTTGCATTTTCAACCCCCCTGTTCCTGTGTAAACGAGAGGCCGAATCGCAGAGAAAAACCTCCATTTTGCTGAAAAGCTGTGTCGCGTAAACAGCCCCATACAATATAGTTTTATACAGGATGGTAGACCCCTAACACCTTAAATAACAAAGACTCAAATCTACCCAGTCTGGTCAGACCTAGAGAAAAGCTTCAAGGCGGGAGGCATTCATTCAAGCCCACATTGACCCTTTTCTTCTTTGAAGCCTACCTGCAAGGTTTGCTGACTTACAACTTCTAAATGAGCATTTGAATAAATATCTTTGAATCATTTTAAGATCAAAAAACGGACGCTTCCTTTTTAAAATATTCAAATTAAAGTACTTCCTGTTCAACAACACTTTGATCAATTCACTACAATGTGTCTCGTACCTTATATTAGGGCTGGACGATATAAAAACTGAGCATATCATTAAAGGCAGTGCTTCACAATTGAACGCTGTTCCTGTAGTGATCTGGTGGCTGCCGCTCCTGTAAGGCTGCCTGTTTTTACCGGGGTTTCCAGCCCTCCTCTCCATGTAGGTAGACTGAACCTGACAGTCATGTAGAAAAAAAAAACATAACAACGCTGACGCTCCCCAAAGAAAAAAAACAACACACACAAAAAAACCAACAACTTGAAACTCAGCTATTAGTTCTGTCAGCTCACGGTGACGACCACTGATAATGAAGGTTGGCATCAGAAACGAGGAGTATCGAGCTCTCGGTCCATTCAGAGAAAAAACGCAAACCTTGCAAACGTAGCACTGCAGAAAGGGTGCTAAACACAAAAACACTGAAATTCATATATTTGTCTGGATTCTAGGAAGGAGTGGGAAATAATAATGAATAAATGTCTTGATCAGTATGCAATTAAGTAAGAATATTCACTGTTTCTAAGTCTCTTTATGAGATTGATCTGGTGATGAGAGATTTTCTTTTATAATATGAAAATTATGAGATTCTTCGTTTTGCACAAGAATGTTTTGTCCTTTAAAAATGAGGGGAAATGCTTAAACCGCAGCACTGCTAAATTTGTGAAAATAGTGGTGAATAACAGTAAATGTGGATCTCTTCTGTTATTTATTTGGTAAATTGTTTTCAGTCACCACAATTACATGGTTTAATGAATATGGATAGAATGAAAAAAGTAGAATTCAGAAAAATCTAAATGGAAAAAGTGGAACTTTTGAAATAAAGCACTTCTTAAATAATTAAATGGATATGAAATGGCTCTAGAGTTGAAAAGAAAAACAGTGCAGGGGACATAGAAGACGTTCTGTTTCCTCCCTTTTTGAAAAGTAATAAGCTGATGAAGCTGACAAGTACACACATTCACATTTTTAAAAAGCTTTATTCTAAAATGCAACTCCCAGTGAATCCGTTAAGTTTCTGTTCTGAACATCACACAGATTGAGTAGTCTGGATTAATTGTTAATAACTGAGTCAATAAAATCGTTGTAAGACCTAAAAAAATAAAATAAACTGCAACGATTTGCAATGGTTGCAGTTTATTTTATTAATCCTTTTTCGTAATCGCTATACTTTATATTAAGTGTGCCAGGGCCAGTGGTTTGTATAATTAAAAAGTAAATACTTTCAGACATCAGTCCAGTGGGCCGTTTGGGGGGGGGGGCTGGCAGAAAATAATTGAGAAACACTGCTTAAAGGGAATGGTGACATAAGTTAATACCAAGAAAAGCATTGTTTTAACTATTATATTGTAGTTTTTATTAATTATGATAATAATTGACTTTGAAGCATTATTTTATGCTTTTTTTTATCTTTTAAACATTTTATGACACTTTATTAATGGCCTAGACCTGTGGTTTAGTATGTGTGTAAAAACTAGATCAATAAAGTTGATTCAGTAACTAAAGAACCGGCTTCTTACCGACAGCTGAGTGTAGACTGAGCCCAAAACACTGGAGCCCAAACAATGACTGATCGCTGCAGTCAGCACGTCTGTCCAGACCCGGTTGTGTTTTTAAAAGCGTTTTTGCTTCGTAGGACGTAGTAGAGAACCGGGTTAACATTGCTCAGTGACGGAGCTGCATGTATCTGCATTTGTGATTGGTTTCGAACGAATAATGACTGTATAATCAAGCTAACTGATGAAACGGCAGGGAAACTTCTTTTACCAACCCCTTTTTTTTTTTTCTATCGCGCCACACATCTATCATTTTTATAGATATTTTTGTTGAATTATCATCCAGCCCTACTTTCTATCGTGCTTTCTTACAGAGTATGTGAACTCCTTGTAATGCGGACCCATTTTCAGTCTGAATGGAATTCATCCACATTTCTTCCAGGGGAAGATCTACATGTACGGAGGAAAGATTGACTCAACTGGGAATGTGTCAAGCCAGCTCTGGGTTTTCCACATCCAGAACCAAACGTGGGTCCTTCTTAGCCCCCGGCCCAAGGACCAGTACGCTGTGGTGGGACACTCGGCCCACATAGTGCCTCCCACACAAGAGTGGGACAGTCCTGTCATGCTCGTCCTATTCGGACACTGTCCTCTTTATGGCTACATCAGCCATGTGCAGGAATACAATATTGGTAAGCTGATTTGGCTGTTGTTCAGTTTAACACCAAAGTGTGTGGCTTCATCCTGTCATGCTGACAGGAAACTTGACCTTAGTAAGACATCTTGATGCCTCCTAAGAGCTAATCTCCCTGAGAAAACGGGAGAAATGAACCTTGGGCTTCGGCCGATTGCCAATCAAACGCTCACTTATTCTCATAAGTGGAAGTAATTTGGCCTTTGTTACCCAGGCGATCAATAACTAAATACTGTGGGATTTCATCGTTGTGGAATGAATATTAACTTCAATCCTCTTCTCTTCTTCTCTTCTAGTCTGTTGTAGTCTAACTAATGAAACACTGTATAAACTAAACCGAATCCCATAGTTACTCCTCCCACAGCCCTGAGAAGGCGTCAGCCTAAGCCACACATTCTGGTACATCTGCTGTTTGCCCCCCCCCCACCCCCCACCCCTTTGCCTATGGGATCACATTACATTTCAACAACATAAGGCAGCTTTCCTTGACTTTCTCACCGACTCTGTTCTGTGACCTTCCAGTCAAAAACACGTGGAGCATTGTGAGTACAGGCGGAGCGTTGGTCCAAGGCGGCTACGGCCACAGCAGTGTTTTTGACCCCAGCACCAGAGCCATCTACATCCACGGGGGCTACAAGGCCTTCAGTGCTAACAAATATGGACTAGCAGGAGACTTGTACAAGTTTGATGTGAACAAAAGGAAATGGTGAGATTTTCATTGACCTTGTTGAAGTATTTTAAATGTAGAATTAAATGGAATAGTCTGCTGTTGTTGAAACTTCATTTTGTATGCAGAACACTTTCTTTTTATTACTATACCTTGTATACTTTATCCTTCCAATCTGTAAATTATGGGTCATCCAAATGAAACCAAAATAAAATTTTTAAGCCCCTTCATGTGTGAGAGAAAGGTTAGGTTAACTAGCTTCTCTTTGTGCTTGTTCAGGACAATTCTGAGAGACAGCGGCTTCTTCCGTTATCTTCACACCGCGGTCATAGTGAGCGGCACCATGCTGGTGTTTGGAGGAAACACACATAACGACACGTCTATGAGCCACGGCGCCAAGTGCTTCTCTTCTGACTTCCTGGCCTACAGTTTAGGTAAGAAACACCCCACAGAATGAGATTCAGACCTGAACTTCCAGGGACATATTAGGACAGTTCCAATGTCAGCCTGTTATCACCTGAAGAACTTTTTCAGAATTAAAGAACTAATGTCTAGAAACATCATCTTGATAAACTCTTTAATGCATTTAGCCTTTTCCTAATTGATTAAATGTCAACAGCATCGTCACAGGTCTGCCTTAAAAGCCAATCAGATAGCTGCAGCTAATCCAGAACAATACTGCTCGTGTCATCACTAGAACAAGGAAAGTAAAGCACATCACCTTAGTACTAAAGTCCTGGCTCCCTGTAGCTTAGAGAATAGATTTAAAACAATTTTATCAGAATTTAAAACAATTTTATTAGAATTTAAAACAATTTTCTTAGAATTTAAAACAGTTTGATTAGTTTGTAAATTACAGAACATCTTAGATCCTGTATACATGAAAGATCTGTTATTATTTCAACCTTCCAGACGACTCAGGTTCTCCAGTTCAAATCAACCCTCATCCCCAGAATCAGAACCAAACAGAAAGAAGCAGCATTCGGTTTTATCCTTCTCTAAGAACTTCCAGAAAAATGCAAAACTGCTGAAACACTGATTTCCTTTAAATCGTTTGTTTACAGCTACCTTGGATCAGTAATCATTTGAACGTTAATTCTGGTCTGGATTGCATCTTTTCAGTACTACTCTTTATTTGATCACTAATGTAATGTACAGTTTCCTTTTTTTGTTTATGGTGTTGTCTTTTATCATATAAAGCAATATTAAGGAATATTCCACTGCTAAGTGAAATTTAGTCTTTTGCCATCTCCCATTGAGTTAGTTAAGTGAAAATAAGCATTTTCTTAACCAGCTCAATCATTCTGCTAATCTGGCAGCAGTCTGTCTGCTTTAGCTTTGTATAAACAAAGTAATTTAATGGTAACAGCTAACATTTTTTGTTAACATTTTTTTGTGAAAATTAGTCAAAAATGCTCCTAATAAGTAACATGAATAAATTACAGGAGCTGAGTCAAACCTGGGATTACATTACAACAAAGCACCTATGTAAGCCTCTGCTGCAAAGCACAAAGACATGACACAGCACCAGCAAAAAGTACCTACCTCCGTAGACACAAACGCGTGGCTACTAGGCTTATACCCAGAAGGAACAGTATAGTAAATTACAATAAAGAGCCATTTTCTTGATTGAGACTCATAACGTACTAAAACTACTGCAGTAAAAAGCCTGTGCAGCCCCCACATTTTGTTCCTTTATATATAAGCAACCATAACCATTTTGTTTGATCATTCAATCACTGTTTTTGGAGATGGTAGAGCTATTTTCAAATGTTTGTTTTTAGTTATAATCTTGTAGATTTTTAGTTTGAGATCATTGAAGAAGATCTGTTAGCCTGCTGTTCCAGTTCAAAAAACCGTTTATTGTTTGTTTCCGACCCATTGTCCTGTTCAAACACCCAGTTGTGTCTTAAGTTTTAAACATTTAGTTGCTGAGTTGAGATGAAGTCAAAGAATTTAAAATGAGTCACCATAAACATAAATATATACACTCATTCATTCATAGACACAGACTGATATATTTCAAATATATTATTATAGTTTATTTCCTTTATGACGAATTAAAGTCTGAAAATCAGTATCTCAGAAAATTAGAATATTGTTAAAATGTTCAATATTGAAGACACCTGGTGTCACACTCTAAACAGCTAATTTACTCAAAACATCTTCAAAGTTTTGAAATGGTCTTTCAGTCTAGTTCTGTAGGCTACACAATCATGGGGAAGACTGCTCACTTGACAGTGTCCTAAAGACGACCATTGACACCTTGCACAAAGAGGACAAGAAACAAAGCTCATTGCTAAAGAGACTGGCTGTTAACAGAGTGCTTTGTCCAAGCACATTAATAGAGTAGAGGGGCAAAGACAAGGACAAGATGTGGTGTACAAGCAATAGGAATAATTGGACTCTGGAGAGGGTTTTGAAACAAAACCCATTCAAAAATGTAGGGGAGATTCAAGAGTGGACTGCAGCTGGAGTCAGTGCTTCAAGAATCACCACACACAAGACATTGGTTTCCGCATTCCTTGTGTCAAGCCACTCTTGAACTAGAAACAGCGTCAGAAGCGTCTTGCCTGGGCTAAAGACAAAAAAGGACTAGACTGCTGCTAAATGGTCTAAAGTTAAGTTCTCTGATGAATTTAAATTGAGTATTTCCTGTGGGAAATCAAGGTCCCAGAATCTGGAGGAAGAGAAGAAAGGCCCATAATTACACAGCCAGTGATAGTTTGGGGTGCCATGCCATCTACTGGTGTTGGTCTACTGTGTTTTCTGAGGTAAAAGGTCAACGCAGCTGTCTACCAGGAGGTTTGAGAGCACTTCATGCTTGGTAAGGGGAATGGTATCCCTTTTCTTAATTGGGCAGCAAACTCACCGCACCTTAACCCCATAGCAAATCTATGGGGGATTGTGAAGAGGAAGATGCAGTACACCAGACTCAACAATTCAGGAGAGCTGAAGGCCATTATCAGAGCAACATGGGCACTCATACTACCTGAGCAATGCCACAAAGTGATTGACTTCATGCCACGAAGCAATGCGGCAGTAATCCAGGCCAAAGGAGCCCCAACTAAATACTGAGTGCTGTACATGCTCACTCTTTTCATGTTCATACTTTTTAGTTGACCAACATTTCTAAAAATCTTTTTTTTTCCACATTGGTCTTAATTAATATTCAAATTTTCTGAGATACTGAATTTGGGACTTTCTTGAGTTGTCAGTTATGATGACCAAAGCAAAAAGAAATAAACATTTTAAATATATCAGTCTGTGTATAATGAATGAATCCAATGTACAAGTTTCACTGTTTGAATGGAATTACTGAAATAAATCAACTTTTTCATAATATTTTAATTTTATGACCAGCCCCTGTATTTTTAGGTTTTTAAACATAACAATACTGACACAGTTTAGTGCAGTCCCAACTTTCCAGAAAAAGTGATTCTCATTATTTTATCATTCTATAGACACTCTTATAGATCTAGTTGGCCTCGTTCTGCCGTGCTGTCATAACTGGCTCGTTAATCAGAGGCTGCATGCTCCTGGGATGCTGGGAAGATTTCCCCAGAGCTTTAGGGAGTTTGGGCTTTTCTGTGTCATTAAAGCTTGACTGACCAGAAGCACAGTTTGAACCTGGGACCAGCTTCTCTTTTCAGGACTGCTGATTCCTCTAAACCTTCCAGAGGAAGACTCTACGGCTTCACTATATATGGAGGAATCATTTGATGAACTTGTTTGTGGCAGGACTGTGTTACAGAAAGCCGACTGCTGTAATGAGTCTAATACACTGTCTGGCCCTTAACTTCTTGCCTCCACCTTCCGTCCTCTCTCTGATTTTTACAAGTTGAATAGAAACTGACTATATAATTTACCCTCACCTCAGCCAGCTGCAGAGTTGTTGGCAGGATCACCTTTGGTAATTGTTGGCTAATTACATTTGAGTCGGGCCAAGCCTACAGAGCTAATTCCCCACTCTTAACAAGCTGAACTCAATTAAAGGCTAGAATTTACAGGCTGCCCGGTGTCCTGACATTGTCTGCTGCCGTTGTAATGAATCCCTGCTCTGAGGGACACTGCACTGTCCCATGTGCAATACCGTGGTGTGACAGTAGGTGGCACTGACTGCATGAATCTGGAGCTCTCTCCTCTGGGAGACAATGATGACTTGCACTGGATTGTACTGAGAGAGAGAGAGTGATGTATGTGAGCCAGTGTCTTGGGGCTGTTCTCAGAGCTGAACATGCTATGGTCGTGTTTAGAACCTGTTTAGTACTTTTTCAGGTTAAAATAGTTTTAAAAGCCATCTGATTTATCCTGATGATTCTAATCTGTAATACAGCAGCTAGACCATAATTAGTCTTGTTATAAACACAAACATGAATATATTCTATGGAGATTTTAAGTGAACCAACACAAAATGCACATCTACGTAAATAATACATGGTTTTAATTTTCCTTTTTACATGGATATCCAATTGCCACTGTGAAATACAATAGTGGCAGCATCATAGTGTGTGGACAGATGGATTTAGCAAAATACTTCCCCGCAGGAAAAATACAACCACAGTTGCAATGAAATACTTTAGATCCAAACTCATTCAAGAGCTAGAATGGCCCAGTCAAAGTCCAGACCTAAATCTAGTAGAGAAGTTGTGGCAAGTCTTGAGAATTGGTGTTGGCAACCATCGTTGAACTTTAGAATCTATACATAATTTTTTGCCCTCATTCCAGTTAAATAAAATAAAAATCTATCTACTTTAGATTTTTTGTCGTTTCTAACAGCCCGTTTTAAATGCTACGTTTAGGTGTTAAAAGGCCATAAAGGTGGACAAATTTTATTCCAAACGTTGTTGATATTTGTGAAAAAAGGGGAAATCCAATGGGGGGAAAAAACCAAACTACAGGTTTGTATTTAACACATGGTTGGATTTTTATTTTTGCAAACTATGATGTATAGAAAACCCAAGGTCATGACTCACGCTCATCATTGGCTGCTGTAGGTTTGTCTAAACACGTCTGACTCAACCTTTAACTTTTAGACTTTTTCCTATTACGGGATAAAATCTGAGTTTTAGCTCTCCTAATAGCTTGAACATATGTCTTGGGGTTTAAAACAAATTTAGTCCTTTTTTTCTCCACTCCCCACAGATTCTCTCTGCCCACTGCTAACATTGTTCTGTCGTTACCCTCTCAGTGTCTCGGCCGTGGACACTTTGCCCTTTTATGTTTGATTGACTCCAGGAGAACACTTGTTAAAGGTCTCTCCAAACACCCCAAGGCACGATTGCATCAGATGTTGCCGCTGCAGAAAATGTGTGTGATTGAATGTGTGAGAGCGGGCCATAGCTCTGACCTCTCGGTCATCCTCTCGTTTCAGCGTGTGATGAATGGACGACGCTGCCTCGACCGGACCTCCACCATGATGTGAACCGCTTCGGACATTCTGCTGTCTTCAGCGACAGGTAAAAAAAACAAAAAACAAAAAAAAACAGTAAGGTTCACTTGAAAAAGAAAACTTCCCAGGTAAAGGAATATAGGCTGTTCCATTATGGCAGAAATAATCCTGTTTATTGCGTTGAAATATTGAAATCAGGAGAATTGAATGATTATTGTTGACTCGACAAATACTGAATTTACTTTGTTTAAAGAAAAGCAAAAATTATATTTTCTGAACTTTTATGTAAACGCTCAAATGCCATATATGAAGTAAAAAAACCATTGGTAGAAAATCTGAAAATAAATTACTAGTGAATAAATATTATTTTGATGGACTGGCGAATTGTCCAGGGTGTACCCCGCCTTTCACCCAATGATACTCCCCCGGCCCTACAAGGATGAGCAGCATAGATAATGGATGGATGGATGGAATGAATGGATATTTAATACATTTGAGACAGTATCTCAATTAAATCTGATGAATGAATGGCCTGTTACGTCTCAGAGCAATCAGAAAAATTCGTCAAGCTTTGACTGTATTGCACAGTCGCCAAACATGGAAATCATCTTTTAGAGCTCAGTGAGTGTGTTGGGGTGGAGGTCGCTGGGGCTTTGCTGCTGTCTTGTCTATTTTGTCGCTCCATCAGTTTTCACTGGAGGCGTAAGTGACACGGGAAGTCTGAGAAGCGTAATACACAGCTGATAGCCGATGCTTTAGCCAACAGGACCGTTTTTCACTGGGTGAGTCTCAGAAGCGTTGTAAGCTTTTCAAAAGTGTGCAGGATGGACTTGGTTTCCTCACATACACCCTATTCAAACCTTTTGAAATGAAATTGTGACTTTTATGTAAAAACATCCGTCAATCATCTTTATCTGCTGCTGCATACTTTTTAAAAAGCCACAACCAAAATACATACATGCGTACTGTATAGCCCTCAGAGTCAGAAGTGCATGTGTCGGTTTGAACACATCACCGAATAGAATACAAAATACATAATCATGTCATTGTTTTTGTGAGCATTTGGAGCCCTAGAAGGAATTCTTTACTTGTTCTCAATTCAGTTCAATTCAAAAAACTTAATTGATCCCAGAGGGAAATAAAGTGTTATTGTTGCTCATTACTAATTCATTTTTCAAGGAGTTGTTGTAAACCATGATGGCTGTGGGGGGAGAGGATTTCCTGTAGCGGTCTGTGTTGCAGCGAAACTGAAGAAGCCTCTGACTCTGTTGCTGCAGGACAGTCTCACAAAGAGGATGCTCAGGGTCGTCCATCATCTTCTTCATTTTATAAACAATCGTTCTTTGCATCATTATCTCCAGTTGTTCCACAGTCGTCCCCAGAACAGAACCAGCCTTCTTTATCAGGTTTTTGAGCCAATTTAAGTCCCTGGCTCTGATGGTAAATGGACTGAACTTGTATAGAACTTATATACTTTTCTAGTCCCACTGACCACTCAAAGCGCTTTACATTGACGGCACATTCACCCATTCACACTCACATTCATACACCGATAGCCAACATGGCTAGGTAAGACGATGTAGAATTTGTGGGGTGTTAAGTGCCTTGCCCCGGGGCACATCAACATGTGACTGGAGGAAGCTGGTTTGAACCTACGACCCTCTGATGGCAAGCCAACTACTCTACCACTAAGCTGCTACCCCAGCAGATGATTGATGAAGAGATGACACTCTCCACCACAAACTTGTAGAAGGTTTGCAGCATCTTGCTACCTTGAAGGACCTTCGCTTCCTCCTCAAGAAGTACAGTCTGCTCTGTCCGTTTTTGTAGACGGCTTCACTGTCGATTCTCCAGTCTATTGTCCAGGTGAACTCCGAGGTGTTTCTCTCGCTTACTATTTAAAAATGGTTGGGTGATCTGACTGGAATGTGATGGGTGCGGTACTGAAACCTAAAACAATGACTCATCAAGGCTTTTCTGCTCTGCCACCAGAGTGAGAGACTGCCAGCCACATTGAATTATACATTATGTTGCACAGGACACATAAAATATTAATAGAAATCACCAGCTGGCTTTGAGTCGGTCCTTCAAATGCTTCTGCACCTTCAGATGGCGTTCAGATAATTAAACTGGTCAAATTCTTCCTATAACAAACGAAAGACAGAAACAATATAACAACCATGTATTCATAAAGGTCAGAAGAAACAATCTGATGGTTAAAATGGATTTATGGTTTTTATACATGTTTGAAATGTAGATCACGACAGCAGAGACCCAAATGCAGTACGAAAAGGTTGCTAAATATGTCCCCTTTAAAGAATATAAACCTCATTAACTTGGAGGAACTCCTTTAATCTGGTAGATTTGTAAAACACGTTCTACTACTGTCATCAATGAGCTCAACAGGAAGTCAAGATATGAGTGAAGTATCCATGCAACTTAGCGATGTTAATCACCAGCCCACAGATTCTCTCAGTGAAATCCTAGCAGCTGAAGGTCAGAAGGCTGCGATGTTCACTAACAGCCGTATTGACCCAGCAGCCTCACACACTGCAGGGTCATCAGACAGGTGTGTGTCTGCACCTGTAGAGGGCACTTGTTGGTTATTAGGTGGGCTCATAAGGAGAAGTAGAGAAGGATTACTAAGGTGGACCTTTTCTGGTTCAAGCTGCTGAGAACTCTGGGAGAGCTCATCTCTCTCTCCTTTGATTAATTCCGTCCTCTCACCTTTTTCATCCTTTTTGGTCTCACAGCGTGATGTACGTGTTCGGGGGTTTCAACAGCCTACTGCTAAGCGACGTCCTGATGTACACCTCGCCCAGCTGCTCAGCCTTTTCTACCCCGGGGTCCTGCAGCCAGGCCTGGCCCGGCATCCACTGCATGTGGAACAGCAGCCAGGAAGCGTGCCTGGAGTGGGAGAGCAACACTTCCAGTCCCGAGCCACAGCAGCTCCCGGCCTCCTGTAACACAAGATCACGTAGGTGACGCCAAGCAGACGGAAATGCTGCAGCAGCTTAAGCCTGTTAGACACAAATGATCTCAGCCTCTTTTAGCTCCAAAATATTTCCCTCTCTGATGTCTTCTCTTTCTAAATCATAGCTGTGAACTATTGATTTCTATTGTATTATTCCCTATTATCATCCATTGTCTACATTTGTAATTTCCCTTTTTTCACTCTTGTCCTGCTGCCTATGTTTTATTGGATGTGTGAGACGGGTCAGGACAGAAGTTATCAAGAGACAGTTTATCTGAGCTTTTCTGCTTCATTAAGACCTGTGTTTGTTAAAAAGATAGAAGAGAAATCTGCCTCCCCAGCCTGTACTGTAATTTAGCTGAGAAGATGTTTAATTTGGACTTCCACTTAAAACCCCTGGCAAAAGTATTCATACCTCTGAAATGTCCTTACATTTTGACTCATTACATCTAGAAACTATTTGCATACGCTGCGTCAGGCAGAAAAGTGATTCTGCACCTACACTGAAGACACAATTTTCCCACCATAAAACATAGTGGTGGCAGTATCATGTCCTGGGGATGTCAGGATAGAGGTGCAAAGCAGTCCTGGAAAAAAAAAGGAGTTGTTGGAGCAGAACAAACCTTGATATTGGAGCAGGAGTCCACCTTCCACCAGGGAATGCCCCTAAACATGCTGTCAACACTGCAAAGCAATGGTTTATCAGTAGTGTTCAAAGTCAGTCCTTAAGGTCTGCTGTGCTGCATGTTTTAGATGATGCCTTGATTCAACACACAGCTGGTTGACAGGCTGAGGAATTTATTAATCCTACACTTCTGGTTTACACCAAACTTTTTAGTTGTGTTAGAATGTCCTAGTCAAAGTTCAAAGCCACATGCAATACAGATTTGATGGAAAAACTTTGAAGATGTTATACCGAATTTCCAAAAGAAGCTAGCTCTAAAAAAATTTCCCATGCAAATTAAAACCTTTTTAACACAGCATAGCTATAAATGTTTTGTGGAGATTAAAAAGGAAAAAAATAAAATAAAATAATTTAGCGGTTCTGCTTCATAGGCGGAATACAAACACATGCCACACTTTTCAGATTATTTGCAAAAAAATATGAATAAAAAAACACCCAAAAATTCTGCTCCTTCTTAACTTGACTGTTGACACTATTTTGTTTTATACCAATTACAACAACAAAATTAGGCTTCTGATATAAAGAGGTAAAAAGCTTCTAGGAATATGAACAGATGGAACATGTAGGTATCTCAGAAAGTTCAGGAGGTTGTGACGGAGCTGCAGCTTACAGCAGTGCCAGAAGGATGAAGGAACTACAGACATTTTATTTAGATGATATTTCACAACTGTAAATGAAGTATTTCTTTAAATTTCATCGTAGCTCCAACAGTTAATGTAGCTAATATATATATTTTTAAAGAGATTCAGTTAGCTAATGTGTTATTTTATTGAAAATCTGAAATTGCTCTCAAACTTCGGCTGTAAAAAAATTCTGTATGATATATTTGTCTGATATTTATGACTACTATTTCTCTTGCACTTAAATGTTTTTTTTATGCTCTTATGCACTTTCTTTCATACTTTCTTTTGGACTTCCATTCGCTTTCTTTTGTACTTTTTTTCCAAGGATTTATGGCCACCTTTGCCTTTATTAAACAGTGGATAGTACAGAAAGAGGAGAAGAAACATTCTGTAAATGTTAGCAGGGTGGAGTCTAGAGCTCGGTATCGATTCAAATTTCCAGAATCAATTCGATTCTGGTTCTCAAGAATTAGAATCGATGATCAAAATATGATCTGATCCGTTCCGACTCAGTCCCATCCTTACCAATTCGATATTGATATGGGTTTTTGTGCTGTTACCTTAATTACATGGCTTTAAATCAGTGGGTGAGTAACAGTTCAGAAACGGTATTACCCTTTCAGACACAAGCCTCAAAATGGCCGTCTGGACTTTTCCTTCCAACTTTATCTGTAAAAAAAGGCACAAAAAGTTCAACAATTAAATTGCTTTTTGGCCATGCAAATCGATTCAGTTCAGTTGTATAAGTATTTTTTTTTCATTTTATTTTTTTTACACAGCACTAGTGGAATCAAACCCGGGAAAAACTGCTGAGGCCTCTGAACATGAGGCATCTGTCTCAACCGCTACCCCAAGCGAGGCCCCTCTCTATTGCTCTTTTGCTCTTTCTTTTGTGATTTTTGTTTGCTCCTTCCCTTTATGTTTCTGTGTCTTTCTCTCGCTCTTTCTCTTTACCTCTTAAATAAAGTCTGTCCGGTGTATATTGTGAGAAAAGCAGTGATGTGTTTCTCCAACTGTTGCAGATGTGGATAATGATAGGTGTGACCAGTACACAGACTGCTACAGCTGCACAGCCAACACAAACGGCTGCCAGTGGTGTTCGGTCCAGTGTGTATCTCTGGGAAGTAACTGTACCGCTCCTACGGTATGGAGAAAAACAACACACACCCACACACACACACATTCTGCTGATTTACATTTTAACTGTGCGCCCTTATGTCAGCTGGTTGTTATTTCTTATCCTCTCTCTTCTGTGTTTTTCCCTCTTAAGCACAAACGCTCCCACACATACAGTGGGAAAATGCATAGTTTTGTGATGCATCAAGTAGTTTACTTTCATGTAATTACATTTTGAGGCAGATAAATGATAAGAGATGAGGGTTAAAAACGTAGAATAAGTTTCTTGGCAGAGTCAGGTTTACAGCACCTTGTTCATATGTTCACGTGAATTGTGTATTTAGCATTTTTTGTATAACACAACTCTTTGAAGAACCTTGGATAATATGAGTTACGACAACATTTATTTTCCTTTGAGATGTTTGATCTGAATTGAATATTTGGGCTGGTTTTCCTGTTGCAAGGTGAAACTCTTCCCTCCTCTTTGGCATTTTGTAACTTCTAACCGGTTTCCCTCCAGAATCGCATAAAGTTTCCAATATCTATAACATGAAAGCCTTCTTTAAAATTCATTAGAAAAATACCTGAAGATGAAAGGAATATTGATGATTTATGCTTTGCCTAAAACTTTTGGAATTTTCTGGAAAAATATTACTGAGAAAAAAGAGCTCATTTTACTAACATTGGTCCAGCTTCTTTCTACTGGCGAATGATTGTAAGCATGATGAGAATGACAAGGAGACAGAGAAGCATCCTGCCGTATCATCATACCAAGAATTGACGTCCTTCAGAGAGTCTTTGCCATTAGAAAAGTTCATTGTGAAGATTTCTATTTCAAATATTTTCTGTCTTCTGAGAACAACCATTATTTCCAGACTATAAAGCAAACCTGATTATCAACTGCAACATCCTATTTTAGGGAAAAAAACACAAATGTGTACAAATACAAGCTGCACAAGCTTTGATTTTATTAACATTTCAACAAAGTGGAAAGACCTTGGCTGTCCTCTCTGTGCATTCAGCCAATCTTCAAGAAAAACTTCAATTTGGAGCATCTGCTTTTATACCACTGAAAGCTTTTTCCTCTTATTGCATTAAGAGATTTTCACGGTGGTGTCGCCAACGTTTCACCATTGATTCAGGGATGTCAGCAACGTGAAGCCGCTCTATTTCCTTCTTTAAAAGCCGGATCGACTACCTTCAACTTAAAAGCAGCATCATATCTATTTCTTCCTTTATTTTCAGTAAAGAGGGTTTGAGCGTAAAAATTTGTTTTTCACAAACGGTCCCTCTTTCGTAATGTCGATCTGTTCAACTTGTTTGCACAAACTTTCTCCTTCTCTCTCTCTCTCTTCTCCAGTCTTCTTAAAGGCACAGTATCCCTTAAGGTGAAGGACGTTACTTGTTCAATCCACAGATTGAGGAGGCCCTCTAGTGGCCATTGGTTGTAAAATCCATAAATAAACCGCACCGGATAATAGGCCGCATGGTTCATAGCATGGGAAAAAAGTTGCAGCTTATTGTACGGAAAATATGATGGTCTTTGATGAAGCAGACTGCCTTCTAGACACTCTGTAGTCAGTGATTGTTCTGTTTAATCCGATAATATAAAATCTGGCAAACAGTAACTCTGCTAACTCAGGCCAGGTTTGGTCTCGTTCTGTCGCTGTAGATGAGTGTTGTTGATGAGATTTTGTATATGCTTTTGTATATTTCCTCTATGATTTCCTTTACCTTTTAATCCTGGATGCTTTGGGTGAGAGAGACTATTAGAGCTGCGACTGATGAAGCGCCAAGCTGTTTGCAGTGTATGATCTGATTTGTTGCCCTGCGATCAAATCAGTCCTCATTTAGTTGCTGTCAGACACACAGATGCAGCTAATATGTCTTCCTCAGAACTCTCTACCGGCACCATCTTTTAAGCGTTTGATAAATAAGGGTCAGCTTGTCTATTAACAGCTTTATGATAATCTGAAGGGTTTATTAACATCCCCCATCATCAGCAGTATTTATCGTGTGTTAAAAAACAAAACGAGTGTATTTCCTGACATCTATTGTCTTTCTGCCTTTTTTCTCCCAGGGATCCATTGCAAAGTACGACGTTTGCCCGAAAGACAACCCTTCGTATGTGTGCAATAAGAAAACCAGCTGCAAGAGCTGCTCTGTGGATCAGAACTGCCAGTGGGATAATCGCAACCAAGAATGTATCTCACTACCAGGTACAGTAGCTTTAATTTGAAGTTCACTTTATTTGAATAATTGGCATCATAGCCTAAAAGCAAATACATAATCATGGTAAAAAAAAAGAACATACACACACACCTCTTAGGGGTTAGATGTATAAGGATTCCATTTTCTATTTCTTGGAAAAAGTCTATGTAAAATTATCTGTACTAAGCACACAATGTCTTCTTTAATGATGGTAAATTAAAAACAGCAGTAGCATTTTCTTCATGGCACCATCAGTTGTTGGAAAGCTCTGCTAATCCAGCTCATTTGCTTTAGCTGTACCTCTTTGAACCTCAGGCAGAGAGACTATGCTCATTATGATCAATGGAAGAGATGGTTAGAACTTTGGGATTTAAGGTTCTAGTTCAGGTATTATTTGAGCTTTGGGATCGCCAGACAGCTCCTGCTGGATGTGAAAAGAAGTAAAGAAATAAATCCAGCTCGTTTAGCTACAATAATTCCTTCTCAGATGTTTTAGTTAAATGCTATGATTATGAGCCACCACTACATAGGGTTCAGTGGCTGTGTCCTTGTCTTGTTACTACAGAAGAAGCGCAGATCATCTGCCCTCCACGAACTTGCTGTACCGTTACTGTTGTGCAGATACTCTGTTTTGGTGTTTTTCTTCAAATGTTCTGCTATGCATTATGACAAAACATTTTGGTTTAATTTTTCCAAAGGGCATTGATTCAGAAGTTAGGAGTCATTTAGATCGAAATATCCAAATCTTAGTTTTGCTTCTATTGTTCAATGAGATAGAAGCAGTTTTCTTCTGGCAACCTCTTTAACCAAGCCTAAACGGTTCAGTCTTTTTATAATTTAGCTGTCATGACCTTATAACACGTTAACCAGCCAGTGGAGTTGGACCCGGTTCTCCTGTTTGTTTGT
Organism: Apricaphanius iberus; assembly: GCA_028564705.1. Lineage (NCBI taxonomy): Eukaryota > Metazoa > Chordata > Actinopteri > Cyprinodontiformes > Aphaniidae > Apricaphanius > Apricaphanius iberus. The sequence continues at coordinate 1,625,522 of JAPXFQ010002510.1, forward strand.
TTTTGGGCATTTCTCTAGGCATTGCTCAGTCTCACTTTGTTGTAAATCTACTAGCAGGTTCACAGTAGAGAACATGCTCCTTTGTGATTAATATTTCTAAATGTGGAATAGTTTACCTAACCTTGTTTGGATTTTCACTAATGAACCTTCTTGGATTGATGGGCGGCTGTTTTTAAACTATAGGCGTTTAGGTCATTGCTCGTGTTCGTGCTGCATCCTATTCATTTGTTCCAGACTAATAAAATGCAGCTAACCATGTTCTTAGGGTTCCTACAGGATCTTAAAAATCCTTAAAAGTATTTGATTTATGAGTTAAATTTATGAATTAAAATATTACATGGAAATAATACCTTAAAAACTCTTTAAAAAGGCTTGAAACTTGATATATTGGTCTTTTTAAATCTTGTGCTGTATTTAACTAACTGTTGTATCAGAAATAAGCCATATATGAACATGTCCGTAAATTTCAGCATATGTCTTTTTTAACAAACCAACGCATTGTAAATCACAGCATTTAGTTGATGTAAATAAATGTGGTGGTGTTTAATGCATATTTTATTGTCAAGAGGCTATCCTATTAGTGGCCAGCCATTAGAGTTTAGGGCATGTTATCCAATCAGTACACTGCAAAGGCAGACACAAGAAGATGATCCCATATCTACCATTCTGCTCCCTTCTTAATCTCCCCCAGTTTATCAATAAAGTTTTGTCCGACAGTCAGCTCACCTTACTTGTTATTTTTCTACAATAAAACATCAGTCAGCTTTACAGGCAACTGATTATATACTTGAAAACATGATTTGATTACACATACACAACCTACAGCTCTTTTGGCTGTGTCTGCCCTTGCAGTGTACTGATTGGGTAAAAAGCCATAAAACCAAATGGCTGACCACTAATGAGTGAGACAGAATGTTGATGAAAAACTACATGTAAAGCGCAATCATGCATTATTTACGTCACTGCACTTTTTGATTAACATTGTGTTAGTGTGAAAAAATAAAATGTGTATCCCGTAATTTACAGATTTAAGCAAAGCGTTAATATACACCTTAATGTCAATACCAATTGCTTCAACCAGGTCAATTTTTTTAGCAGCATATTTAAAGATTTTTAGATCTTATTAAAGATAAATCCGATAAAGGTTTATGTCTTCATGAAACAAACCCTAGAATGAAAAGAATGGGGTGTACTTTTTTTGTATCACTGATGTAAATTTCTTTTGTCCACCTCAGCTCTTATCTTGAACTTTATTTCATGCTGGTTTTCTAAACACCTCCCCACAGTACAGCTTCCTTTCTGTCTGCTCCAGAGAACGTGTGCGGTGAAGCCTGGCACCTGGTGGGTAACTCCTGTCTGAAGTTCAACACCACCAGCGAGTCGTACGATAACGCCAAGCTAGCCTGCAGGAACCACAATTCCGTTCTGGCCTCCCTCACCACCCAGAAGAAGGTGGACTTTGTCCTGAACGAGCTGCAGATCATGAACGTCAGGGTAAGGCACTCAATAATTGTCGGATCAGTAAACCGACTATCCTCGTCTGGGGAAGTGGCTCGCAAGACCGGCAGTAAGACAGCGATATGGAAAGAGCACACAGCGCCCACAGGGTGAGGCCATGGTTAGAGAAAAGCTGATTTGTGCAGAAGAACAATTGGTTTAACTTTATCAGTTTCTCATGAATTGGAGGTTCTCCAACAAGAGAACAACAGTCCATAAATTAAAAACCGTTTTCTTCCCTAATCGTTATATTCATACTTGGCTAGTGAGGTGCTTTCTACAACTTGCCCTCAGGTATCTTTTTTTTCTCCCTGAGAAAAAAAAGATACTGGGTGTTTTTATTTTTTATTTTTTGTCAGGTTTTTGGACCAGTAAGCATGAAACAAGTTTCAAATGAACAGATCTTTCCCTCCAGAGCTCAGATACGTTTCATTTGCTCTATTAGAGAGAAAAACACCAAATCCATCCAATCAACTGACTAATCATTCATGAAGCAACGTCAATTATCAGTCACAGGCTACAACAATGTACAGTGGTAGTTGTGCTGCTTTATTATTCATCCTCTCCATTTTCTGTGAATTCCATTGAATCTTTTCACGTTTTGTCATGTTACAGCAGCAAATACCCTAACTTCTCACGCTGGGTTTTTGCCTGATGGACCAACACAAAGTTATTCAGAATTTTAAAGCTGAAGAAAGGGAGCCATGGTATTGAAACATTTTGGCAAATAATAAAAAAAATTGTGACATTCAGTTGTATTTAACCTCCTTGAGTACCTACTCTGTAGAACCAGCTTTGGCTGCATGTACTACTGCGAGGTATCTACTACTGCTCTATCGCCTTCTGCACATAGACATACTGAAATATTTGTCCCTCCTCCCTCTGGTCAGATTGATGAGAGGCTGAACTGTAAACGTCAAGCCTTCAGCCAAATGTAAATCTGCAGCGTTTAACTTCTCTATCCCCGTTTAAAAGGTTCTATTTTGGATTCATCACTCTGTACACGGGTTTGCTGTGTTCCCTACAGCAGTGTTTCTCAACACTGGTCCTCTTGGCACACTGCCCTGCATGTTTTAGATGTTTCCCTTCTTTAACACGCCTGCTTCAGATGATTGTAGTTCAGCAAAATTTTGTTAATCAGCAATCAATTGAAATCAGATGCTTGAGGAACATTGATGACATCCATGAAGTGAACATTAACTAGCTGAGCTTTTACGATACAATACGATATGATACTACTTTATTGTCAATTTACACTGATTTTTTTTTGTTTTGCTTCCATGGTGTCTCCATTCAACATACAAAAATAACACATATAGTATATACAGCATAGGAACACAGTCACGCAATCACACAGGAACAATACAGTCCTAGTAACGGAAATTAAGGAAACAAGAAAGCATATATTCTGAATTATCTACAGTATACTGATTTAGCAGCAGAGCAGACTGATGGACAACATAATTATAAGTCTAATTATAATTATTTAGTCTGTTTTTTTTGTTTGACTCTAAACTGCCTCATGGTGGGCATCTGTCCATATTCTCCGTTTAACGTGTGAGGGGTCTGAGGATACACATTTCATCAGTCTAAACTTGCTTTTGGTGTGTGCATCTTTAAAGGAGTGTAACACGGTCTCAACATGCCTGCCAGTAATTTTAGCACAGATCTAGAGTTTGTTTTTATCAGCTACAGATGAGCTGTTAAACCAGGCCATGCTACAGTACAGTATAACAGTTTGGACAACAGAAGAACTTGTGCTAGTTTGGTGTCGCTGCCAGAGCCAGTGTTTAGTTGGTCCTTAGTCGGTTCTTTCAATCCAGCATAATTTGTTGTGCCCACATGAGGAGAAGAAAACAGGAAGGGTGCGAAGAGAGATAGATTTTAACAATGGAGGCGTACATCGTGTTCTTACAAGTGCTGCTGTTGTGCTCCATTCTCTGCTGGATTTACACAGATGTGTACTGAACATGTTCTTAATTACGTCCATTGTCCATTGTTAGGGAGGTGAATGGCGTTTGCGTTTTGTCTCACTACGCTAATCTTCTGTAATCCCTTGCCAACAGTCCAACCTTAGCTGTAGTTTTTTTGTTGCTCCTCCAGAGTTACCATGGGCCTCTTGGTTGCTTTGCTGATTAATCGCCCTCTTGCTCAACCGGTCAGTTTATGGGAATGGTTCTTACCCGGATATTCATCTTTCTATTTTACAATATTGGACTGAGAAATGATCTTTGAGGCGGTCAAAGCTTGATGTTGTTTTAGAACCTACCTTTGATTAAAATTTCCCCAGAACTTTCGTCCAATCTCTCCAATGGGTTTCTTGGTCGTAGTGATGCCATTTGTTCTCCAACGTTCTCTAACATACCTCTGATGATTGCTGGATTAATACTGAGATTAATTACAAACAGATGAACTCCTTTTTACTAATTAATTGAAGTCTTAAGACTTAGGATAAACTGGGCTATATTTGTGGGCATTAGAGGCTGAAGATTAACACACACGCACCACACTTTTCTGATATTTTTAGGGATGAAAAAAGGCTGTCACTTAAAATTCCAATCGATTTCATTGCTCTTTGTTGTCATGATGTGACAACATGTGAACATTTGAGTATCGAGGCATGGCAGTGTTGCTTTCTGAAATGGGAGTTTAATGAATTTATGCAGATTTTCTTCTTGATTTAGATGAATTTTCAAAAATCAGGAACATTAGAAACATGTACTGTGGTTATTGTTGCTGGAGTTCAGCTCTACATTTGCACAAAGACGGTGAAAAGTGATGCTGACAAGGATTTTTCTGAATGGATCGATCAATCCAAGAGCTGGAATTACATGTCGGCCCTACTGTTATTTGTCTCTCTCAGAAAGCCTGAGAGCTCTTTCTGACACAGAAACATATCTAGAGACTAGACGTGGGTTTAGGTTGTGCAAGTTTTTCCAAGTCCTTCAAGTGAAATAAACCTGCCATATTGTAGCTAAGATCAAAGCTCAGATATTTTTTTCCCGTCTTCTTTCACATCCAGTAGAGCTGTGAAGCTGAAACAAAAATAATATAGCTGTCAAATTGTTTCTGTGATACAGAGGTTTTTCTCTGAATGCCGTAATTACATTAACCCTCTTATCCTCCTTGTGCATTTTTTTGCGCAAGCAGGTGTGTTTTTGTGAATAATTATGGCTGTGCTAATGCAATTTATGTAATTTTTTTCAGAGGTTGTGCATTTTTTGGGAACTTACCAAACAGTACAAAATGATTTTACGTACGCCATTTCATATAATGCTGGCCTCATTAAGATAACTTCCTCCTCCGTCATTTTTTTCCACCGTTGACTCCCATGTAAACTATATTTTGTTATAAGCCTAAATATTAGCATAAATAGTTTTTTTCTATACTCTGTTTGGGTTTTTACACTGTCACAGACTTAAATTGTAGTTTTTAGTGTTTTTGATCAGATGGCATATTTTCTCCATTTATGGCAGGGCATTGTCTAAACGTCCTATTTAAATTGTAGCATTTTTGACGGGCTTTGCCCTCTGACTGCACAGTGTGATAAATATTTCGGACAAAAACTGTTTGGGTGTATTTTAGAGGTTTAATACAATACTGTGCATGTGTGTGTTAAAATGTTTTGCTATGCATGTTTGTGCAGTTGTCCTCCAAAATTTTGTCCTTATGTAAAAGTAAAAATTGGCAAATGGTCGGAAAACGACAATTTTAAACATGTTTTGTGTGTGCTTGTGCTCCCGTGCATGCATGTAAAGTTCAAAGTGCTTCACAATTCTTCAGATGAAAGATTTGTGTTTACTTTTTCAGAAAGTTAGGGTGGGTGGGAGAGGCTGGTCTAGGTGTGCGTGTGTGTGTGTGGGGGGGGTGTTCTTATGCACTCTGTTCAAATCTTATATTTTCATCAATGACTCGCTGTATATGAAAAATTATTCAATATGCTGCAAAAATGTACTGTTTACTGTCTAAAAATACACATATTTTAACATATTTTGTTAGTAATGAAGCTAAGGATGAAATTAATTTAAAAAAATGGGACTTATGATATATTGTATAATTTTATTCACACATAAGCCTCCAATGCTTCTTTTTGTGCACAAGAAGTAAATACGCTATAGCCTAAATATTTGAGGACGATAAGAGGGTTAATGTACGTGGTGGGAGGCTGCCACCATGATGTAGCCAGTTTTTCCTCTTCCTGAAATCAGTAGAGTGTGTTATTAAACAAAGTCATAAAAGCAGAATTTATAAGAGAATCTTTTCACTTTATACATCAGTACAAGACCACAATGACTCCCTGGGTGGGGCTCAGGAAAATCAACGTGTCCTACTGGTGCTGGGAGGACATGTCGCCCTTCACCAACACCACCCTGCAGTGGCTGCCTGGCGAGCCGAGCGATGCCGGGTTTTGTGGTTACCTGGCTGAAACGGCTTCCAGCGGACTGAAAGCACAGTCCTGCATCAACCCAGTGAATGGCAGCCTGTGTGAGCGACCAGGTAAGCTTTAAAACTAACAGCAATTATTTCACAGTAAAATGCTATGTGTGTGTATATATATATATATATATATATATATATATATATATAGCAGGCGACTGTCTATTTACTCAGATTTCCTCATCATCAAGAACCACAAATTTTATTTTTCCTAACAAATAACTCTCACTAGTTCTCATGTAACTCCCAACAACAGCTGGTAACATATTAACTGCCTGTATCACATCCCCCACAAGTCTACATAGCACATTAGATGACGCTAGCAAGTAGCTATTGGCTAAGCTAACGCTCGATCAAGGCCAGGATAGATGATCAGCGGGAGCAGAACTAAAGGCGCTCCTTCTAAACTCACATCACCGTTGAGGAATTTTTGAGTTCCCGTCAGCAGGGTTATAATAGTTTTAAAATTTTTATTAGTTTTAGTTTTTTTATTTCGTTTTGATTTAAGTTTTCAAATTTACAGGCTGCACGGTGGTGCAGTGGTTAGCACTGTTGCCTTGCAGCAAGAAGGTTGTAGGTTCGTATCTCAGGGTCTTTCTGCATGGAGTTTGCATGTTCTCCCCGTGCATGCGTGGGTTCCCTCCAGGTACTTCGACTTCGTCCAAAAAAAACATGACTGTCAGGTTAATTGATCTCTCCAAATTGTCCTTGGGTGTGAGTGGTTGTTTGTCCTGTCTGTCTCTATGTGGCCCTGTGATGGACTGACAACCTGTCCAGGGTGTACCCCGCCTCTCGCCCGTTGACAGCTGGAGATAGGCACCAGCCCCCCTGCGACCCATTAAGAATTAAGCGGTTAAGAAAATGGATGGATGGATACAATACAATTTTAGTTTTTTTAAATGGTGGGGACTTAAGAAGCGGAAATCTAGCAAGTGGCATAGGATAGGTCATCCAATGGAATCATGAAAACCCCCTGCCTCAGAGAAGGAGCTTAAATAGTTATAGGAACTGAGGGCCATCGTCCCTAGTTCTTATCCGTCTGAATGTGCAAAAAAATGGCCTGGTTCCTGAAAAGGTCACAGAAACTAAAAAGGGTTCCTACAGTCCTGTGCAACAAACAGCACAACAAGACATGTTTACGTCTCTTTCTGTAGACCAAACGTGCCGTATAGCAGGAGTGACGTAGACGGATAATCCTAGACCTGGTTTTTGTCTATACCATTCTAATACATGAATAGCTTTTATGTAAACTATTCTAGTTCTGAATATGTAATGTAATTTTCTGCTAGACGTTGAGCCTCCACCCCTGTCCTGAGAAATTCACAGGTTGAAATTTTCAGGTTGTTACCCAGGACTGCCCTGTATTCAGCTTCACTCATCTTCCCATCAACTGTGCCTAGCTTCACTGCACCTGCTAAATATGAACTTCCCCTCAGCATGATGCTGCCACCACCATGTGTTATCATTTTTCACTTCTCAATATCTAGTTGCAGCACATAATATCCTACTTAAATAAAATAAATGATACCGTATGAATATGGTATGAATATTTGTGAAAGAGACTAGGATACTTGGAAAACTTAAACTGATACAGAATCTGTGCTGTAGAACTCTTGAGGACTGTTAAAAACTGGTAAAGAAATCCTTATCCAATCACGTCCTATGTTATTCCAGGGGTGAATTGTCATTCCTGCTCTAAATCTGTCTTTTCATCCTTTCTTCTTTCAGCAAACCATAGTGCCAAGCAGTGCAAGACCGCCTGTGCCATGCGGACCACCTGCAGCGAGTGCACCAGCGGCACCTCAGAGTGCATGTGGTGCAGCAACATGAAGCAGTGCGTCGACTCCAACGCATATGTGGCCTCCTTCCCGTTTGGGCAGTGCATGGAGTGGTACACCATGAGCAACTGTCCACGTAAGACGTCTAACACTGCCCGCTTCAGTACAAATGTAATCGTGTAATTCTCAAGTTGCGTAAAAAGCAGATATGGTAAGCATTTCAGTCCAAAAATAATTTCCTATAATCACATTGTAGTATTTAATGCCACAATGCGATTTATTCTAGTAATCCTCTCTAATCTCCACCGCTGCATGGAACATTACTTATTCGGAATCAACAGAAGACATGAGCTGTATTTCCCTGCTGATTTTGGTTCTTTTTGATGGATAGTCAGATTTTTTTAAATTCATTCGGTAACACAGGGAGGTCAGAATAAGAACTTAACCCAAATACTGATTTACGTCATATGTACACATGAAAAATAAGGTGAATACTCATCAAAACCAAATTTAGATAAAGGACATTATATTTTAATGTAAAAAAATACAGAGAAATTCAGGTAATGTAGCAATTTCAAATCAAAATACTTTTTATACTTTTGATTAATATCTGACAAAGATTAAATCAGGAAATCTTCAAATTTATTACCCCCAAAAATGGTTAAAATAACACAGGAGTGTATCGTATGCATCGCATGAATTAGATTAGGGCATTATTAGACAGCGTTTTGTGGTCCTGACTGTTGAAAAGCAACTGAGCACCATGGTAGAGAAGAAAAAGCTGCCTGAGGTCTTTGGGATGATTTTGGAAGCTTGTGTCTCCCAGCCCCCTGCATGGAAAAGAGTCTTCTATTGTAGGACATTTAAAATCTTTGCCCATATGCAATGGACTGGATGTCCAAGCAGGTTCCCTCAAGAAACGTTTGTAAGATGCATAAAGATATTTCCAAAAACATTAAATGTTGTTACAGCAGGGCAGAGAAGTATTTAGTCAGTCAATTGGGCAAATTCTTCCACGTAAAAAGATGAGAGAGGCCTGTAATTTTCATCATAGGTATACCTAAACTATCAGACAAAATTACAAAAAATTCAGAAAATCACATGGTCTTATTTTTACTTTTTTTTTATTATGATGGAAAATAGGTTTTTGGCCAATAACCTAAGTTAATCTCAATACTTTGTTATATACCTTACGTTGGCAATGACATAGGTCAAAGGTTTTCTGAAAGTCTTCACCACACTGCTGCTGGTATTTTGGCCCATTCCTCCTTGCAGCTCTCCTCTAGAGCAGTGATGTTTTGGGGCTGTCGCTGGGCAACATGGACTTTCACCTCCCTCCAAAATGTTTTCGATTGGGTTGAGATCTAGAGACACGGTAGGCCACTCCTGAACCTTGAAATGCTTCTTAGGAAGCCACTCCTTTGTTGCCAGGGAGATGTGTTTTGGATCACTCTCATGCTGAAAGACACAGCCACATATTTGATGCCCTTGCTAATGGAAGGAGGTGTTACCTCAAAATATCATTATTAGTCGTCCTGGTCCCTTTGCAGAAACAGCCTGAAAGCGTGATGGGTCTACCCCCATGCTTCACAGTAGATGTGGTGTTCTTTGGATGCAGCTCAGCATTCTTTCTCCTCCAAACACGACAAGCAGCGTTTTTACCAAAAGGTTTTGTTTTGGTTTCATCTGACCATATGACATTCTCTTAGTCCTTTTCTGGATCATTCAAACTCTCTCTAGAAAACTCTAGAACAGATTGACCTGGACACGTACTGGCTTAAGTAGGGGGACTCATCTGGCACTGCAGGATTTAAGCCGCAGGCGGCGTAGTGTGTTACTGATTAGGACTGGACGATAATTCGATAGTAATATATATCGATTGATGGACGGGTGGGGCGTTGGAAAAAAGGGGTCGATAAAAAAAGTTCGATAAAAAACAACATTCCCCTCATTTTTTCATTATAGCCTATTAGGCAGCTTAATACAACAATCATTACTTACTCCAAACGAATCATTAACAATGACCCACACAGCTCTGTCAGCCACCCTCTCTCCTTTCAAACTACAAAAAGGATGAAATGATTTGAGCTGAAACAGAATTTTTTAATGATCCCAAAGCGAACCATCACCGTATCTTCGCCCCGCTCAGATGTCACAACAAGGCAGCAGCGGAGGACGTTGTTCCGGATAAATGTTTCAGTGGCTCCGGTAAAGGTTATGCCCCATTTTGAAGCGATCCTCGACGCACTAAAACACTAAATGTAGCAATAATGAACGAAATATAAAACTACGATCAGCTGTTTTAAGCAGGACTCCCAGCTCGCTACGAATATCTTACAGAGAGACACAGGAAACGTACCCAGGTTGCGTCGCGTTGCTAACATCTGTGGCTGTTAAAATCTCCCCTCGGTTATGCTACCAGTCTTCTGAAGCGAAAAAAACGCTTTAAAAAACACAACAGCGGTTGGACAGACCTGCTGGCTTCAGCTCTGTGGCTGAGCTGCAGTGTTGGAGCCCATCAACACTGGAGAGTAGCTGGTTAGCTTTAGCTTTAGCCTACAGCTGAAGAGCTGATATGAATTTGAATAAGCTTTGACAAACTAAACCAAGGGTTTCAGCCATTAATATTATAAAGTGTCATAAAATGTTTAAAAGATTAAAAAGCATCTAAATAAGCCCTTATTTTAAATTACTAACATGATTGAAAATATATATATATATATATATAATGGTTAATAATATTACTTTTCTTTGTATTTACTGATGTTACTCAGGTCTCTTGGTTTGTTTCTGTGTCTTACAAACTTACTTATGATAAAAAAGAAGTGTTTGAAAATTTAATTAATTTAATTCTTAGTTAAAATGATTTCATTACAGAATAACAAAATGACTGGGGAGGCATTTAAAAATATATTTTTTTACATTATGTGATTTTGTATCTATCGATCAATATGACTATTTTTTTATCGATATGATCTTTATCTATATCGTCCAGCCCTATTACTGATCATAGCCTTTGTTACTTTGGTCCCAGCTCCCTGCAGGTCATTTACTAGTTTCCCCTGTGTCGTTCTGGGATTTTTCCTCACTGTTCTTGCGATCATTTTGACCCCACTGGGTGAGATCGTGCATGGAGCCATAGATTATTAGTGGTCTTGTACTTCTTCCATTTTCTAATAATTCTTCCCACAGTTTATTTCTTCGCACCAAGCTACTCACCTATTGCAGATTCAGACTCAGAGGCTGCTCTGTCCTCCACTCGTTACTCAGAATACGACTACAAATGAAGGACAGAGGAGCCTCTTACAGGAGAAGTTACAGGTCTGTGAGAACCAGAAATCTTGCTGGTTTGTAGGGTCCAGAAACTTATTTTGCACCATTATTAGCAAATAAAATGTTTAAAAAAATCAGACTGTGATTTTCTCGATTTTATTTCTATTTTGTCTCCCATAGTTGAGGTATATCTGAGGAAAATTACAGGTTCTCTCATCTTACTCTCTCATCTTTACACAACTGCACAATTGGTGGCTGACTTAATATTTTTTCGGCCTGCTGTATGTGAATCTATATTGGGTTTTTGCTACTGTTAATATGAAAGTGCATCTGTATATAATCAGATACAGATTTACAAGTTAAAACTTTTGAGGGAGGTTCAAATGAAAAGGTTTCTGAGAAAACGACCTCAACTTCAGGACGGATGAGTGCAAAGTTGAATTATTCAACCACCTGAACAGAGGACATGTTTGTTATAAACCAAACACAGTGTTCCAGGAAAATAAGGCCAAACCAAATGTAAAGCCTAAATGTAGAGGTGTTATGGTTTGGGGATTGTTTGCAGTTGGAAGGGATATAATTTTGCCATATTTCAGATGGTTCCACAGGAAACATGAGAGTCACTGCAAGGAGATGCTAAAATGTATAAAATATAAAGTCCTTGGGGATATATAAAGTCCCTGATCTCAGTAGGGGGTCACCATTTTACCTGAAACAAGCAGCAAACACCTGACACAGCTCACAGTGAGAGGGAGGGAAAACCTCATGTTACTTGACTAAAACCTCGGTTCTGTGAGTAGCATGAGTGAGTGTCTCACTATGAAACGCCCCAGGCGTGACCTCATCAAAAGCTCCTGTTACACTCTGCCAGCCAGGATTGGCTGGAGACAAATCTGTCAGTCTGTCAACACTACCAAATCTATTGGAGTGCAGTCTCCCAGCACCTTTGGTGTAAATGCAGGATTGGGACGCAGAGTCACTCTATAATTACCTGCAGAGAACTGAACACATGAAGGATGCACAGAGAGGGTGTGTCGCTCACCCAGATTCTTGACTGAGACTATTGCTAGGAGGAGAAAAGTCTTCAGAGTCAAAAATTTGTGATCCACATTTTCTAATGACTCAAAAGGTGGATCCACCAAAGCCTCCAACAGCAGAGGAAGGTCCCATGAGGGACCCAGAGGTTTACTAACAGGGAGCTGGCAATGGACTCCTTTTTAAACCTGCCCACTAAGGGATGTTGTCCCACTGTTGTCCTTCAAAAACCAACATTGCAGGCTGAGATAGCGGCCAAAAAAAACTTTGTGGAAAAAGCTTTTCCTTTACCACCATGTCCTGTAAAAGGTCCAGAATCATACCCACAGTACACTGAAGAGGTATTTTATCCGCCTCTGCGCACCATTTTTCAAAAATTGACAATTTCCGATCATACAGTGACCTGGTCGCTGGAGCTCTAGTGCTCTGGATCGTTTCAATTACAATTTTTTACGACACCTGCAGACCTCACATTTACCCCCTCACAGGCCAGGCTCAAAGGTACAGCCTCTCTGGATAGGGGTGGAGGAAGGCGAGCTGCAGCCTGGGCAAAGTTCTGCCGCTGCTTTCTTTTCCTCAAACCTTGTGGAGATGAAGGCAGTGATCAGTGATGATGCACACCTCTTCCCACAGCGCAGCATCAGGTGAAGCGGTTATCTCCTCCTCTAGCTCGGCCTGATAGGCCATCAGCAGCAATGTGGCATTCCAGGCTCGCACAGTCAGAGCAGCCGCTTCGTAGGACTTCTCTGTCAGGCTGGACTGAATCCCTTTGCAGACCAGCATTGAGCTGGGGGGATGGCAAATTATGCAATTGAGTTACATATCCAGCAGATGGCGCCAGATTGATCAAATCCCGTCTTAGACAGGAATGGAGCTCAGACTGTTACGTTACGTTTTCTTAAAGAAAAAAGCGGCAGAGTTGAGTAAAAAAAAAAAGTCTTGAACATAGGCTCTATTTGTTATCAGTGGTGAGTTAAACTATGAAATAAGCAATGACAACAATGTTTTCCCCTCTTCCTTCATAAACTTAATGTTTGCCTCATGGCTTTGTGTTGAAAAGTTAGCGTGTAAAAAGTTTTGATAACCTGCCTATTTCCTTGCTAAAACTTAGATTTGTACAAATAAATGGCATAAATGTAACTCCTTAAGTTCATACCTTAATTGGTGTGTTAGATTAAATTATTTTTAAAAATTTTCTTTGCCTTAAAAAATAAATGCAGGAGCAGCATATAGAGTGCAGACTTTAAAGACTCCGTGGACTATCATGAATATTAAAAGGATACATGTTAGTTTCGTGAAGTATGAGTGACGGCAGTAAATCCTCAATAGCGACTTTGTCACCATTTAAAATCTACTGTCATAAACCATAACTTAACAGTTTGCAATGGTTGCGAAGAAAAAACCCAGGAAGAGCGCTACAATGTTTGTAACAAGGAGCACGGAGCCCAGTTCTTAAATGAGAATACGTAGAAGTTGGTCGCTGCGTGCTGTTTACTTTTACTTTAACAGGGTTTTTCATACATAGGAAGCTCGGCGGCGACCGCCACTGTCAGATTTATTACCACCACCGGCTCACAATGGGGATATAAATATTCTCCGACTTCTGCTTTACAGTGCTAAGTAACAGCAGGTTTCTCTGGAACAGAACTTAGAATCAAGCGCCCGGCGACCAAGTTTGTGCTCGAGTCTACGGGCAGTTTAGCTAGGCGCCAAGTAACAGCTCACTGGAGAAACGGAGGGAACTTCCGCTCATAGGGAGAAGAGGTTTTTGAATAACTTACCAGTGCAAGGCTAGCCCTATATATGCTGCTACGAAGAGGGGCCTGACCCCCTCTGCACTGACAGATTCGTGTCCATCCAATCCTGGCTGGCAGAGTGTATTAGGTGCTTCTGATGAGGTCACGCCTGGGACGATTCCATATCGAAAACTCGAAACGAATGCTATGGAAGAGAAATTTCTTCAGATCAATGTCTGAGACTAGAACCTGGCTGCAAAAAATTGTCACTGTAGCTGTCTCAGCTAAAAGGGTTAAGAATATATGATAGCTGATAGGGTGACTTTAACCTTTTCCCTAGTTAGAAAATGCATTTGGTTGTGTAAAGCAAGAACATCATCTTTAGTGCCCGAGGTGAAAATAAGATTAGATATTGAACATTGCTTAATAAAGGATGAATATTTAATGGAGTGCCCTATTATTTTCACATGACTTGGATGAAGCTCTAATAACCTTTAACCACTCAAAGTAAGCAAAATGGCATCCTCTACATCAGTGACTCTGCAAATTTCAGGATGTTTTCATTGATTTAGCAGATCATATGAAACCATAGCCTTCAGCAGACTAGATAGTTAATCAAAATTAGGTGTTTTCGTGTTTTGGTGAACTCTTAGACATTTAAGAGTCTTGCTTGTGACCGTAACTTGTGCTTTGTTGTGTTGTGTCGCAGCTGAAAACTGTTCCGGCTACAGAACATGTGGTCAGTGTTTGGACCAACCAGGCTGCGGGTGGTGCACAGACCCCAGCAACACAGGGAAAGGCAAGTGCATCGAGGGTTCCTATCGAGGACCCTTCCAGACTTTGGTCCCGGCACCGTCCACCCTGCCTGGTCTTCCTGCCAGTCCCCAGCCTGCTCTGAACTCCAGCATGTGTCCAAGTGAAGCCAAATATAACTGGTCCTTCATTCACTGCCCAGGTAGGACTCCAGGGGTTTTTCTACTGCATGAACTCTCTCCAGTTGGATATATATATTTTGTCATATACAGACGTGGACAAAATTGTTGGTACCCTTCATTAAATAAAAGAAAAACTCATAATGGTCACAGAAATAACTTTAATCTGACAAAAGTAATATTAAATAAAAATTATATAAATGTTGACCAATGAAAGTCAGACATTGATTTTCATCCATGCTTCAACGGAATTATTTAAAAAATAAATGCATGAAACAGGCCTGGACAAAAATGATGGTACCCCTAGAAAAGAATGAAAATAATGTGACCAAAGGGACATGTTAATCCAAGGTATGTCCACTAATCAGCATCCTAGGTGTCTACAATCCTGTAATCACTCAGTGGGCCTATATATAGGACTCCAGGTAGTCACTGTGTTGTTTGGTGACGTGGTGTGTACCACACTCAATATAAACCAGAGGAAGCAAAGGAAAGAGTTGTCTCAGGAGATGAGAAAGAAAATCATAGACAAGCATGTTAACTGTAAAGGCTATAAGACCATCTCCAAGCAGCTAGATGTTTCTGTGACTACAGCTGCACATGTCATTCAGTAATGTACGATCCATGGGACTGTAGCCAACCTCCCTGGACGTGGCTGCAGGAGGAAAATTGATGACAGATCAAAGAGACGGATAATCCAAATGGTAACAAAAGAGCCTAGAAAGACTTCAAAATAGATCCAAGCTGAACTTTATGCTCAAGGAACATCAGTGTCAGATCGGAACATCCTTCGCTGTTTGAGCCAGAGGACAAATCATTAAAAAAAACAGACTGGAGTATGCCAAACTACATGCTGACGAGCCACAAAGCTTCTGGGAGAATGTCCTGTGGACAGATGAGACAAAAATGTAACTTTTTGCCAAGGCACATCAGCTCTATGTTCACAGACGGAAAAATGAAGCATATCTAGAAAAGAACACGGTCCCTACTGTGAAACATGGGGGAGGCTCGGTTATGTTCTGGGGCTGATTTGCTGCATCTGACACAGGGTGTCTTGAATCTGTGCAGGGTACAATGAAATCTCAAGACTATCAGGGGATTCTAGAGAGAAATGTGCTGGCCAGTGTCAGAAAGCATGGTCTCAGTCGCAGGTCACGGGTCTTACAACAGGAAAATGACCCAAAACACACAGCTAAAAACACCCAAGAAGGGCTAAGAGGAAAACACTGGCCTTCTATGAGCCCTGATCTCAATCCTATTGAGCATCTTTGGAAGGAGCTGAAACGTGCTGTCTGGAAAAGGCGCCCTTCAAACCGGAAACAACTAGAACAGTTTGCTCATGAGGAGTGGGCCAAAATACCTGCTGAGAGGTGCAGAAGTCTCATTGACAGTTACAGGAATCATTTGATTGCAGTGATTGCCTCAAAAGGTTGTGCAACCAAATATTAAGTTGTGGGTACCATCATTTTTGTCCAGGCCTGTTTCATGCATTTATTTTTTAAATAATTCCGTTGAAGCATGGATGAAAAGCAATGTCTGACTTTCATTGGTCAACATTTATATAATTTTTATTTATTATTACTTTTGTCAGATTAAAGTTATTTCTGTGACCATTATGAGTTTTTCTTTTATTTAATGAAGGGTACCAACAATTTTGTCCACGTCTGTACATTTCCAATTTTCTAAAGCTTACAATGAAAGGTTTTCCTTTTAACTTTTCATTTACTTTTTTTATATCACGATTATTTTTTATTGTGTTTTGCGGTTAAGGAATTTTGTCACCTGTCATGTTTTTAAATCTTCTATAGAAAAAAAAAGTGCTACGGTGGTTTGTCCTTTTTTAGGTGTTTGGATTTCTAAAAATTTGACCTAAGAGAACTCAGAGATTAGCCTTTTGATTTTTATTTTAAAATAAACAACATGACTCCTCATTTACAAATACTGAATCTAAACCTAGTGCTTCAAAGAGTTATCACCACTAAAAACAATCTTTGATTTTATTAGAATTTCAGCACAAATCCAGTGTCTTACAAAAGTATTCATACATCTGCCACCTGTTTTAATTCGGCTCATTTGAACTTCCCTTCAGTTCCGAGCAGTTTCGCCGTTCCTGCTAAAGAATGGTATCCCCACTGCATCATGCTGCTCCCACCATGTTGTGTTCAGGGTGGGCAGTACGGCCTTAAATCAGTATCACGATATATTGAGCAGTTCACCTTGATCACGATAGACAATAACTACCCCATTCCGTCCAGAAAATGTTTTCGCTAATGTATCGTTTGCATTATGTGAATTAAACTATTAGGGACGCATCAATACCGATGCTGGTATCGGGTATCAAGGCCGTACTACTCTAAAGTACTCGTATCAGTTAGTTATCCAACACCATACAATGTGGAAACTCAGCAATAATTTCACAGAAAATGTTTATTTTTCACTTGAAATTCTAGTTTTGTGGTAATTTTTATTAAGGTTTTATTTTATTTTTATCTAATTCACCATCATTTGTTGTTACAAACAGATAATAACTTAAAACCTGTCTGCCAAGTCATTGCATTTTTTTGTTAAGCATCTGCATTGGTAGTTGGTATCAGCAAGTATTGTATCGGTCTCGATAATCGATATTATATCGGTTTGAAAAAAGTGGTATTGTTGCATTCCTAGTAATGGATGTTGTAGGGTAGGGCAATCATTTTTTTAAATGTTGCTTTTTTTAACCAATAATGGCTGTATGGTTAGGGAGAATAGTTTTATCTTTTGAATATGTTTTTGAGTTGTCATGTTTTTATATAATTAGTTTTAGCATAAAAATCAGTTTTACAATTAGGGCTGGGCATAATTGCCTCAAATCTGTATTGTGATCAAATCTGAGGTCTGTGCAGTAACAATATTTACTGTGATTTATTGTTTTCTGATGTTTATATACGTCCGTTTGATTGTTGCTGGGCATTCTACATACCGGATACTTTGCAGCAGAACAAGGACTTTGAAAAAGCATAGAATGCCATTTAAAGAACATTTATTGTGCAAAATGTGTTTTAATTTTTAATTCAAAAGCTTTCATGTAATGTTTAAGGTATGTTACAAATCTATGTCCAAACAATTCAAATCAAAAATTCTAGAAACAAAAATAAAGATGAAGATATTTGAACTAAAATCCAAGCTAAATGTTGTCAAAACATACAATTCAAAATTGTTTGGACTAAAGTGAAAGACATAAAAAAAAAATACAAATTTTTTCTGCTTTCCTGACTACTTATTTATGTATTTAATATTGCACAAAAATAAAGCTGCACATATTTGAACTAAAAACGCTTCAACAGGTTTCACATCCGTTCAGTAGGAAGCAGCAAATCTTAAACGCACAATATCTAGTATAAATGGGAACATTGATGGTTGAATTCCAGCTTCCTCCTGGCAAATGATGTTGTGCCCCTGGGCAAGGCCCTTAACCCAAAGTTGCCCACCGAGCTCTGTATGAGGTCAGTTTGACTACAGAAGCGCTTTACAAGCATTTATTGATCCTCCTTGCATACCTGGTATAAAGTAGTTCCATCTAGGTGACAACAACAAGCACAATTTTGGTCGGCTAGTCGGCTAACCAATCTTGTTCCTATTTTCAGCTGTCAACGGGCGAGAGGCGGGATAGACCCTGGACAGGTCTCCAGTCCATCACAGGAAACCAAGAGAACCCTTTTTACATGTCAATGCACAAAGATTTTCCAATGCTTAACCCTCCAAAATGATTCATTAAACTACTGCATGTGTAGTTTAATGTTGAGAAGGTAAAAAAGAAAAAGAAAATCACAAATCTTGGAGATTTTTAAATAATAACAATAATTTAGGAAACAAATTATGACCAGCAATTCGACTTGATGTTTTGCCCCAAGTAGTAAAAAGTTTGGACACTAGTGGCTTAGGATGTTTTTTCTAACTAAAGCGAACCTTAACCATCTCCCTGAAATGTCCTTGGTCATAAATGTTCTCTAAAGAACCTCTGAGGGCAAAAACATTACAGCTGGATTCACACCGATAATAAATCACACACAGGTGAGATCCATTTAAGACAAGTAGGTATAATGGATTTTATTTATGGGTAACAGTAAAGGAGGCTGAATTTATTCAATGTTTTTATACTGAGATTAAATAGTGTTGACTACAGCTGTGGCGTTGCTGCTGCTACCATCCTTTCTATCCACGTCATAATTATGCAGTGCTACCAATAAACTGCGTTGACGTTTGCTGTTTTAATGTGAGAAAATGTCAAAATTTATGACCGGAGTATGAATACTTTTCCCAGACACTGTAAACCTGAAAGATCGTCTTTAGAATCAGTTGCCTCAGGAGACCCACTGCTTTGACAGACAGCTCCACACCTCTACGGTCGCCTGTCTATCGTTGTTTGTGTTTGGAAATGAGCTTACAGATCCATCCATGTTTGGCCCCGGGGCTGTTTATTGCTAAACCTATCTGTTTTTTTTGGGGTTTTGTTCTCTTTCCTCCCCAGGGATTCTAAGCATGTGTGTGTTTGTGTGACATTAATGCAGTGTATGCCTTGTTTACTCCCTGCCAGCTTGTCAGTGTAATGGTCACAGTCAGTGTGTCAACGAGAGCGTGTGCGAGAAGTGCGAGGACCTGACAACCGGCCGGCACTGCGAGAGCTGCATCTCGGGCTTCTACGGGGATCCGACCAACGGGGGCAGCTGCCAGCGTAAGTATCCGTTCAGGTTGGCACTAAATCAGCCCGTTGGTTCCCCCGCAAAGGCCTTCATTTAACATGTCACTTTTTTACTGTTCGTTTTTATGTCTGCTGCTTTTCCTAGTCCTGGCTGCAGCACAGAACCTCCCGCTGGGATATTAAATATTTACTTCTTTTACAGCTGATACTGACACTCAGTCAATCAGGCCATAAATCAATCGTTTAGTGTTTCGACAGCCTAATTTAGCTTTCTGGTATGTTACTGCTACTCTGTATGTTTTATATTCTTTCTGTCTCCCACATAATTTACTTGTACAAGGATCTGCATCAGTGACACTTCATCAGCACACCAGACTGTTAAAATGCACTATTATAGGGTTATGCATTCTTTGATTGTAGTTGATTGTGTTTGCATATTTTAAGTCAAACAAAAGATGCTTTTAAAGCTTTTATATATTTGAATAAATAAAGCCGAAAAACAAGTTAATGTCCTTTTTATTCTGGACAATTTCTGCCCTAAAAATAAGATCTTTAAATTAAGTCCAGCTTCAGCTTCAGCAGTTTGGAAAAGGAGGTAAACGCGTGGATCTTTTTTTCTACTTGGATTAAAAAGAAGCGTTGTATTAATCCTTACATCTTTTCATATTTTAGTCCTCATTCCTCTTTTAATTTGTGTATAAAACCATTAGTCCAGTTGTCCATCCCTCTGTCCCTCTGTCTATCTAATCTGTTATTTGCATGCCCTCCCACAAAAAATATAAAACAAATATTTTTAAATAAAAACTGATCAGCAGCAAGTCTTAGCATTTTTCCCAGAACAAGATCTGGAATCTCTAGGTGTGAGTTATTGTAAAGGGTTATAAACACATTAGGAGTCCATCATTCTAGAGAGAGAGATTACTTAAAACTTTGGATATCTCCTTAGACTTTGCGTTGCATTTTACATTTTCAATAAACACCTGCTGGATTTAGTAGATGTCTTTAAGGGCTACTGAATTGATGAATATATATATATATATATATATATATATATATATAATCTTACCCCTTTCTGCAACTATGCTCCCTTAAAGAGCCGCACAAGTTGATCTAGATGACATTAGCTGGTTAATTAGGTGGGCTTTCAGACGTGCTACTCCTGGTATGCTAGCTGTAGTTTTAATTAGTTGACCTTTGGTCTCCAAAGCAGGCTATCTTTTCTATTATCAACAGGAAAGATTTCCAAACAGATTAATCTGACTTTTTTGTAGACAAGGATAAAGTGTTACAATAATAATAATAAGACTGTCTCTGGTTCAGACGTTCCGCTGCATTGGAACCACAGCAGTTAGGCACCCTTGTTGTCAAAGACTTGACTCTTAAGGTTAACAGCCTAAGTGTGGCTCAAATGAAGCCACTTTAAAAGCTATAGCTAAAAATAAAAGAAAACAAAGCTGTTGGTCAGGTCCAAGCAGATTCCACACCTCAACCCAATTTACTGACGTGGAAGCGACTCAAGAGAGCCGTGCCAAAACGAATCTCCTGAAACCTCCAACAGTGAAGACTGAAAAAAAAAAAGTGGGAAGGCGATCCCTCTCAACAAAAATCACTAATCTAAGATCACGACACAGGGGTTGCTCTGAATCAGTCTTTTTTTCAAAGTAGTTTGTTCTCCAAGAGTTGACATTTTAAAACGGAAAAGTCTCTCAATATGCAGCAGATCAGCATGCTTTATATTCATGATGAAATAAACTTTCTTTGTAATTCTTCATGTCGTCTTCTTCAGCCTGTAAGTGTAACGGCCATGCCAGCATGTGCAACCCCAGCAATGGCAAGTGCTTCTGCACCACCAAAGGCATCAAAGGAGACAGATGCCACATGTGAGTTTCACTTTTTAATTCTCCTCTCCCAGTTATTTCTGTTGTTCTGTATTTAGGAGAATTGCAGCTATCTGGCTATGAATAGTTAAATTGCTTATGGCAATCAATAAGATTAGTAATTTGTGGAAGATTATTATATTGGGGCACCACCTGACAAGTCAGGAACTATATTAATAACCAAATATTCCAGTCTGTAATAGTGTAGCAACTGCCTAGATGAGGCTGAGGTGAATAAATGAGATGGAGTGAGTTCTAGATGTTTGCACCTTGCCACCATCTATGTACTGTTGAATTAAATAATATCAAAATTAATTCAGTGCATGTTCAAGCAGAGGCAAAATGGAGCCAATTTCCAGTTCTTAACATTTATTTTGAACAGCTTAACAAATTGCAGTTTATAGAGAAAGATGCCCTAGTTTCTCTGGGCCAGATTTTAAATACATCTGACAATTGAATGATTTTCATGTCATCACTTTTATAGACACCAGACTTTTGCCAGGATTGTAGGCGTTTCTTCTCCCTCGAATCTGCTCCAATCAGAACAGATTTAAACAGTGTCTTAACGATGATTGGCTGTCAGAGAATTATGCAGTCATAAGATGAGACGTGTCCCTGTTCTTGGTCAAAAGTTCATTCTGAGAATTATGGTTTTATGGCAACACTCCCAGCTTCATGGCCTTGGTTCCGCATACTAAATCTACAGACATCCTGTTTTTACAGCCTGCAATAAAACTTACCCAAGAGTTTTATGACTTAAAAGCTTATCCCAATAACAAATACTGACAGACAATATATTTTTTACAACCATGCAAACTATATAAAACAGACTTTTACCTTCTGAATAATAGATGTTTAAAACATATGTAGAAATAATACCACAACTCCCTCTTTTCAATCTTTTTTTTTTTGAAAATAGATTGATATCTTCTCTGTACTCTCCTTCAGGGTTAGTGTTTAGAACTTAAGATCAAAACCTGTAAAGCATTTTGAGAATGCAAAAAAACTCAAACCCAAGAAATTTCATCAGTTTAAAACATGAAGTCTTTCATAAGATACCACAACAAGACTTCCAGATTAAAATTCAAAACACAACCTGTTACAATACCTTTTTTAACCTTAACTCCCATTACTCAAAAATGTCAATCTGTTAATTATAAATTCACCCTCTTTTGGCATTATACAAAAAAATTATTTTAACAATTCCCAAAAACTAATTCAAAAACCCAAAAATGTATAAGAATGTCTTACATGTGAAAAGTTAACTAAGTCTAGCTTTAATGTATGTGAATACTGTGGAGGAGGCCCCAAAGAGATACAATATAATTTAATACCCACAAGATAATGAGAAAACACAATTGACTATCTGTTCTGAAACGGATCAAACTTAGTGTTAAGAAACCTGTGAAATAGAAGGTATTAAGAAACCTTTAAGAATGTAATCCTCGAGTCTATTTAGTCTTTCCTTTCCCTAATTCTGCTCAACTATTCCATCTTTCTATCTAGCAGACCCTCTTTTTTATTAATGCAAACCTTAATACAACCTTAAAAACAACTGGAAATTAAGAAATCCTGAAAATTAACTGATTAAAAATTCTTTAAGAAACCCTCTTAGGCAGTGTTAACAATCTGCAGTTGTGAATAAAATAGTTTAACAACCTGTAAAATGCAAGAAAATAATTAAAAAGTCTATTCAGTCTTTTATATATTTTTATATTCTGTTCTTCTTTCTTCACTCTCGTGGTTAACCCCCCAATGGCACCTGGCAGCTGGAGAGCGATGTACAGAGCTGATCAGTGTTCCAGTTTTACTCCCATATATGCAGATAACCACTCTCTGAAATGCCAATTACTTCATTAATTGAGCATTTCCCCCAATATACACAAATCCACAGCTGGCCCCACTTCCAATAGCTTCAGCTTCTGTTTCAGCTTGGTCAAAACCTTCTTGACCCTCTTTAGGTAGATTCCTGCTAATCCTCGACCAGGTTCGTCGTTGCCGTGGAGCTGCATTCAGTAAATGTCTATAAAGGAACTGTCTTTTCCAAATGAACTCACAATCAGATGAGTACAATAATAATCCCTCTTTAATGGTAAATTACTCCCGTAATTGACCATTTCCCAAACACAGCCAATTCATTCAGGTGCAGGAAGATGCGATCTGATGCCATTAAGAAAACCTGGTATGGAATCAAATGATTAATTTAACATTTACGCATTGTTTCTGAATTCTTCCTTACAGCTTAAAAAACCCATAACATGTGTCAGAAATAGCCAGAAATATATCCCATAAAATACGCAAAAACTAACTTAGTTAGCCTGAGTTTTTCACACTTTAGCTGTCAGACCCTGTAAATTTTCCAAGTATAAATTAAGAAAACTAAACCTATAAATTTAAAGTATCCAATTATCTTCAAACTCACCAAACCTGAGCATGGGAACAGAGCCATGTTTTCCCATCCAGCACCCGACAGGCCTGTCCTACTGGGGCAGCAGCTTTGTGCTCTCCCCATTTCCTCAGGTGCTTGCTGTGGATAAAGCCAAGAACGTTTGTTAATCTCAGCAAATTGTCTCCTGCATTGTTGTGAAAGGCAGTTATGACAAGACATTCCACAGATAAGCAGACCAGACATTCCATCCAGCCGCAACACAAAGCACCGAACTCCCTTGCCGCCTTTGGAGCGCGTCAACAGTGGACAAACAGCCATTCACGTCCCATGCCCTAATTTGGCAAATCAATATAATCTTATTTAGTTTTACCAAACATGCCCAGACAAGTAGATCTATGGTCTCATCACAAATACAATCAAAAGTATAGAAAAACGCAGGTTAACCTCTATCAGTCAGTCTTACCCACTCTGCAAATTCTTTCATCACCCCCATAACTTCCTTCCTGGGCAATACATTTCAGTCTCAGCAGTCTCCCAAATCCTTGAGGTGAGTAAAATATCTGAAAATTAATCAGTAAGATCAGTAGGCTCTATGTTGATATCCTGCAAAATGGTGTCCGAAAGCAAACATAACTTTTATGTCATAATGTCTATTCCTCAGATATAAACTGCATTGACACCATTCACTAATTCTTTCCTCCAAAGTTTAGTGGTCTGTTCACAAAGTAAATAGATAAATAAAATAAAATTTAAAAAGAACAAAAAACAAAAAGGCTGGATTTTTCTGTTAGATATTGCTAAAGCACCACTAAAACATTGCAATAACAAAAATAAAGTCAATAACCATCTGCAAAGATCCAGTCTCCAAACTCCCCATCACTTAAGTGTACTGGATCTCTATCAAGCTGGCTCAGACAAAAAATATCAAAATTAAAAACATCAAATGTTTAAAACAAAATCAGAGAACAGTACTAACTGATAAACACAACATAGTTTACAAAAACAGTCTTCAGTTTGCTATACTTCAAATTCTATCCATATTTCTAAAGAAAAATCCAAGATTTAAATCACTGACAAAACAGCTTCCCTATAAATATTTCTGTGGGACTTTAAAACCGTAGTGCAAAACATGCACGTCTCATTCCCTGATCAAATTGATGTGAAAGTAACCAGGTGGTTGCTTATTGTTAGAAATTGCCAAACCTAAAGTACTTTTTTTTAACACAATCCAATATAAATTCAAAGTACTTTTGCTTATATGATTCCTCTTTAAACAAACCCAAATGTGCTAACTTGCCCAAATATTCTGATTGTAAATAATGAAAACATTTCATACTTCAAAAACATCTGTCCGATTCTGTGAAGTGAATCAAACATAGTCAAACTGATTTTTGCAACTAAAACTCCTCTTAAATTTTTGTAGGATACATAGTAAGCTAATTCCCCTTAGCAGTAGAACAAAAAAACAAAAAATTCAATACAGGAGGTTCAAGAGATAAGATTTCTCTAAACAGAAACTAGTAGCATTAAAATAAAAACAAAAACTAGCATTTTTCAGTATCCCAATTATCCTCTCAGGCTTCTTTTTTTTGTTGCTCCAATGATAAACACCAAATTGAATTGAAGCTTCTAGAAATGTCAAATAAATTACCACTGAATCATGTTTTCTTTAATCCAGCTTCTCAAATTAACATTTTCCAAAGTTCTCATTAATAAGCAGACCGCAATTCAGAAATCTGGGTCAGAATCCAAATCAATACAAATATATAAATTTTGAGAGAGAAAGAGGAAAAATAAAAATAAGAAAAAAATAAAGAAAATAAAATCTAAAAATCTAAATAAATTGTCAGTTACACAGTCCCCACTAATCAAATGGTATATTATGCCATTATTCTATGATCAGAACTGTTCTAAAATGTTTTAGGACCTGTAAATTTACTCTCAGCTTCAAGTGGACTAGCTAACAATCAATGAATAACATCTGAAAGATTAATCTTAAACTTTAAAACTAAAACCAATTCTTATTTGTCAAAACAAAATGTGCATTCAAATATATGGTAAAAATTATTTCAATGTAGCTGGTCCAATCACATTTTGCCTCTTCACAATCAGAATGAATGAATTAGAATTTACTTCTTACTTGTAAATTAAACCATCATTTTCGATCACCGCTGATATTCATTATTTGTTCTTAAATAAATCTACCAAAGACTTTAATTGTTACTTTCAATCCTTAGACCAATTCCAAATTTATCGCCAGTCTGTTTAAAAACAAACTGATTCCTTAAAGATGACTCTGTGTTTTAATGTTTTCTTTTTTTTTCTTCAAACTCAAACATTCAAATCCCACTAGTTTAGAAAATATCACTATGATAAGTGTCGTTTTGCATGGTAAAAACATTCAATTTATAACGGAATTGAAATATGCTGGGTTACTTCTTGAGCCCCAGTTGAAATTCGATAAATCCAATAAGCCTTTAGTGTCCACAAAAATCATTAAGAATGTTTAATCGTTTAAATAATTTAACATCAGTCTCCTTTAGATCATTTATTCAGAGACCAAGCTATATTTCTAAAGTCTATAGAGCCATCAGAAATAAGCCAAACATAATTTTTGCATAAATGATACTTATTTAAATCACAGAAAGAATTCATTCTCTGTACCATTCAACACGGTGCTTAAAAAAAATAATTTAAACCAGTTTGTTGCTTTCCAATTAACACTGTTTGCTTTTCGTTCAATTCTTATAATTACTACTTATAGCTTTATCTTTATTTAGGCCAACTTAACAAATCTTGCTTAGATCAATCAAAAAAGCAAAAAATCCACCTACTTAAAGATTAAAAAAATGCAACTTTTATTTTGACTATACACTCCCCTCTTTTTAATTTTAAAAATGAAATCAAAAATTAAAACTTCACCAAGTCAGAATCGACTCATGAGTAATTGTTCTTAGCCATTTGCGTTTAATTATAACATGCATAATTATCACAACAACTGTACATGCCCTCCTCATGTGATAAATTGAGCCGTCTCCGGCAAAACCAGTTAACTAAATTCAGCATGTACTTCTCAATCTTTAATCTCCGTACCGTAACAGATCAGTTAAATGTGAAACACCTTAAATTGCCCTTCGTAGAAAATGTGCTAAAACATTGCCGAAAAAGAGTTGCAAACAAAATTTATCTGAACAGTTATCTTGAGGCCGTTTTACATCCTAATCAACCAGAAAAATTTTACAACATCCAAATCCGTTTAAGTCTTAACAAGGCAATCGGCCGCAGGAGTCTGAAATCACTTTCTATCCAAAATCAACTTTTAGCTTACAACACACAGACCATGCAGGCAGGATTAAAGCACAAAACACATTGACACACAACAGCAAAAAACCGCTAGCTTAGCTAGCAACCTGCAGCAACGTGCTACCGTTAGCTCTCTTTGTGCAACGAAACCTAAAACAGTACAAAACGTACGGCGAAAACACTCAAGAAAATCGCAACACACACTTTAGAAAATGACTTACCGCAATACCAGGAATTTATCCGCACAATTTATACCACCTTACAAAACTTTAATTCGGCATGAACAAAAACAAGCTCCTGTTCGTCCACGCGGACCGAAACATATGTTTCCTAACAGCCGTTCCGCACAGAAAACACCGATTCTACTACGTCCGTTACAGCCCAAAACCATTAACAAAAAACACAACATTATAAGCGGTGACTTTTAGACCTTATTAATTATTTTATCGCGGAGGTTTAGACCAATCTGTTACAATTTGTCGTAGTCTGCTTTGAGAAATTTCCCGGCGCCGGCCTCCAGAAAACCACTCAAAAGACTCGAACAGATGGCAGAAAACCGCCTATTACCACTAATTTATTTATCAAAACATATAGTCAAAGCTGTAGTATGTTAGCCGTGCTATCAAGCAAAAACTCACACAGAATTAGCTCCGCCATCTCCCCACCTAGCTTGGGGCGGCCACTCTGATGGCCTGTCGTAAATGTTCACAACTAATTCTCATAGATTTTTAATTTCAGTTATCCATCATATTCAGTTATATATTCATTTATCTGTTTTAATTTATTTATTATACTCGAGTTCATTACTTATACTATAACATTTTAACACAAAACGCAACATCACCAGCACGTCTCGCAAAGCGCCTGCGTAAAAAACCATCACACACACACATATACAGACATGCGCAGCTCGTCACATCAAAACACCAACACAGTACTTTTATAACATTATTAAAAACTAACACCAACAACACTAACCTTAATCGGACCACACCAAAAGTCGGACCATCACACACAACCCAATTTGCTTGGCTCATTCGCGCGTTTGGGTGATACGCCGGCTTCATCAAGGTAATCCGTTTAGATTTAACAGAGGGCTCCCCAGGCTCTTCTGTAATCTTTTTTCGTTTGCCAGCCTCGAAGAATCTTACGAAAGCGTCCTCTCGTAATTGAGATTGCCAATTCTCAAGCCCCGATCCGCACTTTGGTTCCGATTTCATTCGTTGAAGGGACCTTCATCCGGTCCATCTGTAATCACTGTCCTCCGGAGAAAGACCAGCCCCCCTGGGCCCGCAGAGTAACAAACTCCATCTCCCAGCAGGCACAGGTGTTTCTATGCGGAGCGCAAAGCAGGTCGCAGTCCTGCTCAGAACAGAGACACAGACACCGGAGCAGCTCCAACCACGGGCCCGCCACAGTCAATCTGCTCAAAACAAAAAAACATATGTAACTTGCATGACAACATTACCCAATGTTAGATTAACCAATCAACAGAATTAAAAACTACGCAACTCAGCGCAAATTGTCAATAGAGCAAATACATGTCCGTTAATTAACTTAAAAAAAATAACTGGATCTTGGTCCAAAACTCTGCACACGGTCGAGGTCACCATTTGTTGAATTAAATAATTATTCAAAATTAATTCAGTGCATGTTCAAGCAGAGACAAAATGGAGCCAATTTCCAGTTCTTAACATTTATTTTGAACAGATTAACAAATTGCAGTTTACAGAGAAAGATGCCCTAGTTTCTCTGGGCCAGATTTTAAATACATCTGACAATTGAATGATTTTCATGTCATCACTTTTATAGACACCAGACTTTTGCCAGGATTGTACGCAGAATAAACTGACAAAGAGTAACTACAAAATGTCTGTAATCTGATTATTGTTCAGATTAGAATTTCACTGTATACATTGCCCTGAAAACATCTATCCGATTACGACGTGTTTTCTTCCGCCACACGTTTGATCAGATTAAATCAGTTTGACATGCGCAGAACTATCTGAAATACTGGAAACGGCCGTGGAAAAAAAATCACAAGATTTCCGTTGTAAACAAACATGGCTGTGTTTATTTAAAATGGAGTGGTGCAATCTTCTTCTTAGCGTGCTTTTATTTTTTCTGGACACAATTTTACATTTACAAGCCAAACAGTATAAACTTTGTTAGTTTTGTTTCACGCCCGCTATGCTTTCATCCAGCCTCCGTCAACGGCAACATAAGGTATGTCAACGCTTGACGTAAAAGACATGCACAGTAATGACCTTCATTTGGAAGAGTTTACATTTACAGCGATCGGATTAACTATCAGCATAACCCACCTGTCTCAATCGGAATGAAATTTTGATCCGAATAAGTGTAATCAGATTAGAGTAATCCGAATGGGGGGCAAAAAAGGCCGTTAGCCAGCAGGCTAACAAAGTATGGCTAAGCCAGTTAGCAGGCTAGCTAAGTTTCTTCCAGAAACTCATGTGTCTCTTCCCTCGCCAGCAAAGGAAGTTGGTCTTTCCGATCACCACCCGGCCATGGCTATTAATGGAGAGAAAGCTTTTTCGGTGGACGGGTCGTTATTTGATGCAGCATTCCATTTCTCTCGGATACTCGGGCGTCCGAGTTACTGTACACGAGAACGTGACGTAATTCCCCACTTAAAGCATTCCAGTTTGTCTCACTACATTCCGTGTTGGAAAGAAGAGGGCAGCAGCTGTCGAGGGGCAGACTAGTCATTGTTATTGTTGTTAGCGACCCAGGATCTTCAGCATGAAAAACAAAGCTGTACATTGTATTGCACGCACAGTATGTGAAATGTATAAATTGGTGACCGGATTAAAGTAGAAATGTAGTTAAGTGTGTAAGAACATTTAAAAACGACACTGAAATGACCAACATAGTACAAATACAAAGAAAATTCATCTCAACTACAGGCGCAGCCATCTTTGTTCTCCGAGCTGCCAGCTCTACTCAGTCTACTATCCAGAGATCCGAGTTGGAGCTCAAAATTTCCTGCCTAATGGGGCTGTAACTCGTTGAAATGAAGCGAGACATCTGCGAGATTTCTGAATTTCCAGCTTGGAAGAGTGAACTGGAATGCAGTACAAACTCTGGCCCCACTACTTCCTGTGGGAGTGGGGTTCTCTTCTTCTCCTGTGGAGCTAGAATGCAGATTAGTGCCACCCAATGACTGTGTGTGACCCAACACTGTGTACCTAACCTGGGATGAAATGGCCTCAAATCAGTATCATTATACATTGAGCAGTCCACCTCGATGAATAGAAGTTAACAATAACTACCCCACTGTCAATTTTTTTTAATCATTTTCTCTCTAGATGGGGCTGTTGCTTCTTGTCTTCCTCCTTGACCAGCTCCACCATCGCTGCTGCAATATTTGAATCCTCCTTTGTTTGCGCAGTCTTTACCTCCTGTGTTTTTAGACTGGATAGTCGTAAAACATGTCATGAGTCACATGACTCCAGCCCATCCAGTCTGTACCGTAGTACAGCATCTTAAAGCAATGAAACTACACAATTTTTTTCATTTTTATACTTTACTGACATGCAAAATAATGATCAATAGAGGACCTTTATTGTTATTATTATTTTAGAACAATGGATTTTCACTGTGGTTGTGCAGCGAAGAAATCTGCATGTGAACTGAAATCTCTGAGGAATGGGCTTCACCTTGTTGAATCTATGCCATGAAGGGTTGAAGCAGACCTGTAGGCAAAGTATGGTGGCAGCATCATACTGTTGAGGTGTTGGAGACTAGAAAGCTGAGCTGGGTGGAGCTGATGGGATGATGGATTGACTTAAACAAATAAAGAAAACCTAGAAGCTTAAACTGGAAGACGGACGGACAAAGGTCCATCTATGACCTTTCAACTCAGGAGAACCTGAGTACAAATGCTTGGCAAAGTTTTTAGGTTTTATTTGCAAAATAATAATAATTACAATAGCCATGTTATTTTCCCCTCTACTTCTAATTTATGCACTGCTCTGTGTTGGTCTTTTGCATAAAATCCCAATACCAGGCAATAAAATCAGTGACTGTAACCTAACAAAGTGTATAAAACGTACTAGCGATTAGTTTAAATGGTAATCCCTTGTTATGAACACTGTTCAGTTTTAGTTACAAGGATGTTGATAGTTTGAAATGTTTTATTATGTAATTTTTTTTCCCCCATTGTTTTCAGTCAGCAACAGTAGACTTTCACCTACCTTTCCCATACCATTTTATTTATATAGCACTTTTAATTTGACAAGTAGAGTCAGGTAAAGTGCTGTACAGTAGGAATAAATGTTGAAATGTTTCTTCAGGTTTTTGCTGAATGCCTTCATTTAAATCTAAAGCCTACTTACACGTTAAGATGTAGAGCTGAAAAGACTCATCACTCTATCCTGACATCTTTAATACACTGTAGAAGCTTCTGATCATTTAGTGTTTTCTGTATTTTCCCTCTGGCCTTTATGATTATAGGACTTTGGGAAAACCCATTAAGTCCCTCAGATAGTGAATGAATAAATGGCAATCAGTATGAAAATGAGGCTATATTTTTTCAATTTTTGTGGGGAAATGTTACCTATTTGTTTATTTCAGGTTCATTGTTCCCCATTCGCAACATTGTGATGTTAATTTAGCAAACAAAATATAAACCCTCCTTTTTGTTTTCTCTCCGATTGTTACGTTCTCTCTATGCTTACCGCCCACCTCGGATTTCAACTCACCTTTTCTCCACCTTTTGTTTTTAAGGTGTGAAGTGGAGAGCCGTTACCAAGGCAACCCCCTCAAAGGGACATGCTACTGTAAGTGTAACTCCTATTATTGCTGGACCTGAAGAAAATGCTTCATTCTCATTCAAGTCGATGCAAATTCAATTGAATTAATTTAATGGGAAAATAGAAGTGGAGGATAGAAATAGGAGACTGCAAAGAAAATGGATAAACAAATGCAGTTTTTTTTTGCAAACTTCTCTGTTGTGTGTGAAATTTAGGTATTATAGTGGTTTCACAAAAGTCGCAGAAATAGCTCAACAGTGCCCTCCTAACGACTTTAAAACACCCTCCTCATGTATCTTAGTTTTTCGTGGAGGTATGAAATTTGGCATAATTTTAAAACTTCACAAGACCTACCACTTGCAATCATGGTGTACAAAAACAAGAAGTCCCCCATCTTGGATTGAACTTGTGATCTTGATGTGTTTTGTCCATTTTATAATGTATACATTTGATCAAACTCCTAGAACTTTCGATCGATCGGCTTTCGATTGATTGGCTTGACAATTGGTCAGAAAGTCAGAGGTATGAAACATTAATTATGTTGATTTTCATCAGGTCACGAACAAAGCCGGATGATTAACTGCTAAAGCCCGATGATTAACTGCTAACATCACCAACACTAAGAGACAAGAGCGTTAACAGTCAAAATAACAACAAATAATGTAACTGGAGAAGAGTAGAAGAGAAAAGTAGCAAAGTGAAGTAGCAAAAAGAAAAAATGGTGTCAGTATGTCCTCAAACAGACTAATCCTGTAGCAGCATAACTACAGGGATAGCTCAGGATAACCCATCATGTTAGAATGAGACAAGGGAGAGGCAGAGCCCAGGAAAACCATCTGTCTGGACTGCATTCCCCCCAATGGGCTTAGACTGTTGGCTACTACCCTTCCCCCATTCAACCCCTCATTCAACGACAAGCTTATTTTTAACTATAAGCTTTATCAAAAATGAAGATTTTAAGCCTAGTTTTAAAAGTAGACGGGGTGTCTGCTTTACGGACTAAATATGGGAGCTGGTTCCACAGTAGAGGAAACTGATAACCAAAAGATCTGCCTCCCATTATACTTTTAAAAATCATATGAGCTACCAGTTAACCTGCATTCTGAGAACAAAGTGCTCTGCTAGGAACATATGGAACGATCAGATCTCTGATGTATGATGGAGCTTGATTATTAAGGGCTTTCTACATAAAAAGGAGCATCTTAGATTATATTCTGGACTTAATAGGGACCCAATGGAGGGAAGCTAAAACAGAACAAATGTGATTTCTCTTTGTAGTACTCAAAATAACTATTGTTGCTGCATTTTGGATCAACTGGAGGCTTTTAATTGCATTTTGTGAACTTCCTAAAAATAAAGAATTACAGAAGTCAAATCTTGAAGTAACAAATGCGTGGACTAGTTACTCCCTCCTGGACAGGAGGTTTCTAATCAGCAATATTCCAGAGGTTAAAGGAGGAAATCCTGGAAACCTGTTTAATATGGAATTTGAATGTCAAGACTTGGTCAAAAATAAAACAGAGGTTCTTTACGTTATTCCAAGTTAATGGCATCCAGATGAAGTGATATAAAAACAGTCTTTTTATAGATTCTGGTTCAAAGACATCAACTTCTGTCTTGTTATTTAAAACCAGATTGTTTAGAAGTATCCAGGTTTTTATATCTTCAAGACATGCCTGTAATCTACCTAACTGATAGGATTCAGGCCACTAAGTTATCAGTAGTAACTTTCACCTGTGCTGTTTCAGTGGTATGTTGAACTCGAAAACCTGACTGAAAATCTTCAAACATGTCATTACTGTTTAAATACTCAGACATAGGGCTGGGTATGGATTCAAATTTCAAGAATCGATTCGATTGAGCTGCATTCAAACCGCACATTTGGTCTGCGTCAGGCAACGCATTCATCGAATGAAGTTTGACGTATGTACTTTTTGGCTTCCGTAGCCTGCTTCTGAGGAAAAAACAAGGCATGGGCGGGGCTTCCTCTGTTGCCGTACATTCTGAACTATGGTAGATCGTAACAAGAGAGTGGCTTGGCTTTATTAGCTAGATAAAGCTATTGAACGTTGACATCGGGTGCATCAGCGCCCACTATTCAGATGCGTTCTGAGTTCGGGGAGTTTAACCATTTGCTCCAGGAGCTGCGTATGGATGAGGTTCGCTTTGAATTGAATTGAATAATCCTTTATTGTCCCACGAGGGGAAATTCAGTTTTAAAGTACAACCTATCCAGGTCACTGTTGTGCAGTGCAGCCGCTTGTACGCTACTTCTGTCTGTCCCGCGCCTAATTTTACGACCTCCTCGGCTGCATCGGAGCTTAAATCTCCTACCAGGAAACCAACTACAGGTTTTCTGTTCCTCTTTAGGAGCGCCTGTCCATCTGTCTTCAGTAAGTGTTATTTATGAATTTTTTAAATCTGCGTTTGTTGAAAATGTTTTCACTGGGCCCGCGCTTTATTCAAGATACGTGTATAGCAACATAACTACAGTGAGACGCTCTGATTGGTTGCCGCACTACGTTAACTGCGTTGGATCCGTCAAAAGTTTAGCTCGCTGAACTTCTGTAACGCATGCGTTGGTACGTTGCCGTATGAAACGCAAGCGTCGTTGACGGAGCCAACGTACTCAACGCAATGCAGAGCCCTTGACGGACCTCTGACGTACTCCACCATAGACTTTACATGTAATCTTGTCGCAACTGACACTGACGCATGGGCTTGGTCTGAATGCAGCATAAGCCTTAAAACCGCTGTCTGGATTTTTATTCCTATTTTAGCTGTAAAAAAGGACAAACTTTGTTGAACAATTTAACTGATTTTTGAACTTGTAAATCAATTTGATTTGATTATTAGAATTTTTATAAGAATCAGTTTAGATTCTGTTTTTATTTCATCTATTTCTTTTGTTTTTTTACACAGCCCTACTCACACACTTTACTAGCAACTTCTTAGATGATTAGATATAGGGCTGTAATTTATGTAGTCATCTTGGATCGAGAGAAGGATTCTTAAGGAGGGGTTAGGTTTAATTACAGAAACCTTAAAATCCTGTGGTACATATCCATTTAGTAAGGATCGATTCATCATATCTAAAACGGGGGTAGTAATCAAAGTAACACTTTTTTAAATTTATCTTGCTGGGATTGGGTCCAATATGTAAGGGGAAGGTTAGATGAGAGTAAGTTAGACTAAGAGGAAGGGGTGGAGGTTTTTGAATAACCTATCAGTGCAGGGTCGTCCCTATACATCTTGCTTGGGGGAGGGGCCTGGCCCCGTCTACACCGACGGAATCGTCTCCAGCCAATCCTGGCTGGTAGAGTGTAACAGGAGCTTCTGACGAGGTCATGCCTGGGACGTTCCCCATAGTGAGACACTCACTCATGCTCCTCAGAGAACCGGGATTACGCAAGTAACCTGAAGTTCTAAATATAGTTGTGTATCATCAGTATAGGGATGCCTGGGATTCCAATTATTTTATTTTTAATTGAATTTATTTAATGAACATATTAATCATATTAATGAAGAATCTCTAAGCGATCTAAATACCAAATTTACACAATTGATTAAATAGCAAAAACTAACAAAGCTTTTAAAACCGTAAAGAAGGATTCAATAAACTGTTCAAATTACTCTTGTCATCAGCACATTAAGAGCAGCTGGTGTGAGGTTATGCTCTAGCTAAAACACCACAGTAATTAGGTTTAACAACAATAAGTGGTACTTTAACAGAACTAGACATGCTCTTGATTTGCTACAAGATAGAACATTTACATTAGTGTCAGTTGTGTAATTTCTTGTGAAATCAATTAAGACTTCCAACTTTATTTTGCTTTCCCAAACACATATATTGAAACCGTTTTATGTCGTTCAAACATTTACAAGCCCTTGACTGCTCTGTGGATCTGAGGTGACCTCTCTCGAGTGTGGCTGTGCTGATGGATGTTTAGATTTGCTTTGGTTGTAAAATGTTTCTCACACCTGTCACAGCTGTATGGCTTTCCTCCAGTGTGGCTGCGCTGATGGATGTTTAGATTCGCTTTGCTAGTAAAACGTTTCTCACAGTGGTCACAGCTGTATGGCCTTTCTCAGTGTGGCTGCGCTGATGGGTCAAATTTGATTTCTGGCTAAAACTTTTCTCACACCTTTCACAGCTGTATGGCCTTTCTCCAGTGTGGCTGCGTTGATGGATGTTTAGATTCGCTTTGCTAGTAAAACGTTTCTCACAGTGGTCACAGCTGTATGGCTTTTTTCCAGTGTGGCTGCGCTGATGGACCATCAAATTTGATTTCTGGCTAAAACTTTTCTCACACCTGTCACAGCCGTATGACTTTTCTCCAGTGTGGCTACGCTGATGGACTGTCAGATGGGATTTCTGGCGAAAAACTTTTCTCACATCTGTCACAACTGTATGGCTTTTCTCCAGTGTGGCTGTGCATATGGGCTGTCAGATTCCACTTCTCACTAAAACTCTTCTCACAATGGTCAGAGATGTGAATAACGTTCGGGCTGATGCCACTATGGTCCTATGGAATCAAATCAGGAAAAACCCTGATAAATATGTAGTAAAATGTTAAATTATATTTTTAAAAACAGAAATTAAAAAGACTGTCCCCATTACTTTGTAGAGGGGGGAAAAAATATTGTCATTAATTTCAAAATGATAAAAACTTCAGTATATACTGCTTTTTTATTGGGTCCTAAAAAGATGAGTACAATTAACTCTTGATTTAATAACTTTTGATGTTATACAAGCTTTACTGGATTTATTTGAATTTGAAACAGCATGTACTTAGGCATCCTTAGCATTGGTCAGCAAATTAGAAACAGTGTTTTAGAATGAAGA
Source organism: Apricaphanius iberus (assembly GCA_028564705.1). Taxonomy (NCBI): domain Eukaryota; kingdom Metazoa; phylum Chordata; class Actinopteri; order Cyprinodontiformes; family Aphaniidae; genus Apricaphanius; species Apricaphanius iberus. The sequence continues at coordinate 1,662,078 of JAPXFQ010002510.1, forward strand.
AAAGATAAGATAAAGGATGTTCATTAATTCTCAAAAACTTTTAATTTTAGGTTCTTGGGTTCTAAAAACAAAACAGAATCCCTTCGATCATCATGTCACTTGTTGAAAATATAGATTTTTGTCATTATGAACCGAAGGACATTACATCACATGCACTCACTTGCAAGCTATGGTATCAGGAAATTTTAAGCATTGTCACCAAACAGCTTCAGTGATTAATCAATGTTTTCCAAGCATAAAATAGCAAAGCTCAGAACAAATTGTGCATTGTGCTCAGGTGTCCTGCAGAGTTTGGTGTGTGCAGAACTCCTTGTAATGCTTCTAGGAGAAGCGAGGGCTGGGTGATAAATTTATTTAATCAATTGAATGAATTTGCTGTAGGATTTTTTTAAAAACAAATGCTTACTTGTGCTTCTGTAGTTAAACGTGATGTCAGTTCGCTCAGGACTGACATTATTGTACAAGCAGACTTTACATTTGGTATTTCTTTTGACTTTACTGTTGTTTTTTGTAAACAGCAGATCAGATTAACCACCCTGTTTGGAGTCCTTGGAGGCATTGCTGTAGAGCCCTGCTTCCATAGGCTCCATTGTTCTGCTGGGGAATTTAAGGGTCTATAATATTGTACAAGCATTCTTTACAGCTTGTATTTCTTTGGAATTCTAAGCTGACCACTACCTGTTGATGAGTGTGCGCTAAAAGTTTGGGAAGATGCTGGTCAGACCTTGCAAACCCAAACGTGTTGTGAGGGACTCTGCACGTTATTGGTTAGACGGAGTACTTTAAAGACCTCCTCAATACCATCAGCACACCTTCCAGTCTAAACGCAGAGTCTAGGTACTTTGGCTGCATCCGAATACCTCTACTATGCTTGCTACATAGCAGGCACAAAGGAGTATGCAAGCATTGTAGTAGATTGGAAATCTTCAGTATGGATATTGGTAGTAAGCCCAAAGTTCCCGGATGTGTGCTACTGCCACAGAAAGTAGCTGGTGGACACTACGCTATCCCACAATGTAGCGGAAGCCCCAAAATTGTTGAAGCAGAACGACCTCACGAAAAGAAGGGCTACCGAGAAACTGTCAACCATTGACACTGCCGCAGTTTCGGCTTATAAGTGTAAGGTAAGGCAAGTTTATTTGTAGAGCACAATTCTTACAAAAGGCAATTCAAAGTGCTTCACAGTTGCATAAATAAAAAAAAACAGATAAACAGAAGATAAAAAGGCAAGGCAATTTTATTTGTATAGCACACTTTCAACACAAGGCAGTTCAAGGTGCTTTACATGATTAAAATTAGAACACAGAAAGAGAGCATAAATCAATTTGAAGATTAAAATACTAGAAGGCATTTACAATAAAACGGTAATCAAGACAATAGTTTGAGCAATAATATGATCAGTTACTCATAAGCAAGTCTAAATAGGTAAGTTTTAGTTCAGTGTCTCTGCAGCTTTGAATTCTCCCGGTAGTTTGTTCCAGATATGAGGAGCATAGAAACTAAAAGCTGCTTCTCCACGTTGGTTCTGGTTCTAGGGACGATCAGTTAACTAGAGCTGGAGGACCTGAGTGATTTGGATGGTTTGTACAGTGATAGCAGATTGTTAATATACTCTGGTGCTGACCCATTCAATGATTTCTAAACTAATAAAAGCACTTTGAAGTCTATTCTGCACTGCACTTTAGATCTGGGGTGATGTGTTCTATCTTCTTGGTTCTAGTGAGAAAACCAGCAGCAGCATTCTGGATCAGCTGCAGCTTTCTGATTTAGTTTTTTAGGTAGACCTGTAAAGATACTAAGAGTGTCACAATCTCAAATTTGTATCGAAATCAATCAAAATTACGTTACGACCTTGCATATCGAAATCCAAAAAAAGGATCGCGATCACCTCCTACTCCTGTTTACTCGGGACTCCGTAGCAACAGTTAGCAGGCTACCGTCTATTTACTCAGATTTCCTTAAAGCATTATGGAGGTATAGAGTGCATCTTTGAGTGCATCAGACAGTTGGAGACTATTCAAACAGAAGTTCAAACAACTCACCTTTGGTAAAAGTATCACTGAGCTGCTGATGCTGCTATGTTTTTCAGAAAGCCCTCCATCTTTGATCTAGTGCTGGTTGAAGCTTATGTCAACAAATCAGAAACCTTGATTACAACGTTGAAAGAAAATTGAACATATGTCATCAGAAAAGTAAACATGTTTTGTTTTACACCCAGTTTGACTGAAAAATAGAAAATAGTAATTAATCATCGATCATCTTTAATCAACTTCAGTTTGAACCATACTCAGATAAAAAGGTAAATGTGATTGTAGCAGTATAGCTATGTAATACGTCACATTTCTTTGCACTAAATATTAAAACCAAAGTTACCCAAGATTTTGATTTTTTTTTTTACAGTAAACTACAAATCTCAAGTCACACATGAGAAACTTACCGTTCAGCAATTTGAGATGTCCACTATCTTTTTGTAAGTTTCCTTGTTTGTTTGATGTGGTATGTTCAGTTTAACTGGTGGTTTTGGCTTCCAAGGTAACCAAAACCACCAGTTAAGGCAAGTACAGTTTGAAAGACTCAAATTCTAGAAGTCTTTTGGATCAAAATGACCTGGATCAGCTGCAGCTGCCTGATTGACTTTGAGGCAGACCTGTGAGGACACTGTTTCAGTAATCAATCTGACAAAAGACAAACACATGGATGAGTTTTTCTAGGTCCTGTTGTGACATTAATCCTTTAATCATGGAAATGTTCTTTAGGTGATAGAAGACTGACCTTGAAATTGTTTTAATTTGTTTCTGAAGGTTCGTGTCTGAGTACAGTACTTCTCCTAGATTTCAGGTCTGATCGGTAGCTTACTTCATTTTGTTCCAGAATCAGAAAATCAGAATCAGAAAATCTTTATTGAGGCTGAGGGAAATCAGTATGTAATAACTGCCATAATACACAGGATATGAAGGCACAAAACACAAAGTGCAAATGGAGTAGAATAGGATTCAATTCAGTTTATTTAATTTCTTGCCACACCTTAACCATTGTGCACGCAAATCACCTCTGTTGTCACTGTGGGTCAAAGAGGAAAGCAGAAAGTGCTATTGAGCATCGCCTGATTGTACTTTTGTTACGGACATTTCAGAGGTGAGTCATTCTGATTGGTTTCCATGCTGTGTCAAGACCGTCAAAAGTTCAACTAGCTGAATGTCTGCGTTGCTAGCGTTATGAGCTTTGATGCTTGAAATGCAGTAAAAGCTTTAAAAGTTGATGGAGCCAACATTCACAACCGCCGCAGAGACCGCGGTGCTCCTCCCAAGGCCTCAACCATAGACATGTAATCTTGACGTTGATGATGCTGACAAAGCCTGCGGTCTAAACGCATCTGAACGTGCCTTTGGGTGGAATGTTGTGAACTGCACTATCATTGTAAAGATTTGTAAATATTTAATACATTCTTTGGACAGCTAACCTTCCGCTGGAGTTTTCCAACTCTACTACACCAACTTAACCATCCGACTCTACTCCACTGGTAATTGGAACCAATCATTTGTTAGCATTGTGTTTTGTGTCGGGTGCATGGGCGGGTGTTTAGGTATGACAATAAAAGCAAGTGCCCAGGCAAAGCAAACCAAACATTTCCGCTACGGTGGATATGTGTGTAAAATAAGCTATTGAATCTATTTTAGGAGAACTAGATGATTTATTTGTTGGAAAATGAGCGACGGGAAGCACTTAGTTAATTTCTTGATAATAAAGATGTTTGCTTTTCTCCTATCTGGATTTGCCAAGAGCTTGATTTACCAGTCCATTTTATGGTATTTAGTGTGATTGGCTAAAGACAAATCATGGTAGGTGGACACTTGCTGGCCCATCCTTCAATCAGCTCAAAAATATTACAATTTGGCCGCCGTTTTTCAGATTCTTTCTGTTGGAGCAGTTCCGGATCGATGCACAGTCAACACGGCGTGGCTGCACATAGATCTAGCTTTTTCCAGGTTATCAGAAAATAGCTTTGATGATATTTACAATAGTACATTGCACCTACAGACTATAGCTGATAGAATATAAAAAGTTATGTAGTTGGAAATTAGTACATGGCACTATAGTACCTGTAAGAGCTTCACAGTATGGAACCATTATTATTATGAGGATGTGTGACTGAGGGAGGAGTTGAACAGTCTAATAGCAGTGGGGAGAGAAGGATTTCCCGCGGCATGTAGTTGCCAATTTTACACTAATACATCTATTACCAAAAATACTTCTTTGTTGGTCCACCACACTATGGAGGGGGGTGGGCTGCATTGTGAATAGTGGAATGAAATCTAAACAGTGTTCATCTATCAGCAACAGTGTCCAGTTCTTCGAACTCCACAGTGTTAGATTTCCTGATAATTTTATTAAGTCACCTCCTGTCTGCCACTTTTATGCTTTCACCCCAGCGTCCTAACTACTCAAGTGCTTTACAGTGGAGCCACAATCACCCATTCACACTCACAAACTTGTACACATTCCCCAATACAGAACTTGGTAGGCAAGTGATACTTTGTATTGGTAAAGTGCCAATAATTCAACGGAATTATTTAAAAAATAAATGCATGAAACAGGCCTGGACAAAAATGATGGTACCCACAACTTAATATTTGGTTGCACAACCTTTTGAGGCAATCACTGCAATCAAATGATTCCTGTAACTGTCAATGAGACTTCTGCACCTCTCAGCATGTATTTTGGCCCACTCCTCATGAGCAAACTGTTCTAGTTGTTTCCGGTTTGAAGGGCGCCTTTTCCAGACAGCATGTTTCAGCTCCTTCCAAAGATGCTCAATAGGATTGAGATCATGGCTCATAGAAGGCCAGTGTTTTGCAATGTCTGACTTTCATTGGTCAACATTTATATAATTTTTATTTATTATTACTTTTGTCAGATTAAAGTTATTTCTGTGACCATTATGAGTTTTTCTTTTATTTAATGAAGGGTACCAACAATTTTGTCCACGTCTGTATATTCCATTTTTTTACTATATGCCACATAGTTCCACAATCTTACACATTAGATTTTAAACACGACTGTTGGTTTGCTTTGGTTTTTGCCTTTTCTTGCCACAGTAATCATGTAATACAAAAATCTGGTGATTTCACGGTTTTGGACAAGACTGGAATGCGATTTAGAAAGCTGTCAGAGATTAATGAACAGGAGTTTCTGTTATCGCTGGAATTAAAACTAAGTGCTGAAGAAATTCCCCTACTGATTGGCAAGTCAATGAAAACCTACCAACAAAAGAAAAAAAATTAAATGCACCCCGCTGTGAAGGTTCCCTGCTTTTTTCTGTTTTCGTGCCGTTTTAAGTTCATTGGAGCGGAAACAGCGAGGATATTAATTGGTTAGTTAAACTGCAGATAATGAAACGCTAGTTGTTTTGATTATCCAGCTTAGTGATCGATTTAATGATTCAATTTAAAATTAAGTTGTTTGCTTTTTTGGTTTGCTCTTATTTGGGCAGTTTAGTGTCTCGTTACACTATAGATGTGTTGCCTGAGGGAACGACTGCTGCTGTCTGGGAGAGTCAAACAAAGGCAGATTAAGAAACACAGAATCTTATTATTACTGTGATTGTTAAAGTAGTCTAGCAGTAGTTGTTGTCTAAGCATTTTTAAGATATTACATAACATCAAATTTCCCTGAAGTTGAACGTAAAGTCCATCCTTGGCAAAAGTATTCATACAGTTTGAACTGTTCCATATTTTTTTTTTAGGTTAAACAGTATTTTATTGGAATTTCACGTGATGGACCATCACAAAGTATTGGTTAACTGTGAAGAGGGAAGAAAAAGCAGAGAAAGAGAAAACTGTGCGATTCATTTGTACAGAGTTCCCATTATTGAATACTTTGTAAAAAATAGAGGTGCCAGAAAAAACTGATTCACGTCCGAATCTCGATTCCTATCCAACAAGATTCTGGATCGATCCAAAATTTTACAGTTTTGATTCTTAAAAATAAGTTGTCTAAACATTTACTGCCTAATTATTTGATGTGCGTAGTATTTTCCAGGCAACGGCCTCCATAGTTTGTCGTTCCAGCAAGGGGCGGGTCTGACGCGTGACCATTGTGTTAACTACATAGACTGTAAATACAATGGACTAACACTCTGGTGACGTCACCCACAGGTTTCTGAAGAGCTGAAACTGAAGCCAACTGGGTGGTTTCCTGTTGAGAATCAGACTCTGCAGTCTTACAGGCTCAACTAGCCGACCCCCGCTCTCTGATTACCACGGAGACCCCTTGCTTCTCTGCTGCTTCATCGGTTTCTCCGTCCCCGACACTGCAGGCTCACCGCGGTTTCTCTGTCCTGTCACACACACTGTGTGGAAGGAGATAAAAGCTCCGATCGGAGCTCAATTCCTCTTGGCAACCTGAAAAAAACTGTCTCCCCAATTGCTGGCGAAGCAAGCCACCTTTGTCCAATAAGTGCACGATTTAACATCCAAAACGGAATAAAAACTGCAGAAGCAACTAATAGTGAAGTTCACAAATATGAAATGGCCCAAGTCTTGACGGTAGTCCAAGGTTGAAGACCTTGCCCGAGAAAGCCAGGGGGGACAAGCTAACGTTAGCCCCCGTTGGCTACCGTTAGCCACCAGGGTTAGTTCAGACAGATCTGTCAATCATAAGGATATGCCCCTAATTATCATTTCAAGATTAAAATACATCTTTTTTCTATTCTTTAAAAAAAAATTACATCTGAACGGAGGAATCAGAAAAGAATGACCCCTCAGAGATATCATGACGGTAAACCGAGTTATGTGTATTACAAACACAAGTGATGCATGGAAGCCACACGGCCACTAATGTGAATGTAATGTTCCACGCTGTAGGAAGTTTAGGTATCTACCATCACAAATATGATTATAGTTACAGATAATGCTGCAAATATGCTGGCTGCAGCTTGATTCCCATAAAAACAGTATTGATTAAAAAAAATTGATTTGAATTGTGAATAACTTCTGAATTGAATCGTCACCCTAAGAAAGATCTAAGATTCACGTCAATAGTAAAAAGATCTTTTACAGCAATTATACATCAGTTTTTGCATGATTAAAGAGCTCAAGCTTAGTCAGATTGAACATAGTGTCATTTCACAATTGTATTTCAACCTGTCCTCGGACTAAGCCATTCTCACAAATGATTTCCTTTATCGTAACATTTCTATAGTGGCTTCAGCTGCATGTCTAATTGGTTGTTGGGAGCTGAATCTGAAGTATTCTGGAGCTTCTAACTGATCATCTTCATGGATTTCTTTTACATTTCGATCCATTCATGTTCCCATCCACACCGACCAGCTTCCTTGTCTCTGCTGAAGACAAGCATTCCCAAAGTACCTTTTTCCACACGTTTACTAAGTCCCTTACAATGAAGCCATGTCGTATTGTTTCAGTATCAGATGATTCATTGACCAGAGCTCTGCGAGATTTCAACCGCATTTTATATAGGGGTAGAAGAGTAAGGGGGGTGAATACAAATTGCAGGGTTTTTTTGGCAATAAAAAGTTGTAATTTTATTTCTTGAAGTTAAATTCATTGCTGACATTTTCACACAAATCTATAACTCCTTAAAGCTCTTTATTTTTCGATTTGCCACTCTGTACGCCTCATTGGAACAACGAATCAGTCAGTTTCAGTCAGTTCATTCTCATATTTGGTAGGTCGAAGTGGAAAGCAAGAATACATTTTTAGGGATGCATCTACATGAACATTTGGGCCAGTACCGTGATTGAAAATTAATATTGCAGTTCTGGTCAATCAATATTTACCAGTATGAAATGTGTTTTTGCACACTGCTGACAAGTAATGTGACAGTGCATCACTGTCATATGACTAGACAAATATCACATGAGCAACCCCAATCCTTCTCCAGAAATGTGAACTTAAACAGCAACAAAGTGAAAATAAACATTGGGTGATATCAGCCCAGTTTTACTTGGTGGGCCAATACTGATATGTTAAATAATAACTAACATCGGCTGATAGCTATGGTAATGCTGATTTTTAACTCATAATGTTTTTCACCTTCTCAATAATTATACGTGAAGTAAATCATTAGTTAAGCCATGTGCAGGTGATAAGCTAGTATGGAGAGATAAGGACTTGGAATTTTAGGTGTATTTGTTTCCTTGTTTGATATTTAGCAGTCCAAGAGTTGGACATTTAACTGTGGCTGCAGAATTTCTTCTCCCAGTCCAAGGACAGACATATTTCTTCGTGGTAATTGTTATTTTTCTTCGCAGGTTGGAGCAGGATGAGAAGACTCCTATATTTTTTTTAAAACAGCAGCTGGTGTGGCTACATACTGACAAAGAAAATGGGTTTTCCTGTGCAGGTCAATAAAGCCAATGAAAGGCTGGGAAAATTGAATTCAGGGTGTCTAGATCACGACGAATAAAGTCCAGAGAAATGTGTAAAAACAAAAGGAAACCTTTGACGTAAAAAAAAAGAAGAAACTCTTTAAACATCTGGGTGACTCATTGACATTGGCTCTATTGTTTTGAGGTTGTAATGGTTTCATGACCTTTATCAGAAGGCCCACATAAAAAAAAAAGTTCTGAAACAAAACAAAAAAAAAAGAATAGAAATGGAGAAATAATGGGGATCATTTCCCGCCTGGAGCGCTGTCTGAAAGCATGTGACTGTGCGACCTTCAAACGAGACTTATTCTTCTGTTTTCGCTCCTCTCCAGACACGCTCCTCATCGACTACCAGTTCACCTTCAGCCTGTCGCAGGAGGACGACCGCTACTACACTGCCATCAACTTTGTGGCCACACCTGAGGAGGTATGTTGGTCTGCAAACGCCCCACTGTCATCACAGCTGTCCACTTGCTATGAATAAATATACTGAGTTGACCATAATGTGACTATCATGTTTTATTATTATTAAAATACGCTGTAGTTCAATGGGTTTGGATTCTGTGCACTGTATTTACAGTCTTTTAAACTAAAACACCAAGTTCACCCCCTGTCCTCAGAGAAACTGTCAGTTGCTGATAAATACATATTAACTAATGATAAGCAGAGTGAGAGGAGCTTCGTAAAAGTAGAAGTCTTGGGTGTTTTCTTATCTATAGCTTTGAGGATTTTAGGGGATAGACCAACGAAAAGAAGTCCATGAATGTTAAGTGGAAGAAAGATGATGCCTGATTTTCAAAGGTCTTTAAATTTAAAAACAGAAATGTGTGGTGGAAAATAGTTTTTAGAACCCCCTAAATCAATATTTTATAAAAACCTTTGCTGCAATTATAGTGGCAAGTGTTTTGGGGTATATCTGTCATTACTAACTGCAAGGCCTTGAACCATCATTGTGAACTGTATTTTTGAGTGGAATGGCCTTCCTTGTCCTCCAGGAGACTGAACCACTGGTACACTTTTATTTATAAGGCCATGCTTGGTCTACTGCCTTCCTATATCAAGAACCTAATTAGTTGAAGGAGTGCTGGCTCTTACAGTTTGCGTTCAAACTATCATTTATTGCTTCCTGTTCCACTTCCGTGAACAGAACTGGGTAAAAGTGCTATTGTTCACTCTGCTCCTTCTGCACGGAACACACTACAAAAAGACTGGAAATTAAGGATCCTTATTTAACTGAACGCTTTTAAGTCCAGATCGAGAGAACTTGAGTCACCGTATTTAGATTATAATTGTTGAAAGTGTATGAATTTTAATTGTAATTTGCAACTAATTGTATTTTGCGAACTTCTATGCTGCCTCATGGCCAGGACTCAATTAGCATGACTCAGTAGAAGTTGTGTGCATGAGGATGTAAATTGTTCATTTGATTTAGGTTTGTTGACACGCAAAAAACAAGACATCAAATTTGCTTTCAAATGTTATGTCCAGTGATTCCACAAAAACTGCTTTAAGGAACTGTTAAAGACTGTATATTGAACATGGGCACCAAAGTGACATCTAGTGTGTTGAGGTTGTAGTTGCAATAACAAAGTGCCGTCTGGATGCCGGTTAGTTGTGACCAGCCAGCATCATGTCCAGCGATGAATCTTACAGGACAAGGCCTGTTTTGAACTAATAAGTTTAAAATACTAAACGAAGAATAATTATAACAAAATACCTATATGACCAATACGGAAAAAGAGAAGAATATATTGTAATAAGTATACTTAAACCAAATGCTTTAAATTACGTAGCAGTATAGATATTTAAGGCCATATCACCCAGCTCTAGAATGATATAAATCTTTTATAATGTAAAATTACTTAATTTCTAAGTAATACCTTTAGAACTAAAAACCTGTCGGATATTTGTTCAGTATTTTTTTAATAAGATCTTTTAAAACAACCATGATTTGCATACCTTAACACTAGGGATGTTCGACATTGGCTTTTTTACCGATATCCGATATACCGATAAAAACCTAACTCATAATTTCCGATACCGATATAAACCGATACCTATATGTGGGGATCCTCCCTCATAAAAAATAAAAACTACTAAACCCCCTTAGGTAACTACAATGAAATATCATGTATCATGCATACTTGAGCTTTAAAAATTTCGAAAATTTAATAAGTACTAGAATTTTAGTTAGGCAATTGAAAATGGTGCCATTTTTATTTCGTCTTCAAAAGTAGCTGGAATATTTTCTCACACAGAGAATACTGAAAAAGGCCCCCCACTCAGGACAAACTTCTAATTTTAGTAAATGTAACCAACAATATACCTTTATAGCAGTGAGGTAAAGCGGAAACAACTGAAACAAGAATTAAATATAAAAAAACAGCAGACATTTAAGCAGGCCCAATAATTAGCCTACCTTTTGATAGATTGAAAGTTGTCTCAAACAATCAATATCTCAAAAACTAAACCTCAAATCTGTCATATTTTTACATTCAGAGAGAGAAAAGAAGTAGCTGAAGAGTTTGATATATAATATGTGTATGGTGTGAAAAACTCATCTTATTAAAAAAAAAAAACCCGATACCGATAATTTCCGATATTACATTTTAATGCCAATATCGTCCAATAATGACTTTAGGCCAATAATATAGGACATCCTTACTTAACACTTAATAAATATACAGGCGAGACTTTATTAAATGCCTGTTTTGAGCTCCTTTAATTAACCTGTGAATTAAAGGAGACTAAAAGTGATGTCTTATAAAAACGTACACTCATGGCAGTCACACAGATGTTTCCCCAGCAAACAAAAGCTTACCGCTTCTGTTTACCAGCCAGGAGCATCTGGAACAGAAACTGAAATGAAAGTATCTGATTAAATGTTCCAGATGGTATTTCTCCCCTGACGAGGCTTTTACCAAATTGTTAGAAGGGCTGAAATTTTATCAATTCGTCAGCTGAGCAGGAGCAGACAAAATTACATTAATGGAGGAATTGGTATTTGTTTCAGACCTTACATAATTTATAATTTCTTAGAGAAATTAAAATTAAGTGCTTGTTCCTGCTTTTGACACAATGCATCAGTGCAATTCGGAATAAAGTTTTGCATCTAAAACAAGTGAATAATACCTACTCTTATATAGATAGAAAAATATGTTGTTTATTAGAGTAAAAACTCAGGAACCACCATGTTAAGCTACCTTTGGTAGGTTTTATTAGCATTTAGTGCTATTAGCCTTACTTTTTTGGCTCATATGACCGAAATCCAGCATGTTCCACAACAGCCTGAGGGATAAAACACACTAGTTTTTGCTGTACTATGTTCACCCTTCCTGTTATCGTCTGAAAATCCTGCTCTCTTCGTGTAAAATATTTTCTTTTAAAATAACTTCTCCCACACATTACTTCATATTTCAACCAATCATTTCAAACTGCTGCTACTACACTCTGATACTAAAAAGAGCTACCTGTTTAATAACACCATCCCAACCAAAAGGCATCTCTCCACTAGTACCTTTTGCCGAGCCGTACTGTAGTGGTACTATCGGTAACGCGACTCGACACGGCTCGACTTGTTAAGTGTTGCTTCACAGTTGCAACAAACTAGAGCGTCTAAAATGAGCGGGTGCTTAATATGCTTGGCGGCCCCAGAGTACGTAGCGGGACGTAAACAAAGGCTCGGAGAGGAACAACAATGGCGACCTCACTAGCGATCCTGAGCTTTTTGCTCAGTTTGTGGATTTCTGTAGTCCCATATCGAAGAGAAAGCCTCTCTCATCGAAGAATAAAGACCCCAGAAAAGCTGCACACTGCAAGGAAAAACACGGAGAAGCTCTGCAGGAGAATGACGCAACAGGACCTGGCGCGGCTTGTGTGGGTAAGCTGATGCAAATACTACCCCGATGTGGTGGGCTATAAATATGCTCTGGGTATTTATTTATTCACTAAAGCCCAGCGTAAAAACCTGTTTCAGATAATTGCTCTGTGAAGTCGTCAAAGCCGACCGTCGGTTTGGTCGTTTAACTGGGCCTTCAGTGACGAGACGTTCTTCTGGGTTTCACTGAAGCTCAGTGGCTGCAGAACTTCAGGATGTCGGAACAAATTCATCTACATTTGCAGCAAACTACGTCCAGCACTGGAGCGACGCAGCTTTTCACCTCTGTGTCCCCTTAAAGAAAGGAGTTGCCATATACATGCTACGATTCTATGAATTACAAACCACAACTGTATCTGTTTTGTAAGAAAGCTGTGTGCTTTGAAAATGTTTTAAGTTTTTTTTAAATCACAACTACAATGTGTTTTACAGATATCCCTTCTGTGAGTAGGCTTACAGAGTGTCCAGACCAAATGCGATACGAGCGACTAGAGCTTCAGGTTAACATGTAAAGTCAATGGAGGAGCGCGATGAAGTGCGACTTGGGGTCCCGCGACACTTCAGAAGCAGATTTGCGTCGCGAAAAAGCTTTTTTGACAAATTCGCGCGGAGGATTTGTACGAATGAGGCGTTTGCGGCGCGTCAAAAAGTATGCTCAAGTTGAAAATCTCTGAACTTCAGCTTCAATTCGCGCCGCGTCAACGAATCAGGGGACAGAGTTTCAGTGATTCTGTGACTGTCATGGAGTCACAGCCTCAGCAGGACATGGAGAAAATACTGATAAACATCGTGGCTAATCACCCCGAGCTACATGACACAAGCAATTTTCTATACATACACAGAAATAAAAAAATAAACTATTTAGACAGGAATGCTCTTAAGAGGTTCATGGGTGGCTCTTAAAAGAGCCGTTGTTGCTGTAAAAGCACCTCTCGGCCCAGAAGTGAGCCTTGAAATAGTCTCCTCACCTGGTTTCCTTGTAGCAGCTCCCGCGCCACGTCCCAAGATACTCAAATATTATAAAGTTTTACGAACCGCAGACAGATGGACAGCTGCTCAGAAATGTAGTTGGTGTTTCCGCAGGCGAAGCTTGGACCTTCACGGCACAAACTGGGCGAGCAGGTCATGTTCTCCAGGCGGCGAGGAGCCGGTGTTTATGAGAGGCTTGCTAGTGTTTATGGATCCCTCCGCCGTAGCTAGACTGTATCTGTAGCTCACCAAACCCTCAGGGAAGCGGTCCCAGCTCTACCGGAGGCCAGGCCGAAAACGTAATCCACTCTGTCCTCCGTCAGCTCGGTCCATAATCCACCGCCAGCTGCTATGTAGCCCCAGCTCCGCTGAAGGCCAGTTCTCGCGTGAAAACACCATATTTTAAGCGCGTCCAGTTCGCGTTGTACACGCTTCAAGGTGCAAATTTGCACGCGAACAGCTAGGCGTGTGTCGCGCTTTATAGTCGCTCCTATCTCTTTCAGTGTGGACACAGCGTTGGGCTTTTCATCAGCTTTCAAATGTATGCAGTTTAGTTATTTAGCAGCACAAGACTTTTTTTTACTTTTAACAGCCAGAGCAAATGTTGCTATTTTTTTAAAAATGTTGCTGAACCCAGATGCCAGATATAATATTGTAAAATGATTCCACCAACCAGCGTGTAATGAAACTGCAAATGATAATACAAGCATATAGCTTGGACATTTTTATTGGACAGTTATAGAAAAAGTTCAGAAACAAAAGTCCAGTTGCACATGTCTGTGGGTCATGGTTTAGTCTGCAGCATCCCAGGAAGGTTTAATGGAAGGCATTGTGTCATCTCCACCCACCGTAAACCGGTTTCCTGCTTCTGCTCCATCAGAAGGTGTTGATCCCGCTGCAATGGATCACAGATTTTTTTTTTAGGTACTATGCTTACAGTGCATTTAAAACTTACACTAAGAATTAAAATTAAGGAATAGAAACAAATGTCTCACTGTGCTGCAGAAAATTTAAGTAGGTAATTCATATTTACAAAAACAAAACACTGCATCAGAACTAATTTGGATAACCGATGATAAAAAGAACTGTCATACTGAAGATAATATGCAGCTGAATAGGTTAATATTGTGAATATAATATACAAGTGGCATGAAATTTACTTCTTACCGAGAGTACGAGACAGCGAGTTCAGGACGTTGGTGTTCTCCGTTTCTCTGCTTCGGCCTGCAGGTGAGCACCATCGGCTCTGAACCACGATCAGCTCCTTGATAACCCTCTCACAGCGAGCAGCTCCATACAGCTCACACTGAATCTTCTCTTCAACCAACAAGCTCAGAAATGCTGAAACTCTGTTTGGATCACAGCACTGGTTTTTAACGTCATTTTTCTTCAGCAAACACCAAACACATCCACTCGCTGTAGCGAGGTTTCAAAATGGGGGTCGGTTTGTTGTTAAAAGAGGCAGTCAAGTTACTCTCCAGTGACTCCGCCCTCCAGCCAATCAGTGACCGACAGCCGTCTGACGTTGCTTTTCTGTACCAATTCAGCACAGATGGAACCACAGCTGAGGTGGTACCAAAAATAGTATCGGCTCGGAGCGGTTCAGCCAGACTTCTGCAGGTTTAGAATAAAAGGTACTGAGGCTTAGTCGATCCAATTCGACACTGATCGTACTGGTGGAGAGACGCCTAAAGAGTGTAATAGTAGTTAGGGATGCCTCGATATGAAGATTCGGGCATTCATCGATACCTGATATTAATCCTGTTGTTATGGCCAGTAACCGATATTTAGCAATGCATAAATTTCCCTATTTTTTTAACAATGTGTGAAAGCGACCACCACTTTGGTTACATCACATGCTCAACCCCCTCCACCTCAGTTGCTAATATCAGCCCAGTTTTACTTATTGCTTTATTATCATTTATTATACTAAATATGTAAGAAAATATAACTAACGTTATGTTCATTCACTGACTGTATTTTTATGTTTCTGACCCCGCTCAGAGCAAACTGAGCTGTAAATCAGCGGAATCTGGTCACCAGTGATATCTCTGCGTATCTTTAGCTGTTCATAAATAATGTAAATGTTAAATGGACTGAACTTCAGCCACATTCACCCATTCACACTCACATTCATACACCGACACCCAACATGGCTCACTAGGACAATGTTTTTTGGGGTAAAGTGCCTTGCCGAGGGGCACATCAAGATGTGACTGGAGGAAGCTGGAATCAAACCTACGACCCTCCGATTGCAAGCCAACTCTACTCTACTCTGTTTTTTGGTGCTGAATAAATCTGGCTTTCTCTACCTGTGCTATTTGCTCTTATATGCAGGAGGGTTTGTGCAGTATGGTGCTACAGGCGTGAATAAACTCTCTGCTCTGCTTTTTGACCTGTAACTAAATTAGTTTTTCATAAACCAAATTGCATAAAGCTTATTAAATAAACATCAGCTTCCTTTCCTTTCTGAATTTAACTTCTTTTGACTTGTGGTTTTTGTTCCCGTTTGTTTTTAGAGACAATTACGTAGTAGTGGTGGTGCTGTTGGTGATTTCTTCTTTCTCAATTTCCCCGCAGCCAAACCGTGATCTCGACATGTTCATAAATGGCTCCAAAAACTTCAACCTGAACATTACATGGGCTACAAGCTTCACAGGTACGCTTTGGTGTCCACCGTATATTTGTTGTCAGAGAAAACACATCTATCAACAAGGAGCCGTTTCATAGTTTAAGCTCATTTAAAGAGTCACGTCATAGTTGAAACCAAATATTTGTTCCATTTACTTTCAAGGAAGGAAAATAAATGGTTTGAACTGTTTGCTCTTCGACTTTTAATACTGAATAACCTTAGTTTATGAAGATGACGGCAACATGACTTTTATGAAAAGTCTTGTTTTTATCCCTGCCATATTTTCTTGCTAGTCAGAGGGAGGTTATTTTTGGTTCAAATTATTTCTGGGCCTAAAGATTTCTAAGTTTTCATATGTGTTGAAAAGCACAAAACTTAGCAAAAGCAGAAAGCTAAAGAGGTTGCATGTTCTCCGTTATATAGAGATTTCCACATCAAGTCATATTGTCTGCAATACATTTTATGAATTTTTTGGTGGCTTTTCCCCCCCTCTGCCTACACCAACCTTAGGCCAATCCATACTTCCACATCCTTCCTTTCTAATCCTTTTTTTATTGGAAACACAACCTTCTTTTCTGTTATTATATCTCCTTCTTCCACTATGACGCTTCCTTTTTTTATTCATTCTATTTTTAAGCAGGTACCCAAACCGGAGAGGAGATTCCAATCATCTCACGGAGCAACATCAAAGAGTTCAAGGACAGCTTCTCCAACGAGAACTTTGATTTCCGCAACAGCCCGAACATAACGTTCTTTGTCTACGTCAGCAACTTCACGTGGCCTATTAAGATCCAGGTGGGCTTTTCTCAGCATTACGGAAGTAGAATTGGATAATAATCTTTTAAACTTCTCCCTAATGATCCTTTGATCAACTTAATAAAGAAAAGTCTGGACAGCTTTTGTTTATTATTTCCATTATTATTGGTTCTTGGATTATGTCCATTCTATTCTGTCAGTCACTGCCCACTACCCTTAGTGTTTTTACCACTCAGTCCTTGAAATCTTTGTTTCCCTTTCCTAATGACCTTCATTTTAAATAGGTGTTTACATGCACAGTGATTGGATAACATATTGGCATAACCCACCTGTCTCAAGCGGAATTAAATTTTGAACCAAATGAATGCATTTATGATTTAAACTTGTAATTTCTTCCCCCCAATTCTGTGACAAACTTCAGCCTCCTAAAAAGAAACACCAGAGCATTTATTTCCTCAGAAAACGACTCGTAGGGCTTTTATCCAAACTGGAGACCAATGCAATTTTATCTAACTGAGTGAATGAGTCCTTTAGCAAGTGTATCACTGACACTGCAAGGCAACCCGTCCAACCATACTACTTGCCTAAGCTGACAAGGCTGTACACTGGTTTGTTCTTTTGATATTTTTATTTTTATTTATTTTTATCTTGTACAGAGTCACAGCCAGTGCTTCTTTATTTTCTTTATTTTTATTCTTTATCAGCTAGATTTAAAGCTGACATATTCATACAAACGACTGTGACAGGGTTAGAATCTATTCACTGGTGTGAGAAGGAAAGCTATTAGGCCCAGATATGACCAAGGGAAAGCTGAGCTGATGTTGCTTTCCAAACTAGGAACTAAATATGACTTCTGGTGAAGCTAAATCAAAATTAGCTTTACATATATCAAAATGTTGAAAGTTATCATGGCCATTTCTCAAACTTTCAGTTATAACTATCCTGGAAATGTTACCAACAAGGTTGTAAATTGTACCAGACATACCAGCTCGTCTTTTTTTCTGTTATTTGAATATTAACCAGCTAATAATCACGTACGGTCGCCATGTTTATTTTACTTCTTCTTTGGCAAAATCCAATCAGAGTCTATACTCTGCCCCCTAGCGGGATTCTTCAGTACTACATGCAAAGTAGTTAGAAGATGCAATTTGTTACTTACGCCAACGTCAGGTTTAAAAAAAATTATAAATTCAGCCTTAGATCATCAAGAATGCCTACTAGAATCATAATCATTTTAATTATTTTCATATCAGTCATCAGTGTCTGGAAAAAACAATATGATGCAGTCCATATCGCAGTAAAATTGACTATTTAAAGCACATTTTTATATTCTTCATTCTTATAAGATAATGTGGATATGAACGCTCTTGTATGGCAAAAAAAATGCAGTTAAATACCGTAATACAGTTGTTTTTTAAAAATACCGTGATATGAAAATTTTGCCATACCGCCCACCCCTAGTAAGGGCCATTTGGTCTTAGTTTTGTCTTCTTAATACATTACAAAAACGGAAATGATACATCATTTCTGGAGTGAGCCTATTTGCCAAGGTAAACTAGCAACCTGTATGTTTGTGAACGCGTGCTATGCGTGAGGAAGAGTGAGAGGTAAGGGTTCATGCGTGTGTGTGTGGTGAAGAGGTTCTTTTTTACACAGACCTGTACACACGTAGCTGGGTTTATTTAAAAACGATTTTCTTCTGCTCCTTAAAAAAAAAATCTCCATCCACACATAACTGGAGACTGAAAACAGAGAAAACGCATATTCCACTTTGGCCGGAGTTTTTAAAAAGATTCTGCGTTTACATGTAGATGACAGGCCAAACCTTAGAAAAATATCTGTTTTGTGAGATACCCGAATACATGTGGACAAGGCTATACTCTCTTGCAATTGAACGTGAATAATTTTACTATTTAAAAACATGAAAGCTTAACATCATGTCTAGTCAAGCAGAATCATGACATTGCTACAAATACAGTATATGATTAAAATTAGCGAGGATTAATGTATATGGGCTTAGGTTACATTACCTTGTTTCAGTGATACTTGGTGAAACAACATGTGGATGTTTTCTGTTAAGATGCTGGATCATTGAGCTCGTACTGCTGTGGTATGCCAGGTCTACTTCACATTAAATACACTGCACTTTGTTCTCTTCTTTTTTTAGGATGTAACGATCCCAAACTTTACACATGCCTTTTATGGTTATCTTTACTCTCCGCTATCGGGCCAACTGAATTCAAAATGTGTCACCCGCTAGGTGCATCCAAAACAACGGTCCGTGTGGAACAATCAGATCCCTGCGCATATAGTGTGCGTCATAGGAATTTAAGGAGGCTTCGAGGCAGAGTTTTTGCCTTGAGCAATTTTTTTAAACGAGTAAATAGAGGAACTTGACGAATCCTTTCAATGCTAATTACAGCGACTCCAGCCGATCATGCAGATTCAGCTCTATGCAGAAACATAACAGCTGACAAAAAAACCCAACAACAGATCCAACACACCTTCATCCTCATCATTTTCCTCATTGATCTCGCCATTTCAGTCCTTCTCTGATGCCATTCAGACTCAGATGAACAAGGGAATTCTTCTTTAACGCCGAGAATTGAACAAAACCCAGCTACTTACTTATAAACAATCTGGCTCTCCCATGCACCTCACTGTATCGGATATCTGATATCGACCGGACACTGTCACCAGACACGCTATCCACTAAGAGGGTCATTCTGAAAGTAAAATGGTGATTATATACAATAGATCCTTACACGTCTTCCAAGACAAATTACCAAGTCCAGTTGCGTTCGATTGGAATTTCCTTGAGATAACCATGACCTGGATGAATGAGAATATTCACAGGCTTATTGCAGAACAATTTGGGTTGGCAACCCTTAAAATGGTGCGGGAACATGAAAGGTTGGCTTTGAAAATTGCAGATTACAGGAACCACCTGCGTTTGAGTTTGAGATGCAGACAACAAAGGCTCACACCAACTAGCCTATGCTTAAATTCCACTATGAAAGGGCATAGAGTGGAAAAGATCATAGAAAAGGCACAAACCAAGTCCTCAATGAACGAATAAGACAAGGCAATTTCACCATTGAAGGTCTGAAAGAGAGAGCAGACCATTCACTACAGAAACTGATGTCAATCTTACCTGGTCCTATCTTAGAGAGAGTTGTTGTTTTCACCCGGACAGCACAACTATCTCAACACACCAAGAGCAAAGTAAGACAAACCAGTGAATTCCACAACCTACAATCTAGATACATCGACAAAAACACAGAAACACTCACTTGGAGGCAAAAAACTGACATCCCAACACAGAATGAAACACAAAACAGGTTGGTAAAGACCTTGTCAGACAGAGAACATACCCACCCGGAGAAAGAGGTCCTAGACAAGGGTTTGAACTTTGCCATGACACCAAAAGAGTTACCCATAGTGGACTGGATTACAGCCACAGAATCCGCTATAAAGAAAAACAACTTAACTGGAACCGAGGCAGAACAACTTCGGTTAGAAGTGTCGGCAGCTTTGTCTGAGGCTAAGGTCCCCCCCCTCTAATATCACCATTGAGGAGAGGAAAGCAGTATCAGCACTGAGCAAGGAGCACAACATCACAATCTTTCCAGCAGACAGAGGTAGATGCACAGTTGTGCTCAATACAACTGA
Source organism: Apricaphanius iberus (assembly GCA_028564705.1). Classification (NCBI taxonomy): domain Eukaryota; kingdom Metazoa; phylum Chordata; class Actinopteri; order Cyprinodontiformes; family Aphaniidae; genus Apricaphanius; species Apricaphanius iberus. The sequence continues at coordinate 1,682,373 of JAPXFQ010002510.1, forward strand.
TTACCACACCAAGATCTTTGCACTACTGAATGACTAACACGTATGAAACTCTGAAACGAGACCCCACGAATGGGTACAAAAAGGAGGTGATAGAAGGTTTACAACAACTACAAAAAGAAGGCATGATTGACAAAACACAATACTACCGACTTTACCCCCAGGACTCAATTCCTCGCCTATATGGACTCCCCAAGATCCATAAAGAAGGAGCCCCCCTCAGGCCCATTGTCAGCAGCATTAACTCTGTCACGTACAATAGAGCCAAACACAATATCCTGGCACCTCTGGTAGGCGACAGCCAACACCACATCCAAAACTCCATAAACTTTGTGAACAAAGTGCGGAACCTAAAAATGGATCCAGATGAGACAATGGTTTCCTATGAGACTTCCCTGTTCACTGTATTCCTACCATGGAGGCCTTGGCCACAGCTTGGTCTCCCTACGTGTCTCCCCATCTCTCCTGATACGTAGCTTGAACAGAGAAAAAGTGTCTCTCAGACGGAACAAAATATTGCTCTAAAATTTTTTTTTTTTTCTAGCAATACATCAGTGGTTTTTTTCCAGCTAAAAACCTGCAGTGTCTTTGTCTAGAGTTTATCATAGCTTACGCCACGATTCGAAGCTGCTTTTGCAGTTGCTGTTGACTCTCTGTATTCGTTGTTGAGGTTCTTGAGCAGCGGATAAAATAAATGTATTGTGTTGGAGTCTGTTGTTCGGACCAGGAGCTGGCAAGATTTACAAACAACTGTTGTCTGATCTGCGTTGGTCTTCTTATATCGAAATGGCACTGATAACCATAACTTGACTTAACTTGTTTTTCTAATCCTACTGTTCGGGAACCAGTGAGTAAACCTAACATGATCCATCTGTTCAACGTTTACGAGCAGTAGCCTCCTTGCATTTAGGTGTAGCTGGAACACACCTTGAGGATGAAACACATATCAACATAACCCTCTTTTACATAATAGACATGCAGATAGTGAAACAAATAAAAACGAGAGGGTGCAAGGGGAGAGAGAAAAAAACGCTACCGCCAAAAGGTGCTGTAAAGTTAAGAAAATGAGTCACAGCAGGCATCGTGACAAAATTTATATGCTTTTCAAATAATATGTTTAATTCAGAGGCAGAGTGTAGAGCTGAGCTGCTCTCCTAAAAGATCACTGATATGCAAAGCTCCCGCAGATGGAAGGAGATCAGTACATGATGAGTCTGGGTGGTGTTATTGTCATCTGTCATTTATAACTGCATTTCCATGTTGTAATTTTTTATAAACTATTCATGAAATAAATTAACAGAAAAATTACTATATCATGAAGTATATTGTTATCGGGATATAAACTGAGCTATATTGGGATATAAAAATTTGGCCATATCACCCAGCCCTAGTTGCAGCTGATCCAGAACACTGCTGCTCGTGTACTCACTAAAACCAGGAAAGTAAAACACACCAGAGTACATTAGAAATCTGCTATCCCCATACAAAACCTTCCCGACCATTCTGGTCCTCTAGCTCTAGTCTACCGATCCTCCATAGGACCAGAACCAACTATGGGGAAGAAGCTTTCAGTTTCTATGCTCCCCACATCTGGAACAAACTGCCTAAAATAAAAACTTACCTATTTAGACTTGCTTATGAGTAAGTGATACTATTATGCCAATACTATTAAATGTTTCTATAATTTTTTTTCAATCAAATGCTAAATGTTTTTTTTGTTTCTTTTATACATTTTTGTTTATGCATTCTTTTAGTGATTCTATGTTTTAATTTTCACATTTCTGTGCCTTGTGTTAAAAGTATGATTACACAAATAAAATTGCCTTGCTTAAATTTCAGTGGGGCTGCTGCTTCAGAACACGATGGAGATGTAGGTAAACTGAAAGGGGCTAAAAAGTTTCCTGTTACGGTGTGCAGGACTTTTTTCAGCGCTGTTTGTTTTTCTTTCTGGCAGCCGAAGTGAATAAGACACTTTATCTGTCGTCCTGGAAGCTGGCAATGTGTGTTCATGTGGCTTAGCTACAATCAGTGCTGATTTCACAGAACCAGTTCACTGTGAATGATGTAGAAAAAGAACCCATCATTTCATAAGTGCTGTAGCAGCTGGGACATTATTAACTTGTTTGCTAAAGGATCAAACACTCCTTGTTTTTTATTTTGTTTTGTTTTATTAATGTCAGCATCATACTTTCAGTGATGCACCAACTGGCTAATCGATAAAAAAAAAAAAATAAAAAAAACCCTTACTTGGTCAGTGCATCAAACAGCATGTAGTTTTAAGCCATTTTAGATATAAAGCATATGGTTAGTCTTTCAAATTTGTTTTGCCCCTCAAAACTAGTCACTCTCATGGAAACCTGGGCTATTTTTTTACATCTTTAATTGGTTAAAATCCTTGGAAAAAGATCCAAAATAATACGACCCGAAAGAAACTTTAACAAAAGTACGCGTTTGGAACAGAATTACTTCACCTTTATTTGAAGTGCATTTATTCTTACCTTTCATCAACTATTGGCGCTTTTGTTGATTGTCTTATGTGGTCTACACTAGGGATGTTCCAATCTTGAGATCGTATCAGAAATCTATGAAAGTCTATGCTGAGTTCAGGAACATAGGATAGTTCAGCAGGTGTTTCCAACAAGACAATCTGTGGAGGTCCACAGGATGCATCAGTTCTGCGCCTTCCTGTTTATTTTCACTTTATTGAGGCATAAAACTACATCTATGCGAACAATAATAAAAAGTCACTGCATTTCATTCATTTAAAATTGAATTAAAGCAATGTCCAAGTATGACCCAGTTCAGAAAGTGGTATATAAATATGGTTTTCATGAGAAATAGGGAGGAAGAGGGACACTAATGGGACGAGATCCAATGTTTGGTGTGGGCGTGTTAATATTTTTATATATATAAGTGCATATAGTATAAAAGATAACAGGGTATGTTTGTAATTGTGTGTAGTGATGAATGTTGATTGCTGTGGGTGGTGGGTAAATGGGAAAAGGGATGCTGAAATATTCTATATGTAAAGGCGTAAATGGGACATTTGATCAAAGACAATTTTAGAGAACACCATGGGGAACTGATGTAAATGACTGTTCCTTTTTATTTTTGAGCAAACGGGAAAAGGGGCAGGAAACTAAAAAAGCTTATGCTTCCCCCTGCTCCCTTTGAACATATGAGTTGATTTTATTGTGCCGAAATTATGTTATGATAAATACGTTCAAATAAATAAATGATTCATTCATTCATTCAGCTTATCGTGAAAATGCCAATAATAACATTGCAACTTACAATTTGGGCTTTCTAACACTGGTATTTAAAATAATATATAGAGTGAATGTGATCCCATGACAGTGGAGGGCAGCATTGCACATGCCAGCGTATAGCCTGCCGGAAATTCATTCAAGTTTGCTAAAACTACATGCAGTTATATAAATGACGATAATAAAGGCAAAAATCGGATTAGATTTGAGTTTAAAAGATAAGGATCGGACAAATGCTTATGCTAAAATGGTTATCGGGACATCCCTAGTGTAAACGTATATTATACACAATATAATAAGCAGTGGGTTTTTATGTAATGCATAAAAATCACAACTTTCGTTCATTATTAATAGTGGCGTGTTGAAAAAAAATTGAAGAATTGATTCTGAATCGATTCTTAGAGAAATTGAATCGAATCGATTCTCAAATTCAAAAACCAATTTTATTTTTGTAGAATAGTTAGCCCTTTTTAAAGCTAAAATTGAAAGGAAACATTTTAAGTCTTGTGTCCCCCAGTGAACTGTTACTCATCCAGTGTTAAGTCCTTTAATTACAGGCATGTAGTTAAGATAACAGCTCAAAAAACATTTTGAATAGCACTGATCAATATCGAATTGGATGACATTGAATCGGATTGGGATAATAGATTTTAACTTGAGAATCGGTATTGAATCGATTCTTGAAATTTGAATCGATAGCCAGAACCTAGTTGTCACTCAGATGTCATTTCTCTAAGCCCCTCTTCAAAATCGGAATGGCAAGAGCATGCTATTCATGCAAGGTAAATGAGTAGAATAAAATAGAAATTCTCTTTATTGTTCCACACTTTGGACATTGAGACATAATAGCAGCAAAGTGACAGATTCACACAGACATGAAAGTATATATAATAAAACTGACATTAAGTTCAAATTATAATACTAAAATACTGTGTAGTAATTAAAAATGGCATACTCCAGTTCAAGATAGATGCAGCTGAGCAGGATAATTTGACGATATTCACAAACTCTACATGTATTTGTGTATTTTTAAAAAAACACACTATTTAGGAGAACTGTCAAAGAAAAAACTATGAAAAACTATGAGATGTGTGATAAAAGCATAAATGTTATTTATAATAATAACACTAGACATGACAAAGAAACACTTGAGTTAGTTGGAGCATCTTACAGCTGCTGAGAGGAAGGATATGCGGTAACACTCCTTTATGCACCTAGAGTACAGTTATCAGAGTACAGAAGTCGCTCTTCAATTCAGCAACAGCTGGGGAACACGGATGGTTGGGGCGGGGGAGAATACTCCATTTATAAGTCAGGAAGTGGCTAAAAATGCTGCTAGCTGGACCTTTTCTACAGCCAGAGCAAAAAGCAAAAGGTTTACAGTAACGAAAACTGTTAGAAATAAGGGCCGACTAGGATCCAAGTTTCCCCTGCTGCCATGCACTGTAGGGTCAACGGTAGGAGAGTTAAAAAACCCTCTGGATGAGTATAATGGAAGAAAGGAAAACAAACAAACAAGAGGCTTCCCAGCTTCATGCTCATCTTTCATGTTACTATCTTTTTGGAAAGTTCCAATTATGTTTTCGTCCTCTCCACTCTACCAAATGGCTTTAATCAAAATCACTAATGATCTTTTTCTTGCAGCTGAAACTGGTCTATGTCCTGTGCTATTCCCCTTGATCTAAGTGTCTTGACACTATCTCATGCCCCATTCTTCTTAACCGTATTTCTGCTGTACATATCAAACACGACTCCCTTGCTTGGTTTAAGTCATATCTCTTTGGCTGCCCTCAGTTTATTCAGTTGAAGTCCTTCCAATTGCATCCTGTCCCAGTTAACGCCGGTGTGCCCCAAGGTTGTATATTTGGGCCATTACTATTTAGCACTTGTATTCTCCCTCTTGGGCTCATCTTTCAAAAGTGCAACATCCATTTCCACTGCTATGTGGATGATACCCAGCTCTATAGCTCATGTAAACCTGACTCAGACCTCCCCCCTTCATCCCTTACTGTCTGCCTTTTTAGATCCTTGTTATTTACAACTTTCTGAAATTAAACAATAAGAAATCTGACATACTAATAATTGACACCAAATATGTCTTATCCAAATCTAGCATTTATACTCTCTCCATTGATTGGTAAATGGCTTGTATTTGTGTAGCACTTCACCTAGTCCCTACAGACCTCAAAGCAATTCATACTACATTCGGTCAATCGCCCATTCAGGCCACCGGGCCCTCTGACCATCACCAGTAACATCAACCTACTTTCATCTCTGAAATATAAACTGTTTGCGACCATCCCTCACTCCCCAAGGTGCTGCCATATTAGTTCATACTCTTGTCCCTTTACAACTGGACTGCTGTAACTCCCTGATGTTTGAAAAAACTACAGCTTGTACATAACTGCAGCGCATATCACTTGGCAAATCAAATACAAAATACTCACTCTTACTTTCAAGGCCATCGACAATCTCACTCCTCCATAACTTTCTGACCTCATTCACATCCCTGTAACTCCACGTACCTTGAGCTCCTCCTCCTGTCTTCATCTCGCTGTTCTCATCTTTCAGCCTTACTTCTGTGGGAGGGAGAGTTTTCGGCCACCATGCTCCCTACCTATTAAACGCACTACCTCCTATTTTCCGAAACTGTAACTCTCTTTTAGAGGTTAGATCTCAACTGAAAATGCACTTTTTTTAGGTTATCCTGTTTAGTAGGTGTACCCGATTTGCTCCATCCCATTTGTTTGTCAGTATTTGTTTTCAGTTTTTATGAATTGTGTTTTTATTGTTTTTTGTTTGCTCTTCTATTAATTGTGTCTTTCATTGTTTTTGTACGGCAATCTTGAGTGCTAAGAGAGGAGCCCTTAAATAAAATGTATTTATTTATTTATTTAATTTTTAAAAATAATTATATGCCTTTGCAAGTTGGAACTAAACCCCATGCTTGTTTATGCTTTTAAAGGGATATTTCACCCCTAAGTAAAAAAAAAGGAAGCCTTTTCCCATATTACTGGGCCAGTTCCAAAATGTTTTTTTTTTCTCACTTATATAACTTTGGGGAACATGGAACATGGCACAAAACACATTTTTATTTGGGGATGGAATATCCCTTTAACAAGAATCTGTCATAATTCTGGAACTTCAGGATTTCTCTGCAGTCTGGAAAAGTTACTTACTTACTTAGTTACTTACTTACTTACTTACGGATGAGGTCAGTTTGTAGACGGCCATTGCAGAAGCTTTATGGTTTCCAACACATATTGGTTCTGTTGGAAATGAATATTCACATATCCTACGACTATCAATGGCTCAGATTAAATAATAATTATATTCTAATGCTTATAAAACCACATTCAAAAAGCTTTTTGTATAGCCATGATAGTGTTGTTATGAGCTTGTGAGCCAGAACAGCACTGCTCTGCATGTTGACCTTGTGAATGAAACTGCTAGCAGGCTTATGTGGTGTTATGGGAGAGCAAGGCGCTCCCAGCAGTCTGTCCCAACAGCATGCCACCCAGAACAGTTCTGTAAGTGATTTGACTGGTTAGTCGATGCAGACTCCATCTCCCTGCTCTCTCTTCCTTTATGGGGCGGTTGGGGGGAGGGAGGCAATCCTGCCTCCATCTTCCAAGCTCAGCCTTGTGAGGGATTTTGGGTCTCTCAGCTTCAGAACTCCGGCTGCTGCCAGCCAACCTCAGGTGGTCCACATCGCAGCCCTGCAGCACGACATCGAGCTGAGCCAAGTTAAGAGAGCATATCCTGCTCTGATCCAACTCATCTCCCGTCTTGCTGGGTGGGATCATGTAGAAGATCACCCCTGTTCTTGAAACTAAAGAGTGCAGGTCAGCGGCCGTGTCATTCCCCTGCCATGCACTCGAGGAGTTTTTCTCTTCATCGGTGAGGTAAAACTCTCCACCTCTCTCCTTCTCCTGCCGCCAATTGCTCGTCTCCAACCACTTTTCGACATCTACTAATGGCCCTTCGCTTTCTTTCTTCTGCCTTTCTGTGCTCCTCTCGCATTCAGTGATCTGCTTTGTGTGCCGCTGGATTCTGTGTGTATATTCGTAGGCGGTGGTCCCCCGGTGTTGGCAGGCGCAGATCAGCGAGCTGAGAAAGAGCGAGGGCAAAGTGGAATGTTAAGTTGAAACACATGCTGCATTCAGAGATGGCCATGTGTGGAAGCTAAGCCCACTCTCCGGGCTTTAATGGGCAAACTGCAGAACTCTCTCTGCTTGCGCTCCTCACACACCTACTCTGTTTGTCTTCACGTGGTCAGAAATTATAAGAACTCCTCGAACAGCTTGCATTTTTACAGATTTGTGACTAAATCTCCTGCCAGTTTTGTAAATCACCTACATTTATCATGCTGCAGCTTGCTGCCATTGTGGATTTTTTTTTTCTCACAATGAAATATGAAACTGAATTCTTTCATGACATCATCTGTGTTGAGCAAATCGGATCATCAATGCAAAATCAATTGCAGCAAAATGAGTCAGCCCAGAGTTCCTGTTCCCCTGTTCTTTTTTCTTTCCCGATAAAGAATAGATCTGGATTTAATGATGTTTGTAATTAAACACAAATCCCAGACTAATTACATTAAAGAGCTGTGATCTCCTGTTCTGTGCCTTAGTGAACATGTCATGATATTGTGGAGATTAGAGGAGCCTCTAATTTGATACCCCGCTGCGGAGGAGCTGTAGCTGCAGCTACCAGCTGGCTGGGCCTCTCACGGCCTCACACAGAGCTATGGAGTGTTTATCTGGGCTGCTGGTGGACGCCTGGTGCTTCATAGCAATCTGAGAGGAGGGCTAGCAGTGTAGCTGCTTATTGGCAATGTGCAGCAGCGCAAGTTAAATGATAATTCAAGGGGAGTATGAAGGTTTACTGACAATTAAGCTGTTCGTGGCAATGTAAAAACACAGAAATGAAAGATGCACCGATCAGAATTTGGTGTCTGAAACCGATTTTCAGATTTTACAAAGGTTTGACCTGCTGATTTAAAAAAAAAATAGATGTTAGAGTAGATTTATGTCATTTTGGATCTGGCTACAGTAAAGCATCGTATATTAGCTTTTAGCGCAGGTACAGTTGCTTCCATTACTACAACAGATGTTTTCAAATTGTGCGTGCTCCATGACCGGCAGATGTCCGACACTTAAAGAAATAAAACAGGGCATCTTTGCTGTTCTCTGTTCAGCCTTCCTGTTATCTGCTATAAGTTAAACTCTTGCTTACATTTCCTTTTCTCTGAAATTGAACTGAAAATTTTGTTGACCCATATTGGGTCAACAAAAGCCTTGTTTCCCTGAGTGGAACATTCCAACGTCTGTTCTCCTCAGGAACCCATTACGGTACTTCCGTGCTCTGGTCACGAGCCTTTTAAATTCTGTCATTACTGGTTGTCCACTGTTTCAGAAAATAAAAAAAGTTGCCTTTTTAAATAGCTTCTTGCATGTTGCTTACCTCATTTATAAATGTATACTTTCAGTCTTCTCCTCTAAGTACATGACCGAACACTTATGCCATGTTAAAACTGCAGGCAAAAGCACTTTAAATCCAACTTTTTTGCCCATAGGGCTGCCACAAACGATTATTTGGATAATCGACTAATCACTAGTTATTTTGCCGATTAGTTGACTAATTGGATCATTTGTAAAATACATGTTATTGCAGGATCAAACAGCTGCTCTGATAATAGCTCATTTAACAGTTATGAACTATATAAAAAATAACACGTTAGTGATACAGCAGACACGTGATGTGTGCGAAGCGTAGTGAAATTACCATCTCCACTGTTAATGCTGCAGCTTTCGGAAAGATCCTCCCTGGCCACAGCAATTTAACGTGTAAAGTCAAAGTAAATATCACATTCTGACAAAATAAGTATTTTATTGCAATAACAAGAATAAGCAGTAGTTTTTTGTTGCGACACCTGCACCTTGATGTCCCGATCTGTGTATTAACAGATTAATCAGCCTCTAAGCAGCAGCTCAGGCCGTAGAAGACGTCATTTGAGAAAATCTGGACATTTTCATTAATCTATGACTACTCCTGTATACCTAGGAGACAAGGTAAGATGCCAACATGTCGGGGGCAAAGAGAAAATCGCTTTACTGTGGATGATAATGTTAGCAGCTAATAAGCTAACTAGCTCACAGAGGCTACTTGCCATGTTTGTCGTTGGCCACAGCAGCTTGCCTTTAAGAAGTTCAAACAACACTGCTGTAATGTCATGGAAAGCAGCTTCTACTTTGTGAATTTTGGATTACACATGCTTTTCTTTTAATTTAATAAAACTCTCTAGAACGTTAGAGCTTTGTTTTCGGCTCACTGTTTTTAAAGGTTTTCTAAGCTGCAACAAAGCCTGATTGCCACAACTGCACATGTGCGTGAGGTGAGAAAAAGATAGCAGATTAAGGGACAGCGACTGTAAGAGAAAAAGCAACGCCTTAGAAAATAAACGATAACGTCAATTATATTATTATATCGACAATTTTACTTGTCGACGTTGTGACAAATCAATGAGTCGTGGCAGCCCTATATGCAACCCATAACTGATTGCTTTTATGACTGTCTGAAAAGCACAAATTCATTTTTTTCGCCCCAAGTTTCACTTACGTTACTTTCCTATGTGGTACTAAATCTGATACATATCTAACGTTTTTGAAATCAACTGCAGTCTTAATGGTCATTGCATTAAATCTGTGTTGTATATCACTGCCATGGGTTGAGGTCACTAATATGCGCTGGTGGAACTACTGACACAGGTATCAAAGGTCTGTCCCGACTTGCTGAAATTGTGCATGAACTCTGTCAGTAAAGTCCTTAACATCTCAACTGCACCAAAGGCTGTGGTTGAGACTCCATATGTGCCTCTGTATGGAGATACCAGCTATAGCTCCAAAAAATCCTATCCTACCTGAGTTTAGATGTAAACGTAAAAAGGTTTTATCTAAAATAAATGAATGCACACTTTAAATTGTCAATTTTACTTGCAGCACAGTCACATACTCACCCAGTCCAATGTGTGTGTGCGCATCTCTATAAGTAATTTTTATGACCTAATAAAAAAACACGACTGAAAAACATATTCAAAAGGAAAATTCCTGTAACATTTCCACCCCAACCACAGCCATTAATAGTTAAAAAATATTCAGCAAAAACGTAAAAAATACTCCCCTTCAGGAGCCATTAGAATTTAATGTACCATATATAGTTGCGGTGACTACAGGACACTGGTGGGTAGGCTGGGCGAGGAGAAGCCCATCTAGAGAATTATTCTTTTTTTTTTTTTGTGGTAATAGGGTATTTTATCCATTTATAGGTATCAAGGTGAACTGGTCAATATATTGTGATATTATTTTGAGAAAGTTTGGACCATCCCTAGGGGGTACAACCCAGACAGGCCACCAGTCTGTTACAATGTCATCAATGACACACAGAACAAATAAACAGAAGAACATGCTGACTCTATGGAGAAGGGCACCTGGTTGGGTTTCGAACCCTGGAGCTCCTTGCTGCAAGGCCACAGCGCTAATTGTATGTGGTCAAATTCATTTAATGTAATCAAATTCATTCATTCATGAATTTTAGGACAGTTGGGGTCTGTTCCAGTGTGGATGAACAACAGATGGATATTCTAGGAACAGTCGGACTAACAAGGCTGCAGTTCTTTTCAGAACATTAAAAGTCAATAGAAACAGAGAACATGACAAACGTCCAGAGAAGGAAGATGATTGTGTTTCAAAAACACGTTTCCGTTTTACCTCAGTCTTTTCTTTCCTTCCTTGTGTCTTTCCTGCCTTCCTTTCATTTTTCTACCTATCTCAGGGCTGTACGTTAACTTTTTTAGCTTTTAGTGCTACAGAAGCTGTTTTGTAACGCAGACATAACATGTGTATTGTTAACAGAGAAGCTCTAAAAACCGGGTCTTCTTGTGTTCAAGAACAGACTGTGGAACATGTCATATTATTTTGCCTGAAATCTACTGTTGAGAGAATAGAACTGGTGCCACATTTACAAGATATCAGATTGAAACTGGACATCCAAGACCTTTTAATAACAGTTTCTAGGTCTGAAAATAAATGCTGAGATATGTTATGACAAAAAAAGGAAGTATATAGATATATTTAGTACTTTAAAAATAAATAGAACATAGTTATTATAAACCAAACATTGTTTGCCAACTGCCATTAAACAGATGTTTATCTTGGCGCTAATACTTTCAGCGTTTTTTGGTGAAGTTTTAAAGTCCTTTTGTTGTTGAACCCACCATTTGAATATCCCTTAAAACCATATGATATTAATGCATGTCTTATAAAAGAAAGATTGTTTTTTATAAAGCTGCAGAATTCTTAAATATTTTAATTAATTTTATAAGAAAAAAGCTTCCTTTTTCAGTGGGTGATTTCAGCCGAGAAAGGTTTTACATGTAACATGATCATGATGCATGGCATTCCCTATCCAAGTGTCTGGAAGGACAGTCCCGATGCAGTACAACCCGGTTCTCTAATCTGCAGGGATTATTTTCTATCTGTCTAACTTCTCCTTTCCTTTGTATGCATATTCTCAATATTCTTTAAGAGGGGTTGTCTGAAGAAATATCTGTCAGATATTAATAAATAACTGTTATATTTTTACATTTTAAACTGATCATAAAGAACTGAAAACTCTGGAAAGTTGTGCCTTGAACAGTCTACATGAAAAAACCCACCAAAAAACCTATTGATTGTGCTTTAAGTCACTGTTGTAATTCCTCGACAGTCACGAACACATAACAAAATTCTGCTGTAGCCTTTAAAAACAAAACACAGTCTTGCCACGTTTAAAATTAAGATTCCATAGATTCTTCAAATGCAGAACCTGTTGAGTCCCTCCCCAGCGATGCTGCCGCTGTCTGTCAAAGCTCCGACATAGATAAAGTAGCTGCGAGAAGCCATTAAAAGAATATTGTATATTTACCTCCTTGATAGCCTGCAGCTGTCTAGCACGTCCTGCCATGAGCCCTTAAAGAATCTCTCTCTAGCGGGCACGCAAGAGGAGCATCACCTGGGCTTCATCCCTGCCTGTTGAACGCGACTGACACTCGAGATTAGCTGCAACAATAACCGTTCTCAAACCTGTTGTCAGCACGTCAACCTGATTGCACTTTCTAAAATCGAGTTAGGCAGTGATGACATGACCCAGGAGTGCTGTTCATGGCCTTTGAAAGCACTTTGCTTCAGAGGTGCATCGTTGTCATAGGTGAGAATTCTTCATATCTAATCATCAGGAGAAGTCTTTGGCTCTGTTAGGCCCCTGTCACAAAGAATGAGCTGTTTCAGGGCCGCCGCCAACAAGGTGTTCTTTAATTATTTAAGGCTTCAGCAGTAAAATCTCTGCAAATCACTGATTTGTTTGCACAGTCGTAGGATAAATCTCATTTTCATTATTCATCCTTGAACTTTTTCACATTGTGACTGAGCTATGTCCCAACCACAAGCATGAATGTGTTTTATTGTGATTAGTTATGAGAGATCCGAACAAAGTGGTGCATAATTAGGAGTTGGTGGGAATTTTCACATTTTTTATTGCAAATGAAAAGTGTCGAGTGGATTTATGGTAAATGCTTTGTCGAACCACATTTTCTGCATTACGGTCTCATGTTTCAGAATGTTTCTACCAGTTCAGTCAGATTAGATGGTGACAGTCTGTAAAGATAATTTTTTTTTTAGTTATTTTTAAACTTTGGCTTGGACTTAAACTAGACCATACTAACATGATGTGCAGTGATCTAAACCGTTCTCCTGGAGTAAGTTTAGTCCTGCTGCAAAACGTCACTCTCAGTTATTTCCCAGCCCCTGTTTTTTTAGTTTACTGTAAAGAATTACTATGCATTTAGCTCCCTGACGCTGCATGATGCTGCCACTATATGTTTCATAGAGGAGACAGTGCTTTCAGCGTGATATAGGTCAAATTGTTGCATTTTGGCCTCATCTGACTAAAGCACCTTCTCCCACATGTTAGCCGTGTGCCGTACATGGGTGTTTAGAAGACTCTTGCAGAACTGCAATCATTCTGAAGCAGTTCTGTAAAAGCAGGGAAATATTCAGAGCATTGTGTCTGGGGCACCAGGGTTGGGAAACATCTCCATGACTTGTGGCAAATAAATAGGCTTCAAGCTTTCTTCTTTCCACACTTTCATGAAGGCCAGATTTATGTCGCCCAGACTGAATAGTTTAAAGTCAACACATTCTCCCACATGAGCTGCGGGTCCCTGCAGCTCCTCCAGTGTTATATTATAGGCCTCTTAGGTGCTTCTCTAATGAATTTTCTCTCAGCCCGACATGTCAGTTAAGGTTGGCGGTTAAGGTTTACATGTTTCACATATACAGTATCGAAAGTGTTTCCTTGCTAATAATCTAATCTACACAAGTGTTTTCACCTTTCCTTGTTCGCAAAGTCAGCAACTCAATGCAGACGGCTAAGTTTCATGATTAACATTTATTTAATCAATTTCAATCATAAAAATAATTTTACTACATTTTATGATAGCTAGGACCAAATTATGTTTCTATTAGAGATGGTTGAAATAGAAAAAAAACAAACTATGACATTAAATGTTTCATATCAGTCGATTTCCATAACATTACAGTATAAAAGAAATCACTATTTTTGCCACTTACTCTTTCAAGATATCAGAAGATTAATGTTAATGTAAAGATTTGTTTTCAGGGTCATGGCGTGCTGTAGTGGTTAAGACGGGCGCCCCATGTTCAGACGCCTCATCCTAGTTTACACTTCTCCGTCAGCATATTTGCTCCCAGACGCAGAAGTATTGACACAGACTTTTGTTGTTTATACTTCTCCGTTGGTATGCCAGTGTTGTCAGCAATTCCCCACGAGGACAGCAGGGGGTGTTAACGTTTTCTGGTGGATCTGCCTATCATCACCGTTTCAGCTAGAGTTTATTATCTCCAGCTTGTAAACACATCCCCCCCAAAGGAGCAATGACTGACATAAAGTACGTTTTGATTTAGTTGATAAGCTTTTTACTAGAACTGCAGCTCATAGAATACTCTAAAAAGACGTGGAAACAAACACAGCGGGCCATTTTGTTGTTTCCCTACACCTCCTTGTGCTTAAAATCGCCAAAAGACCAGATTAGATAAATTGTCCTTTCAATATCAAACATTTAGGACTGCATTGCCTGCTGATTACATCGACTATAGAGCACCATTCTGGTGAAACGATCTTTAGCTAACGGTGAGCTGACCAATAAAAGGCATATGCCCTCCGTTGACGGAGGCTCTACTCCGTCTGTCCTTGCAGAGACGCCTTGTGTTGACAGATAATGGTGCTGCGTCAGTCCATTCCGTTTTAGACAGAGAAGTATAAACTAGGCTTCATCCCTCAAAGCAGTCATCCCAGGTTCGACTCCCAACATTTCCCAAATGTCTCTCAACCACTCCCCCAACCCTTTTTTGCACTGTCCACTTCAAATAAAAGCCCTGTAGCCTTTAATAGACAAAAAAACATGCGTTCAGACATTAATTGCTTTGGAAAAATAAAAGGAAGTTAGTGCTGGGCAATATGGATTGGCAAAATCAATTTTCTATCTATTTTATTTAAATCTATTTTCTATCTGTTATTTTATAAAAAAATTTTCACGTCAGATTTTATTTTTGATATGAATAATTTTGTTCACCTTTTCTACTGTTAAAAAAATACAAATGACAGAACTTAAAACTTCCAAAGCTTTTGTTTTAATCATCCCTTCTAGGAGTTGACATGAATTCAAAGTCCTTGAAAGTCTTGAAGCAAGATGGAAGGCAGACTTGCATCACTTTAACTTATGGAAACCCAAGATATGCATGGGTCACATTTCTTTGGAGATATGCTCAATTTTCTAAAAATTAAATCACAAATAAGAACATTTATATATAATCAATATAATCCCCAGCTCTTGTTTCAAGTTAACTTTAAATCAGACAGTGATTAGATTAATTTTACAATTTTTTCTGCAGAATTAGTTTTTTTAGTTTTTTTTGTTTTTTTTTAGTAACGTGCCTTCAGATGATATTCGTATTAAATTGGGACTACATGAATAAACTGAATTGGATTAGCAGCCTGTCCAAAGTGAACCCCGCCTCTCCTCCATCGATTGCTGGAGATGGACTCTTCGAATGGTTGGATGGATGAACTAACTTAGTCGACTTGCAGTTTTACCAAACTTTTTCCATCTTCGGGTATCTCTCAAATACATTCTTCTCATCCGACAAAACGTAGATTTTCCTGCTTCCTCCTTTGTTTTAATCAAAACTATTTGTTTACTTAATGCATTTCTTAGATCCTCAGCAAACCACTTTCGTCTTCTTTTGCCTGTCAAGAGATGAACTGTATTAACTCTAGACAGACCTCTAATTTAAAGTATTTTTAAATTAGATGCTGCTTGATGTTAAAATCTTTTTGAAAGTTTTCCATCGGCCTAGAAACACTTCTTGAGTTCTTTTCAGTGATCGAGAGTCTGGAGAAAAATTCTCTCTCTCAGGATATGAAACTCATCAGCAACCATCAACAGCACTTTGGTGATCCATATGGTGCCGATAATACACACACATGAAATAAAACTCTGCAGCTATAAACACACTGTCATCTGGATATTGTTTAAACTCACCATTTATTTGTTCACTTTACCTATATAATGGTCTGATCGTTCCGACTGAAATCAAATGAAATAAAAAAAATCTCTTCCAGCTTTTTTCCCTGTACTTTTATTTTCCCAGAGGATTTTCAGCTTTTCTGCTGAATAATAAGAAGCAGTGAGGAGGTGAGCACAGTCCAAGGTTTTAATTTTGGATCATAGAAGTTTGTGTGAGCACAACTGAGCTCTCATAAGGCGGCCGCAGTACCCTTGGGATGCCAGGGAGGGGCAGTGTTGCATTGTCGCAGGGTTGGAGGGTCGCTGTGAGGCATTTTGAGGTGAATGTGGGAGTTTGTAGGAGGAAGAGTGAGGTGGGGAGGTGAAACAACACTGTGTGCGTTGCCCCTGGCAACCTTGATTAAGACAGGATGTCATTGGAGCAGGGGCACTTGTGATGATTACATGGAGAATATGTCTGCCCACGTATGCAGGAATGAAGTTTCTTCATTCATCCATTCATTCCTGTTTTTATTTTCTCAGACAGGCTGTGGGCTGCCAGCTTGTTGTCTAGTTGACATGTTTGGTCGGGAGCATCGGATCAACTGACTCAGCCTTCAGTAATTCTGGTAGCAATGTTTGAGGGGAAATAAAAAGTGGCTTGCTGCGACACTGCATAATGTTATTGACACATTGCAACAAAATGGAAACATTCACTGCATATTAGCAACAGCAAACAATCTTTACATCTGGATTATGAGAATGTAATCTGCCTCCATTTGTTTTGTAAAAAAAAATGCTTGCCACCGTTCCAAATTCTTCCCTCTTTGCTTTTTCCTTTGCACTTAAAAATTTCAGATTTGATACCAAACTAATATGACAAGTAAAACCAGCATTTAGCTTTCTAATGATTTAATTTATTAAATAAAATAATATTTCCAAACCCTAAGTAAACTTTAAAGTTTGCCTCCCTTTGCAGCAGCAACTTCCACCAAGTGTTTCACCAAGGGTACAACTAGCATTGAGTCATTTCCATGACTTTGAAGGAAGTGTTTTAGTTCATCCCCATTAGGGAGTTTTATAGCACCAGTGACCTATTTAAGATCAAGCCACTGCATGTTAGTCATCTAGAAGTGTGGACATTGACGAGCGTTCCACTGGATTTTTTTTAGAGCCATTCAGAAGTGGACTAGCTAGGCTTCCTTTTTCAAGATTTTCTCCTAAAGAGCAGAAATTATACATTTATAAATTATTACAAGTTGTCTAGTTTTTGTCTTTGTTTTTATCATAGTACCCTAACCGTGTTTGTTTGATGTACAATGTTTTTTTCTGCAGTATTGCAGTTGTTTGAAGTAACAGGGTACTCACCTTCCATTCTGTTACACTTTTCTCTAGTCAGCTTTGAGAATATTTTCCAGAATTTCTTGGGAATTATTTTTTTTCTTTTGTTAAATGTGAGATGTGTTTCTATTTAGCAATTGTCTTAGAACTCTTCCATGTAGGCCATTTTTCGACCCAGACTAACCTTAACAGAGGTGAATGACCCCTGCGGCGGGTCACATAAAAGACATGTTTTATAATACCGACCCTTACAACCCTTTTTAGACCGATTTATGTCAGTAACATTCTCCTTTGTTCTTGAATTTCTTTAGATTGGGCTATCATGTGTTGCTTGTTGGTCAGGGTTAACCAATTGACTCAGATTACTGCTTTAAGTTAAAAAAAGAATTTCTTTTTTAATTCAAGGTATGTTAATCAGATAATTGTTAGATATATTCTGTTATGTTTCAGATCAGAATGTCAGTGGGTAGCATCCCTTTTCTAACAGATTTCTAACAGTTTTTTTTATTTTTATCCTGTCTCTTTTTTATTTTTACAGATTGCTTTTTCCCAGCACAGCAACTTTATGGACCTTGTGCAGTTCTTTGTCACGTTCTTCAGGTGAGCACAGCATGCACCACATGAAGTTTGGAGTCTTGTGAGTCCCTTAAAGCACAGATTCCCCATACTGACCGCAGGCGACAGGTGTTTTTTTTGGCACTCTAGCCAGCCTTTAAAAGGCTCAGTGGAAAATGTCAGTGCCATTTTAGTCGGCCGCTTTCAGATAAGATCTGTTCAAGAAGCAAAATCTTCTCAGACGATCTTAATCCAACCCAGCGAGCAGAAACACTTTTTCCTTTCCTTCTACAACCACCTGTTGAGCTCCTAAATCCTCTCCACTCACACAGCCCTGATTATTAGACATTAATAGTACTTTAAAGAAGTGGTAGAGTAATGATTTTTTTCTTATATTATATATTAACTGAGATCCATAATGTGCGGTCATTCTCTTGTCCATTTTCACTTTTAGTTACATTCTTGCATAAACTTCAGTGCTTCCATCAGGATTTTATGTGATCTGTACTTGCTGTGAAAACTGTGGCGAGGACTCTACAAAGTTCCATTTCCTCGTGGTTTGGTATCCTCCTCTTACTTTGATACCCCAAAATAAAATCCAGTCTCCTCTAGGGACGGGTATCGTTTAGGGTTTATCTGTTACCGGTGCCAAACCGGTACTTTTAAAATGGTGCCGGTGCTAAACAGTGCTCGAAACGGTGCTTAAAGAATGGAAAACATTCTTTAAGCATTTTTAAGCTATTTTTAGTAGGGCTGTTTAACTATTTAAAAAAATTATCTAATTGGGTAGCTGTGAATTAATCACTATTCCTAAATATGACCAAAAAACCTACAATTTTCAGTATAATCAAAGGAAAAATCTAAATTTGATTGCTATTTTTAAAATTAAATATAGGAGAAATCAACTGAATTTTTTTTACTGCAAAATCATATTCACAATGTATTTGTGGTCTTATATGAAAAAAGAAAAAAAATAGAGGTAGAACTAACCAAATGAATAAACTTAAAATTTGGATATAAGCAGTCTGTGTTGAACGTTATATAAATCAAAAGTAACAGATTTAGTAATCTAATGTCCCAATTTACAATTTTCCCATAAGTAAACACTCAGAGGATAAAGCCTCTGTTCATCACAACAGGAAATGGACGCTCTTATTGTAAAGATGGACAAAGCTACTTCCGCTAACAGTTATGCTGCATTCCATTTGTCTCGGAAACTCGGGCATCCGAGATGCTGTACACGAGAACGTGACGTCATTCCCGACTTAAAGCATTCCAGTTTTCCAAGTCGGAAAGAACATGGACACTTTGAGGGCAACAGCTGTCGAGGGGCGGGCTAGTTATTGCTATTGTTGTTAGCGGCATAACATCTTCAGCAGACCAGCATGAAGAACAAAGCTGTACATTGTATTGCACGCACAGCATGTATAAATTGGTGACCGGATTAAAGCAGAAATGTACTCAAGTGTATAAGAGCATTTAAAAATGACCAACAGTGCGAATACAAAGAAAATATATTTCAACTACGGGCGCAGCCATCTTTTTTCCGACTTGCCGCCCCTCTACTTGGTCAACTGTGAGATTTCCGACTTTCCGACTCGCAAAGGTTAACTGGAATGCAGCATTAGCACTAAGTTAAGTCCGAAAACATCACCTTAACTGAGTCATTTCGTAATTTTAACGCAGCGGTATCTCACTAAAATATGTACAGTGAGCCACCACGCATTATTCAACATAAACTCTGCACCGTCCACAGTGAGCTGATATCCGAAGCAGACTTAAAATCCCCATAGAAAACTTCTATCAACCCAATACACCAATAATAATATATAATAATATAACATAATAATATAATAATAAAACATTGAGCCGCATTGGTGCGTTCATTTTGACAGCCCTAACTCTTAGCAGTTTTTTGTGTGTGTGATTGAAAATGGCCATGTTTACCTATTTTGTTGATCGGGAATCACTCTTGGCTGATGGCATGCCCAGAAGCCACAGTGTTTGACAGCTCTGGGGGTAAAAAGAGAACCGAAATAAGGCACCGAAATGTGCGCTGCTTTTCGGTCTGGTTACTACAGTTTATGTCAGAACCATGCCATAAAGGTACCGGATATCGGTGCCCATCCCTAGTCTCTTCTGAAGTCATGTAATTAAAAAAACAAAACAACAACTTGTTGAATTATGAGTTTTAATACATGGATAAAATCCTTTTGGTGAAACATGGTGGTGGCTGCATCATGCTGCTGGGATGCTTTTCATTCAGTAGAAACATGATGGACGTTTTTCTAGTCTTCTTGATCTCTCAAAGCGTCTTTACACTAGAGTCACGTTGACTTGACATTCAAGTGCCTTGCCCAGGGGCAAATAGACAAGCGACAAATCCAGCGTCGACCGTTATTATCCACATAGAAGCTGGTCAGAGTTGATGGGCAGATAGATTGGGGCGAGGTTTCACCGTCCTGCTGGAAAGTGACCCCAGACATCAAAGTGTAGATCAGAGTTTGTTACACTGGCTGAGTTAAAGTTCAGGGATCAAGGGGCTGAAAAAAAAAGCAAGCCGCATGCTTTAGATTTGTAGCTTCAAAAAAAAGAAAAGATTTATTTTTGGTGTTTAACGTGAAAAATTGTGAAAAATTTCAAGACGTATAAATACATTTGCATTGGTTTTGGCCTCATTTAGATGCTGAACAACAGCGTGTTCCCTGTTGCCAAAGCCACGTTTCCCCAGCATGTAGAATGCAGAGGGTTTAACAGCCTTTTGCCCTGAAAACAAGTGCCTGCTGCAGCAGGAAACAGTGCTGATGAGTGTGGAAAGATTGAAATGAAAGCAGTATGGCTCTGCAGCTCAGTGGAACCGAGTGCGAGTCAGGAGTCTTGCTTCACCACTGCAGATGACAGCTTCAGAACTGCATACTGCTGCTTTTCAGCAACACAAAAACGGCCGTTGGAGCAGATTTCTGACACATTTTTATGTTCTCTGCTAAATCTGAACGCATTCTAAGTCCGAAGCGCCTTGCAATTATGAATGTTCGTGTCTGAAAATGTGTTGTTGTTGGGCGGTCTGAACTGTACTACTACAGGAATCGTTGTAATGTGTTATTGATTTTCTAAAATGAACCGGACCTACGCACCAGAGTGTCTGTGGATGAGTAGATGTGTGTGATTTCTCTCTAGCATCCCACCAGTGTTTTTGTGTCCCTGAAGTCCACAGTCACAGGATCATTCTTTTCCCCTCGTTTTTCAGTGCATTACTTTATTGGACTAACTATACAGTGTACAAAATGTGAGACGATGCCCGTTTCATTATCAAACAAACTCTCTCTTTGCATTTTATAAAACTTCGGGAAAATTCTCACAAAAATACACTAGTGATATAGTTTTTTCCATGTCATCATGTTACTTGCAGCTATCAGTTTTTATTGACTTATTTTATTTTTAAAGTATTTTCCACAAATATCAACATCCCATAGTAGAAAATGTATCCATCTTCTTTTTGCAAAAATGTTTTGTTTTTCTTTAAAGTAAAAAGAAAAACATAAGTATAATAGAAATATTATGTTTAAAAATGTAAACACTCCTTTAACAAAAGCGATAAATCATCTTTTCTTGAGAGGTCATGTAATATCTGTGGCTCTAAACCCCTTTTTTTCTTCTTAGTAGGACTGAGAGGGAACTCTAAAGGTTGTAGATCGCTGGCCTAGTCAAAGTTCAGACCCAAATGCAATCCAAGAAAAACCCCTGGACTCAGGATTCAGTGAGCGTTCCTTCTGGCTTTTTATTTCATTTCTATGAACTTCAATGATTGGAGGTTTTAGCATGTTGTCACAGTATAGTTAAAACAGGTCGCTCTTTATGTCAGAGAGGTTTTTTAGGACTAACGAAAAATGCACACCACAATTTTTGTGCAGCCTTAATTTGTTCAGCTTCAACGACAGACCAACATAAAGAAGAAAATATAACATCAAATTCCAAATAAGCAAACGGTGCAGTTTGTGGTTGTGCCTGCAGCTCAGCTTTTTCAGCGATCCATGCCACAGTATTCAAGGTGACCTACAGCTGTCTCTGTCACTTTGGACTGCTACTTGCCCCTGCTGCTAGCTGCTCATCATGCTTGTAGATTCACATCCTGCCAGAATGCTGAAGCATTTTGTCAGCAATTGTTGCAAACTAGTTGGGCCCGCTGTGTGTTTGAAGGACACGTGACAGCGATCCATAAAGTCAGACTAGTTTTATCTTTCTGTAGGTTCTTCCATCTCAACCATCCTTACTTCTCCTTAAAGCTTCCTCCTCTTTCACAGCTCCTTCTCTCTCTTATTTCCTTCCTCTTCCTTTCACCATCTCTTTTTGATCTCCGGCTCTTCCTTTTTCGTTCTTTTCCTCCTCCCCCTCCTCCTTCTCTGCACTCTTTTTTTTTTTTCCCTTTGCCCCCGTTTTCTGCACTCCCTACCTGCCACTCCCTCTGACTCGCTCTTAATCCCGCAGCATGCTCCTGTTTTCCTTTCTTACTTTTTTTTTCTCTCCTTTTTTCTTCTGTGTACTGGCTGTCACTGATTCAGCACCGATGAGCAGACACCTAAAGTTAGCAAGCCTCGTCCCCGTTTGCCTCTGCGTCTCTGGGCGCCGTATTGTTTGTGTTGCGGGGGTGGTGAAGGATGCTAATTAACGTGAAAATTGTTTGCTCATATTTGCTCCGACGTTCTCCGTTTCCTAATCTCACTCTCTCACCGCGCGCTCCTGTTCTCCATGTGCCCCCCCACCCCCACCCGCGGGGAAAGATGAAGGTGGTGCCATCCTGTTATCTGCAGCACCGGCACAAACGCTCTCTCCCCCGGCTCCACAAGCGTCCGCCAGCCGCAAAAACAGATGCACTAAGCATCCGCGTCAACGGCGCACAGACGCGTTCACATATTCACAGCCAGCTGTCCAGCAGCTTCTGTACCTCAGCTCTGCAGTGTTGGAATAATATTTTATAGAGCGAGTCAGGAAGCTAAAGCCCAAATAAGTATGGCAAACCTTTTTTTAAATATTTGAAAAACTGAAATGTGTGTTTCGTTTTTAACATTCTGTTTTTATTGGAGGTGCTAGGAAAAGAAAAAGTTTTGGAGAATTGTGAAATTTCTCAAAAAGAATTGTGGTAAAATATTTTCCCAAGCTTTTTCTCTCTTCCTAGCAGCTCAGTCTGACTTTTTTTAAACATCACTGCCAACATAAGCACGCTTTGAAGTAATGGTGACTTGAATCTAAAATTTACTGGCAGTGCAAGTCCAAACTGCTTGATGGAGGGAGCCACAAGAGCAATATGATACATTTCGACAATGCATCCTTGCAATGAAAATGACTGACCTGGTGTTGAACTTTTTAGAGCTTCATTTTCTGCTGCTTTTGAGAGAAACTTGAGTTTTCTAAATACTGTATTTCTACAGCGACGGCAATGGTTTGCATAAGGTGTAAATTTATTCCGGCCTAATCAAAAACACCTCTTTCTTTTGTCTCTTAGACCAGCAGATTTGATGTAATTGGATCATCATGAGAAAAAAATGTTAAGGGGACCCTAGAATTCAAAGCTGCATCTACCTTCTTGTTATTTAAATTATTTAACAGGCCATAAGCTGTAGACACACCTTCACATGTCCCCGCCCACCTCATTCTTGTAACTGTCGGTTATAAAACTATTCACCCTATCGTTATAGAGCCTTTGGCTTAAACTGGCCAATCAGCACGTATCTTATTATCATACATGAGTGGGCTGGGAAAACATGTCTCTTTTTTGTATTTTATCTTTTTTTTACGGTTGTATTTTACAGTTCATCAGGTTTCCTAATACAGTTTCCAATTGTCAAAATCGTTCTGGAATCCCTCTAAGATTGGTCAACCTAGAATCATCTGGCTGCTGTTTACCTTGACATAAATTGGAACCATTTGACAATAATGAAGATGACAGTTGATCTAATTTGAAATGAATTTCAAATGCATTCCATTCCTACATGACCGTTTAGCTGGTTCGGTCTCAGGATCGACTCGACACCAGAAGAAAGACCACTTTCAATTTGGGTTGTCAGCAAACTCACGTAAACTGAAATCGAAATTTTGCTTAAAGTGCTGAGTAAATTTAGCTTTTAATCAACTTTATTTAAAAACAGGAAAACCCAATCAAGATTTTTAACCGAAATAAAAAGTTGGGTTAGCATTGAACTAATCATTAGAGCTGTGTTGATAGCTGGGTATATTAATGTAGTTTGTGAATCTATTCTTAAATCCCATCAGGTCTTTTAATATCACCAGCTGGAGTAGTAGTACAGTAGTGTAAATAAACCCTCATAGCAGGCTAAATTTAAGTACAGATCAGTATCACCATTTATAAAGCTGTTTTACAAACCCTGGCTGCTGTTACAAACAGTAATCACTGCTACCCTTTAACTGTTTGTTTAATCAGCTTGATTTTCGAAGTCCTTGTTGAAACAGTGCATGTAACTTGCTATATAAATACAGATCATATTTTAGAAATGCTATTAAGCATTTTAGTGCCCACAAACAACTGTTGATGAACCCCTTAGCTTTTATACATTTGACCAGTGACGTTGGAAAAAAACTGTTTGCAGATGATATTTTCAAAACCTTTCTTGAAACTATTTGGCATTGTAAAAAAACGTCACAAAAACAATCAAAGGATTAAAAATGCCATCATAAATTAGGCCTAAATATTAGAGCTGTGTCTGGTGTGAATCAGACCGAAGATTAAACATCTTCTCGAAAATACATTTAAAGTAGATGTAGAGATGTAAGTTCAGCTTGGTTCTGTGAGTGTTGAAAACCAGAGCTTAGTTTGTCAGAAGCAGAAGAGCTGGCTCCAGCCTGGGTTCGCTTTAGATTGATGTGATTTAACAAAATGACACACAAGCTCAGAAAATGGTTCTGGTGTAATTTAGGATTTTTTTTTATTATATCTGTATTTAGTGCAAATGGAAACATGGTCTTGGTATATGATCTTGTCAAAAAAAAAGAACTTGTACCCCACCTCTTCTCGCCTGAGACTAGCATATGTTTTTTGTTTTTTTTTCATCTGATTGATGGATCAAAGTAACAGAAGCTCAGAGTGTCTAAACTATTGTTCCAGAACAATCAGCACATGTTGGCCCAGTGTGTTTGCTCACTGAAACTGGGATTTAACCTTGTAATAGTGGGTACTACGCTGCAACCTGATGGCCCAGAAAATGTTGCCTCCCCTGAGAGAGGGGCGCCACATCTGTTCTACGTGACGAC
Organism: Apricaphanius iberus; assembly: GCA_028564705.1. NCBI lineage: Eukaryota > Metazoa > Chordata > Actinopteri > Cyprinodontiformes > Aphaniidae > Apricaphanius > Apricaphanius iberus. The sequence continues at coordinate 1,707,417 of JAPXFQ010002510.1, forward strand.
TAATATTAAAATAAACTTGTGCTTTCTGGTGGGCACTTCCACCCCTCATTTATTTTGATGCATGACAGCTCCTCACGTACATCCAAGGCCCTTCAGTTGACACCGCTCCACTCAGGTTTTAGCATTTGTTCTCCTTGTTATGCATCCCTAGTACAGCCTGTCACATTGATCTTTTCATTACATTTGTTTGATTTTTTTTTTTTTTTTAAAGTAAAAGCTTAAAAGCTCATCTGTTATCCCTGTCTTATCAGGTCAGTGAAATGTATTCTGTAACTGTAATAACAGCAACTCCGAACTCATGGGAATCTCCAGCACACAGCCTCTCTCAACGCTGAAAAATGACTTGCTCATTGAGATCAATTATTAAGATCCGGCAGGCATTTAAATCTGACTATTCAACTCAAAGTGCAGCACGTTACTGTGTAAAACGACAAGTGCATTTGGTTTCTCCACAGTGGGAAGATGTCATTTGGTTTGGAATGGGGCATTAAAAGAGGCAGCTAGTCAGCTGCCCAACCCATAACAAAGTCAGGGTTGATGCGTGGGTGGCTGAGAATCATTGATATTAATGAGTCATGCCTCTGCCATAAAGAGCACTTAAATACACCCCTCAGAGATATTTGACTTACATTTCCATGACGAAAAGCTTCTTCATGAAAAAAAAAAAGTCTGCATCAAGAATATTTGGTCTCTGCTACATCTTTCAGGTCACCCGTTTGCAACATTTCCATCCTTTGAATGTTGTTTTTTTTCCCAATGTGAATACAGTAAGCTGATCAGTACTGATTTCTGATCTCCAGCTTTTGTAAAAAATTGAACTTTTTATTGCCGATTTTAACTGATTCTGATTTCTTTATAAGAACTGAACTATAAAAAGCATTGAAATTCATGTCTTTGTCTAGTAAATAATTATTTAAATTCGATCTGAATCAAATGAAATGAAATTACATTCAAAAAATACTCTTTCCAAAAGGGAAATTAAGGGCCTGACTATCAAAATTCCAAATAGAGAACGCGAGTGGGTTGCCCTTCATTGGTGGGTGACCTACTAAGATTGCTGCCGTGATTCATAACAGGTACAATGAGCAGTATTTAAATTAGAACTCTATACGCTCTTTTTGAGTGCGCCAGCCTGCCTGCTTCATGGACTGCACCACAGGCAGGGCATGGAGGAATAGGTACAGTGGTTTTATGATGCATCTTTGGCAAAAGAAATAAAATGAAACGACAGGCATTTCAAATCTGTGGCTTTACCAGAGGCACGAAAGCATAAAAATTTCTACGTGTTTCAACATTTCATTTGGGAGAAGTCAGTCTCGCAGCTAATCTGAAGAGGCCTCTGACTGAAGACTGTTGCTGTATGGCCAGCCTCATGTTTGTCATGACAGACTATCAGTTTGATATCTGCACAGCAGAGACAATGTTGGAAGGTGCTGCACGTCCACCTTATTTTCTTTCCGGCTCCCCTTATTTTTTGGTGAGCTTTAAAAAGCTTTGAATAGTTTGCTTTTCCATAGGGTGTCCTCAGTGTAGTTTTGTGTCTGTCACCAGAAATGAATCATTCATGTTGACCATCATCCACTGGATAATACTTCACTAGATGCATTTTCTGCTGGGCCTGTATTTCCTAGGTCTGGTATGTTAACCACTACCTGTGTTCGCTGAGGCTGCAGCTAAGAATTATTTTATAAATTAAACCTATAAGTCTAAGTTTTGCACATACATAAACCTGCATTTTTGCTTTTTACAGTGCATCAGTTGTGTTTTGAAATTGTGTAGATCGTGTCATAAATACACTCATGTAAACTAATAAAATAAAAAGTTTTTTCTGAAAGCTGTTTGATGGGGTTTCCGTACCACAGAACTTTACATAAAAGGACTGAACTTATAAAGTGCTTTTTTAGTCATGCTGACCGCTCAGAGCTCTTTACCCTGGAGCCGCATTCACCTGTTCACACTTATAAACACGCATCATTGCGATACAGAGCTCTGTGGCCAAGTGCCTTGCCCAGGTGCATGTCTACATGTGACAGGAGGAAGCTGTAATTGAACCTACGAGCCTCTTTGCTACTTTAGCTACTAAATCAGACATGACATATCTCGCTATATTATCAAAGTGCAGCGAAGTGATGTGATACTGCCATGAACGGGGAAGTGTAAATTAGCTAATTACTGGCTTGAAGTTGAGAATTTAAAGCAATGTCTGAAGCCTGTGAATAAAAACAACCAAGAGGCTTACTGTGTATTTTGTAAAAAACGTCCGTGTTGCGGCAATGAATAGAGCTAGCCACAAATCCGCCACCGAGGACATCCACAGCGATCGATGGAGTTTTGGTTTTCTAACGCCGCTACAGTATCAGCATGTTCACAGCTGTGAGTACAACGTATCTGACCTCAGAGTGGCGCTAGTGTGCTCACTATCCTAGTGTGCCTATATACAGAGAGTGGCGACAACTCGATTTACAACATTTAGGACAATTCGGCGATCCGATTGGCTCGGAGGCGGTCACCTGCTTCATGGGCGCCATATTCGATACCAACTTGGCCAGTATCACACAGAAACAAATACAGAAACATATGAGTAGTGCATCTTGAGATTGATCCATGATTATCTAAAAAATGCCATGCTGTGCAGCGTTCAGGTGCAGTACCTAGAGGTGTCAAACGGTTACATTTATTTCCTCGGGATGCAGAAAAGAGGAAATTGTGGGAGCACAAAGTCCGACGAGAGAAGTGGAAGGCCAGTAATTATTCTTTGTTGTGTGAGGTAAGATCTGTTTGCGTTTTGGCGGAAAAAAGCCCACCGATGAGAAATATATCACTTTCGATGTAGAAAAAAATAATTTCAACTTTGAGATTGTAGTCTATAGATTGTGAAGTGAACAGATTTTGATCCAAATACCTTATAGAAATAGTAAAGTGATGTATGATGTATATAAATGTATGATGTATAACCGCAGCTATCTTTCAATAATCTATTTGAATGTAATGACTGATATATGATGTATGTAAATGTATGATGCAATTTTAAAATCATCCGTTTGAATGTGATGACTTTCCATTGGTGTGTTTGCTTGCCTTGATTACTTGAATGCAAATAATAATTGAAGGTGAAGGGTTTAAATACCTTCTAGAAATGGTAAACAAATTGACATAAATGTATATGTAGGGTGTCCATATTCTGAGAATCTAAAAAGAGGACATCAACTAATATGGATTCAACTTAGAAATACTCTAATATTGTTGAGGTAAATGCAGTCAGATGCCATTTTCATCTCTCTTTAATGAATTGAAGGTTTGCTTTGAAAAAACAACATAATAACGATGCCGGTTGGCAGTGGATGCATTTAAAGTGACGAATGACGGTCAGTGAAACAATACGAGGTTAACCAGGACATTTTATGATATGTTACAAAATCCCCTCTGACATTATTTTATCGCCAAAAAAATTGAACATTTCCGGGCAAAAGGGGACGTTTTGTCACTTTTACCAGCCTTTTTCCGAATATTTAGTTCTTGGTCATACATTCTTGATGCCTTTTAAATATTGACGAACGATAATTTCGGCAGTTACGTGAAAGGTGCAGGTAAGATCTGCGATTTATTTCAGTCTGATACATAATCCTCATAGTAACGCGTTGAAAGATGGTAGTGAATATGGCTTCCATGTTTCAAGTTGTCGCCACTCTCTCTATATAGGCATACTAAACTATCCCAGCAGGCTGGGATGATTTAGCGTTTACACACAGCTGTTCACTTGCTGAACTCCAATAACAAAATAAATTGAACTTTCCAGACTATTTTTCTTGATTCTGTCATTTCTAAATAATTTTATAATTTTATAGTTTAATAATAATGATTAATAATTTAACAGTCCATTCCGATGCTTTTTTATTTTATTTTTTGAGGTTTTACAAGTCTTAAAAAGGTGTTTAAATTGATTTTGAGAGCCCTGCATACACCCTGTTTTAAATTCTTATTTTACATGTGAAAAGCTAGACATTGTAACAGCTGAGCCACATGTGGCTCATCTCATTAGAATAAATGTCAAAAATCTCTGTCAGAAAAACTGTATTTTACAGAACAGATGACGTTGAATTGGTCGTAGCAGTCGCTCTCCGCGGACATGTGAGGAGGATTTCATGTTGCTGGCTTTCTGCGGCTGCAGGTTTTAGGAGCTGTGAAGTGGTTTGACAACTCACTCAAGAAAAGAGTGCTGCTTAGCTTTGGACTAAATCGTGATTGTTTCCTGTTGAAAGTCAGTGGAGTGGAACAGAAGAAATTACCATTTCATTTTCCGCCCACGGACACGTAAAATTACTGCTACTGAATATAATCAAGGAAAGCTCTGCGACGTGGCAGTTTGAAACGCCAAAAGGCTGCATCGGCGATTTTATATGTACCCTGTGTTTGTCTCTTCAGTGTATCCCTTCAGTCTACTTTAAACACACACACACACACACACATTGGAGGTAGATGGATATTTAGGGTCATTATATGACCTTCAAGCTACAGGAATGTTCCCCCCTCCCTTACACACATCACATTGACTGGGTTTTTCTTTCTCTGCTGGACTCTTTAAAGGTTTAGACCGCTGCCTGCGTGAGTGAGCGAGGTGAGGTGGGTTCAATACAATCAATTCCAGATGTCAGATTAAACTCTAACCTGTTAACTAACACAGTCATTCTATATCATTTTCCCGCGGCATTTGTTTTTATCGAATCATTACGCAGCTGAGAGCTTTTCTGGCCTTAAACTTTGAAAGAGATCAATCACAGGAAATTGGCTCGAAGGGAAGTGACATTGACCCCGGCTGTGATGTGACGGCGCTCTCCCTGTTCCTTCCACTATGTGTTGGTGTTTGTACACAAACGTCGTTCTGGATTAGTCTCAGCGTGACAGGCTGGAACGCGGTTGATTGACAACAGGACAGAACGTGGAAGACTCTTTAGGCGTGAATATAAATCACCGTCATGATTCAATATGACCCTGTCACACTATTGTTATTCACGCTTTTCAGAATTTTTCAGAAGCTCTAAGCAAAAGCCCTATTTAAAGCTGAAGGTGGTTTATGGATCATGATGTTGGCCTCTATCACAGTGTTCATAGACCACCCAGCTCAAATGTGTTTTTAAAGATCATATTGCAGGTTAAATATTTTCTAAAATGGACATCATTTGTTTTCAAAAAATTACTATTTGAAACATTTATTGTGAAAAAATGTTGTAGGTTTTATTGTGCATATTTTAAAATTTACATACATACATGTAACATGGTGTATTTTACATATACAAAATATAAGTATATCATATATCCTTATATTCTATATATCATATTTTTTATTTCCCTTTCTCTTTTCTATTCTCAATTTCCTCTTCCCTTTTTTCTTTTTTCCCCAAAGTTCCTCTCTTTCTCCATGTCCATAGAATTTAAAATAAACCCAAAGCAATTTCTAAGTCTCAACTTTTTAACCAAGCTTTTAATTAGGTATCATTTATTAATATCTGTTTAAATTAATGTTTTACCCAATCTACGTTTTAGTTTAGCTTTTAATTGTTTATTAATTAATCTGCTTAGCATTTTCTCTTGATTATATCTTATTGTTTTATACTCCTTGTTTTACACTTTATATACTTTATGTTTTATAAACTTTATATTTTAACTTATTTTAATCTTTCGTCCCAGTGTTTCCTCTATGGGAGCCCTCTGCCATCGTTTCTAGAGCAATAATGACAGACATTTGTAAATTACATTAGGGTACTATTGACATGTTTTTAAAAATAAGATTGTGCATCAAAAAACGGCTCATGTAAACTAATAAAATTTAACGATTATTATAGCAGTATTCCTGTTATCTCAGCTACTATCATTCGATATTGAGACCTTGATCTTTATTTAATAAGTTCTTCTGATGCTTTACAACAACCATAAATCTGGAAGTAAAAAATCGTTTTCTTGCTCCTCTGAGTTCATTTTTAAAACTCAGTAGCAACATCTTGGTTTGACTCTAACCCCCTCAGTAACAGCATCCTCACAGGAAAACATTATTAGTCAGATATGGTAACACTTACATATGCTCCTCTCGCCAGTCACCAAAAAATCCGATGTTTGGGTGTCCAATCAGTCGGTCACTGGGTTCTATAAAAAAATAAAATAAATAAAAGCTACTTTTTTTCTTTCTTATGTTGGTGCCTTTAAAAATAAAGTTTCTGTTCTCGGGTTTTATTTAATCTCACATTGATATTTTGGGTGTGTAAGAGTGAAAGGTGGTGTCTCAACTTAGATTTTTATTGCTTTAACAGTAGCTACCAGTTTTCAGCTGCAACTCCTCTCTTTACTCTGCAAACTTGATAAGTAAGACACAGGCAAACCTTATTTGTAAAACTGTCAATATTCTGGAAGCTCAGCTGTCAAGCTTGACTTTTTTTCTACAAATACTAAGTCTCACACAAACCCTGTGTTGCCTGCTCTGAGCTGCTTCTCTATGGTGCAGACTGACAGATTTGCTCTCTTGTTCCCTTGGGACACCTGAGAGAGGGGAGAGAGAGACGGAGAGACCCTGAGCATGCATTAAACCCCTTCTCGTTTGTCCTGAGGGGCCTCTCCAGGTGCTTGACTGCCTCTGCTGCCAGGACTGTGTCAGAATCTCTGCTCTCCTCCTCTATCAGCTTTTCAGTCTTTTGTTCCTCCCTGTTGTGAATTACTCCTTCTTCTCTCTCAATCTTTATCTACACATTTGCTGCTGTAAAACTGTTTGTCTGTTTACCTTCCTGTTTTTCTGTTTGCTTTGTCTTTTTCTTTTTTCCCCGCACCTCCTGTCTTTATTCCTTCCTCATCTCACCCTTCTCTTCCTACCTTTTCCTCTACCTACCATCTCCTCTATTCCTGTTTCTTTTTGTGGCCTCCTTTGACTCTCTTTTTAGTGTCTGACATCATTTTCAGGTTGCAGAGGTAGCCCAAGAAGTACCTAGAGTCTCTGGGTGTTTAATAATCAATGAGCAGGATCACTTTGTTTGACTCCAAGCTTTTTCTCTCTCCTCCTCACCTGAGTTAGAGGTACTGCACTGGAAACATGTAGAAATCAGGGTGAAAAGTTTGGTCATTGATGCAAACCATAAAAGGATTTTTATGACTGATTTACAATCTCTAAAATTTCTTAAACTCGGCTGTTTCTGAAGCTGAAGAACATTGTTCAAAATACTGTTTATTGCCATCCAAGCATCAGCAGTTATTAATTACTTGTAATTATTTGGAACAGGAATGTATAAATCATCTCATGCATATGAGTGAATAGTGACTCTGTTATGTACCGTGGATTTCAATCTATTTACAGGTCAGTATTTGCCAATTCTGTACCACATAACCTTACGTTACTTGTGTAAAATTAGCCTATTCAGAGCTGAAATAATTTAGCGAAGTAGTGAGCAAAATAAATGGTATAAAGTAGAAACAATATACATTTAGCCAATGGTAGAAAGTTTTATTATACCGGCCAATGCAAGGCATATGGAGGATGTCAGCAATTGATGATGTCATCAAGCTGTGCCTATGTAGGTGCGCAAGGAGGATAAATACTGATGTTAAGTTTCCGTATTTAAACTCAATATTATTTGAAATTTGTACATTCATCATGTATTTAATTTTTATAAGTGTTTATTTTGATGTTTTTATTTTATCTTCATCTTTGTGTTATAAGAATTTTTGTCTTGTATTTTTCAGAAAAATATATATTTTTTTCTTTCAAATACATTTTGCAGAATAAATTATCTTTAAATGTCATTCTTTACTCTTTTTGACGTCCTTCTGCTGGTATGTGAGAATGTTTAAAAACAGTAATTTTGACATGTTTAAAGAAAGGAAGAGAATATATTGTAATAAATCTTATAATCAAACATGCTTCAGATTATAACTCAATATAGATTTGAGGCAATACTCCGTCCAGCCCGACTTTACCACAATGCTGCTTGACACGCTATTGGCTGGCGTTTGTAAAGCAGCAACAAGAGAGGCATTAATTTTGCTTGCCGCTGATTGGCTGTACCCCCAAGAGCGGAGATGAGAAAGACTGGTCTAACATGGTTTCCACTGTGGGTAATAATGTATATTAAGGTCTGTCTGGTGTTTGAAGTGCTAATATATGCAGTTCTTAGCATTTTTGAGAGGATCTCATTATTTGCAGATTTAAGCTGTTTGTGTGTAATTATGGTTTCTACCCCACCCACTGTACCTCTACATTTCAATATGAGCAAATATAATTTTATTTCTCATTTTATGCTATCTTTAGGGTCTCTTATTGCATTTTATGAATGGATGTAGGATACTTTTTTAGAATTTTTACTATACAATCACCAGCTAGGGCCAACCCAACTAAAAATTTGTTCATCCCAGTTACCAACCAGTGTCTGTCACACCAAACAACCACCTATTAGGGCTCATAAGCAGAGATTTTCTCAGAATTATCACATTTGATTTAGATTTAACATTTACAAGGGATTTGTTGTTCTGCAAATGTATTAGAAACTCACTTAAAACTATATAAACTTTTGTTAATCAAGCTTTGGGTTGCAAGCCAATTGCATAACTCAAAGATTTTGAAACCTTTTTGGACCTGGGACCATAATACTCTAAAAACATGCGATAGGTTTGCAAAAAGAATATATAGAATCAACACTCTTAGGATGAGAATTAATTCAGAATCTAATCCAGTAGTTTGTGTGTTCTCCCCGTGCATTCGTGGGTTTTCTCTGGGTACTCTGGTTTCCAAAAACATGACAGGTAGGTTATTTGGTCTCTCCAACTTTCCTTTAGGGATACATGTGTGCGTTCTTGTCTCTGTGTTGCCTTTTGATTAACTGGAGACCTGTCCAGGGTGTACCCTGCCTCTTGCCAAATGACCGCTGGAAAGAGGCAACTCCCTCATGACCTTTCAAATACAAGTTGCTATAGACGATTGATGGATGGAGGTACATTTGAAAAACTATAGATTCTCTAATTGTTCTTCAGATAATCTAAGAACCCCTTAAAAACTTAATAAATTTAAAACTTACAATGCAAAACAATAACTTTGCCAACTTCTGACCGTGACTGCACAGTGCAAAGACACTCTCACTTGCCTACAGCTTTGGTCTTTTCCTCCTGTCCACAATCTCGTCTGTGGCCTTCTTTTTCACTGAGCACAGGTGGTTTCAGATCCTTGCTCTGTGGAAATAAATGTTGGCAGTATAGCATTAGGGGAAAAAAGCTTGCAGAATCAAACTTGATCCTTGGACTAGACTTGACTTTTCATGCAGCAGCCACAGTAAGAGACTGTCTGAATGCCTTATGAAAGAAGTGTGTCCTCAGTTTATTGTTTTTTTCTCTTCAAGATAGGTGAAAAGGCTCAGTAAGCTTCATCCTTTTTTTCTTTTTTTTACTTTTAGGGGTATACGCTTTTTTATGACTACTCCACTTTGAAATGTTCATATTTCCTCAGCCGCATACTTTTTTCAATTTATTTCTGCCATCCCTTTTATTTTGTCGCTTTGGTCTTTCTCCTAGATGACATTGCAGACAGCTGATGCTCTGTGGCCACCAAACCTCCTATATATTGGGGTCAGTCAGTGCATAACAGTCTTTTTGCCCATTCTCATTTACGGAATACCTGAAGCTCCAACAGATTGGATAGATGGAATCTGTAAAGATCTGTTTTCAAGTCCTGCCAAAGATTCCCAGAGTTATTTTGATCTAGACTTTGGTCACTCTGACACATAAATATTCATTTTATCTCACACTGGGTAGTAGTAGTGGCTGTATTAGTAGGTTAATATTCTTGCTGGAGAATGAATCTCCACCCCAATCTCAAGTGCTTTCTTGGCTATAACAGATTTTCTTCCAGGACTGTTGTGTATTTACCTCAATCCATCTTCTTATCAACTCTGATCATATCCTCGGTCCTTGCTAAAGAGAAGCAGCCCCACAGCAGGATGCTCCCAACAGCATGTTTCACAGTGGGGACGCTATGTTCAGGGTTATGTGCAGTGGGTTTTTTGCCCTGTTTTGCACGTAGACCAAAATAATAAGTATATAACCAAACACCTTTTCACATATTTTCAACATCCTTTAGATCAGAGAGGTCCCCAACTACAAAGCCCTGAATCGGTACCCGGCCGTGGGTCATTTGGTGCCGGGCCGAGGGCCACACAGAAAGAACAAATAACTACTTTTTAAAAATGAATTTCATGAGTCAGACCGGTGTTTTTTTGTTTTTTTTAATGACCAGTTTATCTTCATTACTTTAGGCTATAACTCATTCTTTAAGCATGTCAAGTGACTTGCCTAGGTCATGTGATACAATTTAAAATGATAAATAAACAGAGGTCTTTAAAGCAGTGTTTCTCAATTATTTTTTGCCATGCCATTTTTTTGCCAACTTTAGAGCCATATGATATCCATTTAATTATTTCAGAAACGCTTTATTTCAAAAGTTCCACTTTTTCCATTTAGATTTTTCTGAATTCTACTTTTTCCACTTTAATCACATTCATTTAATCAAAAGGTGTGTAATTATGGTGACTGAAAACAGTTTACCAAATAAATAACCAAATAGATCCACATTTACTGTTATTCACCAGTATTTTCTCAAATGTAAAAGTGATGGTGTTTAAGCATTTCCCCTCATCTTTAAAGAACAAAAACGTCTCATGTGCAAAACGAAGAATCTCATAATTTTCATATTATAAAAGAAAATCTCTTACCAGCAAATCAGATATAAAGAGACCTAGAAACAGTAAATATTCTTACTTAATTGCATATTGATCAATACCTTTATTCATTTTTATTTCCTACTCATTTCTATTATCCAGAGAAATAAATATATGAATATCAGTGTTTTTGTGTTAAGCACGCTTCCTGCAGCGCTTTTCTCCCTGAATGAACAGAGCTCGTTTCTCCTTGTTTCTGATGTACATCTCTACTATCACTGGTCGTCACACTGAGCTGACAGAACTCAAAGAAGGGTAGTTCTGCCAATTCATAAACATCTCTGACCCTCACGCTAAGCTACAAATTGTTGTTTTGTTTTCTTTTTCGTCGGGGGAGCGTCTGCGTTAATTATTTCTTTTTATTTTTTTCTTTTTTTGTCTGTCAGGTTCATTCTACCTGTGTGGAGGGGAGGGCTGTACAGGAGCAGCAGCCACCAGATCACTACAGGGACAGCGTTTAATTGTGTATTCCAATTTGTTTGTTAAACTCCGCGATTCCCTCTCCCAGTTTCCCACACTGGATTTGTGCTCCGTCTGTATAGACTTCTGCTGCAGGGCTGAACAGGCAGCCTGTTGATAACTGAGTAGACTACTGCTGTCACCTAGTGACTGGAGGCTAGATTACGGTTCAAGTATGAATTAAAGCCTTGGCTACCGGGAGGCCCGAGGGGGTGGGGGTGGTGGTCTGGTGCTTTAGAGTTTCTTTCCAAAAAAGGTCTAGTGAAGAGACAGAAGAGCCTACAACTTCATAGAGAAACATACTTTTAAGAGACAATACCCGTAGTCGTACTTAAAATATGGATTTATTGTGACAGGCGATTTCCATAGGCTAGGTCTGCTCTAAATAATAATGCGGCAACCGACTCTCTAATGAGCCAATGAAACCTTTAAAATTGCCCTAGACAGGACGGTGTTACAGAGAAATGGCTGCCTCTTAGTTCAGCGTTGTGGTGATTTTTTACTTTTCAATTATTTTATTTGTTTTTGAGGTAAATCTTATTTTAAAGTTATGTTCAAATGTTTCCATTGTGACCAGAGAGCCTTAGAGTAGGCAGAGAGGATGTCACTCATGTTATGTTGTTGGCGCAATGATACCGCAACAATAAAAAAGTTATAAGCATACATTACACCTAATATTTGATTTTAAAACAACCCAGTTTTTTATGCAGGTCATATCTTTTAATTTTGTTGCATTTATTTACAGGCCCGTATAAAAATTGTTTCATATTAAACTGTTCATTGGTAAAAAAAAGGTTGGGGACTATTACCTTAGGATCACTTGTTACAAACTGTTGAATGGGACTCTGAGAGCGTTTGCACCACCAGTTGGACTCTCACTGGGCAGGCAGGACTAAACCAAAATGCCTAACGTTGCGGCCTACTAGTGTGAGGATTAGACTTGACTTATTAGTATGTCTCTTACTTGACACAAGATGGTGCTGTTTTTCTGTCCCCAGTCAATGGACGTTTTTTTTTACGCAAGTAGCTCCAACTTAACTGTACCGTACCATCGTCCTATAAACCTACAGCGGAAGAAAGCCAAGGGATGATGCAGTATGAGTTGGA